>OV281353.1:24390625-25852500 GCA_923062675.1 Marasmarcha lunaedactyla
GTATCAGTACTTATTTCAACGCCATTGTAATATTGTTCCAGACCGCCAGCTTCAAGTAACCAATCAGGAAATCCTATAAGAGTTTTCATTCTTATAATTTTTTGATAAGTTGCTACTTTTGTATTATCATCCATCCACTTTGTTTGACCAACCAAGTGAGCCAGTGCATTTTTCATTTCGTGTAGCATTCTCTCTATCTGAAAAAGTTAATAAATTCCATTAAATATGCATATAATGTATTGACCCGGTCGCATAGAAAAATCCGCATTTATCTTCTCAGATAGTTCTTGAATTGTTGACGAATTGTGACTTGTAAAGTTTCACATGTTTTACATTCATGGACTGACTTTATACTTCGTATTGAGTAAACCGAGAGGAAAAAGATGTGGTCAAAAATTATGACATACATGGACTTGAAGGTATTCAATTTGACTACGATATTAAAAAAATTACTGTTATAAAATAAAACTACTATTTAGATAAAGATATTGCGAATGAACTGTAATCGTGATAACGACATTAAGGATTAAGTATAATTCAGCGTCAAGCAGTTGATTGATTTTCGATTTGGACAACCAGTCTGTAGACATTGCTGCTAATGTGTGCCAGGTGGGTTTTACCAAAGTCATTTAGGTTATAGGGTTATATGCTACAATCAATAGAATTAAGATAAATTTTTTTTTCCTTACACATTTAATCATTTGGTCTGAAGTATATATCTGTAGTTAGTTCTATATCTGAACGTTCAATTAGCTCAAGCAGGAAAGAAATGTTATTATTTAAATCTATACTTAAAGTAAAAGTGATGGAATACTACCTTATTAGACTATATTTCTACATTCGTCATTTTTTCTGTCATATCTACAGACAGCGTTAGGAAACTATGTAAAACTTCTTTCAAAGTCTGCCAAAAGCCTTTTATCTCTGGAATCCTTTCGAATGATGAGATCATTTTCACTATTTTGGTTTTGTGTAATTGTTGTTATGGTCCAGCGTGTAGTTTTGTTTTCATATATAATCGTTTTTGTGTTTTTTAGACGTCAACCTTTAACTAATTCTATTTATCTTTTTTATCTTTTTTATTTAACTATAAAATTTATCTCACTTACTTACTAAGTTATCACCAAAATAAGCTCAACAATCGATAATCAATGAAAAGTCAGAACGAGCTACATAACTTTTAAACAACACAAAATCAGATAACATTCACACAAATGGATTCCCCGTAGGGTGATTTTTCGAAGAAGAAGAGAAGAGAAGGTTGACAATCTTCCTGGGACACCCTGAATAATATAAATCTACATACATAATTATTGCTCTTATTCTCCCAATTTCTGCAACAACTCACCTTAGGCTTAGTAACATTAAGAAATCTCGGATCAGCAATAGCATAAGCAACCGCCATGCCCATCAGGTCGTTGACAGCGCTCGCGCACTGCAGGCTTCGCGGCGGCACGTGGCTCTCACTCTTGCGAGATCTTATTTCGTCGTAGGATCTTTGGAACAATGCTCGCAGATCTACTGTTGTGTGGACCGCCATTACTTCTACTACCTGAAATGTTCGTAGAGAATAAGTTAATTGGCTAATTGTTTTAATTTTGAAAACGTTATGCATTTCCAAACTTCATTTTAAATAGTTTTCCGTTTCTATAACAACACTAGATGATCCTTCAAAGAAATACAAATTGCATCTTGTATACTTGCATCTAATGTCTTTTTTAATTGAGAGACGTCTTTAAGATGTTTAATACCAGAAAAGCCGAAATGAATCATTCGCTTACCTACCTTCACCCAAATATATAGTTCTATGACTGCTGGTGGAGTTTTCGCGACCAAAGCCGACATCATAGCCATGTATTTCAAATCCAGTTCAGAAAGCAAAATTTTATCATTTTCAAAATCTAATGCCACGTGACTTATATTGAATATTCCTTCCAAATATCGCTTCCATACAGGTTGACCAGCGATACTGAGGTTGGCTAGGAATGCATCAGTGTGTGCTTGTAATTCGTCTACTGTATATTCTGGTATGTGTACATTTAATTCATCTTCTTCTGAATCAGTAGAGTTGAGTGATTCTAGCTAAAATATAAATATTACAATTTTAAAATCAAAATTCACGAATTGAATTGTCTCCAAGTAATGAAGGCATGTGGTAAGATCGTACTGACAGTTTCCCTTGTAAACACTAAAGATTCGAACTGAAAATCTAAAGATTATAATTTGTTTTTGGCACAACAAAAGCTGGCCATTATTGGGTAGCATTTATGTTGCGTTTAAATAGATATCAACATAACCCCTGAATAGAACTCGCTATGTGCGATTGCAAATACTAGCGACCATAGAAACACAAATATGATGAATAGATAATTATTCATCGATTTAAAAAACCATTAGCTTCAAAGCACGTTAAAGTTTTTATAGTTTCAGTTCACGCCATGTAGTAAAAATTGTTTTATGATCTAGGTCATTAGATAATAAGCCTTTGGTGGTACTACGAGCTGGGCAGTGACCATCGAGTTACAAAAACTTATGTACGTAGCTGGGTGGAGGACGGCGACCTAAAGAGTCTTGTCGAATCTGAGATACATGGTTACCTAGAGACTTCTACGACCTTTTTTAAATTTTATTACATCCAGCAAAACGCACGCGATCCACTTGATGGACACGGATGTAGCTTATTACATCCGTGTCCATAGACATCATCATTCTATTTGTATGTAGATAAGTAGTTATATATATATATATATATATATATATATATATATATATATATATATATATATTTAATACAAGTATGTAAGCATTTGTTTATAGTTTTTATCTTTTGTATAACAACATATAATTTACCTTTGTACATTATTTGGTAAATCTTTTTTATACTATAATTAAAACCTGTGTGTGAAGCTCTTCTACCACTCTCCACTATCAGACTCTGTGTTAGTTTATATGTATCTGTATATATTTAAAAAAAAAACCATTGCGATCGCCTGCCACAGTAGAATCAGTTTTATGTATCCCTTCGCTGGAGGTTGCATGGAAGAAACCGCTCGTGAGCGATAAGGTTGCCTGATTTGCCAAATGTATTTTATATGTTATAATTAATGTATAACTGTTCTGTAATGTGTTTTTTATTTGGCAATAAAAGTTTAATGTATTAAATTGTTGTAGCGGCGCCGCAGGTTAAACTTACTCACGACTACAAATCAATAAAATAATACTTCCAATGCAATAGAGTTGCATTAAAGAAAACTTACCTCATAAATATCATTGTAGATAATCATATACTCATTTACCGAAGTAAAGATGTTTTGATCTAATTGGACTTCACTAATGTTGCCCTCCTTTGCATCAGCTTCGAGGTAAAATATCTTAATCAACTCTGAGTAGAACAGTTTATAAATATGTGATGATTTTCTTTCTTCGTCGTCATCCTCGTCATCTTTTGCTTCCAGTCGGTTCAAGAGTTCGATGTCAAAGAATGTTTCGTCATGTGAACGCCTTTTGTTTGGGAGGCTAATGCTTCGGCGGCCAGAGTGTCTTTTCCGCTCGTGATGGATGCTGGAAATTATTAAAAGGGAAAAATCAGACACTGTAAGCTGCACCAATAAATACATTTATACGCTTGTTGGGTAAAAATAAAGATGAGTGATTTGCCGCGAATTAATTATACAAATTGTTGATATAAACAAACAACCGATCTTTAAAAGAGTCCTAGCTTTGTAGTTGAATGTGGTGTATAAAGTTTATTTGACAAATGCACGTCATAAATCAACATTCAATTGTTTTCAAAAGTCGTGCTTCTGTATTTGGTTCATATTAAGTTCAGCAACGTTTTGGATGAATATTTATAGATATTTTATTAATGGTGGAGACTAAATTTGATAATACTTATAGATTTGTAAGGGACTTTTACTTTAAAATTAATTTCTGACAAGTTAATAAATGGCTCTCTTCGTTTAATACAAATGTAACGTTCTTTATTTCTTGCATTTAGATAAATTATATTCTCACGCATTTTTCAAAGTTTACTTTTTTATATTTTCTATTCGTAAATACTCATATTTTATAAAAGATAAATACAAATTTAACTCGCAGTCATATTATTAACTTTGTGTCGTTTTTTTTTTTTTTTTTTTTTGGTTCCCCTCCACGGGAAGGACAGGAGGACATAAAAAATGCTCTGACGCATACTCCGCGCGCGCGATCGGAGTTATGTGGGACTCGTCCCGACGCCTACCAGAACCATACCCACTAAAAAACCCCCTGTCGGCTCGTGCATTTTTGCCACTCAGCCTTCATCTGAGCGACGGCCAATCGGAGAAAGAGGCCGCGCTAGCGGGGCCCTTAAGGGGTCACCCGCTGGGATTTACATAGCACTGAAGGTGCTCAAAAAAGAAAAGTAAATAAATAAAAACATTAAAAATTGACAAATAAAATTGCATTAATTCGGATTTACGTTAGAATTAGAATTTACGTTAGAATTAGAATTTGCGGCCTGAAGGGCCTCGAGATCTAAAGTTAACTGCGTGCGTTCGCTCGTGTGCGCGTTTCTCGGTCTAGCGATTTTGTAAATCGAATCTAACACAGGAACAGTATATGAGACTGAATCTCGAACAAGATGATTGGGATGGGATTCGGCACGTTTGAAGAACGATTCTGAGAGTGTTTTGAGGTGCTGTTGCACTGTAGGCAGTTCAAGATCTCTGTGCAGGTCCGCGTTACGCACGTACCAAGGTGCGTTTGTGGCCCTGCGGCAGAAGAGATTTTGAACTACCTGCAGCTTATACAGGACGGAGGGTTTGGCGTGGGCAAAAACTGGCGAAGCATATGACATGACGGGTCTAACGCAGACCTTATAAAGCGTACGTTTATTTCTAAAAGACATTTTACTTTTTCTTCCTATCATACTATATAGACGGCTTAAGTAAAAACGCGCGAGTTTCGTTACTCTATCGACGTGTGGCTTGAAAGAAAGCGTCTGATCTAAGGTGACGCCTAAGTATTTGACAGTGCGCTTCCAGGGGATGGGAATACCTAACATACGAATGTGCGGATCGTTGTGGCGATTACGACGTTTGTGGTCGAATTGAATAGCAGAACTCTTTTCTGGGTTGACATCGATACGCCATTTTTGAAACCAAACACCGAGGGCGTTTACGGCCTTTTGGAGTCTGGTGATGTTATACGGGATCGCTTGACTTTTAGTGTAAAGGGCGGTATCGTCTGCAAAGAGGGCGAGTTCGACGCCTTTCGGCGGGATGGGGATGTCGTTAGTGTACACGGTGTACAGCAGAGGGGCGAGGACTGAGCCTTGCGGGACTCCAGCCTTTATGGGACGAGGCGCGGAGAGCGTGCCTTCATGTTTGAATCGAAAAGTACGGTCTTTAAGAAACAACGCTATTAATCTGACTAGGCGAGCCGGTAAGCCTATTTTATAGAGTTTAAAAACGAGACCGCTGTGCCAGACTTTGTCGAAAGCCTTGGCTACGTCAAAGAGAACCGCGACTGTTTTTTTACGACGCTGAGAGAATCCTTCGAGTACGTACTCGACGATTCGATGGACTTGCTGAGGGCAGGAGTGCTTAGCGCGAAAGCCGAACTGGTGGGGAATGATGAGAGGGTCGCCATCCGTTGGAAACAGATGATTCCGCATTCGAGAGAGTATGACTCTTTCGAGAAGTTTAGACATTGCCTTGAGGAGGCTGATGGGTCTGTGATTAGCCGGGACATTCAGAGGTTTACCCGGCTTGGGAATGCCTATGACTGTCGCTTCTTTCCAGGCTTTTGGAAAGTAGCTATGGTCGAAGCAGGCATTGAAGATGATAGCTAACAAGGTAAGCACCTGCTCAGGCAGGTGCTTAAGTGCGTGGTTGGAAATTCCATCCGCACCCGGAGCCTTTTTGGATTTTTGCTTTCTAATGAGAAGCAAGATTTCATCATTAGAGACTGTGACGGGGTCGTCGGTGATAGGGAGAGATTCTCTGCGGAGAACTTCGTCCTCCACCGCCTGGATGTGGGAGGGATCCGCGGGTTGCGTGCTGGGCGAGCATTGTGCCACTATGCTGTCGGCGAAGCATTCGGCTTTCTCTTCGAGTTCGAAAGCAATGGAGCCGTCGGGACGAGTGAGAGGAGGAACGTGAGAGGTGGTGTCTACGCGTAAGGCTCGGGCCATTCGATAATACGCTTGGTGGGACGGGGAGATATTCTCCATGAGATCGTTAAACTGAGTGTCACGGAGTTCCGCGAGGCGAGACCTAACTTTACGTTGAAGCTGATTCGCAGCTGTTCTGTATGCTGGCGTGGGATATTTCTTTGCTCTCCGAAGAGCCGCGTTCTTGGCTTTAATGAGATTACTAACGGCTAGTGGAAGCGCGGGTTTGCTTTGCTTAGCAACCTTTTCGTTGTCGTTGATGGCTGTGTTAATAGCATCAGTTAGAGTATTGACTAATGAATCTATTTTATCCGGGCTATCTAATTGGTCGGGCGAAATCGCGAGCGGAGAGTTAGGGGCCTCTAAGGCTGAAACTAACGTATTTTTAAAGCCTTTCCAGTTGGTAAAGGTCTTAGGAGGTGTGACGTTAACGTTAGGCGTACCTAGCACGAGGGAGACGGGGCGATGGTCAGAGCCTAGGTCATCGAGCGGTTCGATAGACCTTAGGTCAAGATTGATTCGCTTGATAATTGCAAAGTCAAGGATGTCAGGAGAGTAGGTTGGATTGTTGGGATAGTGAGTGGGAGTGATGGGGGATATGACGTCTAAGTCAAGGGAGTTAGTGATGTCGAGGAGAGCGATACCGCTGGTGTTGGTTGATAGGCACGTCCAGTCAGTATGTTTGGAGTTAAAGTCTCCGAACATAATGACTGAATGGCCGAGGGCGAGAATGGCCTCAAAGTCGCTGCGGATTGGATTGGAGCCACACGGTATGTAGACTGAAGCTATGATGATGGTCGGATGACCAGTCATAGCCAATCTACACACCGTGGCCTCCATGTTGAGGAGAGGAGGGGTAGGGAGAGGACAGCAATGGAAGCCTCTTTTGTAATATATGGCGGTGCCGCCGTAACCGTCGGAGTTGGGCCTATCGTTGCGAGTAAACGCGTACTTAGGAATAGCATATCCCCTGGAGCGTTTTGGAGTAAGCCATGTCTCCTGGAGAAGGAATAGGTCAGGTTCTTTGTTCTGAAGGAACAGTTTAATCTCGGGAAGGTTAGTGCTAAGACTACGAGCGTTAAAAGATACTAGGGATAAGCCCTTGGGTTTAATACGACTGGACGCGGGACTCGCGGGTCTAGACATTATAATTTACTTATTTACGAATTTATGCAAAAAATAAAAAATTTATAATGAACTTAAGAGCGAGTGATGCTCGGCTAACGCAAATAAACGCTCTTGAGGAGAGCGGGCGGCTCGCAGTTTGCGTGCGAGTATGGAAATTTCATTAATGTCTACGTTTTGGATGACGTCGAATACGGTCTTCATGTCCTCAGCCAACGACGACTGAGGTGCAGAAGACGGAGCGGGACGCGGCCCTACTGAAGCTACGGGAGCTGGGATGGGTCGGGAAGGTGCAGGCGGGACGGCCGGACGTTGCCTCCAAGACAAAGCCGGAGTAGGCGTCGGCTGAACGGGCTTTGCTTCCGGGGGACCCCGGTTGCGCAGCGGCGGGAAGTTAGAGGGTGTGAGTGGCGGTGCCGGTTTAGGCGCGGCCCTCTTGACGGTGGAGCGCGGAGCGCGCGGGCAACCCCTGTAGTTTGCTGTGTGGCCGGACTGGCCGCACAGCACACAGGCAGGGGGGGAAGTGGATTCGGGAGTGCGAGTGCACTCCTTAGTGAAGTGAGGAACCAGGCACTTTACGCACCTGGGGGGAGCTGAGCAGTTAGCCGCTGCGTGGCCATATAGCTGGCAGCGGTGGCACTGCCCAGGGTGACCACGGGGGTTGGGACGCTCGACGGAGATGTTCGAGAGTCCGCAGATTGTGCGAGCCTCTTTGAAAATCTCCTTCGAGTTGGGAGTATTGGACAGGATTACTAGTGCTAACGGAAAACGCCTACCGCGGTTGGAGTGCATCTTGTGCACTGCTTCGGCCGGGAAACCCTGGGACTTAAGGTCCTCGAGGATTTCTTCGTTGCTGAGTTCGAACGGGACGCCCCGTAGTACTGCGCGGATCTTACGCTCATCCGGGAGGGCGTAGGTGTGATACGCGATTTGGTTTAGTCCGAGTAACCTGGTAAACGCGCGGAAGTCGTCGACGGTCGCTAATTGAATCTTGATTGTATCGCCAACGTTGGCGGCTTTTAGGTAATTAATTTTGTGCACTTTGCACAAGTTTGAAACTGCGGTCCAGCGCGCTTTTTCACGCAGGAAGACGGGCGGAGGGAGCTGAGGCTTCGGCGGGACGGGAGCGCAGCGCGTCGCTGGCTTCGATGTGACCGACGGAGACGCGGTTACTACGAGCGATTTTAACGGCGCGGGGGCTGGTGTTGAAGACACCGCGGAGGGCTCGGGTATTGAAGATACCGAAGCTTTCTTAGAGCGCTTCTTGGAGCGCTTGGCGACGAGTTGAAACGCGGGCTCAGGAGAGCCGGTTAAGGTGACGGCATCTGACGACGTATCAGACGCGGGTTCGGAGTCGCTCCCGGGAGCGGTACGCTTACGACGCGACGCGTGAGAGGATGCGACCGATTCGCAGTCCATCTCGGACGAGGCGGGAGACGCGGGAGAGCTTAAGACCTGAGGGGTCTCGACGTTGGAGGCCTGAGGGGCCGGGGTTGAGGCCTGAGGGGCCGGGGTTGAGGCCTGAGGGGCCGGGGACGCGATTGATGCCTGCAAGGCCTGCGTTATGATGTCATTCGGGATGTAGACGCCTATCGCAGCAAGCGCCTGGGTGAACGCGTTAATAGCGCTTAGCGGATCCATAAGGGAGAGTTGGGACAGTACTATTAATAAATATAAGTATAATAAAAGATGCCTAGTTCCTAATTCCTAGCAAAATCCTAGCGGCTAACCTCCCTACCAGCGGTAGGGGGGCTGGGGAGGAAAACTTAAAATTAACAGTAGTACGCCGAAGGCCGCTACCTAGAAACCTAAAAAGGGTACGCAGGTAAAGAGTTGACCACGTTAGGGTCTACCTTTACCGACAGCAAGGACAAATACACACGAAAACACACAAATATGATAAAAATAAATTTGAAAAATAGAAGAAAAATAAATAAAATAGAGAAGAGAAATAAAATAAAAATAAAAAGGACTGGTTCAGTACAAATTCGTTGTCACCGTTAAGTATCCTTTGCACTGAAACCAGACTACTTACGCTGGGCACAACACTGCACTCAGCACAAGCACAACACTACTTAGCACAGCACTTTGAAGACTAAGGGGCTTAGTCGCAAAGAAAAATACGCACTTCGATAGCACTCAGAGGGAGTAGAAAACCTTGAAAACCGTAGCACGGAACCAACACGCTAGACTGTGACGTCAGTAAACTGAGCGCCGCGGAATAGCGGGAAAGGACCGATCAACGGAGAACTGGGCTTGCACGTCCGCACCGCGTGGCGATCGGAGCGAGAATGACTTTGTGTCGTAAAATTCCGAACTTAAGTACGTGAGATGGTTAACTAGGACTATTGGAACTATAAGTTTTGCTAATAGAACTTTATCTTATCTATGTCCAAGCCTATATTTTCCTTATCGCTATACTTCAGAGCACCTTCATTCACATCAAGATAGTTCAATCAATCAGTAAAGTTATGAATCATCCGATAGTAAATTGAGGGAAATCCGAAAACAGAAAATATTTGTTTCCGCTAGGATTTAAAAAAAAACAACAGGTGTATAACTAGGTATAAGCCAGCCTGATGCCACTTAGCAAGCAGCTGGTTGAAGAAGAGTTGATTCAATCTGAAAAGCGTTATTTTGTCCTTTCAATAAATTAGTAAAAAAAGTTTATTTGATTTCATTATTTAAAACTTACCTCGGAAAAGGATTAGTAGTTTCAGGTGAGCCCATAACCAGTCTATAAGTCGACGAGTTTTTCGGATCCGTGAAAATGTCAAATCCAATAAGAACATCCATAGACAATTGATTTTTTATTTTAATGACTATCTCGACCCAGTCGAAGGCATATGTGGAGTAGTCGAAGTCTTCCGTAGCGTTGATGTAGGTGGGGTAGGAGGGCAAGCCTATTGACTGTAGCACCTTAATGACGGGTTTGACTCCTCGTTTATTTAGTGTGTCTGAAATAGAAAATGTATAATTATCATCTATTCTTACGATCGAATTCAAACAGATTATTCGTAGGTTTACGATGCTGTCATTTCTTTCTAACATTTCATTTCTTCTAAATGTTTTGCTTTTGTATAAGTAAAAATCGCCTTATGACCTAAAAATAATAATGATAAATCCACAGACAATTACACAAACTGTATGGCCCCAAAGTAAGCAGAGCTAAGAATAAACATACATATACAAATATCAACAACCATGACCAAGAACAAACATCTGTATTCATCACACAAATTAATGCCCCGGCCAGGACTCGAACCTGGGATCCGACGTATGAAGCAGGGCTACTAGCCACTACGCTAATCGGTCGTCAATATATTGATATTTGTTTACATACATGCACCTAGTCCTTACACTCGCTCATGGTACTTTAAGACGTTTAAGGCCAGATTACCGCCAAATAATTCTTTTCTCATGTGTCCGTGACCGATTTCAATTAACATGATCAGCAAAAACTTTTTAAAAACAACCCTCGTGACGATATTAAGGAGTTTTGTTGTCCAAGTAAATTAACTGAAACATTAACACAATCGAAGTTTCGTCACAATTGGGAGAGTGGTTTTGAATGTATAGAGGACTAACTTAGAAATATCCATACTTTTTATATACTAAAGTAAACAATTATTTTTTTAAACAAAATTTAAGAACACATTGTATGATGTAAGATTGCGCCATAAAAAATCACATACCAACATTTATCATAACCATACCCCACGCCATGAAGATAGTAATCGCATAACGAATCCATACGAAAAGTGAATTGCCACAAATATGTCCACTTAATGGCTTACCACACGCGATGGAAGCTCGAGGAATAAATGTAAAATTTGCTTCAAATGTGTAGATAATTTTTATGCTGAAAGATATTTTAATGTATATTGAAATGTGAAGCGTATCAGTTTGTGCCCTACTTAAATATTGTTAATTACGTCTTGTATAATAAAACCTGTCATTTTATTTGTTTATGAGTTTCAGTAATTTCTTCATTTTTATTGACTTTTAATGTCTGTGGTAATAATAAAAAAGGTTGTTTTACTCAAAGTAATTATTTCCAACAACTAAAGGCTACATAAACTGCTCACAAAAATATTTTATTTACATGAAAAACATCTTCACACTTTAGAAAACAGTGGAGCAGTTCTTAACGCTTGGCATATCCTTCAAAGAGTTTTTTTATATATTCTAATAAAAACCTAATGGTCTGTCTATAACCCAGCCTCACCCGTATCCATGCACGCTGTGTACATATCCTTCGCCTGCTGCACCGGCCGGGGGTGCTGGCTGGTGTTTCTGCTGAGGAAGTCCCGCACCACCGTGTACACCTTGGTCTGCTTGTCGCGGAACCAGTCGTACGAGCGGTAGGCATCCGGCCGGGGATGGTCCTCCGCCCAGTTGCCGCACACGTACTGTCACCGAGTTATTTTTCATTATGTAATATATTTTCAAGAAGAGCACAAAAATACCATGACAGCATACAAGTGAGTACGAGTAAACTTGTCTGGGTTTACCTATTCATACTAGAGTCATTTTTTAAAAGGGACAAGAATGCAATTCGAAGGAACTTAGGCAATTATTATATATTATATAATTATTTCAAAACAATATAATTGATCAGGTGTAAGAGTTAGAGTTAGTAAAGATGGTAAAGGTTTAATTCAAGACAAACACACCGATACATGCCCATAAAAAGGCAAACCTTGCGCAGAGCTCTAAATAATTTTACCTGATTGAAGTCTTCGCAGGGGTTAGCTTGTCTGTCCATAGAGAGCGCCAAGTTCGCCGCTGACCGCAAGCATTCTTTACTTTCACACAATTTTACAGGCTTATGCCGTTTTTGTTTTACATCTGAAAATATGAATGAATGAATCCATACAGCCTAGACTTTAGTATTTACAACAAAAAAATAGAACGTTTTATTGTTAACCGACACAATTCCTATGCAGGCCACGAAAATTTTCTAATGAAAATTAAATGGTTTTAAAAAAACCCGCTGATTATTTTTTGCCCCTTTTCCAAATTATTGTGGCAGCCTTCCAGGTGTATCATTTAATACTAAGAGGAGTACACTGCATGTAACAGGACTTATCAGCAATCGTGGGTAACTTAAAATTCGCTTGCATGCATGCATTAAAGCTAATGGTATACCTAATGTGGAGAGGCTCTGCAAACATAGGTATACTCACATAGAACCGTCATCGCGATAGCTAAACATAGTAACATTATAAATAGGACGATGAGCGTAAGCAAAAGCACTTGCGACTTGTGTTTTCTCCGGAATCTGAAAATTACAATGAAATCACAAATACAATAAAGTTACAGAAGACTGATTATATTGTAATAATTGATTCAAAGTTGTGTTTTGGTTTGGGTTAGCGAAGTATGTATGTGGATTTCCAGTGAAATAATGTTATTAATTATTGTAATAAGTGATTCAAAGTTGTGTTTTGGTTTGGGTTAGCGAAGTATGTATGTGGATTTCCAGTGAAATAATGTTATTAATTATTGCAATAATTGATTCAAAGTTGTGTTTTGGTTTGGGTTAGCGAAGTATGTTTGTGGATTTCCAGTAAATAATGTTATTAATTATTGTAATATTTGATTCAAAGTTGTGTTTTGGTTTGGGTTAGCGAAGTATGTATGTGGATTTCCAGTGAAATAATGTTATTAATTATTGTAATAAGTGATTCAAAGTTGTGTTTTGGTTTGGGTTAGCGAAGTATGTATGTGGATTTCCAGTGAAATAATGTTATTAATTATTGTAATATTTGATTCAAAGTTGTGTTTTGGTTTGGGTTAGCGAAGTATGTATGTGGATTTCCAGTAAATAATGTTATTAATTATTGCAATAATTGATTCAAAGTTGTGTTTTGGTTTGGGTTAGCGAAGTATGTTTGTGGATTTCCAGTGAAATAATGTTATTAATTATTGCAATAATTGATTCAAAGTTGTGTTTTGGTTTGGGTTAGCGAAGTATGTTTGTGGATTTCCAGTGAAATAATGTTATTAATTATTGCAATAATTGATTCAAAGTTGTGTTTTGGTTTGGGTTAGCGAAGTATGTTTGTGGATTTCCAGTAAATAATGTTATTAATTATTGCAATAATTGATTCAAAGTTGTGTTTTGGTTTGGGTTAGCGAAGTATGTTTGTGGATTTCCAGTGAAATAATGTTATTAATTATTGCAATAATTGATTCAAAGTTGTGTTTTGGTTTGGGTAAGCGAAGTATGTATGTGGATTTCCAGTGAAATAATGTTATTAATTATTGTAATAATTGATTCAAAGTTGTGTTTTGGTTTGGGTAAGCGAAGTATGTATGTGGATTTCCAGTGAAATAATGTTATTAATTATTGTAATAATTGATTCAAAGTTGTGTTTTGGTTTGGGTAAGCGAAGTATGTATGTGGATTTCCAGTGAAATAATGTTATTAATTATTGCAATAATTGATTCAAAGTTGTGTTTTGGTTTGGGTTAGCGAAGTATGTTTGTGGATTTCCAGTAAATAATGTTATTAATTATTGCAATAATTGATTCAAAGTTGTGTTTTGGTTTGGGTAAGCGAAGTATGTATGTGGATTTCCAGTGAAATAATGTTATTAATTATTGTAATAATTGATTCAAAGTTGTGTTTTGGTTTGGGTAAGCGAAGTATGTATGTGGATTTCCAGTGAAATAATGTTATTAATTATTGCAATAATTGATTCAAAGTTGTGTTTTGGTTTGGGTTAGCGAAGTATGTTTATGGATTTCCAGTAAATAATGTTATTAATTATTGTAATATTTGATTCAAAGTTGTGTTTTGGTTTGGGTTAGCGAAGTATGTATGTGGATTTCCAGTGAAATAATGTTATTAATTATTGCAATAATTGATTCAAAGTTGTGTTTTGGTTTGGGTTAGCGAAGTATGTTTGTGGATTTCCAGTGAAATAATGTTATTAATTATTGCAATAATTGATTCAAAGTTGTGTTTTGGTTTGGGTTAGCGAAGTATGTTTGTGGATTTCCAGTGAAATAATGTTATTAATTATTGCAATAATTGATTCAAAGTTGTGTTTTGGTTTGGGTAAGCGAAGTATGTATGTGGATTTCCAGTGAAATAATGTTATTAATTATTGTAATAATTGATTCAAAGTTGTGTTTTGGTTTGGGTAAGCGAAGTATGTATGTGGATTTCCAGTGAAATAATGTTATTAATTATTGCAATAATTGATTCAAAGTTGTGTTTTGGTTTGGGTTAGCGAAGTATGTTTGTGGATTTCCAGTGAAATAATGTTATTAATTATTGTAATATTTGATTCAAAGTTGTGTTTTGGTTTGGGTTAGCGAAGTATGTATGTGGATTTCCAGTGAAATAATGTTATTAATTATTGCAATAATTGATTCAAAGTTGTGTTTTGGTTTGGGTTAGCGAAGTATGTTTGTGGATTTCCAGTGAAATAATGTTATTAATTATTGCAATAATTGATTCAAAGTTGTGTTTTGGTTTGGGTTAGCGAAGTATGTTTGTGGATTTCCAGTAAATAATGTTATTAATTATTGCAATAATTGATTCAAAGTTGTGTTTTGGTTTGGGTTAGCGAAGTATGTTTGTGGATTTCCAGTGAAATAATGTTATTAATTATTGCAATAATTGATTCAAAGTTGTGTTTTGGTTTGGGTTAGCGAAGTATGTATGTGGATTTCCAGTGAAATAATGTTATTAATTATTGTAATAATTGATTCAAAGTTGTGTTTTGGTTTGGGTAAGCGAAGTATGTATGTGGATTTCCAGTGAAATAATGTTATTAATTATTGTAATAATTGATTCAAAGTTGTGTTTTGGTTTGGGTAAGCGAAGTATGTATGTGGATTTCCAGTGAAATAATGTTATTAATTATTGCAATAATTGATTCAAAGTTGTGTTTTGGTTTGGGTTAGCGAAGTATGTTTGTGGATTTCCAGTAAATAATGTTATTAATTATTGTAATATTTGATTCAAAGTTGTGTTTTGGTTTGGGTTAGCGAAGTATGTATGTGGATTTCCAGTGAAATAATGTTATTAATTATTGCAATAATTGATTCAAAGTTGTGTTTTGGTTTGGGTTAGCGAAGTATGTTTGTGGATTTCCAGTGAAATAATGTTATTAATTATTGCAATAATTGATTCAAAGTTGTGTTTTGGTTTGGGTTAGCGAAGTATGTATGTGGATTTCCAGTGAAATAATGTTATTAATTATTGCAATAATTGATTCAAAGTTGTGTTTTGGTTTGGGTTAGCGAAGTATGTTTGTGGATTTCCAGTGAAATAATGTTATTAATTATTGCAATAATTGATTCAAAGTTGTGTTTTGGTTTGGGTAAGCGAAGTATGTATGTGGATTTCCAGTGAAATAATGTTATTAATTATTGTAATAATTGATTCAAAGTTGTGTTTTGGTTTGGGTAAGCGAAGTATGTATGTGGATTTCCAGTGAAATAATGTTATTAATTATTGCAATAATTGATTCAAAGTTGTGTTTTGGTTTGGGTTAGCGAAGTATGTTTGTGGATTTCCAGTGAAATAATGTTATTAATTATTGTAATATTTGATTCAAAGTTGTGTTTTGGTTTGGGTTAGCGAAGTATGTATGTGGATTTCCAGTGAAATAATGTTATTAATTATTGCAATAATTGATTCAAAGTTGTGTTTTGGTTTGGGTTAGCGAAGTATGTTTGTGGATTTCCAGTGAAATAATGTTATTAATTATTGTAATAATTGATTCAAAGTTGTGTTTTGGTTTGTGTCAGCGAAATATGTAAGTGGATTTCCACTGAAATAATGTTATTAATATTTCTCAAGTAAGGTGGACGTGGGTGAATAGACTCCTCTTGAATAAATATCTCTGTATATCTTTGTCTTCATCGCCAATTTCATCGCAACAGAAGTCAAGGTAACTTAAGTTTGAAATATTTTAAACAAGAGGCATCTATTGCGAGTTTGCTCTAACGTTGTATTGCGGTATAGGGAACTATCCACTAGTAGTAACTGCCTCGGAACTGTTCCATTAATAAGTAGAAAGAAAGAAAGAAATAATTTATTTACAGGACGTGGTCTAGGCTAGATGTTACAATTAGTGTGTACGGTATATTCAACCGTTGGGACGGTATGCAAATGTTCAAGTTGACTTTCGTTTGGAATACAATACATAATTGACGACAATACTTAAGACGTCATTATATAAATATCAAAACACATTATTTTTTCATTCGTATAGTTCCAATGTAAGTGAAATACATAATTAAAATGTGTCAGCAATTAAAAAATTTTAAGTCAAAAAATCATCCTAAATTACCATTTAACGATGTCAATATAAATGTCAATTAATAAAATTAAATATAATTCCAAATGATAACTAAATTACTACATTCATTCATAATATGTCAATTAGTGTAATTCATTAATACGATCCAGTAGTTCCATTTTAGGTCAATGACCATCCAAGTCCGGGTCCCTTTAATTATCATTTGGAAAAAGTCGAGTCTTACTTTGATACCGTAGTGAGGTGAACAAGTTAACAACGCAAGCGATACATGCCTTGCGGTTCTGGAGCCAACTGCTATCAAATATCCACTTTCTCGCAGGTCGCTACCGTTTTTCAGAGGAGGCGTCGGAGGTTTTGCGCTTTCGTTACCTGTGGTATAAAATTAAGTACGTCATGAATATGCAAGGACTATGTTAGACGGTTTTTTTTTAGAGCTAGTAGAGTTTTTTTTGTGTGGATATTGTCTGAGACGTTACTAAAGTCCTTCCTGTTTTTACCGCCACAATAATTGTTTACCTGGTTGTGTTCTGTGTTGTGTTCTGCTTGAAATAAAGGATCAGCCAGTGTACTTGCTGGAACAAAGTCAGTTCCAACTGGAACCTGCGCACAGCAACGCAGCATTAGTCGATGTAGGAATCCACTCAATTATGATAAATAAAAGACCTATGACTAATTATGTCCTGGGCCGCGGATCTCACTGACCAGCAGGAGGGACGCGAGCACGCCAGCTAAAAAATTAATATATGCAAGGACGCGTTTATTGATTTACAGTTTCTCGGAATACATTTTTAGTACATTCATGTCTGTTTCTACGGGGAACATCTAAGGGAAGTTCGTTGTATGTCAAATTGCATGATCATTGTTTATTTCATAAACGCGTAAAGAACTAGTAACATTAGCTTTACACCTTTCGTAGCTTTTTTAACAGACCAAAACCCCAGAAGTTCCAGTTTTTCTAAGGTAATTTTTGTTATTGACAATAGTCACCTGTAGACGCCTGTTGTAATTGACAATAATCTTTGCAGTGCTGACGGAGAATAAGTTTAGTAATGAATGCGTTGATTCAAAATTCATTTTCAACTCTGATTTACATATTCAATTATATAAACACCTTAAATGTTTTTTTAGAATTCTATTTAATATTTCATGTCATGGTTGTTCAATTTTTTTTATATCTGCGCGAGTTTTAATCTCGGTGCAAGTTCGCTGTAAAGTCATCCATAACACAAGCTCTACTTACATTGGGGCCGTGCAGTTGGTGTGTTTGTGCGGGGATTTATTTACTATGTATAAGTTATGTATGTCAATTGATGATGATGCCGACGACCACTGATTGTATATGTATAAAGATGTAAGATAATTAAAACAAAAGCATCCTGGCAGTCTGGTGTTCAGTCGTCACAAGCGATGTCACCAAGACATTACGCCCTAACTCGTATTAATCGCGCGCCATCTTTACAGGTAAACAGCTAACGTTAGAGTACAGTTACGAGTATACTATTTTGATAAGAAAATAACGTCGGGCTCGTTTCTTGAGAGGACTCATGATTTTAGTAAGGTTTATCAATCTGAAGCCCTAATACGCGTAGCGGCTAGCTCTAGCCTATAGAGTTAAAGCCGAGCGTACCTCCGCATCTAAAACATGAGATCAATATCAGCCTAAACACGGACAGGCAACGGAATTGCATAGAAAATTTTTGGTGCACTTTTCAAGGTTATTTAAATTTACATACAACCTAGTCATACTTACAAATAACGTCTGATATGATCAAGCAGTTCACAATCTAATGTGAAGCAATTTGAAAGTAGGTTTCAGGGCTTCTATATGTATTCTATGCAACGGAGAAATCAGGATCTGGAGTCAAAAACACTAGGTACATTGACGTTTTAAAAGACCATAATTATGAAGAGTTTTCGCATTCTAATCTGGACTGGAGCAAATTTTTTTTTTTTCAATTTACATGACTTATTCTCAGTGTTCAGTTTAGACAGATGTAGCTGCCTAATGTGGGAACAAAGCCGTGGCGTGTAAGTCGTAATTTGTCAAAGAGTACGCAGCCTCTGCAAAGTCTATGTGTTTTGGATAAGAACTATGCGACCGTTTAGTAAAGGGTAGCGCTGAGTACTGCGCGGAAATGAACTGACATATATTTACGTATCAAATGTTTTAGTTCCAGATTTTGCTACGGAACAGATGTATTTGCGGTATTGTACATGTATACTTAGTTAAAACTGTATTTAAATAATAAATGCTTTCAGTATTTCAACGTATAATCCTTCGAAGCAGAATACAAAAGCTATCACTAAAATAAATAGAACTGGCACGGCAGAAACGTTTGCTATTTTTAAGCTTAAAATGTAACCTTTGATCAAACCGATCGATCGCCGTATCACCCCTACGTGATGATAAAAAAAGATGGTTTGGAACTTGTATGGTTTACCATACGCAAGCAATATTTATAAATATGATGATTTGTACTCCACTTTAAGTTCATTTAATAAATTTTTATGTTCAATTTATTTAAGCTGCAATACAGTCTCAACTGGGCTGATCGTTTATACTACTTAACGACTCCCTCAATTATCAATCATATATTATATAAATGTAGGCATACATTATCGGTGTATTTTTTGGTCCTTCGAGCACCATTTTTTGACATTTTGACCACACTAGCTGATTAGCTTAAGGCTGTACCGAAAGCCATAAAATAGAATAAGATAACTAATCTGGCGGCGGTTACAATAGTAGACAGTTTTTTTTTCGAAATGGACAGATACTTTTTGGACCTATGGGCCTTTTAAATTTAAAAGTCTAGCGCTACTTTTAAAAGTAGCTTAGCGCTGACGGCGCTTAGCTGGAACTCAAACTACTCCTTCATACAATATGCCTGAGGGCACCCGAGAGGGTACGGACCTCGGCTAAGGACGTCGTATATTGAAACTACCACTGGTTCGGAAGGATCATCTACTGCCAAACAACCAGCAAGAAACTATAATGAACCTATTACGAACCGCCGCGTCTGGGTTGGCTGTGTATTCAGATGACTTATTGACCAGCGGGTTGGGATGGTTGGTAGCATTATCGAAGTGGCGTCTAGACGCCACCTTCGTGAATGCGGCGATGGTGGGCAGCTCGAGATCCTTGTGCAGATCTAAGTTGCGGACATAGGGCGGGGCCCCGAAGCATTCGCGGCCTATTTTGAACAACCTAGTAGTAGACAGCATCATACAAGCATACTACGAAAACTGCCCACGCTAAAACTCAAAACTTAAATAGAAAAGTAACATGATGAAATGAAAAGCTGACTAACCTGAGAGAAATGGCTCAAAAGCTCTTCAACATCGCCAAAAACATCCAAACAGAACATACATGGGACAAATACAGGAGTGCCCTCACAAAATACAACAAAGAACTAAGGACAGCTAAACGAAACTCATGGCGCAAATTCTGTGACGAATTGGATTCGACGCCCTTAAGAAGCCAGGGTCCAAAGGCTCCTTACACAAGACCCCACAAACAATTAAGACTACTAAAAGACCAAGAGGGTGTCTTCACCATAAATGAAGAAGAGAAAGTCGCATCTGACCTGATATCTGATATACAGACAAACTTGATTGAAATGAAGACTGGCGACAAGCCAACATTGCTTTGAAAATAAAACAAGGCCATAAGGAGCTTCTTGCGATAAAAAAATGGACGAGGAGATGGTGACTTCCCAGCTTTAACAACACTTTAAACACTAAACACTTTAACAACGCACCACAGAAAGCAAAAATCTCCCCGTATATTTGTAGCAGAATGGTTTAATCAACATGGGACTAAAACTTGTGGCACAAGAAGCTCAAACAAAAAATAACATATGTTTAACCTAAACGTGGCGGACTCTACTAGCTGCGGATTCTGCAATATTGACAAGGAAACGCCACTTCATCTACTGTGCCAGTGCGTCGCACTAGTACAGGAACGATCCGCCCTCATGGACAAATGTGAGCTGGACATTAGGGAGATCGGACGTCGCCTTCAGTAAAGTGCTTAGCTTCCTGGAGTCTATTGGAGCAGGCGAACGGACTCACACAACAAATCTGCTAGACCGCAGTGTGATAAGCCGCAATACAGAGGGACCACACAGCCGCATACTAACAAATTACTTTAATAATAACATATATTGATAAACATACATAGCAATTCACTTAAAATCTACTTTATCAGAGCTACTGTAAAGTATTAAACTAACACAAGCAAACACCAGAGTAGTTGCGATTTGTTTGCACATTGCGTCGATATCAATAAACTGACTAAAAAAAGCGTAAGGGTGTTACCACACCAATCGAAAATACAACAGTCGACGTCGATCAACGGTTTCTACCACACCAATCGATCGTCTGTCGATCGACGTCGACGGGTCGATGCCAGATTAGACCGGTCGACGTGGAGCGATGGTTACCACACCAATCGACATCGATTGACGTAGACCAGTCGACGTCGATCGAGGGACGATCGATTGGTGTGGTAACACCCTAACAGAGAAACAGGAGTGAACTCTAGTTCGCTATGGTAATTAATTCAGGATAAAAATAATTCAATATTTAACATTATTTAATAAGATTGACATAAAAAAAAATATTTCACTTTTTGTAAAGTCGAAATTTTACATTAATTTTATTAAAAAAAAAGTGATTTTGGATGCGTGTAAAATTTTTGCTATTTCGTCATGTAAAATACTAAATGAAAAACTTATTTCATTCTTGCCAAAAATTAATACTATTTAATGGCTATTAGGAATCATAAACTAATTTGGTCGTTCATACGCGCCGCTTATGTGTAGTTTTGGTTAGTTAGAACATCCTTAGTTCTTAGTCTGTGCAATAGGACACTTGTGTTCTCCTTAGAGCTTAGACGGAAGAATAGGCCACTCTTATCTATCAATATTCTGACATCAGCCTTGCGGTCCATGATAACTATATTGTAGTGCTACTTAATGTAATGCTTTGCAGTAGAAATGTGAACCAAATTAGAACTAAAACCTGAATTATTTTGTGCGCAGCTAAGCATTACATAAATATTAACAGCGCTCTTAACACTATCTTGTACAGCTCTTAGTTTCTGTGTTCCTCAAAAGTGACCTCATATAATGCTACTAGTGCTCCTTGGGCAGGGATCGATCCCAGGACCTTCAGACCGCAAACCCAGCGCCTTTACCACTGCGCCACCGCCTCGCTAGAATTTTACTATATACTATATTTTCTTAAAATCTATTCAAGGGCTTGATTCGATTCCGTAGTAGTTACCGACTTGTGGTCTTAACAAAGAGATAAGAAAGTTAACGAAATCTACTCCAACTTAACTTTCACTTATATAGCGCATTATAAATCTTGCATTACAGCTAAAATGTTATGTTGCTCTATCAATGGCGTCTGGCGTTGCAGACATTTACGTGCATAAAAGTTCAAAAAATGGTTCAAAAAATATTTTGACCCGCCGGTTTTTACCCCTTGGTCTACCTAAACTGTGCCGAAACTATATACTTTTCAATAGGCGAAGGTTCTGCATTAATTTTCTTTGAAACTTCACAGTAACCTATAATAACACTAAATTTTATTTAAATTTTGAATCCCTAAAACGAGAAAGGAAGTCACAGATTTGTTCTATTCTGTATGTAATTACGCGCAACGTAAAACTCACGTGCAACAGAAGGTCCCATGACATCACTATCACCAGGTCTCCACGCGTTCATTTTTAACCTTTAAAATAATCCATTTAAAACAATGTACGCGGTAATTACTGCAACTTAACTCATCAACAGCAAATTACTCAACTTTACACAAATGGCATAGCTAATAGCAAAACAAAGTTTCTAACATTAGTTTAAAACATTTCTCACTTCTGCTAAATTAAGTTTTTATTAAGTTATACTTTTGTTTTTGTCAATACTGTATCGAAAGTCGGACGGAATATCGCAGGTTTGTGTTGGTTCAAATCGGCGAAGGCGGCAGGTTGGTGCGGTCGCGGCGGTGGCACTGAAACTCAGGTGGTATTCACTGAAAACTTTCAGCTAGCGTAGGGTGGATATGGTTTTTGATTTCAATGAATAACTTTAAGGAATGAAAGTACTTTATAGTATCAAAGTTTTTGCGTGCTAACTGTGAGAGTATGTTTAATGTACCAATGTTACTGAATTACTGAAATATACGTGTAAAGTGATGAGTTATTCAATGCATTTTTGCAAAATAACTATTTAAAATCACCATATAATACAGCTCAATTAATTTCAAGGTGAAAAGGATTCCAATCAATAAGTATAGCAGGTTGTCAAATACGCACATTTGGTAAAAATTGCTTGCGAGGAACAAATAAGGAACGCTATACAAGTGCAAACAATAGGACTACTTCTACGTACTTAATCCCAGATCGGAAAAGATCATGGTGAAAAGCTATTTACGTTATTAATAACTGTCTTGAAACGTCTTTGCATCAAGTGTTATTTAAATAATTTTCTACATTTTATCAATTCTAAAAATAACGTGATATGTGATGATTACTAAATTATCCTGTATATTTTTAGTAGTGTAATCCAAACTAAAATCTATTGTATTATTAAATAAATAAAATATAGTGTATTCTATTGTTTAATCCACTGTTTAAAGTATACAGAATAGTTTCATCATAAGACACTTAAAATATGGTGCGATGAAAGTTAAATTCTAGGTGTCCATGGTAACCTGGTTTTTTTGGATGTAAACCAGTGCTATGCTTTTTATTTCAAATTACATGTACATAATTATGACTTTTTAAAGAAGCAGAGAAAATCATTATTTTACGATCCATTACAAAGCACAACACATGCTCACCCTGCCAGCTTACAAGACACCACAGCACGGATGCTCCACGGTCACGTGAGCTAGTGATGTTCCGCGCGTTACGTAATATCGACAAAACATACTCGCGAATTCAGCTTCATATTTATAGCTATGACATTTACGCACGTAAACACCACAATCGACACTGAAATATTGTTAAAAAAACATGTATGAAGATAATCAAGTATATTATTTATTAAACATATTTATACATTTTCTAATAACTATGATCAGTGTCAATTTACACAACGGACGGCCTGTTTGGTATGGAGATAAGTAGCCTTGCCTTTCATGCCAGATGTCCCGGGTTCCAATCCTGGTAGGAGCAGATATTTTATCATATTTGCTCTCTAGTCATGGATGTGTATGTTTATTTAAGTTTATTTCTAATATTTATATTTAAAAAAAAAAAAAAAAAAAAAAAAAATATATCCATGTGTTTTTATATATTTCTTGAGTTTATTTATCCGTTATCTAGTATCCATAACACAAGTTCTTAATGATACTTAATTTAGGCTAGATCAGTGAGAAATATTTATTATTTATTATCATCATTCAAAACTTTTTGAGCTTTAAAAAATCTTCCTATTCAGTACATTAAATTTCTAGTTCAAATGTAATCCTGCACGCTATATAAACCAACTCAATGAAAGAAACCTACTTAATGAACCAGTGGTGTGTTTTTTTACCTCAATCGATTCTATCGTAATTCATATTTAATCAGTTCGAGCTAAAGGTTTTCCGTGTCAATGTGTTGGTCTAGATTTTATCACCCGTCAGCTAAGTCGGTCGCATTGAAAACTTACATTCTGTACATATCGATACGTGGTAATATATTTTAGATTATCGACTGTCGATAGAAGGTGAGTTGTTTGAATGGTGTCATCCTTAACACCATGGAGATTGTGTTCCTCGATGTCCTGATATGTAAAATTGTATATTTGATTTGATTGTCCTTTTATTGTAACGATTAGAAACACTAATGTATTTTTTATTTATGTTGTTCCTTTAAGGTGTCAGTGGAACTATTATAGTGGAAACTGTTGATAAATATATTATTATTAATGTAACTATTATTTGTGTAATAATTAATAGTGTTATATTTCGAATACATATTGATAATAAAATCCTTTTGAAACAAAGAACCAGTCGTTTGTAGCTTTTTTCAAGCTTTTCTCTTGTGAACTTTTCAGATTCAGAAGTTTTTATTGATTTACTAAAATAAAATAATCTGCGATACATCGATCTGCTTTGACACCAGTCAATCTTCCGAGAAAAAAACATATACTTAAAATATTTTATGTACCGTCAAAATTAATAAAAGAAACTATATCAAAGTCGTAAATTCATTTATATACACCTTAATTGACCGGATATATACATACCTAGTTTACTAGAAACCATTAAGGAAACATAAAAGAAATACCGTTCGTTCCAGCATTTCAGTTGAGCTGTCTAGATGGAGAGCGATAACTTTATTGACCAATCTAAATATTCTGACCAAACACCTCCAGGCTGTGACCTACACTTGTACTTCTCAAGGGCAAACCTGAAAGGTACACAAACGCCTACCCACGACATGCCCTGTGAAAGGGCACTTGTATAAGATTTATGTATGATTTAGATTTGTGTATTATATTGCCTAGGCTTTTAATAACAAGTGCTTAAAATAGTATGTCTAATTAGTGATAAAGATTCTTGCTCGGTACCAGTTGCTCGGTAGCTTAGCTTGTAACAACGTCAAGGCTGATGTTTAATTTCTATGTATTCAAATACAAAATACCTAGAATATTACGTTGCTGTCCAACCTGCCAATCGCAGCGGCTACAAGATCATATAAATTAGTGCTCCGTGAATTTTGCTCTAGCTTCTGGGCATATGGGTAATCATTCAGCAAGCGTGGCTTAGTAGGGGAAACTGGTAAAAATTTAATAACCTCTAGATATAATGGTATTTATTTATATTATGGAGAAATTTTGTTTCATCTAACACGGATTTAACCCGCAAGAATTACATTAGAAAGCGGTCACACGTCTGGAGTCTATTTATTCTTATTTCAAGAACATCTAGGTTGAAATGAGGGTTAATAAAACAAAAATTGAACTATAACATATTATTGCATTTAATCCATCTTACTAACAATAAAAAAGAGCTTACATAGACACTCCATACTACTACAAAACAAAGTATTTCAAACCTGTAACATTATATGTTATGCCACATTATATGTTATAAAACCTTTCATCACAAGATTGCCTTTTTCTGTAACATTTTCCAACTGTCCTTGCAACTTACATACTTACTTCCAGATGTGGTCAAAAGATACATGATCAGAGATCAACGGTTGTGAAACTGTTTGTACAATCGGCTCATGGACCAGTGAAGAGTGCGAAGTCACGTGTGTAGCGTGAACTAACGGAGCCGCTTGGACTAACGGAGCCGCTTGGACTAACGGAGCCGCTTGGACTAACGGAGCCGCTTGGACTATTGAACTGGAATAAAGTAGTGGTGCGGCGTGGACTATTGGCGCGTGCACCACAGGAGTGGCGTGAACGACGGGTGCTGCTTGGACAACAGGTTGCGCTACTGACACTGGGCGAATTATCTGAAAACAATCGTATTATTCTTATAGAATAGAAGTCCTCTTACTTCTATTCTATCGACATCAACAAAGAAAATTAAGTCGAAATGATAACAGCTAAAGGTGGAATTATTTTATTTCAAGTTGTAATCGTTTCCTTTGGCTTTTATCAGCGTATTCATAAACAACAACAGCCTTACCCCGCCCGTGTGGCTCGGAGCTGATTAAAGTATTAACCTCTTTGCTGCAAGGCCACCGCGGCGCTGGCCTGGCTAGAGCGACATGAGTCAAGCTAATCTTTTTTATGACATGGACACTTCTATGTTTACGACGGCTATGAGCAAAGGTTAAAGTTTTCGCAAGAACTAAATGTTTTAAAAATAAATGATTCGTTATGCTATTTACGAATCAACCATATTCGTATATACATTCGGAAGATGAGCGGTTCCGTTGTGGAAACGGTTTGGAAGTCCTTTTGCGTGTTCTAGATCCCGCGCTTTGTGGAGCCGGTTTCCCAGGTTTTCGCGGCCGCAGCTTCTTTTGTTTTACCTTAGCTGGCAACGAGCGCGCGGTGTAGCTGATGGTTGCTAACATCCGTGCCCAAAGACATCAATAGTCGTAGATGGTACTGTTATTCATTGATTATCAATTAGTTGGCTACCGTAGACTCCAGCAATTGCCTTTGTTCCAGGAATAGAGTAGCAGTTCCTTCCTTTATCCGAAACAGAACCACGTAAACGTGGTTATTAGGGTAATAAAGATAGCAAGGACAGTAGCGCCACCCAGGACGAGACCTTAACATATGAAACTCTGCTGTCATTACAAAAAATTTTTGGGCAATTTTCTGGTAATAGCTTAACCTGATTATTATATATCTAAGTTGTGAGCAATAAAACAAACCTGCTGAAAGGACGAGTAGCTGGTGGCGGCCGGGCTCGCTACCACGGGCGCGTGGAGCACGGGCGGGTGCACCAGGGCTGGGTGAGTGAGCCCCGTCGGTTGGTGGACCAGGCTGTATGAGGATAGCTGCAAGTTAATGAACATGAACGTTAGCTTAAGATTTTTTGCTTTAGTCAGAGTAGATTTCATATCGACTTTCAACTTTACAAATATCAATAAGACATTGGCTGCATCCGAAATAGTATATTATAAAGACACATAAGTTTACTAGAAGCAGAAACTTATATCAATATCTAAGAATACTACATGTCTCTCGCAACTCTTGTACAAAAACACAAATAAATGCGGATTAAGTGGCAGTGTGATAAAACATTGTATTTTTGCTTTATCAATATTAATAATTGAGAAAATTCGAATGAGTTCCTCAGCGTACTCTTGGCGCGAGGAGTGCCGGAGCTGGCTTGGAGACCACGAAAGTCAGCAAACACGATAATATCTGTAAAATAATGAAAGCACATATTAAACATAAATCGTTTATTTTATTTTAAATGTTTGGGATCATATTTAATTAAAATTAAGGGACTCGATGTATTTAGTAATTTATAAACAAAATGCGCATAAACTCACACTGGCTCTCACATAACCATCCACGCATTTGAACACATTCATGCGCACACAAAATATTTAGTTGTAAAGGATTTTACTTTTATTTAGGTCGGTAGAAATTTCAGTTTAAGATTTGTAAACATATACACTTAGTAACTTATACTGAGTCCTAAAATACAACTAACGCTAGGAGTTCAAGGAATTTGTATAAATTGTGCTTACCGCATTGATTTAAATAAATATTTTTCATTAGCTACCCCAAGTAGCGAACAAAACCAACTAAACAGGGTCGTAGGCAAGCAAAACAGAAATCATCGCAACTAAGAGATGTGGTAAGAAGCTGGGCTGGACGAGAATACGTAGCGAACTAATTTAACTTAGGCATATGCTTGCCACAAAACGCGGGCTTAAAAATTTAGTTTTCCTCGCAAAGCTTCGGGTGTTACGCAGCCTCACTGTCGAAAAATATGTCAAACAATCTCTAATGAATATGACTACCTGAAATCTTACCATAATCATTACACAATAATCGCAAACATGCACACACAAATACAAATTCCAAAGTGTAAATCATCCAAAAACCAACTATCTAAATCATTTTTAATTACTCACTAAAATCCTCATTGCGAAGTATGTAGCTAACAGACGTAGTCGGGGCAGGAATGTAGTCTAACCGATACGGCGTCAGTCTGCCTTTTATATCCGATTGGACCCACCTGGCGAGTTGGGATATATTGATGTATTTGGGTCGTATGCGGCTGGTTTAGAAGCTTCGATTTTATATAGTTAGGCTTTTTTTAAAGCTATGGTGAAAACGGTGGTCGATGAACGTAATGGAGTCCAGTGTGATACGAAGGATTTTTGTTGCGTTTTTTTGATAGGATTTTTGTAGCCAAGATTTGTAATTGATAAAAAAAAATGAATTTTTTTGCCTTCTCTAATTGGATACAAAACTTTTATTCTTTCGAATACGGCATAAAAAATAAGTGTTCTGCTAAATAGAACCAACATCTGAAATGATAACCCGGTAAAATAAAACTGCGTGTCCAATACAACAACGCGTCCAGGTTGATAATGGGGCTGCGGTGGCGGTGCAGCGCCTCGGGGATGTTCGCTGAGGCACGAGTCCGTGACTACTCCGGCGTCACGCGCCGACGAGCCGCCGCACTGCTGCGTTTGACACTGTCCCAGCATCATCCTGAGCACCGTGGTGGACAGAGTGGATAACACTGGGTACGATTGTCAGTTCTGCTCAACCAGAGATAGCAAAAATAAAACGGTATTTGTAATTGTCAAATAGTTATTACTAACTTAGCTTTTTAAACCTATACTTACTAACACAAATGGGTGTCTTTTTTCCGAAATTAACCATATTATTATTGTTATTATTAAAACGAAGCGATTCCAATTCAGTGTGCAAGATTAAACCTTTACAACCAATACCTTTAAATAAGTAAGTCGCCTGAGCGCATGGGCGCCATTTACCGTAGGAGTTTATTTGATAAACATTTATTAATATATTTAAATAAAATCATTAATTTACTAGTTCTAAAGCGATAACTATATATATATTCATAAGCTTCCCGTGAATCATGCCGTGGCGGCGGTCTGATCACCACATTAGATCTGAAGGAACGTGTGGCTTCGTTGCCTTAAATAACAATATATATGCTTTCTGAGTTAACACTTCAGTGTTACCAGACAAGTTGACGACCATAAGGTTCAGTTCCCTCTAATATGGTTGAGGAGGGCGATGGCTGGATACCGCGTTAATAACTCGTGAACGGGTGCCGTTTGGATACTTGGAGGGACAGATGCAGATAAGAATAATTTATTTATTTTGAAAATAAAATATACCCGGGAAGTTCCACCAGTTCTTCTTCACGAAGGTTTTCCCAACTGGTGGTAGAGTCATGCTTCATTTGACTTCAATAGGAACAAGTAATTGTCAATGTTGAAATATAAATATTTGAACTTAGGTTCAGTTCACTCTCACAGCTGCACTCAGAAACCTCAAAAGGTAACTTGAAGTGATTTTGGGTTTTGTTAGGGAGATAGATTTTTTATATAAAACTAGACTTTGCCTAAGTCTAGTTTTATATAATAAGAATAAGAGCGCCTTAAATGCCTCTTTGCATCTAATTCATTATGGCGGGTAAAATAAGCTAGTACCTACTGAATGATACGGACAAGTTCCTATAATCATTAAAAAAGTTCTGCCAAAACAATTATGAAAGATTTTTTTGCAATTTTATATGTCCTTTCAAATTATTCCACGTTCGTACCTACATTACATGTACTTAATTATCAGCAAGCTTAGCCGATCTCGTTACTCAACCTGTCTCCATTTGAATAAATTTTTATTCTGCGCGGTCCTAAACTAAGTACATTTATTCACGCAGCTTCATTTATATATGTAGGTACCGAACATGCACAAAATTATTCTAAAACTTAGATCAATATAAAGGATGTTTTAAAGCCTTTCATTATGTTAGTCTCATGAAGATAAATTTCAGTATTTATTTTAGTAACTTTATAATACCTATATAAACCCTATTAACTTCTAAGGACTACTAATACAATTTACAATGCGCGATTCCTCTTCTCATGTCCTACATTGTAACGTCCCTATAAATCACTTCTTATTTTCTTAACCTTATCAAAAATTTGTTCTAACAAACATAACCATGCTTGAAAAACAAGCTAGTTTGTAAAATAACATACTCCACAATAATTACATGCCTTCCTCCCTAATTTTGTTTACTTGGACATGTTACTGTGTATCAAAGAAAATATAAGTACTAAATGCCCAAGCAAACTAGACGAACGGTGCGACTGCGTTCCCCTTTGAATCCTTTACTAGTAAGAAATAAAACAAGTGCTGCGAAACAATTGCCGTTCAGTATTGTATGCAATACTCTAATCGATGAATATACAGTGACATAAAAATACTGGAATGAACAATAATGATGGTGCAACATGCGAAACGAGTGTCGTCGCGTTTGAAAGTTGGCTTGGTCAAACTATAAAAACAAAGTTCACACAGGCGTGTTCCACCCGCGACGTTCGCACGGGCGACAACGACACGGCGACACAAATTGATCGGAATGCATTAAATATGTAAGCTTTATTGATCTTCATATATGGATAACATTTTTAATACATGAGTTGTGAACGTTGGAGTAACAATCATTTACAATCAGGTTGTGAACTGCTTTTCGGACCTAAGCTTAAGTATTACACTTTAACTTATGGATCTAGTTTATGATTCGTTTACATTTTGTAAATAATAAGAGTTTTTAACTGATTTTATTGCGTTGAATTACTGACTTATATTTTTACATCTTTACTCGTTTGACATGTACGTATGGAATACGTTTTAAAATAGTTACTACTTAAATACGTACAGTCAACGCTTTATTTAAGCTGAAATAAAAATGGTCTTTGGACAATTTAACTTTATAATATTTAATCATATACAAAGCCATTCGGGCGATAGTTTAACGTGAAAGCTATTAACGCTTCTTTGATATAACACTAATTTATGAACCCACATGTTAATGTTCCTAATCTTAAGGGCTCCAATAACAAATATCAAGCAAACATTTCAGTCCTATCTCTAGGTCGCGCCGCGCCTCCTCCATCGCGTGACCTGCCGTGTCATTCCATACATGACACACACTTCACTCAACTTTTAATGACACCCAATCTAATAATGTCTCCAAAATGTCTGAATGGGGTTATTAGTACAGAGTTATAAGTTATTTATGAGTTCGGACAGGTGTAGGAACTTTTTCGTGTGACGTGGTTTGTTTTCAATTTTTTATTACCTCCGTCTTGTGCGTAGGCATGGCAAAAAAATTTTTACGATTTTTGATAATTCAAAAAAATTAAAAAAAAGATAATTCAATTGCCACATCTATACTTGCTTCCATTACATCATGAGCGCCGCTTTAATTTATGTGAACGTTGGGACATCAGTCCTATTTTAGGTACAGTCGCTTTACTGAACGAGCTTAAGACGGGATTCAGTTTTATAATTATAGTTAAATAAATTATATAATTTTTCTTTTAAATTTAAAAAATTAACCTAGTTAGTTACGTATACTATATTGTCCTTTAGTCAAAATCCATAACAAGCTTCTCATAAAGATTACTTGTCATTTATTACTATTTAAAACTTCGCATTTAGTATTTACCTACTTAATAAGTCCTAAACTAATTAGTTTTAAAACTGATGTACATATTAATAAAATTTTCCAATTTTGGTTGCCATGAACACATTTATCTTGAAATACCCGGACTGTAAAGTATTCCGAAAGCTTAAAATACTTTTATGATCAAAATTGTTTCTGCGGTCCGAACTGGCCCACCCGACTGTGTGTCGCGGTCTGAGTAGGTTCGACCTAGAGTCTTCTGGCGGAGCACGTTTAGAATAACTTGCTTGTTTCAATGCATGCTTGCCTGAATGCATTTTTCAGAGCTGGTAGTAGAGTCATGCTTTATTTAACGTAAATAACGAACTCGAGCCTTGTAACCGCCTGGATAAACAGTTTTATATCCGTTTGAATGACTAGGCACTATTGCTAAGCTCCGTACAGGGGGATCGTAGATGCACTGCGAGAGCTATCACACAAGTAGGTACCTATATTTGTTACTTTTAGCGTATTACGAGGCCGGCAAACGAGCAACCGAACCTCTTGATAAGTAACACCCGCACCCATGGATATAGTACTTTTTATGTGATCTTGGACGGTTTTGTATTTTATTACACAACATATTGTCTGATAAAAATAATATTCAACTGAAATATGTCTACCTATTTAAAAAGATTTTTTACCACGCTACATAATTTCAACACAATGTAATCGATAAAATTATTTTGCCCGATTCGCCCCTGCTACGTTTTGTGTTATAATCCCCTATCCCGAAAAAGGGATAATCTGTATCTGATATAGACCATCAAATTGCTTCATATAACAATGAAATTTATTTTTGTCTGTAAGTTCTATACGGCACTGTACGTTCTATACGGCGCTATACGTTTTATTTTTTTTTTGCCGCCGAAGCAACACCCTCACGGGAGGGAGGTGAACGATGGGTCGTGCATACCGCCGCAGGAAAATACCGACCTCTGCGGGGGTTATGTGGGACTCACCAGAATGGCACCTACCCACTAAAAACCAACTTGTTGGCTGTGGTAATATATTACCGTTAGCCTTCATCGGAAGCGACACCCGTTGGGAAGTGGGTGCGCTGGCGGAGACCCTTTAGCGGGTCGTCCGGCGGATGTGAAAGTTGCACTGAAGGTGCTCAAAGGGACATGAGTTGGTGGTCGGCCGAAGCTTGACATAGGGATTAATTCATTTAAATTAACCTATAATGAATTGAGAAGGGAACTATGCTCCGCCAGAGCTAGCAGTCGCTCTGTAGGAGAACGTGAAGCCTTCAGTTTACGGGCTAAGACTGAAATTTCCCTAACATCGACGTGTTTGATCGCTTCGTAAACGATACGCATATCGTCTGCTAGCGAGGATTGGGATGTAGGTTTGCATGGGCGAGGAGCCGGGATAGAATTCGGGTTAGCAGTGGGGCGCTGCCTCCAGTTTTCTGGAGCAGGCTTGGGCTGTGTAGGCTTTGCAGCCGGAGGAACCCGGTTACGCAGCGGCGGAAAGTTTACCTGAGAAAGGGGTGGGGGCTGTTTGGGTGCCGCCTTCTTAGAATTGAAACGTATGGAACAGGGTGCACGGGGGCAGTTCCTGTTATTAGCGGTGTGGCCGGACTGGCCACAAAGCACGCAATCTGGTGGGGAGGGAGTTTCAAGAGTGCGATTGCACTCCTTAGTGAAATGAGGTACCAGGCACTTAACGCACCTAGGCGGGGCGGTGCAGTTGGCCGCCACATGCCCGTACAGCTGGCACCGGTGGCACTGGCCGGGGTGACCGCGGCGATGAGGCGCCTCGATCGAGATCCCAGAGAGGCTGCATATAGTGCTAACCCCTTTGAGGATCTCCCTGGATTTGGGGATGTTGGCGAGAACCACCAAAGCGAGAGGGTGACGCCTTCCGTACTTGCTGTGCATTTTATGCACCGCGAGTGCCGGGAAGCCTTAAGATCAGATCCGTTCTGCGTCCGGCCCCGCTCGGACGTGTTCGCGGTCGCTCCAGCAGTTGAGTCACGATTGTCGTCTCATGACGTCAACTCGTAGCAATACTCATACGCTGTTAGCCTCTTTAGGGCTTACTCTGCGGTCGGTTTCGATCGGCTGCAAGTAAGTCGGTCTCTTGCACAGCAACAACAGAGCTGAGCTCACCGCGGTCGATTAAATTCGATAGTGGTTTGCAAGACTCGGGCTGTCCTTCTGGCTGCGTACTTGACGCTTGGCGCCTGTACGTAGTCAGAGACTCGCTCTGCGGCCGGCTCCGGCCGGTCGTAACGTAGTCAATCCCGCACTTTTAGTGCAACCCAACTTCGTCAGGTCTACGGCCAGTTTTTGTTGTCAATTTATTGGCGACACACTCCGTAGTAGACTCGCGTTTGATCAGGTGGATACTTAACGGTGACAACTAAGCCTGATAGCGTTGCCCCGGTGCGCTTCCAAGGCCCTTCAGGCCAAGGAGAAACCGGCTGACCCGATCCCATTGCACTTGGGCCTTTCCCAGGGTGACGGTACAGTGCTGTCCGAGCTAGGGGCACCACTTCGCGTCGTCCCCAGCCCCCCTACCGCTGGTAGGGAGGTTAGCCACTAGGGTTCGCTAGGTTTTTATTTAGAAACTCTAGGCATTTTTTATATAAATAGGTGCTAGGTTTGCTAGGGGACCTAGGCATACATAATATATTTATATATTACATATTCAAGCCCTCCAATGGACCTTGTAAGCGTTCTTAGGTCGTTCGCCCAGGTGCTCGCGGCGTCCGCTTGCCCCATCCCAGATGACGTACTAACGCAGGCCTTACAGGCTACTATCGCGTCCTCGGCCCCTCAGGCCTCAACCCCGGCCCCTCAGGCCTCAACCCCGGCCCCTCAGGCCTCCGACGTCCAGACCCCTCAGGTCTTCAGCTCTCCCGCGTCTCCCGCCTCGTCCGAGATGGACTGCGAATCGGTCGCATCCTCTCACGCGTCGTGTCGTAAGCGTACCGCTCCCGGGAGCGACTCCGAACCCGCGTCTGATACGTCGTCAGATGCCGCCACCCTAACCGGCTCTCCTGAGCCCGCGTTTCAACTTGTCGCCAAGCGCTCCAAGAAGCGCTCTAAGAAATCCTCGGTATCTTCAATACCCGAGCCCTCCCCGGTGTCTTCAACACCAGCCCCCGCGCCGTTAAAATCGCTCGTAGTAACCGCGTCTCCGTCGGTCACATCGAAGCCAGCGACGCACTGCGCTCCCGTCCCGCCGAAGCCTCAGCTCCCTCCGCCCGTATTCCTGCGTGAAAAAGCGCGCTGGACCGCGGTTTCAAACTTGTGCAAAGAGCACAAAATTAATTACTTAAAAGCCGCCAACGCTGGCGATACAATCAAAATTCAAGTAGCGACCGTCGACGACTTCCGCGCGTTTACCAGGCTACTCTCGCTAAATCAAATCGCGTATCACACCTACGCCCTCCCGGAGGAGCGTAAGATCCGTGCAGTACTATGGGGCGTGCCGTTCGAACTCAGTAACGAAGACATTCTCGAGGACCTTAAGTCTCAGGGTTTCCCGGTCACAGCAGTGCACAAGATGCACTCCAACCGCGGTAGGCGTTTTCCCTTAGCGTTAGCAATCCTGTCAAATACTCCCAACTCGAAGGAGATTTTCAAAGAGGCTCGCACAATCTGCGGACTCTCGAACACCTCCTTCGAGCGTCCCAACCCCCGCGGTCACCCTGGGCAGTGCCACCGCTGCCAGCTATATGGCCACGCAGCGGCTAACTGTTCAGCTCCCCCCAGGTGCGTAAAGTGCCTGGATCCTCACTTCACTAAGGAGTGCACTCGCACTCCCGAATCCACTTCCCCCCCTGCCTGTGTGCTGTGCGGCCAGTCCGGCCACACAGCTAACTACAGGGGTTGCCCGCGTGCTCCGCGCTCCACCACCAAGAGGGTCGCGCCTAAACCGGCGCCGCCGCTCACTCCTGCTAACTTCCCGCCGCTGCGCAACCGGGGCCCCCCGGAAGCAAAGCCCGTTCAGCCGACGCCTACGCCGGCTCTGTCTTGGAGGCAGCGTCCGGCCGTCCCGCCTGCACCTTCCCGACCCATCCCAGCTCCCGTAGCTCCCGTAGGGCCGCGTCCCGCTCCGTCTTCTGCACCTCAGTCGTCGTTGGCTGAGGACATGAAGACCGTATTCAACGTCATCCAAAACGTAGACATCAATGAAATTTCCATACTCGCACGCAAACTGCGAGCCGCCCGCTCTCCTCAAGAGCGTTTATTCGCGTTAGCCGAGCATCACTCGCTCCTAAGTTCGTTGTAAATTCTTTATTTTGGTATAAATTCGTAAATAAGTAAATTATAATGTCTAGACCCGCGAACCCCGCGTCCTGTCGTATCAAACCCAAGGGCTTATCCCTAGTATCTTTTAACGTTCGTAGCATTAGCACCAACCTTCCCGAGCTCAAACTGTTCCTTCAGAACAACGACCCAGATCTTTTACTTCTCCAGGAGACATGGCTCACTCTTAATCGCTCCAGGGGATTCGCGGCCACAAACGCACCTTGGTACGTGCGCAATGCGGACCTGCACAGAGATCTTGAACTACCTACAGTTCAACAGTACCTAAAAACACTCTCAGAATCGTTCTTCAAACGCGCCGAATCCCATCCCAATCCACTAGTTCGAAATTCAGTCTCTTATACTGCTCCTGTCTTAGATTCGGCATACAAAGTCGCTACACCGAGAAACGCGCACACAAGCGAACGTACGCAATTAACTTTAGATCTCGAGGCCCTTCAGGCCGCAAATTCTAATTCTAGCGTAAATTCTAATTCTAACGTAAATCTGAATTAATGCAAATTTAATTTAATTGTCAATTTTTAACGTTTATTATTTACTTTTCATTTTTGAGCACCTTCAGTGCTATGTAAAACCCAGCGGGTGACCCCTTAAGGGCCCCGCTAGCGCGGCCTCTTTCTCCAATTGGCCGTCGCTCAGATGAAGGCTGAGTGGCAAAAATGCACGAGCCGACAGGGGGTTTTTAGTGGGTATGGTTCTGGTAGGCGTCGGGACGAGTCCCACATAACTTTGGAATCGCGCCAGAGTATGCGTCAGAGCATTTTTATCCTCCTGCCCTTCCCTCGGATGGGAACAAAAAAAAAAAAAAACGGGAAGCCTTGGAACTACAGATCCTCAAGGATAGCCTCGTTCGATCATTCGAACGGGACTCCCCTGAGTACCGCTCTGAACTTACTCTCTTCCGGGAGAGCGTAAGTGTGGTAAGCATATTGCTTACCGGTGAGGAGCTTAGTTAGGGCTCGGAAACTTAACGGAATTAAACGGAATTTTAATAGAATCACCCGAGTTGGTCGCTCGGGTGTAGAGGATTTTGTGCTTTCTGCACAAGTGCGAAACCTCGGTCCATTTTTCCTTATTCCGAATACGGGTGGTGGGACCTGAGGATTGACTGAAGCCGGGGTAGTGGGTGGGGTCACTGTGAGTGACATCAATGGGGCCGGGGCGGGTGTTGTAGGCACTGGGGCAGCTGGCGTTGTAGTCGCCGCGGAGGGTGTTGAAGACACCGGGACGGGCGTTGAGGACGCCGGGGCTTGTTTCGGGCGCTTCTTAGAGCGCTTCTTAACAAGGGTGAAAGAGGGAGGCTCAGGGACAGTTGGGGTGGCGTCCGAGGATGACTCGGTCGCGGGTGCGCGCTTGCGGCGTGAAGGGCGTCGACTTCACACTCCATGTCACTGGAGGAGGGGGACGTGGGAGGGCCTACGACCAGAGGGGTCTGAGGGGCCTGGCAAAATGTTGGCGAATTGGGGGAGAAAAGTCTTAAGTAGTTGGAAAACTACTTGGATGTAATTGGTGCCGGCGGCGGCGAGAGCATCGCCGAATTGCTTAACAGATTCCGAGGATGTATCTTGCGAAGCCATTGCGAAAGGGTTGGAGTGGAAACACAATATATAAATATATATACTATGAACGAACCTACTAAAGACTAACTTCCTAAACCTCCCTACCCGCGGTAGGGGGGTAGGAGACGACGCGGAGTGGTACATCTAATTCGGGCAGCACTATTCCGTATACTATTCCGATTCCTATACCCTGGGAAAGGCCCAGTGCACTGGAATCGGGCCTTCCGGTTTCTTACTGCCTAAAGGGCAAATAAAGCGCACCGGGGCAACGCTAACAGGCTTAGTTGTCACCGTTAAGTATCCACCTGTTCATGAAATCTTGAGCACGACGAACTTACACACACGAAGCACCTGGAACGACGAAACCCGTCGACGTAGCTCTCGTGCGAAGTAGGTACTCGAAGTACGGTTAACGAAACGCCAATCACCGTGAAAACGGCGTTTATGAAAATGATACGATAACAAATTGTGAAATTAGAGCCAAGTTATCGCGGGGGCTAAAAAGGCGGGAAAGGCGACCGCGATTTTGTAAACTAAGTGACGCAAAAAAAATACCAAAAGAGGAAAAACAAATAAATAACGGTTTTCGGAACACAAATGCGTGAGTAAATGCTGTATAAATTTGAAATTGGAATTCTTAACCAAAAAGGAGGTAATGCAGATCAAAGTGATCAAAGTACGACAAAACGCCAATTTCATATGTAAGGACCTATTACAATGTAAATACAAGTACTCACAAGATATGTAAGAAGCAATGATAATCTTCTGCTTGCGAGGATTCGCGACGCAACACAGCCGGACCTAGCCGTTGCTACGTCGGTTGGTAAGCAGGCAAGCTGGCCGAGTGGCGTAGTGGGTAGCCCTGTCTCATAGGATGTAGGTCCCAGGTTCCAGCCCTGGTCGATGCATTCATTTCTGTGATGAACACGTATGTTTGCTCTCGGGCCATAGTTGCTTATATTTATATATGAATGTTAATTCTGGGTTCCCCCGCCAGTTCGCTGAATGGTCGTCCATAGCACAAGCTCTGCTTACTTTTGGGGTCATACAGTTGGCACGTTTGTCTGGGAATTTTTAATTTTTATTATAAAGCTCGCACGGGTTCTTACCGTACGGTTATGTTAGGTTAGGTACCGAGAACAAGTGGTCTAACATAATTACGACTACCAGCAAACAGTAGGTTACTTCACATGTAAAAAAAAATTGGTTCCTATTAGAAATTTCAACGTTCAACATTCATTTCTTGTTTTGTTCCTTTTCGCCATATAATCCCGTTTTACGTTACAAAAAAATTCGATCAGCGACATCTTTAGAAATTTACCAGTACAAATTTCACAGCCAAAATGCTCACCTAGTTACTGCACTCGGTAACTCTTCATAATTTCGTTCTATCAAATACCGCTAGGTGCCGCCTTGTCTATTTTGAAATAATTAGATTGAAGCTGTCATGTTGAGTTCCTTGTAGAACTTTGTTTTACCAAAAATCCACTTTATAATACCTGTACTGATATGAATATTAGTCTTTCAAACATAATACATTTCTAGTTTTTCATTATTTTGTTTTAGTTATACTTATGGGTACGAAACATTAATGGTTGATTTAAAGGGAGCATTGCAATCTACCATTTATATGTGCAGTGGGTCCGGGCCTCACCTACGGAAGTAACAGGCTTTTTAAAATAAACAGTATACAAATGATCTATAAATATCGTAGGTACATATCTACCAATTGGAGTAAGACTATGTAGGTACCTATCTACCTAGGTGTACCTAGATAGTAAGACGAACGCAGTGTGAATAGCGGTTCATAGATGGCGTTTTTGTACAGAAGAGAGAGTATATAAAGATGGTACCTACCTAGCTAATTTAATTTTTCTATAATTTTTTCGATTTCTGTTCAACTGAATACTGATAGCAGGATTTAACCTAGTGCTAGTTAATTCAGAGCTGCCCAAGTTTTTTAAGTTACCTTTATGTACTTATTGATATTTTATGATATGAAAAGATGAGGTGTGGGTTGTGTGACATTGGCGTACAAATACGCTTTTGGCGTGGACTCTTAATAGTGCGGAGTCATTGTACTTGCACTCATTATCAGACATCGAATGCAGCCTGATAAAACGCTATACTTTACCTACATTCTCTCAAGCAATAATAAAATAAATATATTCATTTATTCAAAACATAAAAAAATATTGAAGTCGGTATCCAAGCGACGTAACAACAAAAACATTCAAATTGTAGGTAACTGTAACGCTGATCCTGGCGACGCGGCTGTACGAACATAAAGCGGCTCACATAAAACATTTTTTCTAGTGTTAACCGACTTCAAAAAAGGAGGAGGTGCTCGTTAACCGACTGCACTGCATGGATAGTTGGATCCCGCGTTAACTCGTGAACGGGTGCCGTTTGAGGGTGTTCGTCGTTTGGATATTCGGGGTAGGGAGACTTGGCGAGCTAACAGATGTAGATAAGAATAATTTTGTATAGACATAAAGAGACTCTGTAAATTTATCTTGAAAAAAATATACCCCTGAAGTTTCTTGCCAGTTCTTCTTCACGAAGGTTTGTCCGAACTGGTGGTAGAGTCATGTTTTATTTGACGTCAATAAGAACAAGTAATTATCAATGTTGAGAAATAAGTATTTGAATTTGACTTCAAAAAAAGTAGAAGGTGCCTAATTTGTCTGTAATTTTTTATGCACGTTTGGGCATAACTTTTTGATCGAACGTGATGATTTTTTTGCCTTTCGTATAGTTTAGCTCCCAGTTGATCCCACTGTAATTTCATGGCCGTTGGTTCCTGAACTTCGGAGATATTCCTCAATTCAAAAAATTCAATATGTTTTATTTCATCTTAGGTAAAAATTTTACACTTGTTGAAACTCTTATTTTTCTTCATCATCATCAAGACTGCGTAAATACAACTTAACTTTGGGTTTTAAAAGATATTATGGTTAGACTGAGAGGCAAAAAGCCGGCGAAAAAAAAACCTCTCGGAACTCTTTAAAAATATATATTTTATAAAATACATTGGGTAGGAGGTATGCGATATGACAACGACAGGAAAGAAGCACACGCATGACAGCCGATGGTGCGTGCTGATGAAGTGCCGCAGCCAAGTTGTTAACATTGTATGTATGTTATTTTTAACAAACAGAAAGGGAAACAGCCCGCGGGGATTTCAATCCCACGCCCTTGAAGCATTGATCTTACAGTTAGCGTTTCCTTAACAGTTTTCTGGAACTTATTGAGGTAACGACGTATCGTCATTCCAATAAATGGTTTGCTGCTTTTAGCCAGCCTACACATTGCAACGCTAACTTACAGTCGTTTCTAGTTCTTACAAAGGAAGCATTGTCAGGGTTATCTTTCTTAGTTTTTAATTTATTAATATTTTTGTGAATGAAAAAAATATTTTCATGAATATATTGTGATATTTTTTTACTTTTCCCTTAGAGATTCTCTATTTCCTAATTTATATATTCCACAACCCCTTCTCTGCGGAGTGAAGATAATTTCGATGTTGGCGCCATTTCCCCACACTAAGATACCATACAGCTTTACTATGAAATTCACTAAAATATCCTGGCTGTATGCATTCACTGCTATTCACTGAGTGAATTTTGTTAATCACGTACGCTGCAGAACAGTCTATTCGAGTTGTGAAATGTGGACCCCCATTGAAGTTTTTATGCCAAAAAATACATTATTCTCTACTAGGTTCAACCTGTTATCATTTAGATACAAGTTTGATTCGACTTGTTTTACATTTTTACCGTGTATGAATGTAAAAGAAAGATTATGGGCTGGTTATTAGCTACGGTCTATTTTCAAACTGAAAACTTATTTACCTACCACAACTAATGCTGGAAACTAAATGAAATGGATTTCTTCATGTAAACTATCGTATCATACAATGTAAAAATTAAATATAAATTATATATAAATTAATATTATATACTATTTATAATTTTACATTATCTTCATTATTCATTAGGTACACACATATTACATACATACTTATTCGCACAACACTCACCTCACATATATTCTTAATAATCTTTCTTTTATTTACACAGTGAATTGTAATTATAACAATTAATTTTTAAATCAAAGTTTGTATTTTAGGGTTCTGACCTCTAAAATACAAACTTTGTCTAGTTTACGGGTCAGAGACTTCACATAAGCTTGTAACACTTCTCCAAGCTAATAAAAAAATTATTATTATTAGTAGCCGAAAATTGTATACATTTTGTTTTTTTGTCATTAATTGCTAGATTAGTTACATTAAACTACTGTACAACGTTAGAGAGAGCATTTATTTATTTATTTAACAGTTTTTGTACACAGATATGAAAACAAAATAAAATACCTTAAAGACTAAATATGTACAAAGGTACGGATTATTTCTAAAAGAAATCTCTTCCAGCCGACCTGTGAGAGAAGAGATTAGTTTAGTAGTGTGTACTCTGGGGTCGGTACCCGGGATGGACCTAATCTAACCTAGGGAGGTCTTCCTAATCCACAAAGGAAAAACACACTTTTTACTTTAAGTTACTTTTATTTAAGATGAATCTATTTTATAGGAAAATACAATGATAATTATTAGACTATTTTGGGGACGAAGCCCACAATAGAATTCCGTAAAGGAATCCCGTCAAGGAATCCCATCAAGGGATGCCATGGAACAATCTTCCATATTCTATATATTTTACATTTTACAAATAAAATCAAATAATGACAGACTTATAAGTTGCCAGTCATAAATGTCGGCAAGTTTGTTTGTGCAATAACCTCTTTTATTAAATACGGCACAAGCAAACGTTGCAATCGCCCCTCTTGTTTAATTTATTTAATCAGTGAAGCTGATTAAATTTTTATTTGGATTATAGAGAACATTAAAAAGGAGGCAGAGGATTCTCATGTTTCTACAAAGTCGGATAGGAAGGCGTAAAAGTTGGTTACGGAGCTCCGATACATGATCATGCTTTTTTAGACCGAATATAGAACTATGGAGAGGTTTTGTAAACGTTCCGGTTTATTTAGAAGCTTCTCAGAGACATCTAAGTAGAAGACGTCTGCATAATCGATGATGGGTTTGATGACACTTTGAGCAAGGGAGGTTTTAGTCGATAAGGGAAGGAAATTTTGAAGGATTTTTAAGGAATGATGAACTCTACGACTGATTTCGCCGAGGTCGACCTACGACCGAGGTCGCCAAGTGAGATAAGAATGAAAAATTACACCCAAGTTTTTGGCTGTGTCAGTGAAATCAATCCGAGTGCCATCAAACACAACAGGAGGAAGATCGGATAAAGTAATGCAACGCATGTATCGCCTACCCAGGATCATGGCTTGATAGGATTTACACGTAATCCAAAAGACTTAGCCCAGTCACTAACGCGGCTGAGATCGTCATTGATAGCGGAAATGGCTGAGCCAACATCGCACACAGGAAAATGATGGTAAATCTGCAAGTCGTCAGCGTAAAAATGAAAGTTATATGAAATGTTACACTAGTTAGAAAGTTAATAAAGATAGAAAAGAGTAATGGACAGAGAACGCACCCTGAGGCACGCCCGCAACGAGATCACACTAGTCAGAGTAAGACTCATCGAGGCGGACACGCTGAGACCTGCATCGAAGATAGGAATTTAACCAAGCCACCACAGAAGGAGAAGCGTTAAGCGATTGCAACATGCCGAGAAGGATATCAAAATTAACTAAGTTAAAAGCACTACTGAAACTGAATCAGTAGTGTGGAGATCCATTTTCCATAGCCCAGCGTATGTCAGCTGTCACATCGACGAGTGCTGATCTGTGCTGTGGCCTGGTCGGAATCCAGATTGAAAACGGATTAGCGAATTGTTGCTAGTAACGATTGCCAACAGTTGACTATGGACAATGTATTCAAGGACTTTAGACAAGAAGCATAGGATGGAAATGGGACGAAAATGGGTAATGGAGCTAGGGTTAGACACTTTAGGGAGTGGTTTAATATGAGCACTTTTCCACGCACGTAGGGAAAGTATTGGTAACTAAAGAATGGATAAAAATATGGGTGAGTCTAGGTAACGCAATAGGTAAGATCAAAGTGCTCAGCAAACAATAAACTGTCGCGTTTTTCACCTATCATATAGACAAAGAAAGTGAACTTAAGTAAAGCTTAAGTTTGTAAAAATCTCAAACCAGAATGGTGAGTAACTGTGATCAAGATTATGCCGTACTCAGCAAACAACACGTGCATAAGATCTGTTCCGATCGATTTGCAACAGAGCTCCTCAACGTCCAACCGAATAAGTTACTGCGGACGAAGGTATCTTGGACTGGAGCTGCACTCACACAACAGAGCTCCTCAACGTCCAACCGAATCAGTTACTGCGGACGGGGGTATCTTGTACTGGAGCTGCACTCACACAACAGAGCTCCTCAACGTCCAACCGAATCAGTTACTGTGGACGAAGGTATTTGGACTGGAGCTGCGCTCACGCAACAGAGCTCCTCATCGTCCAACCGAATCAGTTACTGCGGACGAAGGTATCTTGGACTAGAGCTGCACTCACACAATAGAGCTCCTCAACCTCCAACCGAATCAGTAACTGTGGACGAAGGTATTTGGACTGGAGCTGCACTCACACAATAGAGCTCCTCAACCTCCAACCGAATCAGTAACTGTGGACGAAGGTATTTGGACTGGAGCTGCGCTCACACAACAGAGCTCCTCAACGTCCAACCGAATCAGTTACTGTGGACGAAGGTATTTGGACTGGGGCTGCGCTCACACAACAGAGCTCCTCAACGTCCAACCGAATCAGTTACTGCGGACGAAGGTATCTTGGACTAAAGCTGCACTCACACAATAGAGCTCCTCAACGTCCAACCGAATCAGTTACTGCGGACGAAGGTATCTTGGACTAGAGCTGCACTCACACAATACAGCTCCTCAACCTCCAACCGAATCAGTTACTGTGGACGAAGGTATTTGGACTGGAGCTGCGCTCACACAACAGAGCTCCTCAACGTCCAACCGAATCAGTTACTGTGGACGAAGGTATTTGGACTGGAGCTGCGCTAACACAACAGAGCTCCTCGACGTCCAACCGAATCAGTTACTGCGGACGAAGGTATCTTGGACTGGAGCTGCACTCACACAACAGAGCTCCTCAACGTCCAACCGAATCAGTTACTGTGGACGAAGGTATCTTGGACTGGAGCTGCACTCACACAACAGAGCTCCTCAACCTCCAACCGAATCAGTTACTGTGGACGAAAGTATCTTGGACTGGAGCTGCACACACACAACAGAGCTCCTCAACGTCCAACCGAATAAGTTACGGCGGACGAGGGTATCTTGGACTGGAGCTCCACTCACACAACAGAGCTCCTCAACGTCCAACCGAATAAGTTACTGCGGACGAAGGTATCTTGGACTGGAGCTGCACTCACACAACTGAGCTCCTCAACGTCCAACCGAATAAGTTACTGCGGACGAAGGTATCTTGGACTGGAGCTGCACTCACACAATAGAGCTCCTCAACGTCCAACCGAATCAGTTACTGTGGACGAAGGTATTTGGACTGGAGCTGCGCTCACACTACAGAGCTCCTCAACGTCCAACCGAATCAGTTACTGCGGACGAAGGTATCTTGGACTAGAGCTGCACTCACACAATAGAGCTCCTCAACCTCCAACAGAATCAGTTACTGTGGACGAAGGTATTTGGACTGGAGCTGCGCTCACACAACAGAGCTCCTCAACGTCCAACCGAATCAGTTACTGTGGACGAAGGTATTTGGACTGGAGCTGCGCTCACACAACAGAGCTCCTCAACGTCCAACCGAATCAGTTACTGTGGACGAAGGTATCTTGGACTAGAGCTGCACTCACACAATAGAGCTCCTCAACCTCCAACCGAATCAGTTACTGAGGACGAAGGTATTTGGACTGGAGCTGCGCTCACACAACAGAGCTCCTCAACGTCCAACCGAATCAGTTACTGCGGACGAAGGTATCTTGGACTGGAGCTGTGCTCACACAACAGAGCTCCTCAACGTCCAACCGAATCAGTTACTGTGGACGAAGGTATCTTGGACTAGAGCTGCACTCACACAATAGAGCTCCTCAACCTCCAACCGAATCAGTTACTGTGGACGAAGGTATTTGAACTGGAGCTGCGCTCACACAACAGAGCTCCTCAACGTCCAACCGAATCAGTTACTGTGGACGAAGGTATTTGGACTGGAGCTGCGCTCACACAACAGAGCTCCTCAACGTCCAACCGAATCAGTTACTGCGGACGAAGGTATCTTGGACTAAAGCTGCACTCACACAATAGAGCTCCTCAACGTCCAACCGAATCAGTTACTGCGGACGAAGGTATCTTGGACTGGAGCTGCACTCACACAACTGAGCTCCTCAACGTCCAACCGAATAAGTTACTGCGGACGAAGGTATCTTGGACTGGAGCTGCACTCACACAATAGAGCTCCTCAACGTCCAACCGAATCAGTTACTGTGGACGAAGGTATTTGGACTGGAGCTGCGCTCACACTACAGAGCTCCTCAACGTCCAACCGAATCAGTTACTGCGGACGAAGGTATCTTGGACTAGAGCTGCACTCACACAATAGAGCTCCTCAACCTCCAACAGAATCAGTTACTGTGGACGAAGGTATTTGGACTGGAGCTGCGCTCACACAACAGAGCTCCTCAACGTCCAACCGAATCAGTTACTGTGGACGAAGGTATTTGGACTGGAGCTGCGCTCACACAACAGAGCTCCTCAACGTCCAACCGAATCAGTTACTGTGGACGAAGGTATCTTGGACTAGAGCTGCACTCACACAATAGAGCTCCTCAACCTCCAACCGAATCAGTTACTGAGGACGAAGGTATTTGGACTGGAGCTGCGCTCACACAACAGAGCTCCTCAACGTCCAACCGAATCAGTTACTGCGGACGAAGGTATCTTGGACTGGAGCTGTGCTCACACAACAGAGCTCCTCAACGTCCAACCGAATCAGTTACTGTGGACGAAGGTATCTTGGACTAGAGCTGCACTCACACAATAGAGCTCCTCAACCTCCAACCGAATCAGTTACTGTGGACGAAGGTATTTGAACTGGAGCTGCGCTCACACAACAGAGCTCCTCAACGTCCAACCGAATCAGTTACTGCGGACGAAGGTATCTTGGACTGGAGCTGTGCTCACACAACAGAGCTCCTCAACGTCCAACCGAATCAGTTACTGTGGACGAAGGTATCTTGGACTAGAGCTGCACTCACACAATAGAGCTCCTCAACCTCCAACCGAATCAGTTACTGTGGACGAAGGTATTTGAACTGGAGCTGCGCTCACACAACAGAGCTCCTCAACGTCCAACCGAATCAGTTACTGCGGACGAAGGTATCTTGGACTAGAGCTGCACTCACACAATAGAGCTCCTCAACCTCCAACAGAATCAGTTACTGTGGACGAAGGTATTTGGACTGGAGCTGCGCTCACACAACAGAGCTCCTCAACGTCCAACCGAATCAGTTACTGTGGACGAAGGTATTTGGACTGGAGCTGCGCTCACACAACAGAGCTCCTCAACGTCCAACCGAATCAGTTACTGTGGACGAAGGTATTTGGACTGGAGCTGCGCTCACACAACAGAGCTCCTCAACGTCCAACCGAATCAGTTACTGCGGAAGAAGGTATCTTGGACTGGAGCTGCACTCACACAATAGAGCTCCTCAACCTCCAACAGAATCAGTTACTGTGGACGAAGGTATTTGGACTGGAGCTGCGCTCACACAACAGAGCTCCTCAACGTCCAACCGAATCAGTAACTGTGGACGAAGGTATCTTGGACTAGAGCTGCACTCACACAATAGAGTTCCTCAACCTCCAACCGAATCAGTTACTGTGGACGAAGGTATTTGGACTGGGGCTGCGCTCACACAACAGAGCTCCTCAACGTCCAACCGAATCAGTTACTGTGGACGAAGGTTTTTGGACTGGAGCTGCGCTCACACAACAGAGCTCCTCAACGTCCAACCGAATCAGTTACTGCGGACGAAGGTATCTTGGACTAGAGCTGCACTCACACAATAGAGCTCCTCAACCTCCAACCGAATCAGTTACTGCGGACGAAGGTATTTAGACTGGAGCTGCAATCACACAATAGAGCTCCTCAACGTCCAACCGAATCAGTTACTGTGGACGAAGGTATCTTGGACTGGAGCTGCACTCACACAACAGAGCTCCTCAACCTCCAACCGAATCAGTTACTGTGGACGAAGGTATTTGGACTGGAGCTGCACCCACACAATAGAGCTCCTCAACCTCCAACCGAATCAGTTACTGTGGACGAAGGTATCTTGGACTAGAGCTGCACTCACACAACAGAGCTCCTCGACGTCCAACCGAATAAGTTACTGCGGACGAAGGTATCTTGGACTGGAGCTGCACTCACACAACTGAGCTCCTCAACGTCCAACCGAATCAGTTACTGCGGACGAAGGTATCTTGTACTGGAGCTGCACTCACACAACAGAGCTCCTCAACGTCCAACCGAATCAGTTACTGCGGACGAAGGTATCTTGGACTGGAGCTGCACTCACACAACAGAGCTCCTCAACGTCCAACCGAATAAGTTACTGCGGACGAAGGTATCTTGGACTGGAGCTGCACTCACACAACAGAGCTCCTCAACGTCCAACCGAATCAGTTACTGTGGACGAAGGTATTTGGACTGGAGCTGCGCTCACACAACAGAGCTCCTCAACGTCCAACCGAATCAGTTACTGCGGAAGAAGGTATCTTGGACTAGAGCTGCACTCACACAATAGAGCTCCTCAACCTCCAACAGAATCAGTTACTGTGGACGAAGGTATTTGGACTGGAGCTGCGCTCACACAACAGAGCTCCTCAACGTCCAACCGAATCAGTAACTGTGGACGAAGGTATCTTGGACTAGAGCTGCACTCACACAATAGAGTTCCTCAACCTCCAACCGAATCAGTTACTGTGGACGAAGGTATTTGGACTGGGGCTGCGCTCACACAACAGAGCTCCTCAACGTCCAACCGAATCAGTTACTGTGGACGAAGGTTTTTGGACTGGAGCTGCGCTCACACAACAGAGCTCCTCAACGTCCAACCGAATCAGTTACTGCGGACGAAGGTATCTTGGACTAGAGCTGCACTCACACAATAGAGCTCCTCAACCTCCAACCGAATCAGTTACTGCGGACGAAGGTATTTAGACTGGAGCTGCAATCACACAATAGAGCTCCTCAACGTCCAACCGAATCAGTTACTGTGGACGAAGGTATCTTGGACTGGAGCTGCACTCACACAACAGAGCTCCTCAACCTCCAACCGAATCAGTTACTGTGGACGAAGGTATTTGGACTGGAGCTGCACCCACACAATAGAGCTCCTCAACCTCCAACCGAATCAGTTACTGTGGACGAAGGTATCTTGGACTAGAGCTGCACTCACACAACAGAGCTCCTCGACGTCCAACCGAATCAGTTACTGCGGACGAAGGTATCTTGGACTGGAGCTGCACTCACACAACTGAGCTCCTCAACGTCCAACCGAATCAGTTACTGTGGACGAAGGTATCTTGGACTGGAGCTGCACTCACACAACAGAGCTCCTCAACGTCCAACCGAATCAGTTACTGTGGACGAAGGTATCTTGGACTGGAGCTGCACTCACACAACAGAGCTCCTCAACGTCCAACCGAATCAGTTACTGCGGACGAAGGTATCTTGGACTGGAGCTGCACTCACACAACTGAGCTCCTCAACGTCCAACCGAATCAGTTACTGCGGACGAAGGTATCTTGTACTGGAGCTGCACTCACACAACAGAGCTCCTCAACGTCCAACCGAATCAGTTACTGTGGACGAAGGTATCTTGGACTAGAGCTGCACTCACACAATAGAGCTCCTCAACCTCCAACCGAATCAGTTACTGTGGACGAAGGTATTTGAACTGGAGCTGCGCTCACACAACAGAGCTCCTCAACGTCCAACCGAATCAGTTACTGTGGACGAAGGTATTTGGACTGGAGCTGCGCTCACACAACAGAGCTCCTCAACGTCCAACCGAATCAGTTACTGCGGACGAAGGTATCTTGGACTAAAGCTGCACTCACACAATAGAGCTCCTCAACGTCCAACCGAATCAGTTACTGCGGACGAAGGTATCTTGGACTAGAGCTGCACTCACACAATACAGCTCCTCAACCTCCAACCGAATCAGTTACTGTGGACGAAGGTATTTGGACTGGAGCTGCGCTCACACAACAGAGCTCCTCAACGTCCAACCGAATCAGTTACTGTGGACGAAGGTATTTGGACTGGAGCTGCGCTCACACAACAGAGCTCCTCGACGTCCAACCGAATCAGTTACTGCGGACGAAGGTATCTTGGACTGGAGCTGCACTCACACAACAGAGCTCCTCAACGTCCAACCGAATCAGTTACTGTGGACGAAGGTATCTTGGACTGGAGCTGCACTCACACAACAGAGCTCCTCGACGTCCAACCGAATAAGTTACGGCGGACGAGGGTATCTTGGACTGGAGCTGCACTCACACAACTGAGCTCCTCAACGTCCAACCGAATCAGTTACTGCGGATGAAGGTATCTTGTACTGGAGCTGCACTCACACAACAGAGCTCCTCAACGTCCAACCGAATCAGTTACTGTGGACGAAGGTATCTTGGACTGGAGCTGCACTCACACAATAGAGCTCCTCAACGTCCAACCGAATCAGTTACTGTGGACGAAGGTATCTTGGACTGGAGCTGCACTCACACAACAGAGCTCCTCAACCTCCAACCGAATCAGTTACTGTGGACGAAGGTATCTTGGACTGGAGCTGCACACACACAACAGAGCTCCTCAACGTTCAACCGAATAAGTTACGGCGGACGAGGGTATCTTGGACTGGAGCTGCACTCACACAACAGAGCTCCTCAACGTCCAACCGAATAAGTTACTGCGGACGAAGGTATCTTGGACTGGAGCTGCACTCACACAACTGAGCTCCTCAACGTCCAACCGAATAAGTTACTGCGGACGAAGGTATCTTGGACTTGAGCTGCACTCACACAATAGAGCTCCTCAACGTCCAACCGAATCAGTTACTGTGGACGAAGGTATTTGGACTGGAGCTGCGCTCACACAACAGAGCTCCTCAACGTCCAACCGAATCAGTTACTGCGGACGAAGGTATCTTGGACTAGAGCTGCACTCACACAATAGAGCTCCTCAACCTCCAACAGAATCAGTTACTGTGGACGAAGGTATTTGGACTGGAGCTGCGCTCACACAACAGAGCTCCTCAACGTCCAACCGAATCAGTTACTGTGGACGAAGGTATTTGGACTGGAGCTGCGCTCACACAACAGAGCTCCTCAACGTCCAACCGAATCAGTTACTGTGGACGAAGGTATCTTGGACTAGAGCTGCACTCACACAATAGAGCTCCTCAACCTCCAACCGAATCAGTTACTGTGGACGAAGGTATTTGGACTGGAGCTGCGCTCACACAACAGAGCTCCTCAACGTCCAACCGAATCAGTTACTGTGGACGAAGGTATCTTGGACTGGAGCTGCACTCACACAACAGAGCTCCTCAACGTCCAACCGAATAAGTTACGGCGGACGAGGGTATCTTGGACTGGAGCTGCACTCACACTACAGAGCTCCTCAACGTCCAACCGAATAAGTTACTGCGGACGAAGGTATCTTGGACTAGAGCTGCACTCACACAACTGAGCTCCTCAACGTCCAACCGAATAAGTTACTGCGGACGAAGGTATCTTGGACTGGAGCTGCACTCACACAACAGAGCTCCTCAACGTCCAACCGAATAAGTTACTGCGGACGAAGGTATCTTGGACTGGAGCTGCACTCACACAACTGAGCTCCTCAACGTCCAACCGAATCAGTTACTGCGGACGAAGGTATCTTGTACTGGAGCTGCACTCACACAACAGAGCTCCTCAACGTCCAACCGAATCAGTTACTGCGGACGAAGGTATCTTGGACTGGAGCTGCACTCACACAACAGAGCTCCTCAACGTCCAACCGAATAAGTTACTGCGGACGAAGGTATCTTGGACTGGAGCTGCACTCACACAACAGAGCTCCTCAACGTCCAACCGAATCAGTTACTGTGGACGAAGGTATTTGGACTGGAGCTGCGCTCACACAACAGAGCTCCTCAACGTCCAACCGAATCAGTTACTGCGGAAGAAGGTATCTTGGACTAGAGCTGCACTCACACAATAGAGCTCCTCAACCTCCAACAGAATCAGTTACTGTGGACGAAGGTATTTGGACTGGAGCTGCGCTCACACAACAGAGCTCCTCAACGTCCAACCGAATCAGTTACTGTGGACGAAGGTATCTTGGACTAGAGCTGCACTCACACAATAGAGTTCCTCAACCTCCAACCGAATCAGTTACTGTGGACGAAGGTATTTGGACTGGGGCTGCGCTCACACAACAGAGCTCCTCAACGTCCAACCGAATCAGTTACTGTGGACGAAGGTTTTTGGACTGGAGCTGCGCTCACACAACAGAGCTCCTCAACGTCCAACCGAATCAGTTACTGCGGACGAAGGTATCTTGGACTAGAGCTGCACTCACACAATAGAGCTCCTCAACCTCCAACCGAATCAGTTACTGCGGACGAAGGTATTTAGACTGGAGCTGCAATCACACAATAGAGCTCCTCAACGTCCAACCGAATCAGTTACTGTGGACGAAGGTATCTTGGACTGGAGCTGCACTCACACAACAGAGCTCCTCAACCTCCAACCGAATCAGTTACTGTGGACGAAGGTATTTGGACTGGAGCTGCACCCACACAATAGAGCTCCTCAACCTCCAACCGAATCAGTTACTGTGGACGAAGGTATCTTGGACTAGAGCTGCACTCACACAACAGAGCTCCTCGACGTCCAACCGAATCAGTTACTGCGGACGAAGGTATCTTGGACTGGAGCTGCACTCACACAACTGAGCTCCTCAACGTCCAACCGAATCAGTTACTGTGGACGAAGGTATCTTGGACTGGAGCTGCACTCACACAACAGAGCTCCTCAACGTCCAACCGAATCAGTTACTGTGGACGAAGGTATCTTGGACTGGAGCTGCACTCACACAACAGAGCTCCTCAACGTCCAACCGAATCAGTTACTGCGGACGAAGGTATCTTGGACTGGAGCTGCACTCACACAACTGAGCTCCTCAACGTCCAACCGAATCAGTTACTGCGGACGAAGGTATCTTGTACTGGAGCTGCACTCACACAACAGAGCTCCTCAACGTCCAACCGAATCAGTTACTGTGGACGAAGGTATCTTGGACTGGAGCTGCACTCACACAATAGAGCTCCTCAACGTCCAACCGAATAAGTTACTGCGGACGAAGGTATCTTGTACTGGAGCTGCACTCACACAACAGAGCTCCTCAACGTCCAACCGAATAAGTTACTGCGGACGAAGGTATCTTGGACTAGAGCTGCACTCACACAACAGAGCTCCTCAACGTCCAACCGAATAAGTTACGGCGGACGAAGGTATCATGGACTGGAGCTGCACTTACACAACAGAGCTCCTCAACGTCCAACCGAATCAGTTACTGTGGACGAAGGTATCTTGGACTGGAGCTGCACTCACACAATAGAGCTCCTCAACGTCCAACCGAATAAGTTACTGCGGACGAAGGTATCTTGGACTGGAGCTGCACTCACACAACAGAGCTCCTCAACGTCCAACCGAATAAGTTACTGCGGACGAAGGTATCTTGGACTGGAGCTGCACTCACACAACAGAGCTCCTCAACGTCCAACCGAATAAGTTACGGCGGACGAAGGTATCTTGGACTGGAGCTGCACTCACACAGCAGACGTGAACTTTCCTTAACGTCCAACTATTATATTATTATAATTTTTTTTTTCAAAAACTGTCACGGACATGGAGTCGTCGCTGCGTACGCTTCCACGGCGAGGGCGTGCAGGCGCCGGCTGGCACACTGGCAGTGTCTGCAGTAGAGTCTACAGAAGTCAGGGTCAAGCAGGCAGGGTCAGGAGCATCGCCTAGTCAAGATAACCGCATCCTATCTCAAAGATCACATATTTCGTTTTAGACACAAAGGTATGCTCTTCGCGCCTCTTCCCATAAAGGCTGGAGTCCCTCAGGGCTCGACACAAACGACTAACCCGTCTCGCCAAAAGGCGTCGAACTCACTCTCTGGAAGTGCAATATTAAATACTTAGGCCTCACCATAAACCCGACGCTCTCATTCAAGCCTCACGTCCATAGAGTATCGAAACTCGCCCGCCTTTATTTAAGCCGCCTAAGCAGTATGTTAGGTAGACAAAGTAGAATGTCTTTTAGGAACAAACGAACGCTTTATAAGACTCGCGTTAGACCCGTCCCGTCATGACCTATGCCTCGCCAATCTTTGCCCACGCCAAACCCTCCCTCCTGCACAAAAAGCAGGTGGTTCAAAATATTTTCTGTCGCAGGGCCACAAACGCAGCCTGGTACGTGCGTAATGCAGACTACCTACATTCCAGCAACATCTCAAAACACTCTCGGAAGTGTTTTTCAAACGCTCCGAAACCCATACCAATCATGTGATTCGAGAGTCCGTCTTCTATACTCCCCCAGTCCTAAATTCGAAGTTCAAAGGCACTAGAACTAGGAACGCTTTCACTTACCCAGCCATCAGCTAATGGCCGATGTTGAAGCCCTTGTGGCTGCAAACTCTAATCCTCCTTGAGCACCTTCAGTGCTATTATATTTCCCAGCGGATGACCCCGTAAGGGTCCACGGTTATGCGGCCTCTTTCTCCACTTGGTCGTCGCTTCATCTGAAGGCTGTGAGTTAAATGATTGCCAGAGAGCAGAAGGCTCGGAGCGAGTCCCACATAAGCTCTTATCGCGCGTGGCGGGGTATGCGTAAGAGCATTTTTTAGATCCACCTGGCCTCCCCGCGGTGGGGAATAAAAACTTTAGGATTAATTAAAACATCTTGTAGTCGCCCAATAGGCTATTTGACTAGTTTTTGATAACCATCTCACGTTATTTTGTGGTGTATGAGGGCCCAAGAAATAATATTAATTTTTATTTATTTTAAGCATTTCATTTAAAAAAAACTATTTTTTTTTTTTGGTTCCCCTCCATGGGAAGTGCAGGAGGATATAAAAAATGCTCTGACGCATACTCCGCGCGCGCGATCGGAGTTATGTGGGACTCGTCCCGACGCCTACCAGAACCATACCCACTAAAAAGACCCCTGTCGGCTCGTGCAATTTTTTGCTACTCAGCCTTCATCCGAGCGACGGCCAATTGGAGAAAGAGGCCGCGCTAGCGGGGCCCAGAAGGTGATCACCCGCTGGGATTTACATAGCACTGAAGGTGCTCAAAATGAAAAGTAAATAATTAAAAACATTAAAAATTTAAAAATAAAATTGCATCAATTCTGATTTACGTTAGAATTAGAATTTACGTTAGAATTAGAATTTGCGGCCTGAAGTGTGTGCGTACGTTCGTGTGCACGTTTCTCGATCTAGCGACTTTGAATTTCGAATCTAAGACAGGAGCAGTATATGAGACTGAATCTCGAACTAGAGGATTGGGATGGGATTCGGCGCGTTTGAAGAACGCTTCTGAGAGTGTTTTGAGATGCTGTTGCACTGTATGTAGTTCAAGATCTCTGTGCAGGTCCGCGTTACACACGTACCACGGTGCGTCTGTGGCCCTGCGGCAGAAGAGATTTTGAACTACCTGCAGTTTTTGCAAGACGGAGGGTTTGGCGTGGGCAAAGACTGGCAAGGCATATGTCATGACTGGCCTAACGCAGACCTTATAAAGTGTACGTTTGTTTCTGAACGACATTTTACTTTTTCTACCTAACATACTATATAAGCGGCCTAAGTAAAAACGGGCGAGTTTCGTTACTCTATCGACGTGTGGCTTGAAATAAAGCGTCTGGTCTAAAGTGACGCCTAAGTATTTGGTAGTGCGCTTCCAAGGGATGGGAGTACCTAACATTCGAACGTGCAGATTGTCAGCGACACGACGTTGTTTGCAGTCGAAGTAAACCGCAGAACTCTTGTCTGGGTTCACATCGATACGCCATTTTTGAAACCATGCACCGAGGGCGTCTACAGCCTTTTGGAGTCTGGTGGTGAGACCCAGGACACTTTGGCCTTTGGTGTAAAGGGCGATGTCGTCGGCAAAGAGGGCAAGTTCAACGTCTTTCGGCGGAATGGGAATGTCGTTAGTGTACACGGTATAGAACAGAGGGGCGAGGACTAAGCCTTGAGGGACTCCAGCCTTTATGGGACGAGGCGCGGAAAGCGTGCTTTCATGTTTGAAACGAAACGTGCGGTCTTTAAGAAACCACGCGATTATCCTAACTAGGCGAGCCGGTAAGCCTATTCTGTAGAGTTTATAAACGAGACCGCTGTGCCAGACTTTGTCGAAAGCCTTGGGTACGTGAAAGAAAACTGCGATCGTTTTCTTTCGTTTCGGATAGAAGAGAGACATGGCCTTCGGGAGGCTGATAGATCTGTGATTAGCCGGGATATTCAGAGGTTTACCCGGCTTGGGAATGCCTATGACTGTCGCTTCTTTCCAGGCTTTTGGAAAGTAGCTGTGGTCGAAGCAGACATTGAAGATGATGGCTAACAAGGTAAGAACCTGTTGAGGCAGGTGTTTGAGTGCCTGGTTAGAAATACCATCCGCACCCGGAGCCTTTTTGGACTTTTGACTTCTAATGAGAAGCAAGATTTCATCATTAGAGACTGTGACGGGGTCGTCGGTGATGGGGAGAGATTCTCTGCGGAGAACTTCGTCCTCCACCTCCTGGATGTGGGAGGGATCCGCGGGTTGCGTGCTGGGTGAACATTGTGCCGCTATGCTGTCGGCGAAGCATTCGGCTTTCTCTTCGGCTTCAAAGGCAATAGTGCCGTCGGGACGAGTGAGAGGAGGAATGTGAGAGGCGGCGTCTACGCGTAAGGCTCGGGCCATACTATAGTACGCTTGGTGGGACGGAGAGATATTCTCCATGAGATCGTTAAACTGAGCGTCTCGGAGTTCCGCGAGGCGAGACCTAACTTTACGTTGTAGTTTGTTCGCAGCTGATCTATAGGCGGGCGTGGGATATTTCTTGGCTCTCCGGAGAGCCGTGTTCTTAGCTTTAATGAGATTGCTAACGGCTAAGGGTAGATTGGGTATACTTCGCTTAGCAACCTTTTGGTTTACATTGATGGCTGAGTTGATAGCATCAGTGAAGGAGCCGACTAATGAATCTATTTTGTCCGGGCTATCTACTTGGTCGGGCGAAATCGCGAGCGGAGAGTTTGGGGCCTCTAAGGCTGAAGCTAACGTATTTTTAAAACCTTTTCAGTTGGTGAAGGTCTTAGGAGGAGTGACTTGATTGTTAGGTGGTCCTAGCACGAGGGAGACGGGGCGGTGATCAGAGCCAAGGTCATCGAGCGGTTCGATAGACCTGAGATCGAGGTTGATTTGTTTGACGATCGCAAAATCAAGGATGTCAGGACAGTAGTTAGGGTTGCCGGGATAGTGAGTGGGAGTGACGGGAGAGATGACGTGTAAGTCGAGTTGCTGAGTGATTTTAAGTAGTTCTCTACCGCTTTGGTTGGTCGATAGGCACTTCCAGTCAAGAATCAGGGCGAGAATGGCCTCGAAGTCGCTAAGGATAGGTCTGGTACGATGGATGTCACTAGGTATGTAGACTGAAGCTATGATGACGGTCGGATGACCAGTCATAGCCAATCTACACACAGTGGCCTCCATGTTGAGGAGAGGAGGTGTAGGGAGAGGAGTGCAGTGGAAACCTCTTTTGTGATAAATAGCTGTGCCGCCGTAACCGTCGGGCCTATCGTTACGAATGAAAACGTAATTGGGAACAGCAAATTCCCTGGTGCGGTTTGGGGTGAGCCACGTCTCTTGAAGAAGCAATAAGTCAGGCACGTTGTTCTGAAGGAACAGTTTGAGCTCAGGAAGGTTAGTGCTGAGACTACGAGCGTTAAAAGATACTAGGGATAAGCCCTTGGGTTTGATACGACCGGACGCGGGATTTGCGGGTCTAGACATTATATTTGCTTATTTACGAATTTATACAAAAATAAAAATAAAATTTATAACGAACTTAGAAGCGAGTGATGCTCGGCTAACGCAAATAAACGCTCTTGAGGAGAGCGGGCGGCTCGCAGTTTGCGTGCGAGAACGGAAATTTCATTAATGTCGACGTTTTGAATGACGTCGAACACGGTCTTCATGTCCTCAGCCAGCGATGTCTGAGGTGAAGATGACGGAACAGGACGCGGCCCTACGGGAGCTACGGGAGCTGGGATAGGACGGGAAGGTACAGGTGGAACGGCCGGACGCTGCCTCCAAGACAGAGCCGAAGTAGGCGTCGCTTTAACGGGCTTTGCTTCCGGGGGACCCCGGTTGCGCAGCGGCGGGAAGTTAGTGGGAGTGAGCGGCGGCGCGGGTTTGGGCGCGGCCGTCTTGGCTAAGGAGCGCGAGTGCACTCCTTTGTTATATGAGGGTCCAGGCACTTGACGCACCTGGGAGGAGCTGAGCAGTTAGCCGCTGCGTGGCCGTAGAGCTGGCAGCGGTGGCACTGCCCAGGGTGACCACGGGGGTTGGGACGCTCGACGGAGATATTCGAGAGTCCGCAGATTGTGCGAGCCTCTCTGAAGATCTCTCTCGAGTTGGGAGTATTAGACAAGATAACTAAAGCTAACGGAAAACGCCTACCGCGGTTTGAGTGCATCTTGTGCACTGCTTCAGCCGGGAAACCCTGGGACTTAAGGTCCTCGAGGATATTTTCGTTCGCGAGCTCGAACGGGACGCCCCGTAATACTGCGCGGATTTTACGCTCCTCCGGGAGGTAAGTGTGGTACGGGATTTGTTTAAGCGAGAGTAAACGAGTGATCGCGCGGAAGTCGTCGATAGTCGCGACTTGGATTTTTATAGTATCGCCTGCGTTATTTACCTTGAGATAATTGATTTTGTGCTCTTTGCACAAGTTAGAAACTGCGGTCCAGCGCGCTTTTTCGCGGACGAACACGGGCGGAGGGAGCTGAGGCTTCGATGGGACGGGAGCGCAGCGCGTCGCTGGCTTAGACGGGACCGACGGAGACGCGGTCACTTCGAGTGACATGAGCGGCGCGGGGGCGGGTGTAGAAGACACCGGGGTTGGCTCGGGTGTTGAAGACACCGCGGCTTTTTTCGAACGCTTCTTAGAGCGTTTGGCAATTAACTGGAACGCGGGCTCAGGAGAGCCGGTTAAGGTGGCCGCGACCGACAAGGCTTCGGACGCGGCGGAGTCTGAATCGCTCCCGGGAGCGGTACGCTTCCTACGAGATGAGCGTGAGGATGAGATCGACGCGCAGTCCATATCGGATGGATCGGGAGACGCGGGAGAGCTATAGACCTGAGGGGTCTGGACGTTGGAGGCCTGAGGGGCTGGGGTTGGGGCCTGAGGGGCCGGGAACGCGTTAAGCGCTAGTACATCCTGCGTAAATATGTCGTCAGAAATTGAAACACCCGACGCGGCGAGTGCTTGGGCGAACGCCTTCGCAATGTTTATGACGCTTTGCTTATCCATTTGGGAAGGAGTTGGGACTATGATAAGTATATATAATTATATAACAAATGCCTAGAGTTCCTAAATAAAAACCTAGCGAACCCTAGCGGCAAACCTCCCTACCAGCGGTAGGGGGGCTGGGGAGAATAACTTAAAACTAACCGTAGTACGCCGAAGGCCGCTACCTAGAAACCTAAAAAAGGGTACGCAGGTAAAGAGTTGACCGCGTTAGGGTCAACCTTTACCGACAGAAAGGAAAAATACACACGAAAACACACAGATATGATAAAAATAAATATGAAAATAGGAGAAAAATAAATAAAATAGAGAAGAGAAATAAAATTAAAATAAAAGGACTGGTTCAGTACAAATTCGTTGTCACCGCTACCTAGAAACCTAAACAAGGGTACGCAGGTAAAGAGTTGACCGCGTTAGGGTCAACCTTTACCGGCAGAAAGGAAAAAAAAACTAATTTCAAATGCACTGATTATTAAGCTGTCAAAACGTCTGCTCCTGCAATATGGCGTCGAGACTTGCCTGTGTCTCGAAATATTAATCAAAACCTTTTAATATTTTAATACATTTATAACTAGTAATTAAAATGATTTAATGTAATTGAATGAATTCAGTCTTGTAAATAGGCTTTTTTTTTGTTTTCAGTTGTCTTTTCAGTTTTCTTTTGTCAGTGAATAAACTTTTTCTTTCTTTCTTTCTTTCTTTTTTTCTTTGTTTCTTTCTTCATTTCTTATGTTGCAATGCAAAAAGGTACATTTAATTTTAATTTTAATTTTAATTTAATTTTAAATTGTATTGTCAAATAGCATATTATTGAGAAAGCTATAACTTTAATATTTAGTGCGCCGCTAGGCTGATCTAGAATAACGCGGTACAAGAAGAGTTTTGAGCGAAGCAGACTATAAAACTATTGACTATCGTCGCCCTCTTTATTCTCACCAAACCAAATCAACACAACACGCGCTTCAATATTAACAAGACGCCTCACTTACATTACACCATTTGTAACAAGGAAGCCAAACGAACGAACAATTGCATTTCCCGACCGATCTATGTCTACTGTTGCAATAGACCAGGTCCAGGTTCGGATCCTGCGCTGGTCACGTTTACTTACGCAAGTGTCCTTAAGCTACCAATGAGCTAATCCTAAGTTATAGATGCAATTGGATTCGTGACCCACATCTATAGTCTATATAAGGAAACTATGAATCGCTAAATGGTTTTACAGCGCGCTGTTTCAATTAAGTAATAGTTTGGAATTCCATGATGTATTATCCTATTGTCATGTCTATAAGGTATTTTTTGTTTACCCATAATTTAAAACTAACACTGTATGCCATGCCTGATAAATTACATCTTTATTGTTTTTTCTGTTTTGTATAAGAAATAATTTAAGTTGTTACTCTATGCTAAAGAACCTAAATGGATCTAGTATCGCAATAATCGAAAGGTTACCCCTGCTGAACTCTACGAGCACTGCGACAGCGGTTATCGCTATTTAATAAAGTTTATTAATCTAGCAAAACAAACCTCAAGATAACGACATCATTACTCAGATATACTTACTTACTTTGTCGGCTGAGGGCGTCTTTAATGAAGATATTAGAATAATTTAAGTGGGTACTAATCCTTAGTAAACAGTAAGTATCCCTAATCAAAATGTTTACTTTACCGGAGATATATTTACTGTACTGCTCTACATACTGTTTATATACGTACTTGTTCTAAAGCTTTGAAAGGTAAAGAAATACTGGAATTTGACCGTAAGCTGTATGGGAATTACACCTGGATTCAAAAACTCGATAACGCAGTCGTTAAAGCGCTGTCTTTTCCACCTGTCATTCCAGCTTCATGTCCAGGGATAAGTTTACAATTTGTGACAAAAAGCCACGTATCGTACACACGAGTCGTACAACAAACAAGTCGTACGAAAACGAAGTACGATATACAGTGTCTACTTTATAGCGTCATATAAGTCGGTCGTGCTTTGCTGTAAATATTCCACAAGCTTAATGCAAACGACTATCACAAGCAAATACTTTTCTAATTCTAGAACTGTGCACACACCAAGCTACCACACGCGTACTACATGTATTTACTTATATAACTTCAAAACTCGATACATTTTTCCGACCCCATAAGTAGCGTTATATAACACACACGCTACTTGTCACTTTCTATAGGAATCGGGACGTGTGTAGGTTCCACAACCTGTTTCTTAAGGAAGCGTCCAGCGCGCGCGCTGCTTGATTGCTGCCGATCTAATTGATTAAGACGCAGCGCAAAGTAGGCTGCGCCTAGTTTTAGTCTGTGGATTTATTTTGCTGCGTAAAAAAACAGAAATGATTTAATTTCGTCCGACCTTTAATGGTTTAAAAAGCCAAGTGTAGTAAAAAGCGTAAATAGAAAATAAATTAGCATAGGTACTTAGATATTATTTATGTGAGCAAATATCAACCAGGAGATCTATGAGGTTCACGAGCCGCTTTTGGCTCTAGAGGACACAAAGTCTCAATGTGCATGGATACCCTCAGCGGACAAGGTTTCAGAGTTCTCTTAAACTGCTGAACTCATTTTAATATAATTCGACTAGTTAGCTAAAAAATACAAACAAGTACATCGATTCGCTCAAATGGTACGGATTTGAAGGGACTTTTAAGGTATACTTTCCATTTAGAAGTACCTACAAGCAGCTCAAATATAATTTTATAAATACTGAATATATCTATTACGTTCTTCAAAATGATCACATTAGCACTGCGAATGGGATGGCACCTACCTACTTGTAGCGCAGTAAGCGACTGTGGTCAGCACTTGATTGATGGCGGGTCATCGACCGCAAGATGTCATGAAAATGGAGCTTATTTCTTAGTACTGATTTATAATTGATTACCTTCAACACTCCACTAAAACTTCCCAACTATAAGAGAATTTCTACAAATTCTAGCCCACTCGACATGGTATTACAAAGGGTTGCTCAGTATGTCCGTTGATTCAAACACTAAACTCCATTCACGCAGATGCACGCTGCCACTGTGGTAAGGGAGTAATCTCCTTGCACTTAGATTACCAGGAACTGATGGGACCTTTGCTTAAGAGGATGACAATACTCTAGTAATGCTTGCACGCAAAATAGCGCTACTCAATAGGATCAAAAGTAAGACAAGCGTTCCATTCAAAAATGTTTTATTAATAAAATCTTAAACTATGTCGACTGCGGGCGATTTAAACTGAATTCTTGATAAAACTTAAACTAAAATAGATAAAAAATAATACATCTTACTACAACAAACAGGTACAAAATGCTTGAATCTGTAAGCTCGTATCGTTTCGAAAGAGATCAAGCGAAATTAATTGCGAATCGATATATAAACATCACCGTCTTTATCAGTGAACAACTTAGGCCCAAATTATATTAATTGACAAAGATTTAAGGTTGAGTCACAATTGCAGAATTTATTCAGAAAAACATTATCTGTATGAGTGCAACGCAACGATCACGCGTGTTCATTGAATGTACTTAGAACACCCGTGCACAAGGTACTTTGTTCTAGTTCCCAATATCGACAGATGTACATAGTCGTAACAAACCAAGCTGTTTTTATTAAAACTGGGATCGCGCAAGTAATCGCTTAATGAATGAATTCCGAAATTAAGAGTCATTTTCAATTCATGCGAATGTCAATATTACGCATACAAATATAACATACATACATTGCACCTTACCCAATCCCAAAAGTCTCTTGACTTAGCTCAAAAATGCAAACAAATACAGAAAAATATAACTTAAGCTATCTTAATCCTACATCACAATTTTAAGAACAATTCGTTGGTGATAATTTCATCATCCATGTTCGAGGGCTTGGGGATGAGAACCAAAACTGTAATTCTGTCGTACATTTGTAATTACTTTTTTACCTAAAGCTTCCAAATTCTTAAAGATGTTGTATGGTAGAACTAGACGCAAAAAGAAAAGTATAAAGTTGCCATTTTACATTGAATCGCAAATTTAAAAATATATTATTGATGCTTTTCCAGGGGGTACTCATAAAAGTAAAGGATCTTGTTTTATTATAAGATAATACCGAACAGTAGAATGTAAGAACCGATAAACCTAACCAGTTAACCTATTTAAGCTGTACGTTTTTCTAGAAACGTAAAAGTACAATAAATACCTACTTAAATTTGAATGCTCACCGAAACATCGGGACACTATGTAAGGCATGTGCGCAAAAATTTCACGTCTAGTTCCATCATATTACATGAACATCATATTAGTCGTCGATTCCCAGCCCCCAGGGTTTCTCGGTACACTTTACCAGCCGTGACCGTGAAGACTGCCGTAATACGGCGAGGCGTGGGCGTGCGTCGCCACCGGGACGGCCACGGGGTGCGGTACGGGGACTGCGACGGGTTTCGGTACGGCGACGGGGTACGGGTGGGGCACTGGGACACCGACCTGGGGAACAAGAAGTAAGTTTGTACTTGAACATGTATTGTGACGGATGATTTATACTGGTATATCTTCTAAAAGATATTATTTTGTAAGTAATACAGTACGGCCTATTTGACTGTGTTAAGAACGGGTGCTAATTAAACGGACTTCTTTTTACTAGCATTATACGCCACAAAAATCTATATTGCCATCTAAATTAATAACTCAGCCACAAACGAAGAGCGTATAAATAATAACTATCTTAGCCATTAAAAATATGCAGCACCACGCTCGCTTCGCTCGCTCGGCTCGCGCATGCGATAAATACAGCCTAACATAACTTAACCCAAATTTCATTACTACGCTTTCTATGGAATATTTAGTTGGCGTTGCAAAGATGACGTTGTAAATTAGTTTATCAGAGGCTATCTCATTTTCCCGTGTTATAAAATTAGAAGTTCGATCACGTGGCCAATAAAGAAATCTGTGGCTTGACTTACAATTGTCTGAGTCCGTCTGTCTGAGAGTTAAACTGAGTGACTTAAACAGCCAGGTTATCCCGGCTTATTACAACTTGGTTCTGAAGCTTCACAACAGTTACTCCTGCTGAAGTTATATCACCCTAAGAAAACTAGTACCTGTGTCTTGTCTATTAGACTAACAGGAATAGTCGGTAATGACTATAAAAACTAGATTTATTAATAATCGGGAACGTAACTTTATCCTCATTAATATTAATGCGTGTTATAGAATCACATACTCAAAGATTTTTTACCGTTTTTAAGATAAACAAATAAACTAAGTTGTGAGTGTTGCAATAGCTTGCTCTATATACGATTACAAATGTTGCGGAAAGCAGGAAATTATGCGCATTCAAATTGATACCTGACTTAGAGTGCGCTTGTGTTCTGGTCCAGTGATACAACTGAGTATAGTCGAAGGGTGAGGTACATGCGGTATAATATTTTATTATATTTAAACAAACAGGCTCTGAAAGATTACTCAAAGAAGTTCGTTACTAAAGCGTGCTTTAAATTACTTTTTCATATATTCCTATCTGCACGAACATGATTCAAATTTTTTCGGGGTAGATACTTATCAAAGTTTGAAGTTAGGCTATGTCAACAAGTGCAGCGGTAAAAAGCATCCTAATCAAAAAATTGAAAATGTTTTTGGTCTTCAGATGGTCTTTTGTTATTCTCGTTACTTACCGGTCTAAAAGCAACAAGAGTATTATCAACGCCTAACATAGCATTCTATACTCTTTACTCTATGTCGAGCTAATAGCAACCTTCCACCTACCTTCCCCGAGGCATCAGCCCATCGCAGCGTTGTTCGCTTCACGTTCCGGGTGCCTTCAGATCGTCTGTATTATATATTTTAAGGCTTATAAAATGCGGTGTAAAAACAGGTTCAAATATAAATTTGCGATCAAGTTTGTAGAGAAAAAAATTCAATATTAGGGCTGATTTCGTACCGTAAAATCCTAGAATAAAGATCTAACACTAATTTGTTCCAGCGACCATCAGAACTTTAAAAAAATGCATCGAAGAGGTTTTTATTCACACACCTGTTTAATGATAGGTACGGGCACGGCGTGTGGTACCGGGACCGGCACGGGCCTGTCGACGGGGACGGCCACCGGTTTTTCTACGGCGACGGGGTACGGCCGCGGTACGGGCACGGCGTACGGGCGGTCTACGGGTACTGGGACTGCCACCTAAAGGGTTAAATATTTGTTAGTAAGAATGCTTGAATTACTCACATGCTAGGCCTGTTTCCAAATAACTCTTCAGAGAGGTTTTTGAATTCTACTCAGAGTTTAGGCATCTTTAAGCTTCTATAAATATGATTGTAATTATTGTTGTGGATAATTCGATACATATTATGACAAAGAACTGCTCAGTATGAAATTGTTGAGCCAAATTATTCACATTTTTATTCAATCAAATTCCAATTATTTTGTTCATTGCAGATTTAACTAGCCTGATAATGTTTCTTTTTAAATATCTAAGAATATATTTTTTTTATCTAAGCATCTTTGTATTTATACGATTCCTTAAATAAATAGTAAGTCCATCCTTTCCTAACCAATGCTTGTCAAACATCAATTATAATCGAAAAATAATTAAATACGTTATTACCTTCACGGGGTACGGAACAGGCCTATCCACCGCCACAGGGTAGGGTGCCGGCACTGGTACTCCCACGTGCTTCGTCACTGTCGTGTGGACGTCAGCCCCGACGATGGCTCCATGGCCTAGGCCATAACCGCCCAGGGCATACCCGTGACCTAAGCCATAACCACCCAGGCCATACCCGTGACCCAGTCCGGTGCCTAAATAGGAGCCGAGGATACCACTGCGCTTCTGAATGACTTTGCTGGGATCGGCAAGGACTGACGCTGTCAGGAAGATTGCTGTTATCTGGAAATATAATAAAATGCGCTGTTAGGTCTGTCTTTGGGCTATGTTCTGCAACAATTAGATTCATAACTTGTCACTTAAATGCACGGTGATATCCTATTATATAATATTATTATATTAATAATCATAGTTATTAATGGAACTTATTTTGTTTATAGATGGAATTAAGCAATTTTTTTTTAATTTTCAGTCTAGCTCACCAACTGTATGGCCCCAAAGTAAGCTTGTCTTATAGATGACAACACAGCGAATGGGAGAACCCAGAATAAACACACATACCCAATGAACAACCCAATGCCCAATTAGGACTCGAACCTGGGACCGGCCTGGTATGAGGCAGGACTACTGCTCGCTACACCACTCAGCAATCTCCTCGATTTTATTTAATGGCTGGCGTATGTTAATCCATCTATAGGTATGCCAAATTTCAAACCTATGTTTTTGCATGAATAAGTAATAAACTGCTAGACATAAAAGAATATACTTGTGCCATTATAATATTTGAAAGATATTTTTATATTTCAATTCGACCACATCTTCATTTATTTATCGATCTTTGCCACCAAATGTTGTTTTATTTTTTAATTCTAGTGATGATTTGTAATGATGGTAGTCTATTTATTGCTAAAACAGGCAATAATTAAATAAATGAGCAGCTAACCGCAATAAATGCGCAAACCAGGCTAAGCTTAGCTTATTCAGCCGAATATTCATCCACAACGATCGCAGCGACATTGCCAAATTCTTGGCCGCTGAACTCCGCATCTGCATACAATGACACACGCGAGCATCACTTTTACTCCTTACGTGCGATGACTCCATCAATATTATTGACATTCAGAATTGACCGTAGCTCGCGCACAGAATTGCAATGCGGGTTCTGTATCGATAACGGTTTGTTTTGATCGCCGGTTATCATTGTTACGTAGATGTTTAGAATTACTTACCGAAGTAAGCGGGAAAGTAAATGAGTTATGTCATAAGTAGACGCGAGTGTTTCCTATTATATTTGGGCATGGAACATGTTGTGATTATTTTTTGGGTAAGTAACTGTATTAAACATTTTGAACAAATAAGTTTTCAAAAGCTGTAAATGCTGAAATGTAAGTCTGTCTTATAAGTTTTGATGGCTATATTTGGTGTCATTTGCTCCAGAATAACATATTTTCAACGCTCAGTAGAACGGACATGAAATATTGTTCGCAAAATAACTAAAAAAAATGTGTATTCGAACATTAATTGCTTACGGTAAGACAGAGCCCTAAGTCGACTCGGACAGAGCTACAGACAACGCGTGTGTACAGTAAGAATAAATCAGATGCTTATAAAATATTTTTTATAATATTTAGGACGTTACATATTGTTTTATAGAAAAGATGTTTAAGTATGTGACATTACATAAGTTAAATACAATAAGTACCGTACTTAACATTACTACAGCGAGTACAGAGGCAGAGAGAATTTGACAGTTTTAATAAAATCTTGATCTATTGAAGTACTTTTAATTAATTAATTTGAATTAACTCATTTTAAATATTAATTCAGAATTAATTTCATGCTTTAATTTTGTAAATTTATTTAATTTTGTGTTCATCACACAAAAGTAGTTATGAATTTCGTGTACCTCTCAGAAATCGAAACCGTAACTTCTGAGGTACTAGACAGGACTCTACCACGCGCACCATCAGGCCGTACAGGCTACCTCCTTCTAATAATAGTTAAATACATAAGTTCGCGAGACTGAACTTTAATAAATGTTTGAGTTTAATTATACTTCTAGTTGTGCTTAAGTATAGTTAAGTTAGACGGTTAGCAATTTTAGACGATCACCATAGCGCAGTGGCAGACACTCGACCATTTCCAGGGTAGTAGGTTCGATCTTGTCTGCTAATTTAAATAGTATTTTTTCTTTACTTTTTTTTGATTTATTGATTACACATAAGTACAGAATTATTTAAAACGCGATCAAATTATAAATTTACAGAAACATGTCAAGCACTGTTATTTGATGAATTATGTTTATGGATTCAAAAGTTATTTAAACGCAAGATAAAAAAATATTACTTTTTTATGAGTCGACTTCAAAACTAGTATTAGTTTATTTTAATACTACCCTTAACCAATAACCAAAAAATCACTTACAAAAGCCTTCATCATCACAAACACACTGCAACTTCAAGCTACCAAGTTCGAAATAAACTGTGTAATCAGAATCGGTGCAGCCGTTTAGCCGTACCGCTGTCACCGCCAACCGACCGTGTGTGGCCAGGGTGGAGAGTCCTAGTGTATATATGAGGATTGCCCCCACCATGGGGTGAGGGATCGGAGGACTGTGGACTGGCTGGGGACAGTGGGTTTACTTGCTGATAGTAATAAAATTACTACCAAAATCCAACAACATGAAAAGTAGTGATTTAGTATAGTAACAAGTATACCAGAGGTTAGTTGGAGATTTTGCTTTGCAAACCTTGCCAGTTTTTCTTCACGAAGGTTTCTCCGAACTGGTGATAGAATCACGCTTTATTTGACGTCAATATGATCAAGTAATTGTCAATGTTGAAAAATACATATTTGAATTTGGAAAATGTTATGGTGCAATTGGCACATCCAGCAGTAAACAGCAAACAATGAGATATCTACTTGCCACGGATAAAAAAATATGTGATAGATAGTGACCAATGGTTTTGCTACAGAATTGTAATGTGTATTACTGTCTTATGTCTGCTGACTTATATAGTAACGATCTTTTATAGAAGAAATATTATTATATGAAACTGATATCTGTGTCAATAACAATGAGTTGGTCCTGAATGCCTTCCTCAATAAGTCATGCGATTATGTTGAATCCAAGGGAAGCGATATTCGTCCGGCAAGGTCCCTAGCCTAAAAAAAATATTTTTTATTTGTACCTTATTGAAAGCGTAGTTATTCAACTTTTTGTTTGAAATGAAATATTTATTTCTCAACATTGACAATTACTTGTTCTTATTGATGTCAAAAAAAAAAACTCTACCACCAGTTCGAAAAAACCTTCGTGAAGAAGAACTGGCAAGAAACTTCACGGGTATATTTTTTTCAGAATAAATTTACAGAGTCTCTTTATGTCTATACATAGTTATTCTTATCTGCATCTGGTAGCTCTACAAGTCTCCCTTCCCCCAAGTGTCCAAACGACGAACACCCTCAAACGGCACCATGTTTGATTACAGTAACTATAGGTACTGATAGTTTTCAAATTTGTGAGTGTAGCTTACATAAATTTTAAAACATATCTCTGTAATGGCCGCAGTCTGGGACGACAAATGGATTGTGCATAGCTCATACAGACTTAGGTTCAGAATAGACTATACTCAAATGCGCTGTTATTTTGACGCCATTGGGTGACTGATTTCGGTCATAAATGTCACTATACATTTTTATTGCTTACAATGCATAACAAAACTTTTCCAAAAGTTTCAACAAACAAACCTACTTATTAAAATCAAAAGGATTTATCAAGTGGATCAACATTTGCATCACCGCGCGGGCCGCCGCCGCTGCCGCCGCCATGTTGCGGACAATGTTAGCTTCCCGCCAATTTTGCAACTGTCACAGTAAGGAGAGCGTGGTTACAACAGTTTTTGAAAAATATTACAAACAGGTTGCTTGTTTTTATGAGTTTCGCTGATGCAGGTTTTAATTTGATTACATCAATTTGATTCTTTTTATACTTTGTAAATGGTTAATTTGCCATATTGTTTTTAACTTAAATAGTAGATTGTATCATAAGTGAAGAAAAAGAGATTTTTGAGGCGAGGGCGCTATTTTGTACCTCTGACGCAGTGAAAAGGATTCTAGGATTGAATCCCGAACTTAGCGAAGTGAATCCTGAACGCAGTGAGGGCTTCAAAGTATTCCGCCTGAGGAAAAAATAATTTTGCAACTGAATAATACACTCAACTTTTTATCACCCTCTATGAGAAAATTGTGAAAGGGGTGGATTCCTGTTGTCCTGAAATACCGGCTCTAGTTCTACTATATTTATACTATAATAATTATTGTCATTATTCGTTTATTTCTCCAAAATGACATACAATTTTTTTTACATATTTAAGATGAAAATTCATCGTAGCGCCAAGGAGACTGGTGCCTCAACGAGACCTAGCGTGTTTCGGAACACCAAGACTGCACCCCAATTACAATTTTTGATTCGGAGGGAGGATAATTAATAAGTGGAGTTATCAAATCGATAAAATACAGTAGAAACACAAACGGAGAATATTGATAAGTTTTTCTATCAGAGGTGATGATTGACAACTTTGCAAACAGACACAGTGCATCAAATAAATATAAACAAAATATTCATTTCATTCTCAGTAATTGAAGGAGACGCAATTTTTTTATAAAACTTAGTGAAATAGAAATTTGACCAAAACAATAACGTTCCAATCACCAAGTGCTCTCCGTTTTCGTTCGTAATTTTTCACAATTTTTTTTTATTTGGCTCGCCCGCTGTTTACTTTTATCCTACAGCCTGTAACTTGTTCATGCAATGTTTGTGTTTGACCTCTTTGGTGATTGGAACTTTTACTAACAATATCCACATTCCAAATTCAAATCACTAAAAGTGATGAATTTGTTGATTACTTGTAGGTTTTAAGAGCTATTTTAGTCCCTGTTTACGAAGAATAAACTACCTATTTTTCAATAGATGTAATAAAAACTAATATATTCATTGTGGCTTGTATAAAGTCGCACAATAATATAAAGATATTATCATATTGTGGCACTCTGTATAAACCCTCAAAGATGTCAGTATATTTTAATTATTTTACTTTTAAAAATGCTATATAGGCCAAAGCTGCGAACTATGCTGAACCGTCCCAAATGTTAGTTAGTATAAATAAGTCCTGCGACATCTTGCAATTAATACAATTATTTAAAAGGATTAACATAATCTTCTACTTCATTACTATACTTAATTTTTTACAGTCGGGACGACAAAAGGTTTTACAAAACGACAATGGATATATCGTCAGGATGTATTTCTATTATTTATAACGTACATAGGAATGTTTGGTTGGACGTTGATCAAGATATTTGTTTACTTAATACATCTTTTCACAGATTCCCACATGTAAGGTGGTGCTAACAAAACAAAATGACAGAAACTAGGCCCTTAAAGTTGTTTCTAATCATGATTTACTTTCAAGCTCAATAGTTAATGTTCTGGTATTTTTATATACCCAAATATCTTCAACAAACTAAGTTCATGGTGCCACGAGAGAAATAGAGAGCTGCTCGAAATTAAATGCAGAATTTGTCTTTTGTATATTCAAGACCTTTTATTATTGAGGAAGCTACTTATTTTTTATTATTTTGTCATAGCCGGCAAATGAGCACGTGGTCATAGACACAATCAATCGTAGATGTAATTGATTGATTATATATTTTTTTATTGAGTATTGACTAATGACCGTTGCCGACCGTAGTCTTAAGTTGGGATTGCCTTTGTTCCAGTTATTACACGAGCAATTCCATTTCTTTATCTGAAACACAACCACATCCATAACACAAGCTCTGCTTACTTTGGGGACTTACAGCTGGTGTGTTTGTCTGGAGATTTATTATTATTACTGTAATAAATTTGAAATTTGTGGCTCTCTTTTACCTGAAGAGGTAAATACCTCTTCACACGGGCCTTAGCCAAGTGTGAAGGGATAGTTGTCTGAAGGATACATAATGGACGACGTTAAAAATTTTAAGGTGATTCAGCATATGTTTAGTATAGTGGCTTTCTGCAGAGTACATGAAATGTATGTGGGTGTATGTATGCGATTTAATGTTACAGACGATTTTTTTGCGTCTTGATGCCGGTTGAGGACAATACTGTTGGATGTGGATGGTTTTCGTATTCCATTGCTTTTGGACTTCTATTGCTATTTCTATTCTATTCTTTTTCTACTGCTAGATCCTGATATTAAGCTTGAAGTTTTTCTGTGATGGTTGATTGGATATTGTGAGCATTAGTTTTATCAATTGTGTAGGCTGTTTGGTTCAGTTTGTCTTGAAATCTTAGTTCTAGTCTATTGAAATTTATAGTTTAATCGGTTAGTATTGTCCTGTCCCAATATAATTTGCCCTGCTTGCTGTCTAAAATATTTGTGGGTTGATATTTGTAGATTTTAAAGTTATATACATGCGGTATTTCTTGGTGGATTATAGCTGCTACCTGATTATGCCATTGTTTTTAATCTGACTGGACAAAGCTCTTACATGCTCGAGTAATGTGCTGTACAGATTTAGACACACTACCACAACGTCAACACAGCTCTGTTGGTTGGTCTAGGTCTTTGGTGATGTGTTTTCGTGTGTGGTGATGGGTAGTTTCGCGTGGCAATGACCTGGTCTTGGGTAGTCAGCATGAATGCTTCCGTCTCCAGGAACAGTTCGCCGTGAGTGAGCCAGGCGCTCGACACTTCTTTGTCGACATAATGATTGAGTCAGGTCCGTTTGACATCTTAGGTATCGAGATTTCTTCGTCCAGCTAATTGATGCTCCTTAGAGATGCGATGTTCACTAAACTATTCTAGCTTTGAAGGCTTTGGTGTGTATTTCCGCTCACTATTTGCAATGTGTTTGTGTAGGGATGATGTTTGGATCTTAGTATGGAAGAACGGTCTGAGTGATGATATTTGACTATTGTGAAGGTTTTTAATGCCTATTAAGCCCCCACCAGCTTTCTTGCATGGTAGAGTAAGTCGTTGCGTACGCGATTTAGAGTAGTGTTTCCGGTGCTTCGTGAAAGAGGTGACGATAAAATGACGGAATAGGTTATTATACATATTGCTGAGGTGTTTGTAACTTTAATTATGTTGCGTGAGTTAAGTTTTGTTTTAGGTAATCTCTGCTTGAACTTATATTTAAGATTCTGTTTTGTCTATTTCTGATCTATCCGCTATGACTGGTGAAATCCTAAATATGTTTCATTTACCCCCATCAGCTCTATTTTATCCCCGTTATCTAAAATATAGCTGCTAGTCTGATTTGCCTTTATCTACTGAAAGTATTTTACATTTACCTACTCCAAATTTCATATTTGTATCTTTAGAGTTACATCGGCTAGTGCAAGAAGAGATTTCTTCTGATAATATCACTGACGCGTATAATTTAATATCGTCCATGTACATGAGATGTGATAGTGAGTACTGTGTTCTACCATGTTTAAGCTTATAAGCCAAGTTTATATCCAAGCTTGAAGTCATTTAGAAGAACAGAAAGAGGGTTAAGAACCAAACAAACTCATAGAGGACTCAGCCGTCTCCTTGGAAGATCCCCCTTTGAATGAGAATTGGGTCAGTAGTATATGTGGTGATATTTTGCTAGACGCGTAAAACTTCTTGCCAAGTTTCCCTTGTGGTCTGTAAAACTTCAATGATGGTTGGGTGGTTTTTATAAAAGGTTAGAACTTTGTAAAGCCACCTACGGGACCCTGAGTCAAAGGCTTTGCACAAACCAATGTCCATTCTATGTATACTTTTTAATATTTTTTAGCGTTTGACTAATTGCTACGGCATTAATTAATTAGTATTATTGAAGGCATTGCAGCATAAGTATTTGTTTTAATACATAAGTTAAAAAAATTATAATAGCTTACAATGCATACGTCTACGTGCCCTGGCATTACAAGAACAACCTATTTTCACACTTTATCCACAACACATTCAGTGTACTGTAATGCTTCCTTGACAGCTAATGGGCCGTCGTCGTCGTGTAACCCACACACTACAGTTTGCATTAGATTTTGGTGCACTGAACACGAGGTATAAGGCTCTGTTAGTTAATGTTGCCTTAATTTGCCTTTTTAATCATGATTCCTTGATGAATGCGGAGTACGAAGTGATATATTGAGTACGCTTACTTTTTATTTCATCGACTGCGCTTGCGCGATCACATATGGAAAGGCTGACGATCAACAACTTTAGATGTGATCCTAATGTAAGCCAATTATTTAAAAACTCAGGCTTTAAATTACTTAGCTGCACACTCGTGTAGCTCGTATACTCGTTGGAAAATGCGAATAGGATTCGTAGATTTTCGTTGGTAGAGCTCACATGCTGAAGCTAAGTGGAAAACACGAATTGAATTTTTTCGTAATCATTATTAACTCATTGCCAATCTGATTGTCTCTTCAACTACCAATATACTTACAACGGAGTTAGACCTCTTAAAATTAAGCACATAGTTTATACCTGTGTTTGTAGGTAAATACTCTTCAGCAGTTGAGATAACTTGACAAATTCGGATGAACTTTATCTGTGCAGAGTGACCATATAATGACGTAGAATACAGAGATACTAATTTAACCTAATCACAATTAATAAACATATGACTAGAAAAAACATTATACTCGCAACAAGCAAGTTGATTGATCAATTTATTGAAACGAACATTTATACATAACATTTTTGACTATATACATAACAGTTGAACTATATCTTACTCTCAACCATCTCTTCAAAACATTCAAATCTTCTTTAACTGCCAAACGGAGCAATATTTCATTAATACAATTACCCGCCAGCCTTTCTTTCGGCTAGTACGATCACGTAGAAAACTTGTAAATACCATTGTTTTACTTCGAAACAAATCGAAAGTATGATGAATTGGGATCGAGGTGGAAATTGTATTAGAAGTCATAAATATCGGCAACTCTTTCCCAACTCCGTGGTTAGAATCCCTAGCGAGGCTGTTAGCAACCGAAGGGACACCGACTTCACTGTTCCATATCAAATACTGAAATTAATGCATTAACAACATAGGTACAGGTGCCAGCCATTACTAAATTTATTAGTTAGTTAGTTAATTAAAAAATGGCAATCAGCCGCGAGTGGTGTGGCGGGATATTTCTGCCAGTGTCGCGTATTGGTGGAACACGGTACAAAAAATAAAATAAAAAGTTGACCAAAAGACGTGAAATTTCCGATTTAAAAACTCTTGCTAAAATAGCTCAAGCATCCATTGACTGCCCTGAACTCCTCGGAAACATCCACCTGAATGTACCAGCACGACATTGCCGCCCTAGAAATCCCCTTTACACCCCGATCACCCGCACTAATTTCCGAAAAAACTGTTTTATAATTCGCGCTTGCTCTACATTTAATGTTACTGTTAAAAATGCCCCGGACTTAGACTTATTCAACAGTAAGCCTATCTTTATTACGAAATATTTAGCCAACATTTACTTTTCTCAGCATGCCATATAATTGTAATTAATGTTACAGCACTTTGGTCAATTTCATTTGATTTATCTTAGTTTTTTGTTGCATACTAGTTGCTTTTTTTTTTTTTTTTAAATCATCACTATATGTGGAGGTTTGTTATTAGCCTTAAGCGATTAAATTGTTACTTTATTGTGTGTAAACGGCTGTAAACCACCCAAATAGAAGTAAATAAATAAATAAATAAAAATTAAATTTAACTGGGCATTGAGATATATTTTACGCTTAAACAAAATATAACAGACTAACAATAACTGAAACTAATAAGAATGACTAGTTATCTAAATGGTATATGACATGCTCTAACTAAACAAAAAGAAAAACAATAATATAGAGAATAAGATAATAATAATAATAATAAATTTAATACTTCCCAAAAAATACTTCCTAACAAAAACAGAATAGATAAGTTGATCGGACTGTACTTTATTTTTGACAGGCACTGACAAAGAATTGACAGATTTACCCAACGATTTCTTATTACCGTACCTTTTTTGTGGGGATACCGTAATTTTAGGTGACATTTTACCGATGACGGGCGCACGACCATTGGTGCCTTTACATTAGGTATTATTCCAGGAATGTGGCCACAATGCGCTGCCAATAATAAAAATTATAACAAAGGATAACATTCAGCAACAAGCATGTTTTAGAGAATAGCAAACTCTACTGCCTTTAATAGGTATATAAAAGTGAAAAGGTAAGGTCGAAATTTGATAAATGAAAGATCGAGATTTGGTTGATCGAACTAGCTCCTTACACAAGAGATGTACAAATCGTCGTATAGCCCCAACAGCCATCACTGTATACTTATAAACCTAAGTACATCAGTATAAAAACTATTGTAATAAAATCGGTATTTCCGATGATCGCAATGATTGATGATGTTTACTCAACTTCAAGTAAACAAATATTTACATAATAAATCGAAAGTACCAGTGGAGTAAAATTTGTATCTCTTACCCAAATCCTTTATATATTGTAATTCAGTTAACATCTCTGACCATTACCGCATACCAATAATAATGTTACCATGATTGTATTCTGGGTAAAAAAAGCTTTAAATAAAAAAAAGATGAACAAAACGCAAGCCTACAACACTGTACTTAGCAAAGCGTACGATTTACCTAAGCTCACAACAGCTTTATTTTGATTTTTTATTGGTACACCTATACACCTATTCTTATGGGTACTAATATTCGGTAAGATCCGAAACAATTCATATAATTAAGTGATTTGTAACTCAATCTACACTCAGTTTGTAACGACATGAGATATGTTGATTATTTATTTATTTATTAGATCACCAACAAGTTTACAACAACTAATGCACATTTGGACCATAGTTTTAACAAGGTATTGCAAGTCGTAGACTCAATTATAGGTGACAACAGCATGCAATGTTATGACAACAATCAACATATTTCAGTATATAAAGAAGAAATAGTTTTTTATCGGCAGTTAATTACATTATGTTAAAAAAAAAATGAATGAGACTTTTCTTATTACTTATACTTATAACTACTTATACAATTCCTAGATAGATCGTACAAATATAAACAGTCACTCGTGCATTTGACCAAGGACCAAGGACTTAAACTGTTTTGTTGAGTTACAGAAAATATCAATATTAATAATACCAGATTTAGACATTGAATTATAATAAGAAGACATTCTGTTTAGGGGAGAGAATGAGCCTAAGTTTGTTTTGGAACTCCAAGGTGTTATTAAATTGTAACGAGAAATTCGAGGCAGTTTAATTAGAAACTTTAGCAGTTTAGTAGCTAGCAAGATCTAGTCGAGGCTTCGATCTTTTTCCGGCACGCGCCTCGGTTACCTTTGCCCTAAAGCATTATGCCCTAATTAACAAATCACCTACCTGTCTAGCGTCTCAAAGATCCCGTAACATCGGTTACGGGAACGGGAGCAGGTAGTCTAAATCCAATCGTTGTAAAATTATTAATGCAGCGTTTTGCGTACTCTGAGCGACACGACTAGGATAATAATTATCTAGATTAACTAATTTAATACGAGTAGTAATGGTTGATTATGTTTGTTTAGTTCATATAGTTATAGTAAAATGAGATAACTGCTAGTCATTTTACGAATGCCGTTGAAGACCTGCTTTATGCGCCTGGGATTCGCATCCCGGTGGGGGAAATTATTTCAATGTTTGTTTATGCGGCATGGAAGCTCGTTTATAAGTTTCGCGGTCGCCTGTTTCTATATTTAATTATTGGTTTTCATTTGGGGCCAACTTAATGTGAGTAAATATTCTTAGTTAGCGAATTCTTAATTAATAAATTTAAAATATGTTTACTCATTAGACAAAAACTTTTTTTTCCAATTTCGGTTGATAAATTTTTACTCGAAAATTGTTTTTTTACAAACGAACCAGTATAAATTGACATAAGCACAGCCACAGGACAGGAAGCCGCTTAAACAGCGATTAAATCTAACAATTGAGTAACACCGCCGGCTGCCACAGCCTACTCTAGGGCAGACCTTTCTCCCCATCGTTCACTGCGTCTATTAATAATCCTTCGAAGGGACACCGGTTCCCACAGTCCTTTGATCTAGATTCAAATAATTGCATCAAAATATCGAATTCAACTTAAACACCGCAAACCCCTCATTTAAATTTCGACTCTAAACTTTTAAACTAAAGTTTGAATTTGATTTAAAAGTTACTGGGTGACACTTGAAGAATTTCCTTGATGCTCTACTTTCGCAGAGCCTTAGGTCCAAGGACCCTGGTTTCGCTAATTTGCGTAAGACCTCTTTATCTTTGTTCGGTAATTCAATGTTTGTTTAAGGAGATTGTAAATCAATGTAAATGTGTTAAGCTTTGTGTTAAGTGATGAGACAAAAGCAAGCAAATATCTCGCTGTCGATTGGGGTAATTTTGAGATTTGTTATTTCTATGTTCGAACGAACTGTCGTGGTGCAGATTGATACTAGACGTTTTAGTGTATAAATAAGATTTTTAGATTCATAAATAAAAACATACGAAGATTTTTGTATAAATACAATTTTTAAGTTAAAATAAGAACTGTTCATACATCGACCGAGGGATTTCATTTCAAAAGTACAGTCTACAATCGAAAGGCTCCAAAGAGATTGTATACATTATGTTAACTGAGTAGTCAAATGGCTAGTTCTTAATCCTGGTATAAAACTGAATACTGTGTCACTACAAACACATAACAACGCAACAGTATTTTACTTTTCTAAAGATAAAACGTATTATTTTATTTAACGTAATAATTATGTACAATACTGTTTTATTTTGATGATGTGATTTGTGATGTGCGCAGCTTGACTCTGGATTACCATTCCTAGGGCACTGGTTTTCAACACAGTTTCATACGAATCATAATCAAAATAACATATATCAAGTGTATGTAGGTACCGTCACGGCTAGGCCTTACAAGCACACAGAATACCGCGATATTTTTATAAAAATTTCGATATAAATTAAGAAGAAAATAAATCAAATTTGAATATATCGAATGACATAAAAGAACTACTCCATCGTCGGAGTAAGATGTAATATATCTAGTGAATGAAAATAATAGGAATAAGTGATTAAAATAAATATTTCTATTACGATCCCTACCGACGTAGAACTTTAGTGTACCTACTGGGAGATTCGAACTCCAACTTCTGGTCTACGAGGCCGTCACTCATGAAGAAAAGCTATCTACGCCTGTAAAGTAAATATAATAATAACAATATAGTAAACCCCCAGACAGGTAAATGTTGGAAGCTCAAAAACTGCATAAAATGAAAAATCTGGCGGTTTATTATATTAGTTAATAACATATTTTCGTAAGAAACCTCAGCTTTATATTTCTGCACCTCCATCCTTATCTCAACCACATCACCGACTAAGGTCATTAAAACAAAAGAAATCTTACAAAACAAGAAAACTGCGTTGGTCACTGGATCGTCCCTTGTCTCAAGTTGTCTCCAAGCGAACTTGCGACATTTCTCTCGCATCCCTATTCTGTACATTCCCACCAAGTTATCTGTTCCGTAGCGAAAAGTGTAATAAAACTTTTTGTTTCGTGACTAAATATTTACGCTTAGAACGCAGCGCCATCCCTTACTGAATACATAAGTTGGTGGGCCTGTAATTGTCTGCTCGCGAAAATTGCGCCCGGAGGGACTAGTTACCGACTATTGACAATACAATCAACGGTATTTTTATCATCTTTTTTTGGATCGTTCAGAAAAGTTTTTTTATTTTTATTTCTAAGGTTTTATTGATTGAATGTTTTGTGGTTATCTTTATTTTTCGAGATAAGCAGAATGCGAATTATAAGTATATATCGTAGTATAATCGAAAAATACGTGTCGTTTCGTTTCGAAAACCGTAACTCATTTGTTTTTTCCTGTTTTGGTTATTTTTTTTCGTCACTTAGTTTACAAAATGGTTAACTTGAAATATCGCGTTATTTACGAGTATGAGTTCCACCGTGGCACCAGTGCTGCATAAACGGCTCGAAGTATTAATGCTGTGTATGGCGGCGGTTTCGCGAAACAAAATACAGTGCGTTTTTGGACCTGCAGAACAAGCCCCGTGGACGGCCAGAGACCAAAGTTGATAATGAAGAATTGAAGGCTATTGTGGAAGCGGATCTCGCATCATCTCGATCACCGCAAACAACGTCCGAGTTAGCTGAAGGTTGCGGTGTTAGTGACAAAACTGTTTTAATCCACTTGAAGCAAATTGGGAAGGTGAAAAATCTAGAGAGGTGAGTACCTCCAAAATTGAGTGCAGCAAACCAACAAGCGTGCGTTGACTGCTGCGTTACATTACTCAACCGGCACAATAATGAATGGATTTTTAATCGTATCATTACCTGTGGTGAAAAGTGGATCCTGTACGACAATCGGAAACGCCCATCGCAATGGTTGAACCCTGGTGAACCAGCCAAATCCTGCCCCAAGCTAAAATTGACTTAAAAAAAGTTACCTGTGAGCGTTTGGTGGACTAGTGCCAGTATCGTTCACTACAGCTTTCTTAAATCTGGCCAGACGATTACGGCAGATGTCTATTGTCAGCAGCTGCAAATCATGATGGAAAATCTAGCTGCTAAACCGGGCAATCGCTCTAGGCCACTGCTACTTCAGGCCAACGCTAGACCACACACTGCACAAGAGACAGCTACCAAATTAGAGGAGCTTCAATTAGAATGTCTAAGACATTCACCGTACTTCCCGGACCTTGCTCCAACATTTTACCATTTTTTTCGAAATTTGGATAACTTCTTGCAAAGGAAAAAATTCAACTCCGATGGGGCAGTCCAAAACGCCTTCAAAGATTTTATTGATTCCCTTCCGAATGGTTTTTTTTAGTAAAGGAATCAATGAACTACCAATAAGACGGCAAAAGTGTATAGATAGCGATGGTACATACTTTGATTTAATAAATATATTATATTTTACAAAACTGACATTACGTTCCTCCCTTACAAAACGCCAATTTCATATATAATGATCTAATATTAAAATCTGTCTCCTAAAATTAGTATTTGGCTTATTATAGCTCGTCGAGTCAAAAATAAAAAAAGAAAGAAAAGTATTTGATAAATCATTTCATGTTTTTTTTTAATCAATTTACTCATAACAGACGGTCTTTCAAGTAAGGGATGTTTCAAATATTCAGAATAATTCGTGGCACTACATCATTGTTGATTTGGAGTTATAGTAGCTTTTTCTGGTTAAACTTTCATCACCTACTCGTAGTTATATATTGCGTATGGTGTAAGTCCTATTTTCATTTGGATCAATTACTACGTTAGTTATACATGAAAAACATTTGCGGGACATTGTATTTTACAAAAATTTGCATCCCCTCCAGCTGACAAAACTTACTTTTTAACAAGGTTATTTTTGAAATCTTAACTAATTAAGCAAAATAAGGTACAAAACATTCGACGGTTGAGAAAAAATTTATGTTGATCGATCAGCCCAGCATTCAGGGAATGATCAAAAAACAGCAAAATTTTAATGTTCATTAACGGGACGTACGAACGTCCAAAGTGTTCGCGAACGATCCAACACTTATTTTAACTGAAAATGTTAGCAATGCATTGTTGCGGGTAATTTTCCCTGCAATTGCCGCAGGTACTTATTTCCTTTCTTTTGTCCCTTAGATGCAGTTATAATGTGAACTTTTGACGGCTTCCATTTCTATTGCGTAGTGCGCAGAATCTCCAAGATTTTATTCACAAACATGAACTTACCTCCGCGTATACTAAGTATTATCCACGTAGACGCTTACATTTTTGATCTATGCATTGTGTCGTTGTGCGTTAGCCCTAACTTTTAGCTGTCTAGTTGTTTTTAAAATTTTGGCAATGTCATTACTTTTTTGGACTTCTGGCAGATTTTTTTTTGTATTCTAGGTTTTGTATTTTATAAAGGGTGCTAATTAAATAGACTTCTTTTTAATAGCATGATTCGCCTCTAAAAATCTACGTTGCCTTCTAAATTACTAAGTCAGCCACAATTTGCGAGAGTCTGAACGGTACTATCTTAGCCACTAAAAATGTATTGTCTGATGTTATTGCTACAAAATTTTTAACTATTGTCCAATTTCGATAATGGTGCTTCGCCGGGTGCTCTCGCACCACGTTCGCTTCGTTCGCTCGGCTCGCGCATGCGACAATTGCAGTTGCAACATTAACTTAACCCAAATTTAGCTACTACGAAAAACGAACTACTATAGAATATTTAGTAGGCGTTGCAAAAAAGACGAATTAGTGAATTAGAGGCTATCTCATTTCCCGTGGCTAAGTTATAAAATTAGAAGTTTGATCACGTGGCCAATAAAGAAATCTGTGGCTTGACTTATAATTTCCCTTTTATAATTATAATTACGTTCGAATTCCAATAAATAAAAATAAAATTGAATATGACTGCTATTACTATTATTTACTGTTCCATTTATGCATAGACGTAGCTCAGTTGGAACATGGAAGAGCCGAAGCGTGTTGCTCTGACAGCAGGAATATTGATATTGATTGCGATTATTGATGCGTTACCGACCGGAGGCATCAGTTGAGAAGGCCTTTGTTCCAGAAACAGCGCAGGCTTTTCCCTCCCTCTGACCAGAACACAACCACGTAGACGTGATAATTACGGCGGTCGAAATGGGAAGGGCTGTAGTAATAAACAGATCCATCTAATCAGTTTAATCATTAATTTCGTGCGTGACGCCTGTTATATTCCGCGGCACCGTTGCATCATTTACACCAACTCACCAGAATAAGGCCGTACACATTAACGTGCAGCGCATCCATGAATGAACGCCCAGTCTGCTGCAACCCGGCGACGGTGTCCAAGGTTCGAATGCCGCCGATGTATGCTAATGTAATAGTGAATGAACTTGTGTAACCGTTTTACTTAATACCCTTATTGAGAAGTAGGTACAATACTTACATACTCATCTCTATTTTACCTTGGTAGCTCAAAAGCCGGATAATAAAGCCGGATAAAGCTCCGGATATCGTCGGCAGATACAGAACTAAGTACATTCCTGTAAGTTACGTGATGAAGCTCCTTAAGTAATTAATGTTTTTATTCTATGTTTAGTAAAGTACACAAACTGTGATTTGAAATATAACAAATATTTCTTTTTCAGGATAATATATTTCCAAATATCAGTGAGTATGTCTTTCTTATTATTTTGATTCCACTGTAGATGTTGATATTTACTAACATTTGCATTGGAATGGACAATATATTTTTCAATACAAGGAAAATTTTAAATCTTGTTCATCGCTATCTAGAGTAGATATCGCATCACATCACAAGAAATATATTACAAAAAATATCGGAGAATTTATAAAATTATAGAACGCGTTATGCAGTAAACCAGTAGCACACCCGCTGCTCGGAATGGGCCTGCGCATAAAAAGGTGTCAAGAAATGTAGGTGCTTCCTACTTTTGAAGTCAATTTTAAAAGTGAAATGAGGCAGGCTATAGACATTCCTGGCAGCAAAAAGGCTGAAGTCGCAGGTGGATGGCGGAATTAGACATTTAACTAAACGGCTACCCGTCTGGCTGATCGTCTTATGCTTATTTTATATGACTTCAATTTTCAAAATGGCGCTTCACGGAGTACTGCCATGCCACGCTAGTTTCGTTTGCTTGGGTCGACCGAATCGCAAGATATCAACTAGTTTGTGAGAATGTAGATACAGTAATACCTCGGTTTACGCGAATCCGTAAAACGCGGATTCACTATAATGCGGTTTTTAAATTTTCGCCCAAAATTGCCCCGGTTTACGCGAGTGCACTTTGGATTGGAAGAATTTGTAGCGAGCGACGATGAAACCCTCAACAACCAAGATTTAATAGAGCTTCAAAATGATCAAGTGGGAAATGAAGAGGAACCTGTTGAAGATCCAGCTCTGTCATCAAGTGATGTTCAGGATGCGTTGTCGAAAATATATTCTGGTTTGAACGTGTTAGAAAGTATGGACCGTGATATGGATCGTGTTTTTTATTTTGACCTAAAATCGTCCTTCCCTATTATTTTTTTATGAGAAATGTTAATATTTATTTTTGAAAGTGACTTGGATGTACTTTCCTGAGTAAAATGTTAATAATTTTCTAATAAAAGTGGTTTGATTCTGAACTATATATTTAATTAAAACAGACCCCGTTATACGCGAAATTCACTTTACGCGATTTTCTCTGGAAGGCATCTCTCGCGTAAAACGGGGCATTACTGTAGTGAATCATTGAATTATTCTACGTTAAGGCTAGCTGGTAAGCTGAACAAATCTATTCAACCGCATTACTGAAATGAATTATTGAATTATTCTACGATAAGGCTAGCTGGTAAGCTGAACAAATCTATTCAACCCGGGGCATTACTGTAATGAATTATTGAATTATTCTACGTTAAGGCTAGCTGGTAAGCTGACCAAATCTATTCAACCCGGGGCATTACTGTAATGATTTATTGAATTATTCTACGTTAAGGCTAGCTGGTAAGCTGAACAAATCTATTCAACCCGGGGAATTACTGTAATGAATAATTGAATTATTCTACGTTAAGGCTAGCTGGTAAGCTGAACAAATCTATTCAACCGCATTACTGAAATGAATTATTGAATTATTCTACGATAAGGCTAGCTGGTAAGCTGAACAAATCTATTCAACCCAGGGCATTACTGTAATGAATTATTGAATTATTCTACGTTAATGCTAGCTGGTAAGCTGAACAAATCTATTCAACCCGGGGCATTACTGTAATGATTTATTGAATTATTCTACGTTAAGGCTAGCTGGTAAGCTGACCAAATCTATTCAACCCGGGGCATTACTGTAATTAATTATTGAATTATTCTACGTTAAGGCTAGCTGGTAAGCTGACCAAATCTATTCAACCCGGGGCATTACTGTAATGATTTATTGAATTATTCTACGTTAAGGCTAGCTGGTAAGCTGAACAAATCTATTCAACCCGGGGCATTACTGTAATGATTTATTGAATTATTCTACGTTAAGGCTAGCTGGTAAGCTGACCAAATCTATTCAACCCGGGGCATTACTGTAATGAATTATTGAATTATTCTACGTTAATGCTAGCTGGTAAGCTGAACAAATCTATTCAACCCGGGGCATTACTGTAATGATTTATTGAATTATTCTACGTTAAGGCTAGCTGGTAAGCTGACCAAATCTATTCAACCCGGGGCATTACTGTAATGAATTATTGAATTATTCTACGTTAAGGCTAGCTGGTAAGCTGAATAAATCTATTCAACCCGGGGCATTACTGTAATGATTTATTGAGTTATTCTACGTTAAGGCTAGCTGGTAAGCAGACCATATCTATTCAACCCGGGGCATTACTGTAATGAATAATTGAATTATTCTACGTTAAGGCTAGCTGGTAAGCAGACCAAATCTATTCAACCCGGGGCATTACTGTAATGAATAATTGAATTATTCTACGTTAAGGCTAGCTGGTAAGCTGAACAAATCTATTCAACCCGGGGCATTACTGTAATGAATAATTGAATTATTCTACGTTAAGGCTAGCTGGTAAGCTGAACAAATCTATTCAACCCGGGGCATTACTGTAATGATTTATTGAATTATTCTACGTTAAGGCTAGCTGGTAAGCTGAACAAATCTATTCAACCCGGGGCATTACTGTAATGAATAATTGAATTATTCTACGTTAAGGCTAGCTGGTAAGCTGAACAAATCTATTCAACCGCATTACTGAAATGAATTATTGAATTATTCTACGTTAAGGCTAGCTGGTAAGCAGACCAAATCTATTCAACCCGGGGTATTACTGTAATGATTTATTGAATTATTCTACGTTAAGGCTAGCTGGTAAGCAGACCAAATCTATTCAACCCGGGGCATTACTGTAATGAATAATTGAATTATTCTACGTTAAGGCTAGCTGGTAAGCAGACCATATCTATTCAACCCGGGGCATTCCTGTAATGAATTATTGAATTATTCTACGTTAATGCTAGCTGGTAAGCTGAACAAATCTATTCAACCCGGGGCATAACTGTAATGATTTATTGAATTATTCTACGTTAAGGCTAGCTGGTAAGCTGAACAAATCTATTCAACCCGGGGCATTACTGTAATGAATAATTGAATTATTCTACGTTAAGGCTAGCTGGTAAGCTGAACAAATCTATTCAACCCGGGGCATTACTGTAATGAATTATTGAATTATTCTACGTTAAGGCTAGCTGGTAAGCTGAACAAATCTATTCAACCCGGGGCATTACTGTAATGATTTATTGAATTATTCTACGTTAAGGCTAGCTGGTAAGCAGACCATATCTATTCAACCCGGGGCATTCCTGTAATGAATTATTGAATTATTCTACGTTAATGCTAGCTGGTAAGCTGAACAAATCTATTCAACCCGGGGCATTACTGTAATGATTTATTGAATTATTCTACGTTAAGGCTAGCTGGTAAGCTGAACAAATCTATTCAACCCGGGGCATTACTGTAATGAATAATTGAATTATTCTACGTTAAGGCTAGCTGGTAAGCTGAACAAATCTATTCAACCCGGGGCATTACTGTAATGAATTATTGAATTATTCTACGTTAAGGCTAGCTGGTAAGCTGAACAAATCTATTCAACCCGGGGCATTACTGTAATGATTTATTGAATTATTCTACGTTAAGGCTAGCTGGTAAGCAGACCAAATCTATTCAACCCGGGGCATTACTGTAATGAATAATTGAATTATTCTACGTTAAGGCTAGCTGGTAAGCTGAATAAATCTATTCAACCCGGGGCATTACTTTAATGAATTATTGAATTATTCTACGTTAAGGCTAGCTGGTAAGCTTAACAAATCTATTCAACCCGGGGCATTACTGTAATGAATTATTGAATTATTCTACGTTAAGGCTAGCTGGTAAGCTTAACAAATCTATTCAACCCGGGGCATTACTGTAATGAATTATTGAATTATTCTACGTTAAGGCTAGCTGGTAAGCTGAATAAATCTTTTCAACCCGGGGCATTACTGTAATGAATTATTGAATTATTCTACGTTAAGGCTAGCTGGTAAGCTTAACAAATCTATTCAACCAAATGTCTTGCTGTTTAATTGAAGATCTAATGTAGCCTTCCGCTTGCGACATATATAACACTTCTTACTATCTATTGCTAATGCTGGCTTTTAAGTGACAAATTCAAATATTTATTTCTCAACACTAACAATTACTTGTTCTTATTGACGTCAAATAAAGTATGACTCCACCAGCAGTTCGGAAAAACCTTCGTGAAGAAGAACTGGCAAGAAACTGCACGGTTGTATTTTTTTTTTCTCAAAATACATTTACATACAGTGTTTCTTTACGCCTATTCAAAATAATTCTTATCTGCATCTGTTAGCTCGGCAAATCTCCCTCCCCCAATTATCTAAACGACGAACACAGTCAAACGACACCCTTTCACGAGTTAACGCGGGATCCAGTCATCGCCCTCCTATACCATAACAATTTAGAAAATTATTTCTGCTTTTCTTGTTTTTCTGCACTGACTGTATCTACACGTTAACACTGACTGAATGACAGTCAAAACATAGACTATAGGATTGGAGCCGAAAATGAAACTGTGTTCTGGACAGAGGTTCCTTACGTGGTGTAGGAGAGCACTCCATACAGACTTTGGATTCATCATCTAAAGAGGCGAAATTCTTCATTCACAGTTAAGTCTATTTTTACACACACAAAGAGACTTTTAGATCCATATTTACATGCTTAGTGTGATGTTGATAGATGTGTGATGTGTGGAGGACGTGTGATGTGTGATAGAAGTGTGACGAGTGATATTTAGTGTTTATTTAATTAAGTTGTTTTTTTATTAATATCTATCCTCCTAGGGTATGACATTAGCACGCACAATTAGCTGTCATACGTTTGTTTATTTCATATCGTCGTCAATTTGTATACGTTCTGTCCCATGTATCAAACATGTTTTTTATGAAAGAGTCCCGAGAGGTTTTATTCCGCCAGGTTTTCTTGCTGTCTGTCTTCTCATTTTACCTTTTAAAAGCTGAAATTATAGTGTATTTATGCAATCTAGATGAAGATGAAGCAAAATAATGATGATGATGAACCTATGATAAAATAATATATTTTGAATATTTTTGACTACAGCGTGCATAATTAAAAACATACCATACAGCAAATGTCAGTATTTATAAATAAATTGTATCGTAACCCAGAGAGTATTTAGTGTATGATAAACTTTTCGAGCCATGTTTTTAATATTAGTATTCGAATTCCCAGCTTGCTTTGCTTTGCTATAATTTTTTACTGAGCACACATTTGTCGTCTTACCAGATGGAAAGTAACATATTAGTTATGGCAAGGAGCATATTACGAGTATATGTATACTTAACCAAACGGAATCTCTGAACACTTTTATTTTGATACATTTTAATGTATAAGAGACAATTTATATGTATAATAGAACTTGGAGCTCTTAGCAGAGCATTTTTCGTGGGAGGATTAAAATTTGTTTTAATAGGTCGTTATGGCTAACATCAAACACAGTCACCATGTCCTCAGCTAGTGAAGGTTGAGGTGAGGACGGGGCCTACGGGGTAAAGGTGGGCAGGAGGGTGCGGCCGGTCGCTGGCTTCAACAGTTAGTGGTTGCTTTGCCCAGGGTGACGGTGAGGATAGGTGGACAGCAAATGGTTTGTGTCTCTCTAAAAATCTCCTTTGATTTAGCGGTGATGGTGAGGATGGGGGCCTTAATGGAGATCTTAGAGAGGGCACAAATAGTTCGCATCTCTCTGAAAATCTCCCTTGGTTTAGGGGTGTGGGGGAGGATGGGCTTGCTGCTGTGAACCCTGTGCACTGCTCAGTAGGGAACCGGTGTGACTTGAGGGCCTAAAGAGAAAAACTAGCTGCGGCCTTACGTTACGGTGGGGACGGGAGTACAGCGCTGCTGACTTAGCGACTGCCGAGTGTCTTGGAGTGACATAAGCGGAGGACATGACATGGAGGGACGGGCACGGGTGTCGAAGCCACCGGGGAATATTTTGTTGCACTAGACGAAAACAAATATTTTTGTAGGTGTTTTTAATTTGATTATATCTACTCTTTTTAATTGTACAAATGTTATAAAATCAAATTAAAAAAACACATTTCGTTCCTTGCCCACTGGTAAGAATAGTTAAGTAAGAATGGAATCAAATGATACAATGTTAATGATAATAAATAATGATTCATGAATCTGAAGAATTTCGTAGATGATTGATTTGTTAATTTTATTTTTGTATAGTATTACATATATGCATTAAATTTTACGAAACAACAGTAGGTACATAATCAATAGTTTACAGAAGGACACCTTGCACGTGAAGAGTTATTATTTTTTTTTAATTTACTTATAAATAACTATTATATTAAACTTGTTTTAAATGTTTTTGTCGATTTTGATTAGGATACTGCAATTGGTAAAATTCACCCATTTTTGATGGAAACGCAGCCTTATAGGTACCTACTTATGTATACTCTCTAATTCATACAGCAATCCAACTTGATAATCTTACTTGATCAAACATTGAAACAACCTATATGTTTTGCAAAATTTCATCATATTTTGCTCAGCGCAACTCAATAAAATGCAAATTTGAGACAAAATTGTAGCATAATTTCGGAATGTCAATTAAAGCTAAGTAACAATAATTTATATAATTTCCATAATTATAGTAATTTCACAAGCCTGATATACAAGAAGCAGAGATTTCAAAATGATCAACATTCATAAAGAACCGATCTTCAGCCAACATGGGTGACAACTAATGGTTATTTATGGATGTCTGGAAGGCATCCTGCCGGTCACCATCTTCACTGTTAAGGTTAGGTCAGGCTTCTTGTTGAAGCTTTTTAAAGAATAATTTTGCTATGGTTTTTAGAGCTAAGTTTTTCAGCCTAAAATTTAAATACACGTTGTAACCGAACATCACCACAACAAGCAACAACAGTGTCTGCCACCTGAACACGACATCTCCGAAATGTGGCGACACTACGCTAGTGGGATTGTTTATCAGTGTATTACGTAACCCCAGGTTGAATAGCCGGGGATATTACGTCCAGGACTGGTCTAGGTATGGTCTAGTTCGTGCTCGAGTTGCTATGTGATATGTGAGCTTAATAAGGAACCTGTATGGAGTTGTAACAATTAATTAACCCTATAAAATATTTTCAATTCTAGAATGCACATATAAGTAATAAAATATATTTTATAAAAACTAAACCTAAATTAGAAACTATTGAAGGCAACGTATCTAAAAGTCTGGCCGATTTACCACACTAGATCGCAATAGAAACTCGTTGGCGAGGTAGGTTTCCACGCCAAAGCCCTGCAGTGGTTGCACATCTAAAAGTAACATAATGGGTCACACGAACTACAAATGCACTCCGCCTTTAAATTGAAATAAAACATACATCTAAATAAAATGATCAAAACAATAACTTTCGAATATGAACTTTTTGCACGTGTTTCACATTCTTTGTGTATTTTTTTTATTATTTTTCATAGGTTGCGCGGACTACTAATGTAGTCTCTACTAATATATGTCAATGTCACCTGATTGATAACTGTCACTCATTAAGCCTCAGTTTTTTTTATTGAACGTTCTTCATCTGGTTATTTAGAGCACTTGTTTCAGTCCATGCCTACCCCTTGCATTGATTGACACATTAGTATTATTCAGAGCCATTTATCGTGACAGTTGGTACTATTTTTTATGTCCTATTCTTACGTTTTGCCTGCTTTAAATATATGTTTATAATAGTACGCTTTGCTTTTCATACAATCTTTTTATTACTAAACAAACAACTTTATACATTTTAACACAACGCTAACATTTTTATTTCCTGAACTAATATAATCAACAAAACGAGTGCTAAGAACCAGTTCCTGTTGTAACAGCTCCCAGCGTGTCCGGCGCAGCTTTCATCTCGCAGGCTGCCACATACAGGGTGGTGTAAATCCACAGCGTTATAAGCACATCCACTTTCCCGAGCACGCACTTTCTTCCACTAGTCCAGGCAGCGATCAACTGTTGCTTATCTAGCAAAAATGGATCGCGTCTTGTGTGTAAGTCATGTTATAAATTATGGTATAAAAGATAAATTGATTTTAAGTAAAAAAAACCGGTATTTTTTCATTATATAAAATGTAGCTAACTTTTATGACGCTTGGGATGTTAGGAAATAAAGCTCTTGTTTACACAAAACTTATAAACGCTTCAAAATAATTTTGATGTAACAAAGCAATAAAGAAATAAGTAACCAATAGGTAATAAAATAATAAATTCCCTCATCAAAAACAACAATATTTTTATTTTATTTCAGATACTTTTAATACTCAACCTTCGCAATGCAGAGGCGACTCAAGAAAAGCGCGACGTCATCAACGAGGAGCCAGCCCCAGCACACATCCCCACGAGGCACACGTACTCCGAGTACCACAACCGCGTGGCCATACCCGTCCCACAAGCGATACCAATCAGCGTCCCGCGCCCGTACCCCGTGTCCGTGCCTGTCGCCATCCCCATCGATAGACCGAGGCCTGTTCTAATATCTGTTCCTCACCCAGTCGCCCATGTGATACCAAGACCGATAGCTGTTCCTGTTGACAGACCCTTTCCGTATCCAGTAGCTCATCCCGTGCCCGTTACAATAACTCAAGCCATTGGGATACCCGTTCCGCAGCCGTACGTAGTCGGCGTGCCTGCCCCGGTACCCGTGAGGATACCGCATCCAGTGAATCCAGTGCATCACGTCGCGAGTCACCCGACTGCGGCGGAGCACGTGCAGTACGTGGAGCACGTGGAGCACGTGGAGCACGCGGAGTACGCGGAGGCACATGGAAACGGAGTCGAGCATTACTAGGAGTGTTGCCAAAGTCATTCTTGCCATTTAGTAACTAGAGGTTAGACTTTCCGTGTCGTGGGGTCAGAGACTTAGAAAGCGATGTACCTTTGAAAGCTTCATAATAATAGTTTATCTTATTAACTATTTAGCCAATTACAAAAATCGGATATCAATACAGGTGAAATTGTACGCCTTAAATTATTTAAGTTCACGAATTTTTGTTGCATTCTTTACCGAATAAGTTATTATGAATTGGAATTATAAGTTACAGAGTGAATTAGTTTCATAGGATGAGAGGAAAGTTTTTGCGTAGCCAATTCCGAATAAAAAATTTTTAGCAAGCGGATCAACGTTACCATTATAAAATCAAATTCAATTAAAAGTGTATGATCATTAAGTGACACAACGCTTCGCTTGAAGCCGATGGTCGGCGCACGTTGCGGTGTGGACGTCAAAACGAAGCCAATCAAGTGCTGGTTCTTCTAAAAACTGATCATCCAAAATCTTGCAATAACGCAATCTATCAATGATCTGTGCCAGCTTTAATTTATATTTAGACCGTAAGTTAAAGTTGTCAGCGCAGTTATTTCGTCATCAATCAATTTTGGACCTAACATGCACTACTTTAAAGTCCACAATTGATTAATACGCTATATTACTAATGCGCATATTAGACGAATATCAAATGTACGTGACTGATAAGATAGACAGTATTATTTAATTGTATATTGTTACTGTATTTTTACCTATTATTTAGTGAACCTTAGGGTGTTACCACACCAATCGATCGACGTCGATCGATGTAGATTGGTTTGGTAACACCCTTAGATGGTTTGCTTTGTGTATAGTAAATGAATAAAAATATAAAACCAGTCTGATGTCTTTTATTGTTTTTTTTTAACTTTGTCCTGGCCGGCGCACGAGCTCGCCTGCCCACAGACATCATTAACCGAAGGTTTTTTAAATTAATTATATTGATGATCCGTTGCTGACCGTAGGCCTCAGTTGGAACTGCCTTTGTTCCAGAAATTACGCTGGCCGTTCCTTCCCTTTAACCGGAACACGACCACGACAACGTCAAAACTGCAGCACCGCCCCAGACGAGATCCCCAAAGAAACTCTTCTTCGACTACTAACATGCAGTTCAGTGGGGCGGCAGGGGTGGCGCCGTTAGGGGAAGGCAAAATTTCACAATAAATAATACAATAATAGTTAAATAATTGGATCCATTTCATTCTTTTGTCGCTTCTGTGATTCAGACCGATTGAGATGAGCACGGAAAGACAGAAGTTTTGTTTTTAATTACAACATTTCTACCTATAACTTTTAAATGAAATATAAATATTAACCGTATCACTCTAGTTCTGATTGGGAGCCGATTTGCGTTTTCTATTCAATTCGCCAATAACATAAGCTTGTCGAACGTCACGGTGTAGTGTTCTAAACCTATTATATCAATGTAAATGGCATACGTATAACAATTTTTTTAATCAAAATGTGTTATTTTCAAATGTGAAAGGGTAAAGAAGTTCTTAACTATTTTCTATAATCTATTTTTATATAAAAACGAGATACGCATTATTGGATTTTTCAAAACAAAATATCCCGGGCCAGAATCGAATCCGGAATTTCAAAAAAGAAAACAAATCTTATATTATTCCACCACTTGACAGTGTTGCTGATAAGGACTAAATTGTAAGAAATAATATGACAAATTTACAGAAAATGATAAATTTTACTAAGAGACATTTTATTCATGAAGTTACCCTTGTACCTGTAACCTACCTTGTAACTGTGAGTCTAACTTGAACAGCCTGACAAGAGTGTTATTCTGGATACGGAAAAAAGTCTATTTTATTTATAAATACAAAAAAAATATTACACAGTACAAGAAGTCGAATGGAATTTATATTGGTGCATTATGACTTTCAAATTAATATTTTTTGCTTTATTTCAAAAATTTAAAATAAGAACATAATTTGAAGTTGACTCCGTTTAGAAACAATACGAAACATCTCAAGCGTTCGTACAAACCGGCACGCGTAGCGCTTCGTTCAGAAACGGTAATTTGAGATTAAAGAAGGTTTTATTGAAAGTATCACTTTCTGTAAAATCGGCGTATGTCATCACTTCTCAGAATTTGATCCTTGTTAGCAATACTGTCTAATTATTGAAAAATACAGCTTGTGGTTGTTTTCTCCGGCTCGGGATATTTATTTTTCAAAAGTCCTATGATGTAGTTTGAATTTTTATCAAAATCGGGGTTGAACCTCCTTTCAGCATTATATACTTTTTGTCATTGTTTAGAGTTGCCCCATCCGCCTTATTAGGTACCTACACATTATCACATTCATTACAAAGATTCCTAGACGCATGCCACTTACATTGATATAACACTTTGAAAAACCTATATAAGGGCGGCAACATTTACCTCCGGTGCCTGAGCTCAAACTATTCCTTCAGAACAACGAGCCAGACTTATTGCTTCTTCAAGAGACGTGGCTCACTCCAAACCGCACCAGGGGATTTGCTGTTCCCCATTACGTGTTCATTCGTAACGATAGACCCGACGGTTACGGCGGCACAGCTATTTATCACAAAAGAGGTTTCCACTGCACTCCTCTCCCTACCCCTCCTCTTCTAAACTGGAGGCCACTGTGTGTAGATTGGTTATGACTGGTCATCCGACCGTCATCATAGCTTCAGTGCACATACCTAGTGACATCCATCATACCAGGCCTATCCTTAGCGACTTCGAGACCATTCTGCCCTCAGCCATTCAGTCATTATGTTCGGAGATTTTAACTCCAAACATACTGACTGGAAGTGCCTATCGACCAACCAAAGCGGTAGAGAACTCCTTAAAATCACTCAGCAACTTGACTTAGACGTCATCTCTCCCGTCACTCCCACTCACTATCCCGGCAACCCTAACTACTCTCCTGACATCCTCGATTTTGCGATCGTCAAACAAATCAACCTCGGTCTCAGGTCTATCGAACCGCTCGATGAGCTTGGCTCTGATCACCACCCCGTCTCCCTCGTGCTAGGACCGCCTAACAATCACGTCACTCCTCCTAAGACCTTTACCAACTGGAAAGGTTTTAAAAATACGTTAGCTTCAGCCTTAGAGGCCCCAAACTCTCCGCTCGCGATCTCGCCCGACCAATTAGATAGCCCGGACAAAATAGATTAGTCGACTCCCTCACTGATGCTATCAACTCAGCCATCAGTGTAAACGAAAAGGGTGCTAAGCGAATTATACCCAATCTACCCTTAGCCGTTAGCAATCTCATTAAAGCTTAGAACGCGGCTCTCCGGAGAGCCAAGAAATATGCCACGCTCGCCTATAGATCAGCTGCGAACAAACTACAACGTAAAGTTAGGTCTCGCCTCGCGGAACTCCGAGACGCTCATTTTAACGATCTCATGGAGAATATCTCCCCGTCCCACCAAGCGTACTATAGTATGGCCCGAGCCTTACGCGTAGATGCCGCCTCTCACTCGTCCCGACGGCATTATTGCCTTTGAAACCGAAGAGAAAGCCGAATGCTTCACCGACAGCATAGCGGCACAATGTTCGCCCAGCACGCAACCCGCGGATCCCTCCCACATCCAGGCGGTGGAGGACGAAGTTCTCCGCAGAGAATCTCTCCCCATCACCGACGACCCCGTCACAGTCTCTAATGATGAAATCTTGCTTCTCATGTGAAGTCAAAAGTCATAAAAGGCTCCGGGTGCGGATGGTATTTCTAACCACGCCCTCAAACACCTGCCTCAACAGGTTCTTACCTTGTTAGCCATCATCTTCAATGCCTGCTTCGACCACAGCTACTTTCCAAAAGCCTGGAAAGTGACATCATCATCAGCGAATCATCGAGTACATACTCGACGGCTTCTATCCGAAACGAAAGAAAACGATCGCAGTTTTCTTTGACGTAGCCTAGGCTTTCGACAAAGTCTGGCACAGCGGTCTCGTCTATAAACTCTACAAAATAGGCTTACCGGCTCGCCTAGTTAGGATAATCGCGTCGTTTCTCAAAGACCGCACGTTTCGTTTCAAACATGAAGGCACGCCTTCCGCGCCTCGTCCCATAAAGGCTGGAGTCCCTCAAGGCTCGGTCCTCGCCCCTCTGTTGTATACCGTGTACACTAACGACATCCCCATTCCGCCGAAAGACGTCGAACTCGCCCTCTTTGCCGAAGACACAGCCCTTTACACCAAAGGCCAAAGTGTCCCGGGTCTCACCACCAGACTCCAAAAGGCTGTAGACGCCCTCGGTGCATGGTTTCAAAAATGGCGTATCGATGTGAACCCAGACAAGAGTTCTGCGGTTTACTTCGACTGCAAACACCGTCGTATCGCCGACAATCTCCACGTTCGGATGTTAGGTATTCCCATCCCCTGGAAGCGCAGTATTAAATACTTAGGTGACGCCTCTTTTTAGACGCTATCTTTCAAGGCACACCTCGATAGAGTAACGAAACTCGCCCGTTTTCACTTGGGCCGCTTATATAGTATGTTAGGTAGAAAAAGTAAAAGTCGTTCAGAAACAAACGTACGCTTTATAAGGTCTGCGTTAGACCTGTCATGACATATGTCTCGCCAGTCTTTGCCCACGCCAAACCCTCCGCCCTGCAAAAACTGCAGTTACTTCAAAATCTCTTCTGCCGCAGGGCCACAGACACACCGTGGTACGTGCGTAACGCGGACCTGCACAGAGATCTTGAACTACCCATTGAATACCCATACCCTTGAACATCCCATCCCAATCCTCTAGTTCGAAATTCAGTCTCATATACTGCTCCTGTCTTAGATTCGAAATTCAAAGTCGCTAGACCAAGAAACGTGCACACGAACGTAGCGACGCAGCTGACGCTAGATCTCTTAGCCCTTCAGGCAGCAACTTCTAATTCTAAAGTAAATTCGAATTAATTTAACTTCTTTAATATCTATTTAATGTAACTTTAAATTCTATCTTTTATTTTTCATTTTTGAGCACCTTCAGTGCTATGAATTCACCTTCAGTGCTGGGCCCCGCTAGCGCGGCCTCTTTCTCCAAATGGCCGTCGCTCAGATGAAGGCTTAGTAGCAAAAAATTGCACGAGCCGACAGGGGGTTTTTTAGTGGGTATAGATCTCTGGTAGGCGTCGGGACGAGTCCCACATAACTCCGATCGCGCGCGCGGAGTATGCGTCGGAGCATTTTTTATCCTCCTGCCCTTCCCGTGGAACAAAAAAAAAACCTCCGGTGCCTCCTCCGGCTTGCATAAAATTGCTTTTACTTGTCGTTTGCTAACTGCTAAAGTTCCCTTTGATTTTTTACAATGAGGAAAAACTTCTTTAAATGAAACAGTATTTTAAACAAAGAAATTCAAAGGACGTTACCACTAATCATAACGAGAGAACAATATGAATATTTAGAATTACCTACAAAACAATAACACATACCCATAATCTATACACCTAGTCATAAGAATCTTAGTACTGTCTCATCAAACTACCTATTTATATTATATTCAAATACCCTTGAACTAATTATAATTAGCGACACGCTGCATCGTCCGACGCGTGAAATTCCCGGTACCGTAAACAGCAAACAAACAACAATATTTACTCAACGCTCCATAAACAAAGCAATCATTCGTCGCTGATGACTGTACGACAACGACAAACAGTGTTTTCACTTTCATTTACACGAAATCTTTAGAGTGGACGGCACGTATAATGCTGTGCAGTGTATCTTTTGAAGTATTGAAAATAAGGAAAAGTCGTTTTGTTGCGGTTATCAGTAAAGAAAGATTTTAATTTATCTCTATACGTGATTAGCGTTATCAGGTCTAATTGATAGCAGTTATCAGTGACCATTGGTTGTCCCTGTGTGGGCAGAATGTGCGCGTAGCGAGTGGAGTTCTGAGCCGTGTATTGCTAGTGAGTTGCGTGCGAAATGTATTACGGTATGTATTCACTTACTGTAGTTGTGCTTCGTGTTGGTGGCGCATCTGTCCACCCGGCAGTACCGTTTATACACTGTTTATTTGTTCTGGTTAGTTCGTCGTATATGTGTTTAGTTATGCCCTGTCCTCCAAACTATTTACTGTGCGAGTGATGTGAATGTGACAACACCTTCTGCTAGGTTTTCACCTCCAACGTATTTCACCACAACCAGAGGCAATCCCAGTGTGTCCACATTGAATGTCCTGCGAACGTAAACTGAAGAAAAAATGAAGAAAAAATGAAGACGCTGTCTGTGAAGATACAGTCGGATAACTTCGTGCAGGCTCGGATTGGCATTCGAATCCCCTGCAGTGTTGTAGCCCCGTAGTACGCGGAGCGTCTACAAAGGACCGAACAACGTGCAAGCGATTCTCACCTCAGCCTGAGCCACCGCCGACTGCCCAGACAGTTAATACACTGGTTTCTTATAACTTACACTGAAATTAATTCCAGTGAAGATTCTTTCCATTTCTCACAGACGATAAACTATCTTATACGAAGGGTAGAGTCTTTGGTTTTATATGTACACATGCAATTGTGACATTGAAGAATTATCGAGCCATAACAATAATAATAATAAAAATTATCCATTACTATTGATAATTGTTATATTCTTATTATTTATTTATGAGACCAATATATTGAGAATACAAATAAATTAACAAATTATACTTACGTATAAGTCCTAGAGTTGTTCGATCGATCCGACCGCACCCAGGCGGGCAATCGCCGGCCCGGAATTCTAGCTAATATGACTACTCGCATTAGACTTATACATTATACTAATTAAATCTACTATAACTGTCACGAAACATGCTTTAATAAACAGAAATAACGAATAGTGTCTTCATAGTTGAATTCCAGCAATTAAATTACAGACAAAGAACTAAAACTTAACGATAATACGCGCACAGACGCATGCCGTAATCAAGCAACAAAAATAAAATTATATAGAGTACTCAATCAAAAACATCGATTTCAAATCCTTCTACGTATATCTCAATGTTTTTTCAATTCGGTTGGACTTGCGTAATTGAGTCCTCCTCTACTTGCGGGAGTTCTCCTTACAGCTATTCGCCGCCACAACCTGATGCTACTAAGATATTTTTTTTTTGGCCGCCTAAGCAGCACCCTCCGCGGGGCGGGTGACTGTAAATGCGTTATGCATATGCACTCCCATTGATGTGGGACTCACCCGGTTGGCACCTACCCACTAAATACCACCTTGATGGCTGTAGGAAGATTTTGCCGTTAACCTTCATCGGCATCCAATGCGACACCCGATTAGGGTAGGGGGTGCGAAATTACTAAGATTTTGGCTTTTTGGTAAATAAGTCGAATTATGCTTATTGAGATATGGGGCGGGGTGCTATGTTAGCCACTTGCGCAGATCTCAGCTAAAACATCCGGATGAAGCCTCGACTCGGAGTTGGAATGTCAATTTATAATTGTTAACATATTATTGGTCTAGTGGTATTTTGTCAAGGGTATCCAGGAAATACTCAGTGCTAAAATTTTTTTTCAAAGGTAATTTAATGGCCGATTGTTCAATGCTCTGATAACTTTTATTAGTACGTGTAAAGTTTGCCAACCGTCAGTAGGTAAGCAGTGACTATAATGCCCTGATACCACTACCTCAGGGGGGGGGGAGGCTGATATTTCTGCACTAGGATTATTAAGCCCATCGTTGAGGTGAACCAATTAAAATACATAATGTATTTTTTATTCATGAAAAGTGAAAATAATAACAATATGATAATTTTCTTGTGGAATTTTTGGCAAAGCATTTCAAGATACCCCATCAGCCTTTAAAGGCTTGTATTGGTTGTCTTTCTAATAGACAAATATTTATTTAGTAAACATTTTAAAAGCGCAACACGATGCTTCACAAGCAGTTAAAATGGTTGGATGCGAACGCTCAAATTTGTTGTGAAAATGTTGAACAAAAATAATTGACATTAACATTGTTTTGATGTACCTTCTGAGTCTGAGACCACCCTTGTAAATTTTTTTCAGTAAAACGAATTACTACAATTACAACTGTGAGTAGAGTTTCAGCCCTCCTCTGACCATGAACAAACTCAATAAACACTGGAAACGTTTAAATAAATTGTGTATTATTTAATTTAAATATTGTTTATATTATGCAAACATTGCGTATCGTAGTGGATATAAAAAAATGTACTTTCTATGATGCGAGTTAGTCTGTCAAGAGTTGATTGCGAATCCTACTTGGACGTGTAGTCTGGATCGCTTCAAGTAAATACGCTATTAAAATTTTTTTTACACCGTATAAGGTGATAACTATTACATAAATCGAATTCAAAAAAAGAATTGGATATATTTTAATTTTCAACGAATGAAAAACCAAATATTACGGTTGCTTTAATTATCAAAGTTTGAATGTGTGCACCAAGTACCCAGCCTCTCAGGCTGGCAAAACAGAAGTGAACTTTCAAGTAGTACACGTGTTTTTAATTTAATAGAAAGGAGACTTTATACGCTTATCTTAAGGTATACAATTATTTTAATATTCATATCGAATGGAACTTCCTGCAAACCTGTAAACGTATATAATTTTCCAAGTCACACAGTCACAAAATTTAAAAAAAGACAGCAAATGTCCCCACCAGACTGAACGCCAAGCGCAAGTGGCTAGCAGTGAATCGACCGACGAACTTTGAATAGAGAAAGACATGGGGAGATGTCTGGAAGGTTATGTTGGCGCGCTGCAGTGGACGGCAAATGTAGTAAAGTTTTTTACGTTAAGATTCCGCCTGGGGTGGTGCTGCAGTTGTTCATATTTGAAACGCCATAACCGTTCACGTGGCTGTGTTCCGGTAAAAGAGAAGGAACAACCAGTGAAATGAAATGAAATACTTATTTCTCAACATTGACAATAACTTGTTCTTATTGACGTCAAATAAAGCATGACTCTACCACCAGTTCGGAACAACCTTCGTGAAGAAGAACTGGCAAGAAACTTCACGGGTATTTCTTTTTCAAAATAAATTTACAGTGTCTCTTGTGTCTATACAAAATTATTCTTATCTGTCTGATAGCTCGCCAAGTCTCCCTCCCCCAAGTATCCAAACGACGGACACCCTCAAACGGCAACCGTTCATGAGTTAACGCGGGATCCAGCATCGCCCTCCTCAACCATATTAGAGGGAAGTGAGCGAGTGCAATTGGTAATCATTCAAGAATACAGTAATTAATCTATAACACGTACGATCGAAGATGCCCATGGACTCTGATGGCACTTACCATAACGTGGGTCGCGCGCTCGATTGGCGGCTGTGACAGAAGTGTTTACTGTTTACTAAGCAAAGAATTTATTAAGCAAAGAGCTGCGAGAGGTATTTCTTCTCAGTTTTCCTCTCAGTCAACCCAGAATACCTTTTAGAAGCCGAAGATGAAGAAAAAGAAGACGTTTATTAAAGAGTGTGTAACAAGTGTGTGTAACAAGTGTGTGTAACAATTTTAACGTATGATGAAATAAAATAATTGAATTTGAATTTTTGAACGGCATATTTCTCGGAAAGAATGCTTGATTGATTGCTGGATTGATGAACCTTCCTTAAAATATGTGAATTGTTCTCTCGACTTGCTCTGGAAGAATGTTGGTATGTTTGCTTCTGTGCAGTGAATGCAAGACCTGTTCATTGTTGTCAATAAATTGCATTTTTTGAAAATACAGTCAGACAGATTTTTAAATGTTGAACGTTTAGGTACATTTCCGAATTGTCAGTGTTGCTAATTAATTTGTTTGTTATACTTTTTAATCATTACGATATCTATGTTTAGACACATCTTATTGTATTGTGTATATAGAGGTACCCAGTAGAGTTTCTTAGTTAGGATCTCGCCAGGGGCGGCACCTGGCACCTGGAACTGAGGCGTTCGTGGGTTTTTTTCGCGTTACTTATTAGATATATCTATTGATGAAGTAAGCTCATACATCGCTGTTCATGGTTCCAGGGTTCCCGATCTCGATGGAGAACATCCCGCGGCAGAAGAAGTTCGGCTGCTTCACGCTGAAGTTCGGCAGCGTGTTTACGGGGCTGTTGCTGATTGTAAGTTGTCCACTATATGTTGTGAGTTATCCGATAAACGTGACCAGATAACGATTTTGCACTTTTAAGTACTAAAAATTAAAGGCTTTCATTTTCCTGGTCAGAGTATGACACATACTCTAACTTTTTAAGGATATAGTTTATTAAGATTGCTAATAACTGATCGTTTGTAACTTTCTATCGCTTAAAAGAAAATATAGTTTTTTGATAGTTTTCAAGAGTAGTCGGACATCGTCCGCCTGCTGGTAGCCCTTCTTCAAAGATATGTGGCAGGCGCATAATAAGACGTTTTCTGAATGGCTAAGCATTTACTGCCAGCCGTCATGTATCATAGTTATTTTTAAAGCAAACAATAGTATACAGTTATCTAAACAAACATGAATACACAATTCACACAATAAAATGCACGTATGTTGAAAAAAAGTAGTGAATATTTTTTTATTTTATTTTTATTTTTCTTTAATTTACTCTATACATATTATCTATTCTAATTTCCCAAGACTATACAGCCAGTCATTTAAAGGAGAAAAGATTGGAATTAAAAAAGAGTGGATATTAATCTAGCAGTCACGAGTTTGGTGACTTTCTGACATATTGTATTATGCACGTAGTCGGTACATGTCGGTACATGTTTATTTTTGTCGCAGCACGTGTCGTTATCGTTGTATAGTCTATCCTCGTGTTAATGGATAATAGCAAGTCACGAAACTTTGAAAATCGAGAGGCTATTGGCAACTCATCGTGATGTTCTGGCTCGAGAGAATATACCTTCATACGGTGAATAGTGTTGTGTTTACTTTCTTCAAATACTATAACACAGTGAAGGAACTCTGTGCGGCCTCAGATTTGAATCCCCTGCAGTGTTGTCGTGCCACGTATGCGGGGCCAACCAATACCGTATAAGCCATTCTCGGCGGCAGCCTGACCTAACCAATCAAAGCAAACGCAGACAAATAAGTATACCTGCCACAAAAAGTCATGGGATACTTTTTTTAAATTTTTACTTACACCAATGTGATCTAAAACTAAAGTAGATATATTTACTTGCATACGTCCTAACAAAGTGGGATTAAGCTTAATTAATGGTTGTCAAATTGTTTTCCTGGTATTCTTACAACTGTGCGCCCTGTTATTTTATTTAATGGCAATGTTTTATTCAATCAACATTGTTAAAACGGCTTAAACATTTTATTATCAATAAAATTGTAACTAAATACAAAACTCTACAGTGTTTAATTTATCAAATAGTTTATACAACTATACTCGAGTAGTAACTAGAACGAGTCAGTAGAAATGGTCATATGTTCTAAAAATATTAAGGTGTATAAAAAGTTATAAAAATATAAAAGGCGCAGTGTTCCTTGAAATACATCTTACTTAGGTACATACGACCGCGAGTATAGTTTTTAATTAAAGTATTCAGCCATATACTTGTACTCTTCCGTCCCACAAATTTTTTAATAAAATTGGTTGGCTATGAAACAACCAAATCGTTTCCATTTTTTACTATTAAGCAAGCGAATTGTTTGATAAAATAGCTGAACATATGACAAATAAGTTTTAAAAATGAATGGCAATTAAGTATGAAAAAAATGAAACATGTATATAGTAACACCTCTACTATACAGATAACCATATATTATCATTCTCTCGCTTCTAATCCCTGCTGTTCGGCCATTGCAGCTGTTCTCGACGTTCGCGCTGGCCCAGAGCGTGGCCATCCTGAGCGAGTCCTCCTGGCACCCCGCCGACTACGACGGCGTGGCGGTGCTGTACTGGGTCGTCGCCGTCACCGCCATCCACTTTGTCACGCTCTTCCTCAGCACGCTGATGATCGTGGGCGCTTTGAGAGTGAGTCTACTGAGATGAACTAGTTTAATTTTTTTTTTTTCCTTTCTCCCGTCTCATTCTAACTTTCAGCCGACTAAGGTTTCCCTAAAGCGCTTGCTCGGGTATATTATATGGACCTTTTCTAAAGTTCTACATAATAGTAATTATCTGAGTACTCTTATTGAATATAAGTTAGGACTGCATTAATCTCCTATTTTACTTTTAATGCCTGGTTTTTAATATGTCATATCGTATCATGTCTGCAAAGAATTACTTATAAGTGGAAACTTCTCTGGTTTATGTACTTCCTTTACTAAATCTAGCAAAGAGCTTAGTAACTTGAGCTTGAGCTAAAGTAACTGCTTGTTTCCCAAATAAAGTAAATTAAAATAAAATTAAGCGCCTAACATTTCAGTAAAGCAATGTTTATTTTAATACAGATTGTCGCGAGGAGTATTAAAAGTGCCGTTTATTTATACGACATGGATTACGTGATCACATTCATTTATTTATTTGCTTTGGCATTGGTTTTTAGGGTAACAAAATTAAGTCATTCCAGGAGTTTCCAATCACTCGTATTTTTTAGAAGTTGGTAAAGAATTAAAACGCGCACACTGCATCACTAGGCGAATTTTATTTGTTATCTAATAGTTATCTTAAATAACAACAATTTATTTTGATGTACTAAAAAGATAGATAACGCCAATATTTAATATTTTAATTACCTACTAATTGCGATGGTGGACTATTTACGGATACGTATGGCAAAAATTTTATCGGTCATCTGTTTTCAGTGCGTGCAGTACTTTTAGTTTCAAACAAACCATATATATATATATATATATATATATATATATATATATATATATATAAAACTATTGTTATATAACTATATAACAATAAAATAAACTATAGGAGGAAAGATCCGCAATTAAATGTCAGGGTTAAACACGACAGCTGTACAATGAAAAGGATGGTTTCATAGCCCGCCGCGCCTGCCCAGCAGACTGCATTCTGCGCCTAAGAGATAACTTCCCTAATTCCATCGCTTCCACCACGGACTCGAGGCCATTCTATAAATTGTAGCAAAGACGGTCGTAAACACTCAGTATAAAGAAATTCTTACTTCAGTATGCCGCTAACTGCCAGTCTGGTTCATTACTATTTATTTTTGCAAGCTTAAAATGTAAGAATAAAAACAGAAATACATGATTAAAACTTGCCGTATTATATCTCTGCGCGTTGAGGGATCCCGAAACAAGGCCGCCGAGACTACGAGGCTCAGAATAACTTTTGTTTAAACCAGCCGATAAAACGGCGCCCGTAGGAAGGTTGTTAAATATAATATTTCCATACTTAACTGAATGCTGTAGCTTAGATTCAGTTTTCAATCTGTTGGTTTATCGAAGTGAGCTGCATGTTTGTATCAGCTTAACTAGCAAGAATATTCATATAATATAATAAATAAATCTAATTAGAAACTAGCAAAGCCCCCCCAAAGCAACTCGGTACGTCACTCTTCGCGTAAGCTCTTTAACGAAAGATTGACAGATATAAATGATATCAGTCCATAGTTCTGAAATTGCATCAGTCATTTGAAGCAAAAATATATAATATTATGTTATTAGCTACAGCATTGGGTATTTAGTCCCTTGAATCAAACCTTTAAACTTTGGTTTTTACCACACAATAAGCAACCAGTTCCCTGTTCCAGAACATTGCTAGATTGCCCTAAAAAAATTGAGGTACTTAAAACGCGACACAAGCTTTGCTATTTAGGGACAACACAACTGCCGTGTCTATCTTCAACCTCCCAACTTCGTCAATTGCAGGAGCAGACACAGTTCATAAAGCCGTGGCTGGTGTGGACGTCGGTGCAGGTGTCGATGGCGACGCTGGTCTTCATCTTCTGGACCACGATGTCTGTCATCAACCACTCCGCCAGCAGTAACCTGTTGTATTACCTGCTGGAATTCTTCGGCATTTGTAAGTAGTTATGCGATGCTATCGATAATAAAATTTGGGCCGTTAAATAAAACTAATTTCATAAACTGTATAAGTATGAACAATAAGCAGCATTTAACAACCCGTTACAAAATAAGCCTTATTGACAACCAAAATTTAAAATTGGTAAGGTGCGAAGGTTTACTAGTTCGATTACGAATTGCAAACAAGTCGTCGTTGTACAAAGTTATTCAGTTGCTTCTAGACAGTTACTTAACGGTTCTGTAATTATAACTAAGCATTTACACCTATACTTATACAAGTTCCATCACAAACTGATTTCGCTCTTAATATGCACCAGTATTATTAATGAATACATGCCTCGATTACCATAAAATACATCAACTGGAATACGTAGATCCCCGCACGGTTCCCGGTCAGAATGCAGTCCTGTGTAGTGTCGTATCTTTCCATTTCACAGTCCACTGGTCGGTTTTATTTTAATCTATGTTTAAACAACAAATATGAAGTTTTCACAATATTTCTGTTCCCATGTCGCTGTTGGTTCAGCGGCTTCCGAACGGAAAGCTGTGATATTCGATACCCTTTCATAGCAATGGCAAAACTAACTTAGTTTGGTTTTGCCGTTTAGTTTTGTTTGGTATTTCATTCCGGTTTTAGATACCATTGATCGTGGTCGCTTCTTTAATAATATTGATTGTAGTAAAGTTTGGATTAATGTTGCATTGCCGGCTTCAAAAGATACTTGTTACCTTTGATACTGGGATAGAACTGGCTGCTAGTAGATCTCGCAGTGCAGCTGGGATTTTTGGGAACCAGAATAAACATACATATATAAATACAAACAACCATGACCCGAGAAAAAACATCTGAGTTCATGACACAAATGATGCTACATTTTTGAGAAAGAGACAGAATGAGGCAATGACGTTGCGCACGAGCAGGACGGATGTCGTGTCGCCACGCCTTGGTTATTTTTGCGTAGTGTCATTCGGGGACATGATTTTTAGGGTCTCCCGCTGTTTTACTGTAACTAAAGGCTGGTGACTAGTCGATCATGTCATTATGTAAGTCAGGGGTAACATTGTAATAATCAATGATCTTTCATAATATTTTCTTTATTTCAGTGATGCGCTTCTACATGCTAATGATAGTGGCCAGTTTCTACAAGGAGGTGGAAGAAGAAAAAGATGACTACGAAAGACTGAAGAGCAAGATCAACGACCCGGCTTGGTACGCGGCCGCTTGAATCTAGTGAAGAGGGGTTTTTTAGTAAATTTTAAAATAATGCAGTGTTTTATTTAGTACTTCCCCTTAAAGTTTGTTAACCTAAAATTTTGTTCTTGGAAAAGCATGCAGTCTTTTTTTATTTCAAATCGACTAAGATAGATAGTTTGATAACAGTTGAACATCAGTAGGATACCACTGTACGTCTACAAAATGGAAAGGGGTTGCGCAAGCGCGGAGCAAGTCTTGTACTTGAAGTAGGTTTCAACCAGTGAATAGTGGCATCATCATTTGGTGCAGGACTGAATAGGTAACTCTTTTACAATTAACTTAGCTGGAATTTCTACACCATGTTTAATTACCAACAGTTAATAGTTATTAAATCAACGACTGGAAAATAATAAGGAGTCTAAGCTGTAGATCTTCCTGAGATTAAATAAATGAATAAACAAATGGTATTCTAGTAACTGGTTGTTTTGCGATTCAACTAAGAGCCCCACTCAGGGACGGCAAACGATTACTTAAGTGTATTACTAAGTGTGTAGTATGCTTAGCTAATTTATATTTTATCTGTGCCTCATCTGAGTCTAGATTGCAAAGCAATATTTATAACTAGGCGCGTCATGAGTCCTGACAGTGAGCGCCTGACATCTGAGTAGGTACTGCCGTGAGGTTCGGTGCAAGGTACAAGTAGAAGTAGTCTTTGACTGTCACGGTTATTTGAAGACGTTTTCTGGCCAATCTCAAATATAGCGTGTGTTTCGGTACATTTTATGGCCTAACTTCGCTGCATTTAGAGTAGGTTACTAATATACAGATTGGACCTTCCTCTACAATACTCTACTAATAAGTATTTAATTATGATAATATAAACTGCCATAAATCCATATTCCGATAACTAGTCAGTCAAAAATTGCGATTTTGGGTCCCATTTAGATACATTTTTAGAGTTAAATACACATTCTTTTACTGTAATAAATTATACTGATCGTCAGCTAATATACTGGACTACAAAGTTATGTTCAGCCACTCACAAAACAGATTCTAAAAACTTTAAATACATACAAAAGCAATTTTTTACACATTTTGTGATTGTACATCAATCTTATCAGACTGCCAGAAAAGCTGTTTTGCTTCGGCAGGTTATGTCAATAAATTAACCTCAGTCTGCGCCATGGTGACCTTATACATGGTCTGCGCTCAGGCCCGGCGAAGGGAGGGCGTCTATTGCTTGTGGATAGTAAATGGCAGATCGCCGGACATATACAATACACCACTTCAAACAAGACTTGATACTTTACGGAACTGGTTAATTGAGCTTAAGGTGTATTTCGAAGACTCCTGCTGGAACTCCTAGACGCGCATAGCTAGGTGGCTGGATCCCGCGTAACTCGGGAACGGGTGCTGTTTGAGGGTTTTCGTCGTTTGGATACTTGGGGTGAGGGAGACTTGCCGAGCTAACAGATGCAGATAAGAATAACTTTGTATAAACATAAAAAGACTGTAAATTTATTTTGAAAAAAATATATTTATATAAATATATATGTATGTTTTATTTAACGTCAACAAGAACATTTATGAATTAATTTTCAACGTTCAGAAATAAATATTTGAATATGAAATTTCGTAAAATTCCTGTAGTAGAGTCTCATTTCAACAAATAAAAGAATTGCAACTCGACATAGCTAGCTCTGCCCATTTAATACTTTTAGGAGCAGTAGAAATCTTATCAAGTCATTCCGTTAGACTAGTTCTCATTTTTATTTTAGGCTAGTCAAAACTTTTGTCATATGTCTATTTCAAAGTTCTGTAATATTAAATCTAACTTAAGTTCGTATACCATCATGAAAATGGGAAAACAAGACGGTTGCACTGTTTCGGCTTTTCTCTTATATTAAATTATAACTATCTCGTTTCTTGAAATGACACGAAAACGATTGAAGTTCAGGGCTAAAATTCAAATAATTGAAAAGTTTCAAGTTTGTAAGTTTAAATTTTTTTGTGATTTTATTTATTTAACAGTTTTTGTACACACGTATGAAAACAATATAAAACACCTTAAAGACTAAATATTAGGTCTTTACCTATGAAATTGCCGTTTTCACGAAATAAATGAAGCGTAATTCTTTTTTATATATTTTTTATTTCTATTAATCAAAATAATCACCCATGCAATCAATGCATCTTTGCCAACGCATTGGTAGCTTATTGATGCCTTTCTTGAAGAAATCAGCTGGACGGGAGGCAACAAATTCTTCAAAGGCATTTTGTACTGCCTCTCGGGTATTGAATTTTTTTCCCGCCAAGAAGTTATCCAAATTCTGGAAAAAGTAGAAGTCTGTAGGCGCAAGGTCTGGTGAATACGGCGAATGACGGAGAACTTCCAACCCCAACTCTTGTAGCTTGGAGACCGTCTGCTGTGCAGTATGTGGTCGCGCGTTGTCGTGCAGGAGCAGTGGAGCCGAACGATTGACCAAAGCTGGTTGGAGACGTGCGAGCTTCTCCATCATTGTGTTCAGTTCTTCACAGTACACATCTGCAGTAATGCTTGTCCCGTTTGGCAAGAAGCTGTGATGAATTACACCCGCGTTAGACCACCAAACAGTGACCATCACTTTTCTAGGGGTAAGTTTTCGTTTAGGGCATTGTTTGGGTGCTGAACCAGGGTCCAACCAACTTGCTGAGCGCTTACGATTGTCGAACAGGATCCATTTCTCGTCACAAGTAACAATGCGGTTCAGAATTCCTTCATTTGTATGCCTGCTGAGCAGTGCAAGGCACGTCTCCACGCGTACTTCGCGCTGGCGGTCATTGAGTTCGTGGGGTACCCATTTGACAAGCTTTTTTACCTTGCCAATTTGACGCAAATGGACCAATATTGTTTTGATGCTAACGTCGAAAGCTGCTGCTAATTCAGCCGTGGATTGAGTTTCATCAGCTTCCACAATTGCCTTTAATTCGTCATTGTCGACCAAAGTTTTCGGACGACCACGGGGTTAATTTTTCAGGTCTAAATTTCCAGAACGGAAGCGGGTAAACCAATAACGGGTGGTGCGTTCGTTTGTAGTGTTCGCTCCGTAAACGTCGTTGATGTTGCGTGCCGCTTGTGCCGCTTTGCTGCCACGACGGTACTCATACTCCCTAACTACTCGAATTTTTAACTTATCCATGATGACGAAAAATGTTCGAGTGCGTTGAAAACAAAACACTAACTAATAAACAAATGACGATTTTAGAAAAAGAATTCCATGTTTGTTAAATAAAATTAATTTGAAATTAGAATTATCAGTCAAAAAAAAATATATTTTCATTTGAAATGGCCAGTACGGCAAAACGGCAGTTTCATAGGTAAAGACCTATTATGTACAAAGGTACGGCTTATTTCTAAAAGAAATCTCTTCCAGCCGACCTGTGAGAGGAGAGATTAGTTTATAACAAAGTAGTGTGTACCTACTTTAAACATACACAAATTGTATACTTTTTATAATTATATTTATATATGTGTGTGCGAGAAATGTGGATACAGTGGTGGAGTTCAACACGTATTCTTTGTCTAAGCGCGTCCTTGAACTATAATGTAAGGGATGCGCGGGATTGTTACTTCGACGTTTTTTAAGTACGAGTTTCTGATAAATCACTGAGACTAATATAAAAAAATATTATAGGAAATAATTTAATCTCGTATCGAAAAAATTTTTTTTAAGCATAAAGTTTTTTGTCAATTTGAAATTCCATTTGCTACGAATGTGATATTTAGAGTATAAGGTATCTTGCTGCGGGGGGTTTATCGAAGTTTTTATACAGGGTGATTCATCTGTCATCGTCAGTAGTACGACACTATAAGAACTAATAAATTGTTTAAACTTTAAAATCGACCATCACTTGTAGTTTCAAACTTTGCCAAAAGGACCTATCTCGATTAATCACCCTGTATGTTTACCATCAGAATTCTTCAACTTACTTCGGTCAAAGTAAAATGCCAGACAATATTCAATCATTTATTCATTAATAACAATATTTACATTTCTGTTCTTATTCTTAACAAATACAAAAATAAACTTAACGTTTGATATATTACGAGTATAACCTCTACACGCTATAAACCTTTTTCAAGTTTTCAAATAATTATAAGTAAAGAAAGTTGAAACAATATTGTTTTATTAAATTACAGTAATAATCAAAGAAAGGCCGAGATTCTGTCATTTTTATTAATAGAAATGAAGATGCCTTGTTCATTTCCTTCACACGATACATCGTTGTTGTGCTAACAAAATGAACTTACACAAAAGCGTACCCAGAAAGACAAAAGACAAACAATAAAAAGTTACAACAGCTTTACCTAACATATTGCTTAGTGTCATCTAAGTGTTTCCTGAACTTCCTTACGAGAACGCACGGTCAATACACAGCACACGGTACCCCACGGTGTGCAAACTTCGTATTACATAACACTGTATACTTATAACAATTACTCAATTAAGTAGTTTTTCCAAACTTCGCCAGTACCATTATTTTATCAACTAAATTTTAGAGCTTATGATAATTATTTGTGTTGGTCCCATTTCTAATGCCTAATAAATTTACATTAAGGCACTGTTTATTTAAAACGAAGTATTTCACTCTAAGGATAAAATGCTTCAAATGGCGGCAAATATTACTGAATTCTAAATTATTTTTAATGGCAGCTTTAATAATTTTAGCTGAGAACTAAAAGGCTAGATAGTCAGTTTTAAAAAAGTAAAAAGAAAAGAAAACAGGTCCATAGGCGACACTTTGGCTTTACGCCATACACGTTTTTTGCCTTAACAGTTTTTAAACAACAAAGAACTAACTAAAACATGTTTAGTTTTAAATAAAAAGACATTTCGCAATTTATGCTTACGTTTATTGTTAGGTATAAATTTACTGTAATTAGCTATGTACATTTTCTTACATTATTTCTATTAAATCCATGTTTTGTTTCTAATAAGTAATTACTTACAGTAATATCCTCCTTAAATCTGGCAATAAAACGTTTTATAATTTTGATTAAAATGCATTTTCTTAAGTTATCTGAACCTATTTATTACGTAACCTATATTGTTCCGAAATTAGCAAAAGATATTATTGACAAAAGTATGGTAACTAGATGCATACAAAGTATAATAAAGGTAAATTTTGTAATATAATTCGGTAAATAAGTAAAATAAGTGCATCTCACGTAGTGCTGTATTCAAGAAACAAGACGCTGGATTGGGTCGTCACATGGAATGACATTTATATATAGGCTTTGTATAGGTAGTGAGATAATTCGACCACGCCACCGACACTACTGCTTCTGTTACGGCCTGTTATCAGTATTGGTTTCTAAACGGACACGGAATGTCAAGAACTACAAGCAAACAACAGCTTTCGACGCAGCCGTAATGATCGAGAGGCTGGAAAGATATTACTAGGCTTCCACGACTCTGAGATGGCAACCTTGACAAGGTCATTGGAAAACAATAGACACCTTCATCCCGCCGTGGCGCAATGAATAAACCATTCCATTAATATTTCTTAGAAGACATTAACTCTAGCGGATTAATTTTATGACTTAAAGTAGGTAACATTATGGCGTCACGAATAGGTAATTATCACCGAATCATATTGTAGATGCGTCCGCACGAAAGCTTTTTTGCTTAACAATGTTTAGATTCAATTTTTCTCCAAGGAATGTTTCTGATACAACATTTTATCAACGGAAGTAACTTTGGTGTGAAAATACACTAAGAGCTTAATTTTGAATCTACCTATTATGAGGTTACCTATACGTTCTCCCTCTCTCTAGTGTATTTGACGGCGCCATCCCTTTCCATCTTCACGATTGAACTCCAGACCAGTATGGCGAGGTAGATTTGTAATGCTAGAAAAACAAAACAATTAGTTAATTAAATTGGTAAAGTACCTATTGGTTTATACTTAAGCCTGTGTAATTCAGAGCCAGCCATGCCATGACAATGTCCCAATAGTGTAGGGCCTACACACAAAACCGGAAGCAGAAAATACGATTCTAAATAAAGGTCCACGAACGTAAAGGAAAACTTAACAACGTGAAAATAAATATGCAGCCAAATCTGCGATTACGCGCTAGGAACAGTCCCACTAGCACCGACGCGACGCCGCGCCGCTCTTTGGCTTCAGCATATTCAAAAAAGAGATGAAATGGCTCCCAATTCCTTTATGTTAATTGTATGTAACTACACACATGTCCTACGGAATACAAAGATTCTCGAAGGTAAAACCGAGGCGAAAATTTGATATGTTTCCACCCCTAGGCCTGTCTAAACTTTTTTCCCAGCTTTGTGTGTATAACAGCATGCATGTATAGTATTTAAGGAATCAAGAGTGTCTTCTAAAACTTCGGGATATATTTATGTTCTATATGAAGAGGTTAAAAAAAGTATTTGACTCGCAAGGGTGTGCAAAGCGTTTCATGGACCAGCTTTTCGAAATACTACTCACATAAAGGTTTGGAACACTCAAACTCGGAATCAAATAGTTTGTAGACCAGGTGGGTCATACCGTTATAATTCCACTGGGGTTCGAACCCGGGACCGTCTGTTGATCACCTCGGTAGGATAGTGGTGCCTGAACACTGGTGACTGAAATAGGCGGAAAGGATCACCCAGACCTATTATAAGGATGTCATGTTTATTCCTCCTCTCTCCCGAATTGCAGCGCCTCACAAGGCCCTTATTTGTCATCTCATTAATTTGTTTGTACCAAATTATGTAAATGATGTAAGGAAGCAATAAAGTATTGAGTATTGAGTATTAAGGATGTAGAATAAATATTATTTGGTCTGCTTGGGCAATTTCTGGAAAAATTTGGAGTTAAATTAAATATTCAGTGTTAAAATGGAACAAATCAAGTTATAAATATCAAGTTATAAGTTATAAATAGGATTATTCTGGACTCCTGGTTCGCAAACTCGCAGACGACCATCCTTAATACGAGCCAAGCCCAGTCTGTCGTCATACAACATGTTTTCAGAATTTGCTCCTACAGATATTTCAAATACTCACTCAGCTGCAGCAGCATCAAGAACAGTTCTCCAGCGGTTTCTTTGGAGATGAAACAGACGCTGTAGATGAACCCGAAGACGGCGAACACGATGCTGAAGTACAGGTACACCTTCATCAGCACCACGTGTTTCTAAAATGTATATAAATATATTATGAAAAGTAGCATATTTGAGAATCATATTTTATGGGTAGCAAACCAATAAAGATTCCTTAAGAAGCTCAACAGACGTGCTCGTACAAAAATATACACGTATTTTTGAGCAACATGAAAAAACGTAGTAGTAGAGAGATTTGCATTTGAACCCCTTTTTTCCTTAAAAATCCTTTCCTATACATGTTTGACTGTACAGCATTTGTTTACTTTAATTTATATTTAAGATTTATTAATATTGTCGTGAATATACAATATATTTTCATGAATTTATTGCCAATAATTAAATATAATATACAGAACAATTCTAACCCAACAGAAACTTATTTATTCATAGATATGTATTTACGAATAGATTAGTTAGAGTTAAAAGACAAAGGTAAAATAGAAAAAAGTATTAAAACACAAAAATAAAGGCATAACACTACTCTTTGGATAACTTTTTTTCGAAAGACAACTAATTGGGAAATTCTCAACTAATTTGGGAATCTCTCGCAATGTAGTTTGACAGACGATAATAGTTGCAGTGAATGTAACAATGGAAGCGACCCTTCACCCGGCACACAAGTCATCCGTCGTTAATTTACTACATTCATTTACTAAATCGTTAAAGTTTATCCAATGATGACGTCTATCTTTTTATTTAACTTTATTATCTGTTCAGTTCATGGCAGGCTCTCAATTTGTAATGAAAAAATTAATCTGCTTCATAAATTGGTCATCAAGTAATTCAACGGCAGACCTGCGGGAGATGCGAGCTCGTTGTTTTGCTTTCCTGCGCAATAACAGTATTACTGTTGATAGGTACAATTGTCTAACACTAAGAAATCTGCATTCTGACAAGAGTTCGTCCGCAGCATAGTTCAACTGCATACATTAATAATGTTTGTATGAGATGCGAATATTTTGCGCATGAAGGTATGTTTACTAGTCTTTGGCTTTCTGCACAAAATTGAATTTTGTGGAATCGAAGGATGCCCTGCGACCCTCTTTAGAGCGCGAAATGCGTCCAAGGGCAAGCTCCGGCTGCCCTTCCAAAAACTCAATAAGGGTCGTAAGTTGGTAAACACTCATGTTTGAACAAAAAATAAAAATGAATAAAGTTATAATATAAATAAATGGGTATTGTCTTCTTCCTCTTTTTTGCGTTTTATGGCAATCAGCTGTTGATACTACTCAATAACTGTTTCTGCCAATTTCAAGTTTTAATAGAAACATATACACATACACATAAACGTATACACATAAACATACGCGCGAGATTGAAAATACTTCAATATTGAAGGTTAGCAATAGGTATTGTATTCCGCAATATTAAGTACATTCATTTTTGATTCTGTCGTAGAAATTCATTCATTCAAATTATGTAGGTAAACAGCCAATGTTTTTAAAATGAAGTGTTTTTAAAATAATTAGATCATGTTTTATCGATAAGGCGTTTCATTGCACTAAATGTAAGTCGTCAATGAGACATATAATGTAAGAAAACGTTTATTTTTAATAAAACAATAATTTGTTCACTCCTTTGGTCTCGTGGTAGATTTTAGAAGGCAACACCATCAAACATTCTTCTAAAAGTCAATTACGTTTGAATTACCATCCAATTACGCCTCCATTCAGATCCGATTGAAGTTTTAGTAGAATGCCAAATTAATCAGAATCGAAATTTAGTCGCAATTGACTGCTAATAGCATGACAATTAATTACAATTAGCAGGATCGGGCTCCTGGTTGTAGTGAAATTCGCGTCATGAATGTCCAAACTAGCATGAGCCATGACTCACTATTATTACCAAATGGAATGTTCTGAAAAAAAACCGTCCGGCTTATTTTGTTCGGGTTTTGGCGAGACTAGCGGCACTAATCTTTATCTTGTGACTAATACTTGGTAGAGATTCCAAAAAAAAAAAATACACTTCTCATTATCATCCACAAACTCATAAAATGTTTAAAGAGAGGTAAAACCATACAAGTTGAAACAAAAAATCGACGTTAAAACTATCATCTGCAGATAATTACTGCTTAGATTTTATATCATCCGATTTGACGTGGTCTACCTGAGGTCCGGAATGAATCAAAGTCCGCAGCGGCTCGTGTCGTCGGATTAATTTTCCACCAGGTACGAAGACAAATACCCACTGCCGGGGATGCCCTGGGCGTAGGGGGTGGTGCCAGTTGCAGCGATCTCTGTACTAATGTAACAAAGCTGGATACGTTGATTCTTTTTACTGATTAAATTGAAGATTTTCAATTTCTATGATTTATTTTAACGTATTTATTTCTGGTAAACTTCTCTAAGAAGGTATAGTTTTTGGAATTATAGAATATTCTTATTTAAATAGGCGTTTATAAATTTATAATATAATATAATAATTAATAATGAATATTTATAATATAATGTTAAGAAATCACTAACACTAACTTAACTTTCAACTTAATATGTAATATATAATTGTAAATGTTGTCAATACTTGTAATTGTTTTGTTTGCAAAGAATTGCTCTATTAAATTGTAATACCTTTTAAATGTTGTGTGAAGAAAATGTAAGTGTTACATAAATAAATAAATAGGCTAGTTTTGCAGTCTTATTTCAAATGGAAATGAGAACGCTACCGCGAACAAGAGCTATGGCGTGATCTAGCTTTTATCAAAACGAAAACTGTAATTAGTATAAAATAGCATTTTGAAATAAAATGTAAATTATTTTTCTTATGTTGGACTTATTATAATTATTATATCATTTTATTGACATATTTGCTTAATATTTTCTGTAATTCGGTTTCTTTATTTTTTTGGCTAAAAATATTATTAATGTGTTTTTATTTTTGTTTTGAAACTATTTGTAATTTTGTAATTTTTTGTACACAGAGTTGTTTTTTTAAAGCTTACCTTAACATACCTAATCATGACATATGTATCAAAACTATGACTTAAAATTGTAATTAACTATGTTTATTTTAATATGTATGTTTTTGGTGTGACTTTAAATAAATAAATAAAAATATGCAAGTATTACAGAACAAATAAAATAAAGGTTAAAATTTTATTTCTCCTAAATACTTAATCACTACAAAATATATCCCAGACATCAACGATATCCGCTGCAAGTGCGAGCACACGGCGGCGGCACCCAGCGCGCGCAGTAAATAATGACGCCAGGATTTACAGGAGTAAGATCGCTTAGTATTAATGGACTTGATTAGACCCGAGAACTAAAAGGCAGCTAGACAGCGGTAGATCCAGCTACCTGATTAACTAGATTTTATTTTCAACCTTTTTCTTCGTGAAAATTGATGTCTTGGGAAGTGTTTTCATGTAGGTGAGATAGCAGAGTCTTTGTTGATGCTACGTTGATGTTAATGAATCAGTTTTTGATCTGGATACTGTTTATTCACGTTAACTCTTTTTTTCTTTAGTTCACCAAATTTTGCAGGTACTTGCTTTTGAAGATTAAATACTTATTCTCCTTTATGAACAATCCAACTTTCCAAAGATATGCTTGAATCAGTTCTGTACGAATCGTAGCAGGAATCCTAATAATGTAAAATGGGAAAGTTTGTAGCCAAACTATTGCGTATATTTGTAAACTAAAAATCAAATTACACATAGGCTACTTACATAGAATACTTACAAATATATTTGCAATTATCATTGTGAAAATAAAAACAAAATAAAAGACGGGAATTCATTGCATTAGTCACAGTTTCAAAGGCTCCGTTACTACAAGAACTTGACTAATTCAAAATAAGAAGGAAACAAAAAATTGTTTATATTTTGTAAAGGCAGCCATATATTTATATAAGTCGAATATGTAAAGAAGAACATTCGTAAAAAGAACGGCATAGAGCCCGAATGGGCTGCCCGATCGGCACTAGCTTATCAGTGTATCCGTAGCTTCTGGCCGGTCTTGTCGCTCAACAAAACAGCCAGACCGAATGTGCCAAAATGTGCCGGCCTCGGAAACAATTCACAAACTGCCTTGGATTTTGTCTTTTTTAAGATTAGGAAAATCCAATGGGTAGAATTTTGTTTACTTTCGCGCATCGCGGCGGTGGACAAGAAGCCTTACAAGGACAATGGCCGAAAATCTTCGTTAAAATATCTCATAACAAAGTCCTCGATAACTTACAAGTAGATTACACAAATCCTTCGAACTTTACCAATATTGCGCGAGTTTCGCTTCTGGTCAAATATAATTCTGGGTTATTGACCACATTTTGAATTACATTCGAAACAAAAGAATGTTGCTTATAAGACAAAATAGCATAATTTAAACCTTCTTTAAAATTAGCACATTAAACGAATGTAGTTTAATTTAATATTAGCAATTATAAATCGCATTGCCCATGTCTTAAAAGTGTATCGCTCATTTCAGATGATGTATCATATATCGTAGATAGTATGTCTAGAAAACTGAAGAAATGCCTTTTTTACGAGGTTTTTTTTTTGTGGCGAATACAGATATCGAACGTACATCGGTCATGCGTAACACAAGCTTTGCTTACTTTGTGACCATACAGTTAGCGTTTGTCTGGTGATAGATTTCTTCTTCTTCTTCATTGTTTACTGAAGCCATCTTGGACTCACCCTGTGCAGCGCCACGATGAAGACCACGTTCATGACCAGGTCCACCAGCATGAAGGAGGCGTCGGCTATCATGCGCACGACGCCCGGTGGCGTGTCCGGCGCCTCCGCCGCGTGCGACACCGACGCGATGAACAGCGTCAGGCACACCGTCACCACCACCGTTATGGCCTGTCGAGGAAACAACAACAGTGGTGACAATACTGTGGATCGAATGTCTTCTTCAATGGAGCAACCAATGATAATGCTGTTTGACAACCACAAACAACCACGGTGCCGTTTGAGGGTGTTCGTCATTTGGATACTTGGGGGAGGGAGACTTGTCGAGCTAACAGACGCAGATAAAAATAATTTTGAATACACACAAATTTATTTAAAAAAAAAAACATACCCGTGAAGTTTCTTGCCAGTTCTTCTTCACGATGGTTTTTCCGAACTGGTGGTAGAGTCATGCTTTATTTGACGTCAATAAGAACAAGTAATTGTCAATGTTGAGAAATAAATATTTCATTTCATTTTACGTAGATATGAAACTTGAAGAACTTACATATATAGTAGAAATGTATCTTATATTCTTTCATCGAGTAGATTTTGATTAATACAAACTAAATCATAGTCGATTCATCTGTTGTGGACTGGCGCCATAGCTCTATATCAACACCCTTTTTGCTTCAGAGGTAATGAATGGTAGAAATTAGAGTTTAAAAAAATTAGTTAATTCCATATCTTATACGTCTAAGTAAATAACTGAGCTTACTAAGATGTCGTGATGTTCCTGAGAAGACAGCTAAAGTGAGCGCGACTAATTGACTACGATTTGTTTTAAATCTTATTTTTTTTTATTTATTTTAATAATTTATGTACACACAAGAATAAAAATACAATAGATGAGACTTAGAAACTAAAAATGTACAAAGGCTTATTTCTCTTATGCTCACGTCTCACTTATGTCTAGCTTATGTCTCACGACGACAACTCGTAGCAATACTCATACGCCGGATTCGTACAAATCTCGCTTCGTCCTTGACGAATTGAGATAGCCTCTGTAGGGCTTACGCTGCGGCCGGTCTAAGTCGGTCTCGCAGCAACAACAGAGCTGAGCTTACTACGGTCGATTAAATTCGATAGTGGTTCGCGAGGCTCGGGCTGTTTTTCTGGCTGCGTACTTGACGCTTGGCGCCTGTTACGTAGTCAGAGACTCGCTCTGCGGCCGGCCCCGGCCGGTCGTAACGTAGTCAATCCCTCACTTCTGTGCAACCCAACCTCGTCAGGTCTACGACCGGTTTTTGTTTTCAATTTATTGGCAACACAGTCCGTAGTAGACTCGCGTTTGATCAGGTGGATACTTAACGGTGACAACTAAGCCTGATAGCGTTGCCCCAGTGCGCTTCCAGGGCCCTTCAGGCCAAGGAGAAACCGGCTGACCCGATCCTATTGCACTTGGGCCTTTCCTATGGTACAGTGCTGTCCGAATTAGGGGCACCACTTCGCGTCGTCCCCAGCCCCCCTACCGTGGGTAGGGAGGTTTAGGTGCTAGGGTTGCTAAGGAACCTAGGCATTATTATATATTTATATATTATATATTGTAGTTTCAAGCCCTCCAATGGACCAGCAAAGCCTGGTAAACTTTGCTAGGTCGTTCGCCCAGGCGCTCGTTGCGTCCGGCGTCCCCATATCAGATGACGTATTAACGCAGGCCTTACACGCAACTATCGCGTCCCCGGCCCCTCAGGCCTCCAACGTCCAGACCCCTCAGGTCTACAGCTCTCCCGCGTCTCCCGTCCCGTCCGAGATGGACTGCGAATCGGTCAGATCCTCTCACGCGTCGCGTCGCAAGCGTACCGCTCCCGGGAGCGACTTCGAACCCGCGTCTGATACGTCGTCAGATGCCGTCACCTTAACCGGCTCTCCTGAGCCCGCGTTTCAGCTAGACGCCAAGCGCTCGAAGAAAGTCTCGGTATCCTCAATACCCGAGCCCTCCCCAGTGTCTTCAACACCAGCCCCCGCGCCATTAAAATCGCTCGAAGTAACCCATCGAAGCCAGTGACGTGCTGCGCTCCCGTCCCACCGAAGCCTCAGCTCCCTCCGCCCGTCTTTCTCCACGAAAAAGCGCGATGGACCGCGGTATCTAATCTTTGCAAAGAGCAAAAAATTAACTATCTCAAAGCAACCAACGCAGGCGATTCAATTAAAATCACTAGGTTACTTTCACTAAAACAAATCGCATATCACACCTACGCCCTCCCGGAAGAGCGTAAGATCCGCGCAGTACTACGGGGCGTCCCGTTCGAGCTCGCGAACGAAGAAATCCTCGAGGACCTTAAGTCCCAGGGTTTCCCGGCCGAAGCAGTTCACAAGATGCACTCCAACCGCGGTAGGCGTTTTCCCTTAGCATTAGTTGTCCTATCCAATACTCCCAACTCGAAGGAGATCTTCAGAGAGGCTCGCACAATTTGCGGACTCTCGAATTTCTCCGTCGAGCGTCCTAACCCCCGCGGTCACCCTGGGCAGTGCCACCGCTGGCAACTCTATGGCCACGCAGCGGCTAACTGCTCAGCTCCCCCCAGGTGCGTTAAGTGCCTGGTTCCCCACATCACTAAGGAGTGCACTCGCACTCCCGAATCCACTTCTCACCCTGCCTGTGTACTTTGCGGCCAGTCCGATCACACAGCTAACTACAGGGGCTGTCCGCGCGCTCCGCGCTCCACCGCTAAGAGGGCCGCGCCTAAACCGGTACCGCCGCTCACTCCCGCTAACTTCCCGCCTCTGCGCAACCGGGGTCCCCCGGAAGCAAAGCCTGTTCAGCCGACGCCTACTCCGGCTCTGTCTTGGAAGCAGCGTCCAGCCGTTCCGCCTGCACCTTCCCGTCCTATCCCAGCTCCCGTATCTTCCGCAGGGCCGCGTCCTGCTCCGTCATCTTCACCTCAGGCGTCGTTGGCTGAGGACATGAAGACCGTGTTCAACTTCATTCAAAACGTCGACATTAACGAAATTTCCGTACTCGCAAGCAAACTGCGAGCCGCCCGCTCTCCTCAAGAGCGTTTAATTGCGTTAGCCGAGCATCACTCGCTTCTAAGTTCGTTATAAATTTTATTTTATATAAATTCGTAAATAAGCAAATATAACGCCTTAAATCCCGCGTCCGTTAGATTCGAAATTCAAAGTCGTTAGATCGAGAAACGCGCACACTGGCGAACCCAAGCAATTGACTTTAGATCTCGAAGCCCTTCAGGCCGCAAATTCTAACTTTAACGTAAATTCTAATACTAACGAAAATCCGAATTAATGCAATTTTATTTTTTATTTTTTAATGTTTGCAATTATTTAATTTTCATTTTGAGCACCTTCAGTGCTATGTATTCACCTTCAGTGCTTTGAGCACCTTCAGTGCTATGTAAATCCCAGCGGGTGACCCCTTAAGGGCCCCGCTAGTGCGGCCTCTTTCTCCAATTGGCCGTCGCTCAGATAATAATAATAATAATAATAATAACTTTATTTACTCTTTTCAATTTACAATAAGTATACTTAACCTAATAATAATCTAAGATACTTATCTATGATGTAAACAAAATACATATCCAAAATACTTTTATCCTAAATTAATATATTCTTTTCAAACATAAACTTAAGCTTTACATATAAATATTAAAGAAAGTGTTAACAAATCAACATGATAGCATGAATTGTCAATGCGGGTATACTTATTGACAAGAATTTCTTTACCTTCCGTGCTAGTCGAGACTGTGTTACGGCAAGGTAAGAATCTCACACAATGCAAAATCAACTTTATGCTCTTCCCACAAGCAATGTATTACTCATTAGCAAAAAAAAATCGACGATGAATGACGAGTTCTGCGTCACATACGGACAGCGTAGTATATGCAAGTTATTCAGATGCAATTCGTATAGATATTCGTTCAGATAATTTAATTTGTAAAAAAAATTAAATATAGTCGTATTGAAATGCAGAATTACTATATTTTTTCTCACTAATTTTTGATGTTGCTTTATGTATTAAAGGTACCTATATATTTCTATTTTTATTTTTATTTTTCTTTTCTTTGCCTTATATTAGTTAGCCAGACATTAGAATAAATAACATTCATTTTATTATTTATAAATATTTTATCTTATATAAAGTATAATATAATATAGTTCATTTTACAAAGTACATAATTATGTTGTAGTTATAGATAGTATTAGTTAAAAGGCGTGTATAAAAATAGATATACATATTATTTAACTATGTATTTAAATTAAATAATAATAATAACAATAATGTACCCTATATTTTTGATATATAATCTTTATATTTAATATATAATCTTAATTAGGTCCTCAGTTTGCTCATAACTCAGATTGCTCAGAAACATAGCCAGCTGCCTTCTGCAACTGAAACTGGTCAAAGCTGAGTGGCAAAAATGCACGAGCCGACAGGGGGTTTTTTAATCGGTATGGTTCTGGTAGGAGTCGGGACGAGTCCCACATAACTTCAATCGCGCGCGCGGAGTATGCGTCAGAGCAGTTTTTTATCCTCCTGCCCTTCCCGTGGAGGGGAACAAAAAAAAAAGAAAGCTTACAGTTAAACTTCTACCACTTAGAAGTTTTCTCGAATATTTGCTGTATAATTAAAGTTATCTTCATTGAACTAAACAGCTAATAAATGGTTTAAAATTAAGTATCCCTTTGCAGTGGCGGATTTAGCAGCGGGCTGAGTAGGCTGGAGCCTAGGGCGGCAAATTTAACCCAAAAAAATGTTTTTGTCTTATAGAAATGAAAAAAAGCATTATTATATACACGGAGGAAATGAGTCGAGAATTTAACAAAAAGTACAATATTTTAGTACTGTACAGTAAATAGATTACTCCAATTTCCGTTTATGAAAAAATACTGAAAGTAGCCAGTAGGGGAACAAAAACTCAGCAGGAGCGGCAAAATTTTAATGGCCGACTGGCGACAGATGTGTAAATCCGCCGCTGTCCCTTCCTTACCCTACTATGCGATTTGTTTGTTTTTTACAAACGTGTTGATATTCTGTGATTAGCACGAGCCGAGCGAACGAAGTGAGCGTGGTGCGACAGTTCCCGCGTAAGCGGCATTATCAAAATTGAACTCCATGAATAAAGCGTAAACCGTCCCACCGGGCAGCGAGCTTAAAAGAATGTGTAATTCAAGCGTCCGATTGCGACATTCAAATAAACGTAACGTACAGAAAAAAAAAGTTCTTTAGAAATTAATAATTGGAAAAGACTTAGGTTATGGTATTTCTAAATCTTGGGATACGCTTCATAGTACATACAACTAAAAATAAACATTAAAGTACATTCAAAGTGGCGGGGCGCGAATAAGAAGTGAGTTCTGGCTGTCGGTGCTGCTGGAGGTGCAGTGAGGGCGCCGGTCGCCGAGAGGGACCATCGGTGCTGCTGGAGGTGCAGTGAGGGCGACGGTCGCCGAGAGGGACCATCGGTGCTGCTGGAGGTGCAGTGAGGGCGCCGGTCGCCGAGAGGGACCATCGGTGCTGCTGGAGGTGCAGTGAGGGCGACGGTCGCCGAGAGGGACCATCGGTGCTGCTGGAGGTGCAGTGAGGGCGACGGTCGCCGAGAGGGACCATTGGTGCTGCTGGAGGTGCAGTGAGGGCGACGGTCGCCGAGAGGGACCATCGGTGCTGCTGGAGGTGCAGTGAGGGCGACGGTCGCCGAGAGGGACTATCGGTGCTGCTGGAGGTGCAGTGAGGGCGACGGTCGCCGAGAGGGACCATCGGTGCTGCTGGAGGTGCAGTGAGGGCGACGGTCGCCGAGAGGGACCATCGGTGCTGCTGGAGGTGCAGTGAGGGCGACGGTCGCCGAGAGGGACCATCGGTGCTGCTGGAGGTGCAGTGAGGGCGACGGTCGCCGAGAGGGACCATCGGTGCTGCTGGAGGTGCAGTGAGGGTGACGGTCGCTGAGAGGGACCATCGGTGCTGCTGGAGGTGCAGTGAGGGTGACGGTCGCCGAAAGGAACCATCGGTGCTGCTGGAGGTGCAGTGAGGGCGACGGTCGCCGAGAGGGACCATCGGTGCTGCTGGAGGTGCAGTGAGGGCGACGGTCGCCGAGAGGGACCATCGGTGCTGCTGGAGGTGCAGTGAGGGCGACGGTCGCCGAGAGGGACCATCGGTGCTGCTGGAGGTGCAGTGAGGGCGACGGTCGCCGAGAGGGACCATCGGTGCTGCTGGAGGTGCAGTGAGGGCGCCGGTCGCCAAGAGGGACCAGGGTGGGCCTGGATGCCGACGTGTGAAGGTTGCTCCGGAGCATCTAATTAGTTCTGGAACACTTTAACGGTTGCACTTAGAGACGTACGACCGTTACTTACTGCGTTCCTAATTAAAAATTTTGCTTCCCAAATATAGTTTTTTTCAAATGGGAATAGATGGGCAAATTCGAAACTATAAAAAATTGTGAAAATGTTGGAGAAGTTACGAGCCCACAACGAGACAAACATTTAAAATAAGAACATAATTTGAAGATGACTGCGTTTAGGATCAAAAGGGAACATCTTAAATAAAAGTTAGGATAATGATTAAGATGTTTGTATGGATTATTGGTCTGAAATACATAATTTTATTATTTTTATAAAACGTATTTTACTTTGCAGAGAAATTTCAACATGTTCGGGGTCCACCATTACACATATTTTATGGGTACGTTTATTTTACCTGGTTCCAGCATAATATTAACGAACTGGTTAAACTTCATGCGATGCATCCGATTTTGATAAGAAATTAGGTTAAGGTTTAATACGAACACAAACAAATAAACATTCCCTTGGATAAGCTTCCATATAAGCACAAATCACCGATATCAAAGTTCATAATTTCATGATCTTCATATTTTTGTTAGCAATTTTGTATGTTTGTGTCTAGATACGACCTCCATACAAAAACTAAAATCATAACTATTCCAAAATCAAACAATGACTAGCATTATTACTGAAACGCTCAGTGTTCCAAACTTGAGCACAATATCAATATTCATCCCACTCTCCCTCAATAGCGGAATGAACCAAACTTCTCTAATAAATAAGATCAAAAAATATCCGCGGATAGCACAAAAAATACCCCCGAGATAATAAACTTGGCAGACCCTAATCTTTCCGGTTATGCCCATAGGCTGTTTCACTAGAATTAACTGCATGGAAAGCAATTACCTAAAATAAGTTAGTTGAGAAGGGACGAGACCCAAAGAACGGGTACAATGAACACAATATTCTGTGTCTTGGGAATAATGAATATAACCTCAAATATGGTAGGTAATTCCAGGAGAACAGAAAAGAAAATATAAGGAAATTAAGTAACGTAACTATTCTATTTAGTTATTAATGTAAGTTTTTTCGTTTGTTTAAACGCTTGTACATTACCCACTCGCCAATCATGAGCTTTGTTATCCACGTTGTCAGGACTCACCTGTTAAGGGAGCGTTCCTCCGAAAGAAGTGATGTTCCTGGGATATAAACTAGGCTTTTCGAAATTCTTAGCATGTCATTAAGAATTATAAAAATGCTCGTATGCGAAAGTTGCCTTTTACATGACTATATACTATGTTTAAAGTGTTTCACTCGCTGAATCTAAACATACAATTTAAAATTCATACTTAGCTCGAATTGGTTTGCTAATGCCACATCTATAATTGTATACTATAATATTATAAAGAAGAATGGTTTGATATTTTGTATATTAGTTAGTAACGGATATACACAAAAACTACTTAACCGATTTTAAACATTATTTCACCAGCATTTTCAACGAGTAAAATCAGCTGAGTTTTTTTAATTAGAGATCCCTACGAAACTTACAGCCCATATAACCCAATGGTTATGTAACCCAAGGTATCAAACATTTTTCGTTAAAAGTAATTATCTGGCGTGCGCTGCAAAAACTATTAATGATACATTAATAAGTGTACAACATGTTTATAGTAGTAATTAATATCCACAAAAAGCCCCGTGAGATGATATGTCGAACTATAGTAGTTACGTCACTATAACCGTATTTTATTTAAGTAGTCAGAGCTGCCGGTGACGCGACTGCTACGGACAATGTTAGTGTGAGTAATTCTTGTTACCTTATATGTGTCCAAGCAAAGAACTTGTTCAGAGTATTCATTTATTTTTGTAACTATCTACACGTGCGAAGCCGGGCGCGTCGCTTGTTATAACATAATAGCGGAGTGCTCCATAGATTGAAGTCAGAACAATGTATATAGGGTATACCAATTCGGTGTGTAAAGAAAACAATCTGAATATGATTCAAAACCAATTCGAGTTATCACTATTTTATAATACATTTTGTTAATAAGATCTCGCAGGTAAAAGCGATTATAAGGAACATGTGTAAAATAATTTGACTTACAGTCAACCTCTGTATGACGTCATAAAGTAGCATCATTTTCTAAATTATTTTTGGTTAAACTGTAATGTCAATGTTTACAGTAAATATCTGTCATCTAGAATGCACAAAGGATTGTTGAGTTATTTATTTCAGGTAATACGACAAGCAATGCGATTTTAAAAGGCTTACTTCTCCGTGACGTCTGCATATCTTAAGAAGTTGATTTAAAATTAAATGCTGTACGGAATTCAGAAATATTCAAATCGTTTTCCAAAATACCTAATTCTTTCGGGTAAAAAAAACAAATAGATACCTTAAAATTACTCAACAATCACCGATGTTCTTTTGTGAGTAGGATAGTTAATTTTTCAGAGAGAAAAGCACCTTACTCTTGTTAATACCCAAAAAAAAAATCATTTTGCTCATTGAGACTAATGAAACCCGTTGTCAAGGCTCCCAACAATGATGGACCACCATTCAAAAACAAGTGGAGTAAATTTCCCCGCATAAGTCAAAATACAAGAATGTATCTTTGTCGGCCCTGAAACACGACCGAAACTTTGATTCACTTTGAGAGGAGAACTTTGAAGGCAGTCGTTCATGGTTTTTTGGGCAACAGAACAAATGAGAATTACGTCGAGCTAGTCCAATATGTAACTAGGGTTGCAATATGTCTCTAAAACTTTTTTCACTCTCATCTTGTGTTTTCCCTTTTAACTACGGTGATATAAGCGACCAGCATGGTGGACGATTCCGCCAAAATAGATGACAGTGTAAAAGTAATGTCAGGGCTGATGGTATGCGTCATTAGCGGATAAGTGCTGGAACTTTAGTCGAGCTAGCCCTGGAAGAAATTACAATTGGATAACAAAAAAGAAAATTTAAATTAAACAGGTCAAATATTTTTTCCATATCAAATATTTTGCCAAATCCATTAGGAACATCTATTCAAATATTAATCGTGCATCGCGCGAGTTAATGCCTCTGCCAGGACTTGAACCTGGGACCTCCGACGTAAGAGGCATGGCTACCGACGCCACGTCGACGCCACGCCGACGCCACTCGGTCGTCAAGGTAAGCAAAGGTATTAAAGTATTTTTTCTATCCCAACTCAAGGTTGAAACGTTTACTCGTGGTAGCGACCCGGCCGGCGGCGTCGCACACGCAGCAGAGCAGTTAAGCCTACATTGTTTTTTCATTGTTAGATCGTTGCTTCGAGCGTGTAGATTAGATTTAAATGTACCATATGCGCTTCTTCTTAAACCTCAACTTTTCAAGGTGTTATAGGCAGACCGAGAGGGAAAGAAGCTGGCAGAAATGCAACCTCTCGGCACTCCTCTGTCCAAACCGTTCAACCCTTGCAATAGTGAGTACGCAATACGACATGAAACACAGAAAATACTTTTTTTTCTGTAATATAATTTTTGAGATTATCGCGTTCATGCAGTAGATGCAGTGGCTTTGTTTTGTAATATCGAATGAATAAGTATACGCATAGTATCGTAGGCAAGCTTGTGATCACAAGGCTAATCCTTTCTTTATATGACTGTATGTAGCACGACAATATCCTCGAGCAAGTTCAATAAGCAATCCACGGAACTATTACAACAAATATTATCATAACATTGAATCACAGTAAAACAACAAACGCCCACGACTTCCCATAATGTCTGTAATAATGTTTATTTTCCTTTAAACTAGGTTTCACATATATTTGTTGTGAGAATTTTCCGAACTTAGCCTTTTTCCAATAGCTACCAGCAATTTTATAAACAAATATGACTTATATTTATATAGTCTTTTGTTTATACATTTACCTATGTGATGCAATGCATGCAGCCCAGCCAGCATCTGTTACTAAAGAGGGTTTTATAAGTATAAGGATTAGAGGGCTATGTCCAGCATCAATTTGAAAATTCCTTGCTGAGGTAGAAAAGTAAGTTTTTGCAATGAAAGTCTTTTCACTATACCAAAAAACTTTTGTGTCTAAATATGTTCCGCTCAGTTGTTGTCAGCTTGACTTGGTGGGCCGATGTACCTATTGGAAATCACTTATTAACTGCATTACAGTTGTTCTCGGAGTGTAACGATTTTTAACAAAACATTATTTCGTATCTTTATAGGTATTTCATTTATGTCTTTAATAGACTTGCCATGTTCCCTGCAAACGAGGCGTTTATCGGGAATGGTCAGTTTTTTTCGTACGACTTGTGATACGATATATGTGCAATAAACTGACAAAAAGAGTTTAAAATTACCAATCCACTGTACCTACTTATTCTACTACTACTTTTATATGCTATAAAATACGATGAAAGATCCAAAAATCACCAATAACCCCGGGATTAATATTTTACAGATAAAATGATAGCCATTATTTAAAAGTATCTTTGTGTGGTCGCGGATCACGTAGAAAATTTTCAGCAACGAAAAATAAAAAATATCTCAAAAGCATATATCCTGCTGCAGCAAACCTTTAACTAAACATCTCTGTAACTATTTATAATAGATATCTCTGTTGTAAGATTTGTCCCACGTGCCTTTTTATAGACCATTCAAGAATTGGCCTTATGCCTTTTATAAGGTAAATATAAAAGATGTGAATCAAAATATTAAAGATTAAATGATATAAGAACAGGCTGTATGGCTCAGCTCCTTTGCCTATCCTAATAAAGGATGAATTATAAATACTTCTACTATCTATTGTAAATTGCAGAAAGGATGTGTTGTTGCTATTATTCATGGCTATACTATATGGTCATATTACTAACGCTATTACAAACCAGAACGAATCTTACACGTCAGTAGCAGCAGAGTTTCTAATGTTAGGTTCTCGTCTGGGGTGGCACTACAGTCTTTCCTATTTTACCCGCCCAAATAACCACGCTATCCGGATCAAAGGAAGGAGCTGTCAGTGTATTTACTAGAACAGAGGCAACTCCAACTCCAGCCTACGGTCGGCAACGCGTCGTCAATCGCTAATTAATAAATACCTATATAATGTTTCAATAAAATCTACGATCAATTATGATTACGAGCGCGGGTGCCTCTTAAAAGCACATAATAATCCCTAGCGTTGCATTATAATAGGTCTTTACCTATGAAACTGCGGTTTTGCCGTAATGGCCATTTCAAATGAAAATATTTTTTTTTTTGACTGATAATTCTAATTTCAAATTAATTTTATTTGACAAACATGGAATTCTTTTTCTAAAATCGTCATTTGTTTAATAGTTAGTGTTTTGTTTTCAACGCATTCGAACATTTTTCGTCATCATGGATAAGTTAAAAATTCGAGTAATTATGGAGTATGAGTACCGTCGTGGCAGCAAAGCGGCACAAGCGGCACGCAACATCAACGACGTTTACGGAGCGAACACTACAAACGAACGCACCACCAGTTATTGGTTTACCCGCTTCCGTTCTGGAAATTTTGACCTGAAAAATGAACCCCGTGGTCGTCCGAAAACTTTGGTCGACAATGACGAATTAAAGGCAATTGTGGAAGCTGATGAAACTCAATCCACGGCTGAATTAGCAGCAGCTTTCGACGTTAGCATCAAAACAATATTGGTCCATTTGCGTCAAATTGGCAAGGTAAAAAAGCTTGACAAATGGGTACCCCACGAACTCAATGACGAAGTACGCGTGGAGACGTGCCTTGCACTGCTCAGCAGGCATACAAATGAAGGAATTCTGAACCGCATTGTTACTTGTGACGAGAAATGGATCCTGTTTGACAATCGTAAGCGCTCAGCAAGTTGGTTGGACCCTGGTTCAGCACCCAAACAATGCCCTAAACGAAAACTTACCCCTAGAAAAGTAATGGTCACTGTTTGGTGGTCTAACGCGGGTGTAATTCATCACAGCTTCTTGCCAAACGGGACAAGCATTACTGCAGATGTGTACTGTGAAGAACTGAACACAATGATGGAGAAGTTCGCACGTCTCCAACCAGCTTTGGTCAATCGTTCGGCTCCACTGCTCCTGCACGACAACGCGCGACCTCATACTGCACAGCAGACGGTCTCCAAGCTACAAGAGTTGGGGTTGGAAGTTCTCCGTCATCCGCCGTACTCACCAGACCTTGCGCCTACAGACTTCTACTTTTTCCAGAATTAGGATAACTTCTTGGCGGGAAAAAAATTCAATACCCGAGAGGCAGTACAAAATGCCTTTGAAGAATTTGTTGCCTCCCGTCCAGCTGATTTCTTCAAGAAAGGCATCAATAAGCTACCAATGCGTTGGCAAAGATGCATTGATTGCATGGGTGATTATTTTGATTAATAGAAATAAAAAATATATAAAAAAAAATTACGCTTCATTTATTTCGTGAAAAACGGCAATTTCATAGGTAAAGACCTAATATATACATAGCGTATTTAATTTACAGCAACGCCTGCACCGCCACTATCTACTGTATAAAACCGATCTTCAATATTGCAAGGCTGGTTATTCTCCATTGCGCGCGTGAGCAATGACGCGCGACCAACCCAAGGTTCCCCGCCCAGCGCCGTCTTTACACGACGCGAGTATCTTTGTGACGAGCTTGTAGGACCGAGCACATGCGATACGCTTCAGAGGTTCTAGAAAGATATCACTATTTTTAAAATAAAGAAAAATATTTCATGTATCTTAGCTTACTCTTAGTAGATAGACTAGCGAAATGCCAAAGCCGGAGAAAGCAGAAATCGCGCTCTTCGCAGACGCCACCGCGCTATACACATCTGATAGGAATCTACGTAGGTTAACTAGAATGTTCCAATCCGCAGCCGACGCATTAGGCGCTTGGGTTAGGACATGGAGAATAGAAGTCAACCTAGAAAAAAGTGCAACAGTAAATAAGTCAGTTAGAAAAAGGGTAACACGGCAGTCGAGTCGCCTTACCCGCCGGTGGGCCAGGCTAACGCGGCGTACGCATGCCTACTGAGTTTCTGGCTGGTTCTTCGGCAGTAGATGACCCTTCCGAATCAGTGGTAGTTTCAATATACGACGTCCTAAGCCGAGGTCCGTGCCCTCTCGGGTGCCCTTAGGCGTTCGTATGTAGGAGTAGTTTAAGTTCCGGCTAAGCGAAGTCTGCGCTAAACTACAAAGTCCGGTGGAATATAAAAGGCCCATGTAGTCATGTCCGTAGTATAGTATAGTCCCTTTCGAAAATAAACTTTGTAAATAGGCAAATATTTCACAATGCTTATCCGCATTTACAATTGTGTCCGAATTAATGTTATGTAATTTTTTATACTTTGTTTTTAAAAACGTATAATATATGTAAAAAGAAAAGTATTTTAAATAACTAAAAACATAATATTACTCTTGACTTTTAAACTTCAACTTATTGAAATATCAAAAAAGATTTAAGATGTTCAAATTTAATTTTTTGTCTTTATTTTAATTATTAACTTAATACACTTATCTGTTCATTCTGAAATTGTAATTATTTTTAATAGTTTGTAAATAAATTCATACTATTGTAATGTAAATGTGAAACTAATATTTGTTATGAAGTTTGAAATTAGTTTGAAGTTATAAACAAAATTGCATGATTACATCAAAATTCGTATTGTACTAGTATAATAGCCTTTTTTAAATCTTTCACCTAAACAATAATGCTACGTCACAAATAAACCTTAAATGACCTACGGTATTATTATCTATCAAAGTTACATAAACCGGACAATGAGCCAGGCAGCTGATTTCATAAACAGCAAGTCATTGTTTTACACTAATTTAGTAAATTGGCGCGAATTACGTTCGAACCACCACATTGACGCCAAAGTTGTGTAAGGACGGTGTAACTCTTGTTGCAACCACGAACTTCTATAACAATGGATTTGACAAAGTTTAGACACCATACCTGCTTGTGTTTGTTTAGTGGTAATCTTAGATTGTGTGTCTGTGACAATGACTTCATTTCATCACCCCACTCAAACGTAACCGTAAAAGATCTTTATATTAGGGATGTTACGGAGGTCCGGTTCCGGTTTCGAAAGGTCGGAACTTCCGATTGGTTTTACAGTTCCGATTCTGGTTCTGATTCCGGAACTTTTGAATCGGAGGTATGTGACGGTTGTCTATTTCGACCTCTTTTTGTCAGTAAATTTTATTTTTTTGTTGTTCCCGACGTAATTTTAAACTAGGAATTACGTAGTGTCGGAGAACGGCAATGTTTTGATTTGACAAGTCAGTCACGAAAAATTATTCATCAAAGCAACTTGAATCTATTTATTTATTATTTTCCGAGTTTATTATTCCAAATTACATAGTTAAGATATTTTATTATCGATAATCAAAGTTCTTTTTAAGAAACCTATATTTATTTTTTACGTTCACGAGTGTGCGTAGCCAAAATTGTTGGTAAGGATTCTCATTCATTAAAATTTATTTTATTGTTATTTTTTCTTTTCAGATCAAATTTAATTGTATTAATATTTCTGTTCTATTTTGTGTGACTATTTTTTATTTCAATTTTGTTTATATTTTTCTGTTTGTATTTACAGGCATTTTTGTATATTTTTAATTTTACCGAAAAAATAAACACAGAAGAGAATTTTGTGTTTTATTGAAACTACGATACATACTGGCGCCCGAATATTCAAATGTAGTTTATGGAGAAGAGAGGAGAAATTGCAACAGAAGGAACAAAAGGAACAGAAGAATTGCAACATTAAAAATAATTTTTTTATAATTATTATTGAGGTCAGGCATAAAACTTTATTTGTTACCATTTTCAATCATTAACATTCACTATAATATATTTATATATGTATCTACTATAATATATCTACTATAATATATCAAAATACTGCTAAATTATTCAGACATTTAAGTTTCTTTAGTTTCTTTCGTTATAATATCCTTGAAGAAATTTTCTGAAGACACAACATTCTATAACCCAGTAATTTCACTATTTAAATAACATTTTCTATTCATTTTCATCACTTGAAAATACGTAATATTTTAAGGCTCTTTTCTGCATAACGACTATTAACAAATTTATTTCACTTTAACATTTTTTTTTGGATTTTGCAATGAATTTTTCACAACTAAATAAACCTGAAATAATTTATGAATTAAAAATCAGAAATATAAATTTTTCTTCGACGCAATCTGTAGACGAACTACGATCATTATTATTAAATATTAATGTAGATTCTGAAACAGAAATTTTACAAAATAGCCCTGAAGAATTTTCAGAGAGAGAGAGAATTTTCACGGCGAGCATAAGTCGATTCTTTTTGTCTTATTTTTTTTTCTATGCACCTCATTATCGTTTGGCTATACCATTAACATTGACGTTAGTCAAAACTTATAATTAATTATCATCATCGTAGTATTAGGTTAACTTATTGTGCAATTTATTTAATATTTGCAATTCTAGGAGTGTAAACTCTTATTTTCAATATCTGTATTATACTTTATAGTATAATTTGTTAAATGTTATCAATTTTTTTTTCTCAATTTTTTTTTTTTTTTTTTTTCAAGCGGTTTGCAACTTGTAAAATTAAGCCTTCTGCACGAGCGTTTATTATGGTAACTCGTTAAACTAAACCATACCTATGTGTATTATTTATACACTTGAATCACTTTCCTGTGAGAATTATTTTCATATGCTTTCCGGCATATTTATTTCAGTCTTTAACTGAAACTTGTTTATAGTAATCACCGTGCGGGATTTAGCGACACGTTAAAGAAGCCATAAGCTATTAATATTTTCAGCGGATGGCAACTATTAAAGCCTTTTGCCGTTGCGTTCAACTCTATTGAGTTGACTTTTTTAGGATACGATTCCTCATAAGCAACTCTAACTGCATGACGTTTTATTTCCAGTAGTTGGAATAAGACTAGTATGATAGAGAATGTATGTTGTAATTATAATGTACGTTGATGGAGTTGAACGATGTATATTAACATTGTATATTTCAGGAACATGTTTAAAATTTTATCATTCATGAACCATGTAATTTAAGATAATTATTTAGGATTTTTTTTTTCTCTCTCGTCTGTTTTGTTTTTTTTTTTCTATTAAATAACTTGTTGATAAGCATTATATCAATATTATTTTTTTTTTTTTTTTTTCATATATACAGGATGTTTTTTCAGAAAAATTTTTCTATAGGATGTTAATATTAATTTTCATTTTGCTTTTAATTATTATTTTTTTTTTTTTGATTGTTCTTTCATTTAGCAAATTAAATATTAAAATTCGATATGTATATGCGGTTTATTTTGATTTGGTTTGAATTTGAAATTTTACTAAAAAAAATCTTTCAGATTTTTTTTTTCCCGGCCCCCGGGGTATTGTGACGGTTGTCTATTTCGACCTCTTTTTGTCAGTAAATTTTATTTTTTTGTTGTTCCCGACGTAATTTTAAACTAGGAATTACGTAGTGTCGGAGAACGGCAATGTTTTGATTTGACAAGTCAGTCACGAAAAATTATTCATCAAAGCAACTTGAATCTATTTATTTATTATTTTCCGAGTTTATTATTCCAAATTACATAGTTAAGATATTTTATTATCGATAATCAAAGTTCTTTTTAAGAAACCTATATTTATTTTTTACGTTCACGAGTGTGCGTAGCCAAAATTGTTGGTAAGGATTCTCATTCATTAAAATTTATTTTATTGTTATTTTTTCTTTTCAGATCAAATTTAATTGTATTAATATTTCTGTTCTATTTTGTGTGACTATTTTTTATTTCAATTTTGTTTATATTTTTCTGTTTGTATTTACAGGCATTTTTGTATATTTTTAATTTTACCGAAAAAATAAACACAGAAGAGAATTTTGTGTTTTATTGAAACTACGATACAGGTATATCGGAGGTCGATATGCAGCAACGGACGCGGCGCGCGGCCGCAGTCAACAGAGAAACAGTATTCATATCAGTGATGATCCCTTATTATGATGGAAAGTAAATACTAAATTTGAACCCCTGGAGTCGATTGCTTGCCATTATTTGTCCTGTCCACCAAGCTCAGCAGCGAGCGAACAACTTTTTAGTGGTGCTGGCCTAATCTATGATTCGTTAAGGAATAGACTGGTAGGAGATAAAGCTGCGAAATTTAATTAATTTTTTTTAATAAAAAATAAATGATTTTTTTAAAATTTTGTATTCGTTAAATATAATTTGATGCTTTTGGAGTCGCTGATTTGATTTAATTTACTGATTTGATTAAATTTTTAACTAATACCTACTGTTTAATATTTTAGATTTTTTCTTTTGACATCTAGGTAGGTATAACACACTGTATTGTTTTTTTATCTGATATTAAATAAGTTGATTTAATATTGTTGTAATATTTTACTACACTTGGGGTCCCACAATTCATAAAATCAAATAAAAAATGTTTATCCCTTTTTAAAGACTTTTTAGATTTTTTTTCGCCTCCTTTCCGATTCCGGTTCCGATAAAACAAATAAAAATAAAACACCAACTCCGGTTCCGATACCATCACTTCCGTTACATCCCTACTTTATATTACAACAGTGAACGCTAGCTTTACTATTGAAGTATATAAGATTTTTGCTTACTGGCGATAATTCTGAAAATATATGATAAATATATAATAAAATATTGTATATATTTTTTTTATCTTGACTGAATTGTTATTTGTTGTAATGTAATCCGGACCAACACCGACAAAAAATTGTATTTATTATGTGTAATAGTTTGATAATAACCTGTTTGGTTCATCGTATAAAAAAATACATAAATCCCCAGACAAACACACTAACTGTGCGGCCCGAAAATAAGCAGAGCTTGTGTTATGGATGACCATACAGCGAACTCGGGGGGAGCCCAGAATAAACATTAATAAATAAATACAAAGCATGACCCGAGAACAAACACGTGTGTTCATCACACAAAAGAATGGGACCTCCGGCGTATGAGACAGGGCTACCACCACCGACGCTGCTCGGCCGCCATCTTGGCGCCTGCCTCCATCTCCCTGGTGGTATGTGGTGATGAACCGAAGGGTAACTTTCACTCTGTTTTTAAACTCAGACTTTTGAATAGATAATTCACCTGCAGGTCAAGACGACGTGTTTAATCCTCACAACTAGGTCGAACATGGTCTATGTTACGTGTTCCCGCTACTCGTCGTGTCACATTATGTCTGTAGGTACGTGTTTACCTAGATCTGGCTGAGATCCTTGTTACGTCGACAGAAACACGGAATTACGTCATTGATTAGGTGTCTAAACGAACATGGGATATGAAGTGAAATCAAGATACACTTTACTGGCCTTATCACTAAAAAGTGATCTTTTGACTAGTGTCTCTTACTGAGTGACTCGGAACTGCTGTAGGGCAGTGCGTTTTTGTATAAATATATTCAAGAATATATATATAAATTCATGTATACATGTATACAATCGATATAACGGTGTGGTAAATCTAATAAAGCCAGGCCTGCTTCGCTCGATGTGCTTCCGCGTGCTAAACGCCTACCGACTGCTTGGCAACCGGCGGCAGGAGATAGTCGTATCGCGATCGAGTTTAAGTTCAATTTTGCACGCAGTCCTGAGACACAGCTCGGACACAGTGTGTTTAGTTAAAAAAGGCGGAAAAGTAATTTTTGTCCGTCATCTTACTACTCGTAGTAATCTGTGACCTAGTAAGAGAGAGACCTAGTTTCGGATTATGTCGGAGGAATTTACTATTATTTAAATAAAGTATAATCTCTTAAACGTCCAGCGAATGAGAGAGCTTTTGGTGACAGTTTTCAACAATAAAATCTGATTAACCGATTTAATCAGCTTGTTTTCAGAATTTCAGAACGTAAGAAATGTTGTCACACACTGTTGAACTTTTAGTAAATTAACTTAACATTGTGTTTAAGTCTATTATATAAAAACTATTAAATTACGTTTCCATAGTTTAAAAATGAACAAATTCTTATATAACTATATTTTAAGTCAATTTTTATTTAGGATTGTAAATTTGTTGGATTATTTTGCTTTATTATGAAATTGTGCTTTCCTAACCAATGAGCAGTGTGTAATTGGAAGTCAAGAACGCCAGCTCATGCAATTACCTCCGAGCGTCTTGTTATACATGAATGGCCTTTCTGCAGTAAACGTTATCAGAAATTAAAAACCCTTCAGGCCAAATGCTGGTTGAATATATATGTCACATAGAATTATTTTAAAACATCGCTTTAAAACAATCCAATACATTCAGTAGAAAATGGATAAAAAGTTAACTTGGCATAACTGTAGGTATCTAGTCTTAGCTTAAAGATAAAATAATTGAATCCGTAGGTAATCGAGGGATGTGGCTTTCCATGTGGCCAATTTTCATCAGAACGACTGTCGTATTAAATATCTGTGACTTCAAAAAAATATGTTGATAAAAGTGCATATAATTATTTTTATAATTTATGTATAAAATGTTTAATTAGTGACGCCTAAGTACGATCAACAGGACATAGAAAAGACTGGAATAATTAAAGCAATTCAACTTCAAGGTACAGGACAACGCGGGTAAAACCACGAGAACTTTGTAGTTTAAAATAAAATATATCCGAAAATAAATTGGCACGAGACTTACGCTAATTGGCTTGTACAGTTCTCGAATTAGTATAAAGGTAATTCGCGCAGGACCCAGCCATAAATTAAAGGATTTCCGCGGATTTTCAGTGATAATAATTATCGGTTTTATATCCTACTGCCTACTGGGCGGCCATTTTGTTAATAAACTGGGATGCCGTAGAGATATTAGCCTCATTAAGGAGTTTTTGTAACGGTGCTTCAGGTGATTCGGTATTTCTTTACTGTGTTCGTTGTTGTTACTACATTGTCATTTTGTATGATGGTGTTTTAGACAAATCATCAACATTTCCATAACTACGCATATTTAGCAGGAAGAACGAAACAAAACGAGACGGCCTGTCGATAATTACAACCGTATAATTAAAACGAAGTGGTCATAAGGCTTGCAGAAATGCCTCGCTAGATAATAAAAGCAGATAAATGGACAGCAAATTAAGGTCCTGCCTTAGGGTCAGGTAACCACCAATCGTCAAAGATTTGATGAGTCACAATACCTTCACATGCGATGCGTTGTCACGACAGCGCCACTTTACCTCACAAGGCAGTAGGGTAGTTAGTAGTATAATTATTCTTTGACTTTATGATTCTACTGAGATTTCTAAGATGTAATGATTTCCTATTTTTGTCTTGTCTCGTCATTTTTTACGTCAATTGAGATGATACAAAATACTGAAGGAGTCTACTCATATTGTAAATGAAATTTTGATTGAGTGAATGATGAGTCACACTTTATTGTCAATCCAGCATCAACAATTAAAACAATCTACTAAAGCAAGAAAAAAAGAGAATGACGATTTGGACGCCCTTATCACTAAAAGAGGATCTCTTCCAGGGAGGAAATCAAATTTAGTTGATTTATACTGTACGTGCTATCGACAAAAGCTGATTTTTATTTTAAAACTGTATCGGGAAATAAGACTGCGCAAGCGAAGTCAAGAATAAACGCGTGTAATAAAAAAATTGAGTAATTAAGAAGTATAACATCTGCGAACATAATTTTACAAAAATTAATTATGAGAATTCTCGCGATGCTCGTGACTGCTATATAGTTAATTGCGTATTTAAGTTGCAATTAACTGAAGTTTTATTGTTTTGTGTGATCTTGAAGTTCAATTTAAGTGATTGTACGGATGAAATATATTTAAAAAATTTGCTTTTGAAAAATAATATCTTTGTGTCAGTTAATAAAAATAAGCCATCAAGTCGGCGGCAAGTGACAGTAGCGCATTGAGATTTACAGATAGGTAGTGCTTGTTCGCACGCGGTTTCTTGCTAGTTCGGGGATCCATATTCGCTAAAAGCCTTTTCCCTGTTTCCAATGCGCGAAAAGGCTTTCAGCGAATATACTATTCCAATTGTAGTACCAATTGTATTCCGAATCTAGTACAATTGCTCTTTTAACTTGGTTCAAGTTCTGCATCTAACAAGCTTTAGTGCCAAAAAATGCGAAAAAGTGACAATTGGAAGCGCACACGACTCTTATTTCTTATTTAGTGTACAGTGACAATAAAAATTCGTTTCTTACATTTTTTCCCGGCTACCAGTTACAATTTGAGATACAGCCCGGCGACAAACGGACGGCCTGCAGACATTCAGGAGATAATGAGGACTTTTCGTTAAAAAACACTTTAAAAGAGCATTTCTGATAGTGACAAAAGTCAGATCCATTTTTATTTATACGACTTCGCCCCGGGATATATTTGTGTTCAAGTCAACAAGGCTATGCTGACTCGCGAGGTTTAGCGCGGATGTATGGCGTGGGCGCTCACCGACATTTGATACTGTAGGTGCGAAGGCATTCTCGGCAAGAACTTCAATCGACTGAGATTTAGAATAGCTTTCCTTAGAGGTTCTTCCATTTTGGATATTATAGCACCTATAATATAATTTTTTTTCTATTTTTTAAATATTTATTTCTATGTTTAATAAATTAAAATTATCAAGTCTTTATAAATAAAAGCTACCCCTATGTGACTCACTGCCGCGGCGCGCATCCAGTGCGTTCTGGCGACCCAAATGTTATTGTTTAATTATTCAGGTATTTCGTTACATATTTATTCACCTGAATGGATAAAATACCATAATATCATGCTCTGACACCGCTTTATCTCTCGTGAACTTTGCAAAAACTTCCTGAACACATTCTTTTGACTAACACACACATTCAGAAATTGCAAGTTTTGCACATAAATACAAACAACACAGTTCTGACCCACAAAATTACGACTCGGAGATAAACTATTTATTTTAAACAACACATATTTCGTATCTTAATATGATTTGTAATAAAACAAACTTTCTTAACTGTTCACGCAAAGCCAGTCAACATTAGGGAACTGTAATTAATCCTTTGCTGTGTTACAATAACGACTATTTATTCAAAGGTACTTACATGTAGACATAATATAAATCTAGGCAAAATACGTAACATTAGTATAGGAAAAGTCGCCGGTAGCGACAGTATCGAGATCGGGCGGAGGACGGTCGGCACACAAACCTGCCCTGAGGGCGAGGGCGGCCGATGCATGTCAAATTACGTTATTCATGTGCAGTAAAGTAAGGATGCAGTTCTCGGAGTCATTTATATATTGTTTATATCTAAAAAAAATAATAATAATAATAATAAATTCTTTATTTGCTAGTATAAGCGTTACAATAGGTCTTAATTTTAATAATAATGTCCGTACATGTACTGCTACAATGTCAGCGTGCAAATTTACATAATGTCAATCATTAAAGTGATTAAGTTAAGAGATTTTGAAATATTTACACACATGAAATTTATACAATAAAGCTATTCAATAAAAACACATGTCACATAATAAAAATTGTGTCATAAATCAACATTCAAATAAAATAGTAAATGTCAAAATGTAAATAAAAATAAATTAAAACAGTGTAAGTGATATGTCAAATAGTTAATTTAGTGATTAAATGTAATATTAAAATTAAATTAAATGTTAAGTCATTATAATGTTTTGTCGTTTAGATATTCCTTCACACTATAAAACATTTTATCTAGTAATAAGTTAAATAGTCCAGTTTTGAATTTGTTAGTTGGCAGGTTTTTATATTTAGATGGCAACTTGTTATAAAGTCTTATTGCCATACAGTAGACATTGTTACTAAATACGGCTAGTTTTTGTGAAGGAATATACAATTTTTCTGTGTCCCTTCCGCGCCGTCCGGTCACATCACCACTACATTGGAACAGGTGTTTGTTTTGTTTTACAAAACAGCATATTTCATATATATATATATATAGTGATGGAAGTGGCAAAATTTTCAACTGTTTGAAAAGTGGTTTACAGCTGTGTTGCATATCTTTATTACAGATTGATCTAAGACATTTCTTTTGGATTATAAACACTCTGTCAGCCTCTACTGAATTACCCCATAAAACTAAACCATATCTTATATTGGCTGATACATAGCCATGATAAGCCAGTTTTGCTGCTTCTATCGACACGACCTGAGCGATTCGTTTTAAGGCGTAAATAAATCTGTCTATTTTTTGGCATAACTTGTTCACATGGGCTTTCCAGTTACAGTATTCATCCACTATAAGCCCAAGAAATTTCGTTGATTCTGATATTTCTAATTTTGTATCATTATATTTTATGTCAAGCTTTGATAAATTACTATTGTATGTCTTAAATTGAATAATTGTCGTCTTATCTATGTTGATCAACAATTCATGAGCATCTAACCAATCTATAACGTCATTTAAAGCTTTGTTTGATTCATTTTCAGCGTCAATATTTTTTTCACAACTGATTGTAATGGTTGTGTCGTCAGCAAATAATATGCATTTATGGTCAATTTGATTTGGGAGATCATTTATATAAGTCAAGAATAACAATGGACCGAGGATACAAATGGATTGTAAATTTTAACGAAACATTTGACATTTATATTGACAAATATGATTTACAATACCGTAACAAGAGAAATAACACATGTATTTGCTTTAGAAGTGCAGAAAATGGAAAGCAGCGCGGTGTGAAGTGAAGGTATCGTCAACTGCGGGGTGTTTGATATCAAAGCCGTCGAATTGCACCGTTACAGGAGAAATATGAGTAACAGTGCTGTCGACACACATATATACAGGCGTAGATCCGTAAAACACTCAACACTAGAAATGGATTCGTTTGGGGAATTGAGATATCATAGTTCCTAGCTGTATTTCACGCTTAATAATGGCAATAATAACAAGAGATATATATCAAACCAGTAATTGGTTATGTTGTTTTTGAGTTTTTTTTTCTGTATTCTTAGCCGGCAATCGGGCCCGCAACACAGAGCGGCGAGCGACACTCGCAGCCATGCTGTCGTTCGCTGGTCGCTTCGCACGTTCATTGGTCGGAGATGTGTTTATACATTGATAGTGATAGTTATATTATCTCGACTAACGATGAGTTGCCGCCTGTAGGCTTCAGTTGAAATTGCGTTTGTTCCAGTCACTGCCCTGGCTGTCCCTTGCCTCTGACCGGACCGGACAGGACTGTAGTACCGCTCCAGACGAGATCTTAACTAATATACTGCACTAAATATGAACATTGGACTAACAGAACACCTATTATCCAATAATCAAGTTACCACTTAATACAATTGTTTGAACAATGCACGTTAACTTTAAACATGTCATTTCGTGATCACCGTCCGACATAACAATACTAGTCCAGTACAAATCGAAGCTCCATAGACAATACAACTCGCGCTATATTTCATTCCATTTAAATATTTGTTATTTGCTGTTCAAATATTAAAAAAAAATACTTCCTTCGTGAACATTACTAATAACGCTCGATGAGTAACAGTCTGCTGTAAGAACGAAGGGACGTACGAGTCTTACCGAAGGAGTCTTGAGATGAGAAGGTGGAGTGGCTTAGTGGGGAGTAGCTGGGCAAATCCTGGTCGAAGCATTTATTTTTGTTGATGAACACAGATGTTTCCTCTCGGGTCATGGTTGTTTATATTTGTTCAGGATTCCTCTCCAGTTAGCTATAAGGTCCATTATACAAGCTCTGTTTACTTTGCCAGACAGTTGATGTTTCTGTCTGAGGATTCAATTATTTATTACAAACTTACCCCACCACCATTTGGGTACGAAACCATAAAATAGTATCACTTACAAGGTTCAGGTAGGCGAACCCGATGAGGCCCTTCCGCAGCGGGAAGCAGAGGCAGCACCGCGTGAGGACGGGCACTTCCACCGCGTCACATACTTTCCTGGAAAGATAAGCTGGTTTAATATAGTATGTAATAGAGTTCCATTTACTAGGAACTCGTCTTTCCTATTTGTACTGTCATTGTAACGACGGAAGGTCCACTCGCTTACATAAGGCGACAAAGGTAATTTCAGCTGTTGCCAATGGTTGGCGATGCATTACTAGTCAATACCAATTGATCGAAAAACAATAAAAAATTAGTATCAGAATTCATGGTTTTCTATTCACTGGTTCTATTGAGGTGCGATAGTATATAACTTATGTACCTATTCGTTTGTCACAGTGTAGGTATGTATTATTTTAAGTTCAGTTAGTCAGAGCGTTTATAAGTGTGTTTCTCTTAATAAGGAACCCGATCTCCTCACTATCGGGCAAAAATAAATAAATCAACAAATCAATTTATTTGCAAAATATGGTCTTATTATTTAAGTACATTTTATTTAACCGTGTCAAACAGTGAGCAAATCTTTGCGACGTGATATCATCACATCTAACCGAACTACAAAATTATAAATTTAAAAATGTCAACATCAACTACGAAAAACATATAACAATAATTATGAAGCAGACAAACGTTAACTTAAAAGGCTGGATCACGCCACGCTATTTACAGATATCCATTTAAAAATGTGTGCTAAGACACGAACAATTTACGTGTAATGAAATTAACCGACCAAGTTTCAAAATTCGCATTGTTGATATGTACCGTCAGCACTGGCGTGGTTCTAAAACCAGATTTTAGCGGATGCCATATCTTGGACGAGTTACTACACTCCGCAATGAGCATAGTTACTACACTCCGCAATGAGCATAGTTAATAAACATTCCAAACGAGTGTAATGCGTTTTTTCTCTTTTTTACAGTACATATTGTTCAAGCAATTTACGACAGCGCCATCTAGCGACGCCTTCGGAATCTGTCTTGAAAGAATAGACTAGATTTTTTCAAAAAATCATGACAATAGATTCTTTTCTAATACAAATTTCAGGTAAGCATGTCAATGTTGAGAAAACATATTAAAATAATTGCATTTTTCATAGTAAGCACACACATACGACACAACGGATCATTGTATGTGACATTGTTACTACAAACTGGTACATCCAACAACCCCCAACTCTGAGCGAAACATGGCTCAGTAATTCCATAACATCCAATTTGCTGAAGATTTTATACAGCAGTTATAGTTATGTTTATAGTGTAATTAATTGTATTGTTGTTGGATTTTGTTTGTCCGATGCTTGTATTGATATATTGACAGCTCCCGTTGTCTGAGCTGCCCCGTGGCTGTGTCCGACTTCTTGCGTGCGCTACCTTCATTACCCACATTTTCTGTGAAATCTATTCATTTCCTAGGATTGTACGCAATTGCGACGTGCTGCTAGGAATATAAATACTAATCAAGTACAATAGGAAATAAATAAGACTCGTCCGCAAACGAAGACCCAGAATTTTTAATAACACTCTTATTAAAAATTCTGAGTCTTACGTTAACAAAATCAGTAACAAACACTTCGAAAAATATCACAATTTCATAAGGTTTATTAAACTTCAAAATGAACTATTGATTAATTTAAGGCCTAAGGACACAGAAAAAGCTGCGCATGATTTCTTATAACGCACACAGGGCTGTCGCTAGCTCTTCTACTATTCTTCTTGCAGAGGCTTGGAAGATTTCCGAATGCTAATTAGTAACATGTTGTGGCAAGGTCCCAGAATAAACATACAAATATATAAATATCAACAACCATGACCCGAGAACAAACATTTATGTTCATCACACAAATGAAAGCCACGACCAGGACTCGAACCTGGAACCTCCAGCGAATGAGGCAGGGCTACTAACGACTACGCTAATCGGTCGTCAATGTTTCTTATCAAATCAAATCAAATGAATTTATTTGCGAAACTATCTGTACAAATAGTTCTTAATTAAAATTGATGGTTCTACATTTTTTACTGTTAAACAGCGTGCAAATATTTATAAGAAGTTAATTACAAAATGATTTACTATATAAAAACCGATTAAATAATATCAAAATAGTATTTACAAATATTAATATTTAAATGTTATAAAACTATTACAAAACATTATGATTCCTAAACTTATAGATTCAGTTAATTACAATTCAAGTCTTTAAAATATTCATCAATTGTGTAGTAACATTTTTGTATCAACAAGTCATATCTTTTTCGTTTATAGTAATTAAAATTTAAGTTTTTATAATTAAAGGGCAACTTATTATATATATCGATAGCCATACAATAAACATTTCTACTAAATAATGTAAATTTTCTAGGCGGCATATACAGTTTTTTACTCAAAATATCTTTATTTCTAGTTCTTAAAATCATGACATTACCTAGTTCCTTAAAATATTCCTTATGTTTTTTACAAACAATAACATTTCGAATATGTACAAACTCGGCAAAGTGAGTAACTTATGTGAATTACAAATCTGTCCTCAAAAACATTTAGCGTAATTCAAGTTATTTCATTTGATCTATAGGCAGGAGAGGTTTACTTCAAAATGTCGGGAATTTCGAGATAACATATAGCGTATATTTTTTTAACTAGGTCTATGTTAATTAATGTACTTTTTTAGTCGTAATGGTATAATAGTTTTCGAAAATCGATTTTATAGTTTCCAAGTTCACCACTTATCTATAAACAAACAAATCAACCATTCTTTATATATTATAACAGTAAATAAGAAATCCCCAGACTAACCCACAAACTGTATGGACCCAAAGTAAGCAGAGCATGTGTTGTGGATGACCTTAGTGTGAACTGGGGGGAACCCAGAATAAACGTACATACATAAATATCGCATCAATAACGCGAAAACAGACATCTGCTTTCGTCACACAAATGAATGCCCCGGCCAGGACAGAATGGATCGTATTGACATCGACAAAACACTGATCAATTATTGAACTTTCACCAATACCTAGCAACAACAGTCTCGTTTATCTGTCAAATGAACAAAATGTAAAAATAAAGTAAAGGATGCGTCCTTCCTGTGCGGCTATCTCGCGACAGCGCGCTGCGGGTTCAAAGGCCAGCTGTTATGGCGGACAGATAGCGGCTGTTTACATTAAATACATTATTTACTAAACTGTAGGTAGTTCTTAAAGTTTGTGTTGCAGCTCGTGTTCGTCTTATTATAGAGTCAAAGGTTTTCTTTTTGTATGTTGTATTTATTCAGAGTTCGTTGTATGGTCACAAACTACCATAATACCTTGAAATACGTTTAAATTTAACTGATATTTCCAGAGATACCGTCTCCAAACTAAAAATATACAAGTATATATATTTTTTGTATAAATAAAGATTTACTTTTCTGCTAATTTTATGTATCTTTTACTCTATTCATAAACACATAATATCTTAATTCATATTCTACTAAGTCCAATTAATTTTTTATTTATATTATAATTTCGTAATTTATCAAAATTGAAATGTCTTTTTCAATTTAGATTAAGTATATGATTTTCATTCATAGACATTGTTTAAGTGTATAAATTAAATAATTGAACTTTTAATCATGACATTGTAATCGTATTGGAACTTTATTATTTATTTTTTGTTATGTTATTGAATTTAATTAAATAGTATTGTATAATCGTAATGTAAGTGGACTATTATATTTATTTATTTTATTTTTATGACTGCACTGTGTAGTTTTTGTAATATGGATTAAGTTGTCCGAAATAAAGAATTATTATCATAATTATTATTATAACATCAGTGAGTTGGATAAGTAATTGTAACAAGGAACATAAGATGATACTTCAGCGTTACACTTCGTTACTTAAGCACGGATCCACTGGCCAGTGGCCGATGGCGTCCGAGTATTACGGCTGTAACTGTACAGTTTACACCTTGCTACACAGGTCACCACACTGCTGCCCACGACGGCACTTTCAAAACGATGCTTCCGTAAATCCTAAAGATATGTGTACTTGTTTTGCTTTAACGTGATTTTGTACGTATTTTGTTTTATTTGCTTAGGTTAGTTGATCTACGAATAGTTTTCAAGTATTTAACTGTTTTTCCTCTTTAAGAATATAATACCGAAAATTACCTCTTAATATATTAATACTATTAATACTATAACCACCTTCGACTGCAGATAACACAAATCCGGAATGAGAACGAAGCAGCAGCTGCGGCGTTGACTTCTCGAACTTAAGCCCCGGGTTCGAATCCAGTGACCAACGTACCAGCGAACCTTAACCTTTACCTTACCATGCAAAGACTGTTAACCCCCGCTGACCTGCTTGGTTGATTAAAAATTACATGAAACCAAGATTGACATACCCTCTGTGCTGGATGTTACTGATATCTCTATTCCTGCAAAGGGATTTTTATAGATGTAAATTACTTAAATTAACTTTTCTTAATTTCTTTTTTGTTTATGTTAAAGTCAAAAGTATTGTTACCTACACACAATACAAAGTCATCTTTCATGAGAAATAAGGAGCATATTCCCAAAGCTACTGCGGTTGGTGATGATGGTTGTTTAATTTTAATAGTTTCATTATGCAAACCTACAAACTTAATTTCAAAGAACAAATACAATATTTATATTTTATCATTTCTCGTTTTCATTTTATTTATCGAGATGAAAAGCCTGATGGAAATAAATACATGTCGCAGGTAGTATGCTGCAGGAAGTACCGGACGGTTCGCACAGGGGTTGGAATTCCGGTGTTATTTATTTTATTCTCTCAAAGTTGTTTCATGTTCTTGACAGTTTGATGTGCAATCGACATCTCAAAATTATTTACCCGTTTCTTTTCCTTTTTAAATAGCGTACACAATCAGTAAAACTTATACTTTCAGGGGGAAATACGGAAACAGAAATATTATTTAAAAAAATTCTGTTTACGATTTTTGTGTCCGCAAAACTTGGATCTCTTGAGTCCTTGGATCGACTTGAATTTGTAATCAAGACATATCAAATTCCTGAATTGTAACTTAATAGGCACTTAAATTTTTCCGTTCTTGAAATAGGAAACAAATTCGCAGCCGCCGCAACATCAGCAGTGCTTTAGAACACAACAAAGCCACTGTTGAATTTGGAATGCTTTTCTCTGCAGGACTTAACACGTGGTATAAATCTTGTTTAATCCTCAAGTGATACAGACTGATAAGAACTTACTTATCGTAGCTTTTTTTCTGTATAATTATTTTCATACAATAGTAGGTACATGCCAGCCCCATCGTACCCCAATACAAGTTACATTCTTATGTACCACGTAACAATGGAAACATAAACAAGTATAAGGCTTAAACAAAACACACCTTACAGCTGCAGTTAGAGAGGTCAAATGGTTACTAGAGGGTGCTTAAGTAAAGATTTTGTGTAGCGAATTTATAATTAATCCAAGTCTAGGTTTGCCAGGCAAATCTGTAATTAGAAGCGGCTTAAGCATCCGTTTGACAGAGTGCTGCACGTCTGATGCTGCACTTGTGCTGCTCAAAATTGATCTTAGCGTGTGGAAAAACAGAAGCAATGAATTTATTTCATAGCTTGCAAACAGTCCGTACGGTTTAAAAGGCAACGTGACATTGAACTGGCAACATTACTACTTTCATTTCAATTACTTATATAATGTTAGAATTTCAAAAATTATCAATAATTCATTATTCCATTGTTACAAAATCAAACAACTTTGAATTTAAGTTCTCATAACTTTATAATTAAGTAAATTTCAAACTCAAACATTAACAATTAAACATAAAATAATAAAAGCATTTGTAACTTCTAATATTAGCTACATGTAATATTATTTGGTACCTAGAGGACTGAACCTGCAAAATTCTAATATTCTTTAATCTAGAAATTCAGCAAAATAGATTTGGATAAGCAAGGGTCACATGACATTTAATCACTAGGGTATTTTCACGTGAAAACTTATGTTGACTTTTTTATAGAAACAAGAAGATTCTATAAAATACAAGCTGCATTTAATATTATTTGGTACCTAGAGGACTGAACCTGCAAAATTCTAATATTCTTTAATCTAGAAATTGAGCAAAATAGATTTGGATAAGCAAGGGTCACATGACATTTAATCACTAGGGTATTTTCACGTGAAAACTTATGTAGACTTTTTTATAGAAACAAGAAGATTCTATAAAATACAAGCTGCATTTCACAAGAATTACAAAATATGATTAAATGCTAATAAAATTTAATAATACAAACAACATTCTAAAGCCTTACTTAGCCATAGCGCACAAGTTGCCCACAAGTAGGTAAGTAAGGAAACATATATTGTTTCCATTAGATACATATATATGCTAACAACTGCTATCGTTTTATAAGAAGAAAAAAAAATAGTCAAGCTGCGACAAATGTTTACCAAAATGATAACCTGACCATACTTTCTCACTTATTAAAAAAATGCATTTGACTGTTCCAATAAACTCAATAAATAAATGTTTAAGAACGAATGTACAAGGCTTTATAAAAACAGAATATACAGGTTAAACAAAATCTCTGCGCAGTGTTGCCACACTGAAAATCTTTTTAGTGACTTCTGCCGATTGTTTCTATGTCGATGGACACTTGCTAACGTTGCGTCACTCGGAATATCAAATAAAGGAAATAAAAACAAAATGGCGTCCGGTGATGGATTTTGGCGAGTGACTGTGTGTACGAAATATTGTTGGAAGCGAACAAAATATTCCAATTCAATCTTGGAAAATAACCTGCATTGCAGGATTTGCGGGTCGAAAGGTATACAAGTCCTTTTTTTATATAAGTGTTGAAGAAATAGTTAATAAACTGCAATTGATAGAAGCAGAACTCTACTATAAATTGTTGCCTTGCAAAGTGCAATAAAACGTGACATCCAAATCAAAACACATCCCTCAACGACCAATCGCAAAACCCTAAAAAAACACAGAATTAACATACTCTCGAAGTTCGTATTGTTGTTACAAAAACTAAGTCCGGAACTCTTCAGCCGTCAGCTTTGAAGCAGAAGTCGAATTCCATTTACAGAGGCAGAAGTTCCCGAAGGCACGAACTTCGCAGGGACCGGGTTCGTTACGCTAACTCAGTTTGCAGGACGTGGGTAGTTAAAAGATGCGATCCCATGTCGGTCTACTTAAGTGGTTCTTTGTTTGAATCGCGGGTTCGTTTAAGACGAATGCTGTGGTGCTAAGTTTACGGTAGGGTGTTTGTTGCGTGGAGGTGTGATTCGATGCTTTACAGGTAGTGGCGTTATTTTAAATTTTCACGTGGAGTAAGGAGAATTACTACACAGTTGGTACTTTTTTTAATTCTGTGGTATATCGAAGTATTCATACAAAAATTACGTTTATATTTATTTATTATATTGATACTTGAATTGTTTTTATCCATCTATTAGGAGTTATCGGTATCCAAATGACGGTATTAAGTATCATTTGCTCGATTACTGATTTTGCTGAAATTACTTAATTTGAACAAAATCAACAATACGTATTTTAAGGGAGGGATCCGTTTATTTAAATGTATGTTGAGAGTTCTAATTTTGCTAAGACCCGGTAATGATCAGGTTCTATATCTGCTTACAAATGTGAATTAAAAGATAAGAAAAGACTATTCTTTCGACTGTTGAATGTTACCGTAAATATAACTGACATTAATGACATTAATTTCTGAATAGTTTAGCGTGATTCCAATGCAGCCTGCTTTTGATAGAGTCCATTGAAACAAGAATTAAACAAAAGCAGTTTTCTCACATAAAAAACCGCGCATTATTTTTTGCATTTGTCACTCTGACTGTCTTTAAAGAAATGCTTGGTTTTAATTACGCTGTGGTCATATCGACGCAATCCTACTAATATTATAAACGCGAAAGTTGGTAAGTATGGATGGATGTTTGTTACTCTTTCACGTAAAAACTACTGAATGGATCAATATGAAATTTGGCACAGTGATAGTTTATAGTCTGGAATAACACATAGGAAACTTTTTATCCCGATATTCCCACGAAATTTAGAACAACGTGGGTGAAACCGCGTGTAACAGCTAGTTTATTATATTTGTTTGGGAGCCGCTTCGCGTCTGCTCCTCGGTCTGGCATTGCCGGTTCTGCTACTATAGAGTGAACACGAGGAAAATTAAAATATTTATTTCTCCAACATTGACAAGTACTTGCTCTTATTCCCGTCAAATAAAACCTGACTCTGCCACGAGTCGGAAAAACTATTTACCTAAAAACGTGGTAAAAATGTGCCAACTTTTGTATTGCAATTTTTCCAGACTGCCACGCATGTCCAGACGGAACCTACGTCATACGTCTACGTACAGCATCCGCGCCTAAAACAACAGTAATGCAATTGTTTCTAGAAGGCATAAAGAGTCTCATATTAGGCTATAAAGTTGTGATGTGTGTAATTTGTTCAAATGAAACCGTCAAGGACTGACAGTGGACTGCGTCTTATACTACTAATCGGAATTAAAACATTTTCGTGGTATTTGATAGACTTGTGGATGCAGGGCCGGATTTAGAGATGTGGAGGCCCCGGGGCAACAATTGAGTTTAGTTAGACGTTTTTAATGTTAATGCCCGTTAAAGTATGAAAGCAAGGCAAATTTAATCTTGTGGTGGCCCCTCTTTTGTGGAGGCCCTGGGGCTGTCGCCCCGGTTGCCCTCCCCTAAATCCGGCCATGTGTGTACGCGTGAAGCTCTTTGTTGGAAAGTTCTTTGTACTGATATTGGTGATTATATTTAACCCAAAAACCAAATAAATTTTTATATTTATTTCTTAACTTTGACAATTACTTGTTCTTATTGACGTAAAATAAAACATGCTTTATGACTCTACTACCAGTTCGGAAAGACGTCCGTGTAGATCAACTGACACGAAACTTCACTTCGATATCTCTTTATATCTAAACAAAATTGTTATCTGAATCAGTTAGCTCAGCAAGGCTATCCAAAGGAACACCCCCAAAAGGCACCCTTTTACGAGTTAACGCGGAATTCAGCCATCGCCCTTCCCAACTATACTACAGGGAAGTGAGCGACGCGTCACCCGATGCTATCGAGACCGTTTTAGAGATATGAGCCTTCCCCAATGAAGGGGGTGGCGTCAGGCTGTTTGAAGTCCGCTGCACTTGCCTGCTGCGTTGTTTCACTTCACACAGACTCGAACCCTCTAAAGATGTGAGTTTCCTCACTATTTTTGACTTTACTGTTAGAGCAGTCTTCATGTACTTAAGTTGAAAACTCTATGGTACCTTTATCAGTCAGTGGGGTTGAAACCCGGAACCTTAAGATCGACAAGCCAGCACATTAACCACTGTGCCACTGACGCTCTAATCTTAACCGCAATATAAATATTTATCAAGAATATTATATTTAACAATAAAAAACACGAAAAAGGTCACATAAAAAGGAACTAAATTGAAATAAAATTAAATAAACCTGGTATTTTTTCTAGGAATCTCCCGCGCAAAGCACTTAACTGTCGCTAACGTGACCGCAGTAATACAATTATCCGCCACGAGGATCGCTGGAATATTACAAGATTACAACCTTTCAAAATGGCCGACGAAAAAAGCGCAAAAATCTCTGATCTATCGAGACTTTGTACACAGAATTACAACAAATACTTTAACAAGTAATTGAAATTAATATAAAAAGTATTAGAAATTAGTTAATAAAAATCAAAATAGAGTTAAATAACTTACTCCACCATCTTGTCAAGCACGGACCTTTGCCGCTGTAAGCAACTTGTTACCTTAGCGACTCCGAAACTTAGCAGATTGACAATGAATATCGTTTAAAGAAAATAACACAATTTTGATATTACAGAATTCATTTATATAATTACATATTACACAAATTAAACAATGCCACAATTATGTAATTATTAAGATAATTAATTCAATAATTAAAATCAAATACGCATATACTTATACGACCTCAGGAACCAACTGAACTAAATTAATTCTGTCATTCTAAACAATAGCTCATTGAATTTAAATTTGGAATGCTATTTTTTACCGATACTACTACATTCGATATTTGAAAAGATTACAAATCGATAAAAATTTAATTATCTATTTAAGTATGTGAGTTATTCTAGGAGAATTTTTAAATGAACATTTGTAATTTAATTGAGAAATGTTTGATTAAAACAATAAACTGACGTAGGTATTGTTTTGTTCCTTCTACAAACTCGCAATATGTTGCTGTACCTTTTAATGTGTCTTAGAATAAAGATGTCTTAGTTATCTGCAGCAATGCCTTATTCCGTAATATTTGTGAGTGTATTAATATATCTTTCCTTCAAGTAAACAGAGTATTTGTAACGGTTAGTTTTCTACCGAGTATCGTATATATCGCGTCAATGAATACTTGTAACAGCGATTGTACTAATATTTATCTCTTTAAAAAAAGTTTTAATAATTGTTATTCTTCGCTTGTTACTGTGTTCGCTTTATACCTAAGCAAGTATATAAGAAGAGGTAAAACACAGAGACGAATGGAAGAGCAATTATCAGCGGCCTGCTATAACCGAGATGACATCGTCGCGATTATCGCCGGATCCCGGATGCTAGCAATCATGGTGATTGCTGAAACAATGAACTAAAACATCATTACGAACCTCTTTTATCTCTGAAGCTATAATTACGCCATCTTGTGTTCCGAATTTGAATTCTCTGTGACGTGCCTGGAATTCTTCATTTTGAAATTTGGAATTATTCAAAAGAAAGACTTATTTTAACGAGGAGTTAAAATGAACTGTATTACCAAGTAGTTAAGGCTGTAAGCGAATAAAGCAGTAAGACATATTTTTTGTAATCCTTTTTACATTTCCATGCTTTGATCAAAATGTTATCGAAAGTTTTAATTCGATAAACTTATTTTAAATTGTATTACTTATTATACTTATATTATAGTATACTTATTTTAAATATAAGACTATTTAAAATACTTACACAGTTTCAATCCTCGACGTCCTGGGATAGCAATGAGGACAAAAAGTGTATATTAGACATATTCCACGAAAATTATCTATTCTCTTTGGCTGCTTGGAATGAAACTACAAGTAAAGTATCAAATAATCATTTTAAAATGTATAAGGTAGCTTAGATAACACAGGGTGTAAACAAAATTACAATATAAAAATGACTTACTTTTACTACGGAACTAGAGCTCAAAAGGAGTTTATTAATGTACTTTCAACAATTAGGAATTTTTTAAATGTCAAAGTTGGTTCTATATGAGGTCTGTCGTTCCCGTGAGCACATTCGATCTTTTGATATTTCTTTTTATTTTTGTTACAACCTTTATAAGCTACGAGTGAGTATTTTCTAAAAAGGTCTCTAATGTGATATCAATTGAGTCGGTAATTGTTCTTAAGGTGGTAAAAAGTATATTTCACGATGTTTCTTGAAGGCTCAAAGATTTAGGCATGTAAATAACTTTTAATGAATAATTAAATAACTATTGGTTTTAGATATATTGATAAGACCGTTCTACGTTCCGAATAATTACTTTTAAAACTTTGGTAAAAAAAAGTTTATTCGGTATGTCAACAATTTCATATTACCTTTTATTAATATTCTAAATATTTTGAAAATTAAACGTTTAGACAAATTTAAATATTGATTTCTCAACATTGATAATTACTTGTTCTTATTGACGTCAACTAAAGCATGACTCTACCACCGGAGAAACCGGAGAAAACCTTCGTGAAGTGGAACTGCCAAGAAAGTTCACGGGTATATTTTATTCAAATAAATTTATAATGGCTCTCATGTCTATACAAAATTATCCTTATCTACATCTGTTTGACCAACCCAACAATCTGATAATAATAACGATATTGTGCAAAATATAATTATTACAAATAATTAGTTTATAATAGCATCAACTTTAAATACAGAATGTCAGTACATGCGAGTCAGATATCATGATATCTACCTACCTACGGTATATCGTACCTTACTTAGGGGCTTAAATTCAAATTTAAATATTTATTTCTCAACATTGACAATTGCTTGTTTTTTATTGACGTCAAATAAAGCATGACTCCATCACCAGTTTGGAAAAACCTTCGTGCAGAAGAACTGGCGAGAAACCTCACGAGAGTTACTGTTTCCGAATAAGTTTACACCGGCCGTTATGTCTATACAAAATGACATTGGCATTCTTATCTGCATCTGTTAGCTCGGCTTCTTGCATCTTACAAAAGAAACCTGCATAGTAAGAAAGTCAGGCCATGACGAGTCAAACGTTATCTCGTACCGTATCTAGTAATGTGTGAATGTCCTATCGCGGGGATGCGAGTAGTGCGCGCTCACAGCTCATTAGCGGCGACCAGCGGAGGCCCGGTCGTTAGCAGCGGGCGGCGAGCTGTGAGCGACGGTAGATAAAGGATTCTATTATTAGGGTTATTACTTTTGTTGCTATGTGACAAAGATATGATAGAACTGAACTAACGATGGCAAGTTACGTTTTGTGTCTTATTTTTACATGGAAAAAAATTAAATTATAATAATTTCAATGGTGGTTTGCTTTTGAAATGATTTATTTTCAGAACTACTAGTTTGGGATCAATTCAGTGATAGAGTTTGAAGTTTTTGATTTGTTCCTTAAGGCGCCAAAAACTGCCCTTTGCCAGTCCGATACTTGATGTTATCTACACGAAAAATCCTCAGTATCTTTTTTCAAAATTGTCCTGAAATAATTGCGGGATACAGTACGATCATGCACTCACCCCCTCGCCATTCCTGAACACCGTACATTATTCAGTATCAAATATTGTGCTATAAAATGTTGGAACGATATTCCTCTGCCTTTTCGAGAGTGTGGCTCAGATTGAAAATTCAATATATAAATCTTTTTTACTACATCACAATTTAGTAACTGTGTGTAGCGTTACCTAATTACCTGTCCGTGTCCTCTTTTCAATTGTAACCTTAAACTTTTATAACACATGTAACTAACAATTATAATATAGGTATTTTATATACATCATTTATTGTATATATAATTGTTAAAACTAACTTACAAACAATACGTACAATGCATTTGTAACTTACATTTACTTATGTTATTTAATGTCTCAATATTAGTTTATGTCTCTGAACGAAACGGCTTGCGCAGCTGGGCGAGCGCGTTACCCCATCACAGTGTTGCAACTGTCCTTAGGTTGGAACATAAGCTGAGTGGCCGCCCTTCGGCACACACAATAACAACAAATCAACTTGTGTTTCGCGCAATTTATTTATCACTATAATATGTTTTTGATCTACGCTATTCTGTGTTTTTCTACGAGTATTCTGTTTTTGCCCATTTTTGTAATATTTTTGGTTACAATAGCATTGTGTGTTTTAATAAATCTTTTCTTTTCTTTTATGACAAAATAATGCAATAGTTAATAGGTGAGTCAATTATTATTTATGTTGTGTAATTATAGAAATTTTATAAAATTGGAAAATGATTCTATTGACTGATTATTAAATGATCAGAAAACTTTTATATGGAGAATAACTTTGGCACTTGACAAGACTTTCCATAGAAATTGTGTAAAATTCACTGAATTATACTCCTGATAAAAGTTATCAGAGCACAGAGAGATCGGCCCATACAAATTTACAATTCTAAAAACTTTCTCCAGAAAGTCATCAGAATATTAAAACGTCAGTCTTCAAAAGGACAAAATGTTAAAACATGCTCCTGACTGAGGACTGCGTACAATCCACTGGCATCCCAGGATCAGCGTCGCCACAAGGGTGCCCAGGGACTAAACTAAGTCGGACGTCACATTTTTGTCGCACTAAAGTTAAAGCGACCGTTGCGTCATCATCGAAAGGGGTAATAATAATAATAATAACAAATCCCCAGAAAAACACACCAACTGTATGGCCCCACAGTAAGCAGAGCTTGTGTTATGGATGACCATACAACGAACTGGGGGAACCCAGAATAAACTTACATATATAAATACAAACAACCATGACCCGAGAACAAACATCTGTGTTCATCACACAAATGAATGCCCCGGCCAGGACTGGAACCTGGGACCTTCGGCGTATGAGGCAGGGCTACTTACCACTACACCACTCGGTCTTCAAGGTAAGCAAATGGTTTACTTCAGTGTTTATAAAAATGTGTATAAACACTTATATGATTCCCGCGCAGTTTCCTAGTGGCTCTTTTAGTTCAGAAACGTGCTGTTTATTTTGCATGGCGTCACTGACTGATGCTGTCAAAGCACTTCGTATTGAGTAACACAGTTCCTTGAATTTAAAAAGAAACTGGTCAAGCAACGAGGCTCCGTTTACTTTGTAACCGTACCTTTTGACTGAAGGCAGGGGCGAGAATACATTTCAAAAGGTGTACTTTTTGAAAAATTTAAAATAACCCAATTTCTCTCTGCATAACAAAAGAAAGTAATTGCTGTAAAGATACATCTTTACTGAACAAGATGAAAGCTTAAATACTTTAAAGAATTCCGTACAGAGCGTACAAGCGTCTAAGCAGCCCAAATGTAGAAGGTATCGGAGAGGGCAGGAGAATAAAAATGCTCTGACGCATACTCCGCGCGCCTACCAGAGCCCTACCCACTAGAAAACCCCCTGAATGGACCGTGCAATTTTTGCCTCACAGCCTTCATCTGAAGCGACGGCCAATTGGAGAGAGAGGCCGCGCTAGCGGGGCCCAGAAGGGGACACCCGCTGGGTTTTACATAGCACTGAAGGTGCTCAAAGCATTGATGGTGAATTCATAGCACTGAAGGTGCTCAAAAATCGCAAAGAAATGTTAAATTAAATAACATTAATAGAAGTTAATTCGAATTTACGTTAGAATTAGAAGTAGCGGCCAGAAGGGCTTCGAGATCTGATGACAGTCTGGTGGAAGAGTACGCTTGCGTACTCTTAGGCCTAGCGACTTTGAACTTTGAATCGAGAACAGGGGCTGAAGCTGAAGCTCGAACTAATGGATTGGGGTGGGTTTCGGAGCGTGTAAAGAACGCTTCCGAGAGCGTTTTAAGGTGCTGTTGCACTGTAGGAAATTCAAGATCTCTGCAAAGGTCCGCGTTACGCACGTAACATGATGCGTTTGTGGCCCTGCGGCAGAAGAGATTTTGAACCACCTGCAGTTTGTGCAGGAGGGAGGGTTTGGCGTGGGCAAAGATTGGCGAGGCACATGTCATGGCGGGTCCAACGCAGGTCGTATAAAGCGTACGTTTGTTTCTAAGAGACATTTTACTTTTCCTACTTAACATACTATTTAGGCGGCCTAAGTAAAGACGGGCGAGTTTCGATACTCTATCGACGTGTGGCTTGAAAGAAAGCGTCGGATCTAAGGTGACGCTTCAGTATTTAGTACTGCGCTTCCAGGGGATGGGAATGCCTAACATTCGAACGTGGGGATCGCCAGCGGGACGACGGCGTTTGGGGTCGAAGCGAATCGCATAGCTCTTTTTAGGGTTCACATCGATGCGCCATTTTTGAAACCATGCACCGAGGGCGTTTACGGCCTTTTCGAGTCTGGTGATGAGCTGCGGGACACTGTGACCTTTGGTGTAAAGGGCGGTGTCTTCGGCAAAGAGGGCGAGTTTGACGCCTTTTGGCGGGATGGGAATGTCGTTGGTGTACACGGGGTACGACAGAGGAGCGAGGGCTGAGCCTTGAGGGACTCCAGCCTTTATGGGCCGAGGTGCGGAAAGCGTGCCTTCATATTTAAATCGGTCTTTGTGAAACGTTGCGATTATCCTGACTAGGCGATCCGGTAAGCCTATTTTGTAGAGTTTATTTATTTTATTTTATTTTATAAACGAGACTGCTGTGCCAGACTTTATCGAAAGCCTTGGCTACGTCGAAGAAGACTGCGACCGCTTTATAACATCGTGGATAGAAGCCTTCGAGTATGTATTCGACTATACAGGGTACTTGCTGAGGGCAAGAGTGTTTAGCCGAACTGATGGGGAATGATGAGGGGCTCACCATCCATTGGAAACAGATGGTTCCTCATTCGAGAGAGTATGACTCTTTCGAGAAGTTTAGCCAAAGACTTGAGGAGGCTGAAGGGTCTGTAATTAGCCGGGATATTCAGAGGTTTACCCGGCTTGGGAATGCCTATGACTGTCGCTTCTTTCCAAGCATTTGGAAAGTAGCTAAGGTCGAAGCAGGCATTGAATATGATTGCTAACAAGGTAAGCACCTGTTGCGGCAGATGCTTAAGTGCATGGTTAGAGATTCCATCCGCACCCGGAGCCTTTAAGATATTAATTAATATTCAAACTGTATATAGTGTTCACGCTGTTTCACCACATCGGCTCGTGCAGCGGGCAACACTTCGGCGAAGACCCTCGTCGCTTCATCTCGCTCACCTATTACTTATTTTACTTTGTCATGTGACTTACCCAGTTTTAACGTAAACGATTTGTATTGTAATGTGACCCCTTTCCATTTAATACATTAAAAACTTTAGCTTCCTCCCCTAAAACCAAACGGAACTGTAGCGGCGTACTCCAAATAAACATGTGTATAACAATTCGCATTTTATTTAACTAAACAGGTCGCCGCTTGTTCATATTAGAGGCATTTCAAGTTAGATAGATCGATAGATAAACTTTATTGGTACCACTAACTGAGACACTTAACATTAAACAAATTATACATAATATCAACCTAATATCCACTAAAACTTAACCTATTCACAAGACATAAGTAGCTTAATGTGTTAAGTATTAATTAGTGAATTATTCAACTATTAATATGACATGTTGTTAAATTCAGAAATATGAAACTTGCTTATGTTTAAACCCCTAATAACTTCTAGAAGCAGATTCATCAAAGTTAATTAAGTATGAAATTGTCACCAAACCATAGTACCTACTTAGCTAATAACAGTGCAACACTCGGACGTCCCTACAGAGCCGCTAAAACGTTAGTACAATGAAAGATCCCTGCGTGTCGACTTGAAACCGTTTAAGTAACGCGTAATTACAGTAGTAATGCGTAAAAAGTGTGAGTAATTACCGGGCCGAGGTACCGCCGAGATAGACTGAGTTTTTAGGTCAGTTCGTTCACTTTCTACATAATTTAGAAGAAAATTATTACTTTGAGTGACACTGTTCGACTTACTGAAAGCAACTTCGGGACTAAACTTCTCTAGATATTGAAATTTGTAATGACGCAAGCAAAGATCTTACTTGTAATTTCTTTATGCTAGTAATATCCCAATCCAAACTGAGTTTAATAATGCTAAAGTGAGTTTGTTTGTTCCGCATTTCCGCACCCTCAGAAAACATCGCATCGCGTCGCGTCGCCAGAAAAGAACAAACCAGAGGTGATGCGTGCATACAAGTGAACAAGTTTTTGGGGAAATTATTCACATATAGTCACAGAATTATAATGGAGAGTGTTTTTAGTAATGGATTGAAAATTATTCTAGCAGTTTGTTGTTAAAACTTACCTCAAACAATATTTTAAATACCTAGCTAGAGTGATTTAGTTAAGTGCGTTTATTTGAAATCCATAATTGTTTCGCGAACCCTGCCGTCATCAGTTAACCTAGCAATAAGTTTTGTTGACGGTGCTATGAAAAAAAAACCTTTGTTCCTTTTATATGTGTTGATCGATAAATATTTTTAAAAACTATGTTATAACATATTATTTACTTCAATCTAAGTGAATCTAAAATGCAATTAATGCAACATAAACATATAAATACGAAATGAGATGATCGATAATTCGTTCATAAACAAGTCTGCTCCAGAACCATAACCCAGGGTACTTGATGTAGGTCGCAGCCACGCCACGGAAGAATCATTTTTATAATGTGCCATTATACATTATTGTGCCGATCTTTGGTGCTACACCTAAATGACACCAATCATTTTGATAGAAACGCGACGGAAACATACAGGCCGATTAGAGAGGTTCGTGGCCTTAGAGGTGGAATACCTCTACACGTGTCTCTTGACTGCGATTTTCGTGAACCCATTTTAGGTACAGTTTACCGAATCGACTACAAGATTGCGGTTTTCAGTAAGTGCCTACAACTAACAAGGAAACAGCATTATAAATGTATAAACATAACTGTATGCTAATCAACGGATGTTCAGCTTTTTCCGGACGTATAGAAATTTGGTAAACAATAACAGATAGGAAACTACTAGAACTGTAGCGTCGAGTTTTGAACATTTAGTAACATCCTATGTCGACGTCCGTGTTTGACACCCTGATTAATTCTACTTTCGGTAGAATTAATCTCAAGATGGCTTTTTGAGGTCTGGCATATTCGATGACATTACACCCATGAGGTCTACGATGTGTAAGGATTCTATTTACCGTTTTGTGCTCACCAGTTGACGCCACTGTCGAATAAGGTCCTGAGTATAGCTGTGAAAGTTTGTTATTACGGGCGTGAAAACAAAGTTTACCTTTAAATCGATACCTTAAAACCGTACTCTAAAAATATTGAGCAAGCCGTAGTGTAGCGCAGATCCTTTTTGTTCGGAAAAAAGGAAATCATAAGTTTTCGAAGAATAAACTGTCTTAAAATAGACCTATAACTCATATTTGCCATAATTAATTTCAGGTATTGCGCAAATATTTATAACGGTATACTGTAACCAAACAAAGGCTGTTTGGTTTAACAAACAAAGTCTGACACGCTAAATTACTCTCTCGAAATAACTTCCATCGTCAACCGACATCTCGAGATAAAGATGAACGAACGTGCATGCTATGTAGCAGGTAACTTCGCGGAATATTTTATCTATAAAAAACCTTCGATAAAAGAAGTTTCGATATACATATAATTTAAATTTAAATCAATGATGTATAATTATTTCAAGGGCAATTTATACACATACTAGGTCTCTACATTAGAACTTCTAAAGAACTAACTTCGTAAAAAATAACAGCCTGCAAATGCTGCGCCGATCATGTAGTGGTTCATTGACCTCAGATCAATTAGTGGCCTGTGACGGTGTAAATACCGTTCTTTACGCACGTCTGTTTCTTATTGATTAACTAGTCTCCGTGCGTAGACACGCAGCGTATTAGAATACCCACTTTTGGTATACATAATAAATACCGTAGAGCAGCGACTCCCAAATAGAAAATCTACGACCGGGTCCAATCACCATTCCAACTCTAACTTCAATAGCATTGTTTCTTTGTAAGTCAGCGTTGTGATTGGTCAGCTTTTGATTTTCTTTGGATGAAAGGTGCTCGAAGTCTGAATCTTTAGCATGCTGTGGCGGAGAACATAACTTGAGTTTAACAATGTCCCAATTAACATCTGTGTTCTTCACACAAAATATGTGTAGCATCTTTGTCACAAAATCTCTGTCGAATTGTATGGTTGGCAATGTTTTACAAAAAACACACCATCATATCTTCATGGATTGTGATGCACTTCTTTCTATGATTCAAATATCAAGTAGTTTCTTACTATACAATAGACTTTATTCCTATCAGGATCAACGTCGTCTGTATCATTATCGACATCTAAAATTTTGCGCAATATTTATTCTGTAGATTCCGCACAAAGACGTGTCTCAAAACAATGTAATACTCTAATTTCATTCATCTATTTATCAAAATCTTCAACAAATCACTTCACATTAGAAAATCTCAAGTAAACAGTCAAACTGGAACAACACCGGCGCGCGCGCATCGCACTTTCCATTCGACCTTAATACCCACTTGGCTGGTGTACGCACTTTAATAACTGAGCGCGGTTTCGTTTAAGGAGTCGGTATTCAGCATTTACATAATTTGTCTACAATATCGTCGTTTATTAATTCAGGCCACAATTAGCTATAATGTAAACCTTTCAAAACTCTTTTTCTTGTTTATAGAACTTTCTAAGTAATTTTTTATACAAGTAATTCTGAAGTCATTCTTGTAAGTAATTATTTTAAAGCATTATTAAAGTATAAAATATCTTTCGTATGAAGCAGACTAAACAAATCGCTGAGATATATTCATTTACTGACATAAACATATACTGACTAAAGACTCTATTTATTTAATTGTTAAACTCTGACCTTTATCTTACCTTCACGCTAAATGTAGGGAGGGTATATAAACGCGCCATTATAAATACATATCTACGGAACTATGAATGTGACTCAACTATTCAGCAAGCCAATTCATTTTTTTGATTACAGATCCTTTATTGGATTTATTTTTAAAATAAAATAAATATTTACAAATATATTTACAAAAAAATTACCACATGTCGTACAGGTAACTTTCAAATTCAGAGAAATAATAGCGAATCTGAGTGATTCTAACCAAAGGAATTGATAAATCAAAGCCACAAATATAATGTATTATAGATCTACGCAAGGTTTAATATTTGTAAATATCACAAGTTGATGATAAGAATAATAAACAATGATTTGTTACTTTCATCCTACTTCGTTTGAAATAGTGAGTCTTATAGTTTTAGAGATATAAATATAGATACCGAAAGTGAGACTAATCCTCCTTTGTCCATAAAACAAGATACGTAGACAACCTTTAGTATTTAACTGACGTCTTCGGATTATACATTTAATGCCTTCACTGCGTAATTACAAACAAATATCTAATGTCTCTAACTCTTTGGAAACTAAACAACTTTCATTCCATATATCGAGTCACAGTAATCGAAGTGAATAATAATAATAATAATAAATAAAAAATAAATAAGACCTTGCGCCTACAGACTTCTACTTTTTCCAGAATTTGGATAACTTCTTGGCGGGAAAAAAATTCAATACCCGAGAGGCAGTACAAAATGCCTTTGAAGAATTTGTTGCCTCCCATCCAGCTGATTTCTTCAAGAAAGGCATCAATAAGCTACCAATGCGTTGGCAAAGATGCATTGATTGCATGGGTGATTATTTTGATTAATAGAAATAAAAAATATATAAAAATATTACGCTTCATTTATTTCGTGAAAAACGGCAATTTCATAGGTAAAGATATTGTTTATGTTATTTTGAACCTAACTTGTTTTCTATTCGTGTATATTTTTTGATTTCCTCCTAGACCCGCGTTCATTTTTTTATATGCCCTTCTATTAATCTTATTGCACAGTTATGCAGACTTAGTGTAGATCTGTGTGTCTTGTCTTTGTCGGTTTTCTTAATTTTCTGAAAAAAATTATAAGATGTAGATACCCCCTTTTGTAAAGTCACTCCTCAAATAAAGTGTTATTATTTTATTTTATTCAGATTTAGAGTTTAGTTTAGAGTTACAGATTCTTTGTTCCTTTGATTTGTTTAACTGAGGATTTTATAATTGTTTAAAAGTATATTTGGTGAAAAAGTATTGGTCTTAATAAATAAAACTTGATGTGATGTTTCACTTCCTATGCGTGTATATTTATAAAATTTGTGTAATGTAATTTTACCATTATATTTTACTTATAGGTACTTATAATTCCTTTCGTTATTTCCGCTGTTAAATCAGCGTCTTCTACAAATGGCAGTTGATAATTGATAAAAACGATTTACAAAGAGGCAACAAACTGACATACCTGTATATATATATATATACGTATATCCTTCAAAATTCACATACATTTTTATTCTACGCACAATTATTCCGTTACATTGAAACATTAACCAATTAAAACTAGCGTCATGAACTGTAATCCCGCTCCGGCGAGCACTCGATCGCGCGGCGCGAGCAGTTACAGCCAAATGAAATACGTGGAGAGCCACCTCGTGGAGAGCACTCCACTACACGAGGATCCTACAAGAGTGCTACTCAATTATTTAAAGAGCTGAACTATTTTTTTTATATAAACGACGGTTCAGCTGTGACTGGATGCATACGCCGACAAATGTAACACAAAAACGCACAGCACAATTATTTGTATTGATCCGAGTTGTCTCAGAAAGTTTGCATGCATCCACCTGAAATTAAACCAGAACATGGATTGGATGGAAGAATCTACATAACGTACAGAAAACTAAATAGCAAATAATATTACAAGTTATTATATGTATATATATATATATAACCCAAATCTTATTTTTATATCTGTAATACTTTAAAAACTTTTTTGTAGAATAAGGTTCTACATAATTAGTTATATTTTAATAACGTACGATGTTTAATACTGTTTATGAGTGGTAATTAGTAAACAAAGTTCGAGGTATATTTTTATCATTAAGTAAATAACTAAGATGGCTAAAGTAAATAGTAATACCCCCTCTTTTATGTTCATAAAGTTTCCGCTCTGGTTGAGATGCTGTACAGCCCGCTGCACAGCAGGAAACTTCTTCATATTTTTAATTACCTTGGTTTTTAAATTATAAAAAAAGAAAAAATCAAGATGTTCTAAAATACTGATATCAAATTCCTACTACAAATAAATAGTATGTAAAGTTGTGTTGGGGAAACTTGTGAGAACAACCTGTGTGGATTCTTCCCTTGTTTACAATTGTACACAGTTTAGTAATAATAAGCACGTAGCGGCGTTTACTTACTGCGCACGCAGAGACGTTGCACGATAACTTAGGCCGCTCTTAATTATAAAATTTGCTTAGGAAATATACATACATATAAAGTAAAAATTCATTCATTCAAATTTCACTTGTCTAAACGCGAGCGACACTCGTAGTCATTCGGTATAGTGTTTTATTGTGTATCATACATTACGTATCTACGTAACATTGATACAAGATGCATATTTGTATAATTAATTATTTAGTTTGTTCTGAATGTTGTGCCCGATATCTTATTTATCGAGTAAGATTCCGAAAACAACGATTTTCACATTATATTGCTAGTAGATATTAAATATTATTAAAAAATATATATCTTCGAATTGTTTAAACATGACGAAAGATTTTTTTATTTTTGTTTAAAAATTATCAAGTTTTTATGAAATACAGTTTTTAATATCTTCTCATATTGGTTTGAAACTGCAATCGTTCAATATGCAGATTGGCTGACCCACCCGAAATAATAGAGTTAGGCAAACCCAGGTTTTGGAAATTGCCGCCAAAAATTCATTGTGATTGGTTTTGGTATTTGTGTGTTTCGATTTTTGAACTCTGTATGGAAATTGATTATCTTTGGAAATACTGTTAAACGTATTTAAGCCAATGTAAACTGTTGTAATGTAATTGTTTGTATGAATAATATTAATCTAATTACTTGCAGTAAAAGAACTATATTTTCTGTGAAAAAGCTGTCCATGCTTTTGCAATGGAAATGAAGTAAAAAATGTACGTCAAAATATGAAAAATCAATTCTAATCTAACAATAGATCAGGCGGGCTTTTTTATTTAAAAATGGCTAAAGAATTAAAACTCATGTCTTAGGCAACGTTTGTATTTAAAGAGCTGCTATATTAATTGCTGTAAAAAGATGGCTGGATCCCGCGTTAACTCGTGAACGGGAGCCGTTTGAGGGTGTTCGTAGTTTGGATACTTGGGGGGAGGGAGACTTGCCGAGCTAACAGATGCAGATAAGAATAATTTTGTATACACTTAAAGAGACATTGTAAATTTATTAACAAAAAATATATACCCGTGATTATTCTTGCCAGTTTTTCTTTACGAAGGTTTTTCCGAACTGGTGGTAGAGTCATACTTTATTTGACGTCAGTAAGCAGAAGTAATTGTCAATGTTGAGAAATTAATATTTATATTTGAATTAAGATTGCATAATTTTCTAAATATAAATTATAAAGACGTACAGTTTAGCTTCTTCTCTATTAATGTCCCTAATCCCTAACCTCGAATAATATCCTAGTAATAGGTGTTCTACACGCCCTCTACACGCCCTCTACACGCCCTCTACACGCCCTCTACACGCCCTCTACACGCCCTGTCGCTGTTCTAATTAACAGGTCTGGTTAGAATTCCAGTAAAACGGAGTTTGAACCAAGGACTCTTCTACCTGGAGTTCCAGTTGCATAACGTAGCGAAGCAGGTATCTAGCACCACAATGCTCGATGCATAAATTAGTAAATTAGCTGGAACTCTTGTATGAGTACACGAGTTTCCCCGTCACCCACAGATATGCAATGGAATTTAGTGCATTGAAAGATCTCAGAGCCGGACGCAGGGGGCAGTGTCACTACCTTGTTTCAACACCAAAGGTTGCAATATTCAATGAATTTGAAGAAGTGAAATGCAATCAACTTTTGGAAGTGAGTCGTTGTGTCAGGATTCGATCCTTAAACTCAGTAAATCAAACAAAGCGCTTTCTCCACACCGTCGCGTCTGTAACTTTCACAAACGAAAAGATGCACGTAAATATCCGAGCAAGCAACTTAGTTCCAATTCCATTGACGACCGAGTGGTGTAGTGGTAAGTAGCCTTGCCTCATACGCCGAAGGTCCCAGGTTTATTATATGTTTGTTTATCTGGGTTCCCCCTAGTTCGCTGTATGGTCATCCATAACACAAGCTCTGCTTACTTTTGGGCCATATAGTTGGTGTGTTTGTCTGGGGATTTATTTACTATTATTTATTTATTGAATAATAATAATAAGAGATGCGCTAATTTAAATAAACTTCTAAATTTTTATGGTATCACTCCATCTGCCCAGTTTTTCCAGTCGTATCTGTTCTTCGAGGGGGAAAGGGAGACGACGCGACCAGGCGAACGAATCGATCGAGCCGAACGCGCTCTTCTTTCAAACTAAACAAGCGCTGCGAAAAAGGACACACTCTATACCTACTTTGGTAATTTAGTCAGGCGAATAATACTGGCATAACATACATCAAGGATTAGGAATAGTGCCGCTTTCCATATTCAGAATACACGGCGCGGCGCCATGTTTGACGGGCAATAGGTGGGTTGGTTAACACATGTCACCAGACACGTGATTGTAATAAGAGATCTTCATTCACTGTTGTATTGGCTGTGTCAAATTCAAAATTCAAATATTTATTTCTCAACATTGACAATTACTTGTTCTTATGGACCTTAAATAAAGTATGACTGTACCGCTAGTTCGGAAAAACCTTCGTGAAAAAGAACTAGCAAGAAACTTCACGGGTATAACTTTTTTTAAATAAATGTACAATGTCTCTTTATGCCTATACAAAATTATTCCTATCTGCATCTGTTAGCCCGGCAAGTCCCCCCAAGTATCCAAACGACGAACACCCTGAAATGGCACCCGTTCACGAGTTAATGCGTGATTCAGCCACCTAGGGCGGGCTCCGTGTCCCGGAGACCCGCAGGTGGTGTAATGACTACCTTTATTTATCATATTGAATTGACTGTGTCACCGAGGTGGAACAGAAGGCGTTCATCCTCGGATCGAACGCTGATAAGAGTACAAATGCGCAATCATTGTTTATGTAAAATTGAATTAAGTTACATATCTACTTATTCCCTTTATTATTATTTAGGACTAAATATTTACGATGAATATTATTCATTAATGTTACTGGTTCACAGTTTTACTAACGAGTGTTTGTGTGTGAGACACTAATTGTAACTAATTTAGCCAAGTTTCATTCTGCGTGCCAAAGAACCATAGAATGTTAAAGAGAAGGTTCCATTAGACGCTTTCTTTAAAAAAATCAATATGGCCGCGGGAAACCACGTGTCGACTGAGGTTCCTATAGGTAGTCCTTCAGGATGTTGCCGATACATAAACATTGATGTCCATAATAATTATAACTGCACTTGAGTATCAACATTGTATTACTAAGCAAAAATTTGGATAACACGGCAATCAAAACAGCATTTAAAGTTTTCAACAAAAGTAAACTTTAACATAACATCTTAAGGTTTAAAATATATCTTTTAGTTAGTGATCCTCGCAAGCCATCTTTCCTTGATCTAGGTACAAGCGGTGCCTCGGGATCAGGCACCGGAATTCTGTGGTACTTCTGGTTCAAATACCTAATTACCAAATTTCTAATAGTAAAATAATTTTGAAAGTCGGTTACCGAAAATAATCTCAAAAATCAAAATTGCTCGTCGTTTTATACAAAACATATATCCGATCCAATGATCCACCAAAAAGTGTCTTTTCCTTGTGAATGTACTTATATTTAAGTATTTGTACAGAATTTTTTCTTCAGTTGGTTTTAGGGCAAACAACATACGCACGGGGAAAAATGTTATTGCAATATTAATCTAGCCAAGAGCATTAGATAATCACATCTTTAACTACAACACAACGAAGTCGATTCTCCTGGGGTGTAGCCAAATTACAATCTACAATCGCTAACGCTATAGGAAACGCTTACTGACCCTGGCAGCATCGTTGTATCATGTGATTCTTCATACAGTTTCCGCGCTTTCGATAGCATTAGCGATTGTAGGTTGTAATATGGCTACACCCCCTGGCTTTTCAGGATACTTTCTATGCCAGGATCTTTTCTATTCCTTATTAGATATATTATGTTATAGGTACCTGGAAATCCAAACATTTTCTTATAAATATTTCCACGGCAATAAAAACAACTTTGATTCACACACAAGTGACAGGCACGAACAACAGCGCATCACCAGGTCCGCGGTAGGCACAAGGTCGCATGAACACGTTTGTCAACAATAGACAGCGATTATGTGAGCAATGTCGAAGAGATGATAACACAGTTTAGCTGTTTCGATATTTCATCAACTTGATGTGATAAATTGTAAAGTATATGATAATAATAAAAAAAGATTTTTTAATTTTTTTGTGTTCGAATCAATTTAACATAAGAAAACCGATATTGACGAATAAAATAGTAAAGAATTCATCCGTAATATTACATGGGACAGAAAATAAATGACTTCTAATAAAATTGATTCTAGATTCGAGTATGCATTATTTATTTTTAATACGGAAAAGTATACACAGTCGAATATAGAACTCTTCTAAAGTCAATTTCTTTAGTTTATTGTATTTTGTTTTTGTTTTGTTGATGGCAATAGAGTTTTATTATTATTATTATCAGTTATTATTAACTCTTTTAGGTTATTATAAGTTAAGGCATAAACTTGACTTAGATGACTCAAAAACTTCAGCGTAACCTAACTTACGAACTGTCAATCAAATGCCATGCAGAACAATACCCTCATGTCACTGGGTGTAACGAGTTCTTAATTTAAATTGTTAAACCGTTGTCAGACACATAATATTTTGAAGTTTTAGGGTACACTGCTTGTGTGATTGATTATGATACTTTACAGCATAGGTTCAATTTACTTCGTGCTAACTTCTCAACGGGTTGTATGTTTACGTGCCTGTAAGCACTGTTCAATATGTTAAGTCACGCGGAGACCCTGGAGCCAGCAGAGCTTGTGGCAACAAAGCTGTCCGGTGACACATTTGATTTGTAACTTGCAATTTTTTAATGTTTTCATTTTATATCTTTATGAAAGTCTCCGGGCAGTAGGAGGCAGGCCGGCTCTACCTCGTGTCCTTTTGAGCATAATAAATGCAACTGTAGTAAACGGCGAACGACCCACCTGCGCAGGCGCCGCTCGGTGAGACCCACATCACGCTGCAGACCGGTGCGGGGTATGGATAACGAATTTACCACCTCCCTCCCCGTGGAGGGTGCCTGCTTAGGCACAAAATAGAAAACAATCAGAGTGTGAGCCCATTTTCTTACGGGAAAATAATCACCCTGTATGTATTACGTAGTTTCGAATATTCTGAGACCCAGACCGAGGCTGATGTTGGTTAGAGTCACACTGGCGCACAACTCCAATGCCATCCGTACGTTTTCTACATTGTACACGCAGCCTTCCATTCCATTATTTCATTCGATCCAATCCGTTTCCCACTTGTTTTTCACTAAGACTGTTCCAACCCGGTCCAGACAAGGTAACTGCCATTTGCGCCAAGAACCATATAAATGCTGAGAGGAGGCAAATCTGAATCAACCGTTGTTGTCATAGAGCAGAAAGTAGGCGCTGCATAGGAACAAGAATTGTCCCTACGTCATCGATCGTTGCACCTATGTTTGAGTTTAAGTGAAAAAGACATAGAAATGACAAATAATTTTCACAAGTAACTAAACAACAAAAAATAACATAATTAAGTTTGTTTTTTAATAAAGACCGTAGAATATAATGAATTAAATAAATAAAAATATAGCTAAGCTTACATCGACGTAATGTTTTCGTGAAAATGTCTTGATATTGTTTTGTTAGCTCAAGTGCTCGGATTTCATACCTTCAACCATTGAACTAATATTACGCTGTATCAAAATTATATCATTCATTAAACATTTCAATCCACACTATAATCCACACTCGACACTCGTATTCATCGAGAATAACGAAAAAATACACAAATAAATCTTTCCTTATTATATTATTAGTACAGATTGCATTGAAACGACACAAATTTTACTAAGTTTCTTGCAAACAAATGATTTTGAGTTGACTTAGATCCATCCGTCCCTACGATGCAGAAAACTTGCATTACTTGTATACAGAACGGCGGTAAAGCCACGTGGGGGTATTAAATGTTTCTTATGTGTCAACCTATATGTTTAGTCTATTACCAAGCTACGCAGATAGCGATCAGTCAACCTTGAAGCGGCACTCATCTCCAACACAGCGCCATCTCGGAGTTCAGTGAGATACACAGATTTTCCAGTTGACTGAGCGCGACCCCGAACATTTACTGTAGCAATAATTGCACAGCACTAATCCATCACGTTTTCGAAATAATAAATTAAAGATAAAATGTTTTGTTGCTAGCTAGGAAGCCTTATAGTTCCTGCACGTCCGCCAGCTGGACTGTTGTCTGAGAGTTCGGAGAGCCAGTTGGTACTCAGGGCGGCAGGAATCGGGTAACTACAGAATACGCAATACCAGTTTCTTGCCAGTTCTTCTTCACGAAGGTTTTTCCGAGCTGGTGGTAGATTCAGATTGTATTTACCGTGAATAAGAACAAGTAATCGTCAATGTTTAGAAATAAACATTTGTATTTACTATGGGTAATCTTTATTATACCCAAACCCAAGTTTAATTAAAAGAAAGTATTGTTATAATTTGTTGAAAACAATGTTTGTAGATTTTAATAACACTGGCGAATTTTATTTTTTTATTTTGCTGTAAGTTTGACTACGATAATGCCGAGAGTACATAAGTTTGTGCCTCTTCTAAGTTTATTTATACTGTACCCGAGCAAGCTGAGTTTAGATAATGTCAAGTCATAAATATGCCTAGTGTCTATCTTTGCAGCGATATTTTGCAAAGTTCAAGTTATTATCAAGTAGGGTAAATATGAGACCAACCAGCTACTTTGTAGGTCGGATCGTAAACTGTATTTGTATAGAAACAAGGTTTATTTGGCACCGATCGACATTTTCATATGTTTGCGTGCCTTATGTGTCAGAAGGTGAGATAGTCGTAAGATTTTATCAAAATAAGTAATAAATAATAAATCGTATGTAAAAATATTTATGATATTAAATTAAGTGTTTACTGAATGTATTAAAATATTGACATTCATGCACCTAATTCCTTTATATTTGGGCGTTTGATTTCAAGACAGCTAAACTCTCGGGTTCCGGATACTCTAAGTTCCGGCTAAGCGCCCCCAGCACTAGGCCACAAAGTCCGGTGAAATTTAAAAGGCTAATAGGAGCATAAATAAACTGTCCATTTCGAAAAAAAAAATCCGGATACTCGTTAAAGTATTGCTGTACCTTTAGATAGATTGATGGATAAAACTCGTGACGCATGACTACACGAAGAACTCGCGCCGCGTTTGTTGACTGGAAGATATGTTATGTTTAATTGAAGCGTGGGTTTCTGTATGTAGGGTTTATTTATTTTTATTTTATTCAGAAAACCAACAGCATAATCTGATTTGATAAGGCACAATTAAAAATATTATTTAATAATGCCAATCACAGGTTTTCTGAGATTTTACAACATGTGTTCTCAGTAAAACAATATATGTATTTACTGTAAAATATTGAATTACTGGGTTAAAAGACCAATATAAGGTCATAAATAGATATTCGTTGTTTATGGATGACAATAATAAAAATGTTTTAAATATAGAACTACCAAATTCCAAACATACCTCTCTCATATACACATACATACATCTCGCCAGCCGTTTGGGGTTTATAAAGTTCATTATTAAGATTATAAATGATTAGTTAGCCATGTTAAATTTTAAAATGGTTTTATAAAACTGAAGTATGGAAAAAATTCTTAGTAATTGAATTACACACGCCGCTCGGCGTTCCCTTACATAGATTGTACGAAGTCAGTCCATACAGTACGCCCAAAGATCATGTTCTAGTGTTGTACGTGGCCATCCTTGTTGCACTTTACCATTTCCCATGTATATATTTTGTGTAAAATTAAATATATACTTACTCAGTTCGGTTATTTCTCTTGCTTTCTTACCGGTTTCGAACCCTTTAAAACGATTAGAAAGCTCCACAAAGATCATTTATCACTTTGATTTCAGTAGTAATATTCACACACAGCATACCGCAGTTCGAGATGAGTTTTAAAAATAATACTTCAACAACTTGTAATTGTAGAAATGTTCATTTGTTAAGAAAGTTTTTACTAGATTGTTTTTCATACGAAACCGGTTTTTTTTATAGCAGCTGCGCGCTGAGTTACAGTCTCTATGGTTGTTCGCGTCACCGTTCGCGGAATTGCGCGACTAAGTTGCGTATGTTTGAATATTTTTTTAGTGTCATCATATCCAAACACTTTTGAACCGCACTGTATCGCGTTTAATTATATGTTTTTAGATTTTAACTCGACGTTTTGGTACCTTTACGGAGTCTCGAGCGAAAGGTCGATACCGGTTAAAGAGTGTTTTATTTACTATAATGAGTAGGAATTTCTAAGGAAAATATAACTGCTAACACCAAGTACCTTAAATCTACTTTAACGCAGAAAAGATTTTGAATAAAGCCCCAGGATCTATGTTTGGTATAAAATATATTTAGCTGATTGATTTAATCTCATCACTTATACAATACAAATATGAATATTCAATTCCTCGCAATGAGAAAATGACGAACTGAAGCAGAATCTAAAGACAGCAGATTTCATGATGCAGAGTAAACCCCTTTTACAGCTATTTGGAACTAAACGTTCTAAATAACATCATGTCTTACTTATTTTAGATACACGCAGGGATAAATGAATGGTGAAATTTCTTGCCAGTTCTTCTTCACGTAGGTTTTTCCGAACTGGTGGTTTTATTTGTCGTCAATGAGAACAAGTAATTGTCAATGTTGAAAAATAAATATTTCACTTCATTTCATTTCATTTCATTTGATTTCATTTCATTTCATTTCATTTTTATTTCATTTTATTTCATTTCATTTCATTTTATTTCATTTCATTTCATTTCATTTCATTTCATTTCATTTCATTTCATTTCATTTCATTTCATTTCATTTCATTTTATTTTATTTTATTTTATTTCATCTTTATGAAATAAAGATAGTTTATATCTTGTATTTTGTTAAATTCTTTTAGTATCTTAATTTTGTAGTTTATAGTATTTCAAGAACCATAAGTAAGAGTACCTATCTTGTATCTGAAATATTAAACTTTAAACAACTGGTAGCTTGATTTCCAGATACTAATGCGTTATCTTGGACTCCACGTCGCCGTCAGCACTTCCTTTAACCAGACCGCCACGTACTGGCTCCAGCACGCTGCATCAGTGTACCGGTAGGCTCACGTGGAGCCCTAGACACAGCCAATTTAAAATATATAATTTCTTATTAATATGAGACGTCAAGACACAAGTGTGAGCTCTTTATCAGTAAAGTTTGACAGCGCAACACGACGCTTCGTTACTTCACAAGTGACAATAGGGATTCAGTTCCTAGAAGACTTTGAACTCTTCGTCATTTAGAGTTTGAGACACAGCCAAGTAGAAAATATTATTCACACACATTTTATGGATTTTTACTTTAAACTTGTATAGTTAAATTTTTATAGATTTGGCTTATCTAGTCTAAAATACACATTTTATGGCTTTTTATATTAAACTTGTAGTGTAACATTTTTATTGATTTGGCTTATCTAGTCTAAAATACACATTTTATGGATTTTTAATTTAAACTTGTAGTGTAAAATTTTTATTGATTTGGCTTATCTAGTCTAAAATACACATTTTATGGATTTTTAATTTAAACTTGTAGTGTAAAATTTTTATTGATTTGGCTTATCTAGTCTAAAATACGCATTTTATGGCTTTTTAATTTAAACTTGTAGTGTAAATTTTTATTGATTTGGCTTATCTAGCCTAAAATACGCATTTTATGGCTTTTTAATTTAAACTTGTAGTGTAAATTTTTATTGATTTGGCTTATCTAGCCTAAAATACGCATTTTATGGCTTTCAAATTTAAACTTGTATAGTTAAATCTTTATTGATTTGGCTCATCCAGTCTAAAATACACATTTAGTCATTTTGGCACTGTAATAAATCTCATATTTAATCAACTATCAAATTGATTGAGGCTTCGGTTTAACAAAATTAAGAAGATCAATAATCAAAGGTAGGAACCTTCTTTCGTTTTTTTTAGTAGAAACTATACCTTCTTTTTATCAACTCTTCATATCTCATGCTGGGCAGAGACAAATACTCTACTTGAGAATTGTGATATTTCTTGAAGAATTCTCATGTCAGAGCTGCGTTGTGAATTTTCTTGTCAGTTTCTTGCTAGTTCTTCTTCACGAAGGTTTTCCCAAACTGGTGGTAGAGTCATGCTTATTTGACGTCAATAAGAACAAACAATTTTTAACGTTGAGAAATAAATATTTGAATTTGAATTTTAATGCTTAAGATGCAAAGACATAACTGTGGATTTTAACCCGTCAGTTCAAAAGAACCTCGCAATCAGGTCGGTTTAAATCTGTGTTTGTATTGTGCATTTATTGCATGTTTATTTTGGTGGTATTCCATATTCCATACAAATAAAATTCCATGCGTTCCAACCAATGGACAAGGGTGAGCCGGCTAAGACCTTCGGACCGACGACGGTTGGTACTGCGTCGCAGTTAAAAATGTTGAGAGCGCGATGCAGCCTGCCGCCGTGATTGGGTGACCGTGAAGCATCGCACACCTACGTGTGTATTTTGAACCATAAGGTGAATGCTTTGTTTCAGGAACAAGAACAACAATAGTTGCTAAAATATTTTATCATATGTAGTTCCGTATTTCTTTCTTATTGGTTACTATTCTCTAAGTTAACGACATTATTAAACATAATAGAAAACATATTCCAAAAGATTTGTAGAATAATTTCTGCGAACCTATAAACTGTTAAAACTACAGGAAAACTTTCGAAAAGGTGTAAATGGACGCCGTTATTATACATGTTGTTGATCTAAAGTACGGCTTCCTGGAAGGCCCGGGAACACTTTCATACGTTATATATGTAGCCTTATAGGACGTGTGCGCCATGTGAGGTGGACCAGTAACTCAGTGCTTCGCTAGATACTAAGGCGTGTATTACATTGCATTCATAAACAGTGCCGCTCCATATATCCAGACCACCAGGACCAATATATTACTTAGTTAAAATATATGACTTGTATACTTATGTTACAATCTGAATTATTTACTATTTTTTTAGCATTACGTTCAACTTGAGACATGCTGTGCTCTTTCAGCTCCAAGTATAGAATAGGTGATTTTATCGGCGAGAACAACAAGACGGTAACAGCAAAGACACCTTTCAAATTGTTTTGGTGTTGCACTTTCATTGCACAAATTTTTTACGAGACTTGCATTCAACTAATTTATACCATACTGTTGAGGAAACATTTTGACAAATATTGACTGATAAAAAAAGGTTTGAAACGTCATAATTCTAAGCATATATTTCATCAAACTGGTTTTAAATATATCCTTGAAAAACAAAAGCGAATGTAAACAAATTATGACTTATCAAACAAAACTGTATATACAGCATCAACAAATTAAAATACGTATACTTGCATCTCCATCAAAACGTGATATTTTGAATAGTGCCAAGAGCAGCGGGACATTGGCATGCGGCGCCAGCGTGCTGAGGCTATTGAAGCCGTCGGAAGGTTACATATTATTTCTAATTTTAATAATTTAATTTGTTTAAATATAACTCTGCATAGTATTAATGAGTAAGGAGTTTGACAATCAAAGAATCGATTTTATAAGAAGCAACCACAATTTGCTGCCAGTTTTTAAATGAATATAAATATGCAATAAAACTCATCGAGGAATGAATTGTATGAACAATCATTTCTAGTCAAGTATTTGGTGGAACCCAATCATCTGATATCAAAATGAAGTAACTCGTGGATGTCCTCCGAGGGCTCTCCGAGTGTTGCGAGTCCATGTCGACTCCGAAGAAATTGTTTATTTTGAAGGTTTTGTGGAATTGCGATAACTTTTGTATCTGTTTTGAATTTCCGGCAATGTTACTTCTTGAGAGTGTTGATCCGGTCCACATCACCCAAAGCAAGGAGAGCTCGTGTCAAGGCGCATACTAACAGGAAACCTCCATCGCTCGTAAGGAGCTTCGACCCACCCGCAGCAGCAGACCATCGAGTATCGATTGATGAGTGACTCAACTTCGCATAGCGGTTTCTTTTGTTAAGATCCTGACGAGATCGAAACTACTCCTTCCTATTATACCAACCATAATGAAATGAAATGAAATATTTATTTCTCAGCGTTGACAATTACTTGTTCTTATTGACTTCAAATAAAAAATGACTATACCACCATTTCAAAAAAATTTTGTGAAGAAGAATTGGCGAGAAACACGGGTATATTTTTTTCAAAATTAATTTACCTACAGAGTCTTTTTATGTCTACACAAAATTATTCTTATCTGCATCTGTTAGCTCGGCAAGTCTCCCTCCCCCCGAGTATCCAAACGACGAACACCCTCAAACGGCACCCGTTCACGAGTTAACGCGGGATCCAGCCAATAAACCCGGTAACGTGCTCTATTCAAAGGGAAGGAACAGCCAGAGGCATAGCCATGTCACAAGAATCATCTATCTAGATGGCGCTCCTCCCGCGGCCCGGATGACACCATGAGGTGTAGTGCCGGCCTCGTGCTAGTTGACTGAGGTCAAATACTAAAAAGAGCTAAGTATTTCTTATGTATAGACTTCATTTAAATAAAATATTCTACAGAATAGGCTATATGACTAGTTTTCGAAAAACAAGTCACATAATTTTGTGGTCTATGAGGACCCTAGAAATAACTGATTTTTACATATATTAAGTATATCATTCAAAAAATCCTCATTACAAAGTACACTAATTATTTAAGCTGTCAAAACGCTTGCTCCAGCAATATGGCGTCGAGACTTGCCGGTGACGTCATGCCGTGGCATCAAGACAGCGTGCATTGCAAGAAACAAGATTTTTACGTGACGTTATTTAAAACTTGCCTATCAAAACCGTTTAGTGTCTATATTCTCCAACTCAAAATAAATAAGTAGATGTCGGTTTTTTTTAACAAATATTAAATATAGTTTATGCCCAGTCTACAGACACATTCGCATGAATTGGATATTGCAGATTCAATGAGCTAAACTTAAGCTGAGCTAAGTAAAGAGGCCTAGATCCATGCCGCTAACTAAATACGAACGCGTTCTTTTACGGTAACAACTCCTAAGAGTCATGTATTATTTATTTTTTCACTTTACGAGATAATAGAACAGGTCATTTATGTGAAAGGGTTTTTAGCGTGGTAAAGTTTTATATTTTGTATCTCTCTACTAATTCTTCAAGGTTATTTTGTATATTTTCAGGACATTGTATAATTGCTTAGATAACTTGTCTGTGTCACTGATCCAGTATGAGTAGGTATTTATTTATTGAAATTTAATGTATTATCCACACTTAAATGTAACGTCTATATTTTTCTAAGGAGTTCTTGAAGTAGGCGTTGTATCTAGAACTTAAATGTATTATAATTCAAAAAAAAAAATTATAAGTTATACCCATCGTTATCTCACCATATCACACGCAGTCATACAAACATGTGATAGTTCATAAACGTCACGTTCATTTTGATAACGTTAATGAAATTGTTTTCAATTATTTGAAAATATTTTGATGTACCTACTATTATTTCAAAATATTACGTCAAAAAGATTCTTAACATCTTATTATGAAACCCCCAGCCGTCGACTGAATCAGGACATTCCAAGAACTGATAAGTTTTTTATATTTGACGTAACTTCTTAGCATTTGAAACATATATTTCATCGATAACAACGAAATATTATCCAGCCATAAAATTATGTAAATCCAATTTCAAACTATTCATAAAATATTCACATACTTTAAGAACTGCGGCAATATTTCAGCTAAAAACAAAAAGTTTTCAAATATCATCACACCTCATTGTTCTGCAAACTCCTTTTAACTTTTTGTAAACTTACAATTCGCGGCAAAATACGACAAAAGAATCAAATCCCAAAAAATAAAAACAAAACGCTGCCCGTGCACACAGATAAATAAACACACGCCAGATATTCAAAATAGGAATCCGCGCGAAAACCGAACGCGTCACAAGATGGCCTAGTCTTTGCGACCAGTTTGTTTGAAACTAAACTTTCGCTAACTTACTTCCATCCAGTTTCGACTGTGGCGGACATATTGGCGACGTGGAAGCGACCGAGTCAGCTCGCGGCGCGATTTACACTGAATAACACGCTGCTTGCTTAGTGCTTACTATCAACAAGACCCGCCATTCACGTGAGAAAAATATTCCGAAGGAGCTGGTAACACGCGAGTGAAAACGAAAGGTTGGTCAATTTCGCGGTTGCAGTTCTTAGTTATTTTTCTTTTGTGTTAATTTGCTGTTTGCGAGGTATAAATGTTTGTTGATATGATTTTGAATTAAGACTCGCTTTCAAGTTTAATCTGATATCTGTATAATTTAAGACCACCGAGTGGTGTAGTGGTAATAGCCCGTATGACGGAGGTCCCAGGTTAGAGTCCTGGTCGGGTGTTCATTTGTGCCATGAACACAGGTGTTTGTTCTTGGATCATGGTAGTTTGTATATGTATGTTTATTCTGTGTCCCCCCCCCCCCGGTCATCCATAACACAAACTACGCTTACTTTGGGGCCACAAAGTTATCAGAAACTTGTAACATGTAAGCAAAAGCTAAATGGGAATTTTTGGAATTAAGTCCTTGATTAAAGACATCAGTTAGGTACTGTATTAATGTCATCCTTTAAAACGTTTTTCTATAAAATTTCTTTCGTGACATAAAAGACTGATATAAAAGACTTTCCTGGGATCGCATTCAACATAGGTTCAGTTCATCTGAACACCTTGTTTATAGCTGGCGCCATAGATTTATATCTTTGGCTGGCGCTGTGTAATGACGTATTCCAATCTTTTTTAAGTATACACAGGATAGATCAAACCATAACTTAATGCAAATATGCACAAATTAAGGGAGAGTACATTTACAAGTAATAATTTTTTCTATGTTTGGGTATATAGAGAAGTTAAGTGATAAGTTTTCGTAATTATGTTTTGACATTGTAAGTCTACTTTTTAACTAGTTATGTACGACGAACAAAACTAACAGGGGAGTCTGTGTCCGACACTTGTTTTCTACTCATGTTTTCTAAACTGCATTTAGATAACAAGTATCGATATATTGAAAGGCACATTTCGTTTTTATGTTCACTAAAGACAAACATATGAAACCTGGAATTACATATATTAAAATAATGTTATCACAACATTTAGATGTCCACGTTTAAATATCGAATCGATATTAATTCGATCCTAGAAGATCGAGTGACGTATTGTCTCAATACGATACAGTCAAACAAACAAGCCTAACCAGTGGACAGTAACCAGTGGACAGTAACCAGTGGACAGTAACCAGTGGACAGCGGCACGCTGACCAATTGCAGTATCACATTGTATACATATCAGGGTGACTAAATCCAACAAATTTAACGATGTATGTGTGTGGGCATGTTTGCTTGGTCACCATACAATTCTTTTCTCATTCAGACTCGATGTAATCGCGTTAATCCATATGATGACAATTGAACAAGGTTCCAGCAGTCTTCCGAAGTTGCTTGTTGTGTCCAGTTACACCTTCCAACTCGACGCGACAGCCTTGACAATCCCCTGCAAGTTACCACCCAGCTCACGGGATGCTTGTCAGGCAATCAGTCCACCTTACTTGCCTACTGACACATGTCTTCAAAATAACCTCTTACGGTTTGACGATCTCTTCCTTCACCGTTAGAGCAGTCCGCTTAATGGACTTAGGTGTAAAGCACATTGTTATATTTGGCAGTTACCGAGATCGAACCCGGGATCTTCACATCGTGAATTACTGTCTCCATGACAGTCTCGACTGTTTTAAATTAAATGCTAAGAAGTCTAAATCGCAGAGCAACTCAGCTAGATCCACAGTACTGGCATATGACACAACCTGCGAACTCTGCACGTTGCAACGAAACATCAGTTACAAGTAAAACCGCGGAAACAGTCGCAGCTATTGTTATTGTTCATTACTGAACAACTTGTTGACGTAATGCAACATACAAACATGTATTTATACTTTTTGTCATTAAGTTACGCTGACGTGACATAATGCGTCTTACTGCGCTTGTTAGTGCTCGAAGATGGAAGTGTGAGGACCTCACCGAAATTTTCAAACATGTAAAAAAAGTTAAACCCATAACGTCTCCGTGAAGCGAAAGTATACTTTTATAGATTAGAATGAATTGATTGATTTGGCACTCACTAATTTTTTTTTTATATTTTTCATATATTTATTTTAGCACAGTGGCGATTTTTAAATTTCAATGCTAAAGCATAAACGATTACTAAGATGAGGGCCGGGTTCTAACAAACGCTACTTAAAGAATAAACTAACAAGATGCTGCGTTAGCTGTGACATTTCTTGGACAAGGCCTCGGTTGCGAAAACGTTTCATTTGCCTCAAAATGAAAGAATCTTCATCAAAATAAAATATAATTAAAAAAAATTAAAGTAACTTTAGGTCAATACCATCTAAACACTACAAAGTGTTAGGTTAGAGCGCGTTCATATAGAACGTCCGATTTTACAGGATCCTTTTTAACTGATCCGTCGCTACTGGTGATAATATTCACACAGCATTTTCAGGACCGATTTTAACAGATCCAACTGCTGTGTGTGCAGAACACCGCACCCCGCGCACCCCACGCGGTTTTGCCAGCCTCGCGCGGTTTTTCCTTTGTTACTGGATCCGGAATACCGACATGTGCGTGAACTCGCTCATACAACTAAATACGCTAATAACATATACGTTTAAGCGGACCTGTAAAACGGAAGTTCTATGTGCACGCGCCCTTACACATCTCTGATATCATGTGATGATTATAAGAAACATATGGTAACCCAGCAACTAAGCAAAGACCATGAACTCCGAAGAATTCACGGCGCTAGTTTTCAGTGGGCACCCGAAATAAATCGGGCTTTGTTTTTTTATTTTTTTTTTATTAATAATTAGCAGGCGTTTGTCTTCCATCTCACCTGATGTAAAGTGACGATGAAGACGAGGATCATACACGCCTGTCCAAGAGGTACCTATCTACTCTACACGTGAAAGCTCCAGGGTTATATTTGTCTGGAAAAACAGACGCAGGTGTAAACGTAGATGTAGGTACTAAACGCGTTTTGGTTTAGTGCCTACATTAATATTTTTAATGAAAATCCACATAAAGTTTATGTAAAAGAATGGTTGAACCGCGAATCTTTCATGAAAGTAAGGCGTCGCATGAAGGTTATTCATGACCTTGTAAATAAAAAAATATAGTTTTGTTTTAGTTTTTCAAAACTTTCTTGTTATCCCGCGTAGTTAAGTTTTAAGCGAGCACCAAAAACGAACAACGAACGATCGGCCTGAAGGTCTTTATGGACTATGCTCCCTGGTGGTGCACGCTGAAGACTCACACGGCGCTGGCATGGTTGCTGGCCAACTTTTATCATATATAGAAGTGGAGTGCCGAACAGCACAGGCGACAGATGCCGTGAGCGTCGTCGTGATGCGTCAGGTGACGGGTCGCTCACTTCCCTCTAATGTGGTTGAAGAGGCCGATGGCTGGATCCCGCGTTAACTCGTGAACGGGTGTCGTTTGAGGGTGTTCGACGTTTAGATACTTGCCGAGCTAACAGATGCAGATAAGAATAATTTTGTATAGACATAAAGAGACTATAAATTCATCTTGAAAACAATATACCCGTGAAGTTTCTTGCCAGTTCTTGTTCACGAAGGTTTTTCTGAACTGGTGGTAGAGTCATGTTTTATTTGTCGTCAATAAGAATAAGTAATTACCTATGTTGATATTTGAATTTAACCCTTGTGTGGTTGTGAGAATCGGTTTCGGCTTGCAAAGGTCATTCTGCCGCCAGCGCTAACTAGAAACATTGGAGAGTAGTGTATCGGGGTTGCACACGACTTTTACTATACAATCGACAAAATGTGTGATTCTCAAAAAGCCGCAGTGTGCTATTTCGCCTACTGTATTTTACCTTGATTACTTAACTCTCAGATTAAAAGAATAAATGCTTCTATCAGGCAGACTTGAATCCTCTTTTTTCTGTTTGCTCTTGGTTTGTTAACATCATTTATAAAACTCAGTTTATTTATTTTTCCATTTCAAGTAGGTAAGTATAATCAATTGATTCCATGTAGAAGTTTCTTCCTAGCTGACTTCAGTTCGCAGCTTTATCTTTAAATCCTTGCAACTGTAATTGCAACGCAACTCAAACAATTATATCCAGTGGCAACTATGCAAGCTTATGGAAAAAGTCTTTCGTTGCAAAATATTTTCCAGTACTCGAATGTTATCTAAAGTGTCGCAACTTTCTTAAAGTATAAGTTTTATAGTTGTCGATGCAATACCAAGTTTGAATAAAATTGAACACTGTTTTGTTTTTTGGTCTAACGTTTTGGTGTTACATATAATGTTTAAACACTGCTTTAAAGAATTGTCCACATTGCCGTTGTTTTGACGTTTTTAGTCCCAACATTTAGCAAAATTTTTTTCGATAGCAAGTACAGCTGTTTAAACGGATACATTGTTATAACAACATCGGACGTCAACGTAGAAGAAAATTAGCAATTTCCGCTAAATATGCATGGATCGCTTGATATTTTGTTAATGATTCTAGCAAAGCTGTTAGATTTATTACCTCTGACACCCTTTTAATTCCCAGACTATCTGTAGCTAGGTAGTATGCCACGGGACACGTTACTTTTAGCCACTTTGCTCAAATTCGTTGTATGAATCTACCACCGCGCCGCCGCCGCCGCCACCGCTGGATTGAAACCGCTCAGATGGCTCGGCGATGTGTATACATAGTACATGCCAGTGTAGGGTAAACTTATGGCGAAAAAAGAATTTCTTTTTGGGTGTATGTTGAACTCTACTCAGTCTTTTTATTTTCTAAACAGGTCATGCGGGCATGTGATATCCTCAAATATCTGCACGTGTTATATGTGGCCATCTCTCTTAAAGATGGTGATGGTGATGATCACGTGCAATTGGGCTATCCCAATAAAACATAATCTAAGAGTAGCGGTGACGATGAGAAGCCAGTACTCCGTAATATTTGACCAAAGAAGAAGTCTGCGTAGTGAGTGGAGTGCTGCGAGTATTCCCGCCACACTGCAGTTTGGATACAGTATGTCCTGTTAAATTTTAGGATTCATGAAAATTTATCGAGTTCGTCGATGAGTGCTCCGTGTGACCAAAAGCCTAAAAATATACATAAGAACAAAAAAAATAGCCAAAGAGCAGTAGACGGAGACGGTGCAGAATGACATTAGCCTGCTCATTTGGCCATCGCACCCAAGGTCACAGGGAGGGATGGCCAATCGTGATTTAAGACTAACATAATTTTATGATCGACTGTAATTAAAGTTATATAGAAGTTTAAATTATAATAATGAAATTGTTAACAAAATTATTAAGATAATGGATTTATTATGGAGCGACGGCCGGTTCCATGTCAGAGGTCCCGGGTTCGAATCCTGGTAGGGGTAGATATTTTATTATATTTGCTTTCTAGTCATGGATGTATATGTATGTAGTTTATTTCTAATATTTATATGTAAAAAATATATCTATGTGTGTTTATATATTTCTTTAGTTTATTTATCCGTTATCTAGTATCCATAACACAAGTTCTTAATGATACTTAATTTGGGCTAGATGATGTAGTGTGCTTTTTAAAAATATTTATTCATTTATTATTTTATGGAAATAAATCCATAACACAAGCTCTGCTTACTTTGGGGCATTACAGTTGGTGTGTTTGTCTAGGGATTTAATATTATTATTATTTTCTACTAGCATAGAAGTATATAGAAGTTTACAGTTCAAGTAATGAAACTCTTAACAGAATTATTGAGATAAAGGATTTATTTTATGGTAATCCATAACACAAGCTCTGCCTACTTTTGGAATATACAGTTGGTTTGTCTGTCTGGGATTTATTATTATTATTATTTTCAATTTGATACACCCTTGAAAAACCTAAGCTTACTAACCCAGACTTACTCTGTATAAAAGTTTTCTAGAGAGCGGCATAAGGTATTCATGGTCCAATACTTATATAAATGGTGATTCAATAGTTTCTCATTTTTAGTGAAAATTTCTGCAATTTTTCTGTAACTTTTCGCGCCTTATGTTTTTTTTTTCTTATGTGTTATGTTGAAAAAATATGTGAATTTGAAAATTGAAAATTCAATAGGCACTTAGGCGTTCAGCACGTATGTACTTGTCCTCGTTGTCTTCGTCACTTCCCACCTGGTACATATAGCACCAGCTGGTACTGCGTGCCTGGCGAGGCGGCATTACAGCTGTAGTTTCAGGTTCAAACACACAAAAAAGCCCATAACACATTTTTATTTACATGAACAGGTTACACAATAAATAGTTTGCAAGAGTCGTCTAGCGGGGGGTTGTCTCGGGGCACGCCACGTACTGCACCTCCGTGGCCTCGTCGATGCCACGCACGGCGCAGTGCACCAGGTACAGCAGGTAGACGTTGAGACCTGCAACCGGAAATATTGAATACATTATTGAAAATAAAAATTGTCTCTATCATTTTGGGAGAATCTTTCAAATCGGTTCGATAGTTTCAGAATTTATCGATTTCATATCAATAAACAAATCTTTTTCTACAAGAAATAATAAATCACGAACCACCACGAACGATCAATAATAATAACAAGACCTTAAACACACGCGAGCACACACACACGCACACACACACACACACACACACACACACACACAAGGCACTACAATAACTATTTTAAGAGCTGTGGACTTTTGTGGCTAGAAAAAATAAATAAATACAGTATAGACGAAATCTACAGGAGCAGAAAAGATTCTCTTAAAATTATCAGTCTCTCCATCAAATAGTATAAGTAATATCGGAAACATCTCAACGTTCCTAGCAACCTAATAACAGAGCCCCCTGCTTAAAGAAATGTCAGGATAATGCACCCAAGCACGAGGGGTGTCTTAGCAGCAGGTTCCCGGAGCACCCTCTTCAGACGCCAGATTACCCGCCAGCCGACGAGAGGTTCAATAACAACATACAGAAAACTTTATCAAACGCATTTACCTACGATTTTTATGTTATTTTGCCGGAAAATACTAATGGGTTCTGCCGTATTCCTTGTTAAATCCTTCGTGCGAAGTAAATAATAATAATAATAAGTCCCCAGACAAACACACCTACCGTATGGCCTCAAAGTAAGCAGAGCTTGTGTTATGGATGACCACACAGCGAACTGGGGGGGATCCAAGAATAAACATACATATATAAATACAAACAACCATGACCCGAGAACAAACATCTGTGTTCATCACACAAATGCATGCCCCGGCCAGGACTCGAACCTGGGACCTTCGGCGTATGAGGCAAAGCTACTTACCACCACTTACACCAATCGGTCGTCCATTAAATATGTAGTAATATGTAAGTAATATAAGTCCAGTAAATATATATTATCATTTGAGCTATGTTGTATTTCTGTCTATGCCGTGATTCCCAAACAGATGAACACGAGAGGACAAGATACATCGTACGTAATAGACACCATACCTAAAAATAGCCCAAAGTTTGTGCAAAAGTGACGATACTCGTTTGGTATTGACCATCCAACCTGGGAGCAGACAGCCGTAAAAACGAGCCAAGGTATGTTATTTAAATAAAACGTGTAAACTGATTTAATAAAGTGTTCTATGCAAATAAATGATCACTTTTCTTTTTCTTGACGATAACTTATAATAACAGGACATAATGTACACGGGATATTATCTCATATCCTCAGTAAACTCAAGCGGAAGGGACAAGCAAAGTGATTATAACATGCCAAGTGGATGTTTCTACTTTCCATCTTCTCCTCATGAAAAAGACGGCCGAGTGGTGTAGTGGCTATTAGCCCTGCCTCATACGCCAGAGGGCCCTGGTTCGAGCCTGATTGGGGCATTGATTTTTGCGATGAACACAAATGTTTGTTCTCAGGTCATGGTTGTTTATACATATATGTATGTTTTTTCTGGGTTCCACCCCCCAGTTCTCACTGCGTTTGTCTAGGGATTTATAAAAATCTATCGTAACGTTGATGCATACTGCAGGAAATCTAAATTAACAACGAATTTACAACATTATTAACGTAAATTGTTCAATTTAGAAACTGAAAAATATTAGTTCTTTACGCATCTCAGAAAAATTTTCGTTTTCTGGAAGAGATAAGTGAATTGTACCAATTATATGCTTTTGTGTGTGTCTGAGCCCCGTGATGATTATATCGACTGCTCCATGTGGAGACGAAATATAAAATTGATAGGCGTAATCAAAATGCGCCCTTAAAGTTCCCACATTACGACAGCAAACGCTCTGTACATCAGTCAGCAGCGAAGTATGGCGCTGACGTGCAACTGGTGGCGTGGCCTCTAGATGAAGCTACAGGCAAAAAGCAGAAGCTTATCATACAAGCAAACATCAAATAAGAAAACGCCCCTGGTCCGTGGACCAACTTCTTTATGCGTCGAGCTAATTAGGATGCTACAACAGGATTTGCACGTTTGTAAAATTTTGTGAATAACGTTTTAATTACAATAATTAAGAATGAAAAAAAATACACTGAAGTTGTAAGAGTGGCGGTATCAGAGTGACCTTTGTTAAGATCTGCGCGGGGGCAGCTCTGTTGCCTTCCCTATTTTGGCAGCCGTAATACGTGCCACGTCAACATGGCTGTGTTCCTGACAAGGGAAGCAACAGCCAGGCAATCCCAACTGAAGGCTGCGCTAGACGACGCGTCTTTAGTCGATGTAATAATCTCATTCAATATCGATCAATAAAACAGCTACGACTATAGATATCTACTGTCGCGGATGTCACTTACACATCCGGTGAGTCATGCGCTTGTTTGCCGGCAAAGACAAAGTTTAAAAAAGTAATTTATTACTTACAAAAGTATACAAACTAATAAATTGCTGCCTTCATAATCGTAGTATAATATAAAAAGCTGTAAGTCATCTACTCCGCTAGCTCTCAAACGTTTTGGATCCTGATACTGAGTTTTTTTTTTAATCGAAACAAAACAATTATACATAATCACCATTAAGCCAGTCCTAAAACAACAGACGTAAATTACCGAATTTTCATAGCCAAAGTATGAAATTAAGTCGTCGCCTAATCCAGCCTTAAGCCGGCTTAAGTTATCAACTAAGTTATATGTTGTGTGCTATTAAGCTTTCTGTTGTTACGAGTGTTTCCCTGCTTATAACGAACATTAGTTTTAAGCATTATATTCTGGGATTAATACAAGGCGCAACCTAATATGGACGAAGTTCCGGCGCGAAGTCTACCGGAACTTCGCAGCGATGTAATGTGAGTTTCAGAAGCGGTTCGCGAGGGTCGTTGCTCGGAAGTGATAACAACTGGCAAATTTTTATGTGCAAATATAAAAAAAGAACTAGGTTTCATTGGATACTGCATTTCGTGTATTATTAAATAAGTTTCTTTGTTTGGAGCCTACGCTATTAGAGCGTTCATTCGTAAGTAAATGCTCAGTCATGAGATTTTATTAACAAGATTTCAAAATAGGTATTTACTAAAAACTTTTTGTCTAAATACTCTTTATACTAAACCATCAATGAAAAAAAGGCTTAACTACAGTAAAGGTGAATTGGTTTTAATGTAGTTTGCATACTTTGATTTAAGCCGAGTGATTACTGACAAACGTTGTAGTTCAAATACCCAAGCTAGTCAAAACAAAAGGAATTTGTCTCATAGTTCTTTGAGCCTAGAATCTTGAGCTTAAATCGTCTTCATTTGGCGTTTTTTGTTATAGTTATTGCAAAATTACTTGAAACAATTTATTTATTTTATTTTAATTATAAGATTTTTAAAACTGTTTTGTTTCTTAGATATTACACGGGTAATATTAATTTTTTTAACATAATCATTGTAATTTTAACGTAATATAATTTTTTGAAACATATACAGGGTGGAATGTTGCGATTCTACATGGAGGGAAAGATGTCTTTATAATGGAGAGAGCAATTTTTACTCTTAGAAAATATTCCTTTATTTTTAAAGAGAAAAAAAGCTGCATTCTATATAGTGTTTGAAAGTAAGTTCGAATCGCCCAGGAATCCATCTCTATGGCATCAACCTCGTGAGTGTTGAATAGAGTCAGTCATATGGACCAAAGCTCTATGACAGGTATGGTGATTTAAATGAAAGAAAAACCATGAAACTTAATATCATTTTAATTTGATAGCAGAAACTAATAGGAAATAAATAGACGAAATACTTATTGGTTGCTCGAAATAAGCTCTATTTTGTTGCATACGCAAACTTATCCTTTCGAATCCCATCATGATGAAGGTGAAGAAATGTATAACCCACTAGTTCAAGTTAATCTGAAAAGTGATGTACCTACGCAGTATCACTTTTGACATTACGCAGTAAAAAGTCGCATGGCGAACTCGTGCATAGATAATTGTAATGCCTTATATTAGTCCTAATTTAAAGAAGTAAATTACATCAAAGATTTAGTAATAATCCATCATCATCCGTCATCCTTGAGTAAAGGTGCTTTATCTTGTTCTTGTTTTTAAATGAATATATATATATATATATATATATATATATATATATATATATATATATATATAATATATATAATATATATATAGGTGTTATATAATATATATATAAACACCTCTTTGCGCACTTGGTTGATCCAGTAGTACAGCAATGTATTATTGACTCCACCTTTAGAGTGCAATAACTTTTTTCCGCTTTCATATTTTTCGAAAGGAGTGGCAATGTCGCCTTCTACTCCGCGAGGTGGCCAATCATATTCGTTGAAAAAACGATGTATTCGATGTTTCTTTTTTATAGATTTCTTAACAAGTTGGATCCGTTAACGGTTATTTTTTTTATAACCATCCATACTTCTTGGCTCCGAATTATATACAAAAATCTGTTAACCATTTTATATAAAAAAACGTGTTTGACATTCATGCATTAATACGTGGATCCATCTACTTTTATATTTGTTATGCATCATATTCATACATTGTTACTATTTCTTTTTTGTTCCCCGTTTGGGCAAGAGGCAAATATGCATTTCCGCGAACCTCTCGCGCGCGTTACAAGGCATCTGGGAGTAGCTCCTAATGAGCACTATCCACTAAAAAACCCCCTGAATGACTCGTGCAAATTTTGACCACACAGCCTTCATCTGAGCGACGACCAATTGGAGAAAGAGGTCGCGCTAGCGGGGCCCAGGGGTTTCACCCGCTGGGATTACATAGCACTGAAGGTGCTCAAAGCACTGAAGGTGAATACGCTGAAGGCACTAAAGGTGCTCAAAATGAAAATAAAAATTGAATTAATTCGAATTTACATTAGAATCAGAAGTTGCGGCCTGAAGGGCTTCGAGATCTAGTGTTAGTTGCGTGGCTACATTCGTGTGCGCGTTTCTCGGTCTAGCGACTTTGTACTTCAAATCTATGACAGGGGTAGTATACAAGACTGAATCTCGAACTAGTGGGTTGGGGTGGGTTTCGGAGCGTTTGAAGAATGCTTCAGAGAGTGTTTTAAGGTGTTGTTGTACTGTAGGTAGTTCAAGATCTCTGTGCAGGTCCGCGTTACGCACGTACCAAGGTGCGTTTTTGGCCCTGCGGCAGAAGAGATTTTGAACTAACTGCAGTTAGTGCAGGACGGGGGGTTTGGCGTGGGCAAATATTGGCGAGGCATATGTCATGACGGGTCTAACTCGCTGAGTACCAATCCCTAATTAATTCATTATAGGTACATCTATAATGAATAATACACCAAACGCCACGACTGGTCGCATCAAACCTAGGGGTTTATCCCTGATCTCCTTCAACACCCGAGGTCTAATCAACCAACTTCCGGAGCTCAAACTGTTCATTAAGAACATTGAGCCCGAGTTAATCCTTGTCCAAGAGACATTTTTAAAACCCCAGCACACCAGGGGTCTTAACATTCCTAAATACTCCCTTGTGCGTGGTGACAGGCCCGCCTCGGTCCAACGAGGCGGCACTGCCATCTACTACAAGAGAAGTATCCACTGTTCTCCAATTCCCACGCCTCCGCTCACCAACATGGAGGCCACAGTATGTAGGCTGGCTATGACAGGTCACAGGACCATAGTCTTGGCCTCGGTCTACATACCTAGTGGTACAGCGCCCCTTCGTTGTGACTTCGAGGCCTTACTCGAACTGGGGCAATCCGTCATTATGTTCGGCGATTTTAATTGCAAACATACTGACTGGACGTGCTTGTCGACTAACACCAGTGGTGTTAAATTACTAGACATCACGAAGTCACTCGATCTTGACGTCATTTCACCGGTTACACCGACACATTACCCGGACAACCCACTTCATTCACCTGATATCCTTGACTTTGCCATCGTCAAGGATATCAATCTCGACCTTAAGACCATACAGCCGCTAGACGACTTAGGCTCTGACCACCGTCCGGTGTCCCTAATATTAGGACCCCAAAACGACCCTCCTGCTCCGAAAACCTATACCAATTGGGAAGGTTTCAAGCACACCCTGTCTTCGGCCTTGGAAGCCCCAGACTGCCCACTCGCGATTTCATCCGACTATCTCGATAGCACGGATAAAATCGACTCGATAGTCGATTCTCTCACTACCGCCATCAACTCGGCCATCAGTGAGAACCTAAAGGTTGCTAAGCATGGCAAGCCCAAGCTTCCCTTGGACATTAGCAACCTAATTAAAGCTAAAAACGCCGCTCTCCGCAGAGCCAGAAAATACCCCACACCCGCCTACAGGCAAATCGCTAACCAACTTCAACGTAAAGTCAAACGTACCGTCGCGGAATACAGAGACGTTCAAAGGAACGATCTTATGATTAATATTTCCCCGTCCCACACGGCGTACTATAGGATGGCGAGAGCCCTCCGACTAGACGCTCGTACCTACACCCCTCCGTTATCTCGTCCCGATGGCACTACCGCCTTCGAGGACGACGAAAAAGCCGAATGCTTCGCCGATAGCATTGCTTCACAATGCTCCCCGAGTACCCAACCCACAGACCCAGCTCACATCCAGGCGGTGGAAGACGAAGTCGATTGCAAAGACTCCCGTCCAATCACCGCTGACCCCATTACAGTTTCTAACGATGAAATCCTACTCATCATTAGGAAACAGGAATCCAAGAAGGCCCCGGGTGCGGATGGAATTTCCAACCAAGCACTTAAGCAGCTGCCTCGGCAGGTGCTTACCTTACTTGCGATTATTTTCAATGCTTGCTTTGACCTAAGCTACTTTCCAAAAGCTTGGAAAGAAGCTATAGTCATAGGCATTCCCAAGCCGGGTAAACCCTTGAATAACCCGGCTAATCACAGACCGATCAGTCTACTCAAGGCAATGGCCAAACTTCTCGAGAGAGTCATACTCGCTCGAATGAAGGACCACCTGTTCCCAGCGGACGGTGACCCCCTTATTATCCCCCATCAATTCGGCTTTCGAGCCAAACACTCGTGCCCTCAGCAAGTCCACCGAATCGTCGAGTACATACTCGACGGCTTCTACCCCAGACGACTGAAAACAGTCGCGGTCTTCTTTGACGTAGCCAAGGCTTTTGACAAAGTCTGGCACGCAGGGCTCATTTACAAGCTTCACAACACAGGCTTGCCCGACCGTCTAGTCAAACTAGTCGGCTCCTACCTTAAAGATCGCACCTTTCGTTTCAAACACGAAGGTACGCTCTCCACCCCCCGCCCCCTCAAGGCGGGCGTCCCTCAGGGCTCGGTACTCGCCCCGTTACTATACACAATATACACCAATGACATACCCATCCCGTCTAAAGGTGTTCAACTCTCCCTCTTTGCTGACGACACTGCCCTATACGTCAAGGGCATGCACGTCGACACACTCATCACCAAACTCCAAAAGGCCGTAAATGACCTCGGAGCTTGGTTTAAAAAATGGCGTATCGATGTAAATCCAGAGAAAAGCTCTGCGATGCGCTTCGATCATAAACGCCGTCGTCCCTACGACCCCCACATCCGAATGCTAGGTACGCCCATCCCGTGGGCACTCACCACCAAGTACCTAGGCGTAACGCTCGATCGTACGCTTTCATTCCGTCCACACATTCTCCGAGTTACCAAACTCGCCCGTCTGTACATGGGTCGACTTAACAGTATGTTAGGCCGGCACAGTAAAATGTCTCTTAGGAACAAGCGAACGCTTTTTAAGGTTTGCGTGAGACCAGTCATGACGTACGCCGCCCCAATATTTGCACATGCTAAACCCTCCGATATGTATAAACTACAGGTAGTCCAGAATCTCTTCTGCCGCCGGGCCACGGATGCTCCGTGGTACGTGCGAAACGCAGACTTGCACAGAGATCTTGAACTGCCTACCATACAACAACACCTTAGGACGCTCTCCACCGCTTATTTTAAGCGATCCGAAGAGCACCCTAACCCCCTTATACGCGAGACAGTAGCTTATACTGCTCCGTCCATGCCGTCGAGGTACAAAGTCCGTAGACCGAGAAATGCACTCTCGGATCCCCCCGATCAACTTTCGGCCAATCTGGACCAGCTTAAGGCTGCCCAGGCCGTTTAATCAACAATATATAAATGTCATTTGCACCTTAAGTGATTAAGTATTCTCAGCGGGTGACCCGCTAGCGGGTCCCTGCTTGCGCGCCCACCTCCCAACCCGGGTGTCGCTCCGATGAAGGCTGACAGCATTCCCATGCTACAGCCACTTGGGTGGTTTTTAGTGGGTAGGTGCCACTTTGGTGAGTCCCACATAACCCCGCAGACGGCTGCGGAGGTATTCATGACGAATCTTCCACCTCCCTCCCGAGAGAGGGTGCTTCGGCAGCAAAAAAAAAAAAAAAAAAAAAAACGCAGGTCTTATAAAGCGTACGTTTGTTTCTGAAAGACATTTCACTTTTTCTACCTAACATACTATATAGGCGGCCTAAGTAAAAACGGGCGAGTTTCGTTACTCTATCGACGTGTGGCTTGAAAGAAACCGTCTGGTCTAAGGTGACGCCTAAGTATTTGGTAGTGCGCTTCCAGGGGATGGGAATACCTAACATTCGAACGTGGAGACTGTCGGCGACACGACGGTGTTTGCAGAGGAAGTAAACCGAAGAACTCTTGTTTGGGTTCACATCGATGCGCCATTTCTGAAACCATGCACCGAGGGCGTTTACGACCTTTTGTAGTCTGATGACGAGACCCGGGACACTGAGGCCTTTGCTGTAAAGGGCGGTGTCGTCGGCAAAGAGGGCGAGTTCGAAGCCTTTCGGCGGAATGGGAATATCGTATGTGTATAAGACGAAAGAAAACTCATAACAAATGGAGTAGCGATGAGGTTGAAGCAGTAATGCGACATCTAAAACAATTTATAAAAATGAAAAAAAATCCAGGAAAAGCCTTATGCGAACAAGTATTGCGCAAAGAGCCAATTCTGTACAAACGACCTTGGATGCAAATTAATACTTACATCAACAATATTTACAAAAAGAATTTATAATAAAAAATATAAAATCCAAGAACTGCCTCTTTGCGCAATATTTCCTTTGCATTAAAGACAAGTGTACAATTTCATTTAATGGGCTTCACGGAAAGATTTGTTTCAGCTGAAAAGAGCTCGAAGTACTCAAGATAACAATTATTTTTAGATTTTTATTAATGCTAGCCACAATTCCTGTTTCTCTTTTTTTTTTCAAATAAAATACCTACTGGGTCTGTCTATTGGTCTATGTCATATCTCGTCGTTCATCTCATAGGGCATATGTAGGCACGGACATTTAGTTCCGGGATTTGTTCTGTTAAAAAAATATTTCTATATTTTTGTTAAAACTCAGAAAATAAAAAATGCATAAGACTGCATTGAATTTAATATTGTGTTATAATATAAGAGAAACAGTGGTTTATTTATATAAGTGTTATATTTTAAGTAACAATGTTTTCCGATATAACCGTTTGTTTTTTGAAATAGATAAATACGTTTTCTTATAATTAATACCACTGCACCAACACTCCGATCATGCAAAAAATATGAGCTGTTTCATTATTTTTTAATGAAAATGATGGATAAATAACAGTGGAATAGCTAAGTTTTACAATTTTAGGGTTGATAAAATAATATATTATGAAAAGCCCCTTTCGCCTAGTACCTACTTACATTTATGAGATGATTATGAATGACTCTTTGCGAGTTACCATTGTCTTTTTCTATTGTAAGCATCAACACTACAATAATTACTTTATTATTTTTCGAAATCGAAAATAAAATCTCTTTCGATCAACATAAAGCTTTTTATTCGAAATCAACAAAATAAACACATATAAGCACTTTCATGCCTACAGATAAGTGGAGCGACTGCTTATTCAGTCGCTCCACTCATTTATAGGTACTGCGTCGTCGTCGTATGCTGTTCGTTATTTCACTCCTTTGTAATTGTTGGTTCTCCATTCATTCTAGTTCATTGTAACCGCTGCGTCGTCGTCCGCTGATTCACTATTTGCTGCACTCCACTGTAACCGCTGCGTCGTCGTCCGCTGATTCACTATTTGCTGCACTCCGCTGTAACCACTGCGTCGTTGTCCGGTGATTCACTATTTGCTGCACTCCATTGTAACCGCTGCGTCGTCGTCCGCTGATTCACTATTTGCTGCACTCCGCTGTAACCACTGCGTCGTTGTCCGGTGATTCACTATTTGCTGCACTCCATTGTAACCGCTGCGTCGTTGTCCGATGATTCACTATTTGCTGCACTCCGCTGTAACCGCTGCGTCTTCGTCCACTGGTTCACCACTTACTTTACTTTTCTGTAGCTATTGCGTTGCTATTCAGCGTATAATGTCGATCAGAGAATGACAATGCAACATCAAGTGGAAAGGAGAGACAAGTAAACCAACGGAGGATGATGCAGCGACTACAACAAAGTGCTGTGAGTGAAGAACAACTGAATGGCAAAGCAACAGGTACAACGGAGTGGAGCAAGTGAAAAAGCATTACATGACAACGCAACAGCTAAAGCGGAGTGGAGTGAGTGATGAACCAGTTTTCACTCGTTGCACTTCACTGTAGTCGTTATTTAGTCCCTTAGTTTACCAATCGCTCCATTCTGCTGTGGTTATTGCGTCACCATCCTCTGGTTCTTTTCTCATGGCATTTTCTGTAAACGATGCGTCTTCCACTGGTAATTCGCTCGCTGCACTCCACTCTAGTCGATCGCTGCCTCGTATACCACTTGCTGCACTCCGTTGTAGTCAATGCGTCATACATATTTCGCTAGTTCACTACTCACTCGAGCATCATCTTCTAGTTCACTTGCTCCACTCCACTGTGGCTGTTGCACCTTTGTGTACTATCTCTTCACTCGCTCAGTAACTTTGTTACAAAAGGAAAGAGTCCCGTCCAAAAAATAACAAGTATTGAGGTTTGATCTGAAGTCACGTTACTCCAGACTGATTTCTTGTGAGTTTTCCTTTTTTAAGACAAGATTCTCTACTACTTTGTGGCTCCGAACGGAGCTACATATTTATGGTCAGCTGGCATTGGATCAACAAAAGACTGTAGACTGTTGTATATTTCACAAGTTATATCTAGTACATAAGCTCATTATTTAAACAAATAAATTGTCACTCAACATGTAATCGTGTCTTGATTCACAACCCTTTTCCTGGTCGTAATATTATTCACACTCGTTTAAATTTGTTAATGAATGTACGCTTGCATTTAATCCATAGGAACTCTTAAAACTTAACTAAATTTGTTAATTGTTGTAATTGTTTGATTATAACCTTTGCTTTGTTCAGCGTAACATTAATAAAATAATTAAATAGTGGATAAAGTTGTTAGGTGCTGCCTCATAGTTGCCTAGTGCCTCAAATGTAATTCGCACATTGTACTAATAATGCTCATACATAATGCTCGAGTTTCTTGTTTGTTAGACGAAGCATATTTAAATTTGCCTGAACCACATTGTTACCTGTTGTACATGTACATGTTACATGTAACCGTTAATGCTTACACGCAGGAAGAGCTTTTCTTGGGTATTGTGTGCTCTACTTTGTGTCACTATTACTATTGTCTTGCTTTTGTAAATCAAGAAACTATAGCAGACCGGAGCGAGTGAAATGTGTGCACCTGAGAACCAACTATCAGTTAAATACTAGATGCCGAATGTCAATTTCTTGTGTTTGTTCATTGAGCGATGTTGAGCTGTTTCATACAACTACTGAACATTTCCGCAGTGATGGCCCAAGTCCTTAGTTGTATTTGTTTACCTGATACGACCTGTTTGGTATGGAGGTAAGCCTTGCCTTCTATGACAGAGGTCCCGGGTTCGAATCCTGGTAGGAGCAGATTTTATATTACAATAATAATAAAAACACTTTATTGCTTACAAAAACAGAGTACAAATTTACAATAGAAAATTTAAAACTAAAGCGCGCCAGAAAGTCTTCCAATCAACCTTTGTGTGGACGGAAAACTACAAAAAGAAAGAGAGGTAGTGCATTATAAGAAAAAAACAAATGCAGTGCAATAAATAAATAAATATATAAGGAATAAATGCTAAATACACAAATATGGTAACATAACACTAATATATAATTGATAGTAAACTTATAAAAACATTTTTTTTATTTATTTACAAAAGTCCACAGCACTCAATATAAATTTTAAAAAATTCATACATTGGTATAATTGTAATTGTAGATAGGTAATTGTAGATAGGTAATTGTAGATCACAACTTTTCCAAAAGGTGTTTATGGAGTTTTGATTTAAAAGTGGTTTTGGACTTCGAGTGGCGTACAACAGCCGGTAGCTTGTTCCACAGATGAGCGGACCTGACTGTGAAGGATTCGTGAAAATATCCTGATCGAGTAAGTGGTGCCTCAATGAGGTTATCTGCTTCAGATCGTAGGTTGTGGTTGTGTCGTACACCAAGAAACCTGAAGCGCTCTTTAAGGTAACAGGGCGTGCGGGGGTCAAACAATACTTTGCATTCCAACGTTAAAACGTGCTCCTCCTGCCGCAGCCTGACTGGCAACCATCCAAGCTTGCGTTGGTGTTCCGAGACATGATTGAACTTGCGCAATCCATATATGAATCTGATGCACAGATTCTGCAGACGCTGTAGTCTGTCAAGTAAGTCCTCGTTGAGATCGATGAGGCAGACATCAGAATAGTACAGAATCGGCAGCAGCAACGATTGCGCAAGCTCAATCTTTGTCTTGATGGGTAAAAGATTCCTCCATCTTCTCAGCGAACTATATGCAGCATATACTTTCCTGCTCACCTCGGTTATGTGAGGCGTCCAGGAGAGAGTAGAATCAAGAATAATGACCAAGTTTCTTTTTTTTTTTTGTTCCCCTCCGCGGGAAAGGCAGGAGGATAAAAATGCCCTGACGCATAAACTGGCGCGATTCCAAAGTTATGTGGGACTCGTCCCGACGCCTACCAGAACCATACCCACTAAAAACCCCCTGTCGTCTCGTGCATTTTTGCCACTCAGCCTTCATCTGAGCGACGGCCAATTGGAGAAAGAGGCCGCGCTAGCGGGGCCCAGAAGGGGTCATCCGCTGGGATTTACATAGCACTGAAGGTGCTCAAAAATGAAAAGTAATAAAAACATTAAAAATTGAAAATTAAAATTGCATTAATTCGGATTTACGTTAGAATTAGAATTTACGCTAGAATTAGAATTTGCGGCCTGAAGGGCCTCGAGATCTAAAGTTAATTGCGTGCGTTCGCTCGTGTGCGCGTTTCTCGGTCTAGCGACTTTGTATACCGAATCTATGACAGGGGCAGTATATGAGACTGAATCTCGAACTAGTGGATTGGGATGGGATTCGTTTGAAGAACGATTCTGAGAGTGTTTTTAGGTGCTGTTGTACTGTAGGTAGTTCAAGATCTCTGTGCAGGTCCGCGTTGCGCACGGACCAAGGTGCGTTTGTGGCCCTGCGGTAGAAGAGGTTTCGAACTACCTGCAGTTTGTACAGGACGGAGGGTTTGGCGTGGGCAAAGACTGGTGAGGCATATGAATGACATGACTGGTCTAACGCAGACCTTATAAAGCGTACGTTTGTTTCTGAAGAACATTTTACTTTTTCTACCTAACATACTGTAAAGCCGGCCTAGGTAAAAACGTGCGAGTTTCGTTACTCTATCGACGTGAGGGTTGAATGAAAGCGTCTGGTCTAAGATGACGCCTAAATATTTGGTGCTGCGCTTCCAGGGGATGGGAGTGCCTTGCATTCTCACTTGGAGATTGTCGGCGATACGACTGCGTCTGTAGTCGAAGTAAACCGCAGAACTCTTCTCTGGGTTCACATCGATACGCCATTTTTAAAACCAAGCACCGAGGGCATTTACAGCCTTTTGGAGTCTGGTGACGAGGCCCGGGACTCTGCGGCCTTTGGTGTAAAGGGCAGTGTCGTCGGCAAAAAAGGCGAGTTCGACGCCTTTCGACGGGACGGGGATATCGTTAGTGTACACGGTGTACAATAGAGGGGCGAGGACTGAGCCTTGAGGGACTCCAGCCTTTATGTGACGGGGCGCGGAAATCGTGCCTTCGTGTTTATATCGAAACGTACGGTCTTTAAGAAACGACGCGATTATTCTAACTAGTCGATCCGGTAAGCCTATTTTGTATAGTTTATAAACGAGGCCGCTGTGCCAGACTTTATCGAAAGCCTTGGCTACGTCAAAGAAAAATGGATGGACAAGCCGAACTGATGGGGAATTATGAGAGGATCGCCATCCGTTGGAAACAGATGGTTCCGCATTCGAGAGAGTATGACTCTCTCGAGAAGTTTAGACATTGCCTTGAGGAGGCTGATGGGTCTGTGATTAGCCGGGATATTAAGAGGTTTACCCGGCTTGGGTATGCCTATGACTGTCGCTTCTTTCCAAGCTTTTGGAAAGTAGCTTAGGTCGAAGCAGGCATTAAAAATGATAGCTAACAAGGTTAGCACCTGTTGAGGCAGGTGCTAAAGTGCGTGGTTGGAAATACCATCCGCACCCGTAGCCTTTTTGGACTTTTGAGTTTTGATGAGAAGCGAGATTTCATCATTAGAGACTATGACGGGGTCGGCGGTGATGGGGAGAGAGTCTCTACGGAGAACTTCGTCCTCCACCGCTTTGATGTGAGTGGAATTCGCGGGTTGCGTGCTGGGTGAGCATTGAGACGCAACGCTGTCAGCGAAGCATTCGGCTTTCTCTTCGTCTTCGAAGGCGATAGAGCCATCGGGACGAGTGAGAGGAGGGACGTGAGAGGCGGCGTCTACGCGTAAGGCTCAGGCCATACTATAATACGCTTGATGGGACGGGGAGATATTCGCCATGAGATCGTTCATCTGGGCGTCTCGAAGTTCCGCGAGGCGAGATCTAATTTTGCGTTGTAGCTGATTCGCAGCTGTTCTATAGGCGGGCGTAGGATATTTCTTGGCTCTCCGGAGAGCCACGTTCTTAGCTTTAATAAGATTGCTAATGGCTAAGGGAAGCGTGGGTTTGCCTTTCTTAGCAACCTTTTCGTTTACACTGATGGCTGAGTTGATAGCATCAGTGAGAGAATTTACTAACGAATCTATTTTATCCGGGCTATCTAATTGATCGGGCGAGATCGCGAGCGGGGAGTTCGGGGCCTCTAAGGCTGAAACTATCGTATTTTTAAAACCTTTCCAGTTGGTAAAGGTCTTAGGAGAAGTGACGTTAACGTTAGGCGGTCCTAGCACGAGGGAGACGGGGCGGTGGTCAGAACCTAGGTCATCGAGCGGTTCGATAGAACTGAGGTCGAGGTTGATTTGCTTGACGATTGCAAAATCGAGGATGTCAGGAGAGTGGTTCGGGTTGTCGGGATAGTGAGTGGGAGTGATGGGGGAGACGACGTCTAAGTCGAGTGAGTTGGTGATGTCGAGGAGAGCGATACCGCTCTGGTTGGTCGATAGGCACGTCCAGTCAGTATGTTTGGAGTTAAAGTCTCCGAACATAATGACTGAACGGCCGAGGGCGAGAATGGTCTCAAAGTCGCTGCGGATAGGTTTGGTGCCACAAGGTATGTAGACTGAAGCTATGATGATGGTCGGATGACCAGTCATAGCCAATCTACATACAGTGGCTTCCATGTTGAGGAGAGGAGGGTTAGGGAGAGGACAGCAATGGAATCCTCTTTTGTAGTATATAGCAATGCCGCCGAAACCGTCGGAGTTAGGCCTATCATTACGTGTAAACGCGTATTTAGGAATAGCGAATCCCCTGGAGCGATTAGAAGTGAGCCATGTCTCCTGGAGAAGTAATAAGTCTGGGTCGTTGTTCTGAAGGAACAGTTTGAGCTCGGGAAGATTGGTGCTAAGGCTACGAATGTTAAAAGATACTAGGGATAAGCCTTTGGGTTTGATACGACCGTACGCGGGATTTGCGGGTCTAGACATTATAATTTACTTATTTATGAATTTATACAAAAAATTAAATTTATAACGAACTTAAGAGCGAGTGATGCTCGGCTAACGCAAATAAACGCTCTTGAGGAGAGCGGGCGGCTCGCAGTTTACGTACGGGTACGGAAATTTCGTTAATGTCGACGTTTTGGATGACGTCGAACTTCATGTCCTCAGCCAGCGACGACTGAGGTGCAGATGACGGAGCGGGACGCGGCCCTACGGAAGCTACGGGAGCTGGGATAGGTCGGGAAGGTGCAGGTGGGACGGCCGGACGCTGCCTCCAAGACAGAGCCGGAGCAGGCGTCGGCTGAACGGGCTTTGCTTCCGGGGGACCCCGGTTGCGCAGCGGCGGGAAGTTAGTGGAAGTGAGCGGCGGCGCCGGTTTAGGCGCGACCCTCTTGACGGTGGAGCGCGGAGCGCGCGGGCAACCCCTGTAGTTAGCTGTGTGGCCGGACTGGCCGCAAAGCACACAGGCAGGGGGGGAAGTGGATTCGGGAGTGCGAGTGCACTCCTTCGTTATGTGTGGATCCAGGTACTTAACGCACCTGGGGGGAGCTGAGCAGTTAGCCACTGCGTGGCCATAGAGCTGGCAGCGGTGGCAATGCCCAGGGTGACCGCGGGGGTTGGGACGCTCGACGGAGATGTTCGAGAGTCCGCATATTGTGCGAGCCTCTCTGAAAATCTCCTTCGAGTTGGGAGTGTTGGTAAGGATTACCAGAGCTAGGGGAAAACGCCTACCGCGGTTAGAGTGCATCTTGAGCACTGCTTCGGCCGGGAAACCCTGGGACTTAAGGTCCTCGAGGATTTCTTCGTTCGCGAGCTCGAACGGGACGCCCCGTAGTACTGCGCGGATCTTACGCTCCTCCGGGAGGGCGTAGGTGTGATAAGCGATTTGTTTTAAAGAAAGTAATCGGGTGAACGCGCGAAAGTCGTCGATGATCGCGACCTGGATTTTAATTGAATCGCCTGCGTTGGTTGCTTTAAGATAGTTGATTTTATGCTCTTTGCAAAGATTTGATACAACGGCCCATCGCGCTTTTTCGCGTAGAAAGACGGGCGGAGGGAGCTGAGGCTTCGGCAGGACGGGAGCGCAGCGCGTCGCTGGCTTCGATGGGACCGACGGAGACGCGGTTACTTCGAGCGATTTTAATGGCGCGGGGGCTGGTGTTGAAGACACCGGGGAGGGCTCGGGTATTGAGGATACCGAGGCTTTCTTCGAGCGCTTCTTGGAGCGCTTGGTGACTAGTTGGAACGCGGGCTCAGGAGAGTCGGTTAAGGTGACGGCATCTGACGACGTATCAGACGCGGGTTCGGAGTCGCTCCCGGGAGTGGTACGCTTGGGACGCGACGCGTGAGAGGATGCGACCGATTCGCAGTCCATCTTGGACGAGGCGGGAGACGCGGGAGAGCTGTAGACCTGAGGGGTCTGGACGTCGGAGGCCTGAGGGGCCGGGGTTGAGGCCTGAGGGGCCGGGGACGCGAACGTTGCCTGTAAGGCCTGCGTTAGTACGTCATCTGGGACGGAGATGCCGGAGGCAGCGAGCGCCTGGACGAGCGACCTAGCAAAGTTTACCAAGCTTTGCTGGTCCATTTGGAGGGCTTGGTCCTACAATATATAATATATAAATATATAAAAATGCCTAGGTTCCCTAGCAAACCTAGCACCTAAACCTCCCTACCCGCGGTAGGGGGGCTGGGGACGACGCGAAGTGGTGCCCCTAATTCGGACAGCACTGTACCGTCACCCTGGGAAAGGCCCAAGTGCAATGGGATCGGGTCAGCCGGTTTCTCCTTGGCCTGAAGGGCCTTGGAAGCGCACCGGGGCAACGCTATCAGGCTTAGTTGTCACCGTTAAGTATCCACCTGACCAAACGCGAGTCTACTACGACCTACAAGATAATTCCTAAACCAAGCTATTTCCTTGTCTGAGCCAAAAACCCTACGCAGCATAGCCAACATGATATCGCAATCAACCGTGTTAAATGCGTTGCTATAACCCAATAGAACCATAGCAGTCAGTTGTTGTCGAGACATGCGTCTGTCGTCCAAACGTATGTCGTCAGTTACATTTATTAACGCGGTTGTTGTGCTGTGCCCAGGACAAAACCCAGACTGAAATTTGCTAAAGAAGTTATTGGAATTCAAAAATGCATTTAGTTGATTAGAAACAAGTTTTTCAAGAATTTTAGTAAGAAAGGGAAGGATAGATATGGGCCTAAAGTGAGAAGGAAGCCAGAGTTTGGGAGTCTTAGGAATAGGTATAACTACTGCCTTGCGCCAGCAGGTCGGAAAAGTACCAGCACTATGCGAGAAATTGAAAATGTGGCAAATTATAGGCATTAGAATCTCAGAACCAATTTCAATCATTCTGCGGCTTATACCATCATAGCCTTCAGCATATGATTTGATTCCTGATACGCTTGCCGCAACCTCATGCTCAGATACTGTTCTAAAGTAGAAAGCAGGATGTTGAGGGCAGGACGTGGCAGACAGAGATTGCAGCGTAGCAAGTTTTTGATTATGTGGAACTAAGGAAACTGTGGTGAAATGTTTGTTCAAGGAATCAAGTTCAAGGTAAAGGGGACGCGACGAAGGAGATTTGCCGATACCTAAACTTCTCAGGAACGACCACACCCTAGCAGGTTTTCCATTCGAAACAGAACTGTAAATATGTTGATGTTGCGCATCTCTACACATTCTGCTACATCTATTGCGTAATTATTTATAACGACAGCAGTTTTCGTCAGAGGGATTATATTTATATTTGACCTTCGCAGCATTGCGCTTGGCCATCATAATTTTTATATCCTTAGTAAGCCAAGGAGCGGGGAGACGTTTGAGCCGAACTGGTCGAAGCGGAGCGTGGACATCAAAAGCGTGGGTTATAATTGAATTAAAACGTTCTAACTTTACATCAATAGTCGGCGCTTCAAACAACGCATCCCAGTTTGTGCTGCTTAAGTCAGATATAAACTTCTGTTTGTCGATGCCATTGTAATTGCGCTGTAAAATAACACGAGGCTTATGTTTTGTACTATTGTCATGCAACTGTGAGTTGCTGCTCATTTTGTGGCGAGTTGGAGGAAAGTTCAAGGAGAATTTTAACTGCAGGCGAGTAGTACTACTTATACTTAATAATAATTCATTGGCAAAAGTTATTATTTATCAAAATATACTAATTTAACTATATATATAATATACGGAGCGCAAAAATTTTACGTTAACTTGTGGACTACCCTCAACCTAACATGTTATATTAAATAAATATTAAACATATTATATTTGCTCTCTAGTCATGGATGTGTATGTATGTTTATTTAAGTTTATTTCTTATATTTATATATTTAAACAAATCTATGTGTGTTTATATATTTCTTCAGTTTATTTATCCGTTATCTAGTATCCATAACACAAGTTCTTAACGATACTTAATTTGGGCTAGATAATGTGGTGTGATTGTTAGAAATATTTATTTATTATGTAAACAAATTTGTCTTTTACAATGTTGTCACGAAAATGTTGTATTGGATAAATTGGTCTGCACGGGATTGTCATTGCGTGTTTGTTGTGTATGTAAGAGCATGCTGTAATTAGCAACGTTGATTGAAGCGGAGGTGTCCATAGGTTTCACGATCGTTTCCGCAGGCTAATTAACGACGAATGCTGTATCAGGAGCGTTGCCTGGCTGACGGCTGGACGACAGTCAACAACGGAGGCACTTTGCTAAACAGATTGTGTTTAAAGACCGTTGAATAGTTGGGAGGACTCTTGTAGATTCTTACTTAATATAATTTAGTTAATTTATGAACAAAAGTTTTCGCAGCTCCCTGTGAGATGTAGCTAAACTGTATTTTTATTTAATGAATACCGACTTTTCTTCTTTAACGGTTTTTATCATCATCATACCTACTCTCCTGACCCCTATAACGTCAGTTTTGCCGTTATTACAGCAGTTTTAAAACATCGGCTTATAAAATATTTGTTTTAAAACATTTCCTACTAAACTTACCCATAAAAAGGCTCTGACACCGTATTCCCAGTGAAGGGTTAGCTGGACAGGTTGGTCCCTATACGGCCCTAGCTCGGAGCCATTTCCAATATCGCTCTCTGTGGTCCTGGTACGTGAACATAGTTTTGTACAGCTATACTTTTCGTGTTAGTAAGATTTGTTTTGTTAAGCTCGTTTAAGGGGGGGGGGGAAGCGGCCTTCTTTTTTTTAACTTGAATGATAACCATTGTGTTCCAGCTAAAGAGAACAGCCAGTCACGTAGCAGATCTATTACAGTAATAAACACAATTATTTTAACTCAAGCTACTCTCTCAACAAAGCATCTTTCAACAATAATAATTCAATAACGATGTAATGAATCTGTAAACTTCGATTTATTTGTGTCCGTGGCCACGGAAGCCACTCACCGTCAAGTGGATTTGCCGGTTACGACAAAGTATAAAAAAACAATATACTTTCGTCGATAAAAAATTGTTACCCAATATTGAAATTCATTATCTAAACACTTCGTTTTAAAGTACCTATCCGTCGGGCCACAAGGCGCCTGCGGCGGCAGGGCGGCGCTTCCGTTCGGCGTGGCGGCTACTAATGTTGCGCTATCTTTCACAAAGCGGAACCCATTTTAGAACTACTCGTGTTTGCCCACAACGTGGGCACGTATAAAATGGTATATTTGTACAAAATCGATAATAAGTAATAAGTATCTGTTGGCAGATATATCTGCTTTATATCTTTCAATTCTACCATGAAATGCACTTAGCCTTAATCACCTACCAACGTATTGAGACCTACCGATCATTATGGGCCCTGCAGGGACCGTGTTTCAACTTAGATAATAATTATTCGTACACACATATTAAAAAACCTTCTGCCACTGTTGATCCGACAGATACACATATGCTTGGATTAAACCTGTAACGCCCCTGTTAATGCGTCGGGGTTCAAAGTGAGCTCACCCAGGAAGAGGAAGTAGACGGTGTTCTCCGCGTACTCGCGGTAGTCGAAGTACGCCAGGTCGATGCCCAGCGTCAGCAGCTGGAACGCCGCGCCGAAGTAGAAGTACACCTTCAGCAGGATCTTCTTTTTCTAGAACAAAGAAGATTAAAAGTGAGAAGACTTATTACCATTACAAAACAAGAATAATACAGTTTTCATATAACTAGGTCTCGGAAGCGTAAAATCTAAGTGTAATTTGTGGACGCGAACATTATTTTATACTCTCGTGTAAGTACACAAATAACCTCGCCGCATCTCAATTAAAGTAGTATGTTTCAAGAAACAAGAATGTTAAGTGAATTTAATATACTCAAATATTTTGTAATTTTGTTATATATATATATACAATATACATAACATAAAAAATTAATATGTATTTGTTAATTAAAAAGTAAAGTGGTATTGTAGCCTTTTATGTACCCTGCAGCACGTCGCAGATTGCAAAAAGGAGTCAATTAGACGTTGATCGTTAATCCATTTCAGGTATTACAATGTAGTATGTAAGTACGCATTTATAAAATAATATTATATTCAGGTTAAAAACAAAAGTATCAGTTTGCAATGTTCGCCTAAGTCATATTATGCTGACCTGTTACCTACTTGCTTCTGTGTTTCCCGTGTGAAAATAATGTAAAATTATTCAGTCAATAAACCTCCGTCTATTGGATAAGATGTCTTATTATTTGAAGAAACCCTAAAAAAAGTTAAGAACACCCGCAATATAACCAAAATATATTGCATGGCGACCTTACGCCAGAAGTTTCTGGAATCGCTATAGAAGATTTAAAAAAAAAACCGAAAGTCCCATCGTAAAATATTTTTAAGAACATGGGAAAATCATATTCTAAAGAAGAGGTCATTGTGGCACAAAACGCTAATGGACAAGCGAACGCCGATGTCAGCCAGAGAATAAGTTCTATCAGCGCCATCGAAATACTTAGAATCGCACTGGTCATCATAGTATCAGCGGGTGCCATTTACTACGTGTTGAAGAAGTGCCGTAAAAGTGCCGTCAATACGCTCAGAAGAGAACTGAATGCAGTCACTTTAAATACTGCCATTTCGCGTCAAGATATATCCGCACCTGTGTAACCAGCGCATTTCCCGAACATCACCACCCAGGGTGCAGCGCAGCCACCCAGGAGCTCCTCCTACGTTCTCTGTTCCTGTGGTTTCGTGAGATTGTGTGTGACTTCGTGTGATTCGGTAAAACGTGAAAAGTGATTACGTCATTATTGTGTGTACGGTTACTTTATAAGGGTTAAACTTTAAAAGGTTACGGAATTTATAAGTGTAATTTAGTTTGTTTTTATTAGAAGAGATATAGGTATTTTTATTTTCTTTTCTTTAAAATATATTTTTTTATAATGATTTGAGCCAATAGGTTTCGTAATTTTAAGTTTCGTAAATAATTTCAGTAAGTAGGTACATGGTTTCAAATGTCTATCAATGAGTTGAATTTAATTTTAAATGGATTATCTGAGATAAAAACGTATTTAATTAGGATAGGACCCGCCCGACGGAAAAGTTCAGAAACAGCACAAATAAAATTAATAGAAGCGCATAGATTATATAGTAATTTAGAAAGCATATTGTCTAGTATTAAAAATAAGATTGAAAGTAAAGAAATAGGATTAGAATCTCAGACAGATATTAACTCTATATTATCTAGTACTAATATTTTGTACGATACAATAAAGAGTTTATTTATAGAAAAGACAGGAGAAAGTTCACCGAAAATGGGTTCCAATACTTTCGACTTAAAAACTGCACTTGCATTGCTCCCGATAATGACTGGTTCCGAGCAAACGACTTTGCAGTTAATAGACGGAATTCAGTTATATAATAACATGCTAGATAGTAATTCGAGAACTCAGTTAATTGATTTCGTTTTAAAAACCAGGCTGTCAGCTAATGCCAAATTGCGTTTGAAGTCCAGCTATAAGGACGTAAATAGCATGATTTTTGATATGAGAAAATTTTTATTGCAAAAAAAATCTTACGTTGCACTGCATGCTCAGTTATACAATACTAAGCAAGGCCATAGGTCTATTGAAACTTTTGGGACCGAATTAGAACAATTATTTGTTAACTTAACTATTTCCCAAACTGATGGGCATGATGAAAAATACGACGTATTGCGCCCCTTGAATGAAAAGATCGCGATTAAGCGATTTGCAGACGGTTTGTCTGATAAGCGCCTTAGCACGATCATAGCGTCGCGTCAATTTGACTTGCTCCCAGAAGCAATTAGGTCAGCTAAAGATGAACAATTAACATCATCAGCTAGCGAGGACAATGTAATGAGAATTAAACACTCATTTAATTCAAATACTAATTATCGTAGGCTGTTTACAAATCGTCGTCGAAATTTTAATTCAAATAGGCCAAAGAACTATAACAGCACTAATAACCGCAATACAAATCATAATTTTATTAATTCTAGTTCTCCAAGATATAAGCCAATGACATATTATAATAATAGCTATGCAGGTGGGCGTATGCAGCGACACGGGCGCGGGAACCCGACCGCTCGTCACGTCCAGCTTACAGTAACAATAACATGAATCGTTTCTCGCGAATTCAACATACGCGTCACGATACAGGGCAGGCGATCAGTGCACCTGCACCGAATAGTGAGTTTTTTCGCGCCAACAGTGAAACTAGAACAGAATGAACACTTTATTTTTAATTATAAAGTAGGTAGTATAGTGTCTATGAGCTTAAGTAATGATTTTAATAATAAAATAGATCTGTTGGTAGACAGTGGCGCAAGCCTTTCTATTATAAAATATGAATGGTTATGTAACACTAGCTTATTAAGTAACATTTATTGCGATAAGATAACTATTAAGGGTGTTAGTGGCAAGTTGATATCCGAGGGTTATATTTTGGAGGTGGTGACGCAATAAAACCAGAAACCTTTTAAATTCACTCAGTCTATTATTTTCAAACACTTAAACGTAGTTACATAAGTCAGTATAATAAGTCCTTATCTTATGTAATACAAGTTGACCTAGCGAGGCGGTGTTGCGCAGACGACTGACTGCCTAGAACACGCGGCAGTCCAGTCTGGGGTTTTGCTGACTTTTCTAACAATGTATAGCCGCTACATCACACCCCTTCTTTTTAAAAAAAAATTTTTATAAACTATCTTTACCAAAAAAATTTATACAATTCAACAAACAAACATCCTGTATCTCGTAAGTGCTATTGCATTTTAATTATACCTTGGAGAGAACAAAAACAAAACAAAAATTTTTACCAGTTTTAAAAAATATGACTCCATAATATTACCTTACACTAAACTTATTACCGAAGTGTACCAGATGACGTTGATTCGACATGATTGCTGAATCTGTGTTTACATTACGGGTCACTAGGTCTGATATCGCATTCCAAAGCTCAATGCTCTTTGTTTCTTACAATCTATTTATAGAACAAAATATGTTAAGGCGATGCTTCGTAACAAAATATGTTAAGGCGATGTTTCATACACAATGTACCTGTAATTGAATTATTTTACAAAAATTTGAAATAAGAAATTAGCAACAATAATTATTTATAAGTTGTTTGAAATGGGTACAAAATTAATTACACGTAATTTAAAAAATATCACTTATACAACACAAAAAAAATAACATTTTGCGGATACCTATTTTTCGAGGGCCGACTTGATGTAGGTACTTGACCTAATAATAATCATTAAAATATTAAGGGTATATTGCCCGAGAGGCCGGTCTGCAATATAAAAAAAAAACGTCCCTTAGGACTCACCTTGCCTCCTCTCGCGACAATAGCCAAAAAAAAACTCCCTCATCGGCCGACCTGTATCGGCTTATACCGTGCCGCTTGCGTCACTAGCTGCTTTCCACATGGCTCTTACTCTGTTATCCATCCAGCTTCGAGTGTTTTTACGACATTTTTGAATGCAATAGTACACGAAAATTAATACCATCATTATGAATACTGCAAATACAATTGCTCCGAAAAGCTTAACGTGCGTTATTATTTCATTAGTACTGGCGTTATTTGCACCATTTTGTGCTATGATTATTTCTTGTTCTTTACTATACGATTTACCCATTTTTGGATTGAACAAAATGTTATATACGAGTTACTACGTTAAATTCTTTTGCAATTAGAATAATGTATGATTAATAACTATGTGAACTCATCTATTTTATTTCATCCAACATCAGCAAATCGCACCGGCTGCTTAACTGCGCGGCCACTGCGCGTGGTTAAAGGTTTAGGCGGTAGCGATTTTTGCACCTGTGGAACATCATTAAAAAATTTTTTACTATTTGAGAACATAGAATTTCTATTTCCATCATTGGGATCTGCTTCATATAAGCAGTAAGCGGGTTTCACTCTATCTATGGAAACGGTTGTTCGACGGCCCCCTATTTCAATGGTCATACTCTTTGGTGATCTATTTATCACAAGATACGGTCCACTATAACTAGGCATCAATGGCCTTTGCACTAAATCATTTCGTACGAAAACATGACTACATGATTTTAAATCTTTATGAACGAAAATTGTACCAGAATCGCTATTTTCTCGTGTCTGGGGCCGGAGACTTTGTATAATATTGCGTAATTTACCTACGTATTTTTCTTGCGACGTTTCTGCGTTCGCGCAATCGACATAAAAATCGCCAGGCAAGCGTAACGTGTGCCCTAATACCATTTCAGCTGCGCTGACGCCGCTGTCGCTACGACATGCTGCACGTAGCCCCAGCATGACCGTTGGCAGTTCATCAACCCATGACCCATTTTTATTCTGTAATAAACGTGCTTTCAAAGCGACCTTCAGAGAACGATGTAATCTTTCTACCTTGCCGTTACTTTGGGGATGGTACGCTGTGGTTCGGAATTTATTAATGCCTAATACTTTCATAAGTTTATTAAATAATTCACTTTCAAATTGCCTCCCCTGATCGCTAGTTAACCTACTTGGGCATCCAAAACGGCAAATCCAGTTTTCATATATTATTTTAGCGACGGTCTCGGCTGTTATATCGCTGACCGGAACGGCTTCCGGCCAGTTTGTAAATCTATCTATCATCGTAACTAAGTACCTATGCCCTTCCTGCGTGGTCGGCAGGGGGCCCACGATGTCTACGTGTAAGTGCTCGAACCGTTCTGCTAGTGTAAAAGTACCTAATTTAGAATGTGTGTGCCTATGCGTTTTTACCTTTTGACATTGTATGCACGCTCGGGCCCATACACTGATATCTTTATTCATACCCGGCCAGTAATATTTATTCGTAATCATTTTACGCGTTGTTCTAATTCCGGGATGGTTATTACTATGTACGACATTGAAAGCCACATTTCTGAACTGCTGAGGCAGGTAGGGTCTCACACGGTTCTCTGAAGTTTCGCAATAGATCGCACTATTACACAGTGGTGATTGTAGTTTTTTAAGCACTATATTACCTTGAGATTCCGTCAGCATTTCTGCAAGCTTATCGTCTGTTTCCTGTGCCCGGGCGACTTCGTCGAAATCTAAAACGGTCGGACAAACAATGGTCTCTATAACTCGGGACAATGCGTCAGCAACTGCATTTTCGTTACCTTTGACGTATTGTATATCGCTCGTAAATTCGCTTATATACAATAGTTGTCGTGCTCGCCTGGGCGTCTCTTTATTATCTGAACCTATTTTAGAAAAAACGTGTGTTAATGGCTTATGATCCGTCATTATGGTGAGCTGCCGGCCTTCTACCATGCTGCGAAAATGTACTATGGCCAAGTATACTGCCAATAGCTCTCTGTCGTACGTGCTATATTTCTTTTGAGCCTCCGACAATCTTTTGGAAAAATACCCCAGCGGCTTCCAGACTCCTTTAACCTTATGTTGGAGGACTGCGCCGACGCACGAGTTTGACGCGTCACACATTAAATACAGCGCACCTTCGTCTCCCGGATGTGACAAGGTCACCGCGTTTTCTAAAGCTAACTTACATTGCTCGAAGGCGGCTATCGACTTATCCGTCCATTTAATCTTTGATTTATCCTTCTTTTTGGCGCCATGCAGGAAGTTGTTCAAGTCGGCCTGATGATCTGCCGCACGCTCTAAGTGATTCCTGTAAAAGTTAACCATACCTAAAAAACGGCGGAGCTGCTCGATTGTTTCAGGTCTGGGGAATTCTTTGATAGCTTCCACCTTGCTCTTCATGGGTTTGACACCTTCCGCGCTCACTTCGTAACCTAAAAACTCTATATTATACTTACCAAGACTACACTTCGCCAGATTAATGGTTATGCCGAACTCTTGAAACCTGGCAAAGACCTGTTTAAGGTGCTCTCTATGTACGTCATGATTCGTACTAGCTACGATGACGTCATCAATGTAGGAAAATAAATTAGAGCTCTCACGCACTTTGTTATTTGTACTCTTACCCTCATCCCCAAGGGTGCAGGTTTCGATTCCCTGCAGCACGCTATTATTCATGAATCTCTGGAACGTTTGGGCCGCATTCCGCAAGCCGAATGTCATTCTTGGAAATTCGAAAAGACCAAACGGCGTTATAATGGCGGTTTTCTCTACGTCTTCCGGTGCAATGCTAATATTATGGAACGCTCTGTTAATATCTAACCGGGAAAAAACACACTTACCTGCCAATCCATATGTGAAGTCCTGAATTCTCGGAATCGGGTAGCGGTCTGGCTTCGTGATCGCGTTGAGTGCACGATAGTCTCCGCAAGGCCTGATCTGGCCGTCCTTCTTTGGTACTACATGCAACGGGCTTGCCCATGGACTCTTTGATGGCCTGCAAATACCTAATTCTTGCATTAACCTAAACTCATCCCTAGCGATTTTATATCTTTGCGGCGGTAATGGTCTTACTTTAGCAAAAACCGGGGGGCCAGTAGTCTCTATATAATGTACGATACCGTGTTTACTGGGCTCCTTAAAAGAAATTGGTTTCGTTATTTCTGAGTATTGTTCTAGAAGCTCGCGATATGGGTTGTCATTTTGAATACTCGTTATCGCGGGCTCGTTATACAAAACTAATATACCTTGCGTGTCTAATTTAGTGCGGCCGTCCAACAACCGTCTATTGTATAAATCAACTACTAATTCGTGTGCCTTTAAAAAATCTGCCCCAATTATGGGTTGTTTTACGTCAGCTATAATAAAATTCCATCTAAAACTACGGCGTAAACCAAGATTAATTTCTAACGATATTACACCATAAGTTTTTATTTCCGTATTGTTCGCAGCATACAGTTTATACGGGCATTCGCTTGCCTTTCTTTTGTCCGGCACTTTATTCACTGGAATCACTGACACGTTAGCCCCGGTATCGACCAGGTACACTAAGCCGGTTTTCTGTTCTCGGACGCATAATCGGTGATTGCCCGCAGCACAGTCGCTCACCGTCGCTGACTGTACTGCAACTAGTTCTTCCCGATGTCGTGACGCTGTCCTGCTCCTGGGTCGCGATCTCCACCGACCTCCGTCATAGCTTCTGTCCTGCGGTCGTCCGTAGCTCCTGCCTCGCGACCGGATCTCTTCGATCTCCCCGCGGAGTTCCTTTAGCTCCAGGGACATGTTGCGCATGTATTTGATCATTTCCGACTCCATGTCGGTAGCTGCAGGCGCAATGCTGGAAGCTGCTACCGCTGCTACCTGACCGTTGCCTAAATTCTCCAGGATCTTGTCTGCCATGGGTGCCAGGCTGTCCAAACCCACGTTTCCACTCACTGTGAGTACCGCTCTAACGCTGGGCGGCAGGTGACTTAGCCATAATTTTCTTAGGGGCTCCTCCGTTATGCCGCAGTTGTTTGCCAAATCAGCCATTTTTCTTAACAATTGTGATGGCTTTTGCGTGCCCAGGTCCATGTCATTCACTAACCTTTGAAATTGTGATTCTGCACTTTCTTCAAACACTGTTAGCAGGCGCTCCTTAATTGTCTCGTATTTTTCGGTTGCCGGCGGAGATTGCACTATGTCGCTAACTTGCCGCAACGCTTCTTTACTTAACTTTGACAAAACTAGGTCAAATTTGACGCTGTCGCCTTGTTTTTGTGGTGCCATTATGGATTCGAACCGGCAAAACCACATCCTGGGCATATCTGGCCAAAATTCCGGGGTTCGCATTTGAACCGTGACCATTGAAACGTCTCCATTATTTTCCGCCGCCGTCGGTTCGGCCTTGGGCACCGGGTTTTTAGCCCCACTAACACCTGGCGTCGATAACATTTTTAATATTCACTTTATATTTCTTAATAAACAATATTCACTCTCGCTAGGTTCGCGCGTCACCGTGAGTCGTCTTCTTGATCACGTCGGGGTCACCAATTTGGAGGTGGTGACGCAATAAAACCAGAAACCTTTTAAATTCACTCAGTCTATTATTTTCAAACACTTAAACGTAGTTACATAAGTCAGTATAATAAGTCCTTATCTTATGTAATACAAGTTGACCTAGCGAGGCGGTGTTGCGCAGACGACTGACTGCCTAGAACACGCGGCAGTCCAGTCTGGGGTTTTGCTGACTTTTCTAACAATGTATAGCCGCTACAATATTTTTTTAGATTTAATGTTTGATAGTGTTATTTTTAGACAAAAGTTTTATGTTTTTAAAAACTTATCGTGCTCCGCCAACGGAATAATAGGCGGGAATTTTTTAAAGCGATATAGTGCAGTGATAGACTATAAAATGATGAAGTTGCGATTGATAAATAACAATCAAGCGGTTCATATTGATATTGACCACGAAGACTTATATACACACGCGATTCCAGCACGTTGTGAAGTGATTAAGTACATACCGTGCCAATCAACTAAAGATTGCGTTATTTTGGCAAAGGAATTACAGGATGGAGTCTTTATTGCGGGAATGATTGCGAAACCTATAGAGGGTCGCATTCCTATTAAATACTTAATACAAAAGATGATGATATAACATTAAATTTTTCAAACTTAGATATTCATGACTTAAATACTTTTAATATCTGTTGTTTTACGGAGAAAAATAATTCTACACAACGTATTAAAACATTGTTCGATTTACTAGATTTAAGTTACTTAAATAAGGAAGAGAAGATAGGGATAGAAAATATATGTGCGAAATACTCAGACGTTTTTCATTTACCGGGCGATAGATTAACAGTTACTAACTTAATGGAACATTCTATTACTTTAAAGGAAAATGTAACACCGGTATATGTAAAACCTTATAGAATTCCGCATGCTTTAAAACCGGAAGTTGACAGGCAAATTCAAGAAATGCTAAATAATGATATTATTGAAGAAACTATTTCAGAATGGTCTAGCCCCGTGTTACTGGTTCCTAAGAAAGTTGATAAATCAAACGAGAGGAAATGGAGGCTTGTGGTCGACTATCGGAAACTCAATAATAAAATTCAAGATGACAAGTTTCCACTTCCTAACATTACAGAAATTTTGGATTCATTATCAGGAAATATTTACTTTTCAAAATTAGATTTATCTCAATCGTATTATCAACTTAATTTAAATGAAAAATCACGAAAATATACATCATTTTCAGTGGATAAAATGTATCAACTTTCTTTAGACCCAGATTCACGAAAATGCACAGCGTTTTCAGCAGGAAAACAATATCAAATGAAACGCTGTCCAATGGGACTGAAAACTAGTCCTAGCGTCTTTTCTAGGCTTATGACAATAGCAATGGCAGGATTAAATTATAAAAAATGTTTTATTTATTTAGACGACTGTGTAATTTTAGGAAATTCATTACTCAGTCATAATAAAAATTTAATTAGCGTTCTAAATCAATTAAGAAAAGTAAACCTTAAGCTTAATCCCATAAAATGTGAGTTTTTGAGAAAAGAAATAGTTTATTTAGGCCACAAGATCACATCTGAGGGTATTTTTCCGGATCCTAGTAAAATAGAAATAGTAAAAAATTACCCGACCCCTACAAATGCAGATGAAATAAAACGCTTCGTAGCTTTTGCTAATTATTACAGGAAGTTTACCCCTAATTTTTCTACAATGGTTTACCCATTAAATATTTTATGCAGAAAAGGTATAAAATTTGAATGGAGTTCTAAGTGTGAAACTGCATTTAACAACTTAAAAATAGCTCTGACTAATCCACCCGTCCTTGAGTATCCAAATTTCTCTGAAGACAACATATTTAGGTTACAAACGGACGCTTCTAAAGTAGGGTTAGGAGCCATATTATCAAATAGTAATGGTAGAGTTGTAGCGTACGCGAGTCGTAATTTGAAACCAGCAGAAAGTAGATACCCGATAATAGAATTAGAGTTATTAGCAATAGTTTGGGGCCATAAAACACTTTCGACCTTATCTGTACGGAAGAAAATTCAAAATTTATACCGACCATAAACCCCTGACCTATTTATTTAGCCTCAGTAACCCTTCTAGTCGACTGATGAAATTTCGGTTGTACCTTGAAGAGTACGATTTCGAAGTAGAGTACGTCCCGGGTCGAAATAATGCAGCTGCAGATGCATTAAGTCGACTTCCACTGACGTCCAGAGATTTAATTGAAATGCGTGAAAATTTAGTATCCGTTTTAACAAGGGCACAGCGACGAAATTTTAATACTACGACTGACATACCGGCTTCGGAACATACCACGACTTGCAGGCCTGATCAACCCGCAGCTGTGGAGGTTCTGAAACGACCTGACGATATAATTGAATTAATTTTTACCGAAAGTTATAACGAAAAATGTTTCAAAAACAAGGATAATATAACTTCAATGAAGAAGTTGTGTACGTTTGTTCCATTGCAATCAGCAATATTTCTAAACTCTCGATCGTTATCGACCTTGCAGGTGTTAGCGAGGGACTTAGAACAATTATGTAAGCGCTTAAATATTAAAGAATTATTAGTAATTAAAAATAAAAATAATGAACAAACGTTAAGACAATTATTACGCGAATTCAAAGAGTTGCAACTTACACTACCACGGTTTCTCGTTACTAAAGATGTAGTTAAAATATATGATGACCATAAAAAAAAAGTTATTTTAAATGACTTTCATTTATTGCCCACTAGCGGACACGCAGGGGTGAATAGAATGTTGAATAACATCAAGAATTATTACTTCTGGCCAGGTATAAGTGTTGACGTCAGCAATTATGTAAACAGGTGTAAAAGTTGTCAACTAAACAAGCATTCGAATAAAAAAATAAAAGAGCCAATGGGTATAACGACAACACCTGATTCAGCTTTTCATAGAATTAGTTTAGATTTAATGGGCCCGCTAGAGTTAGATAACTATAATTATAAGTATATATTTTAACTGTCCAATGTGACTTAAGTAAGTTTATAGAGGCTTATCCTTTAAAGAGTAAAGATACGGTTACAGTGTCTAGAAGTTTCGTAAACAATTTTGTATTACGCTATGGTATTCCAAATGAGATAATTACTGATAAGGGCAAAGAATTCATGTCTTCAGTATTAACCGAAACATGTAAGTTATTGGGCATAAATAAATTAAATTCTACCCCTTTTCACCACGAAACCCTAGGTTCTCTCGAAAACAGCCATAAACATTTAGGAGCATATCTAAGAATACAATGCACTGATAATAAAACAGATTGGAGTGATTGGATTCCATTTTGGTGTTTTTCGTATAATACAACTGTACATACAGAAACGAAGTATACTCCGTATGAACTTGTATTTGGAAAGTTGTGTAAATTACCGAGTAACTTAACTAAAACGCTTGAACCTTTGTACAATTTTGGTGATTATGCTTGTGAATTAAAATATAGATTACAAAAGGCTCACTTTGACGCCAATAACAATTTGTTACAGTGTAAGCAGCAGAGGAAGTGTATGTTTGATAAGCATAAAAATTCTGTTTACTATAAAAAAGGTGACCTTATTTTGTTAAAAAACCAAATAGGAAGTAAATTAGATAGTGTGTATAACAGTCCATTTGAAGTAATTGAGGATATGTCTCCCAATGTAAAAATTAAAAAAGGAAATAATGAATATGTGATACATAAAAATAATACGAAATTGTTTATCAAATAAAGTCTGTTTTAAAAAATAAGTGCGCATAACATTAGTATGTAAGTACTGTGTTTAAAAAAAAACACAGTACTCCCTGATGAGCGGAGGGGCTGCATGTATCTTTTCGGGGGAGATGTAGTATGTAAGTACGCATTTATAAAATAATATTATATTCAGGTTAAAAACAAAAGTATCAGTTTGCAATGTTCGCCTAAGTCATATTATGCTGACCTGTTACCTACTTGCTTCTGTGTTTCCCGTGTGAAAATAATGTAAAATTATTCAGTCAATAAACCTCCGTCTATTGGATAAGATGTCTTATTATTTGAAGAAACCCTAAAAAAAGTTAAGAACACCCGCAATATAACCAAAATATATTGGAACAATATGATATCAGTTAAATTCCCTTGCTACTTCGGACAGTATCCAGAATACATCCATGTATCTTTAGATGATGAAGTCCGCATCAGTACACAAAGAGTTACGTAAACGTGTAGATTTATACGAAATATATTTGAATCATTGTAATCATATTGCTTCATCTTAAGTTTCCGAAAGACTCATTGCAAATTTTACATCATTTTGTAGCATCTGAGAGGCACAGGATGCAGTTATACCACGAAATTAATTTTGATCAAACACCGCTGAAAAGTTATTTGTAAGCACAAATCAAACAAACCCCGACGGCTGAACCGATTTTCTTTAAACAGAACTGAGAACACTCTCGATACAATCAACCTGTAAACAATAGAATGCATTAAAGGCCATATTTTGGGAGCTATGACACGATGCCACAGACAGGCCGCAAACATATACTTCAAACTAATAACACGCCTCTTTATTCGTCGGGGGTTTTTCACCCAAAAATCTGCTTCCAAATTGGTAAACTCGTCTGGAAGACAAGACAATATAGTTACACAAATACATTCTTTTTCGTGTCAGGGGTCAATAAATAAACTTGCATCTTGCATTTTAACGACCCTTTCCTCCACTAATGATTTTTTTTTTTGGCTGCCGAAGCACCCTCTCGGGAGGGAGGTGGAAGATGCGTCATGCATACCGCCGCAGGCAACCGACTTCCGCGACGGTTATGTGAGACTCACGTAGTGGCACCTACTTAAGGTGCAAATGACATTTATATTGACGATTATACGGCCTGGGCAGCCTTAAGCTGGTCCAGATTAGCCGGAAGTTGATCGGGGGGATCCGAGAGTGCATTTCTCGGTCTACGGACTTTGTACCTTGACGCCATGGACGGAGTAACTTATTACTGACTCCCGTATAAGGGGGTTAGGGTGCTCTTCGGATCGCTTAAGAAAAGCGGTGGAGAGCGTCCTAAGGTGTTGTTGTATAGTAGGCAGTTCGAGTACTCTGTGCAGGTCTGCGTTTCGCACGTATCACGGAGCATCCGTGGCCCGGCGGCAGAAGAGATTCTGGACTACCTGTAGTTTATACATATCGGAGGGTTTAACATGTGCAAAGATTGGGGTGGCGTACGTCATGACTGGTCTCACGCAAACCTTAAAAAGCGTTCGCTTGTTCTTAAGAGACATTTTACTGTGCCGGCCTAACATACTGTTAAGGCGGCCCATGTACAGACGGGCGAGTTGTGTAAGTCTAAGTATGTGAGGTCGGAATGAAAGGGTGCGATCGAGCGTTACGCCTAGGTACTTGGGGGTTTGTGCCCACGGGATGGGCGTACCTAGCATTCGGATGTGGGGGTCGTAGGGACGACGGCGTTTATGATCAAAGCGCATCGCAGAGCTTTTCTCTGGATTTACATCGATACGCCATTTTTTAAACCAGGCTCCGAGGTCATTTACGGCCTTCTGGAGTTTGGTGATGAGAGTGTCGACGTGCACGCCCTTGATGTATAGGGCAGTGTCGTCGGCAAAGAGGGAGAGTTGAACACCTTTAGACGGAATAGGTCACTAATGATAAAAACCTTAACGTTTAAATGTCACAGATCACACGTCAACCCATAAACCCAAAGCAATGACGATACATAGCAGTAGGACAAATGTTTGTGCAAACTATTTTTTATGAATATTATTAATTATTAATATTTGACAATGTCAAATACCCAAATTTTAAGTTTTGTACTCGTAAGAATCTTCTGTAGTATTGATACTTCAAGGCTAGGCCGAGACAAGTTACTCCTACGGGTGCTCTTGCTGAATCTTCTAAGTGGTGACATCCCGCAATATTTACTAGGTGTATTGTAAAGTTCGTGGCCTACCATAGACAGCGTTATCATATTATCATGAAACAACCCTCATATGAAACCTTGACTCTTTTTCATTCTCTATGCAATTTTTCTTTAAGATACACGCGTTGTTATTTATTTTATTGAACTGTACGTGAGAGTAAGTTTCATTAATTTTGAAAATGAATAATATAGATAACGTGCCGTGATCAAATACCTCCACAAGAAAGGCTTAACTCCCAACCAGATTCAAGAAGATATGATGGCTTCTTTAGGAACATTTGCTCATTAAAAAGTGGCAGCTGAATTTAAACGTGGACGAGAGAGCATCAAAGATGACCCCCGCTCTGGACGGCCTCCTACAGCTACGACTCCGGAAAACATCGAAAAATATGTGATCTCATCATGGGAGACAGAAGATTGAAGGTATCCAAGATAGCCGAGACTCTAAGGATTTCATATTAACGTACACAAAATATAATTGTTAACGAATTAGGGTTCCACAAGGTGTCTGCAAGATGGGTTCCGCGGCTCCTTTCCGTTAAACAGAAACGAACGCGATTCGTGAACGCGAACGATTTCTAGAAAGTGTTTAGAGTTATTTCGGTCTGATCCAACAGATTTTTGGCAAGGTTTGTTACTATGAATAAAACATGGGTTCATCACCTTACTCCTGAATCCAAACAATGGGAGAGACCCGGATCACCGACCTCCACGAAAGCCAAGGCGTGTTTACCTACTAGTAAACAAGGTAATGGCATCGGTTTTCTGGGATTCTAAGTGTGTTATCTTGGTTGATTACTTAGAAAGTATTCAAACTATAAATACTGCATGCCACTGCACACTCTAACGTCGTCTGCGCGAAGAAATAAAGTCAAAAAGACCAGAATTATTGACTAAGAACGTTTTGTTTCACCAAGACAACGCTCATACGTCTGCAGAATCGATGGCTCAAATAATGAATTGTGGTTTCGAATTGCTTCCTCATTTTCAGCTGACTAGGCGCCTTCTGACTTTTACCTATTTCCAAATCTAAAAAAACGCTTGGTGGAATGAAATTTTCTACCAGTGAGGAGATCCAAGTGGCCGCGGATGCCTTTTTTGAAGACCTTGAAGAAACCTTTTATTTCAGTGAGATTTAGGCTTTGGAGGACCGCTGGAGCAAGCTGTGACCTAGGAGGCGAAAAATAAAAATTAAAAAACTGCATTATTCCTGTTGTTAAGCTACCACCTTTTCAATCCACCTCGTTCACCGTTGTCAGAACCCGCTGCCGAGGTGATCTTTGACGAATGTATGTAGAGCACTTTTCTATTCCAGGTTTGCTGTTCCAAATTCCCCAGGCCACAGATTGAAATTACAAACCAATAAAAACTGTATAGTAAAAACTTTAAAGTAAAGACTTATCTAATTAACAAAATATTATAATTATCAGACATCATATTTTAAGGCTTTCAAATATACTAGAAGGGTCGTACCTTATGCGCGCCGACGAGCAACACCGCCGTCATCGCGACGTCTACGACGACAAAGGCAAGCGTCAGCGGCAGGTGCACCAGCGGGTCCATGTGCCCGTCGGCATCAGCGACGGCCTTCCCCGTAGCCATGTGCTCCACCAGCAGGAAGATCAGCAGCGGGAACGACAGGAGAGACAGCACCTGGGAGTCCAATTGTCTATTTAAATTGTTGTTATGAGGAAAGATTTGTAGCGGCCAAGTTCTGAAGTTATCGAGCAATTTTGTAAATTCTTACACGATCTCGTTTAAACTTTTGATCTATTGTTCAGGATCGACTATTTACAATAAGCTGAGGTTAAGGTCAGGTAACAAATAACTATATTGATTTATTTGACCTTAGCAAGGTCAGCAAGCAAGTTAAACTGCTCGGAAGTGATACAGACCAATCCTAACAATCGCACAACGCTAGCCAACGAAGATGCAGAGAAAAGCTTGTGCTTAAAAATCGTTTTTCATATAATACTTATTATATCTTTTATAAAGGAACACAAAAGACGATAAAATTGCGAGGCGAGGAGCCTACTGGGTTTTACTAGCAATTTCACATGCCGACGTTATAGCGTGTACAATTAAAGGTAAATACTAAACATCTTAGTACTCAGTAGTTTATAGTTTGTTCGTTTAACGATAACTTGCGCTTTTATTTGAAACTTGTTACATAGGTTCCTCATCACAGATGCATCAACCCCGTGGAATTTTGTTTCAATATTCTACCCACAGGAATACCTAGCAGTGTTAAGTGTTATGCTGATATAGTATTTCTACACGTCAACTTTGTAATCCTGAATACAGAATTACTTTTGTTTATTGACGGCCAAGTGGCGTTGTGGACAGAAGCCCTGCCTCGTACACCTGAGATCCGGCATCAGAGAGGTTCCAGTCCTGGTTGGGGCATTCACTTGTGTGACGAACACATATGTTTGTTCTCGGGTCATGGTCGTTGATATTTATATATGTATATTTATTCTGAGTTTCCCCAAGTTCGCTGTAGTGTCATCTATTCCACAAGCACTGCTTTATTTGGGGCATTTTTTCTGGGGATTTATTTATTTTTGATCGTAAAAAAGCAACGTTAACATACTCTCCTTAACATTACATGATGTGTATATATTTAAGTACGCGAGGATTCACCAGCTGACCTACTCGGTGACATTTAAAGTGAATTGGTAGCTCTCACTTACTAAATTAACATATCCAAATATGACGATCCCTCGTCGAATCGGCACGCAACAGCAGCACTTCCTCACAACCGGCACGCTCGGGCATTTCTGGCACATTCTCATTTTGAAAAAACGACATTAAAACCTCTTTCGATATACATTCGAAACTTTTAAGCGATAATTAATTTTTTATATATATGCTTTTTCTACATTATAACACGACCACTTCATAACAGTCTTTAACTATAACTGTTCACTATAAAAAATGGCATCCTTTTGAGACATTCATAATTTAATAGGATACTTCCTGTAAACCCTATCTTGAACACAAGATTGTCAGTTCAGCATCCATTGCGGAGTTTGTTAGAAAACGATATAAATAATCAAATAAAAATGTCAATGGGTCGAAGAACATTGTGAGTAAATCCATGTGGGTATGATCTACCACAAATGAACAATTTATAATAATCGGTCTATCCTACATCTCTGCGTTCGTTGAGGTGACGCCAGCGAGAATCTTGCTCACGGAAGAATGTAAATTAAAAAATGGTTATCCACATAATGTCCTACACCACAGTGGAAGTCCTTGGTTCGGATCATGATAAGATCGGACCGATATACCTACCTCTAAATGATGCCCACAGATATTTCGATGCGTTTAATAAACAAACAGTTAATTAAAGTTGACATAACTAAGGTTGATAGTTAGTAATTACCACATACTCGAAGAAGGTAGTCTTTAAGACATAATTAAAACTGACTTATTCTTTAGCTAGATTAGATGGAAGCTTTTGCCCGAGAACTTATTTTCCGCGTTGTTTAAGCAGAGAATACCGATTGCAAAACTTTTTACTCTTCGTTATTCGAAGGTACGGTCGGAGAACGCGGCGGAGGGGCGAGGACTGGTTGCGCGTTGTTCGGTCCTGTATAGGCACTCCACACACTAAAGGGAACAACACTGCGGGAGATTCGAATCTGAGCTTGCACTAAGTTTACCTACCTACCTACTTGCACCCGATAGTACCTACTATACAGATTATAAACTAATTAACCGATTTCACATAGGAAGCTCGTTAAACACTTTTGAAACTCATTAAAAACCCATACATACAGCATGTGGTGAGTACCTTACTTTTAGTGCCTCGTGCTCCCATTTTTGAATCTTGTCCAGGATTTCATTATTTGATGGTTGTAGACCAGTAATGTATGGTTTCTGGTATTTTTTACATGTTGCCTGGCAGTAGCTGGCACAGGACTTGCTAGTCCCTATGCAGCATAGCCTTCATTTGGAAATGCTTAAGTTCCTGTGATGGCACTGGCTGAAGTTTGAATCGCTCAAAGTTGGAGGGATGGTAAGTATTACTCGCTTAAAAGTCTCTGCACAATAGATACTAGATATGCAAGATGTTCAGAGTCCTAATTTATTCATTACCATAATTCGCAGCTAATTTAACGAATTTGTAAAAGTGGCCACCTCTTGCATCGCAAACTGTTGTGAACCGTTTGGGCCACGAATGTTGCTCAGTGCTTTATATTTAATTTGAATGTATGGGAGATGTATGATGATTTTGTTTCTATGCTATTTATATCTAAAAACAATATTTATTAGCTCAACATTACAAATAACCTACTTATTTGGTTCTGAGTGTCAGTGTGTGTATGTAACAATAGCCTACTTAGTTGGTTCTGAGTGGTCCTCTCTGTCAGAAAGGTCCTATCAGAGAGCAAATGTCATTCTTCAGAACAGGGATTAACCTTTAAATCACCTAAAAAGAAACCAAATCGGATGTTCATCAACAAGTAATCCGGTGAACGATTTACAAATTTCACATTACAAATAAAGAAATTCCTACGATGAGAATACTACACGCAAAATTTAAAGAAGAAATAGGTTATGAAAGTTGTGTCAGCACGAAAACGCGTAATCTCGTTAGGTTTTAATTGGAAAACAACGGAAGACAACCGCAAACTGCATGGAAAAGCACGAAAATTGCCAATTCACTAACTCATAAAAATTTCAGAATATCGAGAACAAAATCGACCAATTGTTTTTGCCGACGAAACTTATATACATACATGACATACCCTCTCAAAGTCTTGGTAAGATGGAAGCGGGCAACCGCTTGATCAACGTCCATGCCGCGCCGGCGGAATGGATGGTCTTGTGGTAATGCTTTGCTCATGTTTAAAGCCAATTAAAATAGTGGTGATTACAATGATAATATTAATTATAATAATTATTCGAAGTGGATCCAAACGCAATTAATACCCAACCATAAACCTAATAGTGTTGTTGTTGTTATTGATATAGCACCCTTTCATAATTAAATTTAAAATCATGCACCGAATTCTAATTCTGATTCATAGAAAACAGCAAATGATTGGCTGGCTGGCGTTTAGAAACATTGAACATTCATCGAAAATGCTTAAGCCTCAGTTATATAAACTGATTCTAAAAATAAAGCGAGATTTGTAGAATATAAGAAAGTGGAAATATTACGACAGCACGGTCATACTGTGCTCTGTTTACCGCCATATCCCCTTCAGTTTAATCCTATTGATAATATGTGGGGGGGGGGGGGGGGATAGTAAAAAATTACGTCGCAAAAAAAATATCATAATGATCATGAGTGCTTTAATGACATAAGGTGAGGAATATAATGACATAAGCTGAGGAAAAATTAAATAGCATAAATCCTAATAAATGGAAAAATGTTTGTCTACATGCTATTAAAGAAAAAAAGGAAATTTCAAGGCACGGATGACGCTTTAGATATAATATCAGAACAAATTATAGTTAACACAAATAATTTATCGGATGAGAGCGAGGATGTGGATGAGTGCGAAATGTCTAGTGTTGAAGAAATTCAGAAATAATAATTTTGTTTAATATTAATATTCACTATTTTAATATCGTTAAAATAGCTAAATAAAATTTATTAGTTCAATATGAAGTGCCAGTCTGTTAAAATTATTTAAAAAAATTACCTAAAATATTATTTATAAGTTCTGACCGTACACAACTACAAATGCAAAAACGTCTTATTAGTAATCTACCTGTACTGCAGAGTTTAGTTTTAAAGAGAATACGATTTTTTGCATTTTTGAAAGAATAAATATAGTTTCATCTTAATCAATAATCTGTAATTTATTACCTACGTGTAAAATACTTTTATATACTAATTTATATTTATTTTTTAAATTTAATTATTGTGTGGATTGATGCGAAGGATAAGTAATTTTGGACACTTAATTGTTGAAATAGGTCGTTTAATTCTGAATTCAAAGTCGTAGCAAAGTTCGTATGATTGAAGCATTTCAGATTAGATTTCAGGCCAGTGCCAGGCCTGAAATCCTGAAAAATGAATCTGTAAGGCCGAGTTGATTTAGGCCTAGAACTCGATTGCTAGTTTGTGGAGACATCTGCATCCTACATGTAGAAAATTGAAAGTATTGTAATCACGCGTTTTACGTCCACGACAGGCGTGGAAGGCTCGAGACGCGCCCAGTGCCGTCAGCGGGCGGGAGTGTAAAGAAGACTGTTCCTTATAATTCTACGTCTGAGAGGCAGCGCTTTCGATAGTAGAAATGATTGACGCGAGAGCGACAAAAATTATCTAACACAGTTCTAACAAGAGAAGCCATAAAACACGTGTTTCTTAACATAATTTATGACGAATTATCTTTGGCACCGTCGCTGATGACGCACGCAGCCTCGGCGGCGTTGTTCACGAACTCTATCTTGCATTCTTCGTCCTTCAGCTTCTTGATCTCGCTCTTGACCAGCAACAGTATGTAGGCGTTGCATACTGAAACGTATGAATTCAAAAATTCAGTACCGAAAGAAAAGCTATTTCTTTGCGTACCCACAAAGCTACTGTGTGCCAATAAAAATATATATATAGCTCATATGATGATTATTAAAAAAAAATTGCAATTAAACATAAATGCTGTTGTCTCTGTGCAAAGTAAATTATTAAATAAATGACTTACTAATGTAAGTGATCCCCGACGATAAGACCCTCAGTACCTTCCTCTGCGCATCATTGCCGGGGTCTGCGCTGGCCGCGGCCGCCAGCGACGCGATCAACACCAGCAGAATGCACTCGATGGCCAGGTTTACCACGCCGTAGATGTAAAATACGTGAAGAAGTTTTTGGCCTTTCTGGAAGTTAAATTATGAGGGTAAAAAGTAGGATAGGAATAAGTAGAGATCGCTTGGGAAACAGGTACGGGTTGGTGCGGGTTGGTGCGAGTTAGTGCGGGTTGGTGCGGGTTGGTGTGAGTTGGTGCGGGTTGGTGCGGGTGCGTTGACCGCAGGTTAGTCAGCCTATTTAAAATAATGGACAAGTAATCTAATACTGATGAAACGCACCATTTGCAATTTAATCAAAGCTTGAAATTAATTCAAATGTCAACTTATCATTTAATTCATGTAAAACGATTTTGAATGATGCCAAATAAAAAAGATATTCAATGTATTATGTCCAAATGCATTGAACGTGTATTTTCACGAGAATTAATAACAAACACCAAAAAATTCCAACTTTTACTAAGATCAAGGCACTTGCAGTCTTCTAGCTATCTTACCGTGTGCGCGCCTATAAGCAGCACATTCGTGAATATGACGTCCAGCACGAGCAGGAAGAGCAGCACCATCATCAAGAACACCTCCCACGAGAACCTGAACCCGCCCCACATCAGAGAAAGCATCACGAGGCTGCAGTACAGGATTGTGACTATTAGAGTGTACACCTAGAAAATAAAAGAGACGTTTTTGTAAGACAACCTCTTTTAACTCCAGGTTTTAGTGCCTTTACGACACCCTGTTCAAGAAACGCTGAGGAGGAAGCCGTCCACTTGACAGTAACGGTGTAATCTTCTCCATCTGTTTCTCACTCTGTGAAATTAGGTTTTATATAGGATCCTATATAGCAGAAAACTTCGAACGAAAGCGCCAAAACTCATCGGCGAGATTAAAAGGATGCGCGAGTTGGCGGGAGAGAAGATTAATGGTGACACTCAATATTTCGTGGACACCACTTACCCACGTCGTCAGTTTGTGCTTGTGGTAACGGATACGGACCGTGCAGAGTGCAGCAATGTGCTGCTCCAATGAAATATCTAACCATCGCCTACGTGTAATTCACAAGTCTCAGGAAAGGTTTCGGTGTTGCCTAGACGTAAATAAATTTAAAAAATATAAATTATCAGAATATAGTCCATGCTGCTGTATAATTTCTATCAAGTTAGTCAATTTATCAAGTGGTGGACGATTTGGATTGTTATCTGTAAGTTGACATTGAATTGAATAAATAAAAATTAACTACAATGCTAGGGATCTATTAAAACGTCCTACTACCCGCAAAATAGCATGGGGGGGGAGGTGGCTCCACTCTCTCAAGGCCGAGCTTTTGGCCAAGTTAAGCTTGAGGACATGGATTTGAGAGTTACTTACACTTTTATTGGGATTACGAGCAGTGCCGCGGTCTGATACTAGTGTTAGTGCTGCATAAATGACTTTCCGGCTGTAGTATGTAAGTACGCATTTATAAAATAATATTATATTCAGGTTAAAAACAAAAGTATCAGTTTGCAATGTTCGCCTAAGTCATATTATGCTGACCTGTTACCTACTTGCTTCTGTGTTTCCCGTGTGAAAATAATGTAAAATTATTCAGTCAATAAACCTCCGTCTATTGGATAAGATGTCTTATTATTTGAAGAAACCCTAAAAAAAGTTAAGAACACCCGCAATATAACCAAAATATATTGCATGGCGACCTTACGCCAAAAAAAAAACCGAAAGTCCCATCGTAAAATATTTTTAAGAACATGGGAAAATCATATTCTAAAGAAGAGGTCATTGTGGCACAAAACGCTAATGGACAAGCGAACGCCGATGTCAGCCAGAGAATAAGTTTTATCAGCGCCATCGAAATACTTATAATCGCACTGGTCATCATAGTATCAGCGGGTGCCATTTACTACGCGTTGAAGAAGTGCCGTAAAAGTGCCGTCAATACGCTCAGAAGAGAACTGAATGCAGTCACTTTAAATACTGCCATTTCGCGTCAAGATATATCCGCACCTGTGTAACCAGCGCATTTCCCGAACATCACCACCCAGGGTGCAGCGCAGCCACCCAGGAGCTCCTCCTACGTTCTCTGTTCCTGTGGTTTCGTGAGATTGTGTGTGACTTCGTGTGATTCGGTAAAACGTGAAAAGTGATTACGTCATTATTGTGTGTACCGTTACTTTATAAGGGTTAAACTTTAAAAGGTTACGGAATTTATAAGTGTAATTTAGTTTGTTTTTATTAGAAGAGATATAGGTATTTTTATTTTCTTTTCTTTAAAATATTTTTTTTTATAATGATTTGAGCCAATAGGTTTCGTAATTTTAAGTTTCGTAAATAATTTCAGTAAGTAGGTACATGGTTTCAAATGTCTATCAATGAGTTGAATTTAATTTTAAATGGATTATCTGAGATAAAAACGTATTTAATTAGGATAGGACCCGCCCGACAGAAAAGTTCAGAAACAGCACAAATAAAATTAATAGAAGCGCATAGATTATATAGTAATTTAGAAAGCATATTGTCTAGTATTAAAAATAAGATTGAAAGTAAAGAAATAGGATTAGAATCTCAGACAGATATTAACTCTATAATATCTAGTATTAATATTTTGTACGATACAATAAAGAGTTTATTTATAGAAAAGACAGGAGAAAGTTCACCGAAAATGGGTTCCAATACTTTCGACTTAAAAACTGCACTTGCATTGCTCCCGATAATGACTGGTTCCGAGCAAACGACTTTGCAGTTAATAGACGGAATTCAGTTATATAATAACATGCTAGATAGTAATTCGAGAACTCAGTTAATTGATTTCGTTTTAAAAACCAGGCTGTCAGCTAATGCCAAATTGCGTTTGAAGTCCAGCTATAAGGACGTAAATAGCATGATTTTTGATATGAGAAAATTTTTATTGCAAAAAAAATCCAACGTTTTTTTTTTTTTTTGCTGCCGATGCACCCTCGCGGGAGGGAGGTGGAAGATGCGTCATGCATACCCGCCCGCAGGTAAATTCCTCTGCGGGGGGGTTATGTGGGACTCACCAGAATGGCACCTACCCACTAAAACCACCTGTTGGCTGTAGTTATTACCGTTAGCCTTCATCGGAAGCGACACCCGTCGGAAAGTTGGGCGCGCTGGCGGAGACCCGCTAGTTTTTTTACGGGCTAAGACTGCGATTTCACTAACATCGACATTTTTTAAAGTGTCGCAGACGATACGCATATCGTCTGCTACGGAGGATTGAGGAGTGGGTTTGTGTGGGCGAGGAGCCGGGATGGGATTCGATGCGGGGCGCTGCCTCCAGTTTTCTGGGGCAGGCCTAGACTGTGTAGGCTTTGTAGCTGGAGGAACCCGGCTACGCAGCGGCGGAAAGTTTTCTTGAGAAAGGCGCGGGGCCTGTTTGGGTGCCGCCCTCTTGGAATTGGAGCGCATACAACGGGGTGCACGAGGGCAGCCCCCTGTAATTTGCGGTGTGGCCGGACTGGCCACAAAGCACGCAATCGGGAGGAGAGGGAGTTTCAGGAGTGCGATTGCACTTCTTAGTGAAATGAGGGACCAGGCACTTGACGCACCTGGGCGGTGCGCGGCAGTTGTCCGCCGCGTGCCCGTACAACTGGCACCGATGGCACTGGCCGGGATGACCGCGGCGATGAGGTGCCTCGATCGAGATCCCAGAGAGGCCGCATATAGTGCTAACCCCGTTGAGGATCTCCCTGGACTTGGGGACGTTGGCGAGAACCACCAAAGCGAGAGGGTGTTGCCTCCCCGTTATGCACCGCGAGTGCCGGGAAGCCTTGGGACTGCAGATCCTCCAGGATAGCCTCGTTCGATAATTCGAACGGGACTCCCCTGAGTACCGCTCTGATCTTACGCTCTTCTGACAGAGCATAAGTGTGATAAGCATATTGCTTATCGGTGAGGAGCTTAGTCAAAGCTCGGAAATCGTCTATCGACGAGACAGTGATTTTAATAGATTCACCCGAGTTTACCGCTCGGGTGTAATGGATCTTGTGCTCATTGCACAATGTCGAGACCTCCATGTCCATTTACCCTTTTCCCGAAGGAAAACGGGTGGTGGGACCTTGGCCTTGACAGAAGTTGGGGCCGGAGCGGGTGTTGAAGACACCGGGGCAGCTGGCGTTGAAGACGCCGCAGGGGGTGTAGGGACGGGCGTCGAGGGCGCCGGGTCTTGTTTCGAACGCTTCTTAGAGCGCTTCTTAACAAGCGTAAAGGAGGGAGACTCAGGGCCAGTTGGGGTGGCGTCCGAGGATGACTCGGTCGCGGGTGCGCGCTTGCGGCGTGGAGGGGCGTCTACTTCGCACTCCATGTCACTGGAGGAAGGGGACGCGGGAGGGCCTAAGACCAGAGCGGTCTGAGGGACGGAGGTGGCCTGAGGGGCCGGTGTGATTAGTGCCATGATTAGAGGGAGAAATGATTGCAGTGTGCGAATCATATGAGGGGGGCAGTAAGTGCCTTGGGCGTCGTAATCAGCGATCAGCTTATTCAGAAGCTCCTCAGGGCTTAGGGAAGCCATTGCGGAGGGGTTGGGGAGGGACGACAATATATAAATATATATACTATGAACCTATCAACGATGACTAACTTCCTAAAAAACCACCCTACACGCAGTAGGGCGGTTGAGGACGACGCGGATAACTTACTCGAACACGGAACTTGAAGTCCTGGAACGACGAAACCCCGTCGACGAAGCTCACGTTCCACGAAGTACGGTTAACAAGCCACTGACCGCCGTGAAAACGGCGTAAGAAACTTATTTGAAGTACGGTTAACGAGCCACTGACCGCCGTGAAAACGGCGTTAGAAACTTAATACGGTATACAACTATGAAATTATATATTACGACAACAACCAATGAAATTTGGGTGCTCAATTAGCGCGGGGGCTAAAAGAGCGGGAAGGCGTCTGCGATCGACGTGCGCTCGAGAACGCACGCAGACCGAGACTGATCTTACGTTTTTTTTTTTTTTTTTTTGTTCCCCTCCGCGGGAAGCGCAGGAGGATAAAAATGCCCTGACGCATACTCTGGCGCGATTCCAAAGTTATGTGGGACTCGTCCCGACGCCTACCAGGACCATACCCACTAAAAACCCCCTGTCGGCTCGTGCATTTTTGCCACTCAGCCTTCATCTGAGCGACGGCCAATTGGAGAAAGAGGCCGCGCTAGCGGGGCCCAGAAGGGGTCACCCGCTGGGATTACATAGCACTGAAGGTGCTCAAAGCACTGAAGGTTAATACATAGCACTGAAGGTGCTCAAAATGAAAATCAATAATTAAAACAAAAATTAAAAAATTGCAAAATAAAATTGAGTTAATTCGCATTACCGTTAGAATTAGGATTTACGTTAGAATTAGAATTTACGTTAGAATTAGAATTTGCGGCCAGAAGGGCCTCGAGATCGTGTGACAGTCTGGTGGATGAGTACGCTTGCGCATTTCTAGGCCTAGCGACTTTGAACTTCGAGTCTAACACAGGAGCAGCATATGAGACCGAATCACGAACTAGAGGATTGGGATGGGTTTCGGAGCGTTTGAAAAACGCTTCAGAGAGTGTTTTGAGATGTTGTTGCACTGTAGGCAGTTCAAGATCTCTATGCAAGTCCGCATTACGCACGTACCACGGTGCACCTGTGGCCCGGCGGCAAAAGAGGTTTTGAACTACCTGCAGTTTGTGCAGGAGGGAGGGTTTGGCGTGGGCAAAGATTGGCGAGGCATACGTCATGACGGGTCTAACGCAGACCTTGTAAAGTGTACGTTTGTTTCTGAACACATTTTACTTTTTCTACCTAACATGCTATTTAGGCGGACTAAATAGTGACGAGCGAGTTTCGAAACTCTTTCGACGTGTGGCTTGAAAGAAAGCGTCGGATCTAATGTGACGCCTAAGTATTTAGTACTGCGCTTCCAGGGGATGGGAATGCCTAACATTCGAACGTGGGGATCGCCATCGGGACGACGGCGTTTGTGGTCGAAGCGCATCGCAGAACTCTTTTCAGGGTTCACATCGATGCGCCATTCTTGAAACCATGCACCAAGGGCGTTTACGGCCCTTTGGAGTCTGGTTACAAGGTGCCGAACACTGTGGCCCCTGGTATAGAGTGCGGTGTCGTCAGCAAAGAGGGCGAGTTCGACGCCTTTCGGCGGGATGGGAATGTCGTTGGTGTACACGGTGTACAGCAGAGGGGCGAGGACTGAGCCTTGAGGGTCTCCAGCCTTTATGGGACGAGGTGCAGAAAGCGTGCCTTCGTGTTTAAATCGAAACGTACGGTCTTTGAGAAACGACGCTATTAACCTGACTAGGCGATCCGGTAAGCCTATCTTGTAGAGTTTATAAACGAGACCGCTGTGCCAGACTTTATCGAAAGCCTTGGCTACGTCAAAGAAAACCGCGACTGTTTTATAACGACGCGGATAGAAACCGTCAAGTATATACTCGACGATTCGGTGGACTTGCTGAGGGCAGGAGTGTTTAGCGCGAAAGCCGAACTGATGGGGAATAATGAGAGGATCGCCATCCGTTGGAAACAGATGGTTCCGCATTCGAGAGAGTATGACTCTCTCGAGAAGTTTAGACATTGCCTTGAGGAGGCTGATGGGTCTGTGATTAGCCGGGACGTTCAGAGGTTTGCCCGGCTTGGGAATGCCTATGACTATCGCTTCTTTCCAAGCTTTTGGAAAGTAGCTATGGTCGAAGCAGGCATTGAAAATGATAGCTAACAAGGTAAGCATCTGTTGAGGTAGGTGCTTAAGTGCGTGGTTGGAAATTCCATCCGCACCCGGAGCCTTTTTGGACTTTTGATTTCTAATGAGAAGCAAGATTTCGTCATTAGAGACTGTGACAGGGTCGGCGATGATGGGGAGAGAGTCTCTGCGAAGGACTTCGTCCTCCACCGCCTGGATGTGTGAGGGATAAGCAGGTTGCGTGCTGGGCGAGCATGGCAATGCTGTCGGCGAAGCATTCGGCTTTCTCTTCGACTTCGAAGGCAGTAGTGCCATCGGGACGAGTGAGAGGAGGAACGTGAGAGACGGTGTCTACGCGTAAGGCTCGGGCCATGCTATAGTACGCTTGGTGGGACGGAGAGATATTCGCCATGAGATCGTTCATCTGAGCGTCTCGGAGTTCCGCGAGGCAAGACCTAACTTTACGTTGAAGCTGATTCGCAGCTGTTCTATAGGCGGGCGTGGGATATTTCTTGGCTCTCCGGAGAGCCGCGTTTTTAGCTTTAATAAGATTGCTAACGGCTAAGGGAAGCGTGGGTTTGCCTTGCTTAGCAACCTTTTCGTTGTCACTGATGGCTGAGTTGATAGCATCAGTGAGAGAATTTACTAATGAATCGATTTTATCCGGGCTATCTAATTGTTCGGGAGAGATCGCGAGTGGAGAGTTCGGAGCCTCTAAGGCTGAATGAGATGAGGCGTTATCGTTCGGCGGTCCTAGCACGACGGAAACGGGGCGATGGTCGGAGCCTAGGTCATCCAGCGGTTCGATAGACCTTAGATCAAGATTGATTCGCTTGATAATTGCAAAGTCGAGGATGTCAGGAGAGTAGGACGGGTTGTTGGGATAGTGAGTGGGAGTGATGGGGGATATCACGTCTAGGTCAAGGGAGTTAGTGATGTCGAGGAGAGCGATACCGCTGGTGTTAGTCGATAGGCACGTCCAGTCAGTATGTTTGGAGTTAAAGTCTCCGAACATAATGACTGAATGGCCGAGGGCGAAAATGGCCTCAAAGTCGCTGCGGATTGGTCTGGTACCACTAGGTATGTAGATTGAAGCTATGATGATGGTCGGATGACCAGTCATAGCCAATCTACACACAGTGGCTTCCATGTTGAGGAGAGGAGGAGTAGGGAGAGGACAGCAGTGGAAGCCTCTTTTGAAATATATAGCGGTGCCGCCGAAACCGTCGGAGTTGGGCCTATCGTTACGAATAAACGCGTACTTAGGTATAGCGAATCCCCTGGAGCGGTTTGGAGTAAGCCATGTCTCCTGGAGAAGGAATAAGTCAGGTTCTTTGTTCTGAAGGAACAGTTTGATTTCGGGAAGGTTGGTGTTAAGGCTACGAGCGTTAAAAGATACTAGGGATAAGCCCTTGGGTTTAATACGACTGGACGCGGGATTCGCGGGTCTAGACATTATAATTTATTATTTACGAATTTATAAATTATAAAAGAATTTACAACGAACTTAGGAGCGAGTGATGCTCGGCTAAAGCAAATAAACGCTCTTGAGGAGAGCGGGCGGCTCGCAGATCTTACGTTGCACTGCATGCTCAGTTATACAATACTAAGCAAGGCCATAGGTCTATTGAAACTTTTGGGACCGAATTAGAACAATTATTTGTTAACTTAACTATTTCCCAAGCTGATGGGCATGACGAAAAATACGACGTATTGCGCCCCTTGAATGAAAAGATCGCGATTAAGCGATTTGCAGACGGTTTGTCTGATAAGCGCCTTAGCACAATCATAGCGTCGCGTCAATTTGACTCGCTCCCAGAAGCAATTAGGTCAGCTAAAGATGAACAATTAACATCATCAGCTAGCGAGGACAATGTAATGAGAATTAAACACTCATTTAATTCAAATACTAATTATCGTAGGCTGTTTACAAATCGTCGTCGAAATTTTAATTCAAATAGGCCAATGAACTATAACAGCACTAATAACCGCAATACAAATCATAATTTTATTAATTCTAGTTCTCCAAGATATAAGCCAATGACATATTATAATAATAGCTATGCAGGTGGGCGTATGCAGCGACACGGGCGCGGGAACCCGGCCCGCTCGTCACGTCCAGCTTACAGTAACAATAACATGAATCGTTTCTCGCGAATTCAACATACGCGTCACGATACAGGGCAGGCGATCAGTGCTCCTGCACCGAATAGTGAGTTTTTTCGCGCCAACAGTGAAACTAGAACAGAATGAACACTTTATTTTTAATTATAACGTAGGTAGTATAGTGTCTATGAGCTTAAGTAATGATTTTAATAATAAAATAGATCTGTTGGTAGACAGTGGCGCAAGCCTTTCTATTATAAAATATGAATGGTTATGTAACACTAGCTTATTAGGTAACATTTATTGCGATAAGATAACTATTAAGGGTGTTAGTGGCAAGTTGATATCCGAGGGTTATATTTTTTTAGATTTAATGTTTGATAGTGTTATTTTTAGACAAAAGTTTTATGTTTTTAAAAACTTATCGTGCTCCGCCAACGGAATAACAGGCGAGAATTTTTTAAAGCGATATAGTGCAGTGATAGACTATAAAATGATGAAGTTGCGATTGATAAATAACAGTCAAGCGGTTCATATTGATATTGACCACGAAGACTTATATACACACGTGATTCCAGCACGTTGTGAAGTGATTAAGTACATACCGTGCCAATCAACTAAAGATTGCGTTATTTTGGCAAAGGAATTACAGGATGGAGTCTTTATTGCGGGAATGATTGCGAAACCTATAGAGGGTCGCATTCCTATTAAATACTTAATACAAAAGATGATGATATAACATTAAATTTTTCAAACTTAGATATTCATGACTTAAATACTTTTAATATCTGTTGTTTTACGGAGAAAAATAATTCTACACAACGTATTAAAACATTGTTCGATTTACTAGATTTAAGTTACTTAAATAAGGAAGAGAAGATAGGGATAGAAAATATATGTGCGAAATACTCAGACGTTTTTCATTTACCGGGCGATAGATTAACAGTTACTAACTTAATGGAACATTCTATTACTTTAAAGGAAAATGTAACACCGGTATATGTAAAACCTTATAGAATTCCGCATGCTTTAAAACCGGAAGTTGACAGGCAAATTCAAGAAATGCTAGATAATGATATTATTGAAGAAACTATTTCAGAATGGTCTAGCCCCGTGTTACTGGTTCCTAAGAAAGTTAATAAATCAAACGAGAGGAAATGGAGGCTTGTGATCGACTATCGGAAACTCAATAATAAAATTCAAGATGACAAGTTTCCACTTCCTAACATTACAGAAATTTTGGATTCATTATCAGGAAATATTTACTTTTCAAAATTAGATTTATCTCAATCGTATTATCAACTTAATTTAAATGAAAAATCACGAAAATATACATCATTTTCAGTGGATAAAATGTATCAACTTTCTTTAGACCCAGATTCACGAAAATGCACAGCGTTTTCAGCAGGAAAACAATATCAAATGAAACGCTGTCCAATGGGACTGAAAACTAGTCCTAGCGTCTTTTCTAGGCTTATGACAATAGCAATGGCAGGATTAAATTATAAAAAATGTTTTATTTATTTAGACGACTGTGTAATTTTAGGAAATTCATTACTCAGTCATAATAAAAATTTAACTAGCGTTCTAAATCAATTAAGAAAAGTAAACCTTAAGCTTAATCCCATAAAATGTGAGTTTTTGAGAAAAGAAATAGTTTATTTAGGCCACAAGATCACATCTGAGGGTATTTTTCCGGATCCTAGTAAAATAGAAATAGTAAAAAATTACCCGACCCCTACAAATGCAGATGAAATAAAACGCTTCGTAGCTTTTGCTAATTATTACAGGAAGTTTATCCCTAATTTTTCTACAATGGTTTACCCATTAAATATTTTATGCAGAAAAGGTATAAAATTTGAATGGAGTTCTAAGTGTGAAACTGCATTTAACAACTTAAAAATAGCTCTGACTAATCCACCCGTCCTTGAGTATCCAAATTTCTCTGAAGACAACATATTTAGGTTACAAACGGACGCTTCTAAAGTAGGGTTAGGAGCCATATTATCAAATAGTAATGGTAGAGTTGTAGCGTACGCGAGTCGTAATTTGAAACCAGCAGAAAGTAGATACCCGATAATAGAATTAGAGTTATTAGCAATAGTTTGGGCCATAAAACACTTTCGACCTTATCTGTACGGAAGAAAATTCAAAATTTATACCGACCATAAACCCCTGACCTATTTATTTAGCCTCAGTGACCCTTCTAGTCGACTGATGAAATTTCGGTTGTACCTTGAAGAGTACGATTTCGAAGTAGAGTACGTCCCGGGTCGAAATAATGCAGCTGCAGATGCATTAAGTCGACTTCCACTGACGTCCAGAGATTTAATTGAAATGCGTGAAAATTTAGTATCCGTTTTAACAAGGGCACAGCGACGAAATTTTAATACTAAGACTGACATACCGGCTTCGGAACATTCCACGACTTGCAGGCCTGATCAACCCGCAGCTGTGGAGGTTCTGAAACGACCTGACGATATAATTGAATTAATTTTTACCGAAAGTTATAACGAAAAATGTTTAAAAAACAAGGATAATATAACTTCAATGAAGAAGTTGTGTACGTTTGTTCCATTGCAATCAGCAATATTTCTAAACTCTCGATCGTTATCGACCTTGCAGGTGTTAGCGAGAGACTTAGAACAATTATGTAAGCGCTTAAATATTAAAGAATTATTAGTAATTAAAAATAAAAATAATGAACAAACGTTAAGACAATTATTACGCGAATTCAAAGAGTTGCAACTTACACTACCACGGTTTCTCGTTACTAAAGATGTAGTTAAAATATATGATGACCATGAAAACAAAGTTATTTTAAATGACTTTCATTTATTGCCCACTAGCGGACACGCAGGGGTGAATAGAATGTTGAATAACATCAAGAATTATTACTTCTGGCCAGGTAAAAGTGTTGACGTCAGCAATTATGTAAAAAGGTGTAAAAGTTGTCAACTAAACAAGCATTCGAATAAAAAAATAAAAGAGCCAATGGTTATAACGACAACACCTGATTCAGCTTTTCATAGAATTAGTTTAGATTTAATGGGCCCGCTAGAGTTAGATAACTATAATTATAAGTATATTTTAACTGTCCAATGTGACTTAAGTAAGTTTATAGAGGCTTATCCTTTAAAGAGTAAAGATACGGTTACAGTGTCTAGAAGTTTCGTAAACAATTTTGTATTACGCTATGGTATTCCAAATGAGATAATTACTGATAAGGGCAAAGAATTCATGTCTTCAGTATTAACCGAAACATGTAAGTTATTGGGCATAAATAAATTAAATTCTACCCCTTTTCACCACGAAACCCTAGGTTCTCTCGAAAACAGCCATAAACATTTAGGAGCATATCTAAGAATACAATGCACTGATAATAAAACAGATTGGAGTGATTGGATTCCATTTTGGTGTTTTTCGTATAATACAACTGTACATACAGAAACGAACTCCGTATGAACTTGTATTTGGAAAGTTGTGTAAATTACCGAGTAACTTAACTAAAACGCTTGAACCTTTGTATAATTTTGGTGATTATGCTTGTGAATTAAAATATAGATTACAAAAGGCTCACTTTGACGCCAATAAAAATTTGTTACAATGTAAGCAGCAGAGGAAGTGTATGTTTGATAAGCATAAAAATTCTGTTTACTATAAAAAAGGTGACCTTATTTTGTTAAAAAACCAAATAGGAAGTAAATTAGATAGTGTGTATAACGGTCCATTTGAAGTAATTGAGGATATGTCTCCCAATGTAAAAATTAAAAAAGGAAATAATGAATATGTGATACATAAAAATAATACGAAATTGTTTATCAAATAAAGTCTGTTTTAAAAATAAGTGCGCATAACATTAGTATGTAAGTACTGTGTTTAAAAAAAAATCTTTCTCCCTGATGAGCGGAGGGGCTGCATGTATCTTTTCGGGGGAGATGTAGTATGTAAGTACGCATTTATAAAATAATATTATATTCAGGTTAAAAACAAAAGTATCAGTTTGCAATGTTCGCCTAAGTCATATTATGCTGACCTGTTACCTACTTGCTTCTGTGTTTCCCGTGTGAAAATAATGTAAAATTATTCAGTCAATAAACCTCCGTCTATTGGATAAGATGTCTTATTATTTGAAGAAACCCTAAAAAAAGTTAAGAACACCCGCAATATAACCAAAATATATTGCACGGGAAAACTTGCAGTTGCCAGCTCGCGGAGCTACTGATTCACAGGTTCAATGATCTCGTGCGAAATTCTTCACAACCTCCGTACGAAGAACCATTTAAAATTTTGAAAGATAAAATCTTTCAATATTTCTTATATTGTTTATTTAATACAACTTAACGATAAAAAATGTTTTATCCCAATAGATGGGTTAAAACAAAACGTTTCCACGTTCCAGGTGCGACGTGTCGTAAGTTCGTCGAGTTCAAGAAATCGTGAACAGGTGGAAACCTAACGGTGCCAACGAAGCCTGTTAGCGTTGCCCCGGTGCGCTTTATTGGCCCTTCAGGCCGTATGAAACCGGAAGTCCCGATTCCAGTGCACTGGGCCTTTCCTAGGGTGACGGAACAGTACTGCCCGAATTAGAGGTACCACTCCGCGTCGTCCCCAACCCCCCTACCGCGGGTAGGGAGGAAGTTAGTCTTCGTTGGTAGGTTCATAGTATATATATTTCGCATTAGAAAAGGGTAAATGGTCCGAGGTCTCGAACTTGTACAAGGAGCACAAGATCCAATACACCCGAGCGACCAACTCGCTCTCCCAGAAGAGCGTAAGGTTAGAGCGTTACTCAGAAGAGTCCCGTTCGAATTACCAAACGAGGCCATCCTCGAGGACCTGCAGTCCCAAGGCTTCCCGGCGCTCGCTGTGCATAAAATGCACAGCAGGCTCGGAAGGCGTCACCCTCTCACTTTGGTGTTTCTCACCAATGTTTAGGTACATTGGTGAGAAACACCAAAGTCCAGGGAGATTTTCAGAGGAGTCAGCGCTATATGCGGCCTCTCTGGGATCTCGATCGAGGCACCTCATCGCCGCGGTCACCCCGGCCAGTGCCATCGATGCCAGTTGTACGGGCATGCGGCGGCCAACAGCGCCTGCCCCGCCCAGGTGCATAAAGTGCCTAGTGCCTCATTTCACCAAGGAGTGCAATGGCACTCCTGAAACTCCCTCCCCTTCTGAATGCGTGCTTTATGGCCAGTCTAGCCACACCGCAAATTCCAGGGCTGCCCTCGCACACCCCGATCTATTCGATCATACTTGAAGCTATTGACACGTAGATGTTAGGTAAATGTCAGTATTAACCCGCAAACTTAAGGCTTCACGTTCGCCTACAGAGCGACTCATAGCTTTGGCAGAGCATAGTTCCCTTCTCAATTCATTATAGGTTCATTAAAATGAATTGTGCCCTCAGACGAACTTCGGCCGCTCTGTGGCCCTCTCTCTGCTCTCTGCCCTGACCGGCCTTACCTCCTGTCCCTTTGAGCACCTTCAGTGCAACTTTCACATCCGGCGGACGACCTGTTATCGGGTCTCTGCTAGCGCACCCACCTCCCGTGTCGCTTCCGATGAAGGCTAACGACAAAATCTTGCCAACGAGGTGGTTTTTAGTGGGTAGGTGCCGTTCTGGTGAGTCCCACATCACCCCGCAGAAGCGGCTTTTGTTGCAGTATGCATGACTTATGACATGTTTCAATTTAGGCTAGTTTCGGTCAAAAAAAGATCGTTTCGGTTTAGGCCAATAATTGGCCGAATTAGTGTTCATGCATATGCACTAGACCAGGGTTTTTCAAACTGGGGTCCGCGAACCAATAGGGGTTCGCCATTCAACGGAAGGGCGGTCGCGGCATGATTTACATAATGGTGGCTAGACGCTCTTGCTTCGGTTAAAATTACTCGTTAAATCGGCTCGATAAGCGCAAAGGAACTAGCCCACGCATCGCATTAACTCAAAAACCTATTTATTTTTGGTACTGTATTTGTTACCTTTTATTGAAATAACGAACATTATTTTCTTCAACAGCCAAGTTTATTTTTATCTTTAGGGATAAGGTTTAGGGGTTCGCTGACATATTAAAACTTTAACAAGAATACGTGGAGCCATAAGTTTGAGAACCTCTGCACTAGACTATTAAAATTGAATGCATGAGTCCTCAACGAGAAAACAGTCTGTAACTTGCTCCGATGCTGGTTTTCATTTACAGATTATACGTTCTTACTTTCAAGGCCAAAGGAAAATGTCCATGGTAAACAATGAGATAATTACAATATAATTTAACATGAGAACTGTACATTAACATGAAAACTGTAAATTAACATCTATTTTGTCTTAACGTCTATTGGTCAATGGAAAGTGGCGCACTCTACAGTGTAAACTGCACTTCATAGGTAAACGGATCAATTATAATACTAGAATGTAGAATTTTTTAAATGAAAGCAATTATTTATTTTTGAAACGCCATTTCTTAATTGACAATGCCAGATATGCGCGCAAGTATTCGAACCAATTTCGACGAGGTATTTAGATCTTAGAACAAACGACTTAAGCATTTAAAAACAAATACTCGAATTTCATTGTAAAATATTACAATCTAATTCTGGTAAGTATTTAGATAAAACGAGCAGTTCTATAACCATTCGCTTCCGGGATATTATCATGTGTTGCAGAATAATAACATTGCACGTTAAATTGAAATAGCAAACAGAGGCCCTGGTATGAAGTCAATTTACTCGTATCAGAAGTGTGGACAGTTTAAAGTATTCTAAGTACTTAATGCTAGTTTGATGTATGTGAGTTATGTTAGTTTCAGTCCATCTTACAAAAAGATAAAAAGGAAATATTTAAAACTTGTGGTACTTAAACACAAACGGAGCAGATTAGTTGTAGAGCACGATTGTAATTTGCTTCTAAATATCCATCAAACATTTAAATTAAATTAAATTAATTAAATTAAATTAAACAATAAGATAAAAGCAGATTTCGATTATTCCCTACATACTAAAAATAGGTGATGATTATAACATTTGTGTTCATTTGCAGATGACTAATAAAGCTCAGATTACAAAATTTAATAAGTATAAATTGATATTTAATATTTAAGTTTGTCAATTGTCTCGGCCAATCGATCGATAAATAATAATTTAAATTTACATAAGCCCTGCGTACCTTGTCAATCTCAATGTGTCTCAATCTCAGATATTCCACCTTCGAGTCCTGGTGGGTATTATTCCCCCATCGTGTGGCATATACATATATCGTATGTATATTTAACGTGTTTGACTACAAAGCTTTATGTTTACATATCTGTGTTGATTCTCAATCCGCCCACCACGTTATATGATCATCCACAAACACAGAACATTATTTTTCTTCGTTTAATTTCCTCCGATTCTCCAATTACATTAAGTCTTACTTATACTGAAGAAGATCTTATTTTCCTACACACTCAAACATATACAAATAAACTGTGTGTAACCAGTCCACCGCAGCGTCCCAATGTCTTCGAGTGTTGTCGGACGTTCGCTTATAGGCGCTAGGCGCTAGGGGCAGTACCGCTAATGTCTAGCGCCTAGCGTCAGTGACGTCTGTCTCTTGCTCTTTGACAGTTCATCAAAGTTCTAGTAAGATGACTAGTGGTCATTATGTAGAGGGTCACTTATTTTACCGTTACGAACATAAAACCGTGCTTAGAACATATATGTAGCGAAAATGAAAAAAAAACCCATTCTTCATACAAATTAGGTTTGCATGAAAGTAAGCACCGCGCTTATTAATTAAATGAAGTGAGCCATTAGCCGAAGTTGTAAACTTATTGAATACATGGCCGTGACTGTCCCATATACTAGTGGCTGAGACCGTCGTGGCTAAACTAAGTTAGTTACTACTTAGTCACGCATTACATATGCAATTTTAAATATGCGGTTATTCAAATAACGGAAGACGTTTATTTTCGCTGTATTCCCATGTCACCACATGCGAACAACAACCCAAGCTTGGAACCATTGTTTCATGAACTCTTGCAAGAAACTGTAAGCGCTACCACATTGCCTACGTTCAAATATTGCCAGTTGCCTCCATCTCCATGCGCGTGGGGAGAACATTCGCTACACGAAAACTAGAATCCCCGCGCATTCACTGCGCAGTTCCCGACCGCGTGGTAGTTTCTGTATAACACATTCAGGTCACCGTGCTGACCTCCCACTATCTACAAGTACAGCATCTCGCAGCCCGGCGCTCGCACAGTCTCGGTCTGCGTGCGTTCTCGAGCGCACGTCGATCGCAGACGCCTTCCCGCTCTTTTAGCCCCCGCGCTAATTGAGCACCCAAATTTCATAGTTGTTTACCGTACTAAGTTTCTAACGCCGTTTTCACGGCGGACAGTGGCTCGTTAACCGTACTTCTAAGTTTCTAACGCCGTTTTCACGGCGAATAGTGGCTTGTTAACCGTACTTCGTGGAACGTGAGCTTCGTCGACGGGGTTTCGTTGTTCCAGGACTTCAAGTGCTGTGTTCGAGTAAGTTATCCGCGTCGTTCTCAACCGCCCTACTGCGTGTAGGGTGGTTTTAGGGAGTTAGTCATCGTTGTTAGGTTCATATATTGTCCCTCCCCAACCCCTCCGCAATGGCTTCCCTAAGCTATGATGAGATTAGGAAGAAGTTAGCTGATAGTATCGGTGCTGAAGGCATATATATAAATGCTGACAAGTTCCGTTTCCTTGATTCTCTTATCCCGCATATCATGGCGTTAACTCCACCAATGGCCCCTCAGGCCACCCCAGTCCCCCAGACCCCTCAGGTCTTAGGCCCTCCCGCGTCCCCTTCCTCCAGTGACATGGAGTGCGAAGAAATCGCCCCTCCGCGCCGCAAGCGCGCACCCGCGACCGAGTCATCCTCGGAAGCCACCCCAACTGGCCCTGATGAGCCTCCCTCTTTCACCCTTGTTAAGAAGCGCTCTAAGAAGCGCTCGAAACAAGACCCGGCGCCCGTCCCTACACCCCCTGCGGCGTCTTCAACGCCAGCTGCCCCGGTGTCTTCAACACCCGCTCCGGCCCCGACTTCTGTCAAGGCCAAGGTCCCACCACCCATTTTCCTTCGGGAAAAGGGTAAATGGACTGAGGTCTCGACATTGTGCAATAAGCACAAGATCCCTTACACCCGAGCGGTAAACTCGGGTGAATCTATTAAAATCACTGTCTCGTCGATAGACGGTTTCCGAGCTTTGACTAAGCTCCTCACCGATAAGCAATATGCTTATCACACTTATGCTCTGTCAGAAGAGCGTAAGATCAGAGCGGTACTCAGGGGAATCCCGTTCGAATTATCGAACGAGGCCATCCTGGAGGATCTGCAGTCCCAAGGCTTCCCGGCACTCGCGGTGCATAAAATGCACAGCAAGTACGGGAGGCAACACCCTCTCGCCTTGGTGATTCTCGCCAACGTCCCCAAGTCCAGAGAGATCCTGAAAGGGGTTAGCTCTATTTGCGGCCTCTCTGGGATCTCAATCGAGGCGCCTCATCGCCGCGGTCATCCCGGCCAGTGCCATCGGTGCCAGTTGTACGGGCACGCGGCAGCCAACTGCCGCGCACCGCCCAGGTGCGTCAAGTGCCTGGTCCCGCACTTCACTAAGGAGTGCAATCGCACTCCTGAAACTCTCTCTCCTCCCGATTGCGTGCTTTGTGGCCAGTCCGGCCACACCGCAAACTACAGGGGCTGCCCTCGTGCACCCCGTTGTATGCGCTCCAATTTCAAAAGGGCGGCTCCCAAACAGGCCCCGCGCCTTTCTCAAGAAAACTTTCCGCCGCTGCGTAGCCGGGTTCCTCCGGCTGCAAAGCCTACTCAGCCCAAGCCTGCTCCAGAAAACTGGAGGCAGCGTCCCGCATCGAATCCCATCCCGGCTCCTCGCCCATACAAACCCACTCCTCAACCCTCCGTAGCAGACGATATGCGTATCGTCTGCGACGCTATTAAAAATGTCGATGTTAGTGAAATCGCAGTCTTAGCCCGTAAACTTAGGGCTTCACGTACTCCGACAGAGCGTTTGCTAGCTCTGGCGGAGCATAGTTCCCTTCTCAATTCATTGTAGGTTCATTTAAATGAATTGATCCCTAAATCATGCTTCGGCCGACCTCTGCCCAGCCCCGGCTTCACCGGAGGCTGCCCAGAACGGCCACCAACTCCTGTCCCTTTGAGCACCTTCAGTGCAACTTTCACTACAGGCGGAAGACCCGCTAGCGGGTCTCCGCCAGCGCGCCCAACTTCCCGACGGGTGTCGCTTCCGATGAAGGCTAAAGGTATACGCTTACCACAGCCAACAGGTGGTTTTTAGTGGGTAGGTGCCATTCTGGTGAGTCCCACATAACCCCCCCGCAGAGGAATTTACCTGCGGGCGGGTATGCATGACGCATCTTCCACCTCCCTCCCGTGAGGGTGCCTCGGCAGCAAAAAAAAAAAAAAAAAAAAACCCGGCGCTCTGTTCCCGCGCTCGAGAAGGACATACAAACAAACACACGTTCTCATTTATATTATTAGTATGGCTTTTGAATGATGCTCGAAGACCTTAGGAGGTTGAACAAAGACGATATGACTTATAGATCTGTAATCCTAGATATATGAGAGAGCGTCGGGTGACGGGTCGCTCACTTCCCTGTAATACGATTGAGAAGGGCGATGGCTGGATCCCGCGTTAACTCGTGAACGGGTGCCGTTTGAGGGTGTTCGTCGTTTGGATACTTGGGGGGAGGGAGACTTGCCGAGCTAACAGATGCAAATAAGAATAATTTTGTATAGACTTAAAGAGACTCTGTAAATTTTTTTGAAAAAAATATACCCGTGAAGTTTCTTGCCAGTTCTTCTTCACGAAGGTTTTTTCGAACTGGTGGTAGAGTCGTGTTTTGTTTGACATCAATAAGAACAAGTAATTGTCAATGTTGAGAAATAAATATTTCATTTCATTTCAGAGTAATGCCCTCTTTATACTGTAAATTTTAGGAAAAAATCGATTGCTGTGGGTGTTTTATTTATTAATATTAAATGTGATAATAACACCAAATAGTGACGCGTGGCCGCCCGCAGGCTTGAGGAACTGCCTTTGTTCCAGTCATTACATTGGCTGTTTCTGGCGTTTACCCGGAACACTACCACAAAGGTGTGGTTGTTGCGGCGGTCGCAATGAGAACTAGGTGCCGTAGCCGCGCTCCACACGAGATCTCACCATGAGCAGCTCCACTGCCACTGAATATTAAATAATAATTGTTATCTTACATTTAATGAGGGTAATCATTTGAGTACCTCGTGAATAATAAATCATTTGCAAATTTAAAAACATATTTTAGGATACTGCAAAAAACCCTGCCTCTATTTTATACACTTCGCTTGTCACAGTGCCTTCCTTAATGTATTCATTGAATTTAAACCAATATAGAGCTGTTACGGATGTCTTAATGATCATTGGGTGAATAACAGAATCGACCAACATGTTTTAAAATCAAAGACTCAGCAAACTCGCGTTACAACATACGGAACTCTGCAAGGACTCGAACGAGTGGCCTGTGATGTGAGGAGCATCCTCATTCCATTCAATGCCCGAAGCCTACAAACTTTCGGTTTATTATTAAAATACAAATATACGAATGTTCTGATGTTGTGGATTTTCAATAATTGAACTAATTAATTACACCATAAAATAGCTTGAAGTCTTATGTTTAACCTCATATACGGCGACTGTGTAGACTGTACACATTATACAAATGTACGAAAAATACAATATCCGTATAAAATAAGAAACTAGTTTATAATCTGTATAAGAAAAAATATAGTTTTTAATTATGCGTAAAAAACATCGCAAATTCAGATCATGTTTAATGCAACTCTACTGTCATCCATTAGTTTTAATAAGTAAACTAATAGACGTGGCACAGTATAGATACAAGCAAAATATTAGCGCAAATATAGCATTAGCACGTTGGTAGGTACCAGTTGCCCCTTCTAGTCAGCAATGTATAAGTCCACTTAAATGATAATTATAACAACACAAAGAATAATAGATCAAGTTAGTTACCAATTTCACGTATCCCCACGCTAGGATTCCCTTCCGTAACGGCACGCAGAAGCAACATCTTCTCAAATCTGGTATTTCCACCTTCATATTTAAATTAATTCACTTTCCGTCTAAATCAAACTCCAATTAAGAAGTTCACAATTATTTTTTTTAATTCCATAAAAAAACTAATTAATTTTTTTAATATTATTTTGATTATATAGCAAATTTTTTATTTGTATTGATAAACATCCGGCTGTAACAAGCGTTCACTGCGATATGGAGTTTATCAACCTGGTAGCTACGAATACCGGTCAGTATCAAAACAAGTTGTGAATCACAACACGCTGTCAGGAAGCTTAGATAACAACTGTGGATGTTCGTTTGTTCATGGAAAGCTCTACAATCGTTGAAAACCTATGGCGTTTGGAAATTCTGAGCTGTGCCGTCATAGGCAATGAATTCCGAGGGGTCTTCACAATCCTTTGTGTAGTAATTAGACAAAACAGTTTGTTTATAAAAGGAGAAGTAAAGAAAATACCTACACCTACAGCAAATATTTGAAAATATTTAAAAATCTTTGCTTACCAATAGAGGCCTCCGTTGGTGTCGATGGTAGAACCCCTGCCTTCATCACTCGAGGTGTGTGGAGCGAATCCTTCTTGGGACGAGTCCTAGTCAAGTTGTTTAACCATTCTTTTTGTAATGAGCAGTTTTGACTGAAGAATGTGGAGAGATTTTTGCTCCACCGGCATTTTGTTTCTTCTCGATCTGCGCTTACCTAAAACCATTAAAGGCTGAGTAATAATTCTGACTTTTATTAATTGAGATGTGTTTCCCAGAAAGAAAAACAAATTTTTCTTACATGCTAAAGGTTTATTCTGGGTTTCCCCCGTTTCGGTTTTATCCATAAAACTAATCTGACAATGGGACCGGAAGTTTGATGTTTTTTATTAGTTTGGTTAGATTTTGACTTATTTATTTGTTTTCTGTCTAACAGCCACATCTTTCAATAATGCTGCCAATTCTCAAACATTGCCAGATAGCAGAATCGTAAGTTGCGAACCTTACTCCTTTCCTTAAAACCTTCACATTTTATTAGATCTAGTTGATACTTTACCATCCGGTGACCTTGACAGGTCATCGGACCATCTTGTGCAAACAGGCCTGCCAGACTTAAAACTATGTATTCTTGGATTCATTCCATTGTTAGGCAATTTCCATAATAAATACTCCACAGGCAGAGGGGTAAATAAGCAAAGCACGTGTTATGGATGCTAAATCAGTTAAATGTGAAGGGCGTAACATAATAACAATGTATATAGAAAAGACCCTAATTATTTTAAAGCAAACGGCACTTGTTTTTTTTAAGTCTTTATTTAAAGAGCTTAGTCGTGCAACGACTATGACGCTCTGATAGGTAACAATATATAATAATTACAAAAGAAAGAATCGCTATGAGTTTTACATACAATAAAACATAAAAGCAGCACCAAAGACGAAGACGAACACCTAATCAAGTTTTATAAGATAAAACCCAGATCAAGTGCTGCTCCTCGTCCTTAGAGCCATCCTAACTACACTGTACAGAACTTTGGCTTCACGAGATGTTGGAAGCGATAATATAGAGTTACAGCCCCCAAGCAACGATAGATTCTCTTCAATATTAAGGAAATCCATCCTCCACGCTTCGTTCCTGTCACACTCTATTATAATGTGGTATACGTCCTCAATTTCCCCGCAAACGGAACATTGAAGAGAGGTTATCTTTTTCATTAAAAATGAGAATTTATTTAGTGGCATGTGTCCCGAGCGAAGTCGAAAGCTATTACAAGTTCGTATCTTGTCAGATTACACTCAAACCAGGGTCTTTGGCAGACTTCAGGCTGAATAGCAGATGCCCTTTTCAACTGATCTTAGATCGAAATCCTCCTTCCATGTTTTATATGCATCTTTAATAGACGTTATATAATTACGGTAAAAAGGCATTATATTTATTCCCTCCAGGATTCGAATCCAGTAGCCCTAATGTTAAAAGGAAGACGACGAAGACGACCAGCGGCCACGAGATATCGCGATGTCAACAACGTTTCGTATCCCTTGCATAGATGTCCTGTATGTGGCAGGTTTAAGTCAACCTAAAGTTTAAATGTACCTCGTGCTATGTCCTCTAAATGAGGATGAGTTGAGTTGTGATTGGAAGTCTCTATCATTCCCACTGTGGCTACTACCCTAGTTTTAAAAAGTAAGATAACTCAAAACGTGTATGTATCCAAAGAGATAACCTCAAACCTTTTAGGTTTTCTCATCTAATAGATATTGCTTTCTGTTTCAACAATATTATGTAAAGATCACTTCTAGTATTATAGTAATAGAACAACTTAATTTTATCTTAATTGCTCCGAGTTTTGCTTTTTTTCTTTTATTTTAAAAACACGTCAAAATTGTAACCTTAATGTTTTTGTTTGAGTTTTGTTGCCTAGTGTTTACTTGACATGTGTAAAATATCTGTGGAAACTTAATTGTAAAATGTGCGTAATTATGTGTTATGTTTTTGTATACAAATATGTATGTTTCCCTTGAAAAAAAAAAAATAAACTCGTAATCTTGAAGCTCCGAGAGCCACTACTCATCTCGAATGTCAGCCTGCCGAGTCCTCCTGATCGAAATGTTATACATCAAAAGTGCAATGACTTTTTGTTTGAGATGCATTCGGTATTTCAACACAACAAGTGCACTAGGTTATTTGCGGAACTTTTCCTGTTTATTAATTATACTGAATCGATAACTTAATGTTTACTGTGAGGCTCCAGTTAGTCAGCTGACAGTAGTTCAAAGGTAGGGTTTCTTCGTTAAGGTCTCGTCCGGGGGGGTCTACTTCTAATTATTACTTCTAAGTCTACTTTTCCCAATTACTAGGTACTAACTTAAATAGTTTGATCACAAATTAAATTAAAGTATTCTTATTAAATTTCTTTCCACTTAAGACCGGCGCGCGGAAGGCAGACTTTAGGGTAACTTTAGTAATCCTTTGTTTTCGGCTTATTGCCAGTGCTCTCAGAGTTAGTAGATAATCATATTTAGTTAGCGAAAGGTCATTTCTATACACAAATACTAATCAAAGAATCAGCAAACCACCGCGGCTCTGTATTAATTATTTATCTATGTATTTCTTTGCAGTGAGGGACTTTTGACCTCAGATATCCAGTGAAACTATGCTCGTCGCTTGCGTGAAGTTTACAAACAGCCGTGACCTCACAGATATAAAACTGCATTGAGATGAACTCAACACAAGCAATCTTTCAATTTGGGTCCTTTGACACTACGTAGTTGATCGCCATTATTTAGTTAATAATTTTTGGGTTTTACCGAGATGAATATCATGAGTTGTTTGTGCATTATTCGATGGTATTCCCTAGTGGCATTCCGGGAATATCTTGTTGAAAATTCTTTGAAACAGGATTCATAGATAATGTTGAATTATTTCTACAGAATTCATTGTTTAATATATTTATTATTACTGTTAACTGATACTATTGTGCCTGACAAAATTTAAAAATATCTTTGAACATTTCGTTGTTGCATGTATGTTGTTATACTTAAACGTCCTTATCAAAGAGCCTGCATCTGTTTCTAGACCATTTTTAAGTAGATGAATACGAATAATATTGTTTCTCTTGTCTCTCTTCGTCGCGGCATCCGTATACCGAAATATCGTATCGAAATAACGAATTTTACGTAAGTAAAGTGCCTTGTACCTACATGGCGTATCCCTTTTGTTCATTGGCAAAAGAGTATGCTCCTCTTTTCCTTAAATTTTCGTAGTATCTGTAGTTCCAGGTTTGAAAGTCGTATATTCAACAAATACATCGGTGTTTCCTATCGAAGCCAGTTTTGCTAAATTCTCAGCCAGCAATCTTTATTAAGTCACAGGTGTTTGTAGCAGTTGAATACTTATACAGAAGCCTGTTGATTTCTATTTATAACTAAAAGCTTTAATGGTAAGCTGATTATATAAAATAATAGAAGCAGACCGGCACTTTTTGGGGTCACTTAAATTAAAGAAAAAAATGGAGAATATAATATATTATGTTAGCTTAACTATAATCGTGAGACGAACTATTCTGATGGAATATATCCGTTGTTTACATTATTTGCACAGTCGCCAAGTAAACACAAAAAGATTTAAGACTTCAATACCTACATAATCAAACTTCAGAGTGCACACATAACAAACAGACCTTGCGTTACAGAGGTCACTCTTGCGAACTAGCGGGTGACCTGAATCTCCACTGATACTAATCAAGCACCTGTTTGTCACACATATGTATTAGGTCTTTACCTATGAAATTGCCGTTTTTCACGAAATAAATGAAGCGTAATTTTTTTATATTTTTTATTTCTATTAATCAAAATAATCACCCATGCAATCAATGCATCTTTGCCAACGCATTGGTAGCTTATTGATGCCTTTCTTGAAGAAATCAGCTGGACGGGAGGCAACAAATTCTTCAAAGGCATTTTGTACTGCCTCTCGGGTATTGAATTTTTTTCCCGCCAAGAAGTAATCCAAATTCTGGAAAAAGTAGAAGTCTGTAGGCGCAAGGTCTGGTGAGTACGGCGGATGACGGAGAACTTCCAACCCCAACTCTTGTAGCTTGGAGACCGTCTGCTGTGCACTATGAGGTCGCGCGTTGTCGTGCAGAAGCAGTGGAGCCGAACGATTGACCAAAGCTGGTTGGAGACGTGCGAGCTTCTCCATCATTGTGTTCAGTTCTTCACTGTACACATCTACAGTAATGCTTGTCGCGTTTGGCAAGAAGCTGTGATGAATTACACCCGCGTTAGACCACCAAACAGTGACCATCACTTTTCTAGGGGTAAGTTTTCGTTTAGGGCATTGTTTGGGTGTTGAACCAGGGTCCAACCAACTTGCTGAGCGCTTACGATTGTCAAACAGGATCCATTTCTCGTCACAAGCAACAATGCGGTTCAGAATTCCTTCATTTGTATGCCTGCTGAGCAGTGCAAGGCACGTCTCCACGCGTACTTCGCGCTGGCGGTCATTGAGTTCGTGGGGTACCCATTTGTCAAGCTTTTTTACCTTGCCAATTTGACGCAAATGGACCAATATTGTTTTGATGCTAACGTCGAAAGCTGCTGCTAATTCAGCCGTGCATTGAGTTTCATCAGCTTCCACAGTTGCCTTTAATTCGTCATTGTCGACCAAAGTTTTCGGACGACCACGGGGTTCATTTTTCAGGTCAAAATTTCCAGAACGGAAGCGGGTAAACCAATAACGGTTGGTGCGTTCGTTTGTAGTGTTCGCTTCGTAAACGTCGTTGATGTTGCGTGCCGCTTGTGCCGCTTTGCTGCCACGACGGTACTCATACTCCATAATTACTCGAATTTTTAACTTATCCATGATGACGAAAAATGTTCGAATGCGTTGAAAACAAAACACTAACTATTAAACAAATGACGATTTTAGAAAAAGAATTCCATGTTTGTCAAATAAAATTAATTTGAAATTAGAATTATCAGTGAAAAAAAAAATATTTTCATTTGAAATGGCCAGTACGGCAAAACGGCAGTTTCATAGGTAAAGACCTATTATATAGAGCGGCACCAAATTTGAAACCTTGAGACTGACATTACCACTTTAACCTTTAGGTTTAACTTTAACGTTTAGGTACTTTACACCTTTAGGTACCTCAACTTATCGATAAATATTTCGATGATATAAAAAAATCCAAAATATTGTAAAAGTACAGCAAATAAGCAACGCATATTTATGTCTTGCATGTAAACATTTCAGTGAAAACAAAGAAAAGTTCACCCGCGTAAACTAGATGACGGTGTTTGCAATTATTGACAACCGTTCATTTATTGACTAAAGTCATCGGTATAATTTTTATTAAATATATTTAAATACTCAATAACAACTAAATTATTTAATTCAAACTGAATTCCAATATTACGGAAGAGTCTCAAGAGTGCATCTATACGAGTACGAGAGAGTTAGCGATACGTCTTGCTGCAAAATAAATCGACAGCTGTGATTCTATTGACATTAGCATAGCCAAAGTGTTTTTCCAGGGCCTACGATTTTCATCGTCATTTTGCAATCCACATTTTTCTAAAGTATTTTTGGTTTAGTTGTAGGAACGTAACTAAAGCGGGGTTGAGGAAAGGTTATCAGAAGTAAAACGTTCTTTATTTAGTAGAGTTATTTATTGCTATAAAAACAATTTACATACATAAACTTAGACCTACGACGACTTATTATTTCAACAACAAAGCAGACAAATTACTTTGACTAGACTTGCCATTTACGGTCTTAATAACAAAGCTATAAGATGATCTACCCGATTCTGTCTGTAGGTAAAATGAATATTGCGTCCTGTGATCCTGTACACTGTGATTTCTCAAATCAGACCTAATTGACACATTTCACCAGACTGTCCATCAGTACATGACTTCTTAACGCATGTGTTTACTTGATTTGTTCGAACGATATGCCTACAGCTGTTTCGCCATAAAATTGCCATACTTTTTTACAGGAACGTGTCTACGCCTTTATTAACCTACCTAATATATCATGGACTTGACGAAACCAAACCTTAAAAGGTAGTTTAATAATTCAAGATTTAACGTTCCGCTTTCATAACTTTAATAATTTCAATTTCAACTGTGGACATTAATAACTAGAAAACTGTGTTTCAGAAGTCATATTAACTGGAACTTTGAGTTTTATGTTCCAGAGCGGGAATGCGGGACTGCGGGCGGCGGGATAGTGGCGAAGTTCCCGCTGTCTTCACACCTACTTACAAAGATACGCTAATTAAGTAGAACTTTGTCCTGGAAAAAGCTTACTTAGCAGAAATAGCATTAAACGGTTTCGTCGAAGTTTTGGATCATTAGCTTTCTTGCTAAGGGTAGATTGTGGCTTAACTTCTCATTTGCAATATTGAGTTCTTTTTTATGCGAATGTTTTTTGTTTCCCTTACATCTATGTGGTTTATCAAATATAAAATTTGTTTATCAAAAATTCTTGGAAAACTTAAATTGCGCAATACGTGTTTTAACAAATTATACGTAAAATTAATGACATAAATACCTCTTAATTAAGTTTTCTTGAATAAATTATAATGCGTTTTTCTTAAAATATGTACTTATTGACCACTTTATAAAAATAGCACGGAATTTATTATACACTATTAATATCACAATTTTTATATATTTTCTTAAATTTTCACGATTCATACTTTAAATAAAACACTTTTTACCGGATATTATCGCGTATATTTTAGTTAATTTTCTTTTCTATCGTGACCACGGCAACTGCAAAGATGCCGAAACGTCGAAATAATTTTAAAATTAACTAAAATATACGCGATAATATCCGGTAAAAAGTGTTTTATTTAAATCACAATTTTTTTTTACATAAATATGATTTAGGATATGGCTGAGTGTGGGCTTTATTTGTAGTGATAAGTGAGTAGATACGCATGGCGTGAGATAGGAGTTGCGTGTAACGAGACCTTGAGCTGAGCTACAATTTACAATGTTAAGCCATAATTTTTCCAATAACAAGGCGCCTGCTGTCTGGCCGCGGGTTGCTTCTCATTACCCATCATTAGAATGATTGTTTTTACAGTTTTATCGTCACAAGGTATGAGTACATCTTGTCTACTTCTGATGAAATCTGGTGATGAAGCAACTTTCGGAACTAAACTAAATTCGTGGGTTTGAATAAGGCCTTTTTGCGCGTCACACAACATGGCGGCTCTGAAGTTAGCCGCAGTTCACGTTTAAAGTCTGCTGCCCACGCCCCATGCCCCGCGCCCCGCGCCCCGCACACACCCACGTTCGTGTTCTGTGCAGCGTCTTGCAGATACTCGGAGCCACCAAGTTGTGTGACGTGTACTATATATCTCACTTCAAAGAAAGCTCACAACTGCTCGTCAAACTTATATCACAAATCTCTACATGGCCAAGCTCGGCAGCTAAGCCGCGACGACAGTGCTGGGTTCGTAGATCTCGTTCTTTACTTCTCCGTTTACTATCTGCTGCAGCGGGTTTTCGTACCTCTGGGGAGGAAGCGACAGCTTCTTGAGGAGGGACCGCACCAGACCGATGAAATAGCCTTGGAAGACTGGGGAGGAAAACATTATTTGTAATGATGTTTAATTTTTGGTGAACGATGTAATATGAAAGCATATTTATAAATACGCAGGTTTGGAGATAAGGAAATTAAATCGGTGCCACAGAACTTCTAATAGAGAGATATAGAATTGTTGAAAGTGGCACTGTGAGTTAATTCGAACAAAGGCATTTCTGTTCTCTCTGTTACAAGTTTTGTGACGGGCACAAGTATAAGGGTGTTTTCACGTATCTATCTGTGGTAACATATTTCTGAAAATCAACTGATTTACATATTTTTTAAAATTAAAAAATTTATTGATCAAAAAAGTATTATGTTAAGTTTAGCCGTAAAGATTCTACACTTACATTTTTATACAAAACAAAGCTAACAATCAGATCATTAGATTTACTCACAGATGCCGCAGCTGGCGAAGGCAAGGGTCTCGACGCTGTGGAAGTGATAGCGCGCCTGGCAGAGGGACACGACGGCGAACGGAACGCTCGCCGCCAGCGTCGCCAGCGAGTAGTAGTAGAAGATCTTGATGAACATCAGGTGTCGCTGGAATACAGCAGCACATTACTTACGGGAACTCATTTGTTTGTGTACTACAACTAGTGACTATGTAAGCGTAAAGCCCGATTTATGTCACATTTTGTGATTTAAGTAAATCTGTACCTACTGTATGTTTGCAATGTTTAAGCTCCGTAGCTACAACGGTACTTGCCCGTCAAACTTTGAATAAATAGAAAACAGCTAGTTAATTGTGTTCATAAGAACAAATATTATAAAGACACCTTTCTCCCTTCAGATTTGAACCGCGGACGTTTAGGCTGTCTGGTATATTTGTTACAAGATCAAACCAAGAGTTCTAAACTAATGCAGCCAACCTAAAGTAACTCGAATATTGACATAAAAAATCTTTATGGAATGAAATTAAGAAAAGTAATATTTACTATTACTAAACACCCGCGACTAATGATTTCCAATTGTGCTGATGCCACCTACCCCCCGGTGGATCGCATGATCGTTTGCCGGCTGGGAGTAAAGTTTCAAAAAATACTTCGTCAACTACAAATAATTTTTATCCAAACATACATTAACAAAAATGGAACAAACCCTACCCGATGCGCGCCGTACACCAGCCCTGCATTGACCAGGATCTCCAGCAGGTACAGCGCGATGCAGACCTCCTCCGCTACGTCGGGACCGCTGCCGTGGTACACCAGCCCCACGCCGGCCCCCACGTGGATGGAGTAGCTGTACAGACCCACCAGCAGGATGGAGAATACCTGGGGAGTGACAATTTGAATAGTCTATGTTTGGATGTGTTGGTGGCGGTTGGTGGAGAGTCCGAATGAAGACGAATGTTTGGAACCTATTCTACATAACTAGTCCTGAGACCGAATTGGCGCAGCTAGATTTCTGAGAATCTGGTGCTACTGTGAATATACTACTACGAATGTTTGTGAGGATAAATGTATGTACGAGTATGTATGTATTGACGTGTGTTACTCTTTAAATGTAATCAGAATAACATATAGGCTATAGCGGTAAGTGACAAGCGCGTTGGAAAAAATTCCGCCATCTTCGAGGTATCTTGGCGTGCGCCGCAGAAGAAAAGTCGTTGACAGCATAATTCTGTCCTTTTTGCGAATTTTCAACTAGTTAAGAGCGCACTGTAAAATTATGTAATGTAGTCGGTATTGGAACGTTTTTTTTGTGGTTAGTAGTTACCTGTAACACGTTATTGTAATGTATGAGCTTAGGTTGGTAGGGTATTATTTTATATAAGTATATTATTTAGCATGTTAGGGGTATTAATGAATCTGTCAATGTGAATCATTCTGGAATATAGCGGTCAACAGTCATACGTCTTTTCCTTGTCTCCCGTTTATATTACCAGGTCCCCGTAGGAAGCTCCATATTTCTCAGTGGCGACGAGTTATTAGTGAACTTACGTTGTGTACGGGCTACGCACCGCACATAATGTTAAGATCAGCACTTTACTTTATTCACTTCAGTTTAAATCAATCAATCTGGGTCAGTTCGTCATCGGCTAACAAGACAGTCGCGCGTACTCATCCATTTCCACATTTAAACAGTTTAATTGTATCAGTTTAAGTAAATCAGTTTTAATAAATTTTAATACCAGACTATCAGATTTTTATCATTTAAATTATAAAAGTTTCGGTGTAAATCGAACATTGGTCCTTCGAACCTACGTACAGACGAGACCTCTGACGCGAGTTCAGCCAGAAGTGACACGTGTTAGTGATTTCGGTTGTAGTATCAAGTGATAATACAAGTTCATTTTCGGAGTTTTTGGATCCTTTGTGTGAAAACAAGTTCATACATAAGGCTCTCGTCGGTTCCTGTGCAAACAAGGCGCACAGGGAACCAAGCAGTCAAAGGTGGTTTGCGGGCTAACAAGGCGCTCGTAAACTGCCGACAGAGCAGTACATTCCTCGGAAGGAGAGTTGCCAGGAGTAACTCTTTAAGAGCGATAGCAAGTAAGATCATTCCGTTTAATATTGACCAATTTTATTCAACATCATGGAAGGTTTATTTGAATCACAATCTGTCATTTACGAAAGTATGGTTAAGTTGTACACTAATTTCAAAAAAGATAGCGCTGAAAGAAAGACTTTCGACTATTATAAACGTCGTTTAGAAACTTTGGAGAATTACTGGACGGAGTATGAATATAATCATGATCGTATTTGTACTGAAGAGAGCAGAAATCATACTTATTTTGTGGAGAATTGTTACGAAAAAACAAAAACCTATTACAAGTCCATTAAGAGTACCTTTGAGCAACACTTTTATGATTTATTAGCAAAACACAAGCAGCGTCAGGGAGAGCAAGAAGAGCCTAGGGCGACAGCATCTATAGACCCGCCATTGTTAACAGGTAGCAAGATGGTGGAAGAGGAAATGGGAAACATTAGCAGGATTCGTATTGATCAGGGTAATAATAGTACGTTAGACGAAATGTTACGTAAGCAGACAGCACATTTCAAGGCTTTCGTCAGAACAGTGAAAAATATAGATTTATAATCAGTAAGAGAAAAGTGGGAGCTTGAGGATACGCTGAAAGCTTTACAATCAAGATGGGCAGCAATCGACTACCTACATTGGGAAATTGATAGTGTGTTAGAGGAAGAAAATCTAGAATATGAGGTTACTTTTACCAGACACGAACAGACATTTAACAGATTGAAGAAGGATATCAATACAAAGTTGTGGTCAACAGCACATAGAGAACACTCAACCCCTAAACTAGACATTCCAATGTTTACCGGTAATTACAGTCAGTGGTTGTCATTTAAGGACTTGTTTACAGAAGCAATCCACAGCAATCCGTCTCTGTCCAACGCACAACGAATGCAACATCTGAAAGGGAAAGTCAAGGGTGAAGCAGAAAGGTTGATTCAGCATCTCCAGATCAGCTCAGACAATTATACTGTGTGTTGGGACATCTTAAATAATAGGTACAATAACAAAAAACTTATATTTACATCTCATATTAACATGATTTTAAGTATTCCCATCATGCAACAACAGTCATTGAATCATATCAAGCGTATTCATGACACATCAATGGAGTGCTTAAATGCTATTAAAAACTTGGGGATCGATATCAAGACCTGGGACCCCTTGTTGGTACATTTGTTGACGCAAAAACTAGACAGCGTTACCTACAACGATTACGTGGAATCATTAGCCAACCCACGTGAACTGCCTATTTTAAAAGAATTTTTGGACTTCCTCGAAATCAAATTTACGACATTAGAATCCGCACGCAGAAAACAAGAATCTTATTTACCCAAATCAAATTATCACAGTACCAACATGTATCAACATACAAAATATCCAAGTAACCAAAACTACCAAAAGCCAAACTTCTACAAAAATTCATTTTCTAGTACACAAACAAATTCACAGAACCAAGAAACTAAAACTACAAAATATAAGTGCACGGTTTGCAATAGTATCGATCATGGAATATATTTTTGCAAAAAGTTTTTAGAGATGCCAAGTCACATAAGAAAAAAAACCGTAACAAAATTAAATATTTGTGTTAATTGTTTGAATAATCATGCTGGAAAACCATGTTTATCAAGTAATAGATGCCGCGATTGCAAAAAAGAACATAACACACTGCTACACGAAGCATTTACACGTAACTTGACACCGGATGAGCGTTCTAATTCCAGCGTGCCGACAACCTCGCGGCACGTGCAAAGCAGCTCAAACCTGACCTTACAGCAAGAGCCTTCTGAAATATTGCTTGCCACTGCTGTTATCAAGGTACAAGCGGCAGATGGTACATACCACGAGATGCGCGCCCTCCTCGATCAAGGCTCGCAAACATCCTTAATTACAGAAAACGCAGCCCAGCTTCTTAAAATACAGCGACACAGGTGCAAAGGAATCATATCAGGGATCGGAGATAAAGAAAACAGTTGTAAGGGAGTTATTACTATAAATTGTATGTCATCAGTCAGCGAATTTACTTTCCAAACAGAAGCCTTCATCATGAAAAGTTTAATGAAAAACTTACCTACTTATTCCTTTACTAAACCAAATTGGCCATTTTTACAAAATATCAAATTAGCAGATCCTAAATTTTATATCAGTAGGTCAATTGACGTTTTACTCGGAGCAGATGTCTATTCGAATATTTTAATGAATGGCATATGTAGATCAAACTCAACCCTCCCTACAGCGCAACAAACACAGTTGGGTTGGATTCTTAGCGGCTATGCTAAAACTTTTCATTGTAATGTCGTACTGCATAACATAGAACAAATCAGTCGTTTTTGGGAGATTGAAGATATATCAGAAAGATCGGATATGACGTCAGAAGATCAGGAATGCATAAACTTTTACAAATCCACCACAACAAGGCGGGAGGATGGTAAATATGAAGTTAGATTGCCATTAAAACCAGATTATTCAGAAAGGTTGGGATTTTCGAAAAATAAAGGTATTGCGCAATTTTATCAAGTAGAAAACAAATTTGCAAGACAAGAACAATTTGCCAACAATTACAAGTTATTTATTAACGAATATATTACACTGGGTCACATGATACCTACAGCTGACGTCTGTAATTTGAAACACCAATGTTATTTACCCCATTTCGCAGTTACACGTGACGAATCGACAACAACAAAATTACGCGTTGTGTTTAATGCTTCAGCTAAAACATCAAGCGGCTACAGTTTAAATGAGGTCATGTATAGGGGTCCAAATTTACAACAAGACCTTCAAAGTCTCATAATAACATGGCGTCAATTTAAATATGCATATACTGCCGACATAGAAAAAATGTTTAGGGAAATTTGGCTACACTCACAAGATCAAAATTTACAGAAAATAATTTGGAGGTCAGAAAATACAGCCAGTTTAAAAGAATATCAGTTAGCTACGGTCACATACGGAACTAAGGCAGCACCTTTTCTTGCTATGATGACTTTGAAACAATTAGCGCACGATGAAAGGTCAAATTATCTAGGCAGTTTAGCACCGGAAGTCCTTGAGAAGTCGTTTTACATGGATGATCTTCTCCATGGGTCCCATACACCAGAAGCTGCAAAGGAACTCAAACAGGATATGATCAGTTTATTAAAAGCAGGTGGATTTAATCTAAGAAAATGGAAATCGAACTTACCTGAGTTGGTGGACAATTTAAACAATAACAGCATTCAAGACAGCTTTGACTTCAAACAAGTGGAGTCAACGAAAACCCTTGGGCTACGATGGAATCCTGGAGAAGATACATTTACCTTTCAATCAACAGGCTTTACTCAGTCGTCATCAAAACGAACCAAACGAGCCCTTCTATCAGAAATCTCTAAATTATACGATCCTCTAGGGTGACTCCTACCAGTCACGACAAAACTTAAAATATTGTTTCAAGATGTTTGGCAAGAAAATATACAGTGGGATGAACAAGTACCTGCTAAAACATGGGATGAATGGTGTAAAATGAAACTAGATCTTAAAAACATAAATCAGTGTCTTATACCAAGATGGCTGAAAACAGAAGAAGGGGGAGATATAGAGCTCCATGGTTTCTGCGACGCCAGTGACAAGGCATACGCGTGTGTTGTATACTGCAAGACAACAAACAAACAAGGCGTTTCCTCCATTGTAATAGTAGCTGGAAAATCAAAGTTGGTTCCATTAATTAAAGAAAAGTCAGTTCCAAAACTAGAATTGTGTGGCGCACTCCTACTCTCCAAATTGATGACAAAAGTCAAGCTTTGTTTAAATATGTATAACATCAAAACTTTCGGCTGGGTTGACTCATTGGTTACTTTGAGCTGGATCAGTGGAAACAGTGAGAAGTGGAAGCCCTTTGTAGCGAATCGTGTTAAAAAAATTACATCAGAAATGGCTCCCGATTGCTGGCATTATATAAAATCTAAAGAAAACCCGGCAGATTGTGCAAGTCGCGGTTTGACAGTTACTCAGTTGAACGCTCATACCATGTGGTGGCAGGGGCCGGAGTGGCTATTAACATATAATCCAACTGAAAACAAGGAAGTTTTTCAACATATAACTGATCAAGAAATCAAGGAAAACAAACAAGTTAACATTACGCAATATACACACAACAGCGATATTATAGAGTGCTTAATATGCAAGTTTAGCTCATTAAACAAAAATGTACGAGTGTTAGCATGGATTCTTAGATTTATTAATAGGAAAGAAAAACAAGCGTATTTAACTTTAACAGAATTAAAGCATGCGAGAGAAATGCTAATTAAAGATACACAGCACAGGGAATTTATGGAAGAAATAATCAGTTTAAAACAAAATTTGAAAATAAAAAATAACAGCAAGATTTTTAGTTTGAATCCTATTCTAGATGAAACTGGCTTATTACGCGTCGGGGGAAGGTTGAAACACGCAAACATAGATCATGACATGAAACACCCTATGATCATACCAAACAAAAGCAGACTAACAGACCTTATCATCGATCAGTCACATGAGCTCGTCTATCATGGAGAGGCGAGGCTCACAACAGCGTTCATTCGACAGAAATATTGGATAATCGGTGGCATCAGAGCCATAAAAAAGAGGTTGCACCAATGTGTAAGGTGTAGGAAACATAACCCTTTGCAGCACTATCAAATAATGGGTGACCTACCAATATCAAGGACTAACCCTTCGCGCCCATTCTACCATACGGGACTAGATTATACGGGGCACGTTTTTATAAAGGCCAACAAGGGTCGTGGTATTAAAACCACTAAGGGTTATGTTGCCGTATTTGTTTGCATGGCAACCAAGGCCGTGCACCTTGAACTAGTATCTGACCTCACGTCATCATCCTTCTTGGCAGCACTTCGCCGAATGTCTGCTAGAAGAGGTCTACCGGCACACATTTATAGCGATCAAGGCACTAATTTTATAGGAGCTAATAAGATCTTACAACAGGAATATAATGAAATTCAAGCGACGTTCAATGAAGAATTTATGGCAGAATTATCAGAGATGAAGATCAGTTGGCACTTCAACGCGCCCTCTTGGCCGTCAGCCGGTGGGATCTGGGAAGCTGCCGTGAAAAGTTTAAAATATCATTTAAAACGTGTCGTAGGTGAACAGCGCCTCACATTCGAGGAATACATTACCTTATTAGCTCAACTAGAGGCATGTCTCAATTCAAGGCCGCTCTGCACACTCACCGAAGACCCGGACGACCTAAATTTTCTTACCCCTTCGCATTTCCTAGCCAGCGGTCCTTATCTAACCCTATATGAAACAGAAAAAGATTTACGAACAAGATGGCAACTTACACAGAAATTATTCACCGATATATGGAGTCGTTGGCGTAGTGAATACCTTACCCATTTATCAGCAAGGAGTAAATGGAGAACACCACAACATAATTTTCAAATTAACGATATTGTAATTATCAAGGATGATAACCTACCACCTGGCAAGTGGGCTTTAGGTAGAGTGGTCGAATTACATCCAGGTACCGATGGTTACGTTAGAGTAGTAACCTTGAAAACAAAAAACGGATTATCAAGCGCCCAATCGTAAAACTAGCAGCACTGCCTATTAACAGAAAAACTGACGAAAGTAGCCAACTTCAACAAGATTCGCCCAGCGAGACTCGCTACCAACAAAATAAAAGACAGCGAAAACCTGTAAACAAGTTCAGTTTTTCATCTATCGCTTTGTCTATGTTACTATTCTTAACAATATTTATCCCAACATCTCAGTCAGCCCCTGCTTACAATATAACTTCATTAGAAAATAATAACGGAATTTATTTCGATCATATTACAAACATGAATTTAATACGAGACGACTGGCGCCTCGTCGTCTACTATGACACACAGCCCTATCAAGCTGGGAATGCCGTCCTTATCAAATACATCAAATACTTAGAAAACATATGTTTAAAAATAAAAGAACAATTACATTGTAATGGAATCATATTACAACTTCGACATGGTGCCGACGAGCTTAATGTTTATAATAAGTTTATCATTAATAACTATCAACATACTAGGCGCCGGCGCGGGCTAATTAACGGTGTCGGTTACGTGGCAAACTCTCTTTTTGGTGTATTGGATGAACGCTTTGCGGAAAAATATGAAAAGGACATAGATGTTATCAGGACGAATGAAAATCATTTGGCATCTTTGTGGAAGAACCAAACTTCAATAGTGGAAGCAGAGTTTAATTTTATGAAAAACATGGAAAATATATTGGAAAAACATCATAAAACAGTTAATAAAAGAATGAATGAAATAAAATACTACTTAGAAACAGTCAACTCGGAAATAACGCTCACCACGGATTTTCTTTCATCAGCACTTATTGCGAATAATATTTTGTACAGTTTAAAAAATATTCAAGAGTTATTACTACATACTTTAACAAACATCTATAATGGGAAATTCAATCTACATTTATTAACTCCTGATCAGCTAAAGCGTGAACTGAGTACTATTTCAGCCCGATTACCAAAAGATCTGTCCTCACCAATCGACACTTTCGAGTTATCACACATTTATAATCTTCTACAAGTTCGAGCAAGAATGACACAGAAGTACCTCATTATAGAACTTAAGATCCCACTAATAGGCCGCGACGTCTATGAAATATCAAGAACGATTCCGGTTCCCCAAGTAATTAACGGCAGTCTCACTAGTATTGTACCAATAGCCGAATATGTTGCAGTCAATTTAAAACGAGATTCTTTAATATTATTGTCAGAAAATGATATGAAGTCATGCATTCATCAAAAACCAGAGTTAATATTATGTCATCTTAAAAAGCCTGTTCTCCAAATGAAAGACGATCAAAGCTTCTGCACAACCAAACCTGGAACAAGGTCATGCGAAATTAATCAAGTACATTGTAACAACAAGTGGTCTGAACTAAACAATATAAATAATTACTTCTATTTTTGCTGCGATACGTGTCGCCTTAAGTTACTGTGCAAGGATCAGATTACCGCAATACAATTGTCACGAGCTGGGTTATTGACCGTCGGACAAGCTTGCGTTATCAAAACAAGTGATTTTATTGTATATACTCATAGTCCAGAAACAAGTCGAATTATCACGGCTCCAGATATTATATTGCCAGATATTTCTCCAATTAACAGCCTTATCAACTTGACCATACCTAGCGATTCCATACTAAATGACAGCATTGAAAAAAGAGAAAGTCAGAAAAGTCTCTTGAATATACAAAACAAGTTAGAGGAAATCAAGAAAAGTAACCCCCTGGTTTATGACGTCAACTACCATGATATACACCATTACACAGCAATATACATACTCTTTGCTGTAATAACAGCAGTTGCCCTTATTTACGTATGGAGACAAATAAGCAGACGTCGCCAGCAAGCAGCCAGAGCAGCAGGAGTAGCAGCCTCGGCGGAGGGCGAAGGCAGCTGCGCAGGCGCAATCGCGCTTGCCGCGGCGCCTGTCCCGCGCCTCGCCACCCCCAGGCATGCAACAACCAGAACTAGCAATGTGCAGTGCAGTGACAGTGAAAATCAGTGTAGTGCGCGAGTGCATCAAAATCGTAGTACCTCTCCTCTATTGCGATCAGTTTATGCTATTCCCGATTTGTCATAAATAAAATATACTTTACATATTTAAAAAACAAACTTCTATTTACTAACATTAGGTTTAGTCACAGTCTTGTTAATCATCTTGTTTAGTCTTAGTTCATTGCTTTCTAATCTCTTCTTTGCCACCCGGGAGCATGTACGGGCTACGCACCGCACATAATGTTAAGATCAGCACTTTACTTTATTCACTTCAGTTTAAATCAATCAATCTGGGTCAGTTCGTCATCGGCTAACAAGACAGTCGCGCGTACTCATCCATTTCCACATTTAAACAGTTTAATTGTATCAGTTTAAGTAAATCAGTTTTAATAAATTTTAATACCAGACTATCAGATTTTTATCATTTAAATTATAAAAGTTTCGGTGTAAATCGAACACGTTGTGTAAACAAAAAAAAAACTATGTCAATCGGTAAAGTGTCGGAGTTTAATGTTCGATCGGACAATTGGCGGTTATACGTGGAGCGTCTTGAACAGTATTTTATTGTGAATAAAATACCGAGTGAACTTAAAGTGCCAACATTAATCACTGTGATCGGTTTAGAGTGCTACGAGTTATTAGTGGACTTATGTACACCAGACAAACCGTCATCGAAAACGTTCGAACAGTTAACGAACATTCTAGAAAAGCACCTACAACCCAAGCCGAGTATTTTAGCGGAACGTTACAAATTACGGAATAGAAAACAAATGATCGGTGAAACAGTGGCGGATTATGTGGCAGTGTAAAAAAAACTTTCTAAAACATGCGAGTTCGGGACCTGGCTGGAAGAAAGCTTGAGGGATCAATTTGTTTGCGGGATCCAGTGTGAAGCAATACGGCAACGGCTGTTTCAAGAGGATAATCTTGATTTTGCCAAAGCGTGTCGGTTGGCTGTTAGCATGGAGGCGGCCGAGAAGGATGCGGCGGCGGTGGACTGTAATACGGAGACTCCGAGGGGAGCGATAGCGGCGTGCCAGGCGGTAACGGTGGCGCCGTGGCGACCGGCGGCGGCGAGCGGCGCGCGGGTGCGCGGCTCGGAGCGCCCCAGGCGAGCGGCCGCGGCGGCGCGTGGCGGGCAGGCGGCGCTGGCTGATCGGCCACAGCGGCGGCAGGCGGCTGCAGACCCGCGGTGCCCCGCCTGTGGCGGCGCGCACGAGTGGGCGCGCTGCAGATTTGCGCGCTACGTGTGCAGAGCGTGCAAGCAGCAGGGTCATCTGCGACGCGTTTGTCCCAATGTATTGAGGCATCACAATGTCGACGTGGAGGTGCCGGCGATTTCCACAGATAGTGAAGGCAGTGATGAGTTCCAAATACTGTGAGGTGTTTTCGGAGGGCCTCGGACGGTTCACCGGCGGCAAGGTTAGCATACACGTCCGCGAGGGCTCGCGACCGGTGTTCCTGCGCGCGCGGCCGGTGGCGTACGCGCTGCGGGCGCCCGTGGAGCGCGCGCTGGCACAGATGGTGAGTGACGGCATCCTCACACCGGTCGAGCGCTCGGACTGGGCCACGCCGATTGTACCGGTAATGAAGAAGGACGGGAGTGTTAGGATTTGCGCCGATTACAAATTAACACTCAATAAGGTAATCGAAATTGACCGTTACCCGCTACCTCGTACCGAAGATCTGTTAGCGCAATTACATGGAGGCGAAATGTTCAGTAAAATTGATCTTTCACAAGCTTACGCGCAATTTGAATTAGACGACACTAAGAAATACACGGTGATAAACACGCATAAGGGACTTTTTATGTTTAATCGTTTAGTATTCGGGTTATCATCTAGTCCAGGTATCTTCCAAAAACATTTGGAGCAATTGTTTGCCGATTTGACTTATGTAGGGGTATTTTTGGATGATATTATTATTACGGGAAGGAATACACTAGAACATATAAATAATTTACATAAAGTTTTTGATCGTTTAAAGACTAGCGGTCTCAAGGTAAAAACCGATAAATGTGAGTTTTTCAAGGATTCTGTCAATTATCTGGGCCATGTAATTAGCAAGAGGGGAATACAAACTTGTCCTGACAAAGTCAAGGCCATCGTGAACACGTCAGCGCCGACGACGGTATCCGAGCTTAGGTCGTTCATAGGCATGGTCATGTATTACGGTAAATTTATAAGAAACGTGAGTTCTACCTTAGCACCGTTATATAATTTACTTAGAGCTAATGTCAAATATGTATGGAGCACAGAATGTGAGAGGGCATTCACTATAATTAAAGACAAGTTAATGTCGAGCGAAGTGCTGGTGCACTACTCGAGCGAGCTGCCCCTGATCCTGACGGCGGACGCGAGCAGCGTCGGCATCGGCGCCGCCATCTCGCACGTCACCGGCGACGGCGAGCGCCCCATCGCGTATGCCTCGCGGTCGCTGACGCCGGCCGAGCAGGCGTACTCGCAGATAGATAGAGAGGCCTTAGGTATAGTATATGGAATAAGGAAATTTCACAGGAAGGTTTACCTTGCGAACAGACCATAAGCCGTTGACGTATATTTTCGGTAGTAAAGCCGGAATCCCCGTAATGGCAGCGTCGCGGTTACAAAGGTGGGCGGTACTGTTATCGGGGTACAGTTACGCAATTGAGTACGTCTCATCGCAAAAAAATTGTGCGGATGCGCTATCGCGGCTGCCACGAACCAGTGCCACGGATGCGCGAGCCATCAAGGAGAGTACGTATTTAAATTTTGTAGAGACGTTCTTGCCGGTAACTCACGATGACGTGCGAGTAGCGACTAGTAAGGACACGCTTCTAAGCAAGCTTATCTTGTATGTTCAATCCGGGTGGCCGTTAACGTGCACGGAAGACGAATACAAGCCATATTACAACAAACGTAATGAGATTTATGTTGATCGAGGATGTCTAATGTGGGGCTACAGGGTTATTGTTCCGACCGCATTACGTAGTATAGTGTTGAAGCAGCTACACGCGAGTCATATGGGCATTGTTAAAACAAAATCGCTAGCCCGGAGCTACGTATGGTGGGCGGGCATCGACGCCGATGTAGAGGCCGTGTGTGCGCAGAGCGCCACGTGTGCGGCCGAGGCGCAGGCGCCGCCGCGCGCGCCGCCGAGTCCATGGCCCTACGATCTGCGGCCGTGGAGTAGAATCCATCTGGATTTTCTGGGACCCTTAGATGGTAAAACATTTTTAATATTAATAGATTCCAGTACGAAATGGTTAGAGATATTCGAAATGGCTCGAACGAACGCTGTATCGGTCATTAAAACAGTAAGAGCAACTTTCGCGCGTTTCGGCTTACCGACAGAAGTGGTGTCGGATCGGGGACCACCTTTTACGAGCCTCGAATTCAGGGACTTTTTGCAAAAAAATGGTATTCGGCAATCGTTTTCTCCGGCGTACCATCCGGCATCAAACGGAGCTGCAGAAAATGCGGTGAAGCTTTGCAAGCGAGCAATCAAGAAGGCAACTAGAGAGTCAATTAAGGTGGACGCTGCCCTGCAAACTTTCCTATTAACGTATCGGAATAGCGTGCATTCGAGCACCGGGGACAGCCCCGCCATGTTGCTACAGCGGCGCGCGCTGCGATGTCGGCTCGACCTGCTGCGCGGAGAGCGCGCGCGCGAGGACTGCGTGCGAGATGCGCAGGCGCGGCAGCTGCGGCACGCGCCGAGCGGACCGCTGCGAGAGCTGCTCGTCGGAGATCAAGTTAGGGCTAGGGGGTACGGCGGTAACGATAAATGGTTGGAAGGTACGGTCGTAGGCAAAGAAGGTTCTAGGAGGTACATTATAGATAGCGGTAACGGTCAATCTATGCAAAGACACATTGACCAATTGAAACGCAAGTCCCGATACTCCGCCGTGTGCCCAGATTGCGACGGGGATGCCGTCACACACCCCAACGATAGGGATAGTCTTGGGTCAAATAATACCAACAAAGAGCAACCGTTAATAGATGGGGAGGATGAGAGTAGGTCGGTTATTTGTGCTGAAGACACCCCGGTTAGTCATCCTGACTCTACGGCACTTGAGTTGCCACCGTCACCGCTAAGCCGTCCCAGGCGCCAAAGAAAACCCGTTTTAAAGTATGGAATAGTTGATTGCCCATAATAATAGTTTATATTTATTAAATGTATCTCTTACAATCGTGACATTTTGGATCATAAGTGAAAATAATTTATTTGTAATTTAAGTGGGGAGGTGTAATGTATGAGCTTAGGTTGGTAGGGTATTATTTTATATAAGTATATTATTTAGCATGTTGGGGGTATTAATGAATCTGTCAATGTGAATCATTCTGGAATATAGCGGTCAACAGTCATACGTCTTTTCCTTGTCTCCCGTTTATATTACCAGGTCCCCGTAGGAAGCTCCATATTTCTCAGTTATCTACTTCGTTTTTATTATAATTATTATTTGTACATACAAATCTATTACTCTATATTATTTAACATAGCCTATTTTTTTAATTACATGTGCAGGTATTGCCATATTTTTTATTTTTATATTGAAAAAGGATTAGACGGTTGCTCTTCTGACCTAATGGCAATTAATGCCGGGGTACCTCAGGGATTTGTTCTCTCTGCAACGTTATTCTTGCTGCACATTAACGACCTGCTAACCCCAGGCATTATTGGTTACGCTGATGACAGCACCGTTGTAGAGAGATACATGTCCAATACTCGAATTGACCGTTCCCTCATAAAATCAGATATCCAGTCGCAGAGCTCTTTAGGTATTCCGTATGCTGGAAGCTTACTCATGAGACCATCATGCCAGACCCTATCAAAAGCCTTGGAAATGTCTAAGGATACAGCTATGGCTTCACCGTGACCTTCCAAGGCTTCGCTCCATAAGTGAGTGGCATACACAAGAAGATCTCCAGTCGAGCGTCCACTGCGAAAAACATAATGGTTATCACTAAGGAGCTCGTTGGACTCAAGGTATGCCAGGAGACGAGTTCAATACACGCTCCATAACTTTGTAAAGTATGGAGGTGATTGCAATAGGTCGATAGTTGATGGGATCTGCACGGCTTCCCTTCTTTGGTACTGGTTGCACGTTAGCCAGCTTCCAGAATTTAGGGACCTTTCCAGATTCCAAAGAGAGTCGATACAGGCGCGTTAGTATGGGAGACAACTCAGCTGCGCAGTGTTTTAACACAACTGCAGGCATGCCATCGGGGCCGCTGGCCTTGTTCACGTCTAAATTCTGCAAGCATTTAAGAACCTCCTTTTGGCGAATATGAACGGTACCCATTTTGGGTCCGAACTGAGGTAACTGGGGTGGGACTTTACCTTGACTATTTAGACGTGAATAGTCTGCAAAAAGATTAGCAAAGAGGTCTGCTTTCTACGGTAGGTAGGTTTAGGTAGGGTTAGCTACGGTAGGTTTTAAAATAAAATATCTCTCCTAACCTCTCTCATAACCTCTCTCCTCCTATTTTATTTGTTATGTTTACGGTCGATCTTGTACAAACCCTCCAACAAGCGGAACAATGCGCAGTACATCTCTATGCAGATGATACCCAGTTATACACCTCATTTAAGCCTAATATGATTAAATGATTAAACACAATTTTCGAATGGTCAAATAAAAATTGTTTGGTGCTTAATCTCTCAAAGACAAAATATATGATACTAGGCACAAAGCATCAAGTTAGATCAATTTCACTGCAAAAACCAGTATTATATGTGAAAAGGTCAAAGTATTCAGCAAGTTCAAACAGTAAAAAATTTGGGTTTACAAATGAACGCAGAGCTTCGGTACGTAGAGCACGTGAACATGAAAAAGAGAACAGCATTTTACAGACGGCGGGTTTTGTATGAACTCCGAGAACATCTGATGGAACAAGTTAGAATAAGGTTAACGGAAAGCTTGGTTTTGTCTTTATTCAACTACGCTGACACGGTGTATGGACCCAGGCTCTATGAAAACACTGCAAGAGCCATACAAAGGCTACAGAACGCTTGTGCTAGATATTGTTTTAGCATACCAAAGCGGACACATATCACCCCGTACCTAAATAAAAAAACATTTTAAGGATGGATAAAAGGCGTGAAATTCACCTTGCTTGCATGGTGCAAAAAATACTCACAAAACGTGAACCGAAATACCTGTTTGGTAAGTTTAAATGGAAGTCTACGTATAATTAGGATAAAACGCGTTCCTACCATAAGAATAAACTTATTTTACCCTACAGTAAATATTCCAGAGAAAGTTTCAGAGGAAGCTTTCGACGCAGAGCAGTAAAGATTTGGAATGATCTCCCTCCTCCTTTGCGTAAAGTATGTCTCAAACCGGTTTTAAAAATAAACTAAAAATAGTGTTTTTACAAATCCAAAAAAACAGTGATGCTTCAAAAAAGTCTTTCAAGTAAGCACAGTAATAGCTAATTGCTTTTAAATTTAAAAATAAAATATATATGTTAATGTCAATCATAATTTAATATTTTATAAATTTTTCCACAAGCACGTTTGCCACCTCTTTTCTTTTTGAGTAAAAATCTAAATTTGTGAACTCGAAATGTTGACGAATATTTTAGTTTTATCATAACTATTGTAATTTGTTGATATCTATTAATAACTGAATCTAATCCTAATGTAATCCTCTGTCTCAGTCATAAATTGGTTTTCTTTTTTTTTTCCCCAAATATCTCTTATTATTATATGTTTAGATTTAATTAATCTATATTTATTATTACATATAATAAAATTGCAGAAACATGCTTTCTGTACATTGAAAATAAAAACAAAAAAATTAGCAGGGGTTGTTATAATAACGATGCCGAACCTAAAAATATAATAAATAATTTTTTTGTCTGTTTGTGCACGCTAATCTCAGAAACGGCTTATCCGATTTAGATGCGGTTTTCATTAATATATTGTTGTTAGTTTCACTTAACATTTAGTGTTTGTTTAATATCAAATAATTCAGAAATAAAAAAGTTATGTCTACTTAAAGAATCACGTCGAACATTTTTTTAACTATTCTGTATCTATCTTCTTTCTTTTTTTTCTGTTAGTAGCATTGACTGAAACTTTACTAAACTTATGAATAGAAGTTAAAATTGATATTATGATTTAGTAATTTGCAGCGAACGCATGCATTCTTTAGGCGCATGGGCGAATAGTTGCATTCGATATAACTTGTAACATTATATAATTTCATTGTCTGGTATTGTTGCATGTGTCTCTGCGTTAATCACTTCAGGTGACAACTGAAAATCAGTAGTCTGCCTATTCTGCAGACATCATACTGAGGTGTTGCCTTTTTGCATCCAACTTTGTGTATGTCACTGGTGAAATCCTAGTTATTATATGCTCTTTCAATTTTTTAAATCTTTTTTTTTGTTTGTTTATATTTAAGTTAAATATAGGTATTCTTTTTAATGTAGTGTTACTTTTTTTTTTTTTGTATGTCTTGTAATTCTTATGTTTGTGTTTTGGATGCAAATAAACGATATTCTATTCTATTCTATTCTATTCTATATATCCATCGACATTGTATGAAAACGAATGAATGATAGGTATCGATTCCAGATTCGTATCGACATTTTGATGTATCGATTAAAATGAATAAAAAGATATAAATTGATTTTAGAAGTGCATTTAATTAGTTTTTTTATTTTCATTGTGTAATCTGGAAAGGAAACATAACATTTAGTTTATTTTTGTTTAGTCTGATTCTACTATTTTAAAAATATAAAGAAGACTGATTGATTGTTAATTCTATTACAATTTTGATTGTTTATTTTGTTGATTGATGTTGATTATCGCTTTGCCAAAGCGATTAGGTTTAATATTTCAATAATCAGTATGGGTAACACCACTAAAATGCCAAAAGGTCATTGACGTTTCATTGTTTACAAGATTTTTCTGAATTAGTACGTGTTTAATACTAAATAACGTTGTGTAAAGTAGTAGGTACGATTTATTATAAGAATGCCACGAAAAAGATCCAACCTCTCTCAGTGCAGCAGAAATGCTAAAAGGATGAGATTAGTTCGATCACAGGAATCTGAAGAAAATCGTGAGGCAAGACTCACTGCATCTCAGCAACATCAGGCCAGGTTTCGTGCTGCAGAAACTTCGACTCAGCGAGAATCTCGATTGAGTTCAAATCGTTTTCGAATGATGACCACTCGAATTAGGGAGAACAGGGAACAGCAAGAGGCACGTTTATCTACCGATCGCGAGGCTCACGCACTATCACGTGAGTCTGAGAGTTTTGCTGACAGGGAAACCCGCTTGAGCTCTCAGAGGGTCTGGACAGCAAATGCCCGATCTCAGGAGACACAGGAAGTACGGGAAACACGTCTCACTGCCAATCGTGAAGCTCAAGCACTATCGCGTGAGTCTGAGACCTTTACTGACAGGGAAGCTCGCCTGAACTCTCAAAGAGCACGAACTTTGCAGTCTAGAGAGCTGGAAAGTAGTTTCGATCGTGATTCTCGATTAACAGCTGATCGAGAGCGACACAACAATGCCAAAATTCTCGAAAATGAAGATGAATATCAACAAAGATTACAAACAGCTAGAGAAAACTATGAACTAACCCGTCAGAGTGAGGAAAATTATTTATTAGCTGAGAGAAAACGAGTAAGGGAAATACGGCGTGAAGAAATTGAAGACCAAGGCTAGTTACGTCTAAATGCCGATCGACTTGCGCATACACTCAATAGAATGGTGTCAAGTTCAATAGAATACTCAAAAAGTGGAGAGGAGATTGAAATCCTTCCATGGATGAACAAAGAGAAATCAGGTTATTTGTATTCCCCCAGAATTGATTACTCTGACTTCGCCGTCATAGGAGGTATGGTGGTATGTTGTCAGTTTTGTAATGCTTTAAATGGCAAAAAAACCAAATGGCATATGCTGTTCAAGTGGGAAAGTACTCATTGAAAATTTCCATGAGCCCCCAGACATTATAACAGCTTTACTAAATGGTGAGCATCCTGAGTCGAAACATTTTTAGACAATAGCCGTTTATATAATAGTGCATTCCAAATGACATCTTTTGGGGCCAAACAAATCACAGAGGGCCCATTCATGCACTTTTAAGGTTCAGGGCCAAGTTTATCACCTTATTGGATCTTTGCTTCCACAAAATGAGCCAAAATTTCTTCGAATTTATTTTGTGTCAAATTACAATTAACAGGCCCATATACGACATGATAACTTTCCTCGACTGAACATCAGCCTTATATCTCAGCTTCAGAATATGTTACATCAAGTAAATCCGTATGTCAGAAGTTTCAAAGCCGCAATAGATTCCATCCTACAAGGCCTAAATAACAATTATAATGTTATAATTAAGGCAGATCGACGTCCTGCGGAAGAACATCGTGGAAAGTACAATGCTCCCGTTGCAGACCAAGTTGCAGTAATTTTAGTCGATCAGGAATGTGATAAACGTGACATCGTGCTGCGTACTCATGATGATCGCTTACAACGCATTTACGAAACACATCGAGCTTATGATGCCCTGCAGTATCCTTTGATATATTTCCATGGTACTCCAGGTACTAGAATAACAAATTATAATAAAAAAATATCAGCCCTACAGTTTTATTCATGCCAAATACAAATTAGACGAAATTGTTTTAATTATTTGCAACGATTTCGAGGATTGTTAAGCCAATTCATCGTAGACATGTATGCAAAAATAGAGACAGAGGTTAATTTATATACGCACTAACCAGAGACGTTTACGTGCTGAGGATTATGTGCATCTGCGAGCCGCAATGCAGCAAGATAACAACGTGGAGAACATGGGACAATTAGTTATATTACCGTCAAGCTTTATAGGAGGTCCACGTTATATGCACGAGCGTACGCAAGACGTAAGTACGGTCGACCTGATTTTTTCATCACTTTCACCACAAACCCAAAGTGGCATGAAATTTCACAAGGACTTTTTGCCGGTCAGGCGCCTTTTGTTAGACATGACATAATAGCCCGAGTGTTTCACCTTAAACTCAAGCTGATGGTCAACCTAATTACAAAAAAATAGGTTTTCGGACCATCTCTGCGTTGCCACATGACCACATGCTACTGTGGTTAGAAGAAAAATTTAGGCCTGATGCTATCGATACTGTTATAAGTGCTGAATTTCCTGTCAAGAACGAAGATCCCATATTATTCAATATTGTAAAGACTCACATGATACACGGACCATGCGGCACATTAAACAGGAATTCTCCCTGTATGCAAGAAGGACATTGCTGTAAAAGATACCCTCGGGCACTTTCAGAGCAAACAATATCAGGAGAAAACGGATATACACTATATCGTCGAAAATCACCTCAACAAGGTGGCTTCACAGCTAAAATAAGGTTACATGGTCAGGAAATAGATGTAGATAATAGATGAGTGGTACCTTATTCACCGGTATTATGAAGAACCTTTCAAGCTCACATCAATGTTGAAGCATGTAACAGTGTCGAATCCATAAAATATATTTGCAAATATGTGAACACGGGCTCTGACCAAGCAACTGTGGACAAAGGTAACCCTGACAATGTAACGGAGCGTTTAGAAAACCCAAGACGAAAAAAACCCTCGCTTTCTTTAATCTATGTGAAACCGACGCATTTGTTTATAGTCACTCTTATACAACGAAGTTCCATCGTATTATACCTATAATAAACAACAGGGTATTTTTAACCGCAGAAGACGTGGCAAAAAAACCAAAAAAGCTGTAGTAGGTGAACCAGGTATTTTTAAAGATCACGTCATTGGATACGGTGCATCCGAATAACTCCGTATGCTTTTACCTTGCGCCTACTTCTACACGTTGTTCGAGGGCCTACTTCTTTTGCCGAGCTCCGAAATGTTGATAATATCGTACATCGTACATACCTAGCGGCTTGCCGGGCACGTCACTTACTGGATGGGCATCAGCACTGGGATGATGCTTTGTCCGAAGCAATTATTAGCGACAGTCCTCAGCGGTTGCGCCATTTATTTGCAGTCATGCTGGTGTTCTGTGCACTTTCTGATGCTTCACAGTTATGGCATAAGTATCAGAACAAATTAGCTGAGGACTTTTTCAGGCACGCACAACTACATGATGACAACCCAATTAGTGAGAGATTACGTGAAAGTCATTTAAATCGTTGTTTTTTGGCTATTCAAGCTATAGTTACATCTATTGGGGGTAATCCTATTTCTCAATATGGCATGCCCGAGCCATCCTTCGGCAGTGAACGTATAAATAGAGATTACGCGGTGGAAATCAATTATGATGCAGTAGATCTGGCCGAAATTTTACAAACTGATGTCTCGAGACTAACTGAAAAACAGCGTTTAATATTTGATCGGGTGTGTCGCAGCGTTGACAGTGCTTTGGGAGAAATGCTATTTGTAGATGCTCCCGGTGGAATGGGTAAGACATTTCTTACCAAAGTGATTTTGGCGGAGGTACGAAGCCAAGGTAAAATTGCGCATGCTGTCGCTTCACCGGGCATAGCCGCCACTTTGTTGCCAAAAGGGAAAACTGCTCATACAATGTTTAAAATCCCGATCGGCTTAGACCGTGCAGCAAGCCCTGTTTGTAATATTTCTGGAAACAGCGATAAGGCTAAGGTTCTTCGTAATTGTAGCCTTATTATATAGGATGAGTGCACAATGGCAAACCGAAAAGCAGTTGAAGCAGTAGACAGAGCGTTGCGTGATGTCAAGCAAAATATCCAACCTATGGGTGGCATTACTAAGCTTTTTTGTGGCGATTTTCATCAGACTCTCCCTGTTATACCACGTGGAACAAGGGCTGATGAAGTTAGAACCTGTCTAAAGAGTTCTCAACTGTGGCATTACATTATCCCTTTGCATTTGGCATTAAATATGCGAGCTCAAATTGGAGGCAACGAAAATGCTGAAGAGTTTTCAGATTTGCTACTCCAGATCGGTAACGGTGTGTATCAACAGGAACAAGGAAAAGTTGAGAAAGAAAAGAAAAAACCTATGCTGCAAAGTTTAATTAATGCGAGACCTCATATCATCGGTGTATAGGAACGCAACGAATTTGCGTTGCGTTCCCATAAATACGTTGGTATTTACCAACTTGCGAAAATTCCTGGCTTTGCGAAAGAGCTATTTTGACTCCACGAAACGACCAAGCAGCAGCAATAAACGCTGAAATTTTGAGCTTTGTTCCGGGGGATAATGTAGAGGATATCTCCATTAACAGAGTTATGGAAGAAGAAGAATCTACCAGCTACCCAGTAGAATCCCTTTTTTAAATCCCTCAGTGCTCCTGGACTACCAGCTCACCAAATACAATTAAAAGTCGGCGTACCCATATTGCTCCTTAGAAATGTAACCCAAAACTTCGCAACGGTACCAGAGAAAGTTTGACCAATTTACAACGAAATCTGATAGAAGCAGAGATTTTAACAGGGTGCGGAATAGGTGAAAGTGTTTTTAATCTTCGGATTCATCTCATCCCAAACAATATTCCATTTAGTTTTAAACGATTCCAGTTTCCAGTGAGCCCATGTTTTGCAATGACAATTAATAAAGCCCAAGATCAGTAGCTAAAAGTTGTGGGTGTGGATCTAAGCATTAGCTGTTTTTCGCACAGTCAGTTATATGTAGATCTGTCACGTGCAATCCTAGCAGCCTGTATGCTTTCATCCCCGATGGCCATACGTCTAATATCGTGTACAGAGAAGCATTACTGAAAAGCAAATTTTTTTAGCTACCCAAAACGACGGTGTTTATAATAATATAATAATAATAATAATTTATTTCGCACACTTGATCCATATAAATAGTTAGTTATTAAAGTAATCCCAATTTATTGTGTTTTTTATTTTATTTTACATTACTTTGTATGTGGCAATTATTCCAATGTTTTAATATAGATTACCTATCTACATATCTAAGCTATCTAACATTTCTTTTACTACTAATATTTTATGAACCCATATTAACCTGAAGCTATATCCACAAAATGCTGCCCAAAGTCGCGGTCACAGCTAGTATGTAATAATTGTTTATCTGCTTTTAATGGCAAATTATTATATGTTGTATTTCTTTTTCTCTTGGTTATGACAATAATTTCTTTGTTAACGGAATGAAGGTTTTACAATGTTTAAATTTATTTGAACTTAACCAACGTTTTGTACATCCGGCATTAAGTCAAGGGGTATTTTTAAAACCAGCGTTGCCTCTTTGTGCAACATTTTGCTGAAAATACATTTTGACACAAATATTTTGTTTTTGCGTCTAATTCATTTCATTCATTTGTATTCTTGTGTGTCAATAAATTGATTTATTATTATTATTATTATTATTATTTATCTATTGAAAACATTGACATCACAGTTTAAGCAAAAAGCAGCTAGAGAATGATGCTGCTTTATGACGTCATGTAGAGGTTGGCTGTAAGTCAAATTTTTTTACGTAGTTTCGTTAAAATAAGCTTAATCGCTTTTACCTTTGAGCTTTTACTAACAAAATAGAATAAAAAAGTGATATCTCGAAATTTTCTTGAATTAGAACACCTTTTTTCTTTACACGCCGAATTATAGTTCGTCACATTACTGCTGAAGGGGCTTGTATAATAGGTCTTTACCTGTGAAACTGCCGTTTTGCCGTACTGGCCATTTCAAATGAAAATTTTTTTTTTGACTGATAATTCTAATTTCAAATTAATTTTATCTGACAAACATGGAATTCTTTTTCTAAAATCGTCATTTGTTTAATAGTTAGTGTTTTGTTTTCAACGCATTCGAACATTTTTCGTCATCATGGATAAGTTAAAAATTCGAGTAATTATGGAGTATGAGTACCGTCGTGGCAGCAAAGCGGCACAAGCGGCACGCAACATCAACGACGTTTACGGAGCGAACACTACAAACGAACGCACCACCAGTTATTGGTTTACCCGCTTCCGTTCTGGAAATTTTGACCTGAAAAATGAACCCCGTGGTCGTCCGAAAACTTTGGTCGACAATGACGAATTAAAGGCAATTGTGGAAGCTGATGAAACTCAATCCACGGCTGAATCAGCAGCAGCTTTCGACGTTAGCATCAAAACAATATTGGTCCATTTGCGTCAAATTGGCAAGGTAAAAAAGCTTGAGAAATGGGTACCCCACGAACTCAATGACCGCCAGCGCGAAGTACGCGTGGAGACGTGCCTTGCACTGCTCAGCAGGCATACAAATGAAGTAATTCTGAACCGCATTGTTACTTGTAACGAGAAATGGATCCTGTTTGACAATCGTAAGCGCTCAGCAAGTTGGTTGGACCCTGGTTCAGCACCCAAACAATGCCCTAAACGAAAACTTACCCCTAGAAAAGTGATGGTCACTGTTTGGTGGTTTAACGCGGGCGTAATTCATCACAGCTTCTTACCAAACGGGACAAGCATTACTGCAGATGTGTACTGTGAAGAACTGAACACAATGATGGAGAAGCTCGCACGTCTCCAACCAGCTTTGGTCAATCGTTCGGCTCCACTGCTCCTGCAAGACAACGCACGACCTCATACTGCACAGCAGACGGTCTCCAAGCTACAAGAGTTGGGGTTGGAAGTTCTCCGTCATCCGCCGTGCTCACCAGACCTTGCGCCTAACTTCTTGGCGGGAAAAAAATTCAATACCCGAGAGGCAGTACAAAATGCCTTTGAAGAATTTGTTGCCTCCCGTCCAGCTGATTTCTTCAAGAAAGGCATCAATAAGCTACCAATGCGTTGGCAAAGATGCATTGATTGCATGGGTGATTATTTTGATTAATAGAAATAAAAAATATATAAAAAAATTACGCTTCATTTATTTCGTGAAAAACGGAAATTTCATAGGTAAAGACCTAATATTTACTGCGGCGGTAGTCTGAATACAGATTGAACGCTTGGAAAAACCTAGTTATTTAAGAGAAGTCGTTTTTTATTTGGGTTTCATGTAGAGTTTAGTGCGCAGGCGTTAGTCAACAAGGTCACAAACGTTTTGTTTCATGGAAGAATGCACATTCATTCTGGATTGATCCGTAGTTCGCTGAATAAGTTATACCGTTCACAAAATACTAAGTTTAGTTACTTTAGGTTTATTTCTAGACTACAATTAATTTATTGATAAACTAATTTTAATTCTTATCAACATACTTAAGTCTGACTATTCATCATTAAACCATCTCAAGTAATATGTATCGTTTCAATAAAGCGGATTATACGACGGACACTGCTCATCATGAAGTGGATGGTCGGCTACTTTATAATTGAAAAAAAAGCTTAATGTCAGGGCAAATTGTGGTAAATGCACGGCAGGCAAGGAGACATCTTCCTACTCTTTCTTCCTACGTTAAAATAAGAAGGACTGTGGTAGATATGTAGGAGCTCTTTACAAAAGAAACTAAGACACGAGATAACAACGTGACACTGGCTGACGTCATGCTGACGTCACGCTGACTTCCCTATCTCCGCGATGACCCACGCTGCACACTTTGATATTGTTTACTGCAGACCTAACCACTTCAATGTTGCTCTGATAAACTTAATTGTAGGAAAGCTTCTGGGTGAAGGGATTAAACGAAATGCACTTTTAGGTTATCTCTAAAATTCTAATACCTATGAGTAAGGTTTCAATTCATGGAAATTTTAAATGAAACCATTTCAAAACCTAACGAACCAAATTAACTTTATAAAGCGTTTCGTGTTACTTGTCACGTCGGTGAACCAGCTGCACCGAAGTCCCTCGCACACCAAGGTTAGAATAAAACATTTTTTAACAACATCTCACTTTCAAGGAGATATTTCAGTCCTGTTAACCACTCGGCTGTAAATTACAGCGCGGTTATTGTGACAATATCAACCAGGTAGGTAATGCAATATGGATAACATGGATTTCAAATAGTTTCACAAAAAAAACTTCAAAGCCATTGCGTGAACTTAACTTTGAATATAATAATAATAATAATAATTCCACAGTCAGACCATACAGCGACGGGGGGGGGGGGACATAAACGTACACATATTAATACAAATAACCATGACCCGGGACAAACGTCTGTGTTCATTACACCAATGAATGCCCCGACCAGGACTCGAACCTGGTAGTAATATATAAATCAAAACTACTTACAATATTAAGATATCCGAACACTATAACTCCTGTCCTTAAGGGCAGACAAAAGCAGCATCTCGTAAAATCGGGGAAATCACAATACATTGTCACTAACACACTTAAAAATTTACAGAAGCACTTAAAAATACGCCAAAACTGTAATGTTTCTGAAATCTCGCGCAAGTGGATGTGCAGCGGCTATCTACCGGACTGGCGCGGTTGTCTCCATCCCGAGATATATCTATTTATGAAGCAGTCGAGCACAAACCCAGTAGTTAACTTATCAAAAATTGCTCAGTCAAGTGGGAGTGCGATTAATAACTAGGGTTCTGTACGGGTTTTTGTCATTAGGTTATAAATTTGTACGTTTTTATGTATAGGTAAGATTAACTAGAAAATAATAATATTTCATTAATTGAAAATAACAAAGTATCAGATTAGATTTATTTTTTATATGTATAAGTAATATTTTTTTGATACCAGCGGTCTTCTCCGATTTTATTCGATTAAATAGTGTTTAGTTAATACAATTAATCGTGAAAACTTAAAGAAATATCAGTGGTCTTAGATTAGACCTATTTTTTAATGTAAAGTTATGAAATACAAAATCAATAGTTCTATCAAATATGATACGCTTATTTTTTCATAATTTTTGGTTTTCATAACGGTACTAATTATTAAAAATAAATGCCAGTTGGTAAACCTTTGCGCTACGTATTGTCCACAACACAGAAATCAGTGAAATTTGAAATATAGATTTGGAATATGCCTAATAATAGACAATATTCAACCTAAATAATAGTAACCTCTTTTATCCGATTACTGCACAGACGCGGCCAAATGTGGCGTATCACTCCACGGGTGAAGTTCACTTGCACGGCATTAAACTACAACGTTGATTTTCCCTTGAATTTTTCCTTGATATCTGACTAAACTTTGTACTTATTTTGGGTACACAGGCAGTTTGTCAAAATTGGTAGTCATTTTCCGAGACCGCTAGATATAACTCAGCCAGGCTAACGACAGATAGTACAATCCTGGTTGAGTGACAAAAACGTGCAACTAAAACGGGGACAAAATATTCACATTCAACCCTAAAAGCATCATTCACGCTAAACAAGTGTAAAGTTCAACAAATTGCGATAAAAGTTGGCATCCCAGGAAATTATTTTGCAAGAGTTTGTTTTGCGATGATTGGAAACCCCGAGCTGATTTATGCCGGGACGTGACCGCGGTCTCGGAAATGGAAACCCTCAGAAATACCCACAGAAATGTTGAAATAACGCGTTGAATTATTACACCGGTGTGGTGTCAACAAAAAGTCCGACAAACCGGTTGAACCTGCCAAGCGGTCCATTTGTTCCAGCGAGCGTAGATTGACGTTACATTGTTCAATTGACGGCCGGTAAGGTTGGTGTTAACAGTTCTTAGCTGGATACATTAGCTTATCTGATTTGTAGGTATCGCTTCAAAAATAATTGATACTTTCACAAAACAATAGCATTAGCGCGAGTAGCTTCCTATTAGCTGTCCTTTTCTTTGTTAGTTGTGTAGGATGCTGTTCAATGGCACGTCCCGCAATACTCGAAATCCAGATTTAAATTTGTACACAGCACTTGTGATCAACAGCGACGGTACTCTGATCATTTGCTATACGCTGCTACACTATACATCACTAAATGGTCAATCTTTAAGAATGCTATGGTTTCGCAATGATCTTCCATTAAAAATAAAGTAAGCTAAAACTATTATTTATTTAAAATAATTATATTGACTGAGAACACTATACTTATATAAACATTGAATTTGAACCACCATGGAAAAATTACATTACACTACTTAATATACAAAATTTATGAAATAATTTATGTATTTATTTATATAGTAACAAATTTCGCAATATATTTTTTTTTTTAATAACAAAAGTATCATTACTGTGTTAAACTGCCGATGTAAAAACGCCAGGATCTTTAGTAGTAAGTATAAAGTTCATCTTTTGTGTACTATTTAAAATTGTTTATATTTATATTTATTTTGTAAATGTGCTTTTGGGCCCAAATGAAATGATTACTCACTGTAAAATGACCGGGTGTTCCTCTTTTAGCAAGGAGTCCATCTTGTATTTCATGGTGAGAATGAAGAGCTAATATTATGTAAAATTATGAAGTTGGCGCGGGCGTTTGGCCAAACGGAAAGAATAAATGATCAAATTATTTCTTCAATTCGAGAATATGAGGTGCGACGTACTGTATCAGCCAGAACAGCGAATTGGAAAATATAGAAAAAAAGTGTTGCCAAAGAAAAACTTTCACATCGCATAGAAAGACTAAGAAAAACGGAAAGTGCGATAAAAATAACGATTGAGTTACTTTGACAACGAATGAAACCATTTACGCAAGTTTTTTCTTTTAAAATGTGGATTGTGGAAACCAACAGGGCAAGCATTCGTCGGTAGCCATGAGCCTCGGGTTAGGATCCAGCCTGGACGTGAGAAGTGGTGGAATGTTTGCCAACGCTTTTAAAAATAACGTTTTTCGAACAAGAGTTTTATTTTACCAAATACTTTTAATGGTAGTTTTTTTTTTTAAGAACATACATATCGCGAGATGTTGTGGACAAACAAGTAAATTCGGGACTACCAGTTTTGCAGAAAATAATAATTAGTAAAACCCAAACAAATACGAATATTTGGGTTTTACAGCCTTGTGTTTTGATTGATTAGTTACCAGTGGTTTACGCTGAATAACAAAAGAAGATTGATAATATGACGACAGTCCGACCGAGTTATCTATATATATATATATATCTATCATCAGAAGTGGCGCTGCCTTGCACTTATGAATTGAATTATCAATATAGTTATTGGATAAAATATGTTGTGCTATTTTCTACCCCTGAATAGATAGGTTGGTTGCACCGTGTCGAAACTTCGTATATAGGTTAACAATTGGACATTCGCAAAGTTATAAAGTAATTTGAGCAAAAGGAATAATAAAGAGTCGGGCGGGGAACTTTGACTGCAAAATTTGAAGCGATAACTGTTACCAACTAGCCTAAGTAAAAAAAACCTCTAAAATATTCAATAAAGTAAGTATTTGTTTTCGTTATAATTTGCTGTGTTCAACATAAGTATTCCCCCTGGATCGATCATCCCGCCCGGTGTAACAACAAATTCAGAAGACTTGCGTATAAAAGATACCTTCATAAACCGAATAGATTAGTTTGTATCGCCCTCCCAGGAGGAAGCTCAGCTGTGGGTTTCATGTCAAAATGGAAACTCTAATATCTGCCATTACGCACCTGGCAACACTTTGCAACGTTCGTAATCTTGAGAGCTTGACACTTCTAATCAAAAAATCACATGTAAATGTTTCGACTGTTGGGCCCTGTATAGGGCATTATAAGTCGCTGGGAAAGGATAATATAAAACTCAAAAAGCGTTTAAGTTTCAAATATTTGATCATCATTTTAATACAGCATCCCAGAAAAATGAAATCCCTTTATCTCTTTTTGGAAAGCGTAACACATGTACATTGTGCCTAACACTCCACTATTGTGTACACAAAAGTGGAGTGGTGTGAGTACTTACTTGACAACTCCGAGTGCCGGGCGTCATTGCCGATTAACGCCGGCAGAACTATGTGGGTAGAGCCCTGATTTAACGCATGGTTATAATTCGATCTCAAAATATCGGTTATCAATAACACTAAACATATTTTTAAACATTTATAAATGTTTTCTTTACGAGTGTACATTACCATACACGACGTGTCCGGACGTCGGCTGCACGTACTTCGGTGTCAGTAGTGTATCTATTTTTATCGATAAAACATACGATATGCGGAGTCAAAAGACAACCATCATAATAAAAAGAGAGTTGGCCACCTTGAAGTATTGCCTACAAGTGCGGCTATATTTATTTATAACAAAATCCTCAGCCCTTAGTTATCAGTAGAATCACAATTGTGAAAATACCGACGGCCATTTATGGACTTACAATTTTATATTTACCTTAACCGGACTTACAAAAACAAATAAATAGTAATTTACCAAACAAATACAAAAATACTATCTTAATCAGGCAAAGACAAAAAAAAGTAAAATACGGTTTAAGATTTACAAAAAAAAAATAATAAACGATAAAAGACCTTGCATCGTAGGTTTAGATAAAACAAAAAAAATAATGAACACAATGAGGTTGCTTAGTGTAATGCTTGTGCTGTATGTATGTGTGCGTATGTGTGATAAGATGAGTTGCAAACCTTTTTTTTTTATTTTGGGGGGAAAATGCATTACGCATACCACCCGGGCGCGGGGGGAACCCGAGTGGTTATGTGGGACTCCCGTATAGGTTAATGAGACCCACGGTATACCCACTAAAAACCCCATCTTCCTCCTCGCCGCCTTGTCACGGGGTTACGGGAACGCTTTCACACACACCCGCGACCCCGCCGGCTCCATCGCGAAAGCCCGAAGGCCCTCCACGATGGGCGCACCAGATGGTAAGGTGCACCTCCCTCCTCGGCCTCCACTAGTACTGTAGCAGACTCCCCCCGAGTCTGCTACTAGGAGGCCATGGATACCATGGGTACCCGGTGGCAGATCAGGTCTGTGGTTTTGCCACCGACCACACCTCGGCCGCAGAGGATAGGGCAAGCGGCGCATCGCAATACCGACATGCCTCTTCCTCTGCGGCCCCACCAGTGCCGTTTCGACGGAACGGCCCCACCAGCTCGCAGGGGGTAGGGAGAGTGGCGCACCGTAATACCAACACGCCTCTCACCCTGCGATCCCTCCACGGCCGCAGAAGATAGGGAGAACGGAAATGGTCCCACCTCCACGCGCGTCCTCAGAGGGCTTCATCCCGCTTGGAGCGCCTTCCTCAGGCAAGCCGGCCGCCCATACAGGCCGGCCCTGGTTGCCTCTTAGTTCACGGTGGGTGACCAGTCCACGGTTACGAAGCCCCCCGCAACGACAAGGCGGGCAAGTACAAGGGCAGCACTGCGTACAAGTGTTCCTTGCTCATCCATGACTGCTTGCCTGTCAGTATTTATTTGTTCATTTTAGGAAGATTAACAGACACATATTAATACATGAATTGACAAATAGTGCTATTAAGAAGTCTCCACTTTTGTGTTACAATATTTCTTATTTAAAAGGGAGCATAAAATTATATATTGTTAGTAAATAACAAGCAGCTAAAACACAGGTTTACATTAATGTCACATTGTTCGTGTTAGGTGACACATACATTTTTTTTTCGCAGTCTTATTATCACGATAAAAAATTAAAATACAAAATAGATTATTCGATACATAAAAAACAATTTATAATTAAAGACGTAAGTGGATGAAGGATAAGTCGCATTACTGTAATTTGGAGTAAATTAAGGTTAAAGGTTTACTTATAATTTTTGAAATTAGTAGCTTTTGAAATAATATGTCAACAAACTTATGTGTTAAATTTATTTAAGTTGTAACAAGAATTTGATAGAAGTTTTGGTGGTTTTTTTAATTTTAATTTGAAAAAAACTGTACATAACTCCTTCCATTGACAATTGTATAGTTTTCTGTAATCAAATGTACAATACTGTAAGCCTATACGTATTTAATTAATAATTTTAAGCATACAATTAAGTTAAAAGTAATGATATTGACTAATTTTAGTACTGATAGTCATGATACTAACACAAGGACCTAGCCGTTGCTACCTGGCTGGTTGCCGCGCTATTTCGATATTTTTTTGGGTGGGGCCGCAACTGGTTGGAACAAACAAACTATCGGACATTCTGACTAGAGCATTCTGACGTGGTGTTCGTATTAACTTTAAAACGTGCTATTGTGATATAGGGGGACATATGTTTAAAGTGGAGTTAAACAATCATAAATTAAGTAGTGCTTAATAAAAATCAAAGGAATTAAACTAAAAGTATTTTATTACTGTAACTGACCCCTTCAATACAAATGTACTGGCTGTTTAGTTAACATTGTTTAATTTTTGTGTCAATAATAACGCAATTGTATTTAAAAAAAATTAATTATATGCATAAATAAGACCAAAAGATCGATATTTTTATGAACCGATTCAAGTTCAGTTTAAAATCGTCTCATAAAAATATCGATATTCTCAAATAAACAAACCACAGTAGGTATGCATAAATTGGAAAGCGCGCGAGAAGTGGACGCAGCGTAGATCAAAACTATTGAATGTATTGAGTGAATGAAGGTGATATGTTCGTATCACATAACACCTTCATTCACTGAAAAGTTATATAGTTTCATTCGAGCGACATTGATAAGATGATAAGTATAAACATAACACCTTCTTCCTCTACAAAAAAGCAAAAGTTTTACTTATGTTATGTTCGAAAAAGAGTTATGGTTCCATATCACTTTCATCCGCTATTATTTACAAAATGTTGTGTACATAACACCTTTATAAAAAATTTATTCCTAGGATGTACCTTAAAACCATGACTTTAAGGTTTGTGGTGGTGTATATCGACATATAACATTCAATCTACGCAAAAAAACACCAAAATCCAAAAATGCGACTTGTCACCTTCATCCACTCACCTTTTCAATGATTAGTGCATCCCATTTAATTGTCATTCTTAAAATAAGAGCTGATTATCAGTGTTCTCACTGAGGCTGTGCTTGAGCAGCAGGAGTCCGCGTCGGGCGGTACTTCATTGAAGAAGGCAAAAGCATTAACTTGTTTAAAGCATTAAAAGTACAACAATGGACATAAAAAGCCCCAACTTGATACACGAGTCAGTGCCTTCTTAAGTCCATTGTTCTACCCGCAGTTAATGAGGTAGTTAAAGCGAGTCCTCATCCCCTCCATGAACACACGCACGAAATATTTTGAATTCTGTTCTGTCGTTTGAGGGTGTTCGTCGTTTGGATACTTGGGGGGAGGGAGACTTGCCGAGCTAACAGATGCAGAAAAGAATAATTTTGTATAGACATAAAGAGACTCTGTAAATTTATTTTGAAAAAAAAAATATACCCGTGAAGTTTCTTGCCAGTTCTTCTTCACGAAGGTTTTTTTCGAACTGGTGGTAGAATCATGTTTTATTTGACGTCAATAAGAACAAGTAATTGTCAATTTTGAGAAATAAATATTTGAATTTGAATTTGAATTTGAATGTAATATACAGTTACAAGTGACTTTAGTAAGCGTCAGTGGCGCAGTGGTTAGTGCGCTGGCTTCCGATCTTGAAGTCCCGCGTTCGATGTCGTGGCCGCCACACGTACCAGGTATTTGTACAACTTGAGAAAATAAAGCCTATCTCCAACGGTGAAGGTCAACATCGTGAGAAAACCCACATAGGTAAATAAGAAATTAGTTCCAAAGTACGTGTTCTAGTAGTCTGCCAGTCCGCAGGCAAGCGCGATGAACTACACATTGCCTTGTACCACCCCTAAGTTGGGTGAGGTTGGTGTTCGAGCAGAGAGGTTACGAGGCTGTCGCGAGTGATTTCAAAAAGAAGATGCTACAGTGATGTGTTATATTGATAGCCCTGAACCTCTCAGCCAACTTCATCATAGTTGTCCTGCCAAATCTCTTAGAAATGATTCACTTTTGTATTTACCCTTAGTATCTACGAATTATAGGCTAAACACCGTTATTTGGCGAGCGATACAATTAATAAATTGACTTTGACATTTGACTTCGATTTGTTTAATACCAACGTTGCGTCAGCGAGACGTATAATGAGCAATGTTTTTTTTTTTTTCAAATAATAAATAGGTTTATATAGTGAAAGAAATGTTAGGTTATCATAGCAATTGTAAACAGTTTTTAAGGAGTAGATTTAAGTGTGATTTAAATAACATAATTGTGTGGTAAATTTGTACTATTTTATATTGGTGAGGACTTATAATTGGCCCACTATTGCTATCATAGATGTGTTTTATTGTTATGTTGGCTGTTAGTCTTCCTTTTATTAATAAATAAATAAATGTGATAGCCTAAACTTCTCTTCAACGTATCGCTACAACACGGAGCAGTAAGGACGCTCTTAGAGTAGATTCGAGATAAGCACGTCGAAGGAACTGTTTGTTGAAATAATTGCTGCTTGCTTTGGTAAGTTATTCATACACAATTAAAAGCTAATGCTCCTTTCTGTAGACGAGTTATAAACTATTTGTTAGGTATATTCTGAAATAGCACCCACATTTTTGTTTAGTTTTTATATTAACTTACCAACAAAATTGCAACTATTATAATAACATGTAAAACACCTAACACCGCAGTGTGTGAGTGACAGTTCCATTGAACGACGGATGAGGCATATTTCTTTCAAAACTCAAAATTTCGATATTTATAAAAAAAAATTAAATAAAGGATTCTACATGCGTCGGAATCAAAGAGAGCGTAAATTGTTGAACGAGTCATACCTAGGTAATGAAAGAATATAAATTTCTAAAAGAGAGTTTATTAAGACCTTACATCAAATGTTACAGTTACACTTTTTTGTACAAATAAACATGTGTAATTAACGTTAACATGTGAAAACAACGTTTTACACATTAACATTTACTTAAATTTTTTTATTTTAAATTTTAATCATAAACATCACTTGTTGTTTAACTTACAGTACATGTGACAATAAATGACTAAACTTTACAAAACTTCAACCCCAATATATATTCACTAACGAACCAATAATGAAGTCACCTAGTTTCATAGATGGGACTGGAGCCAGTGTGGAGCTGGTGGTCGTCGCAGATCACAGGTGCATCTAAATCATTTTTCTTTTCGCGATCGCTTTCATTTCTTGTCAGCGCCAGGGTGGTCGGTCTCTCTGGATGACTGTTCGCGGCCTTCCCATTCACAGAACCGGATTGTAAATCATTGCCAAAAAGATGCTCGCGAGTATCATTTGCAGCTCCCAAATTGTATTCCAATTTATCGTTGGCAGTGTTCGACTCATTATAATAACAATGACCTTCGAAAATAGAACTGCTTCCTGCAGAAAGCAAGTCCTGATTGAAAATAATGGGAGCGTCTTTGAAATTGAGTTCTTTGTAGTCTGTGATGGTCAATGCTGCTTCTCCCTGAGTGGTATCAGGTCGTGTGGTGGGAGCCGGAGGAGTGGTGACGGGAATGTCCCGCGTCAGTTGAGTGGAAGCACAAGTGCATGTGTCGCAATGGATACTGTGGTACGAGGGAGGCGCCTCAGGCGGTCGATCGCTGATGTCACGTCCAGGATGAGGATTCGCTTCACACTGAGCACTCAAAACCTCTGGACGTCCCAGTCAGTTTCTTGTACAAAGTGTTCACAGCTAGGATATTGTAGAAATCCCAAACTGAAATTTAAAAGTAATTGTGTTAAAACTTGTATCTATCATTACTTTAAAATATTTCTTAGTATACAGAGTGTTCTAAAAACCAACGCCAAGCCCTTCAGTAGCTAATCACTCAGGAAACTAATTTACATTTTCAAAGAGCGTAGGATTGTCTCAAATTTGGCATTACGACTCCAGACACACAAAGCACTCGCAGAATGTGTAATAACGTACTGCATAAGTTCATGAGGAGCTGCAGCTAAAACACTCATAATCGAGGCCGAACGAGCCCAACGCGCCCTGCTAAAGGTACTGATGAGCTTACCCTAACTATTATATCCCACAACACGTTTTTATGAAAAAACTAGTGTCATGACAGTGCGCCAACTATTTCTATATTAGTGCGTAAGACGCTACCATAGAAGTGTTGATCCTACACCCTCCACTGCCAGACGTGATAATACTGGAAAAACATCTGTCGTTAAAAGATGTTTTGCTAGCAACTGTCAAAATTTTCAGGACATCCGTAAAGTTCGTCATCTATCCAATCATTAAATTAAATGAAATTTTAAAATATGGTTACGCAGTTTAACTGACGATGAAACAGAAAGGTTGTCAGCGCTATTGCATTGACTGGCTGCATGGTTCAGGGAGCTTTGGGCTTTTACTGTTTATAATCAAATAAGATAAAAAGTTACTAAATCTAGCATTAGAAAAATTGTACTGCAGAAAAATTTTGGTGAATATTATGCTCGGTCGGTGTTTCTTTTTCATATTGCTACACGGTTTTACTTGCTTTTTTTATGTAGTGTACCTACCGTATAAGAGTAAAATGAGCATGTTTGTATATTGTATATAGATTGGAGAGGAACTATCATCTGACATACAGGTCACGCTACTCCAAATGATAGGGCTGCATTTTAATTGTTAAAATACGAATGTGTACATATATACAATACTTACATAATATTTTATTTTCATTGAATATTTATGATTAGCCTTTGTAAATATTAGTTTAAAATTATACCATTACTGCCTTAGTTTTAAATAAAATTTTAGATTTTTGCCCAACATTTAATTCAAAATATTTGCTTCACCCAAACATTAACCGAGTGTGTTGCCTACTTTAGCAAGTGACTTTTAGTAAAGATGGCGAGATATTAGTAAAGATGGGGCGATTTTATTAAAGATGGCGTGATTTTAGTAAAGACAGAGCGATTTTAGTAAAGTCCGGATTCCAAAATGGTATGATAAGAGGTAGATTACTTCTTAGTTTTTTTAAAGATCATCATATTTTCCGAATATTGTACCAAAATTTAAAAAGTGTATTTTTTAAAACGCAAAGTATGCAGCTGAGAGTCTGCACTTAAACAACAGGACCCTGCTAATCAAGAGCTAACTGATAGCCTAGAAGAAACCCAGCGTTTACTTAAAACTAGTAATTTAGAATTAGGTAGCCTAGCCAAGCCAAATTAGGAGCCTGACCGTAGGGTCCCAGGTGACAGACAATTTGTTCTGATCATTGTCGTGACTTGGCCTATCATCCGGTTTCGACTTGACATCTAAAACATTGAACATGAACTCTCGGAGAAGCATTCATTTCGCCACGCTTTTATTTGGTATCGTCAAAAATCGTAAACCAAAATATCTGTTCGATAAGTTGTCTTGGGCCTCTAGAGCAAGACTTGCACGTCTTGAAGTTCCCCATCATAGAACATCTGCGTTTGAAGGTTGTTTTAAATATACCGCTGCCAAAATTTGGAACACCATTCCTCCACCGTTGCGAGCTCCCTCTTTCCTTTCTATTAGTACTTTTAGACGTAAAATTGAAAAGTGTTATCTTGATTGCCAACTAAGTGGTATATTGTTAACATGATTTATTTAACTTTTATTCATTTTATTTACTCATTTAGACAGTAAAAAAATAATTGTATTGTATTTTGAACTATTTCTTTTTATTTTTTTTATTTTTATTGCTTTTAAATTATATATCTTATATGGAGTAATTTTTATTCAAATAAGAAGTTGATATCGGTTGTGTTATTGTGTAGCTAAAAATAGATTGTGGTTTATAAATTGTAAATGAATAGTGTAAGCTGTGTTAAAAAGTTTTGGTAAAAAGGACGTTACTTTTCTCTAATTTAAGTCCGCACTCCGCTGTCCTCTATGGTTGCAGCTGGAGACCAGCGCCACAGTCAACGCTGGTAGCATTGTGCTGAGCTGAGACCATTTCGGCGTAAACAAATGTATATTTTAATTATTTTATAAATGGTGTATGATTATGTGTAACTTGCCGAATAAACTTTTTTTCATTTCATTACATTGATTTCTAAGACACCCTGTATATGAATAGCAATAATTAAATGTTTATGAATTATAAATACAAAAACAAATGAAGTTTTGCTTTAAAATACTAAAGGTAACAGAAATAGGGGATTCCCTTTTGCTGCTTTGTGTTAAAATGTTAAAATGTTTTGTCCTAAAATCAAAAGCCACAACAAGCTACTTAAAAACATAACAAAACATGTCATTATATCTGAAAGTTCCATTTTATTTCACCCACTGATGAATAAGTCTTAAAACGAATAAGCCTTAAATTATTTACATAAATATCAAATGTTTTAATTTTAGTTGCCATAAAAATATTAATCCTCATGTAGACGCAGTACAGTATTCTGAACAGGTTACTAACTTTTTATCCCAAAAATTGTTGTCGCGATCCGAGTTGGCCCACCTGACTTTATTGTGGTCCGAATTGTTTTGACCCTAGAGTGCTTCAAAAGCGCGGAACCAGAAGCTCGCAAAGATAGTGCTGAGCTCGTTGTGCGAGTGACAGGAAGGACTGACGTAGCGAGTCTTCTGGCGAAGCACGCTTAAAAAACTTGCTTGCTTGCATGCATGATTGCACACCTGTTATATGCCTACAGCACAAGGGCCTTGTGCTGAATGTGAATTTGCAATAACTACTACGCGCGTCCATGCTGCCACAGCATCAACCTCAGTCCAGCGCAACAAACAGGAAGTGCTGATGCAGACGGTGGGTTTCATTAATTTTGAAATACATGAAAAAATCACTGTTGTTCCTAGTATCGGGCAATTGTAACGTACTTTAAGTTAATAATTATACTCTTATATTTCCTAATTAAAATTTTTGTTTTAATCCTTACCTTCGTGCCTGAATGATGATGATCTGTATGATATAAAATAAAACATATAAAAACCATCAATAACTGCTCACGCGTGCCAGCTGCGCATTATATAAAGCCTAACATCGATTCTCAATTCATTTGGGGACCAAAATAAGTATTTTTATTCTATGAAATGTCCACAGCCATATTTTCAACTAATCATTAACTTGCATTAATTTGCTTAATCAATAAGGGATAAATTTTCTTCTTTATGAATATTAATATTTATGACAATAGAAATTCAAGAGAGAGTCCGTAATTGTTTCTATCATTTAAAGATCCTGTACAAGGCGCGAGATTTTATTTCGATTCCCATACGCACAACTTTAGTTGAATCGCTGGTGCTCTCTAAGCTTCACTACGCTGATACTTTATATGGACCAAGGCTTTTAGAAAGAACAAAAAAAACTAATACAGCGCGTTCAAAACGCTTGTGTGAGATATTGTTATAGAATTCCACCTAGAACACACGTTTCTCCTTATATCAACCAGACAAAAACACTTAACATGAACTCTAGAAGAAACTCACACTTTGCGACGCTACTCTTTAGTATAGTAAAAAATCAGAAACCATCTTATCTCTAAGATAGACTCTCATGGTCTTCTAGGAGTCGACTAGCACGGCTACACGTTCCACCTCATAACACAACTTCATACAAGGGGTGCTTTAAATATACCGCTGCCAAAATATGGAATAACATCCCTCCACCTTTTAAGAAAATTCCTTTCTTCTCTGTTTCCACATTCAAACTAAAAATGAAAAATTCTCTATTAAATCACCAACTGAGCGGTACAACAATTTCATAGATGGTCTTATATTGTGCATAGATATTATTTATTGTAACGTAATATTATTCTAATGTGTTCGAATGTATTGAGATAAAATAATTCGGGTTCTAATGTGTCATACCTTAGCGTAGAAATATAATGGAGGATATAATCGTATAACCGTGCAACTGTATTTTTTTATAACATCTCCGGCATTTCACCATTGCAACAGCATAATGCTGAGCTGTAGCCATTTCAGCATTGTTAATTGTATATTTATTTTTAAGTTTACAGTTCTATTTTATTATTTTTATTTTTTTGTGTTTTATTTGTATTTTTCTTATTATTCAATTGTTTATGCTGAATAAATATTTTTCATTTCATTTCATTTCAAATTATAATTTTTAACGTTTTGAGATTCAAATTTTAGGACATGTTGCAATATGGGTCAATATATTATGATTAATATTATTTCGGACAATCGAATAGACGACAAAACATTTTATGACATACTAAATAAGGAGTAAAAATATTATGAGACAAAAAAGACAAATTTGTAAATACGTGTATACGTAATCACAAATCGATTCGTTGGTGTGGGATAAGATGTCGCATTTTTTGGCATTAACTAGCTCGCTTAAGCATCAAATTTCCCTGGAAACAACTTTCATATTCTTTCATAACTTTCTTGTTCGACTTGTCTGTTCAAAGCACAGAATGGCACTCTCCGTAGACAACTGAAACCTCAAAACTCCTTGTCCGATCTCTCCAATATCTGCCCTATCACCGTTGGAAATGATATTGGTATCAAATTCAAATATTTATTTCTCAACACTGACAATTACTTGTTCTTATTGACGTCAAATAAAGCATGACTCTAGCACCAGTTCGGAAAAACCTTCGTGAAGAAGAACTGGCAAGAAACTTAGCAAGTCTATTTTTTTCAAAATAAATGTATAGTGTCTCTTTGTCTATACAAAATTATTCTTATATGCATCTGTTAGCTAGGCAAGTCTCCCTCCTCCCAAGTATTCAAATGACGAACGATTAAATCGGCTTTTGTTCCCAAGTTAACGCGGGATCCAGCCATCGCCCTCCTCAACCATATTAGAGGAAACTGAGCAATCCGACACCCGACGCTACCATAAGAAAACATACTTTAGTGACAATGACGCTTTAGATATTCATCGAGACGAAGAACTCAAAGAACAAACAGACACAATACACATGTTTTATTACAAATACTAGTAAAGACCTGTATATATTATAATCGTCTTTCTGTTATGGTGCTTATACAATAGGATTACATGTGTTGGCTGAGTTCTCGTTTAAGATATAAAAGCAAGAGCAGCTATTGAACAGACTGGACTATAGCACCGTATTCGTAGACGTTCATTAGAGATTTCCTCCACTCAACCTTCGCCAAGGAAATTTCGATAAGGCCTGGCAACAAATATGACAAGAATTTGAAAAACTGGGACTTGATGCTTGGCACCTAAACTCCAATGGAGAGGTCCTCAACTTGAGGTCGAATTTGTCAATTAAGAACTGAGGCTGAGTCGAGTGAAGGACATTTGGAGGACACTTTAATATACCAGTGTTAGACCACTAGGGCATAAAAGTTAAACAACTGTTCATTTAAAAAATTGAACATTTGAATTTAAATTATGTATGAATAATTAAAAATACTGCTGATTTTTGGTTAAAATTGTTTTCACGTGTTGCTTCAATTAGCAGGCGAACACTACAATCACTTTCTGCAAACTCGTACCCGTTTGGGTCGGATAGTTTTAAGCGAGAACACAAAGAATTTTTTTTGTACGTAAATATTTTTATAAGACTGTAAAGTCAAACATTGACTTAATTTATTTACCAATGACAAAGAACATGACAACTTTCGTGAGGATCGTGGGCCGCATGCCGAAGCCCACACCCATCAGAAAGTCAAACAATGTGTTAGGGCCGAACATGTACAGGTGGAATGCTAGAAACGAAGGCCTTTTCTGAAAAATAAAGTAAAAAGTTTAGAATTCCTGATTTTCGAAATAAAAAGAAACTCTATAATAAAAAGTTTGACATGAAAAGTGATTAGGGCTTTTAAATTAAACGACATTTTTACTTTATTCCAAACTGTCTGAACTCAGATCTAATTCATATTCAACAGCGGGAATAATAAAACTTACTAGTACAATAGCCATAACTGCAACTATCGCCGATATTATGTAAAGGAATCTGGCTACGATCCAGATCATGGAGTACATCGTCAAGGCATGCTGGAACACCTGGATGGTAGCGATGGTCTCACCGGAGATGATGGTCTGTTCGATGTCAGCGTGCTGCAAGCCGTTCAGCTCGCGGTGGATGTCCTCGTTGAAGTGGATCAAGGTGAATATTACGTAAATCAAGAATGTTCCAAATACCTGGAGAGTAAAATGAGGTATTTCAAAGTTTTGTTTATAGGGCAATTTTAATGTAATAAAGCGTGGACAGAAAACGGGCACGGTACAAACGACGGGGTGTACTAGCTTCCTGAAACTAGATTACGGTAAAAACTATATGAAAAGTGTAATAGAAAGTTGATGACCATTATCATGATTACTCTACTCGTACACTGACTAGGAACAACCATAACTTGGCATTTACGAGAAAATTTCGATACGTTTTAATTGAAAAATTCCGAAATCAGTTCCTGCCCTAAGGAATCATTATGTCAAATCTTACAATGAAATCAAACATTATTTGGATGACCAAATGATGTGGGAATGAGGTCTCCGCGGGCTCTTGGTTTCTAATAAATATAAATACTGTGGAAAACGCCTTTGCAACATGACATTGGTATTCAAGATTAGCTGTCTTGCGTTTGTTTCTTCCATGTCCTAGCCAAATTATTTACTTACTATTACGTCATGTATTCACATACAATTCAATATACATTCATGACAAAACAGTGCCGAGAGGTCTTCTACGAACATTTTTTTCTTCTTGGCCAACCAATAAGACCTTTTTAAAATCAAAGTCTTATTCTTCGCGTTCATCAAGTTTTAGAAGTTCTGCTTTGTTAAGATCATATATTTTTTATATTTATTTGATTTTTCTAAAATTATTAAACATTGACAAACAATACCTTATACAACGCTAAACTTCAGATACTTACAAAGTAAATATATACTTACAATATCAAAAGCGAACTTTAAGAAAATGGCGGGGTACATTGAAAAGACTCCGCAGCACTTGTGAATTTCGGGCCATAAGCACGCCATCTTACTGAAAACACATCACTTTATTATTGAATAGTTTTTGGCGATCATATTTAATTCAAAAATAAAACCTAGTCATTTTTGTGCAGATAAGAAAAAAGCTGAGTATATAATTCATGGTAAATGTTATATGCATACGGTATTATCTAGTTGTCTCAATATTAAAACTCACCAATTTCACATGAGCGATCCTCGGAAAAATGTATTTAATCCTTAGACTGTATCACTTGACGCTCCACATGCTGAGCAGGCTCTTCGAATGTTTGATAGGTAACATTTTTAATAGCCTGTAAGAGGAGTAGCTATTGTCATAAAGTCGATAAAGGATCGACAATCTAGCATGTTCTTTAGATCTTTAGAGTTATTTTCGTGAAGAAGGCTCTCAAATAAAAAAGGTAGCGATCATAGAGCAGAATTTACTTTGGGCAATAAAGATGGTATAGTTTTTTAAATATTTTGAGAAAATACTGACAATGTATCGATTCAGACTTGATCGGTACCCAAACTTTAGTTATCCTCCGGTTTTGTATTGTGAGCAACCATGGCTTCACGATAATGTCACAAATAATGTTACACTCACTAAAGATAACGATAACAAATATTTCTCTGACCTAAAAGTTAGTTAGTTTAATGTAAATTATCCAGTCTACCTGTTCACATTAAAGGAATCACAGTTTCATCAAACGGTAAGTCTGAGGCATTCCAAATGACACACGTAAAATATTTCTGTCAAATATGTTGACACCGCGTCGTTCACTGTAATATCACTGACTATAAACCTTCAATAAACTGCCCACTATCTAATCAAACAATATGGGAACCTGATCCGACGAATATAAAATAGGAAATACACGATACATCACTTGAACGCTCGAGAAATCTTATCGCAATATCTCTACTTTCGATCAATAATTTTTTTTTACTTTTCTTAAAAAGAATGTATATATACGTCTATTATAAGTATATATATATATATATATATATATATATATAAGTATATATATATAAGTATATATATATATTTCCTATCAATGATCTGCCATTGGTCGTTAAGAATCAATGCGAGGTCATATTGTTTGCTGACGATACTTCCTTCATATTTAAAATCAAAAGACAAGAAACTAACTATCGAGCAGTAAACAAATGCATCTCCAACACAGAGAAGTGGTTCTCAGCTAATAATTTGCTCCTCAATGGAAAAAAACGAAATGAGTTAAGTTTACATTGCCAAATGTCAAACAGATAAACACAAACATTGTAGTTAAGAGCCAGGAACTGACTCCTGTAAACTCAGCTGTATTTCTGGGCATAACCTTACACGCCAAACTCCAGTGGGGACCGCATGTTGATGGTTTAGCGAAAAGGCTTGGCTCTGCTGCATATGCTGTTAAAAAAATTTGACAAATTTCAAATGAAACAACTGCTCGATTAGTTGATTTCGGTTACTTCCACAGCCACATATAGCATTCTGTTGTAGGGGAGTGCTGCCGACATAGATACTATATTTATCCTGCAGAAAAGGGCTGTTCGCGCAATCTATCAGCTCGGTCCATTCTACTCCATCACTAACTCATTCATGGGTCAATGTATACGCTTTTATAATAAGGTTCCTGAGGATATTCAAGGTCTTCCTATTGACAAACTCAAAGAAACTATAACGCAGAAGTTGTATGCTAAAGCATATTAAAACTATCCGATTATTTGGAAGATAAAAGCCCTTGGGTATAATCCCCTCATTAACAAGATTTCACTAGTATTTGTAACAAAACACGTGTAATGTGTCTTTATGCTCGTTGAGTTCTTCAGGAAGGAGGACGTGATCCACACGATCGAAAGCTTTTTCGAAGTCAGTGTAGATCACGTGAATCTGGCCCCCTCCCTCCATGTCCTGCAGTATTCTATCTGTTAGCGACGCATCATGAAATGGATTCGGCATAATAGGGACATAGCCATTCAAATAGTTTTGTAAATAACGCTAGTCCACGCCCTCACTACTTGCGCCCGTCCTCGGATAGGTGGTTATTTTCGAGTGTGACGTAAGCAAGTACTAATAAGATTCTTATAGGAAATTATGATGTTATAGGAACCTAGGTATAGGTATATTTTGAATTCTATTTTGATAACATTGATTTATGGTTGAATTGATGATGTTTGTGTTTAATAAAGTTCTTAGAGATTTCATTGGTATAATATAAGCATAATATGAGAAGCTTTATGTATGTTTTGGATAGAATTTAGACCTAGGTTATTTGTAAAATACTGATTTGTTCAGATTTGTCATATTTATGGTAAATTTATGGTTATTTCGTATCAGATTAGGTACATAATGGTATATATAACGTTATTGTATATAGGTTCATATAATAAAGTACGCATTTGAAGTAATAAATGACGTATTATGGTTAGATATTTTCTCGTTGAATAACTACGTAATTATAGGGTTTATTGTTATGGTTTATTGATAATAATGTGTAAATTGCTTTCTTTTATTGAAATGTAATAATTATTTTCATGGTGTTTTACGTATTTGAAGAGAAATAACGAGAAAACCTTTGTTGTTGTATATGTTCCTAATTGGTAGTTATATCTTGTTTGATTATGTTAAAATCTAATTATAATTAGAATGTTTGCATATTTTAATAATGTAAAATGATAAAATTATGTTTGTAACCGTTTCGCCTTAGGTACAATGTTAGGCTAAGTAAACAGTCTGCCGGCGCAAACGGTGTTTTGAGATAGTCTTTGTTCTAGAAAGTTTTTTGTATTTAATTTTATCAAATTGGTATTTATGTAAACATGTAGGAATCGTTTCGCTCTATTATTTGAATATAATATTGTAATAGTTTTGCTTAATAGTTTGAAAGATAATTCGATGTAAAGTTTAGAATCCAAGTAAAACTTAAGTGTAATTAGGTGCCAATTGCACAAACGCGCCAGCCAATCAGAGCGCTGGAATTATTTAGGGCGAAATTTGTATAAAAGGCGCACGCCGAGCTTTGGAAGTCAGTTCGGTGCCTGCAGCGAAGAAAACAACAACTAATAAGAAGAAAGAAAAAGTCTAATAAGAAAAGTTCAGAAGCTTCCAGTTAGAAGAAAGAAAGTGCTGTTCGGTGAATCCGGAGGCCAGTGAAGACCCAAGAACACATAAGCGCTGTTCGGTGTATCCGGAGGCCAGTGAAGAGGTCTGAAGAAAGAAGCTGAACTACAGGAACGATTGCGGTTCATAGGCTTATTTAAACTTAAGGTTTAATTGTATACGCAATAAACGTTCCTACTTTGAAGATTTGTGTTGTTTTCACTGCGCTCCAACCTGCACTCGATCAAGTCGGGTGTCACTCCGTGGTTAGTCAGATCGTGGTGTCTTCGGGGCCAAAGGGTACATACGGCGGCATCTTCTCCAGCCGGCGCAACAAAACTACGCGCAACAGTTTTCCTGGTCCTTCGAGCCGAGATCCTGGATCAAGAAGATGCCAACCACACGGTCGACTGGAAGAACGAAGCCCACCACCGCCACGGAGTCTTCGAGGGACTGGAGCGCAGCCACGCCGACAGAGACGACAGACACGATGGGGTCGTCTACGGGGTCGACGTTGACACCAGGGGCACCAACGCACCCCGCCGGAGGAGCGCCTGAAGCACGCCACGCCGAAGGTTGCACCGTACCGCCAGCAATGGATGGGGTTGCGTCAAGGGGCGCTGCGGACGAAGAGGCACGGTTCGCGGTACCAGCGCCCGTGGAACCCAGGAGGGTTGGTTCCACCACCAGGTCGAGGGCTTCCAGAAGAAGAGAAGCTGAATTGAAAATGGAAATAGCCCAGAGGAAGCTGGATCTCGCCGAGGCCGAACTGGAGCTCGTGCGGGTCGAGTCCGGCAGCGAAGAAGACTTCGCAGACGAGGAGCGGCAGCACCACGTGGAGGAGTGGCTACAGAAGACCGAGAGGAGAGCGAGGGTAATGCCACCCTTGGTGCCGCCGTCGCGACCACCGTCACCACCACCACCACCGCGGCTACCACAGCCGCCGCCTGCATCGAGGAAGACCGACATCCAGGAGTTGGCTGAAGCATTGGGGAAGCTACCTAGAGGCCGGTCGGAAGCTGTACACATCGAGCTTCCCAACTTCGACGGCGCCGCAGAAGAATGGCTGGCGTTCAAGAGGACGTTCGAAGACACGGCACCCAGCTTCAGTCACGTGCAGAACCTGGCCAGATTACGGAAGGCGCTGCAAGGCAGGGCGCGAGAGGCAGTGAAGAGCCTCTTGTTTACGGCGGAGCATCCCAGCGAAGTCATGACGGGGCTACAATTGAGGTTCGGAAGACCCGAAGCTCTGGCAACTGCGGAGTTGGAAAAGCTGGAGAACCTGCCACGGGTCACAGAGGATCCGAACGACGTGAGCACGTTCTACAGCCACGTGAGGAACGCCGTGGCCACGATCAAGGCAATGGGGGCAAGCAAGTACCTAGATTCCCTTAGAACCACGAGGGCCCTCATTGCGAAGATGCCGACTACGATGAAACACCGGTGGATCGCATACAAGAGGACGAATCCTGACGAAGAACTTCGGGACCTGGAAGTCATGAACGCATTCCTGGAGGATGAAAGCGAATGGTACGCGGAAATAGCCGACCCTGAAGTATCCTGGAAGAAAGAAGACCGTCAGCGATCTGCACCACCGAAGACATCATGGGGCCACGAGCGAAGACCAGTGAAGAAGGTTCACTACGTGCAGGGGAATGAAGAGCACCCCCGCAAGAATCGGTGTCCAGTGTGTAACGGCGAACACTGGATTTACGAATGCAAGAAGTTCAAAGAAGCAAACCTTAGTCAAAAGTACGAAATGGCTAAGAAGGCAATTTTATGCTTCAGGTGTCTACGAGGAAGACATTCAAGGAAGACCTGCAGGGCAGCAGATTGCAAGAAGTGCGGAAGATGGTACCACACCAGTCTTCATGATGAAAGCCGTCCACCAGCAGCTGTTGGGGATAGAGAAGAATCCCGCTGCAATGTCTCCAGTCGCAGAGAAGAGCCCAAAGAAGTCGTCACCTCCGTGCACACTGCCAGTGATGGGCAGGTGTATCTGAAGATGATCCCAGTGGACCTGTATGGACCGAAGGGCGCAGCACGCGTACTGGCCCTTCTGGATGAGGGGTCAACAGTCACGTTATTGGATGCTGGGGTGGCGCAGATGATTGGGGCTGAAGGCAAGGCGAGTCCGATAACCATCGAGACAATTGGAGAACATGGAATCAAGAGGTGCGACTCGTAGAAGACAAGCGTCAAGATCAAGGGAGCTCATCGTAAGAAGAAGGAAACAATTGAAGTTCGAACAATCGACAGTTTAAAGCTCTCAAGACAAGGTGTGGATCGAGGTGTCATCCAAGGATGCTCGCACCTGCAAGGCATTCAAGGTCAACTACTATATGAAGATGAAGAGCCAAAACTTCTCATCGGGCAAGACAACTGGGGTCTCATCGTCACGAGAAGACTTAAGAAAGGGAAAAGGTCCGATCCAGTTGCGTCACTAACGAGCTTGGGATGGGTCCTCCATAGGCGTCACAACGGGAAGACGTCACCAGTACAGTTCGTCAACCACAGCAGACTCATCGAAGAAGACGAGACAGAAGCCTTGGTGCGGCGACACTTCGACATCGAATCAATCGGAGTGCAGCCTCGCCGCCCGAGCAACGACGCAGACCAACGAGCGCTTGAGGTCCTGCAGTCAACGACGAAGCGCCTTCCAGAGGGGAGGTTTGAATCCGGGCTGCTGTGGAAGAGTGAAGACGAAACCCTCCCAAACAACTACGTGCAAGCTCATCGACGTCTTATTGGGATCGAAAGGAAATTGGACAAGGATGCAACCCTGAAGACGTCATATGAAGACCAGATGAAGAAGCTGATAGAAAATGGTTATGCAGAGAAGGCTCCAGTATCAACGACCGCTGGAAGAACATTTTATTTGCCGCATTTTGCGGTAATGCATCCCGTGAAGAAGAAGCCAAGGATAGTCCTGGATGCTGCTGCCAAATTTGACGGGAAGTGCCTGAACGACGCACTCCTGCCGGGACCAGATCTTCTGCAATCGCTATTTGGGGTGCTTGTGAGATTCAGAGAGAAGCCGGTCGCCGTCGTCGCCGACATTCAAGATATGTTCCTGAGGGTACAGATGCGTGAAGAGGACCGCGACAGCCTGAGGTTCTTGTGGCGCGGCGACAGAAGAAATGGGACACCAGACGAATACCGAATGTGCTCAGTGGTGTTTGGTGCGGCTTCATCACCGTCTACGGCGATTTTTGTAATGAACAAGAACGCAGAAGATTTCAGAGAAGATTACCCGGCGGCAGTGGAAGCTATCGAGAAGAATCACTATATGGATGATTATTTGCAGAGCTTTGCCACAGAGGAAGATGCAAGAAAGATCGCGTATCAGGTGCAGAGCATCCATGCAAAGGCAGGCTTCCACTTGAGGGGATGGAGCAGCAACAGGCCGAAGATCCTCGACGGGATAGGTCAGCTCAAAGAAGACAGCACAGAACTGGTTGCTGAAGAGAAGACCCTTGGGCTGAGATGGCTGATGGCAGAAGACTTGCTGGCCTTCAACGTCGGGTTCCGGAATACCAGCGCAGACATACTCGAAGGCAAGAAGACGCCGACGAAGAGAGAAGTTACCAGCGCCGTGATGTCCACCTTCGACCCCCTGGGCCTTGCTACCCCAGTTTTAATTCAGGGGCATAAGCTGGTTCGACACACATGGCGCGGGGAGATCGGCTGGGACGACGAGATTCCCGAAGACCAGCGAGCAGCCTGGGCCAAATATGTGAAGGAAGTGTCCGTATTGAGAGACCTTCCAATACTCAGATGCATCTCACCGAAGTTGTTAAAGGCAGCGAGTCAAGAGGGAACCCGGTGGAAGTTCATACCACCTGGCTGTCCAAACATGGGCGGCGCTTGGGAAAGGCTCGTACAATCGGTGAAGACGGCTCTGACGACGGTGCTGCAGTCCAGGACACCAAAAGAGGAAGTCCTACACACACTGATGACTGAAGTCGAACACGTGGTGAACTCGAGGCCACTCACCCACGTTAGCGTAGACCCTGACGATGAGGAAGCTCTAACGCCGAACCACTTTTTACTTAGCAGATCTTGTGGAGCACCGGCGCCTGGAGAGTTTGCAGACATCGAGCTCGTCGGGAGGGCAACGTGGAAGACGGCACAACGGCTGACGGATCACTTCTGGAACAGATGGATCAAGGAGTATCTGCCTACCCTGCTGCCGAAGAAGGTCAACGGAGCAGCAACGCAGGATCCGCGCGTTGACGACATCGTCATGGTCGTCGATGCAACACTGCCGAGGAACACCTGGCCGAGAGGAAGAGTTCACCGAGTCTACCCTGGACCTGATGGGAGAGTTCGAGTTCTGGACGTGCAGACACCATGGGGGATCCTGAGGCGGCCAACGAGACGGGTCGTCATCCTGGTTCCAGCTGCAGCGTCGCAACCGCAGGATGGAGTGCTACGCACTGCGGGGGAGACTGTTAGCGACGCATCATGAAATGGATTCGGCATAATAGGGACATAGCCATTCAAATAGTTTTGTAAATAACGCTAGTCCACGCCCTCACTACTTGCGCCCGTCCTCGGATAGGTGGTTATTTTCGAGTGTGACGTAAGCAAGTACTAATAAGATTCTTATAGGAAATTATGATGTTATAGGAACCTAGGTATAGGTATATTTTGAATTCTATTTTGATAACATTGATTTATGGTTGAATTGATGATGTTTGTGTTTAATAAAGTTCTTAGAGATTTCATTGGTATAATATAAGCATAATATGAGAAGCTTTATGTATGTTTTGGATAGAATTTAGACCTAGGTTATTTGTAAAATACTGATTTGTTCAGATTTGTCATATTTATGGTAAATTTATGGTTATTTCGTATCAGATTAGGTACATAATGGTATATATAACGTTATTGTATATAGGTTCATATAATAAAGTACGCATTTGAAGTAATAAATGACGTATTATGGTTAGATATTTTCTCGTTGAATAACTACGTAATTATAGGGTTTATTGTTATGGTTTATTGATAATAATGTGTAAATTGCTTTCTTTTATTGAAATGTAATAATTATTTTCATGGTGTTTTACGTATTTGAAGAGAAATAACGAGAAAACCTTTGTTGTTGTATATGTTCCTAATTGGTAGTTATATCTTGTTTGATTATGTTAAAATCTAATTATAATTAGAATGTTTGCATATTTTAATAATGTAAAATGATAAAATTATGTTTGTAACCGTTTCGCCTTAGGTACAATGTTAGGCTAAGTAAACAGTCTGCCGGCGCAAACGGTGTTTTGAGATAGTCTTTGTTCTAGAAAGTTTTTTGTATTTAATTTTATCAAATTGGTATTTATGTAAACATGTAGGAATCGTTTCGCTCTATTATTTGAATATAATATTGTAATAGTTTTGCTTAATAGTTTGAAAGATAATTCGATGTAAAGTTTAGAATCCAAGTAAAACTTAAGTGTAATTAGGTGCCAATTGCACAAACGCGCCAGCCAATCAGAGCGCTGGAATTATTTAGGGCGAAATTTGTATAAAAGGCGCACGCCGAGCTTTGGAAGTCAGTTCGGTGCCTGCAGCGAAGAAAACAACAACTAATAAGAAGAAAGAAAAAGTCTAATAAGAAAAGTTCAGAAGCTTCCAGTTAGAAGAAAGAAAGTGCTGTTCGGTGAATCCGGAGGCCAGTGAAGACCCAAGAACACATAAGCGCTGTTCGGTGTATCCGGAGGCCAGTGAAGAGGTCTGAAGAAAGAAGTTGAACTACAGGAACGATTGCGGTTCATAGGCTTATTTAAACTTAAGGTTTAATTTTATACGCAATAAACGTTCCTACTTTGAAGATTTGTGTTGTTTTCACTGCGCTCCAACCTGCACTCGATCAAGTCGGGTGTCACTCCGTGGTTAGTCAGGTCGTGGTGTCTTCGGGGCCAAAGGGTACATACGGCGGCATCTTCTCCAGCCGGCGCAACAAAACTACGCGCAACAGTTTTCCTGGTCCTTCGAGCCGAGATCCTGGATCAAGAGATGCCAACCACACGGTCGACTGGAAGAACGAAGCCCACCACCGCCACGGAGTCTTCGAGGGACTGGAGCGCAGCCACGCCGACAGAGACGACAGACACGATGGGGTCGTCTACGGGGTCGACGTTGACACCAGGGGCACCAACGCACCCCGCCGGAGGAGCGCCTGAAGCACGCCACGCCGAAGGTTGCACCGTACCGCCAGCAATGGATGGGGTTGCGTCAAGGGGCGCTGCGGACGAAGAGGCACGGTTCGCGGTACCAGCGCCCGTGGAACCCAGGAGGGTTGGTTCCACCACCAGGTCGAGGGCTTCCAGAAGAAGAGAAGCTGAATTGAAAATGGAAATAGCCCAGAGGAAGCTGGATCTCGCCGAGGCCGAACTGGAGCTCGTGCGGGTCGAGTCCGGCAGCGAAGAAGACTTCGCAGACGAGGAGCGGCAGCACCACGTGGAGGAGTGGCTACAGAAGACCGAGAGGAGAGCGAGGGTAATGCCACCCTTGGTGCCGCCGTCGCGACCACCGTCACCACCACCACCACCGCGGCTACCACAGCCGCCGCCTGCATCGAGGAAGACCGACATCCAGGAGTTGGCTGAAGCATTGGGGAAGCTACCTAGAGGCCGGTCGGAAGCTGTACACATCGAGCTTCCCAACTTCGACGGCGCCGCAGAAGAATGGCTGGCGTTCAAGAGGACGTTCGAAGACACGGCACCCAGCTTCAGTCACGTGCAGAACCTGGCCAGATTACGGAAGGCGCTGCAAGGCAGGGCGCGAGAGGCAGTGAAGAGCCTCTTGTTTACGGCGGAGCATCCCAGCGAAGTCATGACGGGGCTACAATTGAGGTTCGGAAGACCCGAAGCTCTGGCAACTGCGGAGTTGGAAAAGCTGGAGAACCTGCCACGGGTCACAGAGGATCCGAACGACGTGAGCACGTTCTACAGCCACGTGAGGAACGCCGTGGCCACGATCAAGGCAATGGGGGCAAGCAAGTACCTAGATTCCCTTAGAACCACGAGGGCCCTCATTGCGAAGATGCCGACTACGATGAAACACCGGTGGATCGCATACAAGAGGACGAATCCTGACGAAGAACTTCGGGACCTGGAAGTCATGAACGCATTCCTGGAGGATGAAAGCGAATGGTACGCGGAAATAGCCGACCCTGAAGTATCCTGGAAGAAAGAAGACCGTCAGCGATCTGCACCACCGAAGACATCATGGGGCCACGAGCGAAGACCAGTGAAGAAGGTTCACTACGTGCAGGGGAATGAAGAGCACCCCCGCAAGAATCGGTGTCCAGTGTGTAACGGCGAACACTGGATTTACGAATGCAAGAAGTTCAAAGAAGCAAACCTTAGTCAAAAGTACGAAATGGCTAAGAAGGCAATTTTATGCTTCAGGTGTCTACGAGGAAGACATTCAAGGAAGACCTGCAGGGCAGCAGATTGCAAGAAGTGCGGAAGATGGTACCACACCAGTCTTCATGATGAAAGCCGTCCACCAGCAGCTGTTGGGGATAGAGAAGAATCCCGCTGCAATGTCTCCAGTCGCAGAGAAGAGCCCAAAGAAGTCGTCACCTCCGTGCACACTGCCAGTGATGGGCAGGTGTATCTGAAGATGATCCCAGTGGACCTGTATGGACCGAAGGGCGCAGCACGCGTACTGGCCCTTCTGGATGAGGGGTCAACAGTCACGTTATTGGATGCTGGGGTGGCGCAGATGATTGGGGCTGAAGGCAAGGCGAGTCCGATAACCATCGAGACAATTGGAGAACATGGAATCAAGAGGTGCGACTCGTAGAAGACAAGCGTCAAGATCAAGGGAGCTCATCGTAAGAAGAAGGAAACAATTGAAGTTCGAACAATCGACAGTTTAAAGCTCTCAAGACAAGGTGTGGATCGAGGTGTCATCCAAGGATGCTCGCACCTGCAAGGCATTCAAGGTCAACTACTATATGAAGATGAAGAGCCAAAACTTCTCATCGGGCAAGACAACTGGGGTCTCATCGTCACGAGAAGACTTAAGAAAGGGAAAAGGTCCGATCCAGTTGCGTCACTAACGAGCTTGGGATGGGTCCTCCATAGGCGTCACAACGGGAAGACGTCACCAGTACAGTTCGTCAACCACAGCAGACTCATCGAAGAAGACGAGACAGAAGCCTTGGTGCGGCGACACTTCGACATCGAATCAATCGGAGTGCAGCCTCGCCGCCCGAGCAACGACGCAGACCAACGAGCGCTTGAGGTCCTGCAGTCAACGACGAAGCGCCTTCCAGAGGGGAGGTTTGAATCCGGGCTGCTGTGGAAGAGTGAAGACGAAACCCTCCCAAACAACTACGTGCAAGCTCATCGACGTCTTATTGGGATCGAAAGGAAATTGGACAAGGATGCAACCCTGAAGACGTCATATGAAGACCAGATGAAGAAGCTGATAGAAAATGGTTATGCAGAGAAGGCTCCAGTATCAACGACCGCTGGAAGAACATTTTATTTGCCGCATTTTGCGGTAATGCATCCCGTGAAGAAGAAGCCAAGGATAGTCCTGGATGCTGCTGCCAAATTTGACGGGAAGTGCCTGAACGACGCACTCCTGCCGGGACCAGATCTTCTGCAATCGCTATTTGGGGTGCTTGTGAGATTCAGAGAGAAGCCGGTCGCCGTCGTCGCCGACATTCAAGATATGTTCCTGAGGGTACAGATGCGTGAAGAGGACCGCGACAGCCTGAGGTTCTTGTGGCGCGGCGACAGAAGAAATGGGACACCAGACGAATACCGAATGTGCTCAGTGGTGTTTGGTGCGGCTTCATCACCGTCTACGGCGATTTTTGTAATGAACAAGAACGCAGAAGATTTCAGAGAAGATTACCCGGCGGCAGTGGAAGCTATCGAGAAGAATCACTATATGGATGATTATTTGCAGAGCTTTGCCACAGAGGAAGATGCAAGAAAGATCGCGCATCAGGTGCAGAGCATCCATGCAAAGGCAGGCTTCCACTTGAGGGGATGGAGCAGCAACAGGCCGAAGATCCTCGACGGGATAGGAGATCAGCTCAAAGAAGACAGCACAGAACTGGTTGCTGAAGAGAAGACCCTTGGGCTGAGATGGCTGATGGCAGAAGACTTGCTGGCCTTCAACGTCGGGTTCCGGAATACCAGCGCAGACATACTCGAAGGCAAGAAGACGCCGACGAAGAGAGAAGTTACCAGCGCCGTGATGTCCACCTTCGACCCCCTGGGCCTTGCTACCCCAGTTTTAATTCAGGGGCATAAGCTGGTTCGACACACATGGCGCGGGGAGATCGGCTGGGACGACGAGATTCCCGAAGACCAGCGAGCAGCCTGGGCCAAATATGTGAAGGAAGTGTCCGTATTGAGAGACCTTCCAATACTCAGATGCATCTCACCGAAGTTGTTAAAGGCAGCGAGTCAAGAGGGAACCCGGTGGAAGTTCATACCACCTGGCTGTCCAAACATGGGCGGCGCTTGGGAAAGGCTCGTACAATCGGTGAAGACGGCTCTGACGACGGTGCTGCAGTCCAGGACACCACAAGAGGAAGTCCTACACACACTGATGACTGAAGTCGAACACGTGGTGAACTCGAGGCCACTCACCCACGTTAGCGTAGACCCTGACGATGAGGAAGCTCTAACGCCGAACCACTTTTTACTTAGCAGATCTTGTGGAGCACCGGCGCCTGGAGAGTTTGCAGACATCGAGCTCGTCGGGAGGGCAACGTGGAAGACGGCACAACGGCTGACGGATCACTTCTGGAACAGATGGATCAAGGAGTATCTGCCTACCCTGCTGCCGAAGAAGGTCAACGGAGCAGCAACGCAGGATCCGCGCGTTGACGACATCGTCATGGTCGTCGATGCAACACTGCCGAGGAACACCTGGCCGAGAGGAAGAGTTCACCGAGTCTACCCTGGACCTGATGGGAGAGTTCGAGTTCTGGACGTGCAGACACCATGGGGGATCCTGAGGCGGCCAACGAGACGGGTCGTCATCCTGGTTCCAGCTGCAGCGTCGCAACCGCAGGATGGAGTGCTACGCACTGCGGGGGAGACTGTTAGCGACGCATCATGAAATGGATTCGGCATAATAGGGACATAGCCATTCAAATAGTTTTGTAAATAACGCTAGTCCACGCCCTCACTACTTGCGCCCGTCCTCGGATAGGTGGTTATTTTCGAGTGTGACGTAAGCAAGTACTAATAAGATTCTTATAGGAAATTATGATGTTATAGGAACCTAGGTATAGGTATATTTTGAATTCTATTTTGATAACATTGATTTATGGTTGAATTGATGATGTTTGTGTTTAATAAAGTTCTTAGAGATTTCATTGGTATAATATAAGCATAATATGAGAAGCTTTATGTATGTTTTGGATAGAATTTAGACCTAGGTTATTTGTAAAATACTGATTTGTTCAGATTTGTCATATTTATGGTAAATTTATGGTTATTTCGTATCAGATTAGGTACATAATGGTATATATAACGTTATTGTATATAGGTTCATATAATAAAGTACGCATTTGAAGTAATAAATGACGTATTATGGTTAGATATTTTCTCGTTGAATAACTACGTAATTATAGGGTTTATTGTTATGGTTTATTGATAATAATGTGTAAATTGCTTTCTTTTATTGAAATGTAATAATTATTTTCATGGTGTTTTACGTATTTGAAGAGAAATAACGAGAAAACCTTTGTTGTTGTATATGTTCCTAATTGGTAGTTATATCTTGTTTGATTATGTTAAAATCTAATTATAATTAGAATGTTTGCATATTTTAATAATGTAAAATGATAAAATTATGTTTGTAACCGTTTCGCCTTAGGTACAATGTTAGGCTAAGTAAACAGTCTGCCGGCGCAAACGGTGTTTTGAGATAGTCTTTGTTCTAGAAAGTTTTTTGTATTTAATTTTATCAAATTGGTATTTATGTAAACATGTAGGAATCGTTTCGCTCTATTATTTGAATATAATATTGTAATAGTTTTGCTTAATAGTTTGAAAGATAATTCGATGTAAAGTTTAGAATCCAAGTAAAACTTAAGTGTAATTAGGTGCCAATTGCACAAACGCGCCAGCCAATCAGAGCGCTGGAATTATTTAGGGCGAAATTTGTATAAAAGGCGCACGCCGAGCTTTGGAAGTCAGTTCGGTGCCTGCAGCGAAGAAAACAACAACTAATAAGAAGAAAGAAAAAGTCTAATAAGAAAAGTTCAGAAGCTTCCAGTTAGAAGAAAGAAAGTGCTGTTCGGTGAATCCGGAGGCCAGTGAAGACCCAAGAACACATAAGCGCTGTTCGGTGTATCCGGAGGCCAGTGAAGAGGTCTGAAGAAAGAAGTTGAACTACAGGAACGATTGCGGTTCATAGGCTTATTTAAACTTAAGGTTTAATTGTATACGCAATAAACGTTCCTACTTTGAAGATTTGTGTTGTTTTCACTGCGCTCCAACCTGCACTCGATCAAGTCGGGTGTCACTCCGTGGTTAGTCAGGTCGTGGTGTCTTCGGGGCCAAAGGGTACATACGGCGGCATCTTCTCCAGCCGGCGCAACAAAACTACGCGCAACACTATCTGTAAAAACAGCTAAGTAGGAACATGTAGATCGATTTCTCATGAAACCGTGCTGCTCATTAGGAATAAAACAACGAACGAAGGACAAAACATAGTTGTAGACAATCTTTTCCGCATTTTTACTTAAAACGTTTAACTTTGAAATAGGGCGATAATTTTCAACTGACGTTTTAGCACCTTTTTTGTGTACTGGTGTTATAAGAGCAATTTTCCATAACATAGCAAAATGACCTTCTCAGAAGCATCTGTTGAAAATACACGCCACTTGATGGGACAGAGCCTCTGCACATTTTATAAAAAGTATTGGTTGCAAACCATCAGTGCCAGGACCCTTAGTCATATCCAGTCCTTTAAATACCCGCTCAACAGAGGCAGGAGGAACGGAAAGAGCACCCAGACTATCACTCTCGAGAAAACATGGCGAAGTATAGTTGGGATCATAAACGTCAAGGGGAGAACTAAAGTTTTTTAAGAAAAACGTATTGAAAGAATTACATATATTTCTCCTCCACTAATATTTAAACCATTGTAATGCATATGTCCCGAGTATGTTGAATTAGATTTCCTCTTCGATTTAACCTATTTCCAAAAGTGCTTAGCCGATGTTTTTATAATACGCTGTGACCACTCTAAATAATTTTTTGTCATTTTATCTGTAGCTGTTTTTGGCGAGATCTCAGAGTTGAAAATGAATTATAATCATTAGGTTTGCCGTAACGCTTCCATAATGAGTGATATTTTGCTTTCTTCTTAATTAAACGAATAAGTGCCTGACTATACCACTGTGGGTACTGTCGGGTACCGGACACCTGTGCTTGTGGTACATGTTTGTCAATTAATTTATAAATAATATCATAAAACTTGTCAATTGATAAATCAATGTCAATATTTTCGAGTACAGAAGGCCAGACAAATTCAGAAAGTTCCATGTGTTTTCCAAGACCGATTTTCTAAATAAATATTGTTTTATACGTTTAAATTGTAATGAAGGAACTATAATGTCAGAAATATAAAATTTAAAGGAGGGATGGTGATTATCCTCGGGCACTAACGGACACTGAGAACGCAAAATGTCAAATTCAAAGTTAGAAAATACCAAGTCTAAAGTGTTTTGGGTGGCGTTTCTAAGTGTGTTCATCTGCTTTAAACCAAAAAAATAATTTATTAATTCGGTGGCAACTTTTTGCACCACCACAGAACCCTTATGCAATAAAGTGGGCCCTGATGAATCCCATTTTACAGACGGTAAATTAAAATCTCCGCCAATTAGAAAGGTATCATTTGGGTGGCTGTCAACAATGGCCTCGAATAAGTTAATAAAACATTTTATTCTATCCACTAAGCGTTGATTTGGTGGGATGTATACGACAGCTACGTGTAAGTCCGGGGAGGGGGCGGCGGCGCGGTGGCAAGGTACGGTGCGGCCGGGCACCGTGACACACGCACGCATTCCAGATACGCGCGGTGCTACTCCGGATGCGCGCGCGCGTCCGGGCATGCAGACGAATGTCACAGCTCAGAGCGCCATAACGCCGCCGCCACGACGTTCCCGCCGGAATACATCGTAGCTACGAACATCGCAAATCTCAGGATCTAAAATACCATCACACACCCAAGACTCAGTGATTAATATTAATCAGGCGACTTATTCCTTCTAAAAGTTACGTTATTGCGATCCTCTGGTCCGAGACAAAAATTGTGAGTGGGCAGTTCGTGATGTTTTACAGGCGTGTTGCTATTGTCACCTTTCTTTGGTAATTTGGAAGCGCAGGCTGGACATACCCATTTACCTTGCTTTTTTACAGCTGCTAAGAGTAAGGTTTACCTATAGGTGATGGTAAGACTTCGAATATACGGAATTGCTGCTGATTATTTTCTCACTTTCCGATTTTGAATGTTCGATCGGCCCGTTCGGTAAGCAGCGCGTGACAGAGAAAGTTGTGTCTATCGGGAAAATGACACAGACACAGATGGTACCTTTCTTTCTCTCAGGCGAAGCGGGGGTGAGCTTGACGGTTTCGCACACAGCACTTCCAAATTAGCAATGCACTCAAATTAGGTAATGATTAGTAATAACTATATGACTTTAAGGAATACAACAGCTTGTACGAAGACTATATTTTGAATAAAAATTGGTGTAAATGTCTGCTTTAGGGGATGGTCGAACGACGAGTGAGTGGTTTCATTCGTTGTCCATTTAAATGGACTTATAAAGTATTTTACATACAGCGAAGCAACTTGTACGGACTTATAACAAAACAAGTACTCATTAAACAATGTAGCGAATTGCGTTCATATTCTAATTTATTGGCTTTTAAAAAAATAAATAAATTATACTCGACAAAACTACAAATTAACATAAAACTACAAATAAATTTGAATGAAATGACTTAAGAATAATAAATCTCGAAAACGGTTGGATTCAGGGCGCTTCATAGTCAAACCAATCAGAAATGATGTAAACTACACGTTCTTAACGGGAATAGGTCGACCTAACCTGTAATCCTGTAAATGGGCACACTTAGAAATTTAGAAGTTTGGATCATTATAAGTTACTGGATCAATTTCGTATTTCCTAAAATCAACTACATGCTTTTTAATTAACGATTGAGAGGTTTTTAGTTCTTTTATTGCAAATTCCACAAAATTTTTTTGGTTGAATAAAAACTAGCATAGATAAAAGGATACATAACTTTTCCATCCAACGTAGGCAGTAACAATCTCAATTTATTCAGCTGAAAAGCCGGACAAACAGATGCACACATACACTTGTTTAACTTATAACAGGCCCTTATTTATAAAAATGCGTTGCAAAATATCATTAACCACTATAATTTTTATGCGAGTAATGCTGCAAGCAAAAGCTGATATAGGTAATATAAAAACTTAAGTAACTGCTTAGTCCAGGCAGCTAGAATTTTGTCTAATCTCTTAATTAGATACACCAGAGAATAGGCCAAAATTCATTAACTAACGTGGATACTCCTTGGTAATCTAATGGGCAATAAAACTCACTCACTCGAAATATTACACACAGCCACCAGAAATTACCTCCCGCTGCCGCAACGCCCGTCCGCGCTGCTAGAGGAAAACAAAGTCATCTTTATATGGTATATTTTTTATTCTGCAGCACATCAGATCAAATGTGGACACTAGACAAGGTAGGAAGATCGGATATCAATACAAATACAAACGTCCTCGACACGACAAATTGACCAAACCAATATTTATGAACAGCCTCTGCCTCCACCTAGGTAATTACTCGGGGTAAATATTCCGTATCGCGCCAGCAGCGATTTTGAGGCTGTTTTTTTTTTGTTTTGGCAAAAAAGGTCATGCGCCATCATAACAACACTAGTTATGGTGCTGAGAACTCATGACGAAGTAGCGTAGATACCTTTGCGTAGAGTGCATGTGTATATTCCCGTCTCTTGACACATAGCAATTATGTATGTTTGTTTACTTGCGAGGCCGTAGTTTGTGGAGCATTTATATTGATTATAAAGATAATAAGTTAAAACGAATCATCCTTGCTAATAAACCTACGATATTAACTTCAGTTTGGGTTTATGCGATGACACAAACATTAGTTTGGTCCATTTTTCGTGGGCATATGTACATTTGTTCACCAGTTTACCGATCGGGTATTGAACAATAATTTTATTTATCTATTATTTTATAGTAACTCACCTTATTTATCATTTAGCTGCAATCTGTGAAAATAAATATTTTGTCGAGTGGAAAAAATCACTGAAATTTCAATATACAAAAAAATTTTGAAATTTATTTCTTACGTATCACTTTGAGCTTAACAATTTAACTAATGATTTTTTGACACTTTCCATCAAGCACGAGACAACGACGATGGAAAACGAAAAGAGCTTAGGATGGACGCGCGGGGAAATCTTGGAAAGTTGTTTGCAAAACTGCGTTAGTCATTTTTGTGTTGAATGTATTATCTTCACCAGATTAAAAAATAGATTGGCAGTAATAGCCTGTCGTGTAATATCGACGGCTGGTTGCCATTGTGCCCAAAGAATAATAATAATTATTATTAAAAAATAACTTTTTTTTAATAACTTTGTAAACAATGAAACGTCAATTACCCTTTGGCATTTTAGTGATGTTACCCAGGTTACCCAGGCCAGTGACCACTGTAAACTCTCTTTGCTGGCTGTTGCCTTGGCCCTGACTTTTCGATTGTAGCACTATAGTTTGTGCGTCTACTGGAATAAATACTTCCTTTTCTGATAACATCTTTGACCTTAAGATACAATCGACTTTAGTCATCTGCATAATTAGCTTATCCCGATAGCTCTAAAAGTTTGCCCTTCTAAGTAGTTTGCAATGAGGGGTATAGGGTATAGGTAAATACGCGCTACAGTTTGCCATTATAAACCCAGTTTAAAGTTGCCTTATAAAAAAATAACATTTGAAATTAATATTAATGTAAAATGTAATTTTATGAATTTGAATAAAAAATATAAAAGTAAACGTATTTAATTTAATAAAAAACGTATAGGACTTATGATACCAAAAAACGACACATTCTAGTGGTACATTGATTCACGGAACTGTAAGCAGAACGAATTAAGCTCAAAACTCACCTAATAAAAGAATCAGTAACAATCACAATATTGTTAAAACTGAATAATAATGAATATTATTACATAAACATATTTATCTGAGCGAATTAGTCTTGTTGTATCGATACATCAAAATGTCGATACGAATCGGGAATCGATACCTGTCATTCATTCATTTTTATTTTATGTCGATGGTTATCCCTAATGTTTGTATTAAAAAAAAAGAAATTTCCTCAATTTTTTTTATCTAATTGTATTTTTTTAGTTTTGCAAGTTTTAGCTCTAAGTATTACTTAAAAGTTGTTTAATAAAACGGCGACAGTGTTTTCTGAGTTACTGGTGTGCAATTTTAGTGTCTTGGAAGTGAGATTCTTGATGAAATTGACGAATTTATATCCGGCAATGGTTTGTTTACAAAGTTTTTTTTGTAATTGGTATACTCTGTAGGTACCCATTTTCAACATGTACAAAGCAATATAATAAAGAGGTATTTTTACCACTGTTTCGTGATTGTAAACATAATTCGTATCACTATCGTCATAATATATTTTATAATTAGTATTTTGTGACGAGTTTTTGGCAGATTGGCAACACAAGCTAACGTGAGAACCTTTGTTTTTGAGCACGTCCTGGTTACAAATAAAATAATAAATATAAAATAAAATATTTAAATACGGAAAGACCACTCTTAATAAACTTTATTTTCCCTATTTTAACTAGTAAGATAGCGTCGTTAACGTGATTGAACATTTTACTCTGTTCTAGTCAATGACACATTACTTACATATAGACAGGTTATCCGCTCTCAAAAATGGCAACGCAAATGCAAGGCAGTTGCCGGCTATTTGACTCAGTCTTGTGCAACCCAGTGTCACGGCTAAACATCAAACAAAACTTATTCCCTATTCTGTGTTTTTAACACCGTACAATGCCTTCTTGTGTGTTTAGACAGTGTACTAATTACACTGTTACTGTTAAAAATAGAATAAACGTTTCTTTTCATGCGTAAGTACTATTTTTTATAACTACCTTATTTAGCTATTTAAAATGACGTTTTAAAATTGACATGGCTATTCGTTCAAAAAAACTCGAAGAGCGAGATGTAATATGATTTTGTATGTGTGAGTAAATGAGACAACGCTATAGAGTTTCAACAATTTACGTACTGCGTCACGTACGCTCGCACTCCAATTAGTGCGTAGCAACGTCACGAAGTACATAGGTATCTCTTTCTTACAAGTGAACCGTATTATTCTTTCCTTCTCCCATAAATTATATTACTTTATATATCGGGTAGGTACCTATAGTTACGTTGACGCCGTTTTTTTGTGCGGTAATGTTCGGGTATAACTGGTCTATATTATGTCATTGGTTCTAGTTAAAGGTGATTCCAACCGTAAACTACGATCAACCCCATAACTAACAAAACATTGTTAACTAATAATCACAGTATAAATTAGCCAAGATTAATAAAAATTAAAACAAGGAATGCCTTGTTTTCCATTAATTTCTAGTCGGGTCTTGATCGCAAAGATTCTCTAACGCCATTTAAATGCTCATGACATATTGGAAGCAGCCATACACGCCTTATTGGCGGTATACATTTACTTCAACTATTTGACGGCTGCGCGAGAGCGAAGGGAAGATGAGGAAAGCTGAGATGTTGTTTACTTTTCTACAAATAAGACTACTTTTTCAAAGTTAACATAAAGCAAAATACAAATTTAAAACCCTAAAAACCCCGAGTAGGTCAAACAAACAATTGAATCGAATCGAACTCAACACCTCGATAGGATTCCACCAGTTTTACAACACTATGGTGTTGTAACCAACCATTTGCCAGGTAAAATCAGGCGAACAGGAACAAGATTTCGAGGTTCTTGTTACCTGTCTTCCGGTACAAAGGCAACACCGGTTAGGTATATTATTTTTTATTAATTCTAACAGATTATTTGATCGGGAAGGCCTACTATCAGGTCCGACTAAATCAAATACGTCAGTATGAAACAATTACAATTGTTAAGAAGCTACTGCCATTACAGACAGGTTAGCCTACTTAAGTTTACTACAACTGACAAGCTAAAGGTTGTCTCATATCTCAATTTGAAGACGATATGGATACCTTTTGCCAAAACTTTTCAACTTACGTTTAAAAGGTTTCAGGATGGCGGTTTTAAGGTTTATGTGTTCCATGTAACTGATTCAAAAATCTTAATGACTCATTCATGACAGTACCTTAAGTGCTAACTATCCTTTAGCAGTCTGCCGCTCGATCCATGGATCCCCTAGATAGAAGACAAAATGCCTTAATGGCTTAAATATACTTAAACCGATATATTTTCCGGATGGCATTTAAATTAAAATTAATTTAAACAATATAATTCTTGATAAACTCTTTCACCATAGTTGAAGTGCGAATTAATAGTTCAAAGAAATTATCAATGCGAATAAATTGGATCGATCATTTAATAACCGCCACCAGGGAAATACGTCGACAGTTTAAAGTGACCTATTACTTTATCTAGCGTTCATGATAAGTTTTTACGTGTATCGCTTATCGACGTTATCTGTCTATCGATAGCACCGTGTGTGTGTGTGTGTGTGGTCAGACGCCACAAGCCAACACACAGCGTCGGACGGTTCTAAATTTTATATTCTTTGAGCAAATTGAACTGTTTTTATAAATAAAATGGCGTTTTTTCTACCCAGAGTCAATAGTTGCTGTTGTTGTATATCTTTGAGAATTGGATCACTCATTATCGGATACTTATCTTTGGTAAGTTAATAGATAGGCAGGCAATAATTTCTACCGATTTAATAGCTTTTATTCCTTCCTGAGTCCAAATATCAAGATTCAAAAATTCTTTGAAGTTAAAATATTTCCAAATATCTAGCCATAACAGATTGCGGTCCTGATGATTTCCTATGCAGAAATTACCTACAAACCAAGCCCAACAGGGGTACATATCGTCGCATTTAAAGGAACTAACGAGCTACCAATTGCAATAATTAGACGGACCATTAAAGGTTAAGTTTCCCTATACCAACGAAGTCCTAGGTCTATAATTATGAACCTAGGGCTTTTCTGTACGTCGATGATGGCTCGTGTTACGAGATTCACACCTGCGTCATTAATTAGTGACGCAAATGCGACGCTATCGTGACGACTTACATCAAACCGAAGTGCAATAATTTACGAGTAATTTGATGAAAACTGGTTAGCCCTAGGTTCATAAACAGTTCCATTCAACCAATAATATCTCCGAAACCAAAGCGACACAAATTTCACGTAAGGCTGCAATGAACGTCACATTTGAGGTACTAAAAGATGAGATATCTTTATAAAGGGGTATAAAGATATTTCATTTCCGTACTTCGTGGTTGTAATCTGTCAAAATTATATATTAATAACACCGTTTACTTATTGGTTCATTCTATATAGTATTAAAACCTTCTTAATATTATAATCAATACATACCTACATCTTTAAACCGTTCACAAACACGTTACTCGGTATATGGTTTAGGCATGGATGTTTATTTACAGGCTCTATGATTGGAAGCTTTTATATCTTTTGTATGTATACATATATTTTATATGAACGTTTATTCTAGTTCTTCTATTTCATCCGTGAATTTCATGACAGGGTGTTGAGTGTAAAGTTTTTACAAAGTTATGGCATCTCTCGTTACAGTTATACGCATGTCTCTCAATTTCCGGGACGATAACATCGCTCTTCAAGGTGGTGCAGTACGTGAAGGCGCAGCAGAGCTCTCCGAACCCGCAGCACCCGCCACAGAGCCTGAGCCAGCTAGCGCTGAGCCAGTACCTCTCGCACGCCTACTTCTTGCTCGTGCTGTCGTATTACTTCGCCATTAGCGCGATGTTGATTGTTGGGGTGCATAAGGTTGGTGGACGGGGGTATAAGTGTGATTTGAAAAACACTACTGTCTTCTCGCAAACAGTACAAATTAGCTTGTTACCTTTTATTCAGGCACTGAGGTAAGTTTTTTCTTGTGAAATATATGGTATCGTGTTTTGATTCTACGATTGCTTTAGCAACTAACGTTAGACATACTCTCGTGAAGGTTCATTTATGAAGATTTGTTGTTTGAAAAATACAAGTAGCACGAAACGCAACGAATACATTTTAGGGCGGACTCACTTGAGCTTCTATGCATAACTTGTCTCACATGTTACTTACAAGGCAGCTAAAATAGGCATAACCCATAATACTAACTGTTACATTACTAGATAATTATTATAAATATTTGCACGCCTGTTAAGGTTGAATGTGATTGTACTTCCAAATTATTTATAATTTGACCATGTTCAGCGAAAAAAGTTTTTTTTTCTTTCTAACAAAATCAAAATAGGCAGAATCTTGCTGAAATATAGTTTGCCTGTTTGTTTGAACACAATAGATTAAAAAGAAATACTACAATATCAACATGTGGCCACCGCCCACGAACCAATACGTAATGTTTGCATGGAGGAATGCTTGCTGGCGGCATTTACCTGAATGTACCTGTAGCCATGGCTCTCCCACTGGGTGAGTTTTATACAAGGATTATTTATTTATTTATTCTTGAAAACCAACAGCATATAACATAAATACTATTAATACAATGCCATGATATTTAATAAAAGTAACATTAGAGTTTTACACTGTTGCCGATTATTGTTATCATGCATCATTTATTTATTTTTATTTCACAGGAAAACTTACAACTAGGATTTATTATGAATACATTTTTACATATACGATAGCCGATTAATGTTTTCACTTATAGACGTATAGACATAAATAGCATCACACTAATAAAATATAAAATACATGCATAGTGGCGGAGGAAAGGTATAATTAATAAAAAAATATATAAATAAACACATAAAATATATAATAAAAAAAAGTATATTTATTTAGTAACAATTGTAATTGTGTTTTTTGAGTTTTGATTTATTTATTGTTTTTAGCGTAATTTGTGGAGTGCGTCTGTCGGTGTGACGAGCGCGTGCGTCGCGTCGTGGTGTTCTTCCAGCAATCCTCACATTTGAAATCTCAATGAAAACGAATTTCGACAATGCTAAAAAATAGTCATGAAATAGTGATAAAAAAATAGTCGTATTATAGTTTCGGCGTTACCGCTATAGGTTGCTGAGGATCGTGGCTTGCACGTTAAGCTGTAATTTTTTTGTATCGCTATTGAGCTTTGATATTTCAAATTAATTTTAGGTAGGTATGTTTGTTGGTAGGTACTACAGAAATATAATGTGTTGTTTCCAGAACCGCGCACGCTACATGCGCTGGTACTGGCACACGGGCCTGGTGCTGCTGGTACTGGCGGCGGCCATGGTGGTGGTGGGCTTCGTGTTCGTGGGGCTCCTAGCCACCGTGCCGCTGCTGACGTGGACCTGTGAGTAGTGCTCTCAAGGCTAAATAGAATAAGAGTAGTATCGGTGTATGGGCTAGAAATTTCATCGGCGCTAGTCTTTTTGAGTAGTTTATGGTTGTATGGCCCCAAGTAAGCAACGCCTTTGTTGTCAATGGTACATAGTAATAACAGATACAGTACAATAATTAAATTTGTTCGAGTAACAAAATTCGTTAATTGGATAAGCGATGAATTGGAAAATAAAAAAACAACAAAATTAATAAAACATCAACATGATAGAGAGCGCCACATTTTAATTACGTAGTGTGGCTGATTTACGGGTTTGAAAATGTTTTCCTAAGACAAAACTAAATGAAAGTACGAAATGTTGGCATATACTCGTTCTATTTATTTAATGCAATCCTAGGAACACCCGTACACAAGCTAGCCAAGCGCCCCTCAAATATTGAATGTCTTCTTTGCAGTAACTATATTCTACTGCCTCGTGGTCGTGAGAAGCACGTACCTGGACATCGAAGAGCAGGCGAAACCTCCTGTGCAATACGAGTTGCAAACATTATACGTAACTCCGGCGTGATACAACTAATATTCCCGTGTCATTTATTAACCTTTATTCAACATAGACAAATATTTTCGTTAGGGTTGTCTACGCTTAACTGTCAAAGTCACTTTCCATAGTTTGTCCCGCTAAGTACAAGATAACTCCATGAGTTTGTGTTAAAGGTTGTTTTCAAATCGTTAGATACGGTGCGGGGTAATAGACCAGTCGATGCTCCGTTACATCCTAGTGAAGTATTGTTCTCGTGCACGTGAAGAGAAGAGTGAGTGGTGTTTGAAGAAGAGGAATATTATGTTAAGTTTACCTAGAGTTAAGCTGTTGTTGTTAAATTTAAGTAGCTACTGTAAGCTTTATAAATAAATATCAAGTTGATTGAAACGTTGTTTTTTATTATACTGAGCTCTGCCATGACCTTCCATTGCAAAGCTCGTTGACGTCATTCTAGCACGCCATACTCCTCGTGCTTTTAAAGAAGAATATAGGCGCTACGCCACTGTGGTAGTACCCCTACTCACCTGGGGTAGCAATACCCCATACTATTTTAGTCTGGCTAGCACCCACGGGTGGGACAGGTTTTCAATTCAGAAAAAGTAACATAACTAACGACAATCAAAACCACCAAAACGAGAACGCATCGGAGCCTTACGACGCTGCCGATAAACGTTTTCTCTCATATTCATCCTTTCCCGACTTCGGTCTCGCACTACCTTTAAGCATATTTTGTATCACAATTTGTAGATTTTATCACCTCCGAAGCGATCTGGCTGTTTGGCATTATTTGCTTTGAAAACTGGATTTGAACTGCAGACAAAGTAAAATTCTTTTTTTATATGTAATAGTCACATTCAATATTGATCATTTAATCAATATTTGTATACTGTTACTTCCACTTGGAAACAATGTTCAGTGAGGCAACTACGATTCTGTGACAGTGTGCTGTGTCGAACAAGTGTCCACGTTCGCTGCTGCCTGCAGCCGTTCTGACAACTAGACTGAGGGCCCACTGTAGGTTTGAAGAGTTACTTGGCAATTACTTCAGCACGGATCGAGAAGGACCTGCCATCTCAATCCTGCAGCGTATTCCCGAGTCAAGCGGATGTACTGTCTGTTCAGTAAGTCTTCAACTGCTCAGTGTACAATGAAACGATGTACAAGAAAACAACGTAAAGTAATAAGACAGTGGTGTATTCCACAAGCAGCTGGACAGCCCGACGTTACTAATGCATGCACCAGACCAGAGCTCATCACAATACAACCTTAATATCTACAAAGCAACACTGTGCTTTGAAAAAACATATATCCCTCTAGGCAAATTAAATCTTATCATCATTAGTTTACAAATAAATTGATCTGCGACGTTCTTTATTTGAAACAAACAATTTACGTATATAAAAATCACATTTAATCCAAAAATTCTAGTACATTTAGAAGCGGAGCTTAGCGGTACACGAATTGACCAATCACAATACGAGCGGAGCCGAGCAGAGCTGAACGGAGATTCTGATAAAATACGTGCGGAGCGAATGACAGCGGGGCGGTGCGGTGCGGAGCGGACTGGAGCGGTCGAAAAGTAATGTAAAGTAGATAAAGATATGAAAAGATTGCTCTCTTCTTTTTAAACGACAGCATGATGTACGGTCTCTCCGAGAGATTGAGTGAAACTGTTCGGCGCTTCAAATTGCTTCGTTTTAAAAGTCTTCACACCGCTCCGCTGACCTCCGCTCCATTCCGCTGTGCTCTACTGCGCTTCAATGGAAACGCGGCCTTAAATATAGATCTGTGTTCATCAGCATGAGAATCATGTGAGCATCATAATTTGCCTTTCTTGGTCCCATATATTGGAATTTATTATAACAACATACTTATATTCTATTCCTGGTACCTCATTAAGTATGCACAACACCACTTGTTGCAGAAGCCTGCTGACACAGTGCATCGCGATGCACAACAGGTGTACCTAATTTACTGTATTATACACATGGAGACAGATTATTATATAAATAGTATAATAAATGAAAAAGTGTATCGTTAGTTCTGTACTTTTGCGACAAGGCTGCTACAGTAGCGAAAATCTAAATAACTGGAAACGCTACACGCTGGTATAAAGCCATCATTTTTTATTCTTTTGAACGATATTTAAAATAAAACACTTTTTACCGGATATTATCGCGTATATTTTAGTTAATTTTAAAATTATTTCGACGTTTCGGCATCTTTGCAGTTGCCGTGGTCACGATAGACTAAGGTGTTCATCTATTGCCAGTAATAAAAACTACATGATTGTCAATACATATTAACGCCATCTGTTTCTCAGTCTTCTCGCATAACGTCCCGGATTGACACAAAAGGCACTGACTGTGTCCTGAGTTTGCAGTCTAACAGTTTGCTGGTTTTTCATTTTGATGTTTTTAAGTATTGGATCCCATGTTGATGAAAGTTTCCAACCATCTTCTCTTTTGAAATTTGGATGTTTTTTAATTTCAATAGTTTCTCTGACCATCCTAGGTATAAAATGTTTCTCTTTTGCTAGGATCTTCACGGTATCAAATCTTAAATAATGGTTGGGCTTGTCTATGGAATGTTCACAAACTGCAGATTTTGAGGTTCGTTTATTTTTAACATCAGAGATGTGTTCTTTAATGCGAGTTGACACATTTCGTTTGGTTTGACCGATATAAGAGAGCCCGCAGTCACAGTCGATTTTATAAACGCCTGGATCTTGTAAAGGGATGCTTGATTTTATTGGACGAAGATGCTGGCTTATCTTTGAGTGCGGCTTGTAGATAGTTTTGATTGAAGCTCGCCGAAGAATGCCTCCTATCTTGTCAGTAACACCCTTTATATTTTTAAAATCAACTAAAATATACGCGATAATATCCGGTAAAAAGTGTTTTATTTAAAGTATGTATCGTGAAAACTTAAGAAAAGATTTGATATTTAAAATATCGTATTCAGTAATTGATCTATTCTCCCTTTGTCACATCGCCAATCGAAACTAATACATCACTAAAAACATCTTTTACCTGATTTTTTTTAATTATATTTAAAATGTTACAATAAAAGTTCATTAGTGCAAAATGATTTATGTACTCCTGCACTTTTAACTGCCACATTAACACGATTCAAAGGGTCTCACTGTTACTCTAGTCGTCTGCGCGGTGCGACAACGCCCTTTCAATGGCCGACTGGAAGAGCGGGTCCTCGGCGTCGTCATCCACCGACGTCCGTCGCAACTTGGCTTCAGACAATTTGTGAGTCGTTTTGTCCGTTACTTTGTCAGTGGACTTACCTGTCAACTTGTCAGTGGATTTTCCTGTCAACTTGTCAGTGGACTTACCTGTCAACTTGTCAGTTGTGTTACCTGTCAACTTGTCAATGGACTTACCTGTCAACTTGTCAGTGGACTTACCTGTCAACTTGTCAGTGGATTTTCCTGTCAACTTGTCAGTGGATTTGTCTGTAAACTTGTCAGTGGATTTGCCTGGCAAGTTGTGAGCCGACTTTTCAGGCAAGTCGTAAATCCCAGTCACTTCGGCAGTCAGTTTGTAGCTCTCGATCTTCGGTGAGATAGCTTTTAGAATGTTTTCAGTGTTGTATGGAGTATCTGGAAAGAAAACGTTAGTTGGTTTATTGTAACATTAATGTGGAAAGACATATTAATTATTATTTTAAAGACGATTCATTGTCCATAGTTTCATTGCCTCGAGTAAACTATACTTTAACCACTTTTTTGCAGCAAACCTAACATATAACGATCCCAGATAACGTAAAAGTAAACTTTACAATGCGCAATAAAATATATATGTAAACGGCGTAATCTTATTTCACTGTCACAATACAGTAAATAAAATTATTAATTATTTCTTTATTACGGACCAATGACCCATGCAAACGTTATCTTAACTTCAAATTCAAATTCAAATATTTATTTCTCAACATTGACAATTACCGGTTCTTATTGACGTCAAATAAAACATGATTCTACCACCAGTTGGAAAAAACCCTTCGTGAAGAAGAACTGGCAAGAAACTTCACGGGTATATTTTTTTTTTCAAAATTAATTTACAGAGTCTCTTTATGTCTATACAAAATTATTCTTTTCTGCACTTAATGCTAATCTCTCTGAACCTACAGTTGTTACATACGTATTTTTCATTTAGTCAGTCTTTCGACTTCCAGTCTGTTATATATTCGTAGATTCACTAAATGAATAAGTCTTTTAATTTCATTTACAATCTCTAAGTTTTATATGTAGCTACTTTCTTCTAAATTATTTAAATATCTTGTAAATTTTTATTTTAAATACATGTTAATTTATATGCCAAATTAGTAAGTCATTAATTTACATATTCTGAAGCAGGCATACATGCAATTTAGCGTTAACATCAAGATAAAGATGAAATTTAGTAACTTCTACAGAGGGCAGAATTCCAATTTTTATTTATTGGACCAAATTTATCTGAGACTCTAATGCTTGCTCGTTATTTTGTACTCAGTAATGGAATCACACGTATTCGCTGCAAGTGAACATGTCGAAAATAATCACTATACGCGGGTGAACGAGGGCAAAAACTCCTTCCTCCCCAAAAGTGCTGTGTTATTGTTTAGCTCCGTAATTATTTTTGAATTTTATGTAAAAGTGATACAACAATTCGTTCTTAAAGTTTCGTGAATAATTATAGACAAATGTCAGACTAAACGGTCATCCTTGCAGTGCAAAAATAGAGTGAAGTCATTAAGTGGAATCTATATAAACTAAAGACTGTTCGCAAAAATAAATAAAGTTACAAACCGTGCAAAACCTTTACAAAAACATAATTCTTTTTTTTTTTCAAATATGTACAATTAATAAAGTGATTCGCAAAGTATAATCAAAGTGAACTCTAGATATTTACGGTATTAACAAATTTATTTTTGTGACAACAATCAGTACCCGACGCCAGCCAACTGTCAAAACAATATTCAACTGATTGCTGATTCGACTGGCATATTAAAACAATGGACCTAATAACTAAGATAACTATGAAAATTTGCATTTTTGAAAATAAACACTATTACAACGTGATAAAGTTTATATTCTGTTGCGGCTTCCACAGAGGCTAATCCGAGCCGACAGAGATAGCAACGACAGAGGCCGTGTGTCTCGTTTTTTCACGTTGCCATCATCAAAAATGTATGATCAAAAAGTTTTGCCTAATCAAAAATTCTACTGAAACACTTGTATTTAAATGTTATTTTAATAATTGATAGTCGAAAAATGATATTTGCATTTATTTCTTTGATTATATTCTAAAATTTATAAAAACCATAAATTATTATTTGGCCTATTTTTTAAATTTTGTACAGCATCAAGTCATGGTGTCAGTGAGATTAGCATTGTTTGAGGCGTACCATTAGTTACAATGGTGATAATGTGTTGCATTTATACTTGTCCAAGTGAATCATATTGGAGTTGCAATATATCGTTCCACAGGTAAGCTAAAAATAACATTATTGTAAATGTAACAATTATGGTGACCATGAATTCTTGTAGTGTGTCCATTGTGTGGTCAGTATGGTCCTGACTGGTGTACTATTATTACAGTTTGCCAAAAAATGAAGAAATGCGAAAAAAGTGGCTCAGCCGTGTACACGTGCAGTCGTCACTTCGAACCTTCTAGCTTTTATACTGTTCATTCCCGTCAATTATTAAAAGCCGAAGCTATACCAACGACTCCACCCGTGGTAAGAACATTACTATTATACCTTTTATTATAATTGTAGATTATACTTAGTTTTGTTCAGAGTAGTTTGAGGAATTACTTTCAATATTAGTATTATTTAATTTTTTGTGTCGTAAACTGGACGTAATATATAAATTAGTGTGTTGTTGCACATATTCAGCGGGAACACTATGTAATTTGATATATGTCTAACCGTGATATAGATCTATACAACGTGTAAATTAATTAACCCAAAACCAGAAAGTAGTGTGCTCAGAATCGTATTGCGAATCGATCGCACCATGTTTTAATATAGGTTATATTTTTCCATATTTATTGGCCCATGTCTAAACTATTTATACTACATGTCTTGCTAGCGCCCGGCCGCCCATAACTAGTTAGCATCGAACGAACGACACCGACCGACAAAACAATCCGGCACGCACCGAGTGATTACCGACCGCCATGCTAAAATTAAACCTTATTATTATTGGTGGAGCCACGGACGGCGACTCCACCACGCGGTGGTTCTGACTCGAATAAAATATACGCGGTAGTTGAAATTAATGTTAAATATCTTCGATGGACAGTATTTCACAGGAAAAAGTAAAGTAAATAAAGAAATAAGATAAAACAGCGGTATGAACGGCGGAAAGAAATAGCACGCACCTTGCTTCCTTCTTGGATTTCACCAGCAGCGAGTAGAAAATCCAGGTTTATAAATCACTAGGCGTGCGCACGCGATCACAATGTTCACCAGCACAGATCACCAAGAATCCACAAGAGCGGCAGCGGACTTCAACGACGTTAAGGCAAACGTACGTCTAAGCGCGGTAGCGGGCGTTGATTCACTGCTTCCAGTATGTTCTTCTTCGTTTTAGGTGCGTGCAGGGTAGTTTTTCTAACCGAGGCGCGAGAGTCAATATTTTAACGCGGGTAGAACGTAGAAATGTATATGGCGCGAACAATTATAAAGTTAAAGAACAAGCCGCCCGCGTCCGCGCACCCCACGCCGATCGCCTGTGTTCGCACCTCCGAGAGCGAGGCGCCGCCGGCGCCGGTCAGTCTCCGCGCGAACTTCGTCTTGGAAGGTATCGTCCTTTCGGTTTCGATCGACGCGCGGCTGCAGGCGCCACCGCTTTCACAATGCCTTTTCGGTACACAAGTGTACAAACACTGAAATAGTGAGAACGCTCGCGCGATGTAACGACAACGTGAGTTTGGCAGTGCGACAATTTCGTGAGTAATTCGGTGCTTCCGTCTCCAACGAGACAATGTTAGCAGCCACTCAAAGGCTTAGAGACAGTGGAACTTTTTTTCCTCCTACCGGAATGGACAGAGGCGACGACCCCTTTGACGTACGGATTCAAGAAAGGATATTGGAGTATTTCCATGAGAACCCAGAATCCAGTACACGTGATGCAGCGAGAATTATCGGTTGTAGTCGCGGTTACGTTTGGAGAGTTTTACAAGACGACGTATAGCACCCTTACCACTTTCGTCGCTGTCAAGAATTGAACTCTCAGGATCTGGATCCGCGTGTTGCATTCTGCGAGTGGTATTTAGCGAATGAACATAAGAACATTCTTTTTACTGATGAGTGCACGTTTACGCGCGCCGGTATGTTCAATCAACATAACAGGCACATATGGAGTCATGTTAACACCTACGCATCAGTAGAGAATTCCTACCAACGTAGGTTTTCTCTAAATGTATGGGCAGGTGTTCTGGGACCATACATAGTCGGCCCCGACTATTCTTAGAACGTTTAAATGGAGAAACGTACTTAAGTTTCCAAAGAGAAATATTGAGTCAGTTATTTGACGACGTGCCTCTATCTGTTACGAGACCTGATGTTTCAGCACGACGGAGCTCCAGCGCACTTCCAGTGGACTGTTTGTAGGTACCTCAACGCGGAATACGGGGAAAAACCGGATCGGACGTGGTGTTTGTGAAAACAGACACTTCAGTGCTAAACAAACTAAAAAGACACCAAAGAAAGCGCGCGAGACTGTGCTTGCAGCTAAGCGGTGGACATTTTGAACAACTTTTAACTAGCCGCCAAAATTGGACTTCTAATAATAAATTTTGTAAGTAAGTAGTTATAAGTGTTCATAACAATCAGTGTAAATAATTTGATTCAAAACTATTAAATACGCCAACTTGTTTGTACCTGTAATATTTTTTTTTATTACAAGTTAAAAATTTGTTTCTTTACAAACGTACTAGGTACTTGGTCAAATTAACATGACACCTGCGTAGTAGCGATAGCGTGTCTGCGCTTTAAAACTTTCGAGTTAAGGTGTTTTGATATAATGCCGCGGCCGATGCATAAGGCTCCCCTGGATTTGTAAGCGGCGCAACGGCGGCCAATGCATAAGGCTCCCCTGGATTTGTAAGCGGCGCAACGGCGGCCGATGCATAAGGCTCACCTGGATTTGTAAGCGGCGCAACGGCGGCCGATGCATAAGGCTCCCCTGGATTTGTAAGCGGCGGCTGTTGTTGTTGTTGTTATACGGTTATTGGATTTTTTTGAGTTCTCGTTATTATTGTTACATTTAAAGGTTTTCTTCAAACTATTGGATTTTTTAACATTTACAAAATGGTTTGAAAAATGAGAATTTTAAAGCTTGATATGCAAAAAAATACCTATCAGTTACGAGGTACTTAATAACTACCAATTATGTAACCGATTTAATAATATCACTTTAAACATGTTTTAAACAGTAAAAATTATAATTTTCGTAATTAAAATAAATTTAGTACCTACTAAAAAACTTTTTAGCACACTCAACAAGCGTCATTTGAACCAGGTGTCATGTTTAATATGACCGAGTATGCAGTACCTAAAAATTTAAATCGATATTATGTGACACACTATTACAAATAGGTTGCAAAAAAATATTTAGGTTTCATTCATTAAAACTAAAATATTACGTTATCAAAAAAACTCTAGTCAGCGGGAAACTTAATACATACGCAACATACAGCATTGGGAAACCACCCTCAAATTCCAATTTTTTCACCAGTGATAGCCCTAATTATGTAGATCTTTATCACGGTAAGACCTATATCCAATTACATAGTGTTCCCGCTGAATATAGACACACTATAAATTACGCTAGGTTAATCATTTACATAACCATTTGTTAAGATGGAAAATGCATAAGTCAAAATTTCATGTTTATTTTACAGGCCAAGAATAAAAAAATAGAAGTTCTCAGTGATATATTGCTACAACAATCACAATCAGTCACATCTGAAGAAGAAATCCGATGTCGTCCCACCTCTTTATAAACACTGGTTATTGCTGGGACAAGTTCAAGCAATATTGAAGAACCGACAAGGAAGAAGCTCTGTACACACGTGAGGGAAGTCGCTGTTCAAACAGTATCTATTAAAACTGTACACTGTACTGTTACGTACAACAAATGGCACGGTTGAATGTTTGAAGAAACCCGGTCTGCCGAGAGCGAAGCTGAAAATCGAGTTTTAAGGAAAATTATTAAAATGCAATCGTCGTGCCCGCGCAGGAGAAGTTACCTTGAAGAGAGAGATGATTGACAAAGATGTATCTGTCGATACCTGCAAGAGGGTCGTAAAACGATTGGGCTATGTATTTTTTCCCGCTAAAGAGAACCCTTACTCACGCCTCGCCAAAAAAAGAAAAGGCTTAAATTCGCTAAAGATCATGAAAATTGGCCTGCAGACCAGTGGCGTGAAATAATATGGAGTGATGAATCTAAATTTGTGGTGACGATCCGTGATGTACGGAAAAAAGTTATCAGAAATAAAGATAAAGCATTCCATGCCGATTCTATAAAAAAAAAATGAAGTTTCCTGGATCGGTAACGATATGGGGCTGCATGTTAGGGAGTTATAATCGATAGTCAACTCTCTTTTAAGTCACACATTAATTTTATGACAAAGGCAGCAAAGTTGCTGGGCTTTGTAAGACGCAGCACAAAAACATTTAAGTGTCCTAAAACTGGAAAATATCTCGCTGAACGTTTCACACAACTATCCTCGACAACGTATTTCCAAAATTCTTGGCAGACAGTCAGCTAAAACTAACCTTGGTCTTAACTCGCCTTTAATAAGAATGTGTGGTATATATAACTACTTCAATGCCTGTTTCGATCTGGACATTTTCAATGGCTCCATGAATATTTTCAAAAGTAAGTTGAATTCAAGTATTTGACTATCTGATGTTCTGTTATGTTACCTAATGGTAGTCTTTAAGTTGTATTTTTTCTTAAGTTCTACACGTAACAAAACCTTAGTGGTTTGTTTTTTTAAATGTTGTAACTACCAAATTAATTTAATTTAAAAATTATTTAATTTTTTTCCCTAATGTTTCTGTTTTATAATTTGTAGTTTTATTTATATGTAAAATTAACCACTGTAACAGTGAATGCTGTATACACCTATAAATTGTGCACATATCAGTATAGACTTAAGAAATGAAATGTTATGTAATGTAAGTTTAATTTGTTCATTGTTGGTGTATCTTACTAAATAAATAAGGTCTGGGTCGTTTACATTTTTTAGAAGAGAACTATTAAAGCAGTAGATTTCCAAAACATTCTGGAAACGAGTCTCGTGCCCTCGACTCCAACGTTGAAACATCGTAATGCCTACAGCTTTCAACAAGATGGTGCTTCTTGTCACACTGCGAGGACAGCCAAGGCTTGGTTTAACCGGAATCAGATCCCTTCAATGGAGTGGCCGTCAAGTAGTCCCGATTTGACAGCGGTTGAGATCCTATGGTGGGAAATGAAAAAAATGCTGCTCAAGTATCCAGCAAGGTCGAAAAGCAATCTAAAGGAAAAAATTAAATCTGTCTGGTACTCAATAACTACACAACAATGAGAAGAATTGGCAGCAACGATGCCACGGAGAACAAAGGCCGTGATCGATGCTGAAGGTGACGCCACTGAGTGCTAGTGACTGATTTTGCGACGTAGAATGCGATTGACGAAGTTTATTGCGTGGATGGTTCCTCAAGAATGTATTATATTTTATTTAAATATGGAAATATTTTGTTACTTTTTTAAATTGAAAATTAACTTCATTAAATGTGTCATTAAAACCACTGTGTATTTATAATAATAAAAAATAATGATAAATAAAGTTAAATTGATTTATCTACATTTTACTTCGAATATTAGACACTTGTAATATTTGGTACTAGACGAACTCTTTGGCATTGGGGCCCGTACTAGGAGCACCTATACATAATTATAAGATAGAACTATTTAACAGTTTTTTGCATGTAGATTACAAAATTATAATAATATTTATTTCTTTGATTCATATGACAGCTTAACATACGAAATGTTTTCTAATCATGCACGCAGACTAAATAATATTCGATTACTAACATTCGCGATAACATTATGAAAAATATAATAATTGATTTTGGACAATACCCTTTTGACATCTCATCGATAGACTGCATTAAGACATTTATTTCGTTATTGAAAACTTATATATAATCCATCAAGACATAGATGGACATACTCTTGATTCATTTAGAAACATTATATGCGCAATGGAACACAATATGCTAGAAAAGTCTTAGAATCTTAAAGCAACGAATTATTAATTAGCTTCATATCTCTGCAGGAAAACCTTATTCAGAAAAGACATGAATACCAAAATCTATCTCAACTAGACAAAGAATCAATCTGTGATGTGGAGGATTAGCGGCAGTAAAAGTAACTGATAATAAAATGATAATAATGAGTGTGAATTATTTAATTTGTTTTTAAATTCACTTTTCTCATTGACATAAACAACTATTAATTTATAAGCTGTGGTTATTTCAATACTCACATTAAAAAAAATTATAGAATAACTAAATATTTTTACCCAGACATTATCTAAATACAATGTAAAAGTCGAGTTTAGAGAACCTACTAGATTACGTGTTAAAACTTGCTTAGACAATATCATTCCCAATGTGAGTTGCGCAGAAGGAGAGATGACAGTGTGAACACACAGCTCAAACTTTTAAGGTACCTGTTAGAAAATAAGTAGATTGAAATACTTATATACGTGACTTCGTTAGAAACAATAAAAAAATAACAAATTTGTATTAGCAGGATTAGTATCAGTGACGTTTACGAGACAAATAATCCGAACACTGCCTTCAATATTTTACATTACCATTTCACATTATTTTATAATCTATGTTTCCCAAAAATCAAGGTGAAAATGCATTCCGCAAAAAAGTCTAAATGGAATCTCATAGGCTAGGTAGCAAAAAGGGCATCTGTTGCTGTGGAAACATCGTCGGTCTCCTGCTACATTACTTAATCTGTATTATCCTAGACTTACTCTAGGAAACGTAAGCAAATAACTAACCTAACACAAAAGGCATAAAATGAATTCTTTATAAATCAGTCTAAAAACAAACCTATATTCTGGCAGATTTTTTAATACGATACATTTTGTGGCATGAAATGTGGAAAATGATAATTGTGTATCTTTTTAATAATTTTAATTTTATTGGTTAATTAATTTTGATTTATTATTTTAATTTTGACTTTTTTGATGATAACTAATAAAACATATCAACGTACGAATGCCTGGTATGTTTTTATGAAATAAATTTAACTTAATGGTGTTATTATTGACGAAATAAATTATTAATTATTATCTACCAATTAAGTACCAATTCTTGATTACCAATTAATTATCAATAATCGACATGTCAAGTTTCTGTAATCTCGAGTTCATCCGGCGAAACAGGAATGACCTGGTGGACACAGTATAACCACTGCATCGTAGTAAAGAGAAAAAAAACATTAGTTATAGCTGTGTGTCGTCTGAGGTCAGGCAGGTATTTAGTTCAGTTCTACTATAGACGTTTATTTAAATATTCAATAAATAATTAAAGTAAATAGCACTTAGACTAATTATGTAGTCAAACGATTTTGATTCTTTATCACTTCATTTATATTGCAAAGACTTTCAGCAATATTGCTCGGGCTTCATATTTTTGTAAAGTGCGGTCAGTTAAGCTTATTATACCTTTTATTAACGAGAAACGTGTTTTTTACACGTGTGTACAGACCGATGGCTTCAAAACAGTAAAATTGACTCACCGACGTGCAGCCACCCCCTGTCTTCATATCCATGTTCCTTCCTCGCCTCGAGGATGGCCTGGTGCAGCGCTTGCACCACTACCACGGCCAGAGTTAGCGCTGGCTCGCCCGTCGCTGACCAATTACAAACTTTATTTATTTAAAATATTTTATAGAACTTACAACTGCTCTACAATACTGCTGGTAGACAGCAAGCAGGTAAACAGCTGGTACAACAGAGCACGTGGTACGGACACCAGACTGCACGCTATATTGGCAGGCGGCAACTGGTCGGAACACATTACACCTACAGTGGACTGCCGTACCCGAAGCCACGCCCAGCTGTTTGCGGTCGTATAATACGATGTATAGTCTAAAAAAGAAGTGGGGCGTGACTTCGTAGATGACACTTACTACACAAGAGTACTCGCAGTACAGACAGCAATGAAATTCTTATTTCTTTTTGGCATCCGAAAAATAAACTGGAGTAGAAATAGATTACTTTTTCTTTCCACTAAAGATAAAAGCATGAACTTTCATAGATTTTTTGCAGCCCGCGTATTTGCACTCTAGTAACGACGTGCATTCTTGCCAGTTTAAAAATACAGCAAGTTCTTTTTCCGAGCAGCTGCGACATAAATTACGTGCAACGCACTCTTCATGCCTGCAGGGCGCTTCTAATAACGTGCCAAGCCGACGCCAGACGATAGCGGTCTACCATATTGATCTATTGAATCCCACGTCTGTTCAGCAATGTTTTGTAATTTTATGGGGTCTTCCGAAGAGGAATTTCAAAATGAATTAGCTTTTTTGGATTGACGTTTCTCAGCAATTTTATGCTTTCTTTAAAATGCGTCGCAGGTATCTAAGTTTGCATAATAAAACAAAAAGCAACGGTCTTCAAATGTGGTGTAGCGATAATTACATCACTTTCTCTTTTTACTTTATATCATAATTTTAGCACGCTTCTGACGTTCCTCATTTTCCTGATAAATGTTTTAAATAAGCAAGAAGCACTGAAAATACATTTTTATATAGCAGTGTCTCGGAGAGTGTCAAGCTGGCACGGCTGCCAACGTCGCGGAAACTGTGAAGCGTACGAAATACCAACTTAAAGCAATCTATGTTTGTCCGAAGTGGCCATGTTTTATTTGACGTCAATAAGAACAAGTAATAGTCAATGTTGAGAAATAAATATTTGAATTAGAATTGGAGGTTTTCGGCATTGAGCCCATGGGTCCGGGGTCAGGCCAACTCGCGCCTGGAACGTATCTTGAACAACATGTATCGACAGCGATCCAAGGCGGCCGTAACGCCAGCCTGTCGGCCACTTTGCCCTATATAAAAAGTAATGTATGCGATGTATTCTACCTTTTATTTTCCTTAAATTTTCTTTCCAATTTTTTTATTTATATCGCTAACAATATTAATAATATCCCTGAAAAAAAAACTTGCCTATTTTCCTTTTTTTTTTTTGTTACTTAGATTGATTTGAGGGATATTATTATTTTTCCGTTTTGTTTCTTATTATTACTCTTGAAACACTAAATTCCTAACATCTGGCGTCGGTTTGGCACGTTACGAGATATACTCTTGCCAGCTTTAAATTGGAGTCACTTCATCGCGGGTTGCTCAAGACAAAGTTTTAGCATTGAAATGCAATAAACTATGGCTTGTGTTACATCATTTGAAAGGGAATTTTGTTGCTTTCCAATCATATTAAATAATGTACAATTGATGTCACTTTCCTATAAAAACATCAAGAATTAACTGCAATAGGTCGAATTGATGACGTCTAAATAAAACGAAAATCAATGTGTTACCCCCTCGGGCCCTAATTACTGCTTGTAAACGGTTTTTCATTTGTTTGGCAGCGAGCATTATCATGCATTAACTTGAAATTTTTGCCAATAAATCCGGCATAGGGGAGCACATGGGTTAGCAGAATGTCGCTGATTTCTCTTTCTGCGGTTAGCCCCCTCTCCGACCACCACCAGGTGTGAATACCAGCTCCGTTTAGCTGCAATAGAAATGCCCGCCCACATCATACATGATCCACCCTCGCATGCCGCTGTTTCTGTAATACAACATTGTGCAAATCGCTCCCCCGGTCTGCTGTAGACTCTTCGTCGACGGTCACTAACATGCAGGCATACTCTGGTTTCGTCCGAGAACAAGATTTGGTCAATTGCTTCATATCCCATTTTAAGTGGTCGTGAAAACAAACTGTAATCGGGCCTGTCGGTGCGCTGGGGACAATTTGGGTCCAGTTGCCAGGCTGGCCTTTTTGGGGTCAAGTTTGCTTCTTTAAGTGTTCGTCTCACTGTCCACTCGCAAACAGCCCTCCCTCGAACTTCTCTACGCTGTTGCTGGATGTCCACACCGGTCAGGTGTCGATTGCGCAGAGCAGTGGTGACAATAAATCGGGCATTTCGCACCAAAGTGCATCGTTGTCGTCCTGATCCTGGTCTTCGGACTAAATTACTAGTCTCTCTGAACCTCTTTTACACCTTGGAGACACAAGACTGGCTCAAATAAAGTTGTCGCGCGATGACACGCTGAGACAAGCCTTGTCGGATAGGGACAATGATTTGAGCGGCTTCTGCAAGTGTGGTTTCCATTTTCTTAGAGCTTCAGTATTTCCAGTGACATGAAATTTAGGACTGAATACTAATTTCGTAAAAGTTCGCTTTTTATAGGTTTTTAGACTCTTTAATGGACGATATGGTTTTTTTGTTATGAAAATTGATGTCTTTTGTTTTTACGTTTTATGACATTGAATTATTTTTTTTCTCTAATATATTGAAAGAGGTTGAAAGCTATCTAAATTCCCTTTCAAATGATGTAACACAAGCTATAGTTTATTTCATTTAAATGGTAAAAGTTCGTCTTGAGCAACCCGCGATGATTCCAATTTAAAGCGCGCAAGTGTATGATATAGACGTAGAAACAAATGAAAACAAGTTTTATTATTTGATTTATAAAGGTGTCTCGAGTTAATTAGAAAATCAAGCATTTGAATAATGTGTATTCAGACGTACAATAATGTTGATTTCGCTTAAATTAGTTTTTTTTCCACCTTGAGCAGCTTGGACTGACAAGTCACCTGACGTCACAGCTCACCTTTGGACCGCAGCACGCCCGCTTTGTTGACAGAGTTGCGCACGAAGGCCACGGCGAAGTGCGCGGGGATGTCGCGCGCGCCGGGCGGCTTGTACGTCCACGTGCGGTCCGTGGCGAGGCGGCCGGCCGCGTCGTACGCCAGCCGCTCGCTCGTCCACAGCCCCAGCCCCATCGTGAACGCGCCTTCGATCTGCAACCGTTGGAAGAGTAAGTTTTATTTCGCTAAGTTTTTGTGAAATATGCAATAAAATATATTAAAAATGTGATACTAAGACCTACCGAAGTTAAAAGGAGATTTCTCTGAAAAAATATATTCTTTAATATGTAAACTATAATAAACTAAACCTAATGGACCCATTTAAAATTTTCTTTCGCTTTTGGAAAGCTAAAGTATCCACAAGTAATACCAGCTGCAAGTTGTCCCGAAATTCCCACAGAATCGGAAGTCACGCGGTGGAACCCACTAGCTATAATACATAATAGTACAGTACAATTATCAAATGAACTCTATATAGTTTTAGTTGCACAATACACAGTCCATCTGATAATGAGAGGCCATAGACATTATCCATACGTGCTGTTGATTGATTCTATACCTATTGACTGAGTCTTGCTTAATAATGCTTTGTCGCACTTTGGCTTACTTTGCTATATTGTATTATAGTTTGTGTTTACAGACCCCCTACAGCACCGTTTGCTATTTTTAGCTAGTTTCAGAAGAAGTATTAGATAAATAAATTAGATAAACTAAGAAAATATTTGCTTGTTTAGGATTTTAATACTGACTTATTAAAGTTAATAAATCTTTTGAAATGTTATAATTTTACTAGCCAGTTTTTAGGACCCACTAGAATACCAGCAACCAGTGCAACTTGCACAGATGATAATAGGTCTTTACCTATGAAACTGCCGTTTTGCCGTACTGGCCATTTCAAACGAAAATATTTTTTTTTTTGACTGATAATTCTAATTTCAAATTAATTTTATTTGACAAACATGGAATTCTTTTCATTTGTTTAATAGTAAGTGTTTTGTTTTCAACGCATTCGAACATTTTTCGTCATCATGGATAAGTTAAAAATTCGAGTAATTATGGAGTATGAGTACCGTCGTGGCAGCAAAGCGGCACGCAACATCAGCGACGTTTACCGAGCGAACACTACAAACGAACGCACCACCCGTTATTGGTTTACCCGCTTCCGTTCTGGAAATTTTGACCTGAAAAATGAACCCCGTGGTCGTCCGAAAACTTTGGTCGACAATGACGAATTAAAGGCAATTGTGGAAGCTGATGAAACTCAATCCACGGCTGAATTAGCAGCAGCTTTTGACGTTAGCATCAAAACAATATTGGCCCATTTGCGTCAAATTGGCAAGGTAAAAAAGCTTGACAAATGGGTACCCCACGAACTCAATGACCGCCAGTGCGAAGTACGCGTGGAGACGTGCCTTGCACTGCTCAGCAGGCATACAAATGAAGGAATTCTGAACCGCATTGTTACTTGTGACGAGAAATGGATCCTGTTTGACAATCGTAAGCGCTCAGCTAGTTGGTTGGACCCTGGTTCAGCACCCAAACAATGCCCTAAACGAAAACTTACCCCTAGAAAAGTGATGGTCACTGTTTGGTGGTCTAACGCGGGTGTAATTCATCACAGCTTCTTGCCAAACGGGACAAGCATTACTGCAGATGTGTACTGTGAAGAATTGAACACAATGATGGAGAAGCTCGCACGTCTCCAACCAGCTTTGGTCAATCGTTCGGCTCCACTGCTCCTGCACGACAACGCGCGACCTCATACTGCACAGCAGACGGTCTCCAAGCTACAAGAGTTGGGGTTGGAAGTTCTCCGTCATCCACCGTACTCACCAGACCTTGCGCCTACAGACTTCTACTTTTTCCAGAATTTGGTTAACTTCTTGGTGGGAAAAAAATTCAATACCCGAGAGGCAGTACAAAATGCCTTTGAAGAATTTGTTGCCTCCCGTCCAGCTGATTTCATCAAGAAAGGCATTAATAAGCTACCAATGCGTTGGCAAAGATGCATTGATTGCATGGGTTTTGATTAATAGAAATAAAAAATATATAAAAAAATTACGCTTCATTTATTTCGTGAAAAACGGCAATTTCATAGGTAAAGACCTAATATCTACTGTGATGTAACTCCAGCAAGTTCATCAATATTACATAAATTAAGCTGTGACTGACCACAGTGGCCAGTTCGTTTCATTGAAACACCAGAAGGAAAAAGAGGTTGATAAGAATATATTATGCTAATAAGACGAAAATGACATGGAACATCATAAACATAAAAACTGGAAACTTCAGGTATCATGCTACCAGGTGTTGGAACAATGTGCCAACACCTCTACGTAAAACCAACAATGTACACGTTTTTTTAAAAAAAATTAAGGTGTTTCTGATGTCCCAACAAAAACTGGGCATCAACTGGTTGCGTGCTGCCTGAACGAATGTCTTATTTTAATTTTTTTGTTTGATCTCTGTTTGTTTCGCTGCATAATAGTTCTGTTTGCCTTTTGTTCCTTGTAGTTTATCTTGAAGCCTTTTGTTTCATTTGTACTGTCTTACATGTATAAAGTAACTGATTAGTTATGTAAAATAAAAATAAAAAACTTGAGAGGTGTCAAGGGACACCCGGATGGAACGAAGTTACTATTGATAAAATATAATTGATATTGTAATATTAAAATATAATTTGCTTTTAAATGTATTAAAGTTATGACGCGTACACTTACTAAACACAGAATAATGGAGAGATTATAACGCGTATGACTTGGTTAGCACAATAGTAAAGAGAGGTTATAATGCGTACTTGCTAAAAATACGTAAGCATTTATTATTGACTGTTTAAAATGTCTACTTACCTAACTCCATCAACAATATTTTCGCGTGTGCTCGCTTCCAACATGATGCTGAGCTAGGACCATTTTACTCACAAGGAACTTAAATATTGAAGTGTGTTATATTTTATTTTCTTATATATCTAAGTCTTATATAACTTTTTCTTACTGTGTTCCTAATTTCATGCATGTAAAATGTGTTGTATTATGTTATGAGAGTAAACAAATAAATAAAAAGTGAAAAGACCGAAATAATGAGTGTAACCTTATTATTGTTAATAATATCATTAGAACAGATGAAAGTATCGCGACAGCGTTTGAAAAATATTTCGCTGACACTCCAGTTTCGACCACAAAATGTTTATTTCCATCGCCTGTGGCAGCCGAATCATTGCTTAAAGGCTGGGTTAGTGAGTGCAAGGTGTATTTCAAATTCCAACCCGTAGACACCTTGGATATTTTTTAAACGTTTAAGACAATTGATATAAAAACACTGCTGATATTTGGGGTATATCTGTAAAAAAAGTAGTTTCCATTATCTTATCTATTATGCTCCTTACCTTGTATATATTTACCATCTGTATCGCTAGTGGAAGTTTCCTGATTCAATGACGCATAGTAAAGTAACACCTTTATTTCAATGGTTAGTCCTACAGACTTTTCTATTTTAAGACCCATTTCAATATTAACAACATGTAGTAAAATTTTTGAAAAAATTATTTTAAATCAACTCAAATATTTAATTATCAACATTGATAACTACTTTTTCTTAATGACGTCAAATAAAGCATGACTCTCCCACTATCCTACTGTGAGGAGATGCTACCGACATCGAAACGATCTTCACTCTGCAGAAAAGAGCTATTCGTGGAATATATAATTAGGAAACAGAGAATCTGTAAGAGAAAAGTTTAAGAAATTGTAATATTAACCCTTGCATCACAATATATTTATGAAACTATTTTTGTCACAAGAATATTAATAAATTAAAAACTAAGAAAGATAACCCTGACAATGCTTCCTTTGTAAGAACTAGAAACGACTGCAAGTTAGCGTTGCAATGTGTAGGCTGGCTAAAAGCAGCAAACCATTTATTGGAATGACGATACGTCGTTACCTCAATAAGTTCCAGAAAACTGTTAAGGAAACGCTAACTGTAAGATCAATGCTTCAAGGGCGTGGGATTGAAATCCCCGCGGGCTGTTTCCCTTTCTGTTTGTTTAAAATAACTTGGCTGCGGCACTTCATCAGCACGCACCATCGGCTGTCATGCGTGTGCTTCTTTCCTGTCGTTGTCATATCGCATACCTCCTACCCAATGTATTTTATAAAATATATTTCTTTTAAAGAGTGCCGAGAAGTTTATGCTCCGCCGGCATTTTTTTCCTCTCAGCTTACCCACAATACCTTTTAAACACCGAAGCTAAAATGTATTTACGCAATCTCGATGACGACGAAGAAAGAGAAGACGTTCAACAATTGTAAAATGTTTACCTATGATGAAATAAAATATCTTGAATTTGAATTTTTGAATTTGAATATGAATTTAAGACGTAATAGGAAATAGCACAAAAATCGGCCAATTGCAGGTTGCAGACTGCTTATTTAGTATACTATCTCAAACAAATCCTTCACCTGTCCAACGTCCACTTCGGGGCTCATGCTGACGCCGGTATCTTCGAGTATATGCGCGCGGCGCACGTTGGTCTGCCCGGTGAGGCAGTCCAGCTCCACCTCGCACGACGCCACGCCGTACACGCTGTACTCTTCCAGGCGATCCTCTTCCGACATCATGTAGGTCGCTTGCAGAGATACGCCTGGAGGTTTTAGAGATGAATTGTTGAAATTCTGAGATATAGGAGGTGTTTTTATGTGGAATTGTGTAAATGAAAGACACAATTACTATTACTATTAAGACAAATCTTGACTAGATTTTGTGATAGTTTTAAGAATAAATTGTAACTCCTCTGATAGTCCAACATATCAGAGAATAAAATGAATAAAATAAATATGTATAATATATGAGTTACGGTGTGTAAGGATGTGGTATGTCAACACGAAGGGCCGTATTAATGAATATCACATAAATGAGCTGTCTTGAGTAAAACCGTGACACCGTGAAACAGTTTGAACAGGACAGAACAGTTGAAACAGGACAGGAAATAATATCTGATTCATTCTTGAGTGACACATCGCAGATACATCAGCCACCATGGGTTTGACAATTACTTTCGAAACAGCCTCCTGGGTGTTCACGATGTTTCCCTCCGCTGGTTCAGCAGGCGGTTTAATGCATAGTCTACAGCTCAACCACCTGCCACAAACTGTCTAAATTTATTAACCTATTTTCAACCTAGTTTCATCACAACAGAGTTCAAAATCAATTGAGGTTTGATATCTTGTGGTAGGTTGAGGTGCTGCGTTGACAGGACTAAGTTGTAATCCTAAGTGTGTTAGCAGTCCGTAAACTGAGTAACTTCATTTAGCAAATATAGTGCAAGTGGTCTGCGGAATCGCGCGGCGCTCCGCGGGCGGGCTGCACGTCGGAGTACGCAGCTGTATAATAACAGTAATGACGCCGTATTTTGGTAAGTCATTCATGGGTTTCTTCATTGTCTTCTCGCGGCGTAAGATTTGAAAGCCTATTCGTTTTTGGACTTAGTTTATATTATTTTTTAATTGCACCTCAAAGAAATAAATAAATAGAATAAAACAGAGACCATTTTATGTACTCAGAAAGACGCAGAGTACATCTCATCTAGAAGGTTCAATGAGAATATTTTTTATTCAAATCAGGTTACAAAATCCGACGACACAGTCACTTAGCAAAAAACCTTAAAAATTCTTACCCCGAAGGTAAGCCTCCTTCACCACTTCCTCCCACGACGGCGCGTTCATCTGCGCGCGCACTGGCCGCAGCCGCTCCAGCAGCACGTCGCACGCCTTCAGACAAGCGAAGGCCACGGACTCGCTCGTGATGCTCCCGTTGCTGGCCATGGCGTTGGGCGCCACGAAGCTGCAGTACCCTCGGACCGCTACTTTCTCTAAAGGCAGTTTCAGTTTAAACGCGCAAACTTGGGCGACCTTCGTGTTGATTCCTTGGCCCATCTCGATGCCGCCGTGCCCGATCATAATGCTGCCATCTGCGTGGTAAACTGAAATAGTAACTGAATAGTTTCCGGAGTAAGTTATCGGATAGGACATTATCGCGAGTGAAATGCCTCGTTTTCTCCATGCGTTGTCGGCATTGTATTTGTCAATTTCGTCCTTAAGAGCAGCGTAATGCGAGTCGGATTTGAACGTAGCGATAAGTTCGTGCATGGACTCGTGTTCAGGCGCCAAGTTCGCCAAGCGGACGTCGATGGGGTCATTGTTGGTGACGGCGGCGATGTGCTCCATTATGTGTTCCATTATGGCTGTGCCTTCCGTTGTACCTGTAAAAGAAAAAAGAGAAGATTAAAGGGTGTTTAAAATCAAAAAAACGGGAGTGAAGTGATGTCAACCGTTCAGCTACGAAATTGCCTAATTTAACCTTAATCTGCGTCTATTCAATTTATCAGTTATTCTTCAATCGTTGTATCCCCTCAGTGAATACCTGACGACGCTGTATTCCTATAGAGTTATTGAGTATTCTCCTCAAAAAGATTTTCAAAGCAATCCCTATTTAAGTGAATAACCCCGTTTTTGATTATCTAAGAAGTGTAGCCTCACTCAGGTATCAGTGAATAATAAAAGTCCTTATAGTTATCAAAATCATTAGTTACCAAAATACAAGTTTACGGATTAAAATATACGCTAATCCATTAATATCTAAACTTACAAAACTAAAATGAACACAGTTGTCTGCACATCCAAGCATTCTAACAATTTTTATGTTTTTATGTTAGTTACATAAAGAGCTAATATTTAGGTAACTATTATTCGGCCTGGGTTGGGTGGGTAACTAAGTTTCTGTTGTAACAAAACAAAGAAAAGAAGCAGTACAGTCATTTGCTGTCTCGCTCTAACGCTGGCTAGTGTGAGACGGCAACTGTAGCACCAAGTAATACAGTTCATTTTGCTCACTGTGTCGTTTTAAATTTGTGCTCACTACGGTTTTTCTTGTTGACTGTAAATATCAACGACTTGGCTAATCTTTGGACTGTGTCTTGCTTTTAGCATTACGAATGTGATTTTTTGTCATATGATAGGTCACCTCCCCAAATATCTTCTCCTTAATTATTTCATAATACTTACTGGAAACACTATACACTCGCACACACCTTCATAATAAATGATTTCAAAATGTGGGACAAAATGGACTTGTCAAATTGTATTTGACATCCGTAAAATTTTACAGTTCAAGAGGAACGTACAATATCATTAATAACATGGTTCCCGAGACTTGTCTTACAATAATAATAACACAATACAAAATAACATTGTAAAAATGTAAGATTATTTTTATAAATATGCTTGTAAATATATCTAATTTTTGGTGAAGCTGATAAAGGGTTAAGTCCATTTTAGGCCGTCAGAAAGCTTTTTGTTTCAGCACTTAATGGACGAATGGAATGCACGATAATTCGTATCATTTATGTAAATGATTATTAAAAAAAGTATCAGAACTAAAATATTTCCCAATAAGATTATCTCAATTAATAAGAAATTAAACGTGAGGAGTCTCCATACAATACCTGCGCAACGTTGGGGTTACTGATTCAATGCACAAGAAGTTTTGCTGGTGGATTATTGTAAAGATAAAGGCATAAAGCTTTTCATAAACAGTAAAGTAAACATATAAAGTATACATTTAAAACTAAATAAATAAAATCAAAAACCTTAATTATGTTAATTGTACAATCTTGCAAAGCATTATTTCGATTGCAACTATAACTTTTTGTGAGTTTTGTTTTTTTTAGTTCGGGATCCCTATCACCAAACTTCAAAATTCAAATACGTCAATCCAATATTCGCTCTGTTATTTTGCAACAAGTGGATGTGCTCTTTCAGTTTTCCTTTTTTTTGACTTTTTTTCTTCCCATGTTATTTCCTTTTTGATTTTCCTTTATATTAGAACGTATTTTATCATAAAATAAACTAAATTATCAAAAAAAAAAACTCTCCTGTGTTAGACAATAAGAACTCAAGCTAAAAACAAGCTTCATAAGCGCGGAAGGTTAAACTTGTTTGCGTCTATTAGAGTTGCACGGGGCTAGCATATAATTAGCCGAAAAGGTGTCTAAACGCGACAAACACTCGCTTCGGGTCGAGAGATAATATGGCTCAGTAGCGTCAGTTTCTCGCATTTTGAGACATTCTCGACTTGTCGCGGGTACAGACCTCTTCCTTTAAAAGCCTTTAGGTTAGTCTAATGTATAAATGTGTTTTCTTTCTATATTCTAATGAAGATTCTGGTCACGTGACTCTAGTGTTGTACGTAAGATTTCCTTTGACTTCATTATTTAATTTAAATACCAAAAACAAAAAAGTTAGTTCAATAACCTTTTAAATATGGTTTATGACTGTATCGTCAATCTATTAAAAATAATCATGACGGTATTATATGCTGAAACATCATCGGCCGACGGCTCAAACACTATGGACTTAAGCCTTTCTAACACCGAAAGTATGCTGGGAAAATATTGACGTTTCATAACCGCTTGTTTACTTTAGGTACTTGTCACAGTAATAATGCATTCGTACTATTATTGTGACTTTTGATTGAGTGTGATAAAGGTAGTTTCATCAAAAAAGGGTAAATATAAAAGTAGTTATTAGAAAGATGCAGTTATTGTACGTCATCGATTTAATATACTTTAAAATATTTACAATATATTTACAATAGGAAAAAAGCAAGGAAAAGGAAGAAAAATAGAATACAACACCTTAATTACTTTGAACACAGGACCAAGTGGCGGAAAGGCTGGCAGAGTGGCCTCGTCGCAGCGCCAGCGATACACGCTGCGCAATCTACGTTCCCTCCGAATTACAAAATGTAAATTCCTTCAAATTAATTACGTTTATTTCACTTTTATTTGTGATATATTTTAGATTTCGAATACTGCTAAGCATATACGTAAATAAATTAGTTTAAGCCGGTGATTCTAAACCCCAAGTTACGCTAAGGAATGGACAGCTAACGCATGGAAGAGATCAGACAATCAGCTAAAGGTTTTGACATTCGTTTCTTTATTACGAGGGTGGATTGAATAGTTCGCGGCCTAACATAGATAGCGTTGTCGTTTTATTATAAACTACCCTCATATGAAACCTAGACTCTTTGTTAGTCTCTGTGCAATGTTTCTCTGAGATACATGCGTAATTATTTATTTTATTGAACATTAAGTGAGAGTAAGTTTCATTAATTTTGAAAATGGATAGTTTAGAGCACCATGCCGTGATCAAATACCTCCACAAGAAACACTTAACTCCAAAGCAGATTCATGAAGATATGGTGGCTACTTTAGGAACATCTGCTCCATCGTATGAAATGATAAAAAAGTGGACAGCTGAATTTCAACGTGGACGAGAGAGCATCAAAGATGACCCCCACTCTGGACGGGTTTCTACAGCTACGACTTCAGAAAACATCGAAAAAATATGTGATCTCATCATGGGAGACAGAAGATTGAAAGTATCTGAGATAGCTGAAGCTCTAAGGATTTCATATGAACGTACACAAAACATGATCGTTAACGAGTTAGGGTTCCACAAGGTGTCAGCAAGATGGGTTTCGCGGCTCCTTTCAGTTGAACAGAAACAAACTCGGCTCACGATTTCTAAAGACTGTTTAGAGCTTTTTCAAGCTGATTCAAACGAATTTTTGGCAAGGTTTGTTACTATGGACGAAACATGGGTTCATCACTATACTTCTGAATCCAAACAACAATCCAAACACTGCAAGAGACCCGGATCTCCGACCCCCAAGAAAGCCACGGTGTGCTTTTCAGTGAACAAGGTAATGGCATCGGTTTTCTGGGATTCTAAGGGGGGTCATCTTTGTTGATTACTTAGAAAGAGGTCAAACTATAAATTCTGCATCTATCAAATCTTTGTAGCAAACCGCGGAATATGGTCTCTAGAGTTGAATAATTTAAATTCACTATCTCTCAAATATAAATCTCTAGGTAATCTATAATATGAAGTATGACAGATGCAGGCAAGCACCAATTAATCGAATAAAGAAACATAATGCACTGTATAGCAATGCATTGCAATGCAATACGCAATGTATAGTTTTTAATAATTTGGATAATATACAAAAATAAACAGAAACGAAAGCACGAATGCGTGAAATCAGTCAGTCATTGCTTTATTTGTTCTCCGCTCGGAGCGCGTGAATCGGTATTGCCAGACTGATAAGTCAATTCCGGTTGAATATAGAATAATAAAAATCGATTACTACTGTCGATCATTCATCGTTTGCACTATTTTTCATTCAAAATGTTTGATTATTTTATGACAAAATCATTCGCATTCCGCTGGTAATCGATGGCACCGGGTTTACTTATTCTGAAATTTATTTTCTTTTAAAAACTAGATTGTTGGAGGTTTTTTATTTAAAATAAGAAAGATCTGACCTATTTTTGACAATAATTACAACTTGTTTACCATTTGGCCTGCCATGACTCAACCTTCTTTAAATCGTGTATCGTTGCGTTACGGCTGATAATTGTTTGCCACAATTTTTTACCTTATGCAGCTTCGACTACTTCGAGCGTACAAATTTTGACACCCTTCACCGATATACGAGGCACTGCACAATACTGGATCAAGAGCTACTTAGAAAATAGAATGCAGTACGTAGAAATAAAGGATGTTATTGCAAATTCCACACATCAAGGTGAAGTTGAAACATTTTCATCTTCGATAAAATATAATAGGGTAGGCGTGCCCCAAGGTAGCATATTAGGTCCGCTCTTATTTCTTTTATATATTAATGACTTACCACAAATAACAGATTATCACATGACATTATATGCTGATGACATATCAATTTTAATTCCTGAGGATACAAATAAAAATATTAATGACATTATAAATTCTACTGTAGCGGACATAATTCATTGGCTTGGCGTAAATAATTTGACTGTTAATACTAATAAAACAAAATACATCCAATTTTCTAACAAAGGAGCAATGGATATGGACTTAAACGTTACATATGAGAATAAAAAGATTCAAGAAACTGAACTTCATACATTCCTTGGCATAGTATTGGACAAACATTTTACCTGGAATGACCACATAGAAAAAGTGTCCTCAAAAATAAACAGATTCGCTTATGCACTGTGGCGGCTAACAAAACTTACTAATCCAGAAACTGCTCTGAAAGCATATCACGGTTATGTAGCCTCAGTATTGAGATATGGTATTCTTTTGTGGGGAAACTGTGTAAAATTGAATAGGGCCTTCGTAGCACAAAAACAATGTATCAGAGCTTTTGCAAATATTAACTCTTGGGAATCATGTAGGCCTTTATTCAAATCTATGAGACTATTGACACTACCTAGTCTGTATTTATATGAAACTTGTTTATTCGTAAAAACAAATCCTAATTGTTTTCAAAGAAAAAAAAATTATGTCAATTTTAATACAAGGTTCCCTGATAGACTATGCCTTCCAAACATAAAAACAGACATATGTAAACGCAGTATTATATCTATGGCTGTAAAAATTTATAATAATTTACCAAATAATTTTAAATGTTTGACGATTAATAAATTTAAATCCGCCTTGAGCCACTTTCTAATCGATAAATGTTTTTATAGTACTGATGAATATTTGAATACTAATTGGAACTCTGTAAAGTATAAAAATATATAAACTATTAAGATTGCATGCTGCACGACAGTAAAATATGAGATCCTATTTGATATTAAGAACTTGACCTGTACCGTATTTTTTGCAATAAAGAATTTGAATTTGAATTTGAATTTTGAATTTGATAAATATTGGGTCATTACATATGAAATTGGCGTTTTGTAAGTGACGGACATAAAGTCAATTTTGTTTAAATATAATATATTTATTAAATCAAATTATGAACAATTGCTATGTTTTGTTATCTCATATTTAGTTCATTGATCCCTTTATTTAAAAAAAACGATTCGAAAGGGAATCAATAAAATCTTTGAAGGCGCTTTGGACTGTCCTATCGGAATTGAATTTTTCCCTTGCAAGAAGTTATCCAAATTTCAAAAAAAATTGTAATCTGTTGAATCAAGGTCCAAGGAGTACGGTGGATGGCTTAGACATTTTAATTGAAGCTCTTCTAATTTGGTAGGCGTCTGTTGTGCAGTGTGTGGTCTAGCGTTGTAGCAACCGCACAAAGCCGAAATAGGTTTGGCTTGTCGCTACTCTGGATAGACCGGAAGGGTCTCGACTTATACGATTAACAAGTAGGTTCTTTGATCAAGTGCAGCGAGTAACAGTTAATAATACGGAACATACCTTAGACTACCCTAGCCCTTGCGCTGATCTGCCACCTCGAGGGTTGTCTCCAGCCGGCTGAGATGATGGCGCCGGAGAACTTAGGTATCCTTGCACGGCAGAATTTATGTTGAAAAATGAAGATGATGTGTGTGTGAGTTGATAGCGCGGGCTTCGAACGTTCTGTCCTATTTTGTACGTTCCGTATGACAGTCGAAACGTCAACTGTCACTGTCACTGACATTGATTGAGGTAAGAACGACTTGTTTTATTTGAATTACGTTTAAAAATTACGACAACGAAACAAGCGTTGTCCTGAAGCAGCAGTGGCCTAGAGAGATTGACCAGCCTCAGATGTTTAGCAGCTCGATTTTCCATCATGGATAGTCAACATCTGCCGTAATCGTCTGGCCAGATTTAAGAAAGCTGTAGTGAGCGACACCGGGACTAGTCGACCAAACGCTCACAAGTAACCTTTTTTTGAGTCAATTTTCGCTTGGGGCAGGAGTTGGGTGGTTCGCCAGGGTTTAACCATTGCGATGAGCGTTTCCGATGGTCGTACAGGATCCACTTTTCATTATCTGTAATGATTCGATTTAAGATCCTTTTATTATTGTGCCAGTTGGGTAATGTAACGCAGCAGTCGACGCGCGTGTTTCGGTTAGCTGCACTTAGTTCATGAAGTACCCACGTCTCAAGCTTTTTCACCTTCCCAATTTGCTTCGAGTGGATTAAAACAGTTTTGTCACTAACGCCGCAGCCTACAGTAAACTAAACCTTGTTTGCGATGGATCCGCTTCCACAATAGCCTTCAATTCTTCATTATCAACTTTGGTCTCCGGCCGTCCACGAGGCTTGTTCTGCAGGTTCCAGAATGAAAACGTTGGAACCAAAACGCACTGTGTTTTCTTTTGCGACACCGCCGCCACACTCAGCATTAATACTTCGAGCCGTTTCTGCAGCACTGGTGCCACGGTGGAGCTAGTACTCGTAAATAACGCGATATTTCCAGCTTTCCATTTTGTAAACTAAGTGACGAAAAGAAAAAGCCAAAAAAGGAAGAAACAAAGGAATTACGGTTTTCGAAACACATTTGAGTAAATAGCTGTATAAATTTGAAAATGGAATTCTGAAAGAAGGAAAATGGAAACCAAAGAGGAGATGATACAGATCAAAGTGGCCAGTACGTCAAAACGCCAATTTCATATGTAAGGACCTAATATATCAAATTCAACGTGTTGTCGGGCGGCCGATTAAATCAAGACTGGTATGATGTTCACACCATTTTTGAATTTTCATTCCATTTTTGCTCCGAAGCTTACAAACGCAGACCCGAAGTTCATTTGTTTGTAAGTCAATTACTGAAAATAAATGAACAGTATACTGACTGGGCGCCCGACACCACGTGTTGCTCGCCTTGTCCGTCAGCACGCTGTAGCCGGTCACCTTCCAGCGCCGCTTGTCGTACAGGTTGGTGAGCGCTGGCAGCACCTCGGGCGCCGCCGTGTCGTTGAAGTTGTACCCACAGTCCGAGTAGTACGTTATGTTCAGCTGCTGGATGTGCCCGCTTGAGCTCACTGTCCCCTGGAAAATACGAAATACGAACCACAAAATAATTTTGAGATTATATGAGTAACATTACAACAGAAGATTCTACACTATAGTAAACCCATATTTTACAGATTTATCTAACTTATGTGCCTCTCAAATTACAACTTTATACATAACAATAACCTAAAACTACACTTACCACATAAAGTCAACACGTCGCACGCCATGCGCTTGCCCACCACTTGCATGTCAACCTCTATGCTGAGGGTATCGTACCTTGTAGTCCACGTCGCACGCCATGCGCTTGCCCACCACTTGCATGTCAACCTCTATGCTGAGGGTATCGTACCTTGTAGTCCACGTCACACGCCATGTGCTTGCCCATCACTTGCATGTCAACCTCTATGCTGAGGGTATCGTACCTTGTAGTCCACGTCACACGCCATGTGCTTGCCCACTACTTGCATGTCAACCTCTATGTTGAGGGTATCGTACCTTGTAGTCCACGTCGCACGCCATGTGCTTGCCCACCACTTGCATGTCAACCTCTATGTTGAGGGTATCGTACCTTGTAGTCCACGTCGCACGCCATGTGCTTGCCCACCACTTGCATGTCAACCTCTATGCTGAGGGTATCGTACCTTGTAGTCCACGTCGCACGCCATGTGCTTGCCCACCACTTGCATGTCAACCTCTATGTTGAGGGTATCGTACCTTGTAGTCCACGTCGCACGCCATGCGCTTGCCCATCACTTGCATGTCAACCTCTATGTTGAGGGTATCGTACCTTGTAGTCCACGTCGCACGCCATGTGCTTGCCCATCACTTGCATGTCAACCTCTATGTTGAGGGTATCGTACCTTGTAGTCCACGTCGCACGCCATGTGCTTGCCCACTACTTGCATGTCAACCTCTATGCTGAGGGTATCGTACCTTGTAGTCCACGTCGCACGCCATGTGCTTGCCCATCACTTGCATGTCAACCTCTATGTTGAGGGTATCGTACCTTGTAGTCCACGTCGCACGCCATGCGCTTGCCCATCACTTGCATGTCAACCTCTATGTTGAGGGTATCGTACCTTGTAGTCCACGTCGCACGCCATGTGCTTGCCCATCACTTGCATGTCAACCTCTATGTTGAGGGTATCGTACCTTGTAGTCCACGTCGCACGCCATGTGCTTGCCCATCACTTGCATGTCAACCTCTATGTTGAGGGTATCGTACCTTGTAGTCCACGTCGCACGCCATGTGCTTGCCCATCACTTGCATGTCAACCTCTATGCTGAGGGTATCGTACCTTGTAGTCCACGTCGCACGCCATGTGCTTGCCCATCACTTGCATGTCAACCTCTATGTTGAGGGTATCGTACCTTGTAGTCCACGTCGCACGCCATGTGCTTGCCCATCACTTGCATGTCAACCTCTATGTTGAGGGTATCGTACCTTGTAGTCCACGTCGCACGCCATGTGCTTGCCCATCACTTGCATGTCAACCTCTATGTTGAGGGTATCGTACCTTGTAGTCCACGTCGCACGCCATGTGCTTGCCCATCACTTGCATGTCAACCTCTATGTTGAGGGTATCGTACCTTGTAGTCCACGTCGCACGCCATGTGCTTGCCCATCACTTGCATGTCAACCTCTATGTTGAGGGTATCGTACCTTGTAGTCCACGTCGCACGCCATGTGCTTGCCCATCACTTGCATGTCAACCTCTATGTTGAGGGTATCGTACCTTGTAGTCCACGTCGCACGCCATGTGCTTGCCCACCACTTGCATGTCAACCTCTATGTTGAGGGTATCGTACCTTGTAGTCCACGTCGCACGCCATGTGCTTGCCCATCACTTGCATGTCAACCTCTATGTTGAGGGTATCGTACCTTGTAGTCCACGTCGCACGCCATGTGCTTGCCCACCACTTGCATGTCAACCTCTATGCTGAGGGTATCGTACCTTGTAGTCCACGTCGCACGCCATGCGCTTGCCCATCACGTGCATGTCAACCTCTATGTTGAGGGTATCGTACCTTGTAGTCCACGTCGCACGCCATGTGCTTGCCCATCACTTGCATGTCAACCTCTATGTTGAGGGTATCGTACCTTGTAGTCCACGTCGCACGCCATGTGCTTGCCCATCACTTGCATGTCAACCTCTATGCTGAGGGTATCGTACCTTGTAGTCCACGTCGCACGCCATGTGCTTGCCCACTACTTGCATGTCAACCTCTATGTTGAGGGTATCGTACCTTGTAGTCCACGTCGCACGCCATGTGCTTGCCCACTACTTGCATGTCAACCTCTATGCTGAGGGTATCGTACCTTGTAGTCCACGTCGCACGCCATGTGCTTGCCCATTACTTGCATGTCAACCTCTATGTTGAGGGTATCGTACCTTGTAGTCCACGTCGCACGCCATGTGCTTGCCCACTACTTGCATGTCAACCTCTATGCTGAGGGTATCGTACCTTGTAGTCCACGTCGCACGCCATGCGCTTGCCCATCACTTGCATGTCAACCTCTATGTTGAGGGTATCGTACCTTGTAGTCCACGTCGCACGCCATGTGCTTGCCCACTACTTGCATGTCAACCTCTATGTTGAGGGTATCGTACCTTGTAGTCCACGTCGCACGCCATGTGCTTGCCCACTACTTGCATGTCAACCTCTATGCTGAGGGTATCGTACCTTGTAGTCCACGTCGCACGCCATGTGCTTGCCCACTACTTGCATGTCAACCTCTATGCTGAGGGTATCGTACCTTGTAGTCCACGTCGCACGCCATGCGCTTGCCATCACTTGCATGTCAACCTCTATGTTGAGGGTATCGTACCTTGTAGTCCACGTCGCACGCCATGTGCTTGCCCATCACTTGCATGTCAACCTCTATGTTGAGGGTATCGTACCTTGTAGTCCACGTCGCACGCCATGTGCTTGCCCACTACTTGCATGTCAACCTCTATGCTGAGGGTATCGTACCTTGTAGTCCACGTCGCACGCCATGCGCTTGCCCATCACTTGCATGTCAACCTCTATACTGAGGGTATCGTACCTTGTAGTCCACGTCGCACGCCATGCGCTTGCCCATCACTTGCATGTCGTCTTCTATGCTGAGAGTGATAGAGGCGGGTTTGTCCTGCAGTCGCGCGACGACAGCGGCGGCGGTGGCGACGAGCGCAGAACGTGACGCTTTCCCACCGTATGCACCGCCCACGCCTCGCACGAATACTTCCACTCTGCAAAATCACAAATATAATTGGAGAATAAGAACTCCAGAACCAAAATACTTTTTCACATTCCTAAAGCCCCTCTGTAATTTTATACTTCAAAGCTTGAAAGTTTGAACTATTTCATATTGTATAAAATATATTGCGGTTTCCAACTTCGTAATCATATTCAGGTACACATTATTTCTACTCTTCCTTATACATGAGCTGACAAACAAGCTCACCAGCTGATGGTAAGCGGTATTTCGAATTGTTAACGGCTCAAGTTCGTAGAACTTGCAAGTTTCCGCTGTTTATTATTTATTCATTCTAAATGTTCAAGTTTTTATAACTCTACTTTGAGACAGCCAAATGTTGTGAAACTTTCGATTATGAGTTAAAATTCAAATTCAAATTTTTATTTCTAAATATTGACAACTTCTTGTTCCTACTGACGACAAATAAAGCATGACTCTACCACCAGTTCGGAAAAACCTTCGTGAAGAAGAACTGGCAAGAAACTTCACGGGTATATTTTTTGTCGTCTCTTAGTCTCTCAGTGTCTTTTTATGTCTATACAAAATTAAAGACGTAAGTGGATGAAGGATAAGTCGCACTACTGTAATTTGGAGTAAATCAAGGTTAAAGGTTTACTTATAATTTTTGAATTTAGTAGCTTTTGAAATTTTAATGCTTTTAAATACATTTAAAACCGTGACAAACCGTGACATGTTTAAAGATGAAATCAATATCGCATGAATTAACATTTTCCATTAGCAGTGACTGTGCAAGATTGGAACATGAATTAATACTCGAAGTAGTTGACACAGAGATGGCAGTAAAAAAATGTTCAAATGATTCAGCAACTTCTCTGTCGGTTGACAACAATTTATCATCAATTTTTAAATTATATTTGGATGGTCATTTGCTTTCCCAGTTTCCTGATTAATTATATTCCATGCAGTTTTTGAAATGTTAGTAATTTTATTATTAATGTAATTCTTTAGCTACACTGCGTAATCGTTTAAATAATTTTGAATACTTTATAACATATTCATAAAATGTCTTATTATGATTATAATAGTTCTTTCACTGTACAATTCATTTAATATATTCCTGCTTCTGCATATTCCCACTAAACCTCTAGGCTCATAAAAGTCACAGAACAAGGGACTATCTCAATGAACACTTTCTTTCCTGGATCGGGACAAATGGACAAATAAGATGGCCGCCGAGATCCCCAGATCTAACCCCGTCACATTTTTTTATGGAGTTATGTAAAAAATTTAGTTTACAAGAACCGGTATGAAAGTGTATACGAGCTACAAGCAGAACTTAGACGTATTATTCTAAATATCCACCACAATATGGTCAAAGAATCGACAGCGAGCAAAATAATCAAAAGAGTGCGACTTTGAGCATTCGATAAATTTATTTATTTATTTGGGTGTCTAACGAAAAATACACATTACAAATTAAATAATATAGCTGCAGTGTTGAGTCGTGTGCTTTTCCAGTTACAAGAAACCATAGCGTGCAAAAACAATAAACATTTGAAGTTAAAACAAAATACGACTACTCAAAGTTAATACAATTTAAAATTTAAAAAAAATTAAGGTAAAAATAAAATCTAAAAGCAAAGTTCAGCAAATACAGAACTTATATAAAGGTCTAGGAACCAGCCTGTAACTTAGTCATGATGTTCTTATTGAATTTATGCAAGTTGTTAGAAAAAATGTCTATATCCTCCGAGTCCCTGGATATGCTATTGTAAAAGTTACGTCTTGCAATGGTGGAGTGTTTTCCTAGATTAGTATCTTCGCGGTCTCAGAAGACCACATTGATGACGCGGTATTCTACGCGGGACTTTAAAAGTTACTTTGGTCAGTAGACTTGAGCAGTCAATGTGATTATTGAGTAACTTGTGTAGGAATAAAAGGTCTGTCAGTATGCGTCATGTGCTAGGAGAGAGCATTTTGAAATATATTAACCTATCAACACAGGAATTGAGAGATCTGTAAGTTCCTGAGCGATAGGCAAGATGACGTAAAAATCTTTTTTGAACTCGTTCAATCCGTGTTGCGTGTACTTCGTAGCCCGGGTTCCAGACTGTGCTGCAGTATTCAAGCTTGCTTCTGACAAGACTGTTATACAGAAGGATTGAGGTAGAAGATTTTTTTAAACTCCTTTGAGTTACGCAAAAAAAAACCCTAGTGCCCGATTGGCTGCAGTTACTGCAGTATTAATGTGTTCCAAGAAATTTAGCTAACCGTCCAGATAAACACCCAAGTCTCTAACCACAGCAACTTCTGTAATGGCAGTGCCTTTGATATTGTATACTGATTGGAATTTATTACGTTTGCGAGTAAATTTGATATGGTTACATTTAATACAATTCAAAGGCATTTTATTGTCATCACACCACTGAAGCAGGTGATCGATATCTGCTTGTAGGAGTTGTGTATCAGACTCACATCTTATGGTGCGGACTATCTTTAAATCATCGGCAAACAAATACGGAGTAGCATTAAGGAAAACATCCGACATGTCGTTAATGAATATATTAAAGAATAAAGGACCCAGATTAGAACCTTGCAGAACACCCGAAATTGCAGTATACCACTCGGACCGTTCACCCTCCACAACAACAGATGAAGGCCGTGAATGTAAGTATGATGTACACCACTCCAGAGCCACGTTAGTGATACCAAATATGTTTAATTTACTTAGCAGAATATTGTGATCAACTTTGTCGAAGGCCTTCGCGAAGTCTGTATATATGGCGTCAACTTGAAAACCTTTATCTACTGCTGATGTTAAGTCAGTTACGTAATCAGTCAGGTTCGTGTTAGTAGACTTCTTTGCCATGAAGCCATGTTGGTTTTCAGACAAATGATTTTTAACGTGTTCATAAAAAATTGTGTACACTAAAGATTCGAGGACCTTAAACAAAGTTGACAGTACTGATATTGGACGGTAATTAGATACTATTTCGCGTTTACCACTTTTGTGTATTGGCACAATCCTGGCGCGTTTCCATTCATTTGGTAACACACCTGAGGTAAGAGATGCATTAAATAGGGCCGTTACAGGTGCAGATAATGATCGTGCACAACGTGACCAGAAATACGGTGGTATATTATCAGGGCCCGCTCCTTTAGACAGATCAAGCTGAACAAGTCTTTTTTCTACTGCGTCTTGAGTAACAATGAATCCATTAAGTGCATTTACTGTAGGATTTGGTATATATGCTGGGGCATCAGCACTTGCAGGGGCGAACACCGACGAGAATTGTTCCGCAAATAAGTTAGCAACTTCCTTAGAGTTTCTGGCTGATTTATCACCTAGCATCATAACAGCTGGGGTGGAATAGTGTGATGTTCGAAGGTTCCTTATATGGGTCCAAAAGTTCTTAGGGTGTTTTTTAATAGCCTCTTCGATGATGCGTATGTACTGGTTGTAACAGTGTTTAATGAGTGTGCTGCATTCTTTTCTTAAATAATTGAATTCAATAACATCTAACGGATTATGATATTTTTTAATCTTTCGGTGAAGTTTTAATTTTTGTTTAAGAAGTCTTTTTAATTGATATGAGTACCAAGGTGGGTATTTATCAGCATTGCACAGTTTAATGGAGATGTGTCGGTTAATAACATTTCTAATTATTGTATAAAATTTTTTTAATTTGCTATCAACGTCACTATAACAGTCCAGTTCAGATGCCCAGTCAATTTGGTTTAATAGCCCTATAACTTTTTCATAATCCGCCCTATAAAAATTATGCTTTTTGACTATTGCTGGTTTCTTTTTGAGTTTTACAGATATTGCCAAAGAAAATTCTATAGGTGGATGATATCGGTCTATCTCCCTAATTGGGTTAAAAACTATGACTAATTGTTACTGCGTTCGCATCGGAAAGAATCAAATCGAGAGTTGTGTTTTGAAAATTTTGAATCCAATTAAATTGTTGAAGATCACTAAAAGAAATAAAGTCAGAAAATAAATCTTTGAGCACACCAGAACTAGTTGGTGACATAATACATGGTTCATCAATATTCTGTGATATTCAATCTATGCAGCCTAGGTTGAAGTCACCTGCTATTATTGTTGAGCTAGAATAGTTAGAGCCTACTATCATACTACAATTTTCAAGGAAACACTCAAGTACGTCGTGACGTAATGGTGGTGGTAAATAGACCGCGCATAATTTTAAAACGTCTTGCTTGGGTTAACCTTTATCTAATTCTATAGTAAGCCACAGATCCTCGCATTCCGACTCCCATTCTTGCATACGACATGATTTAATATCATTCGAGACGGCTATCAATACGCCTCATCCACTCTTTTTAAAATTATTGAGATTAGATGTTTCACGATCCCTTCTGTACACTGTGTAGTTGTTATCGAAAAGTTCTGAATCAAAAATATCACTAGAAAGCCAAGTTTCGGTAAAGATATAGACATTAAAATCGTTTTTAATTATGTTTTGACGTACGTTTGTAAGATTGGTTCTAAGGCCCCGAGTGTTTTGATAGTAACATTTAATAGAACTGAATTTTAAAAATACACATCTATTTAACATGCCTTACTAAGGTTACTAAAAGAAAAAAATTCATCATGGTCTTCTTTTCAGTTCTGACACTATGTAATTTAGCAGATAATAATCCTTATGAATCCTTTGAAAGCCTTTCGATCGGTATGATAAAACTACAAGGTAACTTTTTTTTTCGTGTTTGAGGGTTCGATTCCCGTTTTAACCATGTTATTATTAAAAAATCTATAAATGCAGTTTAATTTGTTTTTTAAATTAAAATAATGTCTTCTTTCAGTAATATATTCCATCTACAATATTCAAGGTACTTGCCCTCTGTGTGGCATAGCCGTGGGACGCCCTGTACAGTTTCTTTGAGTTTTAAATAAAACACTTTTTACCGGATATTATCGCGTATATTTTAGTTAATTTTAAAATTATTTCGACGTTTCGGCATCTTTGCAGTTGCCGTGGTCACGATAGACTAAGGTGTTGTTCATCTATTGCCAGTAATAAAAACTACATGATTGTCAATACATATTAACGCCATCTGTTTCTCAGTCTTCTCGCATAACGTCCCGGATTGACACAAAAGGCACTGACTGTGTCCTGAGTTTGCAGTCTAACAGTTTGCTGGTTTTTCATTTTGATGTTTTTAAGTAAATAATTTTAAAATTAACTAAAATATACGCGATAATATCCGGTAAAAAGTGTTTTATTTAAAGTATGTATCGTGAAAACTTAAGAAAAGTATTAATTCTTTGAGTTTGTCAGTAGGAAGACCTCGGATGTCCTCAGGAATCTTATTATAAAAGCGTACGGATGAGGAGTGACTTCATGGAGTTACTTTATGAAGGCTACTATTTTGAGCTGCCAACTAGTTTTTCCTCTTTTGTTAACATTGTGCAGATTTTTCAAATCATCAAATTTTCTAATTTATATTGGTAATGAAAGATAAGAATATTTTGTTCTGTAAATATATCTCTAAGTGGACAAAAACTCTCACAGCGCTAGCTGCTATAGATGTTTCCCAAACAGTTAGAGAGCAGCTACTCTCAAAATCTTATATTTCTGAGTATATTTATAAGATTTGTAACATCTTTGTTAGACTTTGCCTGCACCGTGTGACACAGGAGTACTTCATCCTGTAGTGAACGCCCTTAGTCTGAAGAAAGGAATATATTTGTTATAAATCTCACTTATTCTCCGGTATGGCCAAGGCCTGAGCGACAGCCACGTGCACCAGGTCCGGCCACTGCGTGCTCGCCGTCACTACGACGCTATCCCCGCTGACGGTAACGCGCGCGCACTGCCGCTCCATGCTGAAGTGGAACTGCGACGGCACGTGGAACGACCCGCTGAACTCGTACCTGTCGTTAGAGCCTGCTTCTTGGTGGTGGAGGGTGGCTTCTTCGCGGACCTGCGGCAAAGCAATCGCTTATTGATGAATTTTTTACTAGTCCCGGAGTTTCATCCACGTATTTCCTGGTACGAGACTGTGTACTGATAATAAGCATAAAGTGCCTCCCTAATGCTGTTATTTTTTATCATTTTACTAAAAAATTATTACTGAAGTAATGTATTGGCTTCCTGTAAACCTAAAAGAAAATCTGTAAACCTAAATAAAATCAACCCTAATAATATAAAAATTAAATTGAAATTATACTTATTACGTAATTCACGCAGCAAATCAATGGATTTTAATTTACTTTGAACTAAAATAACCATATTAACTTTACAATACATGTCTCATTTTAGCGAAATAATAATAATATTATTTGAACTGATTTAATAAAAAGCACCAAATAATTAGTCAAGTAATATCCGAACAGAAACACGCACAAGGCCGCACTAACCTCACAGATATTTGTCAACATTCATCGCGGAATGCTTTGTTCTCCGCCTTGAATAACTAGACCACGTCTGGTGTTACGACTGCTTGGTACTATGAATGCAGTTATATGAGACAAATGTCAAGTAATATCGGAACAGCAACACGCACAAGGCCGCACTAACCTCACAGATATTTGTCAACATTCATCGCGGAATGCTTTGTTCTCCGCCTTGAATAACTAGACCACGTCTGGTGTCACGACTGCTTGGTACTATGAATGCAGTTATATGAGACAAATGTCAAGTAATATCGGAACAGCAACACGCACAAGGCCGCACTAGCCTCACACATATTTGTCAACATTCATCGCGGAATGCTTTGTTCTCCGCCTTGAATAACTAGAACACGTTTGGTGTTACGACTGCTTGGTACTATGAATGCAGTTATATGAGACAAATGTCAAGTAATATCGGAACAGCAACACGCACAAGGCCGCACTAGCCTCACACATATTTGTCAACATTCATCGCGGAATGCTTTGTTCTCCGCCTTGAATAACTAGACCACGTCTGGTGTCACGACTGCTTGGTACTATGAATGCAGTTATATGAGACAAATGTCAAGTAATATCGGAACAGCAACACGCACAAGGCCGCACTAGCCTCACAGATATTTGTCAACATTCATCGCGGAATGCTTTGTTCTCCGCCTTGAATAACTAGACCACGTCTGGTGTTACGACTGCTTGGTACTATGAATGCAGTTATATGAGACAAATGTCAAGTAATATCGGAACAGCAACACGCACAAGGCCGCACTAGCCTCACAGATATTTGTCAACATTCATCGCGGAATGCTTTGTTCTCCGCCTTGAATAACTAGACCACGTCTGGTGTTACGACTGCTTGGTACTATGAATGCAGTTATATGAGACAAATGTCAAGTAATATCGGAACAGCAACACGCACAAGGCCGCACTAACCTCACAGATATTTGTCAACATTCATCGCGGAATGCTTTGTTCTCCGCCTTGAATAACTAGACCACGTCTGGTGTTACGACTGCTTGGTACTATGAATGCAGTTATATGAGACAAATGTCAAGTAATATCGGAACAGCAACACGCACAAGGCCGCACTAGCCTCACAGATATTTGTCAACATTCATCGCGGAATGCTTTGTTCTCCGCCTTGAATAACTAGACCACGTCTGGTGTTACGACTGCTTGGTACTATGAATGCAGTTATATGAGACAAATGTCAAGTAATATCGGAACAGCAACACGCACAAGGCCGCACTAACCTCACAGATATTTGTCAACATTCATCGCGGAATGCTTTGTTCTCCGCCTTGAATAACTAGAACATGTTGGTGTTACGACTGCTTGGTACTATGAATGCAGTTATATGAGACAAATGTCAAGTAATATCGGAACAGCAACACGCACAAGGCCGCACTAGCCTCACAGATATTTGTCAACATTCATTGCGGAATGCTTTGTTCTCCGCCTTGAATAACTAGAACATGTTGGTGTTACGACTGCTTGGTACTATGAATGCAGTTATATGAGACAAATGTCAAAGTTCAGTGTACGTAAAAACCATACATATTTTTATTAAGACTTTTGTATTTTTTTAATGAATAATAATAATAAATCCCCAGACAAACACACCAATAGTACCTATGGCCCCAAAGCACCCCAAAGTGCAGATAGTACGTACAACTACTCGTATGTATAAAGCTGGCATCGATTCTATTCAAACTAAACCACGAAAATATTCGCCATTAGTTACGTTGACGGCCGAGTGGTGTAGTGGGGAGTAGCCCAGCATCATACGCCGGAGGTCCCACGTTCGAGTCCTTTACATGTATATATGTATTAGTTAGGGAGGCGAATAGGGGAATTTTTGGTAATACTCGAGCGTGGCAGTTTAAGATATGAGAGATACCTTAGACCTAATAGAACAACCTTGTAAAGTATTTAGCTCTATATGTAGTGACGCGCACCTAGGATAGACGATCAGATTAGTAAAAAAAAATTAATAGTCTGAAATACTCGAGCACGTCAGATTAAGATATTAGGGGTTGATTTTAGTGTTTTAAGACTAAATTTAACTAATCTGACGATAAGTCCTTGACGCGACCGAGTTATAGGGTCGGGAACTTGTAAAAAAAAAAAACGTTAATCCGGCATTCTCGAGCGCGATTTTTTTATTTTTATTTTAAGAATATAATCTAAAACTTACTAAAAATACAAAATCTGCCGGTTTCCGCATGACCGGAAGTGTGGAGGAGACATTTCGTCTTCCGAAAAACGCGTTGCGGCATATAAGTCGCGAACGATACATTTTACAAAAAAAAAGTTTAAATAAACAAAAGAGGTAATTTTATTTTACACATAAAAGATCTCTTTACATTTTTGTCCAAAGTTCAAACTTTTTGACTTGAAGCATCATAAAAACTCAAACTTTTTTGAGTATATCTCGAAAACTGAGGGTGTAACTGTATACAAAAGTATTATTAACATGTACAGTTTCATGTATGTATATTATTCGATAGCCGGTTGATCCTCAAATTGTTTTTTGGACGTACCGTAAGCAAAACGAAGTGAAGAATTGAAGCAAAGAAGAGGAATTTGCCATAAACATGTAATACAGACTGAGCACTTCGCGGAAATATGCCGTCCAGCAATGACGAGACGCTTGATTCAGGTAAATTTTTGTACTTCTATAATATTCTCTCAACAAAATTACTAAATAGGAATAATTGTTACGGATGTTGCAGGCACTCAGCAGGAAAGAATTGTGGATGAGGAGCCACAATATGAAAGTTCCAGTGAAGAAGAAGAAGATGAATTGTATTGAGCAATGTATAACAATACAATTATAAAACAATTTTTATATCATTTCATTTTTTTATACAATAAATAATACAATTCGTACTACATTTCATCTACTATATATCTTGTACATTTCTCTACTATGTATCTATCGCTTTATTGTCATTCTTAAATTCCCCGTTTTATCAAGGAGAACGAAAGGAAAAAAATGAAACCAAAAAACCTTTTTCGGTCAGATTAAGAGAACCCACCAACATTTTTGTCAGATTAAGAAAATATGCTTTCAGGATACCGAGATAAACCTCCCCTATGAAAATCTGAGGCGCTCGAGTATTTCAAAAAATTTTTTTTTTTGCATTTTCAAAAATTCATCGTAACTTATCGTCACGCCAAAATCGTCAGTTTTTATAAAGGGAGCTTCCTTGGGGCCTACTTAACACCCCTTCCGAAAATCTGACGCGCTCGAGTAAATTTTTTTTTTTTACATTTTTGACTACTTTATATGCCTACCCCCACCACGCAAACCGGCAGATTAGTATACCGTTGTTATCAGAGGCACTTGGGGCATACGTAGTATGAATATCTGACGCGCTCGAGAATGCCCAAGTAACTGTTTTTTTTTACATTTTTGAAAAATCGTACACGCCAAACCCACCGCTAAAACGGTTTTTACCATACGAGACTTCTGGATGGAGATTTTGATAGGTCTCGACGGCGCCGTTGAATTACGCCATTTAGCTACCTCGCCTCCCTAACTATATGTTTACGCTGGGTTCACTGTTCGCTGTAGGATAGCACGGGCTCTGCTGACTTTGGTGCGTTCTGTCCGGGGATTTATTATTATATACATTTTTAACAGTTTTCACCGACTTAATGTGATGAGTTGACTTCGCGGGCCTTTAACCAAATAAGGACGTAAATCAAATCATCTTGGATACGTTTAATTTAAGAATTTTGTAACTGTTCTGCAGGTACTCGTTATGGCCGCTTATTGAATTAGATAAATGGTATTTTGGGCTATTACCTGCAATAATTTTTATAGAGAATTCGGAATGATGCCTGTACAAGAAATTATAATTGGGACTTCAGTTCTGAGGTCTTGTAGCACTTTTTTTAAAAGAGGGTATTGTTTACTATTGCTCTACGTTGATCTCTCTGTTTAGAGGCTGTCGTCGATGGGAACTGCTGGCGAAATACGTTTTGTAAAGCGTCTAAATATCTCCGGCATTCCTTTCCATTGTTGTAAGGTAAGTGCGCCAGATAAACCTGTTCATTTGTTCAGCTAGAGCTGGTCCGCACTGGCGCGACATATATTTATTAAGACATCACATGTCTAGCATCTTACTTATACATGTAATTTTTTTTTACCGTGCAAATCACCGTTCACCTCGAAATTTCAAAATAAAGTGAAACATTTAGAATTGAATTCAATCATTTTAGCAAAATCTAAACATCCAACCAGTGGCACAGCTAGAAGTTTTTCACTCAAAATGTTTTTAAATCACGATTCAGTCGATAAATATCTTGCATTCAAAACCACAGACCTTCAAATCTATAATATTAATAGAACAAACTTTTATTTCTTTATCTGTTAAGTTTATTAAATAGCGGTTGTACAGTTCCTCCTATTGAGACCGCAAGCAAAGCCACGTAACTTACTTGCACGCAAAAAAAATATGGTAATATCCAGTGACCTCACCCGCCTAGCCTTGTCCGGAGCGCCGAGCGCGTCCCTGACGGTCAGCACGGGCGCGGCGGAGCTCTTGTGGTACCTGACCGCCACCCGCTTGGCGGCGCGCCACGCGGTCTTCTGGTCGCTGGCGGCGACGATGCCCAGCGGCTGCCCGTAGTAACATATTTTATAAGACGCTAGTATTTCTTCTTCGAATTCCAAGCCGGGCACGTCTAGCGGGGTGAACGTGTTCTTCCCGGGGATGTCGTCGGCCTTGTAGAACGCGATGACGCCGGGCATGGCCTGTCAAGTATTTATTTTATTTTAATTTTAAATATTCAAATAAATATATATTAATAATGTCTCGCTAATGTTTATTGTGTATACATATTAGCTATTGTTTAAAAATCATTATTCTATAATAATTATTCTAATCCTACTACTGCTAAATTATCCATTATTTATTGTTCAACAGCCATTGGTTCAGTAAATTCGGATTTTCTGTAATTTTGTTTATTACTTCAATATCTGAATCCTAATTGAGAAATAAACTCAGAACGAAAACCTTTCTCGAGGTACATTTGTTAACTTTGTTTTTTGATACTGATTTTGGTTTTTCATATATTTATTTGTCAACATTGACAATTACTTGTTCTTACTGACGTGAAATGAAGCATGACTCTACCACCAGTTCGGTAAAACCTTCGTGAAGAAGAACTGACAAGAAACTTCACGGGTATATTTTTACAAAATAAATTTACAGAGTCTCTTTATGTCTATACAAAATTATTCTTATTTGCACCTGTTAGCTCGCCAAGTCTCCCTCCCCCAAGTATCCAAACGACAAACACCCTCAAACGGCACCCGTTCACGAGTTAACGCGGGGTCCAGCCATCGCCCTCCTCAACCATATCAGAGGGAAGTGAGCGACCCGTCACCCGACGCTACCTTGTGTAGTCTTGTGCGACTTGTGTCCTGAGCTGCTCGCGCGCATGGTTCATTGTGAAGTGGCATTGCTATTGTTGCCGATATCGTGAAGAAACAACATTTGCAAAAGTGTTCGTCTATCTTGTAAAAACTAATCGTGCTTACGACACAAGGTGACAAAACAAAAATCTGTTTAACAATGTATACTGCGGATAACGTGCGAAGACCAGTGATCGAATTAAAAACTGGGCAAATACCAGTACAAATACATCCGTTGAATATTAATTTTTTTTCCGAAATAACACCTTTGTTAAATTTAATCTTTATTCATAGAATTGATTGAAGTGCTTTTGAGCATAAAAAAGGTCTAAAAATACAAAACAATTAAACATAACCTCTTACGGTAGATGATACAACAATATCATTGAAAACTTTATCACAAATAACGCCATCAATTGATAAAATAAAAACCACTGATTAAAAATTAAAAAGCATTTAGATCAAAGTGGCAGCACTAAAAAAGCACACAGAGAATTAAGAAATAAAACATGGCTCTATGGACTGAAACAAGCAGATCCTTACAATGTATACGCGTATAGTATATCAGCTAGCTTGACCCTTTGAATGCCGTTGAGGGATATACCCAAAAACACAAAACGTGCCTGTGACCATGCGGTCATTGACGTTTAATTCCGTCTCGAAATTCAGAGGGAAATACGATCGTGTTTCATTCATGTACAGTCCATATCTTAAACTTAAGCACTACATAGATTTCAATTCTATATTGTTGAATATAACTTATTAAAAAACGTATTTAAGAAGCTTCCAAATCATAGTGTATTTCGTACCACTCTAATCCGTCGATTAGAGATGTTCAATAACAATCAAAGTATAGGTACTATCTAATTAAAAATATTGAAAAATTTTACTCCAATAGAAATTTTACCGTAAAAATATACAATGCATTTAAAATAACAAGGCTTTTATTTAGTTTAATAAATTTACCTGCTTTTAAGTTGCTCTAAACAAATTCAATTTGTAATGTATATATATCTGTCAGCTCTTTTTCAGTGTAGTTTTCATTTTTGATTTATCGATGTATACCTACCTACACTATTATCTCAGCACTATAATAATCCCTTAATAATTCCTTACCAACTCCGATGACGGATTTATCCACCGTTAGTGATAGGGTTGGATATTTAGTTGTATAAAGTATTAGCTGATATTTTTTCCATTTCTTTATTAATACGTTATATAAAACAGTTTGAGTTTTAAGAAGGAAGTATAAATAAAAATTCTTAGTGTTTGAAAGCAAATAAAAGGACTCTATTATTACAATTTTGTTTAATTTATGGATAAAATTAGACACAACACTATATTTTTACTCACTCATCCCGTTGAAAATATTTCGTGGCGTAGGGTAGCGATATGAATTTGCAAATGGCGGCAGTCAAAAGGTTCAAGATAATAAGTAAACAAAATGAATTGGGATGGCTACCCTACAATTATGATTTTAGTCTTCTTTATATGTAGTAATTTTTGTTAATTTGTCGGCGATTCTACCAAGTAAATAAATATCTAAACCCGAACCCTACTCGATTAGATACAATCATTTCTGGACACAGTGAATTTGTTTATACACTGTAGTATATTGTATTCATAACCCAAAAAAGCACCAAAATAGATGATTTTAGATGGTGATTTTCATTTATTCTTATAATAAAACCGGCTATTAGATAAAGAACACAATAGGAATTTCTAAAATATTCAATATAAAATCAACAAGTGTTTTTATAGGTATAACCCATGCATCCATCTATCTTACATAGAGAAGGTATGCAAAATGACTCCAAGGTTAGTCACAGAGCAATTAATATATATGTTGTTAACACGTGTTTGTTCTCGGCCATGGTTGTTGATACATGTATGTTTATTCTGGGTTCCCCCCCAGTTCGCTGCTTCGTCATCCACAACACAAGTCTGCTTACTTTGGGACTGTTCAGCTAGCGTGCTTCTCCGGGGATTTATCCGTTGATCCATAGTCTACGATACTTCTGAATAATGTACCATTCTGAAGTTTCTAAATTGTATTGATAAACAAACGAAGGAATCTTTCCTCGTCATCATAAGTATAGATTGATGTGATCCTCACCAGTGCCGCCTCCGGGTTGATGTCGGCGATGGCGCCCACGCAGATGGTGGAGGTCACAAACGCCAGGAACAACTCTCTAGGGTCGCCGCGTGAGTCACAGGTATACCTTAATTCCCCTGCACACTGAAAATATAAATATTTCAGGTTGTGATTAGGGTAATCATTTAATAACTGATTTTGTAATAGGACTATCTGATTACGTCGCACCGGTGTCTGCAGCCCCGAACGTGCCATCGAACGGGCGTGTGTGTGTTCCATTTTGAGGTCCATTTTTGGTTTTTTGTTATTTTATTTTATTTATTTAGGAACAAAAACAGCCTTCAAACTAATACCTTAACAACAACATTTACATTATACAACATTCGTAAGTTTGCAAACCAATTAAAGTGGTACTCAACATTTACATCTGACAAAGCTGCAAACAATTATTCTGTTTAACTTGAAAACTTGATAATTTTACATAAAACTTATTTAGATTCAAATTTTATAATTTTGTTTTTACTGATATGTTGAAACAAAATTACACTCTTTTGTTATTTGGGATAATGACATCCCAACGATATCATCAATTGTATTTGGTGAAAGAAGCAAATAAAAGTCTTATACGTGAACTGTATCTCAAGAGGCACATGCAAAAGCAAGCATAGGTTTAATTTCAACGCACTGGCCAGTATATTTCGGAACGATCGACAGTATGGCGTCAAGCCGGTTTACATAATCGCTCGCAGCTAACTTCAGAATAACGCGCGTGAAATGAATATGCATACCACAAAACATCACTTAACATTAATATTCGCCTTAACAACATTAGTATACCTGTTTGAGCCCCTCCAGTTTACAAACGGGTGCATTCAACGGGTAGAGCTTCTTGTCGGTGTCGAAGCTCTGCGCGCCGGAGGAGAGCTCGCGCTGGATGAGCTCGCCGCCCGAGCGGTACCGCGGCGACACGCCCGGCGCGAGGGACAGCAGGGCCTGCCGATTGTGGGGTTTGTTATGTACTGGACAAGTCCACGCAAGTCACTTTGCCATCTAGCCTCAATGGTATTAGCAAATAAATCTACATTTTCTTTTGCGTTGCGAGCCAAAGGACCATCAGGCTTGTGCAGTGATGGCAGTGCTGGGCGACAGAAGGCCATCTCGACCAACTCGGCAAGGTACCTGTGGGACAGGATGCTAGCTTGTCTCCGATTCGGCCAAAGTGGTCGAAACAAGCTCTTCTTACCACCTTTTGACGCAGCACTTGGCATCAGCTTTGTATGCTGGCTGCTTAGACTGGAGATCCACAGCTGCGCTCCTGCGAGCCTCAGCGAGGAGGCACTCAGCTGTACACCATGGGCGAGCTTTGGTCTCCAGGGATATAATTAAGAACGAAATTATGTTGTGGTCCAGAATCTAAATTCATCTTAATGCCTTTTTTTAAAGTTTCCGTGATATAACTAAACTTGCTCACAGTTACAATGAAAATTAATTTTTTTTTCTGTTTCTATATATCAGTTCTCTTTTTGATTATATGCACGTTTTCTATCGCCTAGTAGCTTTTGCAATTTTTAACTTTATTCTACGCCCGCGCTGTCTTCGTTCAGCTCACGCAAACTGCATGATATCCCAGGTTGCCCTGCTATCTATTATCCGCCGCTTAGACGTCTGGACGAGAAGAAAACGACAACACGGCCGAAAATCTACCTTATAGAACAGTCCAAGTGCTATAGTCTTCCTGCAGAGGGCAGACGGTTCAGGCAGCACCTCCGCCGGAGCCAGCTCGGTGTTCAGCGACGCGAGGCCGGTCTGCAGCGCGGCGTTCGAGAACAAGTCCAGGCCTGCGGTAGAGTACATATCATTGATTTATTAGCGATCCTTGTAAACCATCGCTACGTAACAAATTTTGTAAAAAACAACTTTAACAACTTTGATAAACAATTTATTAGAAAAAACCCCGGGCTGACGGAAAAAGCCATTATAGATTTTGTACAGCTGAAACGATTTTCATTGCCCTTTTTAGACTCTGGTTCCGTTCAGCTTTCAAACAAAGACAGCGCATGGAAGGTCGCCCCGTGCGGGAGATGCCGCCGCGGGCAGACGGAACGTTCAACTGTGCACTTCTCTCCGGGCGCCGGGGATTTCAATATAGTCGGGGTTTAATAAGTCAACGTGTCCATGTATTACAGTTTCCCGCTCATTTTATATCTCAATTTCCCTCAACTTCCAGCTACTGTTCATGGAAGAAAGAGACTGAGATGAGATAAAATCGTTACAATATATAAGTATATTTAAGGATAGATTTCTTACGTACTGGTAACGCTGACAGCACATTGTGGCCAGCGGCTCGGCCACCAAAGCTGAGCGACAAAGGCTGGCGCGGGGCTAGAAGGCGTTATTCAGCAGAATAGAATTGCTTAACGTTCGCGTGTTTGATCCGGATTTATAAAATATCCAGGGGTTGGGTTTCGCCTTGATTTTGGCCGCATTCGCATTACTCTAATAGAAGCGGACGCCGTTAATTACATCTAAGCTTATTACTTTTAATTTCATTGTTTGTTGTCAAATTCATGTATTTTTTTATGTATTAGATCATTACATATGAAATTGGCGTTTTGACGTACTGGCCACTTTGATCTGTATTATCTCCTCTTTGTTTAAGAATTCCAATTTCAAATTTATTTTTATTTTATTTTATTTGGAAAACAAACAGTGTTCTCTAACTAAAAATAATAAACTAAATAATATGTTTCTATGCAACAATTAAAAGTTTTCGCATATAAATATCAAAAATTACGATTATTAAGTTGAAAAAGTTTACGAGTTATGTTGTTATAGCATCCATAATATAATCTAACACTTAGGACTGCTTAAATAGAAGTTACAAGAAAAACAAACCTCTAAGAAACAAACAATAGTGACACACAACATAAACGGACAGGATCAGCAGAATATAAACAATATTTGTGTTTAAACAGATATCGCAGATATAATGAAAGTTGCCCGAATAAAATTAGGTAGTAGAATCAAACCAAGTCTTAGACAAAGCTTTTCTAACTTGGGCTGTGGAAGCATTGAATAGGTTAAGTTTGTTGATTATACAGCTATTTACTCACGCATTTGCGTTTATAAAACCGTAATTAATTTGTATTTTCCTCTTTTGATTTTTTCTTTGCGTCACTTAGTTTACAAAATGGAAAGCTGGAAATATCGCGTTATTTATGAGTACGAGTTCCACCGTGGCACCAGTGCTGCAGAAACGGCTCGAAGTATTAATGCTGTGTATGGCGGCGGTGTAGCAAAACAAAACACAGTACGTTTTTGGTTCCAACGTTTTCGTTCTGGACATTTCAACCTGCAGAACAAGCTCCGTGGACGGCCGGAGACCAAAGTTGATAATGAAACATTGAAGGCTATTGTGGAAGCGGATCCATCGCAAACAAGGTTTAGTTTACTGTAGGCTGCGGCGTTAGTGACAAAACTGTTTTAATCCACTCGAAGCAAATTGGGAAGGTGAAAAAGCTCGAGAGGTGGGTACTTCATGAACTAAGTGCAGCTAACCGAAACGCGCGCGTCGACTGCTGCGTTACATTACTCAACAATAATGAAAGGATCTTAAATCGAATCATTACAGGTAATGAAAAGTGGATCGGAAACGCTCATCGCAATGGTTAAACCCTGGCGAACCACCCAACTTCTGCCCCAAGCGATAATTGACTCAAAAAAAGTTAGCTTTCTGAAATCTGGCCAGACGATTACGGCAGCAACTGCAAACCATGATGGAAAAGCTAGCTGCTAAACAGCCGAGGCTGGTCAATCGCGCTAGGCCACTGCTGCTTCAGGACAACGCTAGACCACACACTGCACAACATATGGCTACCAAATTAGAGGAGCTTTCATTGGAATGTCTAAGACATCCACCGTACTCTCCGGAGCTTGCTCCAAAAGATTAACATTTTTTTCGAAATTTGAATAACTTCTTGCAAAGGAAAAAATTCAACTCCGATGGGGCAATCCAAAGCGCCTTCAAAGATTTTATTGATTCCCGTCAGAATGGTATTTATAATAAAGGGATCAATGAACTACCTATGAGATGGAAAAACATAGCAATGGTACATAATTTGATTAAATAAATATATTACATTTAAAAAAAAATTACTTTATGTTCAATTGACCTTACAAAACGCCAATTTCAAATGTAATGACTAAATACAAATTTACATACCTAGTTAGTTTTGCAATAGTTTATTGTACATTAGAGTCGGAGCCTGAGCCCAAGGCTTTTACTCTCTTTATATATTTTTAACCATGTTTCGTATCAATTTATTATGAAAAATCTTTCCGGAAAAACCATGGGTTGCAGTGTAAATTGCTAAAATAAAGTTGGAAAACCAAGTGGCGTATCACGTACATCGCATATTAAAAACTTAGTGTGAACTGATATTTCGTATTCTTTGCTTTCTGCGATTGGTTTGTGGCGACGTGAGCACCTATGTTTGGCTTTTCAATTCCATTAAGACTATTTTTGACGTTTTAGTTGTTGGTAAATAAAATAACGGAAACGGGCACCAGTCAACAGCAGCTCGGTGTGCCGGGCCCTGCTGCAGTCGGCGCGGATGTTGCCGAACACGAGGCGCGCCGCCACCACCTCGTCCACGCGGTCCACTTGGAACAGGAACCCGGCGTTCACGATGGCGTGCGCGTTCTGTGCGCGCGGCATTATCTGCGGCGTGAGGTCGCACACTCAGTTAATAAATAATAAATCAAGTTAGAGTACGTAATTAATTGATACGATACATTTAAATTCTCAACATAGACAATTACTTGTTCTTATTGACGTCAAACAAAACATGACTCTACCACCAGTTCGGAAAAACCTTCCTGAAGAAGAACTGGAAAGAAACTTCACGGGTATATTTTTTTCAAAATACAATGTCTATTTATGTCTATCCAAAATTATTCTTATTTGCACCTGTTAGCTCGGCAAGTCTCCCTCCCTCCAAGTATCCAAACGACAAACACCCTCAAACGGCACCCGTTCACGAGTTAACGCGGGGTCCAGCCATCGCCCTCCTCAACCATATCAGAGGGAAGTGAGCGACCCGTCACCCGACGCTACCATAAGAAGACGTATTTAAGTGACAATGACGCTTCAGATGTTCATCGGGACGAAGAATTCAGTGAACAAACAGACACATTACACATGTTTTGTTACAAATACTAGTGAACTCCTGTTAATGAGGGGATTATACCCAAGGGCTTTTATCATCCAAATAATCGGATAGTTTATAGTATGCTTTAGCACACGACTGTTGCTTTATAGTTTCTTTGAGTTTGTTGATAGGAAGACCTTGTATATCCCCAGGAACCTTATTATAAAAGCGTATACATTGACCCATGAATGAGTTAGTGACTTTATGAAGCCTACTATTATGAGCTGCCAGCATATTTCTTCCTCTTGTGTTAACATTGTGCAGATCTTTTTTTCATTTGAACAAGGTTATGTTCTTTTTTACATACATTAAATTTTCCAAAATATATTGTGAATGGAAAGTAAGAATATTTGTTTCCTTAAATTTACTTCTAAGTGACACCCTTGGGCCCAGCTGATAGATTGCGCGAACAGCCCTTTTCTGCAGAATAAATATAGTATCGAAGTCGGCAGCACTCCCCCACAACAGAATGCCACATGTCATGAGGCTGTGGAAGTAACCGAAATAAACTATTCGAGCTGTTGTTTCATATGAAATTTGTCTCATTTTTTTAACAGCATATGCGGCAGAGCCAAGCCTTTTCGCTAAACCATCAACATGCGGTCACCACTGCAGTTTGGCGTCTAAGTTTATGCCCAGAAATACAGTTGAGTTTACAGGAGTCAGTTCCTGGCTCTTAACTACAATGCTTTTTACTTTACCTGTTTGACATTTGGCAACGTAAACTTAACACATTTAGTTTTTGAGGAGCAAATTATTAGCTGTGTTGGAGGTACATCTATTTACTGCTCGATAATCAGTTTCTTGTCTTTTGAATTAAATAAGAAGGAAGTATCATGAGCAAACAATAGGACCTCGCGTTGATTCTTAACCACGGATGACCGACAATGACTGGGTGTGAGTTCTTGATCCTGATTTATTTCAGACTGTAAACATGCTATTTTTGTTTATGAATCGCGTCATTGCTTTTTAAATTGATTATTGTGATCAAGAGTATCTTGCAAGACATTAATATCTTTGTCAAACCCATTCACTCTCCCCTGAAGTTGGTCCCGCTGTTCTGAGACTTCAAAGCTGTGTGTGTGAGTGCAGTAACTCATGTTTCAGTGATTTGTTTCTATTTAGTAACACTGTCGTCTCTTTTTCAACAACATTGCTTTCTACCAACAACTGTTCACTTAAAGCTTTGAATTTCAAGATTAAGATTCAATTTCTCTTCTAGTTGATGAGTTGTTCAGCGAAACAGCATTTTGAAGTTATTTGTTTATGTTGTAAAAGAAAAAGTGAACGGCTGATTGGAATTAAGGTTACGTCCAATAACAAAGTAAACAGAGTCATTCTATTGCAAGATGAAACTGAAGTTACCTGTTATGGCAGCCACACACTTTCGGTTAACTTTATATTTGAGACACTACAGTCGGTCTGTAGCTACAGCGACAGTGAATGTAACGGTCCTCGTGACTTGCAATGTGCACTAAACACCATGTAATACAAAGAAGTAATGGCGCCTACGTTCCAAGCGCTGCGGCAACGTTCGTGCGACACAAGAAGTTTAATTCTCTCCCCTGGTCAGATTTAAGCGACTTACCCTCGTGGTGGTAGGTGGCATGATTAGACCTCGCCTGGGGCGGCGCTACAACCTTCCTGTTTCTATCGCCATAATACAAGGTTGAGTTGCGGGTAAAGGAAAGCGATAGTCGGAGGTCGGCAATGCATCATTTATCCGTTATCAATGAATAACAATATAATTAATTAATGAATCAATAACTCCATCATTAATGATGTCTGTGGGCACGGATGAAAAGGCGGACCGCGCGCCGCTCGCCGGCAGGACATTAGTATTTCAGCTGTGTTCGAAACATGTGAAGGTCCACAAATTGTGCTCTGCTTTTTTTACTCTTCTGTTTACTCATGCTGTAAACCGAGGACTTTCTTTTTTCTTTGATTTTCTGAATAAATAAATAAATAATATGCCGTTAAATATATCTACAAGCCGCACCTTGTAAGTCCGCAGCAGGAACTCGGGCCCCAACGGCGGCAGCCTCACGCTGTGTATCAACCTGTTCCTCAAGTCCTCCTCCAGGAACTTGTCCATCGCGAACGGAGTCTTGCATAGATCGGGGCCCACTGGGAACAATCAGACGTCATGTCGTTATGTTATGATACCTTAATTAGTATTTAAAAGTTCAAGTGAATAAGTCTGTTAGTTAGCGTTTTACCGCTTTCAAGCTTAACTAATTAATCGACCTTAAGATGTTGCGTACAGATTGTCAAGAGAAATGCGAGGGAGGCGAGGGAGGCGAGGGAGACGAAGGGTGAAAGCTTAACAGCTGAAACATTGGTTCTAATACTACTTAGAAACCCTTACACCAGGTTCACTTGCGCTGCTTTCATGATTAGTCTTTATTTTTGCTATTCAGTGATTTATTTGCTAGCACTAGGTTAAATATTGCTTTAAGTCTCATTCAGTTCAATGGAAATAAAGAGTGCCAGAGGGATATGTAACTAACACGCTAGCTGAGATCTGCGCAAGTTATTTGAACTATGTTATTTGTGACGGCGTCTGCAACAGCGCAAAGCTAGATTTAGTGCGGACAAACAAAATTAGAGGGTTCCGAATAAAGCCTCGTGGGAAGTTTTTATTCTCATAAGGTAGAGAACAGCTGTTGTAAGACGTTGATCTTCGCGTATGTCCTCTTACGTCGAAGCAAAGCGGGGGACGGACAAGATTTCTGTGTGGAGGCAGTTGGCAGTCGGGAGAGTGACGTGGGCTACATTTCATACAGATATCCCACGGGATCGAGAACAATAAAATAGAAGAGATTACTTAAAACAACTTGCGCGTCGACGGTCTCCAGCATCAAGTGGATGTCTGAAGGAAACTCGTGGTGCTGGTGCTTCAGCGCGAGGTTGCCAGCCAACGTGCCGACCTGCAAGTTCAATTTTTTTTTCATAACCGAATGCCAAAGCTAAGGTAAATAATTTTTTTAGAAAAAAGTTATGAGAATAATATGTTTTTTCTCAAAGATACCGAATGATATTTAACAAAATGATATTTGCATATGGTAGATCTACTATTCTAGAATATTTACAATAACAAATACAAAAGTATCTGCTTGTTTGTACACACACCAACAAAAAATGTGACCAAAAGCGGCATTTTTTTAAATAATGAAAAGTCGGGAATATCTCGAGTACGGTGACACTTTTACGGAGGTAATTTTGTTTTATCTAGTAGGTCACACCTCAATCTAACTTTCATTTCAGTTTGTCTTGCAGGTTATGGGACACCCTGTATAAATATAAACCATGACCCGAGAACTAACATATATGCTTGTCTCTAACCTGGGACCTTCAGCGTTTGAGGCAGCGCTACTAACCACATTTTTATACATTACCCTACCCTACTCACCCGCTACTGCTTTGCAATAACCGAACACTGTAACGAACAGATACAAACAATGCGCACTCACATTCCGCACCGGCACATGCGCTACCAGCTTCAGATGCCTGTAGAAGTCCCTCAGGTAGTGGAACTGGTCTCTCCGCGCGAGCACCCGCAGCGCGCGCGCCGCGTCCGCGACGGACAGCCCCGCGCCCAGCGCCAGCGCGCCGCCTGCGCCCGCCGCCACGCGGCTCAGTTCCTCCACGGAGGATATGTCGATGACTACTCGCGGTTCCTCGGTTACGTGGTACACGCCTGGAATATTACGATTCTTGTAAAATATTGCGGTCACACGTAGATGACGTGGGTAAATGTTTTCAAACATTGTTTGGCGAGTTTCACGACAATGCCACGTTCTGACGTCATCCTGCGGACAGGCCGGATGCCAGGCACGGAGTACACACGACATGTTATTCCACAGACAAACAAAGCCGCAGATACAGGCTGGTCTTCAATAAAACATATCAACCAGGGAAATATATGGAACTATTCTTAAACCTTCCATGTACTTTAATTGAATTCAAATTGAAAGATAAAAACTATACAGGGTATAACATTAAGGAAGCATTATAGTTAAGGGTCAGTAAATGTACTACTGTTATAATATACTGTAAAAGAATTGGAGTTATTGAGGCTGGTTAAGACTTTTACACATTTCAATTTTTTTACTTCAACATCTTTGACAGCCCTAAGTGGTTTTCATACGTACCTATGCAAGAGGCGCGCGAGGCGGCGCTCGGCGCGGTGCTCATGCATATCTAGGTAAACGTTTGTAAACAACCATTAAGGGCTGTCAAATGTGTTGAAGTTAAAAAATTTAAATTAAAAATTATGGAAGTCTTAACCAGCCCCTATAACTCCAATTTTTTACATTATATTCTAACAATGGTATATTCACTGACCCTTAAGTATTATGCTTCCTTTATGTTACACCCTATATAGAAGAAATGTACAAAAAAAATTACAAAAAAATTACCGTTCCCCGTGTTACCAGCGACAAGTCGGTAAGGTTGCGTGTTCTCTTTTAGGATCTGGAATCATTGCATTTTGTTCTCTAAGTCAAGTGAAGAGAGATTAGTTTAAAATAATGCCAGTTTTTCTAATTCCACCTATTACGTTGAACATGTACTTAGGAATGGGAGCAGTTTTGTATACGACGCAAATAACACAAAAAATTACAAAAAAATATTATTATGCAATTCAGACATTGCTATAAAATAATCTGTAAAATGACCTATTGAAGCCGCATTTGTCAAATTATGAGAAGTTGTCAGTGAACCATAAATAAAACCACCACTTTTTGCCTTCATCTCGGCATACTCAAACAAAGAATAGGTGAAATACATTTAAGTCGGGACGCAGAAAGAATGCACCCGATACAAACTCATATTTTATGACATTTCCAAACCGTTTTACAAGCATGTTTTCATACAAACCTATTGAATTCCTACATGTTCACTATCACTGCACATCTAAGACATTTGTAACTATCTCCTTACCTGAAAAACCTCCTCCGCTGTAAAGGCCTTGTACCAGCGAGTGTGCGCCACGTCCAGCTGCTTGCGCGCCTGCGCGGAGGCACTCGCGCTGAACGCCGCGTCGAACTGCGGCGTCCGGGGGCGCGGCGCGCTGACGCGGTAGCACGGGCAGAGCGCCTGGTCCAGGTCTTCTAAGTCCTGCGGGTTCAATAACAAGCGAGTCAAAAAAAATTGACTCTTGAAACATCTTTTTGATATTTGTTTAAAATTGTTTCTGTTAAAGCGCATTATATAAATAAGTACGAGGGATTCGGGGGATACAGGGCTGGGGCCGTCGCGCGACAAGTCGGTCACCGCTGAATCCTCTCGGGACTCACTTGTCTGTCTTTTGTAAAAACTAATGAATTTTACTATTTATTTCTATTCTAATAAACGATTATTTCTAGTGTAAAAACAAAGTGTTTTTTTATCCAAATTATATCTTACAATGATTTTTTTATTTTTTAACATTTTAATAGCCGGCCAACGAGCAGGCGACCGACGTGACAGCAAGCATCTTCTCCCCTGGGCACCAATAGTCGTATGCGCTTTATTTACCAATAATGAATGTGATTATGACGTCGACTGTTGATTTGTTGCCAACCGCAGGCCTCAGTTGTCATCGTATTGGTCCGACTCGGTGGGCTGTTCCCTCGAGCGGAACACAACCGAACGTGAGCGTGGTCATTACGGCGTTCACCATAAACAAGACTGTAGCGCCGCCCCAGAGATCTACACAAAAGACTACTATCACTTGGTTTAATGAATCTCATCAAGTCATTCTCATGAAATAACGATATTGTGTCAAATGGCTGAGAATGAAACTTGTCGCACCACTGACCCCGACCGAGTCAACCAGCATAAAGCCTGAACGTACTGCCGTCGGCCTTACCGTTCCACGAATACTTCCCTTCCACTTCACCTAAATCAGATACGTAGGTACATTCAAATCAAAGCACCTCTCTTTTAGGATCCGGGGTCAAAAAGCTGTTTGTATTTTAACCGACGTTCTTTCTTCAAAACGGACAGAGGAGGCTAAATGATCAGCCTTGGAACCTGAACTCTACAAAATTAATTCTTGTGACTCACTGCAACTTTCTTCTTCAGCTCGTCATTGACATCCGAAGTAAAGGTCTTGAAGGCATCCAGGATCGGCCGGTACCCCGTGCAGCGACACAAGTTGCCTCCGAACGAATTCTCCACTTCCGCCATTGAAAGATTCAGCTGAGAGTTCGCGTACATGCTGTAAAGATGCTAGTAAATGTAGTTGCCTGTAACTATTCTACATTAAATCGCGTGGTGAAGTTTTGTAATGTTTTACCTATATTAGTTCATGTAAAATACAATAAATATACTATAAGCCTGGTTACGCAGAGTTTTATTTCCGTGACCTGACGCGAGGGATTTTGGGACTTGTACATGGTCCTTCGATAGTTGCCGAAATTCGGTGATATACGAGGCTGACCCGTGCACTTCTAGGAGGGGTGCCTAAAATAGACACTAAGATTTCGACTTCCATTTGTGAACTGTACGCCGGTAATCGGAAAGGAAGTCCGAAGTTCGCCGTGCCACGCCCCTTCCGGTGCATCGACTCCTTGAAGTGGAGTTATTCAGGTAGCAAGGTTAGCGGGGAGAGCACCTCCTGTGTCGCCTGCCAAGGCCGTGTTCCAGCTACGGGGGGAGCACCTCTTCTCACGCCTTGTGACGTGACCTAGGTGCCTTACATATCACTACTTGGTACACCTACCCTGGCCTAGACAGAGTGCCAGAAGTTGCAGCCCGGCACCGGGTTAAATTACTAAAGATTTCTATACCTACGTTTTCAATGAAACTGATTTTGTGCAATAGCAATACTGTGATTGCAATTTTTGAAGATGTTTAATTTTTAATTAAAGAATTGTTTTTATATTATTTATTCTTATTGTTTGTTTAAATTTCAATGCAAAGTAAGGTAATGTTTTTGCAGCCCAATCTTAAGTTTATGTTGTATTACAGCTAGCAACATATGTTAAGTTTAAATCATTGTTATGCTTTTATGTCATACCAACCTAGATGTTAATAAGTAAATTAAGTTTTAAAATTTTTTATGTTGTTGTATTTCAACATTCTGGATGTTATATGTTTTCCACCATTGCTGCATTGGATATGTACTGGCATGCAATATTAATTAATGTTTAATTTTTGTTCTCAGTTAGTTACAATCTTTGAACTGATTTGTATGTTTTTTGATGGACGTCGGTCGATGGCGGTATGTTAAGGCCCTAACTAGCAAACTTGTAAGTGTGTAGTTCAGTCATTTGCCAATAGATGGCATATGGTGTATTTTAAATCGCGCAGTGAAGTTTTGTAATGTTTTACCTATATTAATTCATATAAATTACAATAAATCGCCCCGATGAAGGTTGACAGCATTCCCATTACATTAAGGTTATTTTACATTAGTTAAGGTGGTTTTTAGTGGGTAGGTGCCACTCGGGTGAGTCCCACATAACCGTCGCGGAAGTCGGTTGCCTGCAGCGGTATGCATTAGAGGTGCGCAAATCATGTCCCGGACCGGATTGAACATGGAACGGTTCTTTTCATTGTCGGAACTAGTTCCAGGAAACATGTCCACGGAACTATATATCCATGGAGTTAGATTTTACTTCATGCCCATGTTCTTTCATAGTTCATACGATTGGATGGAACTAAGAAGAATGCTTTATTATTACTTACATGTCTTTCGAGCTCATCAGTTGTATCGAATATACCTAGTAGAAAGACAGACATTTTTAACACTCGTATTTGTTATTTTTTAATTTATTTGACTTTTTTTTAATAACTCACAAATATGTTTATGAAAATTGTAAGTAAGGAAAGTGAAGTACATAGGATGTTTTCTTAATCAAAACACAAATTTAATACCGCAGCATTAGGTTTATTATTTCATAGCACGTAGTTCTTACATATTATATAGGTACCTTTCTCGTATACACCTGCTAAACATGAGCGCGCGCGCTCGCTTTAGCATTCACTCGGTCCTACTCAGTCTTTCGTCCCATGTTCGTTTAATCAATCGGTCTTTTTGTAACGACTGGACAAGGAATGAAGGAACTATGAACCTATTTATATTGACTTATCGGAGCGGAACGATATCGTTCCATCGTCGGACGTAGTTCTTGGAACTATTACGGTCCGGAACTACACATGTCTAGTATGCATGACGCAACTTCCACCTCCCTCCCGCGAGGGTGCTTCGGCAGCAAAAAAAAAATTACAATAAATATACTGTGGCGTGAGATTTTGGAACCTGTACACTAGGTATGGGTCGTTGACGGAAAAACCGTAACGTCAACGTTGATTTACGTTAACTAGTCGATCAACTAGTTAAATTCGTCAACGAGTTAACGCGCTACTAATGTCAACTTACAGCGTAAACTAGCGATGGTTAACTCAGGAGTGATAGATAAAAAAGATATGCATCACTCCGTTTGAATCAATCACTCTTTATATCCGTTCATATCCAAATGTATCACTGTATCTTTACAACTCACTCGCTCACGCACGCGTCGTATGATTGTCTCGCTCGCACAATGCTAGGAAAAGAAAACTCGCAACAAATAGTTTGAAAATACATAGTTTCAGAACCCGTTATTGGGTACCGATAAATAGTTTCGTTTCGATACCGCAAAATGGCGCCATCACTAAGAAACAGCTGCCGATTAAACCAAATCAATCAGTAATCTTTCATTTCATCATATCTTTTATATCTCTCATTGATATATTTGATCGAGTTGAGCTGAGCAAACCTACTGAGTAGCGAGAGTGACGCGCGGGCATGAGCAACTGATACATTTGTAATAAAGATATAAAAGAGTGATACATATCACAGTGATCGAAAGATGCATATCAATATTTTCTTTTCAGTGATACATTTTGCCCATGACTGGCGTAAACCGTTCATTCGTTGAACAGTTTTTATTCAACGCAGCGACGTTCAAAACGAGTCTACAATTCTACACTACATCTACTGACCTGACAATAATGTTATTATTGAAACAATTTGACTCAATGTACATATGTATTAGAAAACGTTTGATTGGTGGTTTTACTTAGACATTATCTCTTCATACTTTTTCTTAAGACTTAGGACTGACTGAATAAAATTCGCTATCAAGCATATTCTACCCAGGCTTATTTAAAAGATCATCTGATTCTTTGTTCATAATCAATTATTATTTACAAAATAAATCAAATTTTATTGTTTTATATTGAATATTATCTACTTTGAAACAAAATAAATCATATATCCAGTAGATTTTATTTTTGCATTTTGACATCACAAAGAATTTGTTTTTTTATAATGAAATACGTTTGTTTTTGCTTATAACTTTTCACGAATTCAAATTTCTTTGTTATTTTAGGTTCTTTATTTGTGTTTTTGCATCGAGTATTGTTATTTAGTTGATTGATTATTAAACGAGTTAAATTCATAAACGTCGTTGACCGATACAACTAGTTGATTTATAAACAGTTAACGTTAATGCGTTGAAAGGAGATCAACGGTCGATTCAAATAGTTCGTTGATTCAACGCTCACCGCTATTGTACACAAAGGAAGGATTTGTAATAACAAATTTGAAATTTCCGAGAGAATTTCTAAAATTTTTCCAACGTTAAAAAGCTTATAGATTAAATATAGGCTATATGTAATCCATAGTTTTAACGAATACGGAGTATTGTTCGTTGAACCTTCCTACCAGTTAAAGTCTCAGAAGAATTATATTTTATGTAAGAAATAGCAATCCAAGAAACGGAACTTCGTTGAACAGCGGCGTCAGCAGTGCAGTCGCTCGTTTACTGATTATTTACACAAAAAATGGTTTTAGGCGAGTTTTTATAATGTAAAAAATGCTACCCAAGTCTGTTTGTACATAGGCCCGGGGCCCCCGTCTATCGGTCTCAGATAGTATCGTCTATTTTCACTTAATAGCAGGAAATAATTACTTAAATTTACTAAAAACTTGGATTAATCAGACTTTTGACCTGTTAAATAGAATAAACTGCCCAGATAGCGCACAAATGCAGAAAAATATCAGTGCTTTGTTCCTTTGTTTCCGTACGGTCGGTTGTTGCAGTTTTCACTTTAACGTACGTGTTTTTATTTATTAGTTTCAGTTTGCTTTTTTATTTTGATCATTTAGGTTCATACTGATTATATTTAATAATAATAATAATAATCCCACAGATAATCACACCAACTGTATGGCCCCAAAAAACGTAGAGCTTGTGTTATGGATGACATACAGCGAACTGAGCCCCCCCAGTTCGCTGTATGTAACCCAGAATAAACATACATATATACATGTCAACAACCATGCCCCGAGAACAAACATCTGTGTGTGATTAATTACGACACCTTGTATTGATGACAAGCTGGACATCCTAAATTACAATATACTTTCCCTTTTTGATAAACATGCTCCCATTAAACAAGTTAAAGTTAAAAGTCCACCAGCTCCATGGCTAAATGAAAATGTACGACAGGCAATGACAAGGAGAGATAAAGCCTTTAAAAGATATCGTAGCCTACGCACTGATGAGAGTTGGTTATAATTCAAAACTGCTAGAAACAGTCGCAATCAAGCTTGTCGGTCATCAAAGCGTCGATATTTCTTTGAAAACCTTAACAATGTAACTCCAGCTCAGACCTGGAAATTTATAAACTCTATTGGAAAACTTGACGAGTCTAGTTTTCGACTTCTAGTTCTTGACTAATCTTGACGAGAATTTATTTAATCCCAATACTTTAAATAACCACTTTACCTCTGTTCCAGACTTAGACTTGTTAGTCTAACAAGACAGATTACAATATCCAAACTTAATGAGTTAGCGCGACCTACTGCAATTTTTAATTTCGAGCCTGTCACCCAGGACGATATAGCTAAACTTGTTCGCTCCTTAAACTCCAATGCTGTAGGTTGGGATGAGCTTAGTCGAAGAATGATTGTATTAAGCTTGAAATCTATTCTGCCAGTTCTAACCTATCTTATTAATTATTCTCTTGACTCTGGCCAGTTCCCGTTATGCTGGCGAAAAGCAATTGTCCGCCTGATCCCAATAAGCCGAAAAAGCCGAAACCCATCACTCTTAATAATATCCGTCCAATATCTATCCTGCCTTCATGTCTAAAATCATAGAGGGAGCAGTTCATAGACAAGTTTTTAAATATCTCACTGAAAATAGTTTACTAAATCCCTATCCGTCTGGATTTCGTTTGGGTTACAGCACGACAACTGCAGTACTTAAGGTCACAGATGATGTACGGAAGTTAACTTTTATTGTCCTAGTAGACTTTCCGAACGCATTTAACTGTGTAGATACAGACATTCCACTCACCTGCCTGTCCACGTTAAATTTTTCTTCCCATTTCTCTTAACTGGTTTTCCTCTAACCTTCGTGGGCGCCAGCAAGCCGTACGTATTAATGATTGTATTTTTGCCTGGTCTTATCTGCGCGCTGGTGGAATCCTATCCCCCATTGCTCTATATTATTTAATTTTTTATTTTTCATTTATTTAATATTTATATTTTCGTTACTCCGTCCTTGTCTTGCTCATATCATCTCTACGCTGACGACCTACAGTTGTACTGCCATTGTAGCTGGGAAAAAGTGTCGGATGCGATTGAGATCCTTAATTGCAATCTTAAAGCCATCCACGACTGGTCCTGTGATTTCGGCGTAAGGCTTAATCCTCTAAAGTGTCAGTCCATCGTAGTGGGAGGCCCGCAAATGGTTGGCCGTGTCTCAGTGATTGATATTCTTAGATTAATCTATAATGGGTTGTGAATCAGTTTTTGTTCAGATCAGTTGTTGTTAAAAATCTGGGTCTTTTAATTGATTTTTACTTATCGTGGAATCCACAAGTAACTAGCGTGTGTCAGAAAGTCAATAACGCACTACACTCGTTATATCGCTTTAAAAACTTCCTTCCAACTAAAGTTCAAATTATGCTGGTGCAATCCCCGATCATACCCGTTATTGACTATGTTGACACATGCTATTTGGATATCTGTAAGGATCAATTAAAAAGGCTGGAACGGCTTCTTAATAATTGTATCAGATTTGTGTAGTTCAGTCATTTGCCAATAGATGGCATATGGTGTATTTTAAATCGCGCAGTGAAGTTTTGAAATGTTTTACCTATATTAATTCATATAAATTACAATAAATCGCCCCGATGACGGTTGACAGCATTCCCATTACATTAAGGTTATTTTACATTAGTTAAGGTGGTTTTTAGTGGGTAGGTGCCACTCGGGTGAGTCCCACATAACCGTCGCGGAAGTCGGTTGCCTGCAGCGGTATGCATTAGAGGTGCGCAAATCATGTCCCGGACCGGATTGAACATGGAACGGTTCTTTTCATTGTCGGAACTAGTTCCAGGAAACATGTCCACGGAACTATATATCCATGGAGTTAGATTTTACTTCATGCCCATGTTCTTTCATAGTTCATACGATTGGATGGAACTAAGAAGAATGCTTTATTATTACTTACATGTCTTTCGAGCTCATCAGTTGTATCGAATATACCTAGTAGAAAGACAGACATTTTTAACACTCGTATTTGTTATTTTTTAATTTATTTGACTTTTTTTTAATAACTCACAAATATGTTTATGAAAATTGTAAGTAAGGAAAGTGAAGTACATAGGATGTTTTCTTAATCAAAACACAAATTTAATACCGCAGCATTAGGTTTATTATTTCATAGCACGTAGTTCTTACATATTATATAGGTACCTTTCTCGTATACACCTGCTAAATATGAGCGCGCGCGCTCGCTTTAGCATTCACTCGGTCCTACTCAGTCTTTCGTCCCATGTTCGTTTAATCAATCGGTCTTTTTGTAACGACTGGACAAGGAATGAAGGAACTATGAACCTATTTATATTGACTTATCGGAGCGGAACGATATCGTTCCATCGTCGGACGTAGTTCTTGGAACTATTACGGTCCGGAACTACACATGTCTAGTATGCATGACGCAACTTCCACCTCCCTCCCGCGAGGGTGCTTCGGCAGCAAAAAAAAAATTACAATAAATATACTGTGGCGTGAGATTTTGGAACCTGTACACTAGGTATGGGTCGTTGACGGAAAAACCGTAACGTCAACGTTGATTTACGTTAACTAGTCGATCAACTAGTTAAATTCGTCAACGAGTTAACGCGCTACTAATGTCAACTTACAGCGTAAACTAGCGATGGTTAACTCAGGAGTGATAGATAAAAAAGATATGCATCACTCCGTTTGAATCAATCACTCTTTATATCCGTTCATATCCAAATGTATCACTGTATCTTTACAACTCACTCGCTCACGCACGCGTCGTATGATTGTCTCGCTCGCACAATGCTAGGAAAAGAAAACTCGCAACAAATAGTTTGAAAATACATAGTTTCAGAACCCGTTATTGGGTACCGATAAATAGTTTCGTTTCGATACCGCAAAATGGCGCCATCACTAAGAAACAGCTGCCGATTAAACCAAATCAATCAGTAATCTTTCATTTCATCATATCTTTTATATCTCTCATTGATATATTTGATCGAGTTGAGCTGAGCAAACCTACTGAGTAGCGAGAGTGACGCGCGGGCATGAGCAACTGATACATTTGTGATAAAGATATAAAAGAGTGATACATATCACAGTGATCGAAAGATGCATATCAATATTTTCTTTTCAGTGATACATTTTGCCCATGACTGGCGTAAACCGTTCATTCGTTGAACAGTTTTTATTCAACGCAGCGACGTTCAAAACGAGTCTACAATTCTACACTACATCTACTGACCTGACAATAATGTTATTATTGAAACAATTTGACTCAATGTACATATGTATTAGAAAACGTTTGATTGGTGGTTTTACTTAGACATTATCTCTTCATACTTTTTCTTAAGACTTAGGACTGACTGAATAAAATTCGCTATCAAGCATATTCTACCCAGGCTTATTTAAAAGATCATCTGATTCTATGTTCATAATCAATTATTATTTACAAAATAAATCAAATTTTATTGTTTTATATTGAATATTATCTACTTTGAAACAAAATAAATCATATATCCAGTAGATTTTATTTTTGCATTTTGACATCACAAAGAATTTGTTTTTTTATAATGAAATACGTTTGTTTTTGCTTATAACTTTTCACGAATTCAAATTTCTTTGTTATTTTAGGTTCTTTACTTGTGTTTTTGCATCGAGTATTGTTATTTAGTTGATTGATTATTAAACGAGTTAAATTCATAAACGTCGTTGACCGATACAACTAGTTGATTTATAAACAGTTAACGTTAATGCGTTGAAAGGAGATCAACGGTCGATTCAAATAGTTCGTTGATTCAACGCTCACCGCTATTGTACACAAAGGAAGGATTTGTAATAACAAATTTGAAATTTCCGAGAGAATTTCTAAAATTTTTCCAACGTTAAAAAGCTTATAGATTAAATATAGGCTATATGTAATCCATAGTTTTAACGAATACGGAGTATTGTTCGTTGAACCTTCCTACCAGTTAAAGTCTCAGAAGAATTATATTTTATGTAAGAAATAGCAATCCAAGAAACGGAACTTCGTTGAACAGCGGCGTCAGCAGTGCAGTCGCTCGTTTACTGATTATTTACACAAAAAATGGTTTTAGGCGAGTTTTTATAATGTAAAAAATGCTACCCAAGTCTGTTTGTACATAGGCCCGGGGCCCCCGTCTATCGGTCTCAGATAGTATCGTCTATTTTCACTTAATAGCAGGAAATAATTACTTAAATTTACTAAAAACTTGGATTAATCAGACTTTTGACCTGTTAAATAGAATAAACTGCCCAGATAGCGCACAAATGCAGAAAAATATCAGTGCTTTGTTCCTTTGTTTCCGTACGGTCGGTTGTTGCAGTTTTCACTTTAACGTACGTGTTTTTATTTATTAGTTTCAGTTTGCTTTTTTATTTTGATCATTTAGGTTCATACTGATTATATTTAATAATAATAATAATAATCCCACAGATAATCACACCAACTGTATGGCCCCAAAAAACGTAGAGCTTGTGTTATGGATGACATACAGCGAACTGAGCCCCCCCAGTTCGCTGTATGTAACCCAGAATAAACATACATATATACATGTCAACAACCATGCCCCGAGAACAAACATCTGTGTGTGATTAATTACGACACCTTGTATTGATGACAAGCTGGACATCCTAAATTACAATATACTTTCCCTTTTTGATAAACATGCTCCCATTAAACAAGTTAAAGTTAAAAGTCCACCAGCTCCATGGCTAAATGAAAATGTACGACAGGCAATGACAAGGAGAGATAAAGCCTATAAAAGATATCGTAGCCTACGCACTGATGAGAGTTGGTTATAATTCAAAACTGCTAGAAACAGTCGCAATCAAGCTTGTCGGTCATCAAAGCGTCGATATTTCTTTGAAAACCTTAACAATGTAACTCCAGCTCAGACGTGGAAATTTATAAACTCTATTGGAAAACTTGACGAGTCTAGTTTTCGACTTCTAGTTCTTGACTAATCTTGACGAGAATTTATTTAATCCCAATACTTTAAATAACCACTTTACCTCTGTTCCAGACTTAGACTTGTTAGTCTAACAAGACAGATTACAATATCCAAACTTAATGAGTTAGCGCGACCTACTGCAATTTTTAATTTCGAGCCTGTCACCCAGGACGATATAGCTAAACTTGTTCGCTCCTTAAACTCCAATGCTGTAGGTTGGGATGAGCTTAGTCGAAGAATGATTGTATTAAGCTTGAAATCTATTCTGCCAGTTCTAACCTATCTTATTAATTATTCTCTTGACTCTGGCCAGTTCCCGTTATGCTGGCGAAAAGCAATTGTCCGCCTGATCCCAATAAGCCGAAAAAGCCGAAACCCATCACTCTTAATAATATCCGTCCAATATCTATCCTGCCTTCATGTCTAAAATCATAGAGGGAGCAGTTCATAGACAAGTTTTTAAATATCTCACTGAAAATAGTTTACTAAATCCCTATCCGTCTGGATTTCGTTTGGGTTACAGCACGACAACTGCAGTACTTAAGGTCACAGATGATGTACGGAGGTTAACTTTTATTGTCCTAGTAGACTTTCCGAACGCATTTAACTGTGTAGATACAGACATTCCACTCACCTGCCTGTCCACGTTAAATTTTTCTTCCCATTTCTCTTAACTGGTTTTCCTCTAACCTTCGTGGGCGCCAGCAAGCCGTACGTATTAATGATTGTATTTTTGCCTGGTCTTATCTGCGCGCTGGTGGAATCCTATCCCCCATTGCTCTATATTATTTAATTTTTTATTTTTTATTTATTTAATATTTATATTTTCGTTACTCCGTCCTTGTCTTGCTCATATCATCTCTACGCTGACGACCTACAGTTGTACTGCCATTGTAGCTGGGAAAAAGTGTCGGATGCGATTGAGATCCTTAATTGCAATCTTAAAGCCATCCACGACTGGTCCTGTGATTTCGGCGTAAGGCTTAATCCTCTAAAGTGTCAGTCCATCGTAGTGGGAGGCCCGCAAATGGTTGGCCGTGTCTCAGTGATTGATATTCTTAGATTAATCTATAATGGGTTGTGAATCAGTTTTTGTTCAGATCAGTTGTTGTTAAAAATCTGGGTCTTTTAATTGATTTTTACTTATCGTGGAATCCACAAGTAACTAGCGTGTGTCAGAAAGTCAATAACGCACTACACTCGTTATATCGCTTTAAAAACTTCCTTCCAACTAAAGTTCAAATTATGCTGGTGCAATCCCCGATCATACCCGTTAATGACTATGTTGACACATGCTATTTGGATATCTGTGAGGATCAATTAAAAAGGCTGGAACGGCTTCTTAATAATTGTATCAGATTTATTTTCAATTTACGTAAATTTGATCACATATATTCCTACCGTGAACAATTGCGATGATTTCCAATACGTAGACGTCGTGACACTCGCCTTTTGTGCGTGCTATATTCTGTACTCTTTAAATCAAATCAAATCAAATCATTTATTGCTTCATAGTATCGTACATAAAAGTTTTTACATAATTATATTAAGATCTACATACTATGCTGTCCATCAGCATGCAATATTATTGTTTTCAATTAGCGTTACCATAATTAAAATGATCATTTAAATACAATTTCTATTAATCATAATGTCTTACTCGCTATTATTATCTATTTTATTACATGTCGGGAGATTACAATATTTATTATATGTCAGAAGATTACTATATTTATTGTCAGGAGATTTTTTTACATTTGTAAAATTCCTCTAGGGAATACAAACATTTAGTTTTTAGCCATTTCGTGAGTACAAATTGGAATTTATTTTTTGGTAGAGTTTTAAATTCTCTAAGCAAAGCGTTATAAATTTTTATATACATCGCATAACACTGTCGGTGATACAGTTCCAGCCGCGGCATATCATTATATATCGACCTCTCTGCATGGCGTGTTGCTCTCATGACATCTCTGCCACGAGTGAAATAATATGGGTTACATTTTACAAACATGGCAGCATCCAAGATGTACATACAAGGTAACGTCATTATATGTAATGACTTAAATAGTGGCCTGCATGGTTCGTAAGGCTCCTTGCCTAACATTGCTCTAATGCATTTGTTTTTGCGCTACAAAACATTTGCGTTTCCCCAAATTAGCAACCCATAGCTTAGTATTGACGCTATGTAACCATGGTAAGCAATTAGTACTGTTGAAAAATTACATGTGTTTCTAAGTCTACTCAGAACATAAACATAACTGTTAAGCTTATTACATACATACTGTATATGATATTTCCAATGTAAATTTTTGTCAATATTTATGCCAAGAAATTTTGTGTTGTCAACTTCATTCATATTATTTTTTCCGTATCTTATATCAATTTTTGGTAGTAGTTTAGTAGGATTAAATCTAATATAGTTTGATTTCGTCAAATTAACATGAAGGTTATTATTCGATGGCCATTTAATTATTTGTTTTACAGTATTATTAATTTCATTTTCATAATTATTTATTTTACGGTCATAATTTGAAAATAATACAGAAATGTCATCCGTGAATAGGAAATATTTGTGATTTGTCAATTTAGGAAGGTCATTTATATAAAGAAGAAATAAAAGGGGCCCAAGAACACTTCCTTGCGGCACCCCAGTCTCAATTTGTCTAAATGTTGACCTGTGGATTTGTAGTTCAGCTTTGGCGTTAATATATTGTATTTCTACGGCCTGGAACCTGTTAGATAGGTACGTCTGAAACCAATTCAGAACAGTGCCTCGAATGCCATAATTTTCGAGCTTTTGTAATAATAAGTCATGTGACACAAAATCAAAAGCGCGCGTCATGTCAAAGAATATTACGGTGGTTTCTTTTTTTGAATTAAGATTCTTAGTTATTTAATTTATCAATTCGAAGACGGCCGTGACTGTTGATTTATCTCTTTGAAATCCTGATTGTTCGCTACAGATTATGTTTAATTTAATTATAAAATGTATAAGTCTTTTTTTCATCGCCTTTTCAAATATTTTTGAAAATATAGTAATAAGTGAAATAGGGCGATAGTTCTGTATATAACTTTTATCACCTTTTTTGCAAACAGGCTTGACGATTGACTTTTTAAGTATTTCTGGAAACAAACCCTCAGAAAAAGACATATTAATCAGAAAAGATAACGGTTGTGCTAATTCAGTACTAAAAAATTTAACGGCTTTGGTACAAATATCATCATATCCTACAGCATTTGTATTTTTTAAACCTTTTATCAAATGAGTCACTTCTGAAGCTGTTACAGGTTCTAGAAACATAGACTGTTCAACCCTCGTTTTGTTTGTGTTAATGCAATCGTTAACGTTACGATCTGTCAAATACTTGTTGAATTCTTCAGCTATTTCTACTGGATTTTTAATAGTCTTGCCGTCTGTTTTAATTTGTTTTATGTGACTTTCTAAGAATCGATTTTTTTTTCATTAATTAGTGTCCACGTAGTTTTACTTTTATTATTTGAGTTGGTTATGAGTCTATTATTGTACATTTTTTGTGAAATATTGAAACACTTTCGCTACAATTTAGAATAAGTTTCATAACGTTTCTTATTATCTGTAGAATTATTCTTATAAAAGTGATATCTTAAACATCGTCTTGTTCTAAAACATTGTTTCAAACCTTTAGTTATCCATTTAGGTTTCCTATACTCATTTGATATCTTGATTCTTTTTAACGGAAAACAAAGTTTATAAAAAATATCAATAATGTCAAAAAATAATGTCATAGATATGTTAATGTCCGATTGATTATAAATGTTAGAAAATGATAAAGATTTCAAGCATTGTTTAAATTTAATTAAATTTTCATCAGAAATGTCCCTACTATATTTATAATATGTCAAGGGTATTTTTTTTTAATTCTTTAGATACATGTAATATTTGTGCTGTATTATGGTCGGATAGTTCTAAATTTAGTACTTCACCCTTAGCGTCTGCTAAGTTACTAAGTAGGTGATCAATGCATGAATTTCGGCGTGTTGGTTCATTAATGTGCAAAATTAAGTTGTAGTTTTTAGCAACTTCTTTTAATCTATTGCTTCCCTTTGATGACTGAAGTGTATTAATGTTGAAATCTACAGCTAAAATAATTTTATTTTTTGTTCCAAACATCAATTTATGCAATAATTTATCTAGCTGTATGAAAAAAGAATCAATGTCTGAGATTGGAGTACGATAAATACACACTATTATAATATTACTGTTAATAATATTGATCCCACAGCATTCAAAAAATTTGTCTTTCGAGAATTTACTAGCGATATCGACTTGTTTGTATAACATTCCGTTTCTCAATAATATACACACTCCACCTCGTTTTTCATTGGTTTTTCTACAGCAAATAGCTGCGGTGCTCTCCCCTACCCTCTCAGATGAATGTTACTCTGGTTGGCCATGTTTATAAAAGTTTCAGTAAAACATAAAACATCAGGCATTTTATTTAGGCGGTGTAGATCCGATAACGTAACCTCCAACAAATTTCTTTTTGATAATAAGCCGGCAACGTGTTGACGCAATACAATAAAGTCATTGTTTTGATCGTTAGTGCGTACGCGTCGATTCACGAAAATACTCAGATTTTTTGGTGTTTCACTATTTTTGTTATGTAGTTTTAAAAAATAGTAGGGTATAGTACCTTTTCTTATTGGAGCCTTGGAACAAATTTCATAATTATTTCTTTTAATACTTGTGTGTACATCTTTTTTATTTTTCTTTACAAATGTTAAAAATTTGTTACTATAGTCGCGTTGGTCAATTAAAAGATGCAGCTTTTGGCATACCGAATCCCATGTATTACAGTCACCTACAATTTTTACATGTCATATATATCTTATTATTTAATTTACAACACTAAATACTAATATATTACATTTAGTGAAGTTTTTAAGAGCTGCGCTAAGTTCTATTAAAGTTTTGATTGGATTGGAGCCATTCTCTCCTATTGACATTATGACAGTGTCACCCTCTTTCGGTTCAAACCATTTAATCATACTTACAATTTCCTCTGCTTTAGCATATGGCTTTAGATAAGAGGTAATTTCGTACTTTCCATAAGGACTTTTGTCAGGTGATAGTTTAAACCTTTACACTGTTTGCCACCTATTATGTATATACTTTTATTACTCTCTTGAATTCCGCAGTTACTTGGAACACTAGGAAGTTGTAGCCCCGGCGCTAGCGATGATCGTAGCTCAGTCTCGCGATCGCACGATACCGTGGATTCTTCGGATTTCGGTGAAGACAAAGACTCGCCTGCGGTGACCGTATTTACTGTAAATGTTTTCCGTCTAGTTCATTTCGATCGTTTCTTTGGTTCTTGTTTTTTACTACTACTTTGTAGATTAATATTTTTTGTATCACGTTGATTAGTACACACGGATTTTAATAAGTGTACTTGGCGCGATAAATGTGATACCTCTATTTTGAGACCTAGATTTTCAATTACAAGGTTTTCCATCTCCATACTTGTACTTTCTAATTGTAATTTTAAATATGTCATTAATGTCATTATTTTTATTAATTAAGTCAAAACGGAGCCTATGTAAAAGGCGCGATTGGTAGCACCAGATTTTTCTTATTACCCACAATATATCAAAGATAAATTCTCCATCCTTCACACCACACATCAAAGACAACTGAGATCACTCCAGAGTCTACTTTTAACAACACCAGTTCATAACACTGCATCTTACTCTTTTTCCTTCGCTGTAAGAGCAGTGCATTTATGGGACGCACTGCCCATTCATATAAGGAAAGCTCCTAACAAATATCAATTTAAAATTCAATTAAAAGATCTGTTCCTGGGAGAGGTGCTCAGGAAATGATATGCTTCCAAGATTAACTTTGAAAAGTTATTTTTCCCCAAATTTCAATTACATTTATGTATGTATATGCATGTATTAATAATAATTAATGGTTATATCTATGTATACTTATATGTGCTTCATCTATTGGTTTGGTAAAATGTTTTTTTTTGCTTCCTTTCACTCAATAATAATTACCCTACCTTACCTATGTTCTTTGTCATGACTCCACTTCTTTGCAACTTTGTTTACACCGGCTCTACTACCTAACGGTTGGCTGGTAGATAATGCCTTGTGGCATTAAGCCACCCTGTACAATACAATGTGTGCAAATTTTAAATAAATAAAAAAATAATCTGAGATGTTGCCAAGCCTCAAAAAATTTATCTCATCTTCTCAATCTTAGTCAGAGCAATCGTGAGGTGGGCTGCGGGGTGAGACGCGAGAGGTTCGCCCAAACTGCTAAGTCACCGTATAGAGCCATTCGGGAGCTGTACAGTAGGGTTGACGCGCGTCGAATTATTTTTGAATTAATAAAAATGGTTGTTCGGGCACCTCCGTTGGCGTTCGGTTGCGCTCGGTTCGAGAGATGCAACGATCGTATGGGAGCCGGGGGGCCGCCACTTCACCTTACGCATTGCCGAGGGCCGCACGTATTCGATAGTTCATCTGCCTTTGTACTTATAAATTTCAATATATCCAGTGTGTAATACAGTCCGCTTTTCATTCAAGTCCCTACATAGGACCCTAACAAATGGTCCTTGACTCGCCGTGTTTGAAGAATTAGTACACTGTTGGTGGACTTTGGACTCGTCGAATTTCGAAAGCGCCGCGTCATACTGCGTACGCGGCTTTGGAGTCTCAAGATTTGATGAAGACGATTAACAATTAAGACTATAATCTGAAGAGCGTCTTCTATTTCGGCATTTGAGGATTTTGGCGATTAAAAGTCGAAATATACACCGAATCATCGCTTTTCGTGAGAATTTATTGCCTGTTGGTTACTGAGGATAGCGACGTGTTGTGAGTCTGTTCCAATTTATTCCTTCTTCCCTTAAAATCTATTTCGAGCCTTTGCAATTTCAATTTCATAATTTCATTAAATCTAACCTAACTTCTACTGCCTTTTGAGTTAAATAAGTAAGCTTGCCTCCCAGCGGCTAGCTGGCCGTTTGTCGGTCAAGGTCATACGCCTATTCATTCTTGCTGTTTGGTGACTTTTGTTTATTTGCTTACGCATTTTTTGTGACTTTAGCGCCTGTAATTATTATTTCCTTTTCTTTCATTTCTGTGGCATAATTAAGTTTTACAATGGCTACCGAGGATATGCTTTATAGGAAACGTAGTGCAATGAAAGCAAAACTCACGAACATTTCTAAATATTTAGAAACTCTGTCTAGCTGTAAAGTATTAACAGACCTTCAACGCATCGAACTGGAGGGTCGTATTAGAAAATTTGATGCCTTATACGACGAATTCGATCAATTACAGCTGGACATAGAAGTGAAAACCGACGTCCCGGACGAAGAGTATGCAAAAAGAGCCAAGTTTGAGGAGTAATACCACACAATAGCGGCCCAGGCACGCTGCCGGCTGACTAGCGCCAGCGCACGCGCCGGTGTCAGCGACGGTGGGTCTGTAGCGGGCTCAGCAAGCAAACAACCAGGTGGATCGTTCCAACATAACATTCGCTTACCGAAAATTGATTTGCCTAACTTTGATGGTAGTTATCAGTACTGGCTTGAGTATAGAGATACCTTTTTGTCACTAACCCATAACAGTAGCTGCATAGATGACATAAGTAAATTCCACTACCTGCGCGCTTCACTTAAGAGTAATGCACAAGAAATAATTAAACACATAGATTTGTAAAGGCGATAATTATGAGATGGCATGGAATTTACTTTGTGAGCGATACAACAATAGTAGGCTTTTAGTGAATAATCACCTGCAGGCATTGTTCAATGTTGGACAAGTATCTAATGAATCTAGTATGTCTTTGCGTCATCTCATAGATGTTATTAATAAAAATATCAGTGCGCTTAAAACATTGAACGAGCCCACGGAGTACTGGGATACGCTGATTGTGTACATGATTTCCAGTAAATTAGATTCTTTTACAAGTAGATGTTTGGAAGAGTACCGTAATACTTTGAATAAATCACCAACCTTAACTCAATTTTGCACATTTATTAGTAACAAAGCAGATTTATCGGAAACAATAGAGGAAAACCAAAAGCCAAATAAGTCAATGAATGTAGAGAATAAATCAAAAAGCTTTATAATTGCAAATAACAATAGCAATAAATTACATCAAATAAAAAGTAATAAAAATATGAACAATATAATATAATGTCCCTAATGTTTAAAAAATCGTTTATTATACACATGTGAAATTTTAGAAGCTTGTCTATACCTACAAGAATAAATGAGGCAAAGGAATGTAAGGTTTGTTTTAACTGTTTACGTTCGGGTCATCTTACTAAACGATGTAGATTATCGCGCTGTAAATACTGTAAAAGCAGACATAACACACTTCTGCATGTAGAAGAGCACATTTCCACGTCAGTTCAAGATCCTTTGCCTAGTAGTGTTGCCCTACCTACTAAGATCTCTGGAGACGCCTCCTTACCTAGTTGCACGCCTGACAATGTCGCTGTATCAAGCAACACTTCTATGCAGCATACTATCTCTATGCATATTTTGCTTTCCACAGCACTGGTGAAAGTAGTGAGTAGTGGCAAGAAGTTCAACGCGAGAGTGCTGCTCGACAATGGTAGCACAGCCAATTTTGTTACTCAGGCTCTGTGTGATAAGCTCTGGTTAGCGCCACACAACACAAACTCCACGGTAACAGGTATTAATAACCAGACCTCTATGAGTACACAGTCTTGGAACTTTTATATCGAATCACGCAACGGCAAATACAAGGCGAATATTAATTGTTTAATTTCGCCCGACATCACGAAAGTATTGCCTACTTCTATGATTGATATCAATTCCAATACCATCTCACCTACAGCTATCTGAACCTTCCTTTTATGTTCCATCAGCTGTGGATATTTTGGTTGGAGCTCGGGTATGTTGGGATGTGCTAGGTACCGCATCTATTAGCCTAGGCAAAAATAAACCTAAGCTATGTGACACAAAATTCGGATGGACTGTATCAGGCCCGGTGGCGCTTCCATCACATTCATCCGCGACCAAGTCACACCTTTGTAATTTTGGTTTAAACGATTTGCATTGTAGTGTAATTAAGTTCTGGGAGCTTGATTCTGTAGCACCAAAGCACGCTCTATCTCAAGAGGAACGAGCTTGCGAGGAAAGTTTTTATCGTAATCCTACTCGCGATAATAACGGTAGTTTTGTAGTAACTCTACCTCTTAGAGAGGATGTGCATGTCTTAGGTGACTCCTATGAAATGGCAAAGCGTCGTTTTCTGTCACCGGTGATCCTGTGTTTAAGGATAGATACGTCTCTTTTATGGAGGAATACGAGCGTCTGGGCCACATGACTGAGAATAATTCACAAGTTAATCGCTCGGAAGATAGAGTTGATTATTTTTTGCCTCATCATGGAGTTACTAAGGAGTCCAGCACGACAACTAAACTCCGGGCAGTCTTCGAGGCTTCAGCTGCAACCACAATTGGTAAATTGTTAAATGATATCCAAATGGTAGGTCCCACTGTCCAGGATGATCTTTTTTCAGTTTTGATTCGTTTTCGCCAGCACAGGTTTGTTATTTCTGGTGACATAAAACATTTTTATAGAGGTGTAGCCGTCAGTCCTTCGCAACGTTCTTTGCAACAAATTATATTTCGAACTGATCCTAAGTTACCTTTAAAAACGTACCGCCTTAACACAGTTACATATGGTACAGCTTCCGCTCCTTACTTAGCGACAAAATACTTAGTTAGTCTCGCTACCCATGCAACTAAAGAGTCTCCATTCAATGTGATTCGACGACTATTTGAGTGGGGGCGACTCAGTCGCAGGCTTAGTAGAGTTAGCTAGGGAAGTTATTTTAGCATCGGCTAATTTCCATCTTCGAAAATGGCAGTCTAATAGTGAGCAGGTTTTAAAACAATTACCAGAAGTGTCAGAAAACGAAAACAGCCTAAATCTTTCTGAAAATAAAAACCTGCCCTCGAAAACATTAGGCCTACACTGGCTATGCAATTCAGACTATTGAGCATTCTGTATCGGCATCGACAACAGCAAAGGAGTGACAAAGCGTCATATTCTTTCGACTATTAGTCAAATCTTTGATCCCTTAGGTCTTGTAGGACCATGTGTTATAGAAAAAATTATGGATTGCAAAGTGTGACTGGGACGATCAAGTGTCAGAGGAAATTCATGATCTTTGGCTGTCTTTTGCAAATTCTTTGCCATGTCTTAATGCTTTAAAAATTAATCGGCGGGTTTTAAGTGAAAACTCACAAAACATGAAATTCACGTTTTTACAGACTCATCTGAACAAGCCTATGGTGCGTGCATATACGGACGCTCGGTAGACGATTAAGGGTCAGTTAGTGTTCATCTTTTAGCTTCTAAAAACCGTGTGGCCCCAATCAAAACGGAGACAATTCCACGCCTCTAGCTTTGTGGCGCACTTGTAGGAACGAGACTGTGTACTAAGGTTCTGAGTTCTCTTACCTTGCCAATTGACTCTTGTTACTTTCGGTGCGACTCTACCACAGTGCCAAGTAGGTTGTCGATGGCGCCAAATTTGTTAAAGCCCTTCGTACGAAATCGAGTCCACGAAATACAAGAAAGCACTGCAGGCCATGCGTGGAGGTATGTGCCATCGAAGGATAACCCGGCGGACCTTGTTTCTCGCGGGCTGAAGGCTGACCTTATCAGCGATTGTACTTTGTGGTGGTCAAGACCGCAATTTTTGCTAAGCGATAAAAAGGCCTGGCCCAAGATGCCAAATAAGAACGAGAAACAATATTTACCAGAAGTAGCATCTCATTTTCAAAATCATACATCGAATCATCATTTAATTTCGTTGCATGACTCATCATATAATCAATCAATCATCAATTCATTTATTCATAAGTATTCCAATTTTGGTAAATTAAATAGAGTTGTAGCTTATTTAATTAGATTTATTTACAACATAAAACATAAAAATAAGAAAGAGAAGGGTTCGCTTTCTAATCGAGAACATAATGAATCATTTAAATTAATTATCCGTCAATCCCAAATTGAAATGAGGAATATGTTCTACTGCAATCAAGTAAGACATTGCTTCGTAAAAATAGGCTTCTATCTTTGAGTCCATTTATTAATACAGATGGTATCATTCGCGCAGGAGGTAGACTTGATAATTCACCCTACGACTACGACGTGAAACATCCTATTTTATTGTGTCATAAACACCATATCACAAAAATATTATTCCTAAAATATCATAAAGATTTATTACATGCTGGTCCACAACTGCTGTTAGCAAATATTCGACAGACTTATTGGCCCCTAGGTGGCAAAACCTTGCTAAGGCTATAGTTAGAAAATGCATTAAATGTTTAAACATAAATGTCAAAATGTGCAACCAATTATGGGGCAACTGCCCACTTCAAGGACACTTTTAGAATATCCTTTTTTAAATTGTAGTGTTGACTATGCCGGGCCAGTATTGATAGCAGACCGAAAGGGGCGAGGGTGTAAGCTTATAAAGTCTTACCTATGCATTTTTGTTTGCCTTGCAGTTAAAGCTGTTCATATCGAGCTTGTTACAGACCTATCCATAGAGGCTTATATGGCGGCCTTAAACCGTTATGTAGCTCGTCGTGGCAAGCCACATAGTATCCTGTCCAACAATGGCAATTGTGTGGGATCTTGTAATCATCATCATCATCATCAGCCCATATTCGTCCACTGCTGGACATAGGCCTCCCCAATTTCACGCCATCGAGGTCTATCCTCGGCTACTCGCATCCAGCTCCTGCCAGCCATCCCGCGCAAATCATCACTCCACCGTGTCTGAGGACGTCCTACACTACTAATGAAATGCAACAATTATTACAAGATTCAAATCTTGAATTCGAGGTTGCGCAGCAAGGTATCAAATTTAGTTTTGTCCCACCATACTCTCCTCACTTCAATGGTTGGCTGAAGCTGCTGTTCGCTCAACAAAGCACCACTTAAGAAGGTTATTAAACCTCACGCATTTCACCTTCGAGGAAATGGTCACTTGTTTGACTCAAATCGAGGCAGTATTAAATTCTCGTCCTCTTACCCCATTATCCACTGATCCTCGTGATTTGACCGCACTTACTCCCGCACATTTCTTGATTGGACGACCACTCACGTCTGTTCCGTATCCACAGGTGACTGACATGAACATCGCCCGGCTGTATCGCTACCAAAGAATAACGCACATAAAACAGCACTTCTGGAAGCGCTTTAATTTAGAATATATTTCTCTGCTCCAGCAAAAAACGAAATGGACGACTTCAACAGGTCAGTTGTGTGAGGGCGCACTTGTCCTTGTCAAGGAAAAGGGGCAACCACCACTGCTATGACCTTTGGGACGTGTCGTCAAGGTCTTCCGGAGCAGCGACGGAGTCACGCGGGTAGCTGAGGTGAAGACGAAGAAAGGAACGTTGCTTCGGGTTACGATAACATCTGCCCTCTTCCTTTATGTTGAAGTTTTCAACCCGGGGATGATGTTCGGGCGCCTCTGTCGGCGTTCAGTTGCGCTCGGTTCTAGAGATGCAACGAACGTATGGGAGCCGGGGGGGGCCGCCACTTCACCTTACGCATTGACGAGGGACGCTTGTATTCGATAGTTCATCTGCCTTTGTACTTATCAATTTCAATATATCCAGTGTGTAATACAGTCCGCTTTTCATTATCTAAAGTCCCTACATAAGACCCTAACAATGGTACATACCTCATGTGCAGTAATAAGTTGTTCATCCTCCTTCTTTAAAAATAAGGAGTTGAGGTTTCATCAGTTTCCACATGAGGAGGATAGGTGAGATTTTGCTATAAATTATGAGAGGTTATTTCAATTTCTACTTATTTGAACAAAATGGAGAAAATGTTTGTGTTAGAGATTTTTCAGGTTTAATGAAATATAAGTCTTTGATGAGTATATTTTTGATGTGGGTGTCGATTTAGAATATTTTTAGAAAGGTATATTAATTAGTGTATATGAGGTACGAATTTATTGTCATTTCTGTAATCAAAGATGGAGGCAGTATGAAATTTCTAAATTAATGCTTAATATTTTTTATTGTATTTTGAAATCCAAGATGGCGCCTGTTAAAAACGTGCATATTCCTAATATGGGTGTCGTTTTGGAGTATGTTTTGGTTGCTTAATACTAATTTGATATTATTTTTGAAATCCAAACTTTTCTGCGGCTGTTCAATAGGTGCATATTCCTTATATGGGTGACGTTTTGGAGTATTTTATTAATAAGTCACACAGGCTTACTGCATGAACAATTACACTAAACAGACTACACTAAAAACACTGTTATTTCCTGCATTACACACACATACAATAAACACTTCAGTCAAATAGACATCTTTGCCTGCAGTAAACCTAAATTCAGAAAGGAAGTTCTTGAAATCTTAGCGAAATAGTTGCAATTTGTTTGCATTACATGTGTATGTATATGTGTATGTATATTTGTATTCTTTTACTTACTTTATTATCATTGTCATTGTTATAACCAAACTTATATCCTTTGTATCTGTTTAAGTATTTTTATTTTTTTATTTTTATTTATTTATTTGGAAAACACAACAGATAACAATCAATTATATACCAGACAGTCAAGATTACAATCATACAGATCCAAATTGCTATCCTAAAAGTGTTTACACAACTTCGGCCATATAAAGTTAATTAAAGTATATGATAGGTTAGTATTGATTGAAGCTAAATATAAAAGAAACAAGGCTTAACGTAAAATTTTGGTTAATCTATAGTTTACATACAGTTTGGAAATATCTTATTAGACTTTCATAAAAAATATTATTAGGTAGTGTCCCTGAGGATACAGACAAGCAGAGAGCGAAAACGGAGAGGTGACGGATTAAATATATCGAGATAAGAGCATCGACCACCGTACTCTTCATAGAGGCGACAAAACCTGGCCAGAGGCTGGTTATATGAGATGTTGTTGCGATATAACGACAAGGAGAAGGTTTTTGGTCTACGTGGGTTATGTTTCGTGTTGAAGTTTATAGACTGCAATAGATTGGGACTGTTCACGTGTGAATGCATTATTTTATGGAGTTGAATAAGATCCAGTAAAGTTCGTCGAGTTCTGAGAGACATGAGATTAAAGAGTTTGAGCCTCTGTTCATACGACAGACATTCTCTACCATTACCATACCGATACTTCAACATTCGTGTAAATTTAGACTGAATCTGTTTCAATCGCTTTGCATGTACGGTATAAAGAGGGTTCCAAATTATCGAGCCATATTCAAGAACACTTCTTACTAGGCTATTAAATAAAGTCATTAGGCATTTATGGTTCTTGAATTGCTTGGTCTGTCTCACTATGAATCCTAGCATTTTGTTAGATTTTGCAGCTATCACGTCGAAAAGGTTACGGAAACTTAGCTTCTCGTCAAAAACAATACCAAGGTCCCTGATATTTATTGTACGTTCAAGTTTGTGATTTTCTATAGTACAGTCAGTGATCATTTTGTGTTTTTTAGGGTGAATGTAATTGTAAAACACTTTTTGACATTGAGAAACATACGGTTTCGTTCACACCAATTGGAGAGGACATTTAGGTCATTCGGTAAAATATGCGCATCCCTGACTGAGTTAATCTTCCTAAAAATTTTGAGATCGTCCGCATACAGTAAGCAATGTGACGTGATTGATGCAATGAGATCATTTATAAAAGCAATGAACAATAACGTACCGAGATGGGAACCTTGCGGAACACCAGATTTTATTATAATTGGGTCTGAAACATAACCTTTTACTGTAACCAAATGACTTCTTTTCTCAAGATATGATTGTAGCCACCTTAGCAAGTTACCGTGAATACCGAATGTTGCAAGTTTATTGATTAACAATGAATGGTTGACCTTGTCGAACGCTTTCTGAAAATCTGTATACACTGCGTCTACCTGACCCCTATCATCAATTGCATTGCACAAATATGTTTCAAAATTGAGTAAATTTGTTACAGTTGATCTTTTTTTCATAAAACCATGTTGCTCGTCTGCCAGGTATGACTCGAGGTGAAAATACAGATGATCATATACAATTGACTCGAATAATTTAGCAACAGCAGAGAGAACGCTACCCAACTAGCACATTAGTAATAATTGTAGCTAAGTTTATGACTCAAAGTTGTATATCGGTGCTATTTGGGTAAAAATTACAACTTCTTACTGCATAGGAGTGGTAAATATAAATAAAGTCTATAAAATGGACTATGGGTTCCAAATTTTCAATTATTACCACCTACAGTTTAAAGTTGAACACCTTACCACTGTTGTACCACTCTAAGCTACAGTGCGAGTGTGAATTGCTACTTTAAGTGGTAATTTATACCTGTAGTGCGTCTTATAGCTAAAAACGAGAAGCAATAACCACCATTACGCCCAACATTTCTAAAAGGAAGCAAAATCTACTCTTAAACCACTGGAATATCTAGAAGGATGATAAAATGAGCCTTAATGGCATGATTGGTTCTTATTATTTTCTTCTGAAGTTTTAGGGGAGGGTTCCGTAGAAAGTTCAATATTTGTTATTGTGGAATTTACCCAAAGTTTAACTTGTGAAGGTTTACGATGTGTTAATTACCTCCCTTTGTTATAAAAACAAAAGATATTACTACGGGATACATTAATATTTTATTGATATTATTATATAACTTTAATTATTCTAAATTCATTTTCATCTGATAATCAACATTTAGAACACAATTTGCTTTTTTTAAATTTGATATGCTTGTACCCTAATGACATGTTAGCCAAAATCAGTATTTTACAATGCGCATTCAACTTTTGGAATCAATATGATAATAAAAGTAATTAGAACTCTGAATAATTAGATTCATATAAATTGTTTTCTCATTGCTGAACGACATAGGGAAATAAAATACATTTTTAACAGCTATCTGACTTTTATTTAAAATTAAATAATTAGGTTATTACTTTTACAAGGAAACAACTATATTTGTATAATGTTGATCTAAAATAATATTTCACTTATAAAATTCTTATAAGAAAAGTGCTTCTTTAGTTTTTGTGCCTTTTGGATTTTAACGAATTATTATATAATTTTCGGTGCTTGGCTCTATGACAGTGTTTGGTTTTCATGGCAAAGTATTGTATGCTGCATCTGTAGTTCCGTTCAATTACTGAAATGAAAATATAATTGTATTAAAATACATAATACTTAATCAATATTGAGTGTATTACATTATGTTTATCCAAAAAAAGGTTTTTGTATTGTCAATTGAGCCCTAAACTATTTTCCCTACTAAAACAAAAGAATCATATATAAAGTAAATAAAATTCACTCCTATAGCCCTTCTCTAGACCACTTAGTAATAAGAAAGGTGATTTTTAGCACTTTGAACAGCAAAAATTGAAGTAAGCGGGTGAAAATTATTACCTATAGTAACAAAACGATTCGCCATTTTTAATGGAATGTTTTTATGAAAATCTAACCTCTAATTTACATTATTTGTACTAAACATGTCTTTGTTATAACAAAAGAAGTGATTTTACAACTATACTACGTAAATTCACTATAAATGCTTGTTATACCAATTATATTCTTGGTCATTTTTATTAAAACTACTATAACCATATTTTATTTACACTGTTTTTTGTTGAAATTCTCATGAAATCAATATGGCGTGTAAATTTACTTAATAAACATATACGCATTTTGCAGTAAAGTTGAGATCCCACTTGATTTTTCAGTACAGATAAAGCAAATAGTTGAATAAAAGTATTTGGTACTTACAATTATGTTTTGTAAGTTGTCACTTAAAAACTGTCACACGCCATTAATATTCTCAACATTGCAACTACAGAAATGAAACATACGTATGAATGAACAAAATCTAATCGTTCACTCAACCGTTCAATCAACAGTTCAATCAAAGTGGCAAATCAGGGGTACAGGCGCTGCAATTTGCACCTTTAGTCACAATATGATACGCTCTAGACCTGCTATGCGATGTGCCCACTTAGGGCTATATCTGTTGCATAAGAGGTCTAGAGCAGGATATAGACCTTATCGTTAGCACCTTAAGTTGCAATATGATACGCTCTAAAGCTTATTGGCTACCATTTGTGCTAGTTGGGTAATGTGTCTAAAATTTTCAGTGTCTCGGGTCACCTGATTTGAAAATAGGAACAATATGAGCAATTTTCCAGTGATTGGGGAATACACCTAGTTCTAGAGATCTATTAAATATAAGGCACAGAGGTAAAGCTAGTTGATAGGCGCACTCTTTCAAGAATTTTGCTGGAATACCATCAGGTCCAGGTCCCTTGTTCGGATCAAGTGCTCTTAGTTTCGCTTCGATTTCTTTTTCAGTGAGAACTATTTTAGAAAGCACATTGCTGTGAACCTGAGAACTTGATCTTTGATTGCATGAGCTGTTGTCATTATCTTCGTAGACGGATCCGAAATATTTTGAGAATAACTGACAAATATCCTTTCCACCCTTAGCTACTTCATCACCAAATGTCACAGACTCAGGTATACCAGACTGGTTTTGTTTCCTGTTGTGAATGTATGACCAGAATGCTTTTGTGTCCCATGTCAATGCCCCTTGGATCGAGGTAAGATATGCACTTTCACAATTTTTCAATAACTTTTTACTTCTAGCTCTAAGCAAGGAAAACGTATCGTAGTCTCGGGGGTTTTTGTATTTTTTGTAAAGAGCGTGGTATTTATTTTTTTCTTTTAAGCATCTAATTAATGCTGGGCTGAACCACTTAGGATAAGTATTACTTTTATTTTTTACCAATGGGGTACATTCGTTTCGTGCATTAACGGTGTCATAGAAATTTGTAACAACTGAATTTATGTCAGGATCGGAGTAGAGATCAACCCAGTCAACTGATTGAAGTCGTTGTTTGGCCAAGTCAAAATGACATTTGTAAAAGTTACGACGTTGAATAGAGTTTTGCTTCAAATCAAATCAAAGTCATTTATTTACCAAAAAATACAGTGTATGTTACAGGTTTTAGCTTTAAATGTTTATAATTAGAATGATTCCGTGTTTCTACAAGAAGTACCGAGTGATGACTATCCTGTTTGAGGGTGGTCGACTCTTCGGTGACCACTAATCGCAAATTAGAACTGAAAACTAAATCAAGGATCCGGTTATTATTATATTGAGGTGACATGGTGACATGGAACCGGCATTTGATAGCTCCCAAACAATATTAGAAACGTTAAAGTCTCCTAATATAATAAACTGTTCGTTGTGCCCGGCATTGAGGATGTTATTTTGAAGATTGCCGTAGAATTTGGAAAGATCGACTCTATCGAGGTACGGTGGTAAGTAACAAACACACAAATTGACTATGGGTAATGCATCACTCAGCGGAATTATGCTAATCCAGATATCCTCAAGGGCACTTTCGAAAGAGATCTGTCTGATTGCGGAGAATGAAGATTTAATTGCAACTAGTACACCGCCACCATCACATTTATCATATTTTTCCAAAGATGCGGTTTCACGGTCCCTTTGAAAGACATGATAGCGATTGTAAAACAGTTCTCCATCGAATACAGAATTATTAAAATTAGTCTCTGTTAAGCAAATAACGTCATAGTTTTCATTTGAAAAATAATTATATAAGGAATGTGTTTTACTTCTAGCTCTATTGATGTTTTGATAGAAAAGTAACATGATTGAATACTGTATAATGATCCAAATGTATGCTTATAATAACAAAAAGTTATAATTATAAATAAAAAGCGTACAGAATTAGACTTTCGATGATAATTTTGTTAGATCATTCTTGTGTTTAATCAATATTGCTGAGCCTTCGTCATTTTTGCGCACATAAATACGGCCATATTTAACCCAAACGTAGGAAAAAGAATTGTTTTTAGCCCATTTTCGCGTATCAGCATGCAACACTTTACATTCAGGTGACAAATGTTCTACTACATATATATTACGAGTTTCGCCCTGGAATCCAATATGTGAACCATCGAGGGGGCTAGATTTATGCAACTTGTTGTACCTGCGAACCGCCGAAATAACAGCATCTCGTAGCCGTTCCGAAGACAGCGTAGCAATAATATTGCGAGGACGATCCGACATGGAGTTCAGTTTTGCAACTCGGCGAATTGATCGCACGTCTTGTTCAGCAAGTGGAGCACCAACTAAGTCACAAAGTTTCTTCAATATAGTAAGAAGATTTTCGGATTTTTTTTCAGGTATTAGTTGGATTTCCAGATTTACAGCTCCTCGAGGATTTGTCAAGCACTCTCATGTTTTGCTTAAGGAGTGCTACCTCCGACTGGAGCTCATTGTTTTGTGCTTCAAGCGAGTTAATTTTTCCATAAATTTTTTGGACATCCTTATTTATATCAATTTGTTGCTGTGCTAGAAAATCCGTAGTTGCAGTAAAATCCGACTTTAATGTTTCAATTTGGACATTCAATTCTTTTTTTATGTCATCTGTTATAGAAAGCCTCAAGTTTTGAAATTTTTCATCCAATTTAGAGTCTAAAAGCTTAGAAAATTGATCCAACGTGATAGTACTAGATCCAGTGCTTAAATCTGAAGGTGACGATTTATTCTTATCTGCGTTATTTTGGAGCTTACCAGGCTCTACTGAATCACTGAACGTATCATCGCAGGACATGTTCGATGTGTCCAGGTAATTATCTTCAATCTGCTTTCGAACAGGTGTAATACAATTATTTCCCTTGCGGCGTGTGGTGTTAGTACACAAAGGACAGATCCAGGATGTGCCAAGCATATTAATGTTTTTCTTGTATTGATCAGCTGTCATATTTAAGCATTTGTAATGATAGGAAGCTTTACATTGTATGCAGCGCAGCACTTCCTTCAAAGCACCAGCGCCCTGACAGGCTCCACACTTATTCATGATTCGATATCGCTTTTTAAAGATTAAAGATTAAAAATCACGAGAAGGGACTTCAGAAATACAATGCACAGAGTTTCGACTCTAGTTAATGTTTGTAATCAACTGACTTAACTTTATTTGTACTCGTACCTACTGAAGACTGCGGAAGGGTGTTCGTCGTTTGGTTATTTGTGGGGCGAGAGACTTGACGAGCTAACAGATGACATAAAAGCCATTGTAAATATATTTTGAAAAAATTACATCCATGACGTTTCTTGCCAGTTCATTTTCACGAAAGTCTTTTGGAGCTGGTGGCGCCACGCTTTATGTAACATCAATATTTTTTTTTTAGCCGCCTAAGCAGCACCCTCACGGGAGGGAGGTGGAGGATGCGTCATGCATACCTCCGCAGGCAACCGACCTCTGCGAGGTGATGTGGGACTCACCAGAGTGGCACCTATCCACCTTGCTGGCTGTGGCATGGGAATGCTATGCAGCCTTCATCGGAGCGACAGGGTAGTGAAGTGGGTGCGCACACAAACATCAATATTAAATTTGAATTTATACTACGTTTTTGTTTTCATATGAGACCATATTTTTACACCTTTTCGTTTTGAAAATGGTACAAGAATTGCAAATAGCAGCAATTATTATAATTTCATATGTATTGAGCTAACATTGTCACAAGATGATAAGTAATAAAAACATTAGGCAAACTCAACACTTTCTTTTTGTATTTTTGCTCTATTACTAGACTAAAGTAAATAATAAATAAATTCGCACGACCTGTAACTTTTGTGCTTACCTATACATGCTCATGACCCAGCCGGGCGAGCAGTAGCCACACTGGGTGCCGTTAAACAAAGCCAGGCGTCTCTGCAGAGGGTGGTACTCCTTGCTGACGGGGTTGCACACCCCTTCAATTGTGGTGATCTCCCATTGATGGCAGGACAACACGTGCACAAGGCACTGGAATAATTTAATTAAAATATTTATTATGATAGTCTTTTTAATGGGTTGTTACAAATGAAAATGGTGTTTTATATTGAAAAAGGCAATTCATTTAAATTATTATACATTATAGTACCAATGTACCTTGCTATCAATATATACATATAGTAATAATAATAATAATAATGTTTATTTCTTAAATCAATCCTTAGGTACAATACTACAAAACATGACTTAATAAGTTGTTTCACAGAAGTCTAAAGTACAGTTTATTTACAATCACTAGTCCCCACACTAGGATACCATGGTGATGGAGATGCTCTGTCTATCACTTGATACTGATCACTGATATTCTTTTTTAGTGCAATCTTAAACATGAAATGTTACTTCTGCACAATGTTATAATAATGAAATAATCTTTAGAATTAGTTTACTATTAAACAAGTTTATTGCTTACACTAAGCGAACTGACAACGAATCTGTTCTCTTTACCATAATAGTACAGATCATTCAGAAGGGATTTTTCATAAAATATTTAATTGATGCCATTGATTTTATGATTTTACGGGACTATGTGGTCACTTGAACTGTGCCCTGTCACACTGCGACCTAGCAGTTCTATTGTGTGAGTCCACCTGTTTATAGCTCGCTGCTTACTCCAAACGAGTCCAGGAAGCGAATCACCTTCGTGGCGGCGATGTATCCGATCTCCCTTGTGTCCAGTTCATGTTTGTCCAAGTGTACTGATCGCTTCTGTATTAGTGGGACACAATGACATAATAGATGAAGGGGCGTTTCTTCTTCCGTGTTACAGAATCTGCAGCACATAGTGTCTGCTGAGCCTAGATTGAACATGTGTTTATTCAGCTTGCAGTGACCTGTCAGTGCGCGCTTGTGTGCGTTCTTAGCTGGGTCCTATTGAGATAGTAGTCCCTTGTGTAGGGTTTTGAGTATCCCTCTCTTATTGCCTTGGAGTGTTTCATGCCCTCTGCTTTGGTCCAGAAGCGTTTGCTGCCATTATTGATGCCATTGATGAATGATCAAAAAAATCTACTTGTTGAAATTAATAGCCAAATGCACTTAAAGGTAAAAATAACATTTTTGAATCATTTCAGTTACCAGGCTTTTCAGATATTAAACTATACATCTCTAATGTGCAACTCTCTTCATATTCTTTAGAAAAACTTAACCTTAGTGCTTTCCTGGTTACACAGAAAATTTATCAAAACTGAACGGGTTTAACATTATTACAAACAATAAATTTCTATCAGTTACTTGCAGTTGATGGTAAACACTATAAAAAATTTAAGAAAGCTTTAAAACAAACTAACCATAATCAATAAATAATATAAAAATTTTCAGTATTATTAATATTTATAAACTGAACTCACAGAATTTACAGATAGAATTTCCTTCTCTTTAGTTAGAATGTTCTTTCTAGTAACTGACACGACACACACCCCGCAGCCTCCCTCGTGGCACATTGCCTTGGTTCCAGTGAGGTTTAAGTTCTTGCGCAGGTAATCATTCAGTGATGTTGTCGGAGTCACATCTGCTCCAGCTGATGCAGAAAATTTATCAATCAATAAAAATAAATGTGTAATTTTAAAAATAACTATACTTATGGTGACTGGACTTAAACTGCAGTATTCAAAGCTGCATACAATTTTGTAACATGTATGATATTAAAAGCTCATCTGTAAATAATGGAATAGTTGGATGTACTTACCTCAACACCTGACATAAAATATGCAAGAAACAAAAGTTAACTATTGGTAATTTTAATCTGGCACTGATTTCACACAATTAACACCTATCAGGTGTAAATAAATACATTATGGAAGAATACATACATAAAGTTATTTCTTCGCCATTGACTATAAATTGTATTTTATCCATGGTTCTGTCTTTGAGAGTGCTCTATAATAAGGCAGGTAATAGTCTGGGAATATCTGTAGAAACAAAGATTCATAAACATTACTTAGGTCAAGTTTATTTACAAAATGGTATGAAACAATGTACATAAAAAGCAACTCACTATTTCATTTCACACTAGGTACTTATATGTAATACCTACCTATGCATGCACAAAATAGTTTACTTAGCAAGAAATATCAAAAGCTACATCTATATAACTAAAAATAGGTATTCATTTTGTGACAATCTTGGTAAAAAAAATATTTATAATCTATGTTTATAGCACAGAGTTGAACTCAGAATTAAAAATTTAAAAATGATTGTTAAACCGTGGGAAAACCTTTTATTCCAAAGAAAATAGGTATTAAACACGTATTCAACAGATAAAAAGTCACAATACTATTAATATTATTATTATTTTGTGTTTTATGGCAATCAGCTGTTGTATTAGTATAATAAAAGTATTAATAAAATTAAAACAATGCTTTCAAGACCACACGTATTAAAAAATCCAAAAGCGCTACTAACTAATATAAAAGTTAGATATAACAAATTATTACCGTTACAATACTTAACTTCTCTAATGAATTGACGTTTTGAATTGAATACTAAACAAACCAAACAAACGAACAGCCCGTCTGTCTCAGTCTCTCTGCCAGCAGTCAATCAGCATATGCTACGTTCCGATTACCGCTCACAGCGCTATAAGCACTTAAACTGCTCTCAACAATTCGTTTAGCGTGATATGATATTTATTTATGCTAATGTAATCGGAACGGTAAATATCGCGCTAACATTCTGATTGTTCGTTGCTTAAATCTATAGTTATAATTTCATTAAGATATTTGACTCTCAATGAAACAGGAGCCATTTTTTTACATTATTACAAAAGAAAATTAATAAGCAAGCTTGTAGTGCAGTGTAGTGTAGTAATCGCCGGAGTTGTAAATATACAACCAAAAACATACCAAAGTAATTTTAAAATACAAATCACTATTTGATGACCTTTTAACTACAGATACAAAGATCTACTTTCAAGTAAGAGCCTGTTATTAAATCCTTCACATTACTACCCCTCTTAACTTAAAGATTCAGATTTGAAGGTATGCAACATTTTCAATGCATAACGCGAGTTTACTCATGTCTCGTAACCGTGTCAGCCACCGGAGTTGCGGATTCACAACCGCTCGTGACGTCATAAGTGGAAACAAACTGATAATAGTGAGGATAGTTGTGTTATGTAGGTAAGTTAAAGAATCTATTTTACAGCGTGATTGTGTTGGAGTTACGAAGCAAAATGTCGAGTGCAGAAGAGTTAATTAAAATTTTGAAGGCTTGGAGGCCGAAACAAAAGAATTTGTATCAGATGATGATTTGGAAATGGATGAGTCGCAGGTGCGTAAATAACTCCAGTCTTACAGCCCTTCGACGATTTTGTATCCGGATTCACATCAAAATAAAATTTTTCAGCCGATTTAAAAGAATTGCAGTCCTTTGAAAATTTTGCCGATGCCGAAAAGCAATGATAAAAAAACTAATTAGATGCTCTAATAAATATCACCAATTTTACATTCCAAGTACTGATATCCGAGAACAATTGAGAACACATGACTGGCGAGACGTTGATGTCAAACAAATTTATTTATTTTTTTTGATAACAATGTTGTTCACATGAAATAAAAGAATAATTATAACATTCAAATGCTGTAAATAAACTAAGTTTTATTATAAGGATTTAAGTACCAACAATTATATGTATTTAGATTTATAAATTATTTTAAAAAGTTGCAATGAAAGTGAAGTAGTATTACGCATAGCTCTGATTAAGAATTAAATTAACAATTTCACTAGAACTTATAAATGAACTGAATATTTACTATTTATTTATCCTCACTATTTATTTTGAAAATGTTTACAAGTATAGCGCCGTAGTTGCAGATTTACAACCATAGTGATTACAAAAACGATAACTTTTCAAGAAATATCGATACTTGTTATGGTAGCATAGTCTGTCGTATACTGTACACATTCGTGATTTATTATTATTATTATTTTGTTTTATGGCAATCAGCTGTTGTTACGACACAATAACTATTTCTGCCAATTTCAAGTATTAGTATACACACGTACTACACGAGGTTAATAATTTTGTAGCGATCAGTTGAGTAGAACTTGCAGTATCTCGAGCATTGAGTTACCTTGAACAATACAAAAACAGGGGGATGAAATAAGTTTTTACAGATATGTTTAACATAGAAGAGTATAATTTATAAAGGCGTCTGGCCATTGTTAAGAAGAAGATTAGCAATAGGGGATAACTTTTTAGCAACGGAGGACGGTAGTGGGATGTCTTCAAATTTTGAAAGAATGTTCAAAACTAGGGAAATCAGGAGTTCTAAAAAATTGTCATTAGGGGAGCAGGAAGAAGTAGGGGGGAAGGCATTATCAGATTTAGTAGATGGAGGGTTAGCAATAATAGCATTATGGGCAATTTTGTCATAGCCTGGAGATAAAGACGGACTGGGTTTTGATGGTTTGTATATTGTTTTTTTGTAAGAAAGATTCAGTGAAGGAGAACTTTTAGAAGCATCTGCGTACGATTTTTTAACTGAAGGGAAGAGGGATGATGCTTCCTTGAATGATATGTTCTTTTGGGACATGGTGATTTTAATATTCTTTTGCCGGGAATGTTCCGGGCAAGATTTGTTAGTTGCTAAATGAGGGCCTGAGCATTGCAGGCAGGAAACTTCCGAGGATGCAGGACAAGAGTCACCTGAGTGAGTTTGTGCACATCTGAAGCAACGAGCACAGGATCGTCATTGGGCTTTCACATGGCCAAATCTACAACAGTTTAAGCATTGTATGGAAGGCAAAATGTATGGATCAACGGTTAATGATGAGTTAAAAATAAACACTTTATCAGGTAAGCATTGTCCAGAGAAAGTGATCACTACAGACCTGTGGGGGTCCAAGTGGAACCAGACTCCATGGACACTTTTCTGTTTAAGCGACGCGCCTTCAAAATTGTTATATCACCTTGGCTTGTGGAGATTGTTGATACAACTTCCTCCATAGACCATGAAGTTGGGATCCCGCGGATCAGGCCCATTCTTGTTATATTATATGTAGGAATTAAAGCTATATAGTTATGAGATTTAAGACTCGGGTTTCTGAGAAACTCGTTTGCTGCACATGCAGATGAGAATTCCACAGAGACCCGATTTCTACCAACACTCTTTATACCATCATTTTTAATATTTTTAATGTTTGATGTAAATAAAAATTATCCAAAATTTAAATGATTAAATGTACTGCCTGACTTAGGTCGAATTTCTGACCTGGTTTTCATTGTTCATGTGAACAATGAAAGGACCTTTGTCAGAAGGATGGTAAGATTTTTCTTCTAAAAGACTTGGATGAGTGTAAATAAGGTTATTGGTTTGAGATGGAAGAGCGTTCGAAACAGATTTTTTAGGAGTAGGGGAGGAATCCCGATTTATACTTGGACGTTTTCTTGTTTGCACATGTTGAGAGAAAGGGTCAGGGGAGTTGTTGACATCAGAAAACGGGATTGGGTCTGGGGGCTTAGGAGGGATTGGAACACAATCCATGCTCATTAAGAGCTAGATAATTCGTACAACCACTTACCAGGCGAGGAAGAGAAAAACAGAAACACTTAAAATAACTCAATGATGATAACAAAATCACCAAAATAACCGACAAATAACGAAAACCGTGTGTACACTGCAAACGAAAAATTGAGAGTCCACATTCGTGATTTATTGGATGAATTAATTTGAGTTTTGTTTATTATGTCATTTAAGTCAGGATCGACAAATAAAACAAAACATTGTATTTCTTTGTCAAAACATGTTATCACATGATGTCAATGATATTATATTAGAAAAGAGGTAGATAGGTTACCCACGCTCTTATGATAGCATATTAAAATTAGGCTAATCAGCCCAATTGTGCTCAATCTTGTTGCGACGGCTGGAGTGTCAACAAATGATAAGTGATCCATTCTGTGCCCGAAAAAAAATTATAATGCAATCTTGTGTCATGAGAATTTGCTTTAATTATACTAGCTAAACTACTAAAGGCAAGGATTCACGTATCATACGTAAGTTTTTACATTACAATAATTTATTTCTTATTTTTAATAAATCCAAACTTTTGACCAAAAATGTTATAGAAATCTAGAAGTGTCGAGAGAGACAAAAGATATCCCGATGCACTAGCGCGATAAAGAGGTAAGACCGTTCGCGGTCAAAGATTTATATAAACAGAAGGGTCATTAGGTACATTTATAAAAATGTATCGTGCGAGAAGTGTAAATTATCTTTTTGACTCAAATTATGATGAAGTATTAAGTACATGAATTTCCAGACTTAACAGAAAAAAAAATAGAATTGGGAAAGGCATTTTCTTTTTATTATTATAGTTCTTCCACGGATTATTACCTCCAGAGTTAAGTAATAGTACCATTTACCTACATCTTTATAAACACTGTCTTTTTATGTTTCTTAGTGAAAATGTTAAGGATGTATAGGTACTGTAACTATCGTAATATTGTCTTTTTATATGTAAGCCCTTGTATGCATCTGCTCTTTTTCCAAAATAAATAAATAATTATCAAGATCAAATTAAGACAATTGAAAATTACCTAACTCCAAAGAATTAACCTCATTATTTTTGTTTAAGTTAAGCCATTGTGGATTATTTATTCTCGTATAATCATTTGATCGCGCGAGTCTTTCAAGCCTTGCTGGGGAAAAACATTTCAAATTAAAAGTCAGTTCTCGATTCCCCAGGAAAAGTCACACTGAAAAAACGCGTTAGAGAAGTAACTTTAAAAAAACAAGAATATATAAATAAAAATCTATAAAAAATATTAAATTATAATAAGATTAAAATACGTTTACCAACGAAACATTTTAATTTTTCTCAGGCCTCTAAACATTTGGCTCTTAGTGATACCGATACACTATAAAATAAATAAATAATAATAATAAAATTATTTATTGACACAATTTTGAACTCGCAATAAATTGAAATATTTTGCGTCAAAAGGGCATTTTCAGTATCAGGCAACGCTGATTTCCAAAATAACCCTTGACTAAATGCCCCATTAAAAAACCAATGTAGGGTTACATATTGATGATATTTTTAATTCTATAAAAAAAATTATAACTAAATTGAATAATAACTTTTTACTACAATAACTACAAAACCGAAATTACCATTATTATTTATCCGTAATTCAAAATGTAGTAGAATAATAATAGGCATACATTTCTATGAAGCAATGAAAATACACTGGAAGATTCAAAAACGCTGAAAAATACTAATGGATTGTCGCGGTACTTGTTTGCCCTACGAAACGCAACGGCAGAATCACCGCTCACAGTGCCAAAGCTACGGAGCATGGTCGTTCTGAGCGGCCTGTCAAAACTGACACATGACGTTAATTTGTTGATGTTTTTATTAGTCGATTATAGATTTTAAGAGCTTGCTTATTAATTTTCTTTTGTAATAATGTTAAAAATGGCTCCTGCTTTATTCAGGGTCAAAGATCTTAAGGCAATTATAACTTTAGACTCAATCGACGAACAATCACAATGTAAGTTCGCTATTTACCGTTCCGATTGCAATAGCACTAATATCACTTTTAGAGCGCTAAAACGAATCGGAACTGTTTTGAGCACTTTTAGCGCTGATAGCGTTGTGAGCGGCAAACGGAACGCACCATTTGATACATGAATAGTTTTAGAAATTATATTTGATGAAAACACTGAACTAAAAATATTTTTTACTCCATTATAAACTAATGATTTTTCGTGTGTCAAAATCAATTAAATTCGAAAAGTCCTTACAAGACTGTCAATTTTTCGTTTGCGGTGTACACACGGTTTTCGTTATTTGTCGGTTATTTTGGTGATTTTGTTATCATCATTGAGTTATTTTAAGTGTTTCTGTTTTTCTCTTCCTCGCCTGGTAAGTGGTTGTACGAATTATCTAGCTCTTAATGAGCATGGATTGTGTTCCAATCCCTCCTAAGCCCCCAGACCCAATCCCGTTTTCTGATGTCAACAACTCCCCTGACCCTTTCTCTCAACATGTGCAAACAAGAAAACGTCCAAGTATAAATCGGGATTCCTCCCCTACTCCTAAAAAATCTGTTTCGAACGCTCTTCCATCTCAAACCAATAACCTTATTTACACTCATCCAAGTCTTTTAGAAGAAAAATCTTACCATCCTTCTGACAAAGGTCCTTTCATTGTTCACATGAACAATGAAAACCAGGTCAGAAACTCACCCTAAGGCAGGCAGTACATTTAATCATTTATATTTTGAATAATTTTTATTTACATCAAACATTAAAAATATTAAAAATGATGGTATAAAGAGTGTTGGTAGAAATCGGGTCTCAGTGGAATTCTCATCTGCATGTGCAGCAAACGAGTTTCTCAGAAACCCGAGTCTTAAATCTCATAACTATATAGCTTTAATTCCTACATATAATATAACAAGAATGGGCCTGATCCGCGGGATCCCAACTTCATGGTCTATGGAGGAAGTTGTATCAACAATCTCCACAAGCCAAGGTGATATAACAATTTTGAAGGCGCGTCGCTTAAACAGAAAAGTGTCCATGGAGTCTGGTTCCACTTGGACCCTCACAGGTTCTGTAGTGATCACTTTCTCTGGACAATGCTTACCTGATAAAGTGTTTATTTTTAACTCATCATTAACCGTTGATCCATACATTTTGCCTTCCATACAATGCTTAAACTGTTGTAGATTTGGCCATGTGAAAGCCCAATGCCGATCCAGTGCTCGTTGCTTCAGATGTGCACAAACTCACTCAGGTGACTCTTGTCCTGCATCCTCGGAAGTTTCCTGCCTGCAATGCTCAGGCCCTCATTTAGCAACTAACAAATCTTGCCCGGAACATTCCCGGCAAAAGAATATTAAAATCACCATGTCCCAAAAGAACATATCATTCAAGGAAGCATCATCCCTCTTCCCTTCAGTTAAAAAATCGTACGCAGATGCTTCTAAAAGTTCTCCTTCACTGAATCTTTCTTACAAAAAAACAATATACAAACCATCAAAACTCAGTCCGTCTTTATCTCCAGGCTATGACAAAATTGCCCATAATGCTATTATTGCTAACCCTCCATCTACTAAATCTGATAATGCCTTCCCCCCTACTTCTTCCTGCTCCCCTAATGACAATTTTTTAGAACTCCTGATTTCCCTAGTTTTGAACATTCTTTCAAAATTTGAAGACATCCCACTACCGTCCTCCGTTGCTAAAAAGTTATCCCCTATTGCTAATCTTCTTCTTAACAATGGCCAGACGCCTTTATAAATTATACTCTTCTATGTTAAAAATATCTGTAAAAACTTATGTCATCCCCCTGTTTTTGTATTGTTCAAGGTAACTCAATACTCGAGATACTGCAAGTTCTACTCAACTGATCGCTACAAAATTATTAACCTCGTGTAGTACGTGTGTATACTAATACTTGAAATTGGCAGAAATAGTTATTGTGTCGTAACAACAGCTGATTGCCATAAAACAAAATAATAATAATAATAATAAGTCCTTACAAGGTTCTTTCATAAGTTTTACTGACAGCTGTCATTCTAGTCATGTTACGTTTTAAGGACTATAATAAAAACCTCATTCATTCATCGATTTAATATTAGCCTTTGATTGTACATTGTTAGTAAGTATTTTGTTTAATATATATTATTATTATTATTATTTAATTTTTTTTTCTTTTCCTTTTGGTAAGTAAGTTTAGTTTCGTTTGAGCATGTATTATACCATATAAATAATTAATCATTCTTATTAGTTTAAGTTATTGTACGTGTGTTTTATTTTGTTTTAGCTTATAATATATCCCAATGCAAAACGGAATTTATATTTTGGCAATTTTTAGTTTATTTTTTGTACTTTGTCCCACCAATACGCGACACTGGCAGAAATAGCCCGCCACACCAATCGCGGCTGATTGCCATTTTTCATTTTTCAACTAACTAACTAATAAAAACCTCAACAAAGAAACGTCATGTGTCAGTTTTTACAGGCCGCAGGCAAGCATAAAGTAGCAATAGAAATGCGTCACTAATTAGTTTGTAGCATAGAATTATTATGTTTAAGAGACAGAACTTCATGCATCGGTAAATTATAACATTTATCATATTTAGTAGTCAATTTTAAAAAATCATGGAAACTGACAACAGCTGATTTACTGATTACAGTGTCGTAATGAATGGAATAATATTAATATTATCGATATTCGAGTATCGACAAAAATTATGTCTTAGTTTACACACCATTTTTAAACTGACACGTTGTTTCGAAAGGTCAGCCTTATCCATTATGGTGTCATATCCTTGTTTGAAACATGGCTATTAGACAGTATATCGGAGGCTGAGCTATTCAACAACCACTACTAGTATGGAGACGGGATCGTGACTACCAGCGTACTAAGCAAACCTTAGGTGGATGAGTGTTGTTTGCGGTCAAGCGTAACCTTACTGTAGTAAATAAAAAGAAGAGCTCCACCTCGGCGGCAGACATCTCGATTACAATATCAATACGTAATTAGCGACCTCAGAAATCGTATGATATACTTTTGTGTACAGTCCACCTGATTACGAATCTGGGGGAGGTAATTCACACAAAGTTCTGGTACAACATTTTATGGACGGATCGACACAATTAGTTCTACCTGACGCACTCGATAAATTTGTTATAACGAGTGATAATAATCTTCAAAATCATATGTATTGGTTAAAAGGTACAGGTGATGACGATTTGCAACCAGAATCAAACTCGAATCTCGATTATAAAGTTGATTTTATGGATAACCTTCATACATGTAGCTTTGGTCAATATAACAACGAAAGTAATTACAATAATAGGACTTTAGACCTAGTTCTTTCTAATGACGATGTTTTTGTTCACGCATGTGAGTCTCCTCTAATCGAGGAGAACCTTCACCACAAGGTATTTATGCATAGCGTATGGATTTATTGAGGTTCATACTTTTGCTCAAGAGTTTAGAGTAAAATATTTATACAATCAAGGTTACTTCATAGCTCTATCCTTTAAAGTAAGTGATTTATTTATTTATTATATAATAGGACAACCAGTGAGTAATACATTAAGACTTACAACGAAATATTCATATAGTAAAGAAGAGATAAATGTACACTCTATTTAAGGCTGCCACAACATGCATAAATAAGAAACTGCGACAAAAGTTAACTTAATTATTAAAGAATTTTTTTACAAATTGGATAATAGAAGTCATAGATTATATAATAAAAGTGTACTATCAAAGGTTCTCTCTTCTCCGCCGACGAGCCGATAAAATGGAAAAATAACTTTTGTGTCTCTAGAATTGAAGAGTCCATCATAAAAGGTCTGAATGGCTTTTGGATATACGATAGAGGAAAAAATAAGGGATCTTTAACCCTAACAAAATATCATATGATGAAGTAACAGCTGACACCGGAAAAAGTATGAGTATATTCGGTGCTTATATTACTTCAAGTTTTAGAAAAGAATTTGATAGCCAATAGCGCAATACCACATACGATAATTTTGGTCTTCACCTTGCCATCTATCGGCTTATTTTTTTTATTCGGAACACATGCTTCACATAATTTATCTGTAAAAGCGATAGTGATTTATTGTTACTACTATAAATATTTTAAAGTATATATAGTATAGTATATAGTATATATTTTTATTACATTATCACTTATAAAAGTCTGAAACTGTGCCATGTGTATATCTTTATTTTAACTTTAGAGCTTATGATAGAAGTACAAAAGAAAACACTTTTATTTTGTTTTGATGAGGAGGCAACCTTAATTTTTTGTAATGTGAAAAACTTGTAGGTAGGTACTGACTAACCTAATTAAAAGAAATGTTTTGTTGAACGTTGATTATTAGTTACAATAAAGATAACGTTCTTAACAGGTTCCCTTATCTTAGGGGCTCCCTCAAATCATCCTCTAACCTAAATTCTGTTTCACCATCCTAAGGGCTACCTAAGTGAGCGTCCTCTAGTTAGGTGACGTTTAGAACGGAGGTACTACGTAATTGTTTATCGATTGATTATTTGGGTTAACGATTTTATTGATATTTAGCTGAAAACACTAAATAAAATACTTAAATTAACGTTATTAACTCCAGTTTATTTTAAAAAGGCTCTTAAATATTAGATAAATCAAAAAAGTTGCAAAACCGAGCTATTCTGTACAATTCTTTTTTTACTATTTGTTGTTCTTCTTTAGTCTCTGGAAATCGTATAAACTCCCTTCGCAGACACACAATAGCTTCAGACACTCTCTTTATAATTCGACTGCATGTAGAAATACTATTGCCGTTTAGATCTGCTATATACGAGTATAATAATTATTTGCCTGTTGCATAAAATCGAAGAGCACACAGACAGCAGTTGGTTAATCGGTGCTACAGATTTATTTCTGTTAATAAGATAGAAGTAGGTTAAAAAGTTACATAAATTAAAGAAAAACTAAACTAAGCAAGTAGTAATAAAACTTTAAGGTAGGTACTTACCTGTCATGGTGGAATTCTAACAAATGTTCAATCTTTTGCAATATAAATAAAACACTCTCTTTTGATAACCTGTATCTAATTAAAGTCTTTGTCGTCAAATTTTTTAAAATCCTTTGATCTTTCCCGGTAAATACGAGATCGTGTAAACAAATTTTGGTCACTTAAAAATCCTATATCTCCAATTGCTTTTAAATCTTTAAATAAATCGTGGTCACTATCCATTTTTATCACTAGGAGTAATTATTGTTCGGAAGTCGGAAGGATATCTCGCAAAATAACCTAAAAATATACGTCACCTAAGTATTACGGGGTCGTCAATTCATCCCCTAAATTATAAGAGCTCCCTTATGCTTAGGGTGTCACTTAACCGTCGGTGAAAACAAAACTTGCGTTAGGTGCCCCTTAAATTGGCATAGGAGACACTTAAATTTTAGGGGCTTCCGGTGAAATCGGGCATTAGACTCTTATACGACGAAGAAGCTTTTCTTGAACAAGTGATACCAATTCCGGAACACGACTTCTTCTATTTCGCCAAACCAGACAATTCTTACAACGTACAAACGTATTTCTGGATGAAAAAGGTAAATAATAGACCTTTGATTTAGACTCTAAGAAGCTGAGGCAGTGAATTATGATATTTATAAAATTATTATAATGGTTAGTATTATATAAATTAAATTAACTTTAAATATGTTTTCATTAAAAAGAGAATTTACCCTTTTTTAACCATTTATTTGTGTTCCTAAATGCTGTCCCCTTCTCGCGCTTACATAAGTCTCTGAACAGTTACCTGACTGAGTAACCTGCCTGCACGGCTACGCCAGTTAGTCAGTAATAAGTTAGGCGTCGACGAGTGACCGCGACTTCTTACTAAATTAGTAATTACTAACCGTTGTAATCGAAATATCTCGAAACATCTTCATAATCGAATGATTTCATTCTCATAATCACCTACCGCTAGGCCGCTAGGCAACACTGAAGCAAAATCAGCAACTCGCCGTAGTTTATGTTCCTTGAAAATCAGTCAATCAAAATAATGGAAGGAATTGTAGCGAAGCGCGAAGCAACCTGAAATATAGAAATACAACTATTAACTGATTAATTTCGTATCTTTTACGTTGTTTTATCAAAAGCAATGTAAGCTATATAGATAAAATAACATATGAAAATAAGATACAAATCTAGTATTGATCAATATGGCTACAAAATTTAATCCTAATACTGTGCTAGTCCAAAACCAGGTTCGTCGAATGTGTTGTGATTAAATGTGTTTCTATATGATTCACAATAATATATAATAATAGCAAAATGATAATTATGTTATTACCCTCTTCATTTTCAGCTAGTGCAATGGATAAACGAAGCTGGCATGTCGGAAGGCGGCAAAAGAGCTGATCTCTTGAGAAAATCCATTGAAATACTGCTCCATCAAGGTTCACAGTCAATTCCACTCTTTTTGGACACTATATTAAGTTATGTCAGTGATAAATCGACAGATGTTAAAAAACATGTCCTAACTTTTATTGAAGAGATAAGGTTTGTAATGTCCAAGTTCTTTTTAAACTGGTCTTTCATACTTCTTTATACTCACTTCACAGAAAATACAATGAAATATGAGATAAACCAAGCTAATATATAGTTAAGTAACTATTAACCAAGGATGTAACTACTCCAAGATTAGTAAAAGAAATTTAAAAGTATAATAAAATTGTTAACAATAACTTTCAGTTAAAACAGTGGTACACCTTTTCAGTAACTTACAGGCCTTGATTAGGTTATTTATGTCATAATCTTGTGAAAACTGACCAGAAGTATTATTTCTACTGGATGTTAATAATTTCAATGTTAATTGTTAGAAATTAATTTTAAAATGTACTACTACCACTGCAGTGGACCGGGAGCCCTTTTGGTCTCATAATTTTTTTTAATGTTATTTAATTTGACATAACAGTTTCAGCATAAAGTTTTTTCACATAAATTGAAATAATTATTATAGCAGAGATAAGCAGAATATTATACATGCAGAATGGTTTCATTGCCATAAGTTTCACTTACTCTAATTTTCTTTGTCATAATTTTTTACACTATAAATGTATAGGACATAAGTGTTATATGTCTAAAGATAAATTATCATAAAATACAAAATGCACGATGGAAGTATCCGTAACCTCTAAAGTTATAAATGTAAACTAATAAAAAAACTTGGTGGTGGGCAGCCCCCGCCCGCTGTGCCTGCGCTTTGTTACGTAAGGGCGAAGGGGTTGCACATCCCTTAGCGCCGGAGACATCACATGCCTATAATAATAAAAATTAATATAATCAGCATAATTTCAAATTAACGGTATGATTTTCTAAATGGGTTATTAATTTATTATAGTCCATCTAATTTTGTCAAATTATGGTATTCTATATGTCTGACTTGTAAACTTTATGCCATAGTGTGAGATGCCAATAAATGTTATGATTAGTAATCATTATTGTAAAACCATTTATGTATGAACATTTTATGCTAATCTAGTTGCAAAGACTCATGGCAGACGCGGTCATAAAAGATCTGAATAGTGCACATCATTATCTCACTCGAACTTACACTGTTTATGGGTGATATTATAACAATTTAGAGATGCGCTTCGTTTGGTTTTGGGTGTATCTCGATAGTATTAGATTTTAAGTGAGGCATTAAATGTAAACAACATATATGTATTATTCTACGTTTATTCGTGTAACAAATAAACTGAAAAAATAATTAATAATATGATAAATAAAATTGAATAAAAATTAGGTAAACAAAATAAAAATTAAAAAAACAAACAAAATTTCAAATAATTAAACTAAAAATGAGTTAATAAACATTGTCATCATCATCGTCAGTATCACTGTCGTCGTCGCCGACATGTATCATTAGGGGTGTATTATTGCAACAGACTTGTAATTGTAATTTTTGGTCTTATAGAGTTTCTGCATGACGAACACATTTTTGCCAATTTTCTATCGTCACGTTTTCAATAGCATGGTTAGTCAATCTTTTCACGTCAGCTATTATTAGTTATGGTCATTAGTTAGTGATTATAAAACTTGGTGATTTGTATGTGCAGCGATAACTCACTTGTTTTTAAATTTATCGACAGTTTGGTATGTCTGTGCGTCCACATCCCTTTAACAAAAGTGATTTATGGCCTTGTCTGCCAAGAGTCTGCGACTAGTATAATATAATATTATTATATAAATGAAGTTACGGGGTATGGCTTATGATTTATTCTGTATGAACGTTATGCAAAACAAGCAGTATGTCAAAAAATGTTATGCAGCCTTATAATATGCCAATTAAATTTATGCATCCCAATACGGACCCTAGTACACCAGCTGACTTGGAGGTAGCAGGGAAATGTGCATTCCTCTTTCAATAGTTTACTACTAATAAATAAATCAAGCACTGCACAGGAGTGCTGCTTATTACTTTGGTAATTTGATAAAGTAAATTAATATTGCTGTAAAATACTCAAGGTGCCCCTGTCTACATCCGAAATAAATCACACATTTGATTACCAGTGTATCTTGGCTTGTAGTCACCTTGGCTTGGAGGACAAGTAGGACAAGGACCTTCAATATTTTTTGTTTTATTGTAGTCTCTTGCTTAGATATAAACAACTTAAAAAAATAAGTCAGATAATGAAGTGCTTAAATAATTGTATTAAAAGTACAAGATGTTTCATCTTTTAGGTCTGCGCTGGGAAAAAATATAAAATTTGGGTTCAGGTTTTGTGTGTTTAGAAAAGTTTGTTTAAGGAACAGTAACACTGAGTATGAAAAGTTTTGATGAATTCTTTAAAAGTTATGAAAATGTCATGAAATAACAATCTTTTATAATTTGTTCTTTTTATAACTAAAATATATCTAGATATGATGCAGAAATTCTGTAAATTCATTTGTAATATGTAATATAAAATGAAATTTTTTTGTCTGGTGTGATTTGTTTTTATCAAAGAGAACTTAATAACAGTGTTTATGTTGGATTCAGTAAATCATAAAGCCATGCCTTTTTACTTAATCAGAGAATCATAATAATGCAGACAATAATTATAAAGGTTTATTTAGTTTTTAAAACTATGTATAGTTTCTAGGGCTTCCTTAGTTATCTATTCAATAAGTAATACCTTGCTTAAGCATAACTTTGAGGCTCCATGGTTACTGTCCTTATCCTACTTCAGGCAATAACTTTTTTAAATAATTAGAAGCAAATTGTTCTGTTTATTTTCCAGTAAACTACATCCTAAATATTTACCAAAAGTGGTTGGCCAACTCCGGGTCCTTCTGATTGACTCAGTCATTGCTGTACAGAAGCGAGTCATCCAAGCGGCCAGTATAGTGTACAGGAACACTTTGACATGGATCTGCAAGAGGGGTGGCAGTGTCGCAGAAATGAAAATGGTTTGGGACCATTTCTCCGAGTTGAAGGTCCTTAAAAATTTTTAAAAATATAATTTATGTATAAGTTATGCTTCTATATGAGACGATCTTAAATTTTTAAGACACCTTCTGAATTTTATTGTAATCATGACCCTTGGTTTGTGTGGTTTCCTCTCCATGTAGCAATTTATACTTCTCAAGGTTATTTAAGGACTGGTGCATAATGAGTTACTTAAACTCTACATTTGAATCTTAAGTTTTTAAAGTTTTAATTTGTGCAATGAACATAGATGATTTTTCTTAAGTCATGGTTGTTAATATTTATATATGCAGGTTTTTTTGGTTCCCCTTCGTTTGCTGTGTGGTTATAAATTTTTTTTTTCGGGGGAAAAATGCGTTACGCACACCACCCGGGCGCAGGGGGCCCCCGAGTGGTTATGTGGGACTCCCGTGAACGCACGGTATACCCATTAAAAAAAAACCCCCCGTCTTCCGTCTCGCCGCATTGTGACGGGGCTACGGGAGCGGCTCCATCGCAAAAGCCCGAAGGCCCTCCACGATGGGCGCACCAGATGGTAAGGTGCGCCTCCCTCCTCGGCCTCTACCAGTACTGTAGCAGACTCCCCTTGAGTCTGCTACTAGGAGGCCATGGATACCAGATAACTGGTACCCGGTGGCAGATCAGGTCTGTGGTTCTGCCACCGAACACACCTCGGCCGCAGAGGTGCCGTTTCGACGGAACGGCCCCGCCAGCTCGCAGGGGGTAGGGAGGGTGGCGCAACGTAATACCGGCACTCCTCTTCTTCTGCGGTCCCACCTCCAAGCGCGTCCTCAGCGGACTTGTTCAGCCCGCTGGGAGCGCCCACCTTAGGCCAGCCGGCGGCCCAAACAGGCCGGCCCTGGTTGCCTCTTAGTTCACCGTGGGAGTAGTCCACGGTTACTAAGCTCCCCCGCCACGACAAGGCGGGCAACCATCGGGGGGCTGTATGGTTATACATAGCACAAGCTCTGCTTACTTTGGGGCCATGCAGCTGGTATGTTTGTCTGGTGATTCTTTTATTGTAATTATGGAAAAAATACAGGACTATTTATTTTTATTTATATTTAAATTTAACTTTTAACCTTTATTGTACATAAAAACACCTAACTACAAAAAGGTCTACGGTTTCGGTAACACACTTTTATATACAACGCGGCGGTCATGACGCTGTAGAGATGACCCTTCCGAACCAGTGGTAGTTTCAATATACGACATTCTAAGCCAAGGTCCGTGCCCTTTCGGGTGCCCTTAGGCATATAGTATGTAGGAGTAGTTTAAGTTCCGGCTAAGCGCCGTCAGCGCTAAACTACAAAGTCCGGTGAAATATAAAAGGCCCACAGAGCCATAAATAATTGGTCCATTTCGAAAAAAAAAACAAGCGCTGTAGAGTGATCTCTTTCAAACGACTGTAATTCTTTGAGTAGATTAAAATGTAAATACATACATTAGGTATATTTTATTATGTGTTTATTTCTATAATTTTATGGGAGTATTGTAGTGGTAATTCGATTTCTGTTCCTCCGTAAGATCAAGGAAGCTGGCATGCTATGGGTAGACTTTATGCAATAGAGAATTTATGCAATTGAGATTTTTGTAGGTATTGGTAACAGATTGCTCAGTCGTTTTACTGAATAAGTAACACCAAACATCTTCCAGCTTATGGTTTATGGTCTCAATTTGATGTTTCCAAGATAAGGTCTGATTCTGGTCTTTTACAGTCTCACTATAATCAATGAATAAACGATTGAAAATTATCCTGGAAAATAGTTTCCGAATAATTTTGTTTACAGTTAGACCATGAGATAAACTCCACTTAAAAGTTATAGGTTAAGTAACGGTCATCAATAGATATAAATAATAGATCTACTAACATCAAGAAATATAGATCTACTAACTGTCAGCATACGTGCGGCAGAGAGAAGTCCAGTTTTACGATATAGAATTTATGAAAACTGAAAAGAGAGTCAAAAGCCTTATTGGTATTGGTTTAATAAGTTGTTCTCACTAATGAAGGACACGAGTTGTTCATGGACATGGCAAGGGCTTTCGCTAGAAGAGGCAAAAATAGTTACAGGGTGGAAGTCATTACACTTTGTGGAGATGATTTTTTAGGTAGAGGTAGAACTCCTCTCTCCCAAGCAGCCCTGCCGATCGCTGCCTTTAGCTGCCGCCGGGGCTCCTTGGAGGAAGCATGCAGGAGTGCAATGAATTTCTCCTCCCTTACCCGCCGCCGCCTATAATTGGTGTGCTGTTGCGTGAGCTCGGTGGGCTTCGGGGGACGATGCCTGGTACGGGGTATTGATGAGTCGCAGACTTGCGACAACGCGCCCCGTAACCATTCCGCTTCGTCCTTCACCACCACTAGCGATTGCCCAATTGCAGCTTCCTTCGCGATGTCCCGTCGAGGTGCCTCAACTGCCACGACGTCAACCGGGGGCCGGAAGGGACTGGCTTCATCTGACGGGGATATGGCTGCGAGATCATTGCGATACATTCGGTGATGATTCAACACCGCCATATCCACCACTCCCCAGGTCCGGTCTTCGTCCGGTCTTCCAGCAGTGGTTGGGTTAGGCGATTCAGTTTTCTGACCTACTGTCTCACGCAGGTGCTCTCGAGACATGGTTGTTTCGGGAGTTACCTGTTTCGGATCGGTCGGGAACCGACTGCCAGATGCCATCACTGCGACGATTTCCTCGAAGAAATGGCCAGCACACAGCTGGAGGTATGCCCGGCGTGGGATGCGGAGCGCAGCGCGACCGTGGTTTGCGCTATCGTTGAAAGTGAGAGGTCGCGGCAGGCGGTGCGATTCTTCTGCGAAGCAGTAATGCTTGCGAAGGAGGGGGCGGAGAGGGCAAGGGAAGATGCTGCATCCTCCCTTCCGCTTCGTGGCTGTCGCACGCGTCTCCAGAGGGCTGAGAGCTTCCCTTCCCCGCGGTCCCTTGAGCCTTGGGTGGCGGTTTCGGGGGATTCTGCTGCCGGTCCAGTGCTCGAGATGATGGTGCGCAACCATCTTAGGATGGACGACACCTAGTCTCTACCTCCCTCTACCCTCTCGGGATGTTTAAAGCTGTCGTGTCGGGAACAGGAGGCGTAAGACCCTCGTGTCCGGCCTTCGTGCGTCCAGACCGAAACCGCAGGTTTTAGCTATTGTATAGGTATTGTTTTCCATACCACAAGCTCTGCTTCCCTCAGGGTCATCCAGTTGGCTTCCACTTGCCTTTAACCGAAACAAAACCACGCTAACGCAATTATCACGTCAATAAAAATAGAAAGTACTGTAGTATCGTGCCAGAGGAGATTTGAGGAAACTAAACTCCTACCTCAGTATAATAGGATCATGACTGCATAAAAAAAGTAAACTACGCACACCTTTTAACATAAAACGTGCTTATTAACTGACCTTCTCTAATTTGGTTTTCAGCGACTCATATTAAATCTAATAGACAACGACAACGAGGGCATCCGGACTCACTCGGTCAAGTTCCTGGAGGAGGTGGTGCTGCTGCAGTCTCCTTGTGAGAACCCTGACGAGTTCACACTTGATAACCTGCCTGAAGAGCTGCCTTTCATCAATAGAGACGCTTTGGAGGAAGAAGCCGAGTACGTTTATTTTTATTACTATTTTATGAATTCTCCCAAAATAGAAATGATTCGAAATAAATGGCCATATTTATTCCGGAATGTTGACTGGCTCAGGAGTAGGCAGGTGAACTGTTTGTAGCCGGCGAACGAGCTCGCGGTGGACCTGATGTGCGATGAGCCTGAATCAAGGGCGTACCCAGGATTTCAGCTAGGGGGGGGGGGGGGCAGCTCATACCTGTTTCGAGAAGATGGTCGGTCGGGTATATTGAAACAAAAAATCATGAAAATTGACTTTTATTAATTAGTTTGATTATGACACAAAACAAAATATTACATAAATATTATATATAATTTAACAGTAATCTTCTCGGATTTGCCGAAAATTCAATAAACTCACTGTTTTCTTCTAAATAATTACGCGATGTACGCTCATCAGACATAAACCTGTAAGCCTTTCTTCACCCATGGTGCTTCTAAGCCACGTTTTAACTCTTCGCAGCGTACTGAAGGACCGTTCTGCGGTCGCCGTGGTGCATGGGATAGTGCTTAAAATAATCAATGCCTTTCTGACAGCAGGGTCAAAAATGTTGGCTTCGTTGAACAGCTCAACTACTTCTATGTCCCTTAATTGATCATCTGATAAAGCCTTCTTCACCCATAAACTATGCCAAAGGTTCAGTTCTCCGGTGATATCCAGGTTATAAATTCTTGGAATGATTCTGCGTTCTTGTGTAAGTCTGTAATGCTGGTTTTGGTCATATACAAGGGATGTAGCTTACTTAAAGCAATCGCCGGAGTATTTTCTTGGGAAAATCGAATATTCAACGATGAAATGAGTGAATTAGTGTATGGTATTATCAGGGAACGCCGCCAATATTCGTTATCATTGTCTGATGGCGGATTACTTCTATGTGTTTGCTTGTGAGCAAGACGTGGAACCGAAATTTCTATGTTCAAATCCATTGCAACAGCTCGCGCTTTTTGAAGCATTTCATTACTTATTCTATCAGGAAACTCGCGGTCATTTCTGAGAATGTCCTTGATATTTTTGATGTGTTCCCCCACCGAGATCATGTCGATCGATTTAGCTTGCAGTGCTTTAACTACTGGTTCTAAACCGCTGAATATTTGGCTATTGTTTGTTGAGCAACAATAAACACTGGTTTTGTAACGGCTGAATGCAACTGATATGCAGATTTTCTGGTGGCACAATTTCCCTCTACGGATAACGTTTCTAGAGATTTCACAAGCTCTGGGAAATGTTGAGAAAACTTTCTGATTGATTTATATTTTTCGGACCATCTCGTCTCACACAATCGTGATAGGTTTGGAGCGTAGTTTCGACGTGTAGTCGATTCTCTGAAAAATGTTATAACATCCTTTACAGTGGCGACAGTATTTCTAATTTCTGGCACTGCGTTCGCATCATTCTCAACAAGGTTGAGTTTGTGACTTGAGCAATGAAAATATAAAGCACGAGGATATTTTTTTCTCAAAATGGCTTGTACGCCACCCTCTTTCCCTGCCATTGTAGAACAGCCATCGAATCCAAACCCTACGCAATCTTCGGTTGGGAGGTTAGAACTAATCAAGAAATTGTCAATTGCTTCGGCAATTGCTGAAGCATTTTGTGCTTTTACTTCAACGAACCCTACAAATTCTTCTCTGATTTTCCTTTTGCTTTCGTCGTAGAACCGCACGCCTATTGACAGCTGTTCTTTCCCAGCTACGTCTGCTGTTTCATCAGCTAAGACTGCGTAAGCCATGGTCTTCTGAACCTCATTTATTATATTTTCCTTAATAACTTCGCCACATAAATTTATCAATTCGTTTTGTATTTTTGGCGATGCATTGCGACGGCACTTTTCCAGGTGACTCTTTAATTTGTCGTCCCCTGAATTGATTTTCAACTTCAAAAAATCTAATAAAACACCCTCATCTGCTTGTTTTCCCCTAAGAGGCATATCATGTGTACCGCAAAATACTATACAATAAATAATTGATGACAATATTTGTCTGTTTTCATCGATTGCTTTTTGGTGTCCACTTTGCAGTTGGATGTGTATAGGAACATTTTCAAGAAATTTGTTTGCAGCATTTGTCGCTGTTAGGTGATAGTTGGTCGTTGCATGCTTTCGGCAGTTTTCATGCATATTTTTGAACTTTATATATGGCCTGACCATAAATGATCCCAAAATTCCTCTCACAGTGCTGATGGGCGGAGGGAACAAAACACAATGCTTACAAAGAGCGCCTTTTAGTCGCTTGGAATATACTAGCAATAGTGCATATTGATCCAACAAAGCATGAATAAATTTTCTTTTCAAATGGCTTGCATCACTTTCAAAATCGTAATTTCTGGGCGGGATCCAAGGATTTTATAACAACTCCCTGTTCTTTTCCATCGATAGCTGGGTAGCCAACCCAACATAACGACCCAGATCGTTTTCATGATAGCCATCGTCCACTATAATTTCAGGATCGACGTTGACGTCATAAGTTTGTTGGGATGTCGACGAAGAAGAATAGTCGGCAACAGATATATTTACAGGTTCTATTGGAGAATGTGACGCTTGTCCAATGTAAGCATGCAATGATCTTGGCATTACATGAGTAGTTTCATCATGGTTGTCATTGTCATCGCTTCCACTACTTTCCCGACCTTTTTTTCTTTTTTCGCGTGTTGTCCCTAAAAAATGGATACACAAAATTACTCTTACGGTGTTTGAGCATAGGACGAAAATAAAGATCAAGATACCTATAAAAACCTCACATTCAAATATCATTTACTTCCTATCAGTAAAAGTAAAATTGCGATATTCAAAATTCGTTAACTTTGTGGTTTGAACGCCAAATAATCAAAACTAGGTAATTTGAAATAATACATTTGTTGTGACGTTTCCAGAGAAAAGGGACTTTGTTGTCGGTATGGAGTTATTAATAAAGCCAAAATAACACAAAATACATATAGTACTAATATCATATCTGAGGGTGAAATAGATATTTTTTTAATGTTGCTCTTTCTTGGACAATAAAATGCGATTGCGAGAAAACTGTGTTTAAAGTTTAAAATTTGAAAAAGCTAAGTTTTCTTTGGAAGTTAAAGAGGTGATTCAATTAAAAACACTTTTAGGTGTTTGCTGGTTACTACAAAGTAATAAACAAAAAATTGTACTTTTATTATTATTTCATAAAACTGTCTGTGAACATCTCGGAAACTAAAACCGACCATAAGGTCCCTTTTCCCAAATAACGTCACATTTGTAGAATAACATGTCAGTTTCATTTCTACTAATAGTACAAATTTGAAAGTTTTGTTTGTGTGTTTGGACGTTTACTTCTCTATCACGCTGTATCGGCTGGACGCGATTTGATTAAATTTGGAATCTGGATAAATAATACCATAGAACGTAGGATAATTTTTATTCATGTTATATTATTATACAGGTTGCTACCCTGCCCCGAACATGACCACTTCCTTTTTCCTTCCAGCAAAAAATGTACGTACCTACAATAATTGAAATGATACATTTATTTTCTATGTATGCTCTTTCATTTATCAAACATGAAAGAGCATAGAACATAGATACAATTATAACAAAACCTCCTCTTGTAATTAATAAATTTAAATATTGTAAGTAATATGCTAAAGATATATACTTAATACAAGAGAGCCCCCCTTAAACAAATCAAATAATCATATTAGGTACATATGTGTTTTGTTAGTAATATTTCCAGTTGTTGCGCAGTAAACGTAAATCTCGTGTCGCCGCAACTAAACTATAAGACACTATGGCGCATGAAATATTCGCTCGTTTTAAACTCCGAACTGAACTGAATTGTATTCGAACTAAATTGCCTTGCTCTGCCTCACGATCCCGCTTATATATTCAAATATTAGAAGAGCTCCCGAAATACGTAGAAAATACTCGACTCTAATTCCATCCTTGTCTCATACTTGCTATCACTGTCTTTCCTTTCCAGAATAGTCCATGCTAGAACGTTCTTCGTAGTATTGCTATTCAATACAAGATGTCGCTATTGACCGTATAAATTGATGCTATTTCTCTTTACTGGAAAAAGTACTGTCGTCCGTAACTAGACAGCGATAGATGTTGTTTTCTCCAAATTATATTCGGCTTTAATCCTAGATGGCTCTGATTGTCTCGTCGGGAGCGGAAACTACGAGGTGCGACGGTTTCGCGGGAGATTTAAATTATATTACGTCGCTAACAGTATACTATATCTAATGTTGTAGAATATTTAATTATAGATAAAAAAATATTAAATCAAAATATCTGACTGAAAGATATTTTGTTTCCAACACTTCATTTTGCGCAAAGTAGGTAACACGTTTTTAATTCCCACTTGCCAGGAAAGTTGATGTTTATGTTATCTTCTAGGGGGGGGGGCAGCTGCCCACCCCATTCCCCTACCTAGGTACGCCCTTGGCCTGAATGGTATTAACTCACTTTACGACGTTATGGTAGCTGGCCAGTAATTAATTAATGTTGAGTATTATATAGGAATAGCGATTATTTGTTGCCCACCGTAGATGAGTCCTTTTGTAATTCGTTCCTGTCATTGCACTGGTAATTGCTTCAGAGACCGCATCTGTCTTCAATAGTAATAGTGATTCCTATAGTTTAAAATCGTTTTTGCTTTGTTCCACTGTTTTATTTCATTATTTTCTTATCCTTTTTTATTACTGTGGAAATAATTGAATAAAATATAGTGTATAATGTAAACTGAATGCCTCATTTGCAACGTTTCAGACACATCTTCAAATCATTAGTGAAATTCCACAACTCGCAACACATCTCGAGTGTCAATCTAATGGCGTGCATGACGACCCTGTGTCTACTCGCCAAGTTTCGACCCAAGTACATGTTCCACGTCATACAAGCCCTCGGGGACCTCCACAACACCCTCCCGCCGACGCTATCACAGTCGCAAGTCAACTCTGTAAGAAAAAACCTGAAAACGCAACTGATCAATCTAACGAAACATCCCTCTTCAAACGAAGCGCTCCCCCAGCTCACGCAGCTACTCTCCGACATTGGTTTAACTAATCAGGAAATACACAAAGTTCTACCGAAGGAGAAGAGAAATAAACGACTCGCGGAAATCAAAAACGATACCCCCCTGAAGAGACTCCGAATTGACTCGCCTCAGAGCAATAGCCAGGGCAGTGATAGTAGAAGCAGTAAAGATTTCAATATTTTCGACGAAGACAGCAGCAGCCAGGCTAGTGTCACGAAACCCGCCCTGTCAGAGGAATCTATCTTGGAAGGCCTCAACAACGTCGACAATGTCGTGAACCTGGTCACGCACACACTGTCGAACCATCTCCCCTTTGAGATGCCAGCGAGCTTCATGACTGCGTACAAGCCTATACCCAATGCTGGCAGTAAGGTCCAGAAGAAATTGTTGGCCAAAATGTTGATCGATTACGTCAAAGAAGAGCCGAAAGTGCCCGCTCCGGTCCCGCAGCCTGCCCTGTCCAACATCGCCGCCAAGATCCCACTTTTGCGAGACGATGATGAAAAAGAATCTTACGAAAAAGTTTCACTCAAAAACGCCGTCGCAAAACTGCAGGAATCCACGAAACCAGAGCGAAGGCTCGACAGCGCCGTCGCTAAACTCATGGAAGAAACCAGACAAGATCATCTAAAAGAAGAGGAACGAAGAGCCAAGGACCGCGAAATGGAAAAAGAAAGAGAGGGCGAGAAGTTGATTGCGCCGCCGACCCCGACCGTGCCCAAACTAAAGCAGAAAGTTAAATTGCTAAAACTGCAGGAAATAACTCGGCCGATACCGAAAGAAATTAAAGAGAAGCTGATATTGCAAGCTGTCGCTAGGATATTGCGGGCTGACAAGGAGAGCGCTATAGGCGGGGTGGCGCATATACGCGCGAAGTTCATAACGATATTCGCTTCCAGCTACACGCCCGAGATCCGGGACCTCGTGTTGGACTACATATTGGAGGATCCATCGAATCGCATCGACTTGGCGTTGTCGTGGCTGTACGAGGAGTACGCCTTCATGCAGGGGTTCAACCGCCACCCGGCGACGTTGCAACCCAAGTTGCATGAGAAGCATGATCAGAATTATAACCAGTTGCTTTGCGCTCTGGTGACGCAGATATTCGAGCGCGGTGACCCCGTGATGGAAGGTTGCAAGGACGTGTTGTTGAGGAAGATTTACTCCGAAGCACCTCTGATCACGGAGGAGGCCGTAGACTACTTGAAGCATCTGGTGTCGGATGAGAAGGTGTCGTTTCTAGCGTTGGAACTGTTGGAGGAGCTGTGCACTATGAGGCCTCCGAGAGCTCATAAAGTTGCGCCGGCGCTTGTTTCTAATGTTTGTGAGTATTGTCATGTTTTGTGCATTTTCTATAACACTGAAAACATACAAGCCCCAATGCAAAAGAGTTTGTCCTGTCTCATATATTGCAAACGTAGCCGGTTTTCAACTTAACTATATTTTCATACACATACAACAGGCCTTTGAAAAAAACAATAGTATAGTGTTTATTAATTGAACTAATTAAGTTAAATTCATTTATTTAAATTTTACTCCGAATATTAGACACTTGTAATTTTTGGCACTAGACGAACTCTTTTGCATTGGTGCTCGTACAAGCAAAATTAGTTCCGACCTGGCGGAAGCTCAAAATAAAAATGCTTAATATAGTTGAAAATCAAATTGTTCCATTTTTGAAATGATACAGTTAAGCAATTAGTGAAAGTCCGAGAAGTTATCACAGTGAAGATTAATTTTCTCAAAGTTATCTCATCCCATAAGAAACCACAAAGATGACCTTTCCATAAGAGTAAGTATAAGTAAAACCTGAACGGAACCCAACCCGCCCACAGTGCACGAGAACGAAGACGTCCGCGAGGCCGCGCTGAAGGCGTCGGCGGCGCTGCACGCGCGCGGGCCCGAGCCCGTGCGGCGCGCCGTGGAGAAGCACGCGGCGCTGCTGCTGGGGTTCCTGCCGCTGGCCGCGCCGCCGGCCGAGCTGGGCGGCCGCCATCCGCGCCGGCTCTGGTCCGACGACCTCTACAAGATGTGCTTGAACCTCGTCATGGCGCTGTTGCCGCATAACGAAGGTGCTTATCTAAATGTAGTGGTATGAAGTCGCCGCAGAAATATTCATTAGAATGTAATTTAACAAAGGTTGCTTTATAATTTTATGTCAGAATACTTCTCTATCGCATCACACGCGCACCAGGCCATTGAGGAAGTTTCACGGAACAAGATTGTACGCCGGCGAGTTACAGTTTATTGTGAAAATTCAATTACTTAATATTCGGTTAGAAAGTGTTCTATTTATGAATGTTTTTATTAGGAATGGTCATATATTGGATAATTTTTTTATATTTAGGGATATTATAAGTATTCCTTATTAGATTTTTGTAACAAGTCGAACCTATCTATACCTTCTATTAACATATCTTAAAAAAATCAAATAATATTACTTAAAAATATTGTATTCATATACAGCTTGACTGCGACATGACAGAAACAAGTCGTATTCAAGCTTTCTTTCTTAAAAAAACCTTTCCATCTTGCAGAGTTAATCCTGGAAATAGCCCTCGTGTACGGGAGCGCGGAGGCCGAAGCCAAGCGGTGCATCCTGCGCTGCCTGGAGGCGCCGTTCCGCGGCGTGGTGGAGCGCAGCGCAGGCCGGCCCGGCGCCGCCCTGCAGGCGCTGCTGCGCGACTGCCCGCGCGGCGCCGACACGCTGCTCACGCGCCTGCTGCACATCCACACCGACCGCTGTGAGTTGTTGCCACGACTGTCGCAAGCCTATTGCCAGCAGATTGTTGCCTTTATGGGAAACACTTATTTTCAAAATAGTCTCGTTAACGTAATCAGAAATAAATTACCTGAAATTTTTAAAATTCATTAAAATTAAACATTACATTAATTCCTATTTCAATCCTTTCATTTATTCAAATTCCTGGTTTTGTTGTAAATGCTACTAGCGACAAAACCAGAGCGAGCACGAAACGACCACGTTGTTCGGGTGTACTTGCTTGTTACGCATGGTGTGTAATGTAAAGTCATTATGAAGGTATTAGTGTGGAAGCTGTTGTTGTTTCTAAGTAAATGAAATAAATAAAATAAAATAAATAACGGCTATAGAAGTAATTAATAATAGTAAAATATAATAAGTATTTATTAGCAGAAAATTATACTTTGAAAATTATAATTGTGCGCAGGCGCACGTGACGTCACCTCGGACCGCCTGTCTCCTCCTCGGTCGTCACACGCTCGTGGGACGCGGCTTACACTCATGTCATAAATGATTATCAATTTAAAGTTAATTAATTGCGATTCCGTAAAACTGGTCATAGACATCTGGTCATGATCCCTCCGATTATACTAAAAAACTTATAATACTATTCTTGTAACCCTCTATGTAACACTAGGTATCTTGGTCTTTAGTCTATTTAGAATTAGTTTTCATTTCGAGATCATTTATTACTAAAAAATGTGATTGAACTTGGTAATAAAATATGGTGAGCGTCTTGAAAACTTCAGCGCTAAGAATATATATGACAACGGCTGTTGTTGGAAAGTCACACGACACAATTACACCTACGGGAAAGTGTGGTTTAGTTTCCTGAAGAATCTTTCCGTTTTTGGTATTTTTACTATGACATCTGACGAACGTAATTTGCTACAATTCATGAGCACCGCCCAGGGACATATATCTGGATGACCAGCCCCATGCATGGCTCCCTGTGGGTGCGCACACTCGAGGTTTTGTTCGTCTCGTAGCATGCTGATTGATAGATGAAGCTGTTGAAACTGCTCCACACACAACTACTGCTCACACACACGTACACACACACTAATGAAGACCACCGATACTAATAAATAACTTACTTGAATGGCTTTGTGGTTGCGGGCAGGGCCGCCGACGCCGGAGCTGGTGTCGCGCGTGCGCGAGCTGTACGCCACGCGCGTGTCCGACGTGCGCTTCTTGATCCCCGTGCTCGCCGGGCTCTCCAAGAAAGAGGTACAGTGCACCGTGTCGCCGGTCGAACAGGCCTCAACTATCACGCTTTGTATTATTATCAACCGAACACGATAAGTTTAAAAAAAATTTATATTAATTAATATTTATTTATTAACTATTTATTATTAAAGAGAGTAGATTGTTTGTGGTCGAGTGACTCGCCTACCGAAGCACTACTACTTGTTCTGCTATTATATTTGTTGACTTCCCCGACGTTGGCCAGGTTTTGGCAGCCCTGCCGAAGTTCGTAAAGCTGAACCCCATGGTCGTCAAGGAGGTCTTCAACAAGCTCATCGGACAGGACAATAGTCCAGGTAATAATGTGACTTATTGCTATCGTGTTACGTTGCAATTCAGCTATTTACTTTCACTTTTTGTTGTGAATAATAAATATTGTGTCGAGATAAAACTATTTTTGATGCTCGTGTTGATAAATAACTTGAATGTATAATGTACGTATTGAGATATTATCAAACTTTCAAACGGTCCCGCATGGTTTCTCTGGTAGTAGTTTGTGTAAAACAACCAGTCACGTAAATACAAATGGCAGCTGGGTCGAACAGAAAATTGACTTAAAATATGACTCGAGTTGATCCACACACTTACAGGATTATGAATAAACTAAATCACTGGAAATTTAAATCGTGGATCGTTGCATTACCACTAGTTATTGCTCGCCGCTTGTTCACCTTCTGTAGCCGCTACGAGGGAGTTGACAATGAATCACTCAGTGCAGCTTCGACCGCTTGGACCTTACCTATGTTGCATGTCATTGTAGACGCGTTGTCGGGCGGCCGATCTAATCAAGACTGGTACGATGTTCACATCATTTTTGCATTTTCATTCTATTTTTGCTGGACGCTTTTGAACGCAGACCCGAGGTCCATTAGTCCGTAAGTCAGTGAGAACAACTCGTCGTTTGGATACTTGGGGGGAGGGAGACTTGCCGAGCTAACAGATGCAGAAAAGAATAATTTTGTATAGACATAAAGAGACTCTGTAAATTTATTTTGAAAAAAAATATATACCCGTGAAGTTTCTTGCCAGTTCTTCTTCACGAAGGTTTTTTTTCGAACTGGTGGTAGAATCATGTTTTATTTGACGTCAATAAGAACAAGTAATTGTCAATGTTGAGAAATAAATATTTGAATTTGAATTTGAACTCACCTTCGACACGCGCACAATCGTTCCCTACAAACCAACACGACTGGTGGTCACGCAGGGCGCCAGTTTAAGATATCGCTCACATTGACAAGATACATTTAGATAGAATTATCCAAGTAAACATGTCCTACCTACCTACAGTAAAATATCTATTAATACTTTAAATTATGTTTCTTTTTACATTATATTATTTGTATTAATTTTTCAGATAATGAAACATGTAAGTTATTTGTATATATATTTCTTATAAATAATTATCAACAGACAAATTACATTCAAAATGTTTAAGAAATGTCTTTAAATTTAATTTGTTATCTTGTGAAATGTGTAAGTAGTACGTTTGCAGCAACATTAAAAATCTGGCTCCAACTGTTTGCGCACAATGAAGTTGGTCAAACGTTCAATAAAATAAATTTTCTTGTGATTTACGAATTAGCAATTAAAAAGTTCAATAACCATTTTGAAAGATAAATCCGCCGCAGCTAAGGCTAGGTGACGTTCGATGGACCGACTGACGTTTTATAAAAGAAACAATTGTACAGAAGAAACCCATAGATAACAGCGACGCATTCGAGTTCCAATAAAGCAGCTTGTTTAACGCTCGATACTCAATTGTTTATTGCCAGTCCACAAAGTTTGCATTGTATTATTGTTGCATTCAATTAGTCTTAAAAAATACATTATGGACCCGGTCAGGCACAAAGAGATCTGTGTTTATTGTCAAAATCGTCTACATGTTCCCGCGATGGTGCGTGTACCGCATATGTCTCTTTGTAACCACAACACTAATCCGTCGATGGTTTGTGCCAGTCACGAGCGAGGAGCTGCTGGTGGAGCTGCACCTCATCGACCCGGCCAAGGCGGACCTCAAGTACATCATCAAAGCGACGGCGCTTTGCTTCGCCGACAAGGAGACCTTCAACGAACAGGTGAGCCTCGGGGGTCTGTGCAGCTGTGCAACGAGAGGCGTTGCAGCGTTTGCGGCTGTATGAGGTGTATTATTTGGTTGAACACACAAAGTGCACGCGGTTGTGTCTCTGTTGTTGTGAGTTCAAGGTTTTTGCTTGTTGTGCTTTATATATGATACTATTAAAAAGACGAAACATTTGATTGACTGTTAATACACCGGGTTTTTTTCTATTCAAAAAATCGCACATGGGTTCACACCACAATTGGGTATTTTTTTGGGCAAAGCTGAGAAGGTACTGCGAGTCGGCGAAAAACGCACAGTACAAAACAGTAGCGAGTTGTAACGTCACAAGCAGTAAAACACACCAAAAATTGTATGGGCGTTTGGATAAAATACATTTATTACGTAGATAATGCGTTTACATTGTTATGTTTAATGGCAGTAAGCTAATAATATTTAAAATGATACCATGTTTTGTAATAAGCTTTTTGATTTTTTGAAGTTTTCTAATCTATATAATTTAGATATTATAGTTCGTTCGCGTTAAGAATACAGTGACGTGTCGTCTCAGCATTAGGTTATAGCCAATAGCGCCAACCGACAAAAAGAAATCTTTTTCTAATACGGCAATCTCATGTACTAGTATTTGTAGTTGCATCGAGGATTCACTGTATTCTTGATGCGAACAAAATATAAACTCAAAACTTTATTTTCAAAACATATTTTGGGTTAAAATAACTTATTTCTAAATAAATGATATAAACTTTTCCAAGGACACCGCACAGCGAACCAGAATTTATTTTCTATTGTTTCAGTCTCGCTAGGCGTCTTTGGGAAACTTGCTCAGACAGAACTCTTGTTTGCACCCATGAGCCCCTTTTCCCAGCGGTAATAGTCACCCGGTATAATCGACGTAGTTTCAAATTTCTTAACCCATTACAAAAACAATGCCACCATTTGAAAGGTACTTCACCCAGAAGTGGCCTAGTCTGTGTTATCTTGGAACCCTCGCGGAGTCAGAAGTCACGCGAGCGCCACCGCAGCGGCACCTCTACTCTTCACGGGACCTTTCCATTTGATCACACATTCCTTCCGCCTCTGTAGGTGGTCTCCGCAGTGCTGCAGCGGCTGGCGGAGGAGCCGGAGATCCCGGTGCTGATGCTGCGCTCGGTGCTGCAGGGCGTGACGCTGTTCCCCACGCTCGCGCCGCTCGTCTTCAACATCCTGCGGCTGCTGGTGGAGAAGCAGGTCAGTGCTGTTGGTGTATCGTGCTTCCATGCGCGCGGGGAGGTATCGAAGTGACAAGGCGTAGCCAAAACTAATAACGATAGTAAGGCAATATTCAAAGAGTAAATGAGATGCGGGTTTTCTCTGAGCGCGCGGCCGCCGTGACGACATGGCGTCATTAGTTGTATTCATCAATACATTGACTAACGACGCGCGGCCGGCCGTGGGCTTCACGTGACAGTTATAAGTAAATATATCCCCAGACAATCACACCAACTGTACGGCCCCAAACAAAGCAGAGCTTGTGGTATGGATGACCGTACACCGAACTGGGGGGGAGCCTAGAATAAACATATATCTATAACCCGAGAACAAACATCTGTGTTCATCACACGGATGAATGCCCCGGCCGGGACTCGCACCTGGAATCTCCGGCGTATGAGGCAGGGCTACTATCCACTGCGCTGCTCGGTCGTCACGAGTTCATCGTTCGCAACGTGTAAAAATAGGAAATATCCTAAGCTCTGACCTAGTAAACACTGAATATGGAATTCCTCTAGGAAGTGTTTTGGGTCCCACACTATTCTTAATATACATTAACGAACTTTGTAACCTGAAAATAAACGGTGGTAAAATCATATCTTTTACTGATGAAACCGCTCTTTTGTTCTCTGCAAACTCAGATACAGAATTACATGAGCTCGCACAACGCGGCTTCAATGTAGTACCAACTTCAAGCCACTGGCTACAGCAACACTTACTCACTCTAAATTCAGATAAAACTTATTTCATCCAGTTTTCCGTGCGAAAATCAATTTCAGAAAATCCTAACCTATACGCGCACTATTGCATTGATCAAATCAATCACTCGTGTTCATGTCCTCACATTACTGCTACTAAAACAATAAAGTACCTAGGTGTCATTATAGACGAAACTCTGTCTTTTAGACTACACATAGATGCGGTTAGCAACAGAATACACAAGTTAATATTTGTTCTTAAACAATTGCGCAGCATAGGACACTCTAAACTTATGAGGCAGGTATACTTTGCATTGTGTCAGTCGATACTAAATTACTGTATTACGTCATGGGGCGGAGCAGCTAAAACTCTTCTCCTTAACGTTGAAAGAGCCCAAAGAGCGCATGTAACCAGTAGCTTCGTCATCTGTTAAGTTATGAATTGTAAGATTGCAGGACCATAGTTGTCGCTTATACAAAGATACAGACGTTTTCAAGAATGGCGTAGGTAAGCGTTGCTGAAGATCAGATGCATTAGCTCTAAAATTTAAACTGCGTTTTTTGAAAGATAAGTTTAAATCGTGAAAACACTGGGAATACAATTTGAGTGAAACGGGGTTTGGGCAACTTTCTCTATATAAACGATACATAGCAGCTTTAGAGTCCGATGATAAATATTTTTTATTGGTTCTATTTCTGCATTAATGGCTTTCGTAGTTTGGAAATATTATGTGATCTATGGCAGATTTTAAATCATCAACAGTCCTTTTATTTCTAGGTAGCTGACGTCCGCTTGTATCCTCTGGAATGACTCCGGTTCTGGAGTGTTTTTTTTTATTTACAACAATAATAATGAAACCTTTTGTTTCACCAAAAGTTTTGCAAAAGAAATTTTTACAGATTGGTTTACTTCATTATTTATTGTTAATGTATATTTGCAGTAGCAATCTCAATTGTCCTGCTGTCGGTTTTCTGTGTTTTCTTTGGTAATATGGTAATAAGGCTGGCAATATACGCTGCCCTCCGATCTCTGCTTCCTGGAGTCCAATATTCACCAAAACACAAACAATTTCTATACCTTTTTCTGTAACGTAACATTAACCAGAATTTCTTAGTCTTTTACAATCTTCTCTCTTTTTCCTTGATCTACCTTTCTTTTTTTAGTATGATTTTGATTGCTCGAGACATCAGGTAGCACTTCGGATATAGTCTCGTCATTAGGAACTGCTGTTCTATCCATGGGGTAATGTGGATTATTGTTGGATGGATTGTTATTTACTGGACTACTTGTATGAAAGCTATCAATCTCGAAACCACTGCCAAAAATAGATAAACTTTCATCTTGGTCTTGGGATAGTAAAGTCACGTGAACTTGGGCTGAAGTTATTATTGGAATACTTAGTTCTTCTATCTCACTATCTGTATTAGACTCATTGCACTTTTTAGGTAGTTCGTAGTCCGGATCAGCGACACTGTCATCGGAGAGATATAAATCGTCATCGAGGTTTACACTGCTGATTTGTTGAGTGCCTTACATCTTTATTAAAAATTTTTCAGAAACGCACTTAAAATGAAAATTTTCTGAATCTTCAGCTATGTCTTTTAATGATGTTCCTGAAATAAAAAAATGTTATTGTTTGTACGGATATTATGTGTGTGTGTGCGTGTGTTTATGGGTGTGTGTGACTTTTATACTCGCCCACACACGAAGGGAAGATGTGAGATCAAAAGTCTATGGCATTACATTAAACGCATTATATCAATTTGACATTTAGTGCCGGCAGGCGCAGCCTGCTGCTGCAATTAACTGCTGTGATATCAAAGGACTTTCCGTCTCAAACGTAACGCGCCATTCACTGCTAACTGTAACTTCACTAATCTAATGTCTGTCCATGTACCGGCAGGTGTGGACGAACAAGATAGCGTGGGAGGGCTGGATCAAGTGCTGCGAGCTGCTGCTGCCCTCCTCCAGCTTTCTGCTGCACGAGCTGCCGAGCCGCGCGCTGCACAGCCTCGCCGCCAACGCGCCGCCGGCCATCATCAACGTCATGAAGCAGGTCAGTGACGCTCTTTGAGTCTGTGGACGTCGCCGTCGGGTTGGGAAGTACGCGCTGACTGAATCCCGTCTTTATTCCTACAGATATTTGTTATTTGTACAACATTGGAAAATGGCGACTGGAATATAGACATCTTTAAAAAAAACCATCTAAATGCTGAAACGACAGTTGACTGAATAGTCAGCAACCTGGACTGTGAAAACAAGCTTTTTTCTTTGGGGTTATCTGATCATAATATAGGACAAAGTATCCCGGCTAGAATTATACAATTGAATTTGTTTCGGAAAAATATTCCTACGTTCTTGTTAAAAAAAAAGATTATTCAAATGATAATATTAAAAATTTTTAATTGTTTGAACATTCGTTTAATGCCGTCTACAGTACACATGATGCCGAAAAAGCGTTCAAAATATTTCTTGGCATAATTACATTGTTTTATGATTATGTTTTCCCGCAATATTTGTAAAAATAACAAAGAAACGGATGCAGAGAAAATGGGTTTCGAAGGGATTAATAAATAAATAAAAAATAAAAAAATAGGATCATCTCATTGTAGGATTATAAAAAAAATGTCTGACTGAATGTTGTGCAAAGTCACTTGTAAAGCCTTTAACGTATGTAATCAATCTATCTTCAAGTCAAGGAAAGTTCTCTCGACGATTCAAGCAATCGATCATCACGCCGCTCTATAAAAAAAGGTTACAGGGAAGAAATTTATAGTTACAGACCGATTACCCCTATCCCTATTTATCAAATCATTAAAAAAAAAATAATTGCACATGAACTGCATGTATTTCTAAAAAAAAATAGTACTTTATCGTGTGACTGGAAAGCACATGTAATAATTTTACGATCGAAGCTAGAGAAATATATATATATGATCTCAGACGAGTACGGGCCGTAAGTGGACTACACACCGCACTTTTAGCTTATCATGGACTTCATCCATTTTAAGATATGGAATAATTTTGTGAGGAACTCCGTTACTAACATCAATGTTTTTAAATTTAAAAAAGTATATACTTTCCTTAGACAGCGCATTTATTGAAAAAATTCTAAATCTTACCAGGACCATTTTTTTATCTTATTTTTTTGAGCTATGCATGGCACTGGTAGTGAAATGGTAGACACACGCGTGGACAATCATCAATTTAGCAATAATATAATGTTTGTCCATTCCAGGACCCGCAACTGTCGGCGTACGTGCCGGCCGTGCCGGGCGCGCCCGTGGAGCCGCTGCCGCCCGGGATACAATAAACGCCGCGGCTACATTCGCATGTTACCGTAACGTCGTCCGAACCCCACTGTTTATTTTGTTGATATAAGTAGGCTGAGTATGTACCTAACCCAGTAACTTATAACGTTGTGGTTCTGACGATATTCCGGTGACACATCCAACTGCAGTCCACGCGGCTTTGTGTGCTATTCGTTATGCTCACTTGTATGAAATAGTTGTTGTTGTTGAATAAGGAAAATATAAGTTTTTACAAAATGTAAAATGAGGTTTTACTTGGTGTGTAGTTGAGTTTTCACTCGTTGTATAATAACTGTCGCCATACTACCTTCCAAAAGTTAGTTTTACAGGAGTTTTATTTTATTTATTACAAAATTCACAGCCCTTAGATATACGTAGAATAACACTTGTGAAAATACTGACGGCCTTTTATGGACTTATAGTTTTTATATTCACCCGAATTACGCGATAATAGACCTCTTGCATCTAGCAGGTTTAAACAAAACAAAACAAAATTATTAACACAATGAGGGTGTATAGTGTGAAGCGTGCGTTTATGTGTGTGTGCGTGTGCGTGCGTGCGTGTGTTTGTGTGTTTATGACTGTTTGACACTTGCCAGTAGGGAACTTAGTATCTCGTACCTAAAATTAGTTTTGCTGTCATTGAATGTATCCCAGACATGTGAGAACTGCTTATTGCAAGTGTTTTTTATGAGTGAGTTTCGGTTGTAGTTTGTTTTTGAAAGTTGTGTGTTGAATAGTTGAGTGTGCCTGGTTCTGGTGGAGGGAGTGTGTAGATTAAGGGTAAGTGGTGTCAAGTCAGTACAATCCACCGAACCACTGCATATATTATATAAGAAAAGCATGTCAAGTAAGCTATGTCGACTTTCCAAGTCCTACATTTGGTTATGTTTTCAGGATAAGGCATGTGAGTCAGTTGTTGTTTATAGTTCACATGATATAAGATTTTTTTTTTGATAGATTCGATGGCATGTTTGTAGACAACATACTGGGCATTCCATATTATACTATAATACTCCAGTATGCTACGAACATACGAGTAATATAGAACTTTTAAACACGCTAAATCTGAAAATGGTGCAACTGTCCTTAATACAACGCCCAGATTTTTGTACGATTTTGTACTTATTTTAGAAACATGTTCATTATAATTAAGGTTCGAGTCAAGGAGCACGCCCAGGTCAGGAAGAAGATTAGATTTAGGAATAACCGTGTCATTAAATGAGTAGTTGGTTAAAAAATCGTTCCTCTTAGGAGTAAACGTGATGTGTAAGCACTTGTCAACATTAATATTATTACGATTTTTAAAATAATAATTACATAAATCATTTAAGTCATCCTGTAGCTTGAGGTAGTCTAGGGCGTTTTAATGTTTAAATACATTTTTGTATCGTCACCATACAATAAAAAATTAGAGTGTTGAATGGCTTGCCTAATATCATAAAGGTAAATAGAGTATAATAATGACCCCAAAATTGAGCCCTGAGGCATGCCTGAGGGTACAGATATAGTCTGAACGAAAGCCACCCACCTCGACAGCCTGACTTCGATTACGCAGATACGAATCTAGCCATCTTAATAGGTTACCGCATATTCCTACCTCTTGAAGTTTACGCAGCAGTATAATGTGATCCACACGATCAAAAGCTATTTCGAAAATCCGTGCAAATCACGTCAACTTGTCCTCCCCCCTCCATATCATGAAGGACTCTACTAATGAACATGGCACGGTTTGAGCTAGTGGATCGGTTTCTCATGAAGCCCTGCTGTTGAGTAGGGATCATTTTATAAACAATGGGGTAAATGTTATTATATACAATTCTTTCAGCAACTTTACTTAGAATGTTAGGTTTAGAGATAGGACGATAATTTTCAATCAACGTTTTAGGTCCTTTTTGTGCACTGGCGTAACATGCGCTATTTTCCAAAGTGTTGAAAAATAGCCTTCTGTGAATCATCGATTAAAAATAAGTATCGGGGTAAGACAGGGCTTTCGAACAGTTCCAAATAGAATAGGCACGTCAGGGCCCTTAGAGGTATCCAATCCTCTTAATAATTATCACAATATTCTGTATTAATATAAAGAAAACGTGGCAGTATATGTGAGTCGTCATATGTGTCTGAAGGCAAGTAAACTTTTTTAAAAAGTAATCATCAAACGCTGAGCAAATACGTGAACCAGCACTTAAACTAGTACCCCATAGACCTCGCATCCTGGATACGTCGAGGGACCTTTTTTTTTTTAATTTTTCAGAAGAAGTTAGCGGATGTTTTTATCATTTGTTGTGGCCAATTGATATAGTTTTTATTTAGCATTCATTTTGAAGACGCTTTTGACGTGTTTTTAAAGTTGAAAACGAATTATAATCATTTAGATTATTTTAACGTTTCCATAATTTACAATATTTAGCTTTCTCCTTAGTCACTCGGATAAGAGCATGGGTATAACACACTGGATATCTGTGAGTGCCAGACACTAGTGCTTGAGAAAGAAGGAGAGAGGAACGAAATAACAATCAAACGTTATTTTATTTACAATTGAATATAACCTAACGTCTGAAAATATTACGTTAACATTACTATTTCCATTTTGGATTGTTTTACATTAAAAACTGCAACAACCTTTCAAGAGCTTTAAATCTTGCCTTTAAATTCGCGGAACCACATGTGCAGTGCTCAGTAAAAACCGATGAATCTTTAAGGTGGTTCGATGAGCCTACAAAAAGCTAAAGTCCCGCTAGATGGCGCTAGTTCCACAAATTTCTGGTTTTTATTTATTTGTGAAATCAGCTTTAAAATTTTTTGACTTTAAAGATGTTTCGCGACAACTTTATATAAATACAGAATTGCCAAAAATTACTTTACACGTTTTGTTGTATTGTACTATCCAAATAAGTTAATTATGTATTCCTTTACGTAGTTTAAGCATATCGCACACAAGCAAACAAAACTCCTACAAGTGCGATAGAGAGCGCAACAGACGGCGTCCTTTTTACATGTATTATGGCTTCCTCGTAGCGAGTGTTTGATATTTAGTTTACGTAGTAATACGACACCAATATAGCATGCTGGCGTTTTATGCGTGCGCCTAGATTCTAAGCGGCAAGTTGTCAGTTCGAACCCCGAAGTATTTTTTTTTCGTTGGGATAGAAATATAAGTACCTAACTATAATATAGCTATATTTAGACCAGATTATAAAAAGGAGGCGGCGAAATTCTGGTGTTCTCTAAAAATTATTCTTTTTGCGCATATGTTACTGTTATAATATCCCCAAAGTAGTAATCCATGGCGCCTAAGAAAGCCAAGGTTTGTGTTATGGATTATCATATGTATAGCCAACTTGCAGGTACGTATTTACATATATACCTAGAACCGGAACAATTTTTGTGTTCTGTGTGACAATCGAACCAGGACCTCTTGATCAACAGCTTGGTGAGTTAGCCACTGCACTGTGGAGGCCGTGAAAACCCGATGTTTGTGGTGTTATGTGTCCCTATCCAACGCAATATCTTTGTGACAGAAGGGGTACCAAATAATTTTTCTTTTATTGGATCGCACTGAGATGTTAGCCTAAAGCGCTAGCCGTAAGATCGTGAGGTCGCGGTTTCGATCCTCGCACGGAACAAGAATTAATAAAAAACAAAAAAAAAACCAGGTCTTGGATGTTATACCTATATTTATTAAGTTCTAGGTTCCCTCCTCCCTAGTCCGCTACTTGGTAACACAATTCTTGGGGCCCAGTAGGCAAGGCAGTGTGATTGTCCGGGGACTTTATTTATATTGTAATAAATAAATTAGGTGTAAGTATGAAAAAATATGCAGCAGAACATGTTTGTATATTTGTTTATGTAGGAAGTAGGATTTTTGGGATAAGAGGTCTTGTCAATAATTAAAATCAAGAAACGCACAATAGGTCGAATGGGTTTTTATTTTATGCACTCATTCTAGATCAATACATTTAGCTCCCTTTTGTATTCGCCTTTGTATTATTTCTGGCAATATGGAGTTTTTATAAAAGTAAACCAATTTATGGATCATTTTCTTAATAAATGGTTCTTTTTTTTATACTTCAAATTAGTTATTGGCGTAGTTAAATTCACAAAACCAATGATATAACATTTTTTCATTCTTGTAATCCTTAGTTGCCCTGAACCTAAAAGAAAACTATGATTAGTACCTGGTAGAATACAAACAATTTAGCACACATGTTGTTCATAGCCCGGATTTACTATATTATATCTATAATATAGCCATGCCAATGCACCCCTGGGTGGAATGAAACAGGTAACGTGATATAACTGAATTTGAAGATGAAGCCCAGTTTCAGTTCCCTATTTCAACCACCATAATAAAAATGTGTAAAGAAGTTGTCTTTCAGATAAAAGGGAAGACCTATCAGGGAAATTACACATTTGAATTTGAACATTTAAATCTTGGGCCACTAACGCATTATTAATAATTTCATTTCATTTCTATAATTTCACCTTTGCTTAGCATACATACATAGAGATATATGTTGGCCTGGATTGTTTTTTACCATCAGATTGCTTCAGTGTTTGTTTGCTGGCTTTACTAAAATAAAAATAAAGTTTACAAAATAAGTGTGATGCGAAAAATCATGTTTTACGTAGTAGTAGTAATTGTGATTTTCTTTCAATGATAAAACTCCATTCTTTTCGACAATGGGAAAATTCTTCTCATCTCTCACAGAGCAGTCAGGATGTCTTTTGATTTTCTTGCTAGTGAAGGAAAATATTTTATTTAAAAAATTGCCTCCTCATTTAGCACTACACCTGAAATAAAATACAGTTTTAAAACATAGCATTCAAAACACTTCAGAAGTATTGACTCCACAATTTCCTACTAGGTATATGTTTTCAAAACAGGTCTGAAAATAATAAACATAGAAAATATGGTATAAACGACACAGTAAATGCATAAGGGATTCAAACACAAATTATGAATCTAAAGACGCGTTGTTGATATTATTTGTAAGAAAGAAATAACCAACAAAACAAAGTGTCAACTAAGTAGTGAGCAGACAGACAGTAAGAACGGCAACATAGCGCACGAGCAACCATCCCCGAGCGTTTGTCTTTTTCGATGATCGCACGAAAAGGCAACGTCGCATAGCGTGTTATTGTTACACACACATTCGTAAATTAGATGAAAATTTTCAGTTTTTAATTTTGATTTCTAAATGAAAAGTATGGTTTTTTATTCATTTCGCGACAAATTGAACTAGAAAATAGTTTGTAGAACTCGTAATTAAAGCTTTATTCTATATCCTGTATCAGTGAATACCGATTGTTTTTTGTATGGAAATCGAACCACCTTAAATGAAACATTCGAATCGATGCAAACTCTTGTAAACTGAGGAAGTTGAGGATCGCTGGTGGTTGTGATATTGCAAGTCCCGGGAGGTAGGCATGGTAGGCGTTAAGTACTATATTTTGTTATTTAAAGATCAATTCTGGGGAGGCAGGCATGGTAGGCGATAAGTACTATATTTTGTTATTTAAAGATCAATTTTGGGGAGGTAGGCATGGTCGGCGATAAATACTATATTTTGATAGATAGATAGATAGATAAAACATTTATAACACTTTAAACACAAGAAAGAATAATACAGACAATTTACACAGTTTATCGTGTGTGTTACGTCAGTGCAATGGGTCACAGCTCAGCATCAATATTTGCTTTACAAGCAAACTGCTGATTTTCAGCTATAACCTTAGGTAGTACGCGAGCACGTCATTTCATTGTAATATTAAAGTTTATACATTGATAGTGTTTTTAATAATTTCATGAGAGTTTTTAAAAATATATATAATAATTGTAAGTTAAAATTAAACTAGGTTTATAGATAGGTATTGTTGAATTGTAAATAGAATTGTAAATAGAATATATTATTTATTTTAGATGGTCGATCATATTGAAATTAAGGTTATTGTAAGTAGTAATTGTATTGTTTATATATATTGAACGAATTAAGAATGGAAGAAAGAATCACATTATTTATAATAAATCATTGCAAATATTACACTAGTCACCTCGGCAAAGTGTTGGAAACTCCAAGTTTTTGTATTTCTAGCAATTGCGTCTTAAGTTTTAATTTAAAAGAATATTTACTTTGCAAAATTCTTGCAGGTGGTGGAATGTTATTCCAACACTTTGTTGCACTGTAACGAAAACTACCAGTAATCGCCACAGTGCGATGAGGTTGCACACTTAGTGGTGGACGTGAGGACCTAGGTATGTTGTCACGCAATGTGTTTGAATTAGAAAATTTTAATTTATTCAATAGGTAGTCTGGACTTTTAAACTTAATAATGTCGAACATAAGTGAAGCCAAGTGTAAATTTCTGCGGGCTTCCATATTAAGTATAGATGCGTTATTGAGAAAAGGTGTGATATGGTTTCTTGGAGGCACATCGAATATATATCTACAACACGCATTCTGTACGCGCTGTATTAAACGGCTGCTTTTATACAATAAACGAGGTCCATACAAAATATCGGCATAGTTGAGGCGAGATAACACTAAAGATTCACAAACGGCGATTTGAGCATCTTTAGAAAATAAGTTTCGAATTTTATACAATATTTTCAATCTATAAAAACAGCTTCGTACCAAATTTTCAATATGAGTTTGAAATCGCATTTGACTATCGACTAAAACACCCAGATTTCTAGCCTCATCAACTTAATCAATACCTTGATCTAGTATACGGACCACGGGAGACTTGGATTTTATTTTATTGATCTGAGTTTTTGAGCCCAAAATCATGAATTTAGATTTGTTAGGATTTAGTACGAGAGAGTTTCTATGTGACCATTCAGCTATTCTACTGAGATCTTTATTTAATAGTTCTACTGAATGCAGAATTCGTTCAGGTGTTTCGGAGATGTATAATTGTACATCATCAGCATATAAATGAAATTTGCAATGTTGGATCTGCTTTATTAAATCAGCACTGTAGATAATGAATAAAAGAGGCCCTAATATGGATCCTTGAGGAATACCACGCTCTACCAGTTTTGGTTCGGAAACTAGGCTAGAACCATCTTGCTTTCTAAGCTTCACCGACTGCTGACGATCACTAACATAACTTTTGAACCACTGTATTGAATGAGAATCAAGTCCGTAGTAAGTTAACTTAGAGAGCAAGAGAGAATTATCAAGGCTATCAAAAGCGCGGGAAAAATCCAATAGTGTAAGGATCGTTCCGCGGCCAACATCTTGCTCCGTCAGAATTGCATCTACTACATCTAAAAGTGCGGTGACTGTACCACGTCCCTTTCTGAAGCCCGATTGCTGAGAAGGCAAAATATTGTTTTTTTCCACATGTCTTAAAATTTGTATGTACACAACTTTTTCTAATATTTTTGAGAGGAATGTTAATATACTGATCGGCCGTACGTCATTTAGGTCAGTGGGATTGTCTATTTTTGGCAAAGGGGTAACTAGTGCTCTTTTCCATTGACTGGGAAACTTTGCGCTACGGATGGACTCATTGATAATTGCTGTAATTATTGGCAACGTAACAGGAATTTTGTTATTTAAAGATCAATTCTGGGGAGGTAGGCATGGTAGGCGATTAGTATTAGATATATTTTGTTATTTAAAGATCAATTCTGGGGAGGTAGGCATGGTAGGCGATAAGTACTATATTTTGTTATTTAAAGATCAATTTTTTTTTTTTTTTTTTTTTTTTTTTTTAACAATCACACCACATTATCTAGCCCAAATTAAGTATCATTAAGAACTTGTGTTATGGATACCAGATAACGGATAAATAAACTTAAGAAATATATAAGCACAGATAGATATTTTTTTTTTTCATGTTATATTGATATTCAATATTAGAAATAAACTTAAATAAACATACATACACATCCATGACTAGAAAGCAAATATAATAAAATATCTGCCTCTACCAGGATTCGAACCCGGGACCTGTGGCATGGAAGGCAAGGGTACTTACCTCCACACCTTACTTACATCAATTCTGGGGAGGTAGGCATGGTAGGCGATAAGTACTATATTTTGTTATTTAAAGATCAATTCTGGGGAGGTAGGCATGGTAGGCGATAAGTACTATATTTTGTTATTTAAAGATCAATTCTGGGGAGGTCTCCAATGTTTTAAACTTCATTACATTAAATGGAGGGAACAGCCAGTAAAATTATAGACACAAAGCTATTTTGAATAAAACTACAGTCGAGGGCCAATAAAGCAATTCGTGTCCCGGAAATGACAAAGTTTAAAGTTGAGTTGTCGTTACAACCTAATCTAACCTTGTCAAACGGACGGCGCAACACCGCTTGCTCTATTCTGAATTCGGCATGTAAAAGTTATTTTGAGGTATTTTGCAGCGTTTTACAGCGAAACAGGTATCTGTATAATATTTTATAGCAAATTTGAGAAATTCCTACAGTTAATTGGAAGTACAAGTTTTGGTTTTTTATCCGTAATAATTTATCTTAGTAATTTTATGTTTAAGCTCTTTACGTCTCCTAATTATTTTTTACAACCTAGAGGAATAAATAAGTGATTATTTTGTTTTATGCTAACAAATGCCCCGTCGAAACAACATGAATTGGTAAAAATAAAAATCATAAACGAAAATTCTACCAAAAAGTAAATAAGTATAAAGTACTCTAACTATTTAAATAACACGACATTTTAATTAAATACATTATTTTTTCATTCTTTATAAATAACTGACTTATTTTTAATTCGGTTAGATAGACGATTAATTAAAATATCATAAATAACAAATACCATCCGTAATGAGGACAGCAGGTATAAGGAAAAATTTAATTTTATTAATAAGAAATAAATTTTTCCAAAAAAATATTCAACTCCACTCATTCCTTGTTCCACAATCTAGTTTCTTAATTCTTCAAAATTCAATCTTAAGTCATGCTGGGTTGGGTTTGCATTAAAATACTGTGTGTAATAGGGTATGCAATACTTCATTCACTTCTGGCAATGCAGAACCATCGCGGACATGTATGAACTGTGTATCTAGTTTTATATGTTATATATGTTATCGAAGTGGTGAAATAATTGGGTCACGAGAGCCCATGCGAGAATATACGACACGACTCGAATACTAACCAAATAACACGAATACGAAATATGTTGCCATGCTCGCCAGCCCGTGTTTGCCATCGTTCTATCTTGCAATGTTGGGAGCCGTGGCCGCACCCGGGCTATGTTCAGGCAGCAATATAAGAACTGCCTGTACTCGGCTACGTCACATTAATCAAAGGACACTATTTATCCTGTGTCAATATCAATGTCGCAATTTCAATGTGAACTACTCCAAACAAAATAAGGGCCAACAACTTTTTTTAGATTATTTAAATATCTGGCGAATGTTTATGTGTTAATGGTTATATTGAATTAAAATAGGTAATTCTACATAATTTAAACAAAATAAACGATTAATTTGTAATATTTACGAGTATTTTTAAAGACTTACGTAAAACAAAAAATTGGAATTTTAGGAAATGTAACTTCGATAAAAAGTGTATTTTTTTCTTCAAACCGCGTCTCGCTCTCGACATTAATTTGAAATTTGATACCGGGTGTGGCCTCCTCTTTTAAAAATGCATTCCCTTATTCGAGAAGACATGCTTTCTACCAAACGCCGCACATTTTCTTGAGGTATCCTCTCCCAGCTAGTTTTCAAAGCATTTTTGAGATCATTTTATCGAAGTGTCGAAAGATCCAAAATCCGCTCTCCACATCTTCTCCACATTCTTACCCGCGATCGTCATTTGTAAATTTTATTTTGCACTCTTAAGTAAAGAGAACTGCAGCCTAATCTTCAACCGTCCAATTCTGGTGCTCCCTTGCAAAACTCAAACGACCTGCACGATGAGCTGCAGTTAATTGTAGGCGAACTAAACGTGTTCTAGAGTATTGCTGGTCTTCATGGAGTCTATTCCTGATGGTCTGGTCACTTACACGTGTACCTGAAGCTCGGCGTAATGCAGTTTGTATGGCACGTGCAGTGGATGTTCGTGCGGTTAATCGAACATACCGGTCTTCTTGAGGTGTTGAAACTCGCACTCTTCCTGACCCACAACGTCTGGTGATATTATCCGTCTCCTGGTACCGGTTCCAGACATTTTGAACCGCTCGTCGGGAATACCCAATCATTAAACCGACAGCGCGCTGACTGTGGCCCTCCTGGATTAAAGTGACAACAAAAGTGACAAGTGTCCTAACGCGTGGCATTATGCAATTAAAAAATTGTAACAAACTGATAGCACCAAAATTCAAAGAAGTATTGCAATACTGAACAACAAAAAACGTCATTTTCAAATACCGTTAGGTATCAAGTTAAAAAAAATGTCATGAGTACCCACTTGTAACCACTTGTCAACGGAAACCTTACACAACACTACAGAGAATCCATAACATAACTGAAATAAACCATTCAGATTAAAATAAGAACAGTAATGCTTGTCTAAAGAGCAATTTTACGGATGGCCCTTGTTTTGTTTTCAGTTGTTTAAACTGAGAGAGGACGAACCGCCACAATCGAGCGACGCGTCGAGTACCTACCTACAGTGTTGAGACCCAAACAGCAGCTTCGGTTAGGCAAATCTGAGAACTAAATGGACACTACGAAGTAACAAATACAATTACTCAACATTCCTAGAACAGCGCTCGAGATTCGCTCCGATTCTCAGTATAACGCGACTTGCATACATGGTTCAACTCTTGTTTGGGCGCATGTGTGCGTGTGCTTGTAACTTGCATTGTGATTGCGTGTGGCAGCGCTGCGGCAGCTTGGCAACCGGCATTCTCGACGCTTTGGCGCACGCGCACTATCAGCCCCCTGGACTAGTGGCTTTCGAGAACATAATAGAAAAGTGAACAGTATGTTAAATGCATGAAATTTATCCATACGTTTCATTTTCGGCCTGAGAAAATATGATCACGTTTCTCACCTCCGCAAGCAACTCAAGTGGCTGCCCGTACGTTTTCGTAGGAATCCCCGCTTTCTTTGCTTTTTATTAAATGAACGGAATAATCCACATTCTCCTCACTACCTGCGAAAACCTTTTACCTATGTATATCCACCTGGTGATGAAATTTGAAGACCGCTAAGGCGAAACTTGTTAGAAACTCCTTGATAAAAAACAGATTTCCGTTCATGCAGATAGACTGTGGGACAACTGCCTCAACGCGCACGTCATATAAGAACACGGACTATTCCAAAGAGTAAGAGCGCACTATCTGTCGCCTCGCTGAAGAACGTTGTTTTACTTTAAAATTCAATGTTAACATGTATTATTTATTAATTTCATAGTGTTTACTTTATCTAAAAATGTTTTACACAAAACATTGTTTAGTTTTATTTCAAGTATTGTATCCACACTCATTTGCTTTGAACAATTGTCCAGTCGCACGTCTGCTGCAAGGAATGTCTCAGGAAATAAGTACCTGTAGGTACTTTCTGATTGATGTTTTGTTTTGTAACTACTATTGTGTGTCTAGATACACTGTTAAATACTTTTTTCTTCTTACAAACCAGAACTAAGATTCGCCATTACTCGACGCTGTAACAATAATAAAACTTTATTTCAGACCAGTAGTGTCCATAAAAAAATTTTAGTATACAATTTAAACTTATTATTAATGTTAGTAAGCACAATTTAAGTTTAATTTTGACGACCGATTGGTGTAGTGGTAAGTAGCTTTGCCTCATACGCCGAAGGTCCCAGGTTCGAGTCCTGGCCGGGGCATGCATTTGTGTGATGAACACAGATGTTTGTTCTCGGGTCATGGTTGTTTGTATATACATATGTATGTTTATTCTGGGATCCCCCCAGTTCGCTGTGTGGTCATCCATAACACAAGCTCTGCTTACTTTGGGGCCATACAGTTGGTGTGTTTGTCTGGGGATTTATTATTATTTATTATTATTAATTTTACATTTAACAAAAGGTGACAATTGTTCCAATGCCTATGTATAGAGCTATCAACTTTATATTTCAAAACTTGTAGAATACTGTTAGTGCTGCCGCAGGTTCTACGCATCAGTGAGGCGACCATTTTTCTAATAATCGCGAAACAATCATTTACTGGCTGACGCGCTACAGTACCGCGGCAGCCCCAACAATATTCTAAAATCGTTATTATACTGAACAGTATAATAGTAGTAAGTAGTAACATTTCTTTTCGTAGTTAACCCAAAGACTGCACGTCTAAATTGATTGGCAATAAGCTCTAAATAAAGTTAATGTCACTTGTAGTGAGCAGCGTGCAAACCTTCGAGCTAACATGTACGTGCTCTCTCGATGTCATCGTCATCTGTTAGTGGGAATTAATCGCAAGTCCGAGATATTTGCATTTAAAGGTCCGCTTTAATTCAGTGTTATTAAGTGTGAGCCCAGGAATGTTAGTGGGTAATTTTTTACCAGCGCAAAACACCATAAGCTCATACTTTTTAACATTATACATGAGTCCATGCCTGACTGCACAGCTCTCACACACTCTCAATAGCCTTCTCAAAGCGTGGATAGACGGGCTCAGCAACACCATGTCATCTGCGTTACTTATGTTATTTATTATTTTTCCATCAATCGAACAGCCGACCATGGTGTTGCTAAGTTCAACTATCAGCTGATCAATATAAATATTAAAAAGTAAATGAGATGTTAAGCCTCCTTGTCTTACACCGCACTCTAGACGATATTCGTACAGCGTCCGATACAGCGTCCCCCATCTAAGACAATTTGTTTGATTGTTATACCAATACCTGTGTATATTTATGAACTCAGTAGGTAATCCGAGAGAGGTGAGCTTTGTAATAGGTTTGGTATAATTCACTCTGTCAAACGCCTTGGATAGATCAAGGTACGCTGCATAAATCGGTGTTTTTCTGTCGGTAGCTAACTGTTTGTTCCAACGTTTAAATACCATTTTCAGTAGATAGACCGGCCCTGAAACCGAACTGGGAATCACTCAGTTGATGTGTGAAACTAGAAAGATTTCGTTCAAGAAGTCCGTCTAATATTGTTGCACATATCGTTGCTAATGCTATCGGGCGGTAGTACTCGGTAAACGTACGGTAAAATACTCTACCTATGTGCTCGCCAGCGTAATGCAGGTGCTCGACGCTGAAGCCGTCGTAGCCAGGGGATTTTCCTTTTGTCATGTTTTTTATAAAAGTTCAAGTGTGACTGAAATTAACTATTTCGAGTCGCACAATCGATCGTCAGTGAACTTAGCGAGGTTTGTATCCAACAAATTAAAATTCAGTGAGTGGATGAAGGAAGGATAAGTCGCATTTTTGGGTTTTGGTGATTTTTTGCGTAGATGAAGGTTATATGTCGATATAAACCACCACAAACCTTAAAGTCATGGTTTAAGGTACATTCTGGGAATAAAATTTTTATAAAGGTGTTATGTACACAAAATTTTATAAATAATAGCGGATGAAAGTGATATGGAAACACAACTCTTTTTCGAACATAACATAAAGTAAAACTTTTGCTTTTTTGTAGTGGAAGAAGAGGTTATACTTGTACTTATCACCTAATCAATGACGCTCAAATCTGGCTCGAATGAAGGTGTTATGTGACGAATATAATATATCTCGGAGAACGATCACGTTCTCCGGTATGGTCACTAGCGGTAAAAGGTTGGGCATCCATGCTGGGTGAGATGCAAGCGAAAGTCGAATATGTCACAAACACTTTTATTATTTAGACTTCAAATAATTTTTATAAACTTATAACTTATGCAATACGGTTTTGATAAATAAATTAGGAAAAGAGCAGCGGGTTCGCGACTAGCGGGCACACGATTCAACTTAGCCAAAAGTTACCAAAAATATGGTCCTTTTTTTTTTTTTTTTTTTTTTTTGTTCCCCTCCGCGGGAAGGGCAGGAGGATAAAAATGCCCTGACGCATACTCTGGCGCGATTCCAAAGTTATGTGGGACTCGTCCCGACGCCTACCAGGACCATACCCACTAAAAACCCCCTGTCGGCTCGTGCATTTTTGCCACTCAGCCTTCATCGGAGCGACGGCCAATTGGAGAAAGAGGCCGGAAAATATGGTCCACCCCGACACTCCTATTTATACATTCCATTCTCAAAAATAATCACGCCACGACCCCACTCCAGACGTATCTTGCTCTTATTGGTTGATTCAAACATAAAATGAAACTGAATACAATACAATTACTAATAGATAACTTCAATTGACTTTAAATCAAACTAATACATCAAACTAAAGTATTTTAACTAAATAAAACATAATCAAGATTTAATCAAACAAGTAATTTAAATGAAATCATTTCTATCTTGTACTAGTTCCTAACTTCGATCAGTCCTACAGAATACCCTCCAACATATATATGTCCCTGACCAATACGGTTATTGATATGGCGCAACATTTCAAAAAAATTGGCAAGTTACAGAAATCACTCAATTTAATGAATAGAAAAAGGTGTCAACAATGAAAAAGTATGTTTCAGAGTTGGTATTAAGTGGATCTTTCCTGTTCAAAGAAACCTATGACGAAATGAAACCATTTAAAAAGGTTGACGTCTTAAAAAAAGGGTCTAAAATGCCTATTGTCTTAGAAATTCCACGTGTCAATGGGAAATATGGATCCTTATCCGTTCAGAAAAAGGAGAACCTCAAAGATCAGCTCAAATATATCAAACTAGAATATCGTTATTTTTATGAATCGATTTTAAACTGAACTTGAATCGATTCATAAAAATATCGATATTCCGGTCTTATTTTAAAAATAAATTTTGCGTTTTTATTGATTGTACTAATAGGAAAATTAAACAATGTTAACTTAACACCCAGTATTGTACCTCGGATTACAAAATATAAAACTGTCAGTGGAAGAAGGAGTTATTTACAGTTTTTTTCAAATTAAAATATAAAAACTACCAGAGGTGTTTAATTTCTATCAGATTCTTGTTACTGCAGGTTATATAAATAAATTTAAAACATAAGTTTATTGAAATGTTATTTCAAAAGCTACTAATTTCAAAAATTATAAGTAAACCTTTAACCTTAATTTACTCCAAATTACAGTTATGCGACTTATCCTTCATCCACTTACGTCTTTAATTATAAAGTTAGGTTAATGGATTGAATTTACGTGGGTTACACTACAGCTTTTCATCACGATTTATTTCTAAAACATGTTTCTCAAGTGATTTCTCGATTAAATACATAAGTATTTTAGTATAGTTATAATAATTACGATTAAACTTACTGAAAATATGACAATCATTCAGCGTATGTTTACTGTCAAAGTGGCGAAATGTTTAAATTTAATGTGTTATCTCTGCTTACAGCTTTTGAATTGTGCAAGTAGCAGTTTGTACTGCTGTTACTTATGTAACACACACTGTATGCACACAATGAAATTAGTTAAACGTTAAATAAATAATCATTTTTATCGATTTACGAATCAGCAATTAAAACGTTTATAACTATTTTGTCAAAGTGACGAAATGCTTATATATAGCAAGAGTACCCAATGCTGGTTTTGGCGAGCGCGCTGTTTTGACGCTGGTTGTGTATCTAAACTACTCAAAACAACTTAAGGCCCACCTAGAAAAATTCAATTAAAAAAAAACGTGTTTGGTTTTTGTATTATTTAATTAACTATTAATTTGGTATGTTAATGGACGTTACAAAATAAGAAAAAAGTCATTAAATAATAAAAAAAAATAACAGTATTATCTCTATAAAACAAAGACTATCCCTAAGTTACGGTTGCTGGGCTATATTTTACAGTCGTTTGAAACTTTTTTTATTGAATGATACAGGGGTGGGGGTAAACAAAGGGCGGTGATTTAATAGGGTGTAGGTCCTCCTCTGTTTCTTATGCATTCACGAAGCCTATTTGGAACACTCTCTATGAGGTTAATCACGTTTTCATCAGGAATCTGTTCCCAGCACAGTTTCAGTGCGTTGACCAGTTCCTGACGACTGTTCACAGCAGTAAAATTTTGTTTGAGTCTTCATTTTAGTTGAACCCATAAATGCTCAATAGGGTTTAAGTCGGGACTCATGGCAGGCCACGGCAAGACATTGATATTGGCTTCTGATAGGGCACTTTGGGTCAAACGGGCAGTATGTGGACGGGCATTATCCTGCATAAGAATAAAATCCCGACCTACTCGCTGTGCATATGGGATCACATGAGGCTGGATAATATCCCTGATATACTTAGCAGCATTAATATTACCCTCGTGCAAGAATACGAGCTCTGTTTTACCCATGATGCTGATACCGCCCCACACCATAATACTGTGGCCACCAAAACGATCAAATTCTCTTATGCATGGATAAATAAAACGTTCTCCAGGTCTTCGCCACACACGTACTCGCCTGTCGTCACTTAGAAATTTTACTTTACACTCATCTGTAAAGAGAACGCTACTCCAATGTTCCATGGTCCACTCACTGTGTTCACGCGCAAACTTTAAGCGCGCTGCACGATATGCCCTTGTTAGTTTTATCCGTACAGCGCGCATTGTTGAGCGTTGTTGTTCTTCATGGAGTCTGTTACGAATAGTTTTGCAATATATTTTGGTTATATTGCGGGCGTTCTTAACTTTTCTTAGGGTTTCTTCGAATAATAAGACATCTTATCCAATAGACGGAGGTTTATTGACTGAATAATTTTACATTATTTTCACACGGGAAACACAGAAGCAAGTAGGTAACAGGTCAGCATAATATGACTTAGGCGAACATTGCAAACTGATACTTTTGTTTTTAACCTGAATATAATATTATTTTATAAATGCGTACTTACATACTACATCTCCCCCGAAAAGATACATGCAGCCCCTCCGCTCATCCGGGAGAAAGATTTTTTTTTTAAACACAGTACTTACATACTAATGTTATGCGCACTTATTTTTAAAACAGACTTTATTTGATAAACAATTTCGTATTATTTTTATGTATCACATATTCATTATTTCCTCTTTTAATTTTTACATTGGGAGACATATCCTCAATTACTTCAAATGGACTGTTATACACACTATCTAATTTACTTCCTATTCGGTTTTTTAACAAAATAAGGTCACCTTTTTTATAGTAAACAGAATTTTTATGCTTATCAAACATACACTTCCTCTGCTGCTTACACTGTAACAAATTTTTATTGGCGTCAAAGTGAGCCTTTTGTAATCTATATTTTAATTCACAAGCATAATCACCAAAATTATACAAAGGTTCAAGCGTTTTAGTTAAGTTACTCGGTAATTTACACAACTTTCCAAATACAAGTTCATACGGAGTATACTTCGTTTCTGTATGTACAGTTGTATTATACGAAAAACACCAAAATGGAATCCAATCACTCCAATCTGTTTTATTATCAGTGCATTGTATTCTTAGATATGCTCCTAAATGTTTATGACTGTTTTCGAGAGAACCTAGGGTTTCGTGGTGAAAAGGGGTAGAATTTAATTTATTTATGCCCAATAACTTACATGTTTCGGTTAATACTGAAGACATGAATTCTTTGCCCTTATCAGTAATTATCTCATTTGGAATACCATAGCGTAATACAAAATTGTTTACGAAACTTCTAGACACTGTAACCGTATCTTTACTCTTTAAAGGATAAGCCTCTATAAACTTACTTAAGTCACATTGGACAGTTAAAATATACTTATAATTATAGTTATCTAACTCTAGCGGGCCCATTAAATCTAAACTAATTCTATGAAAAGCTGAATCAGGTGTTGTCGTTATAACGTTATAACTTCTACAGAATACATTTTGGAGAGAGCGCGAATGCTCTTTTTGATCAGGTTGAATTCACACCCTTCTTACATCGGACTACTAGACGCAGACAGGCCTTCCATCCCTTTATAGTAGATATCCCAAGAAGTCGAACCAAACGCTTCGATAGTTCCCTTTTTGGTGCGGGTCGCCAAGGTGTGGAATGAACTGCCTGCGTCTGTTTTTCCAGAAAACTATGTATAGTCCTAGTTCTTTCAAGCGTCGAGTGAATAGGTATCTCGTTGATAGATGTGTAACACCTTCGGCTTCATCGTCACTTTCCATCAGGTGACATAGAAGACAAATGTCTCATCCTTTTTCAATAAAAAAAGGCGAGGGGTGTGTCGCCTCGCTTCCGCTATTGTCCTGGAATCGAAGATAGCGTCTCGCATAGCAGCGAGCCGCTAGCCGAGGTTGGGTGGTGGGGGGCTGCTACACCTATCCATTGAACCTCAATGTGTGTTTAAAATTTTTGTAGCTTTGGAGATAAAGTCAACTTATTTAAATATTTTGAAGTGTGTTATAACGAAGTATCTCGAACATTTTTTATCTTTTTCTCAGATAGACTATTTTCAAAATTCAAATTCAAATTCAAAAACGTTTATTCGTGACAATTTTATTTTCCGCACTTATTTCTTTAAATGAGTTTCTATGAATTGTAAAATACCTAATCATCTCACTAATATCAAGTTATTTAAATTAATACTAACGACTAAGTAATTCAGGTTTCCATACAATAAAATGGTATTTTCAGTCATAAAATAAAAATGTATAAATCAAGCTTCCATACCAATCAAACTTGGTTTTTTAGCAATGCAAATTTAACAACGTTTTTTTAGAACCGTTGTCTTTAACGCATATGTTTTATGTTACGTTTCCAATGGTTACAAACAGCACTAATTGTTCTCTGTAGCAATAATGTCAAACTGCTCAATAAATCCACTCTTTTATGATAAAAACATGTGTTTCAAATATTCAGGAAAGCTTTATGAAGGGGCCGTAGTTGACCACTTGACAGACCGCTGTGTGCGTGTTGCGGTTCACACTCACAACCACTTACTTGCTGAGTTCGTGTCTCGAAGTTAAATAAATACTCTGTTGATGTCGCTGTCGATTGATGCTTGAGTGGCAGTTTTTTGTATTGTTGTAGAAAAGTTAGGGTGTCGACTAATTAGTAAGGATTTCCAGAAATTTATTAGTTTATTTTTCTGGTCAGGGCCTACGGCGGCACTTAGGTCTAATCAAAATTATTTGAATTAAATGCAAGAACAAACTGCTAATTATAGATTGACCGCTGCTAAACTTAGCTTTTTTACTTTAAAATATTTTGTTTTGGTACCTACGTACTTTTACACTGATGGAACTTCGAAGTAACTGAAGCTTAATAATGTGCTGTAAATCTTCATTCCAAACCTATTTATTTTCAATTCCCTGCATGGCGACAGAACCAATTGTACCTATGATACACACAATCGTACCGGCTTAGCCGCAGCTCTTGTTAAACCTGTAGTAGATTATGACGTTCTCGAGGCGGTCTTTCAGCTTCCTACCAGTGTCTAGCGATGTCTCTCAGATGAAGCACAATCGTTTGAGAAAAGGCAAATATATAAATGAATTTCTGTCAAATATGAATCAATCGATAAAAAATAACTACGATTATATTAAAAATAAGACAATTAATATTTCCCTGCAACAATGACATCAGCCCCGCTAGCTAGGCCGCGGCGTGGTCGCCCTACTGCCGCTAGCAAGGCGGGAACTTGCTGAACCGGCAGAAATGTATGAGTTTCAGATTGCAGTCTACGGCTGGAATGCCAACAAACCGTTTGTTGAATTAGTGATACTTATTACAATTCACAATGTGTTCCTCCGAAAAGTGTTGTTTCTTTCTACGCCTTGATTATGGATGTTTTATACTGGGAATCATTAGTTTTGTAAGTACAGTATTGTTATTTTTATGTATATAGATGAATAGTCTCACATAGACATAAGCTTAAAATATACAACCAGTAAGTCTGCGTTTACCGACTGAGGTTGAGAACAAGGAGCTGCGTCTTCGCGTGATGGTAACCTGACCTAACGTTACGTCACTTTCTGGCGAGGTGGAAGACAAGCGATTACCCAAGATGAATAATAATAAATAAATACTTTTTGTGTACTTATCTATGTTTCGGAGTAATGCGCACATTTTTATTGGCAAACACATAACAAAATGTCAAAGTAATCCATAAAAAGCGCTAAAATACTTTTTTATATTTTGTAAAGCAGTTAATGATTTTGTCTACTGTCGAACTTTAGCCGACTGCGTTCATAATAACATAAATTGTCGCCTCTAGTCCTTTCTCCTGTTATGATTAGGGAATTTTGGTGGGTAGGCTTCAAGGACTTATGTCGCTCTTACCCGCACTCGGTAGATTTCTGTATAGCGTACGCAATAGCACTGTGTAATGGTGATGATGAGTAATGATACCATTGGTCATTCCGTGGGGAGTCCCTCAGGACTGCCAACCAAACTGAGTCCTTACTGACGTCATTCTGTTAGTGACGTAGTTGTCATTCTGAAATAGGGAGGTCAAGGCAAACTGGATAAGCAACGGGTGCAAAAATTGCCATTAAGATTACTTTTGTGTACTGACCACCATTACGTAAAAACAGTGTTCAATGTTTTAAAGAATAATAATAATGTCGTAAGCGAGCATGTTTCCTCTTGAATCGAACTGATGCCGGTTTGTTCAAAAATACTGTAAATGTTTTCGTCTGTTCGCAAAGAGGTTAGCAATGACAAACAACTTCTAATCATTTAAATCATTAAAATTTCTTGACGAGTTTGTCAGTATAGGATTTTTTGGTTTCGTTAAAAATAAAGAAACTTATTTTCGCGTTTATAATATGCGTTAGTATAGAATCCTCTGCAAGCTCTGTTTACCTACTTCATTACCACAGGTCTAGTGGGCCGCCAGCGTTGTGCTCGACATTGTTCTATCTGCACATCTCATATCAGAGACGTCATGTGGTCATTAGTGTGCTCCGAAGTAAAGAGTTGACTTTATCTGTACTTCATTAAAATCTATATTTGCTTGGCTGTAAAAAAGTGTAAACCGCGCATTAGAGACGTTTTTTAATAGATCAATACCGTATGTGCAGTAGCAAGTTTAACGCTCCGTCAGCGAAACAAATTTTTCTTGGATATAGGCGCTGGGTATTAACTGTTTTCTACAACGAGTACCTATACGTAGGAATTGGTAAAGCTGAAAAAATAACAATTGTGTACACTATATTTTTAGACAATTAGACGCGCTGTGGCTTTTGATAAACTCGTGTTACAGTGAAGTGCTCGGTGAGCTCGTTGTAAGTTTATTGCTGTGGGATCAGCGAAGCTTCGTCCATTCTCAAGCATTGTTTGTAAAAATAAGTGAGAACCACTTAAGGATGGGAACTGAGTAATTCAAAAAGAGTTTTTCAAGCATGTATACACCGTGGGCCCAAATAACCCGACCGATTTTAACCATCGATTCTAGAGCCTCATTGGAATACATAAAGTGGTATAACACGTAGTCCAATAACGAATAACTGCCGAGATATTCAGTTAAAAATAAAATTCAAGTTGAAACATCTCAGTGTGGCTCACCCTAAGGATGTGACGTAGCCAGGTTCACGTAACACTGTTGTATGTACTTGCTGTGCCTCGTATGGTGTCGGAGTAGTTCGTGAATCGAGAAACCAATCTCTGGTCGTGATTTTTTACTAGGGTTTGGTTTCTTTTACTCACTCTCTCAGCTAAAGATTTATCCATAAGGAGGTGCTAAACTTAATTGAGTTATTTTGTTTAAAAAAATTATTTTGCCCTTGTTAATATACATTATTTAGTCGTAGTAGCGTCAGAAATACGTGGGTACACCGTTATTCGTCGGTGAATAACAAGTGCTTAATAGTTTCAGTTAATTGAGTCTTATTGGAGTACGTTCTCTCTGTCTAACTCAAATGTCACTTGTTTATTTCCATATTTAATACGCGGGGGAGCACTATAGAACTTTGTCAGGTTCGTACCCTAGGGTGCTTATAGGACAATTAGGGAGAGTTGCACAAGGCTTACTTATTTTTTAGCCAAAATTACTTTAAACAGATACAACGGCTTGACATGTGAATTCAACAGTTGTGTGTGTTGTTAATGTCATCAGAGATACGGAAGTTACCTTGACCTAAACAGAACTATAGCACCAACCGGTCATAACCGAGCAGCTGTGGCTAACCGAGATTTGACTGCCAGGCAGGCTTTTGTAATGGTGACAGTTACATGGAGCAATCCCCTCTAAGATTTTCTGTAGCCGAAGTTAACATTACGAAGACCGTGCAAGTTCTGAACAATTAAGCAGATCGTCCATAACTCCAGAACGTGCTAAACTGCTCATTATTTAGTAGTTTGTTCATGAAAGCTACATGATCGCAGTGTAACAGAGGCTAAAATAAAATAGTACAGAGAATTTATAGAATAAAAGCAAAATTACACGCCGAAAGCCAACAAAAAATATTAAATAAGTAAATTCTAAGTTTTGTTTATTAGAGATGTCTAGCGAGGCTTTTTGTGAAATTGGCTATGAATCCATAAATACACTCAGCGGCACGGAATCTTGGTCAAGCTCTCACATCGCGATTACAACGATTCTCAGTGATTTTTACAAAAGTTATTTATGAGGGTAGGTTAATAAATAATAACTCTTAGTTAAAAAGAGCAATTCATTATGTTTAAAGTGTAATTTGTACCCTTTTTTTTGAATTTAGTCAAAAAGTGTCACTTGACCGACTTACAAGAAATTTTAGTTTTTTTAATATTTAAGTTGTCGAATTATCAGTTTTTGAAGATTCGTTGTTTTGACTAGACGTTCAACGTGATCTTTAACAATTAAAAATGCCATTAACACCAGAGCAAGTTGCACGAGCAGTAGTTCTTATCGGGCAGGGTTTGACCCAACGTGAGGTGGCTGTTGTGCTTCATGTACCGCGTTCTTCTACGCAGTATGCCTTGAAACGATACCGGGAAACGGAGAATTACTCGAGGAGACCAGGCAGTGGAGGTCGACGATGCACTACAGAACGGATGACCACTTTATCCATTTGGAGACATTCAGGAACCGTCATCGGACCGCTGTTGAGGTACGTCAGCATCTCCAAATGGCGCGTGGTGTAAATGTGAGCGAGAAAACAGTTAGGAGACGTGTGATGGAAGAAAATTTAAAAGCTTGCAGACCAGCACGGGGGCCAGAACTCCTTAGACAGCATCGAGTAGCTCGACTTCAATTCGCTCGAGACCATGTCAGCTGGACACACGAGCAGTGGGCAAAGGTACTCTTCGCAGATGAGAGCCGCATAGCCTTACGAGCTCCAGATGGGCGTGACAGAGTGTGGAGAAGGCGAGGGGAACGGCATTTGCCCATTACCGCTATTCAAATTGTTAGTTTTCGTGGTGGCTCAATAATGGTATGGGCAGGTATAAGTTTGGAAGCACGTACAGAGTTGGTGATCATTGAAAACAGGCTAAACGCAGATCGCTACATCGAAGATATCCTCCATATCCTCCAGGATCATGTTGTCCCCTATTCTGGGTTTGTAGGGTCCGAGGATTTTTTATTAATGCATGACAATGCACGGCCCCACGTCGCCAGATGTGTTGAAGAGTATCTTGATACCGTGGCCATTCAAAGACTGCGATGGCCAGCTCGCAGCCCAGACTTAAATCCAATAGTACACATACGCTGAGAAGGAAAATTAAGTCCAGCCCTAACCCACCACAAACCCTTACCGAGCTCCGCAATGACATTGTAACGTAGATTCCTGAGTTATGTATTGTTAAAGAAAAAACTTTATAATAAGGACTTTAAGTGTAGAAAATCATTCAATCTCTCTTTGATCACGTCATAATAATAACTTTTACCACCCTTAATATTTAATATTTTGAAACGATCGAAAATACGTCAAATATTGCAAAATGTATAAGTGGCCAAGTTTCCGTGCCGGTGAGTGTAGTTGTATAACGTGACACTTTGCAACCTCCACAAATTAATCCCGCTGGTGTCGCTTGCCGCGACCCCTGCGTTCTAGCCACCAACGCACAAATAGCGCTACGTTATTTACTTTGGTACAAACGTCTGGCTCCAAAAATAAAATAAAGTTCCTAACACTTTAGAGAAATGGCGATACGAGGTGCTCCTCCCGCGATCAGGTAAAAATATATTATGTAGGTATATTATAATTCAAATGTTCGGTTTAGATTTCGTTCTATTGTTACTTATATTTCATTAAATAATAAGTAGGTTAGTTTAGGCTATTCATATCTAATACCAAAAACTAATACCAATGGTATTTGTTTATTATTGTAATTAATTTCCTATTACGAACGAATACCAAATTTTAAATATTTCAATGAAATACCTCATCTATTCCCAACGAATACCAAAACATAACTTTCGGTACAGTCACAGAAACAGTTTAGTTTGCTTTTTTAATATTATGATCGTAATGCAATCCTAAATCTTAACAATTTCACTTCATTCTCATTAATATTTTTACTTACGAGTAATTAAAATTAAAATTAGTCAATTACCTGCCAACTTTTTTTGCCAAAGTTTTCAAATCCGAAGTAACCAATCACAGCAACCAATAACAGTATGTTTTATTGTTTTGGCATTTTAAACTTAACATGACGCAGGCTTACAAACAGTGGTCGCTACTCAGATCGAGAAAAAGGCACCACCTTTGTAACGGTGTGCAGCAGAAACTGTAATGAAAAATCAGTGATGCGCGGTTTACATACATGTATTAAGTAGATAAGTTGGTAACTAAATTTTAACAAAATTTTAAGTTAAAAATTACGTGTAAACAGTCAGATAAGTGACAAGTGGTAATTTAAAATTTAGTACGCAAGTGATTAAGTAGATTAGGATTCGTTCTATTTTCGTATAAGTAATACATACTTAATATAATATTAATCGTTGATCGTTTGTGATATTCTTTAATTGTTGCTTTTTGAAGACTAAAATAAATAATAATATTTGTGATTTGTTGAAAAAGCTTAATTTTAAGGTATATATAGGTATTTTTATGCAATAACATAGGTCTGATGGTCTGTGTTATTATAATAATGAACAAAAAGTTTTCCGTATACATTTAAATTTGTTTAATAAGACTGATTCTGATTAAATAAACACTACCTTATAAAATAAATCACATTTTAAAGCATTTTATTTTTGACTGACGTATCTCATTCCATTTAACTTCTTTAGGGATTCGTTTATGAGTGGTATTCGTCCGGAATAGAAAATTAATTACAATAATAAACAAACACCGTCGGTATTAGCTTTTGGTATTAGAATGGAATAGCTCTTATGACTTTTTGATATTTTTGGAGACTGTATAGTGTTGTTCCCATGTGATATATTCTCAATACATATCCGGTTTAGGTGATACTTCTGTATCAATTTAGGTTAAGGAATTGAGGGTTCCCTTCAGCTCACTCTGTGCGTATCATTACAGGTCTTCAACTTGTTCCTGCTGGTATCCACGGCCGTGCTGCTGTCACTCGACATCCTAGAGCACCATGGGCTGAGCGTCTTCCACACGCAGTTCAACGGCGTCTCCAGCAACACTGTGCTCGTCATCCTGCTCATCATGGCCGCGCTAGGAGCGCTGGCGGCCCTGGCGCTGGTCGCTGGGGTAAAGAAGGTAGCTTGCTTGCGCGGGTCCCCTGCCGTTACTCCGGAGCTCTTAGCAACGTCGGGATTAAATAAAGGCTATGTTATTTATAATGTTTATATAATAATATCCAACCTCAGAATCTTTTTAGAGCTAGATCGCCGGCTCTTATATTGTTTCACCTGTAATTTGGTTATTTCTAAAGTGGTGGGGTGATGTTGCAGAGCCGTCCCGGGCTCCTGCTGTGCTACTTCTCGCACGGCATCGTGCTGGTTTTGCTGGGCCAGCTGGGGGCGCTGCTCGAGCTGCTGCAGGGCTACTGGGTGGTCGCGCTGGTGCAATTCCTAGTTTTCTGTAAGTTTCGCCAAACAAACAAAATGGACTCGAAGTAGGCACAGTTTGTGTTATGGAGCCTCTATAACTGAACCGGTCTTAGGAAAGTAAGTGTAATAAAGTAAGGCCATAATTTTACTTGTTGATAGTGATCGACTTATTTATTAGAAAGCCATTAAAAAAATTACAATACGCTAAAATACATCCAATTCATGATTGAAGTACGTCCACGTGAGCAGTCCATCACGACGACAACCCCATAATCCCAACTCAGGGAAGTCAGCTGGTCACGGTTTCCTTGTTTTACTTTACATTTATTTAGTACACGGATACGACGGTCCGGTATTTATTATATATATATATATATATATATATATATATATATATATTCAATTACTCTGCATTAAGGCGAGAATCGTAATTTACTTAAGTTTACTTAATCTGGGGAACTCACATCATAAATCAAAATTGTAGTGAGAATCCCGTGAATCCTCATATTATTAATTTAAATAAATGAGGTAATGTAACGTTTAATTGAAATTGTTCGTTTAATATTTACCATTTTTATATTTTAATTGCATTCTATTTATTTCATTTATTTATTAATTCAAGTAAATGTCTAATTGAATATAATAAAAAGCCAGGGACGAAACCGACGGCTCGCAGCGAGAAGCAGCACGCATTTATTAGAACGTTCGATTTAATGTGCGTTGTATATTTCTTTCAGCGGTTTACATCCACTTCATCGTTGTCGTCTACTCGGCGTACGAGCTCATGCTGCAGGGGAAAAGCTTCGGATCCCAGGCACTCTTGATACTGGACCATGAAGAACAAGTTTAATTATTCAAGACTTCGGTTGTTGAACTTTTAAAGTATAAAGTGTTAACGTGTAGGTATATATTCACAAGGGATTGTGGGAGCAGTGTGACTAGTCGCAGTCGCGGCCGGGAAGTATTTGACAGCCGCTGCACTCAGCCATGAGGAAGAGTTGGCACGAGCGTTGGCCTCGTGAGACCAACCCCGAAGCTTGATTAAAATGGGTCGTTGCCGTCATTTTCTATCTGAATACGCTTCACAAACCAGTTTTACTGATCTGTTGTTGTAATTCCTAAGTAATAGGCTATAAATAAATATTATAAATGAAATATGTGAAAATGAAGTATATTTTATATTATATTGTAAACGTGCCATAATTTTATAAAGATTGTCCTAGTTATAATAATTGTTTCAAGTAGGAAGCGATTCTTGTTACTCCTTTTGTCTAGGCTTCAACATGAACACGCCTGCAACAAAGACTCTTCTAATTCGGCGCTAAACTCAAACTTTATAAAGAAAATAAATTGTGCATAACTTCGTTATTATTTGTTTTATATCTTCCTAAATTAAGACGCTCGTATGTTTGAATGATATAATGTTTGATTAATATATGTTTGATAATTTGATTTTGTTGTGATTCGTGATACAATTCATAAAGTTGTAAAACATTATTCAAAAAATATAAACTGCTTACACTTCCATGTATTTATATAATCGACCTGTGTATTTTTTTCTTTAAAAATATTGGATCATTTGGACCCATAACATTAATACTCGTCATAAAAATAGACTATATATGCCTACTGCAAGAATTAATATGCTGTCAAATAGCCCACATCATATGGCTGTAAAAATATTCAATAAATTACCTCGAAATATAAAGCAAGAAAATAAACTATCAACATTAAGCACAAATAAAAAAAAATCCTTATTGAAAATTGTTTCTCCTCAGTAAATGAATATTTAAGTAAACCTATTAAAATATAGTCTTAAGTAGTATATTAAATAAAAGTTAACAAATATATAAATATAATAAAAAGAATTATGCAGTGATATGGTAGATCTAAATATAGTAATAAATCATATTGGAATTAGGTAGGTCGAACATTAATATCACATCTGCAATTAAATTAAATTAAATATATGCAATAAAAATGTCATCTTTATGTTTAGAACTAATTGAATATTTCATTCCATATTAAATAACATTTGCAATACCCAATGCATGGGTGATTAAGTTGTAAGTTCTATACATGTTACAATAAAACCTTTGCAAAACACTTAATATGCAAATAAATAAATAAATAAAATAAAAAGATATCGGTCATTAAATGTACATAATTATGTTGATTTTTATTTAATACAATATATACATAAGGAACCACACATTAGAAGTCATCAGGCAGGTGGGTCGCGGCGCCCGCGTCCCCTAGTTATAAGTCTAGAGTTCATTCAATAAACAAGAAGAGATCCCCAGATCTGTGCTCTTAAACCATATCTCTTTATTAGCCTCGACGGCTCTCCTCATTTTTATTTTGTTAACTAAAGACTTATCATGGCTACTCAGCAACACCGCTAATCAACTACCTTAACTCTAGAACCACTTTCGATAAAAACGAATACGAGCGCTGCTGTCGGTAGATGTCGGTAGCTGCCTCAGTCAATTACAGACAGTAAGAACCCTGTAGCCCGCGCAGGTCCCGCGCAGCACCGCATCGTACTGCATTCAGTGTCGCTGATAATTATGATGATACTTTACAAATAAAACTAAAACATGAACACTTTCGGTAACCTGTATTATTTAATTTGTGAGCTTTAATTCATTTAATAGTTTTAATTGAAGTATTGTTCCTAGCTATCTACCTACACATTTACAAGTTTGTTTTGCAAACATTGATTTCTTCGTTAACGTCATATATTTATTACATTTTTAACAACGATATTGCCTTAAACAACATAATCAACTTATATCTATTACACTCTTGTTCGACAAAGCAGCAACTTCATATCATTTTATTGTCAAGCCACGTGTTTAATTGTCCATAATAAGGTACACACAAATTAGTTTTATGTACCTACGACAGAACAGGTACTTATATGACCAAAAAGTTCGTGTGGTATTTATAACCTTGATGGAGTACAATTTCTCAAATTTTAGTGTAATAAACAACGTTTCAGACAACTAAGTAGCTGTCAAGCAAATGACTACCAGCTAGACCACAGAGCATTGACTAATCAGCCTTCAAATGTATTACAAATAAAAAAGTAATAACTAATAATAATAATTAATTAATTATTATTACTTAAACGACGTACCTATCGCGGTTGTTTTACAAAATTACAGAACATTATCAGGATTGCAAGATCTCATTGTATTCTCTAATCACATTCAAGTCACGTATTATTTGTAGCCAATTCAGAATATTCGGACAAACATGAAACAAGAATGAACTCGCTTCTCGCGCTGTCCACTGCAGCTGGTCCACCGGCAGCACTCGTCCCCTCACTCCTTTCTTCAGCCAGTTCAGTTCAGGTAAGTACTTGGTAACTAACAATATCTCCTGTGGTTTACTACGCGTAGGTACTTGTTTATGTCACCTTGAAGTACAGTTGCTTCAGATGTCGGGGAAGAAGTGTTTAAACTTCTTCTTTGGTATTGAGTTCTTTGTAGTAGCTGTTGCTTAGAAGTATCACGTAGACGTTGACGCCTGGAATGAGAGTATGACGCAACATTACATAATACAGGCAGGGGCCGCTTCCCAGGGAAGGCTTGGGAGTTTGCAATATTGTTGTAAAGGACTTCATAACTGTATTAAAATCTAAAGCAATACGCTTCACAACAAATAACTTTTCAAGTTTTAGAAAGTAACACGAGTATCAAAGGTATATGTTTTGTTGAATCTGTTTTAGGTATTATGTGCAATGGAGCACTTTCGTATCGTAACAAAACAAGTTTGGTAGTTAACCTCCACTTACCGATGTAGAAGATCTCCGTGACGACGGTGGAGGCGCCGTAGTTGCGCGAGTTGATGGAGAACGTGAACAGCGACAGCACGGTGAACACCACCCACATGAAGAAGTACGCGCGGATGACGTTGGGCCGCTCCTGGGAACGGTGTATGAGCGGGAGTGAAGCGCTACAGGCGGCGGAAGTATGCTGGCCAATCTACGTTACTTACCCACCGTCTGTAGTGGCAAGTAACTTGTTTATGACGCCATTATCGATCGAGTAGTGGAAATAACTCGAGAATAACATAAGGCTTTACCTACCTACTGACATAATCAAGTGGATTTGCTTTCGTCCATTAAGATTTGTATATGATCTAGGTAAATTCATGAGAATCTGCCTGGCCAATCACCTACAGCCCACCTTTATTGGTAGTATCTTATTCAAGTAAAGTAGGTCTACCTATATAATATAATTGTCGCACTCGTCGTCTCAACGGCAGTATCCTACTGCGAGCTTTAAAGGTCCCATTTCGAATCCTTGTAGATACAGAGATATCTGTGTGATGAACACAGATAGACATTTAATTATTATGTTTTTCATCGATACGTTGCGTAGATTCTGGGTTGCCCTCCAGTTCAATGAGCTTAGGGTAATGAGCACACTAATATAAATACAGCTAGTCCAGCCTCTACCAGGCTTCTTACTCCCAGGCGGTACACTACAAAAAACTTGACCACTCGCCACTCACATGTATAACTCCATACACGAAGACACAATCGAAGATGAACTTAGCCAGGAACATGAGCACAAGGATGATGGTCATGGCGTAGACGGCGGTGAGCTCGGCCTGCTGCTCCACGTCGAGCGGTAGCTCGTCCTTGTGGGATTCCACCGCGCCCTCGTACGCCGCCAGCACGATCAGCATGATGGTCATCACCAGGGAGAGGAACTGGAGCCAATTTATTGATTGGTAAGCAAGCAACAGAATTTCAAAACGCACCAGAGTTAGGTCAGCCAACCTTTAATAGTTAAAGAGGCATCCTAAGAAGAAGAGTTAGGTCACTTTGGACCATTCATGAATGTAGAAGGCCAGAATTCACTTTTGGGGTTCGTCGCCTCATTCAGATAATAATAAAAGTTCAAAGTTATCCTAGTTCATTTCTAAATTTAAATTCGTTTTCCTGTTTTACTAATATATTTGTGACGGCCGCAACAAAGGCTGTTTAGTATTTAGAGAATTATTGATATTTTAAAATACAGATCATTTTTATTCTCTAAAAGAAAAAAAATGGTTTGTTAGTTGAGCTATTACATGAATAAATACCATCTGCAACTGCAACTGCTGTTTGAGTTTGTGTAAGAAGAAGTTTGTACTTACAGCATTCACGCATCCTATGATGATGTTTCCAGTTTTTAAGTCAAAAATAAAACAACAGGTATGCAGCCGGGGAAGACCCATTGTATTCCGATACCTGAACAATACATACAAAAAATAACTTTTTAAACAAGTTGTAAGTGAATATGTCTTTCGACATTATTGTGTGGACCGTTTGTGGATTTAGATTGCATCCAAACCCGAGTGCGTAACTAGCTAGTCAGGGGTTTTCCAGAAACATATTACTTTTACACCTGACTTATGGTCCTTATATTTTAAAGAGAGCTACATTCTACAAAACATGAATGCCGTTTCACTGAACTTAAACGTGACACCAGCTTTTAGCCCTGAATAATTATCCAATACCAGTAACTTGTGAACAAACAGCGCAGCACACAAGTCTACACAAATTAAATGAAAATTTTGCACGACCATAAAAAAAAAAGATACAATTTGGTACTTACCAATAAATTTTTATGCTAGCAAATGTTGTTCCTGTGGTTCTCAGAAATTTTTCCCAAATTGTGAGACACAGCTCCCGGATTTCATCCGATTCATCTGTTAGAGTCTCATAGAATAAGGCGCTTGCAAGAAGGGACGGTTTAAGAAAAGAGCCTACGAATATTTTGTGCTGAAATATTGTCAATGTCCATTTTTATCATCTTGCTGTGGGCTTGACTACAAGTATACATTTATTTTTCGTTTAATAAGTCCTTAAATATATTGCAGGACGGGTAGGGCGCTGTAATGCGATGCAACCTGCGTGGACGCTCTCGCGGCTTCCCGTATTCCTACAACCAGTGTTCAATCTGGTATGGTAGCCAAGAATGCTGAAAGCCTTAAACGTAGAAAATATGAGAATCTGGGTATATTTTGTAGGCTTTCGGCGTTGCTAGCCATGAGGACAAAACATATAAAACAGAATCTGAATATAAAACGAAATGACATTAATAAGGAAAAATAATTTGCCATTACAAAAGTCCAATTTTCAAAAGTATCTACAGAGCCAGGACAGCTTGTTGTGCAAAAAAAGGCCAACGTACAGCGTTACAAGCAGCTATATTATTATTTTGGTACTTCTGTCAATTCCTTGTGATTACTGAAGTTTCCTGAGTAGGGGAGGCCAGGGTTTGAAGTGCCAATATGTAAATAACTCGTAAAAATAACGTCATGAACGAACCGGAATATAATACTAGGGCGTGCGTAGATACAGACTTTATTACAGTTTTAATTAATGTAGACTTGTTTATTAAATTTTGTATACCTTTTGGATCCGGATGCTTAATTCAAAGGATATTTTTTGTGGAAACATCACAAGGAACCACCCACTCCGTCATGGGGCTGGTTGTTGCAGCGTTGGGGTAAATAGTTCCTGTATCATTTTTAAGCATAACTGATACAGTTGCAGCATGTGTACTACAAAACACAGAAGTACTGCAAACAAATATTTTTGTATTGTTTATTAAAAATGAGAATAACAAGTGATATAAATCGCTAATGTTTAACTACAGCATCTGCCACCTGCTGCAATATTTCACTCGAAGTAGTTCTCGTCCTAAAACAATATTTGCATGAATAAATTCACTGTCGTATCATGGAGTGCGTTACTGTGTGGCACACCATGCCCCCAGGCAGCGGAACTTGGTGCCGCAAATTACATAACATCAACAACCATACTTAAATAACAGTCTCTATTGTTTTCTTAATCAATAAATGTGAGTTCCAGACTAACCTAGATTACAATTGTTAGCTATTTATTATTATTAAAATTATAAGCCATAAATTCTTGGCAATAGACCAAAACTTTCACTATAACAATATTTACTTACCTACCTCTATATACCTCTAAGCGACGGCGCAGCTAGTTGCATCGGAACAACCTGCCCCGGCACTTCGAACCCCGGTCTTCCTTACCTACTTAAATATCGTATTTAAGCGCACCCACCTCCCGACCCGGGTGTCGCTCCAATGAAGGCTGACAGCATTCCCATGCTACAGCCGTTTAGGTGGTTTTTAGTGGGCAGGTGCCACTTTGGTGAGTCCCACATCACCCCGCAGACGGCTGCGGTGGTATTCATGACGAATCTTTCACCTCCCTCCCGTAAGGGTGTTGCATCGGCGGCAAAAAAAAAATATTTAACTACATGCTAAGATTTAATAATTTATATAAAAAATCTAAATATGACTAAAATAATGTTGTAAAATAATCACTTAGAACTCAAACAAGTTCTGTTAATCCAAAACTTACAAGAATCTTAGTGAAGTAAAGCAGCTGTTTAATAATCTTTAAGAAGTCCGGGGCCTCACGTTCCTGCTTCCTTGTTGTTCTAGCCTGTTTATTGAAATAGTAAATATTCAGTAGAATATAACAATGGAATATAATCACAAGAACACACAAGAAATGTGTATTGACTGTGAACGACTCATGATGCAACCATTGTTTACTACTTCTACTTTTGGGAAACACCGCGGGCAACACATCGACGCTGATGTGGCTTTGTTGGGATCGGATTCATAGTATTTTTTTGAACCAGTTTTAAATAAATGATATCGTAAAAAATAAATATGTATAGTTTAAGGAGGCTTCAAATTAAAACTATATTGTGGTGTATACCTACTCAACTGACTATTTAAGTGTACCTACCGATACAAAGTTTCCTGGAACCTATAGGCCAATCAACACGCCCTTCATTATAATAGCTCTTGACATTAATTATTTAATAAAAATCATTTTGTTATCATCATGTCATTGTATGGATTAATACTAAGTTTGGAGTGATGTCATTGTAGGATAAATAAGACCGTTAGTTCTATTTATCTATTATTTACGAAAAAGTTCCTGATGACAGTCGTGTGACATGAATATGACAGCACGTTTACATTCTGCGGTACAAAGTCTTTGCCGGCAGCCGCGGCGCCAACAAGTCTGAAATTTGAATCAATACGTTTCCGCGGGCGCCTTCGAACCAATATGAACCGGATTTTATTTGTAAGAAAATATTTTATTTCCTACTAACGAGGTTAAGTAGTTTTTTTTATAATGCATAAATGTTTTATTATGTAAGTATATAGCAATCTGAAATTTAATATTTCCGTGGAGTCGGCAAGGATACCCACCACGCTGTAACAGTCAGGTATGGTAGCACTCAGGTTAGCACAGCACTGGCTGCGGCTGCCGGTCGTGGCGCTGCGCTGACGCTAAAACGTTAAATACATTGTTCGACATTAAAATTATATGCATGCATTCATTCAGATTTGTTTGTATAGCCCATCTAAAAAGGTTTAAATTGCAATTAATTTTAATTGTCCAAACCAACATTCTAAATAAATTATTGATTAGTATGCTTGTATTATACCAATCAACTTTGTTGCACGAGGAGTCCATTAATTTAATAATTTTCTTACGAGTCTATTTAATTATTATCTTAATATAATTGCTCTTAGGATATTTATGTGTACCAATGAACGGGCGCGTCTGTCGCCTACTTCGTGGAGCGGAATAAAAGATAGTCATTTTGTGATCTTATTGTCCACGTTTAGGATATTTATTGAAACAACTAAAACCACGCTCAAAAATTTGAGGTGACGCAAGGAACTGTCCTTACAATATGTGCCTTTAAACTATATCTTAATCCAACCCATCTCTGTTATGAATACGAGATATGGACGATTACAAACAAATTTTTATTAAATAGGTACTTCGTAAAAAAAATATTTTTCAGTTTTCAGCTTTGGCTTCGCTAGTGTCCAAGGCGGAACAGCTTTCCTTAAGGAACATTGCGTTGTAACTGCATCGAAGGAAGATTAATTTTTTTCGCTTCCGTTGCATTAATTTCGTATTTATATTTGTCGAAAGTGTGTATCATCTGCAACTGTATTTGCTTTTCTGAAATTTTCATTTAAATTCTAATCGAAATTCGGCGGAAAACTAACCAGACGTTATTGATAGAGATTTAATCCTGAGTATTGTTTTTTAATGATTTTGATTTGCTGTAAAGCGTCATTAAAAAATAAAATCATAAATAGACGGTACACTTGCTTCACTTGAAAACGTATACCTGTGTAAGTAACTGTCGCTAACATTTTTCATCAATATAAATGGCACGTTTAAACCATTTATATTGATTTTCGTCTGTCCACGAGTATTTCCTTCCAATTGCTTTCTGATACAGTGTTGCACCTACGCAAGGAGCGTGCTCTTTTGTCTGTTGTTACTGCTCCAGTGGGACAACTCAGCGCCCAGTCAAAGCGAAGGCTCACCGTCCGTGGTCGGTCCCAACCAATAATTCTTTTGCTCAAAAATTTTCCGTTTATATGATCAATAAGTTACAATTAGATACATAAAATGATAAAAACAAAGCCTATGAATAAAGCTACAGTTAAAATCTTGGAGTCTCTTCTACTCATGAAAATCTCCGACGAAGACACTGAACATCGTATTAACATTCATAAATAATTTTCTCATATTAAATCTATTTAATTTATTATAACATATTAATCTCATAAAATATCGAATATTTGATGTGCCCCTTGCTTTACATATTTCACGCTACAGTTAGAGTTTCGGAATGAATATGAGCCTCTGTGGTATTCCAGGTCCGTCTCCTTGGGTGATAAGAATCATCTTTCAATAGGTTCAGCGTCTAAAAGAAAACAATTGAAACGTTTACACCGCCCCACATTCACAAAGGTAACTTTACAAACCTAAAATAAAATTCTTTAAGACCTAAAGTAAAGTAACCAAAATGTCACAGGATAGTCCTGTGTATTGATCTGCAAATTGTGAACTCTTTTTCCTCATTCCTCCAGAATTCAATGAAGCTTTATTTATTTTTTCTAAATATTTCCGAAAACAGACCTTAATTAATTCGACCAATACATATAGTATTAAGTACTTATTACTATGCTTAAATCAATGTACCTGACACAAACTTCGATCATTTGTATTTGCATTTATATCAAGTTATGTAGAAACCACAGTGAGTGCACACAGGAGTCGCCGCCCAGGTACGATGGTTTGTTCGAAATCGACTGGAGAACCTTCTCCTTTTTAGAAATGTAATAAAAACTATTTGTGTTTAATACTTAATACGATGATTTGGGAACGAATGCTCCTCTTGATAGTTGACTAATGGAATGTTGTTGCCGACCGTGGGATTCATTCAGAATTAACTATTTGTGTTTAATATTTAATGCGATGATTTGGGAACGAATGCTCCTCTTGATAGTTGACTAATGGAATGTTGTTGCCGACCGTGGGATTCATTCAGAATTAACTATTTGTGTTTAATATTTAATGCGATGATTTGGGAACGAATGCTCCTCTTGATAGTTGACTAATGGAATGTTGTTGCCGGTCGTGGGATACATTCAGAATTAACTATTTGTGTTTAATATTTAATGCGATGATTTGGGAACGAATGCTCCTCTTGATAGTTGACTAATGGAATGTTGTTGCCGGCCGTGGGATACATTCAGAATTAACTATTTGTGTTTAATATTTAATGCGATGATTTGGGAACGAATGCTCCTCTTGATAGTTGACTAATGGAATGTTGTTGCCGGTCGTGGGATACATTCAGAATTAACTATTTGTGTTTAATATTTAATGCGATGATTTGGGAACGAATGCTCCTCTTGATAGTTGACTAATGGAATGTTGTTGCCGACCGTGGGATTCATTCAGAATTAACTATTTGTGTTTAATATTTAATGCGATGATTTGGGAACGAATGCTCCTCTTGATAGTTGACTAATGGAATGTTGTTGCCGGCCGTGGGATTCATTCAGAATTAACTATTTGTGTTTAATACTTAATACGATGATTTGGGAACGAATGCTCCTCTTGATAGTTGACTAATGGAATGTTGTTGCCGGTCGTGGGATACATTCAGAATTAACTATTTGTGTTTAATATTTAATACGATGATTTGGGAACGAATGCTCCTCTTGATAGTTGACTAATGGAATGTTGTTGCCGGTCGTGGGATACATTCAGAATTAACTATTTGTGTTTAATACTTAATACGATGATTTGGGAACGAATGCTCCTCTTGATAGTTGACTAATGGAATGTTGTTGCCGGTCGTGGGATACATTCAGAATTAACTATTTGTGTTTAATATTTAATGCGATGATTTGGGAACGAATGCTCCTCTTGATAGTTGACTAATGGAATGTTGTTGCCGGCCGTGGGATTCATTCAGAATTAACTATTTGTGTTTAATATTTAATACGATGATTTGGGAACGAATGCTCCTCTTGATAGTTGACTAATGGAATGTTGTTGCCGACCGTGGGATTCATTCAGAATTAACTATTTGTGTTTAATATTTAATGCGATGATTTGGGAACGAATGCTCCTCTTGATAGTTGACTAATGGAATGTTGTTGCCGACCGTGGGATTCATTCAGAATTAACTATTTGTGTTTAATATTTAATGCGATGATTTGGGAACGAATGCTCCTCTTGATAGTTGACTAATGGAATGTTGTTGCCGGTCGTGGGATACATTCAGAATTAACTATTTGTGTTTAATATTTAATGCGATGATTTGGGAACGAATGCTCCTCTTGATAGTTGACTAATGGAATGTTGTTGCCGGCCGTGGGATTCATTCAGAATTAACTATTTGTGTTTAATATTTAATGCGATGATTTGGGAACGAATGCTCCTCTTGATAGTTGACTAATGGAATGTTGTTGCCGGTCGTGGGATACATTCAGAATTAACTATTTGTGTTTAATATTTAATGCGATGATTTGGGAACGAATGCTCCTATTGATAGTTGACTAATGGAATGTTGTTGCCGGCCGTGGGATGCATTCAGAATTAACTATTTGTGTTTAATATTTAATGCGATGATTTGGGAACGAATGCTCCTCTTGATAGTTGACTAATGGAATGTTGTTGCCGGTCGTGGGATACATTCAGAATTAACTATTTGTGTTTAATATTTAATGCGATGATTTGGGAACGAATGCTCCTCTTGATAGTTGACTAATGGAATGTTGTTGCCGGTCGTGGGATACATTCAGAATTAACTATTTGTGTTTAATATTTAATGCGATGATTTGGGAACGAATGCTCCTCTTGATAGTTGACTAATGGAATGTTGTTGCCGGCCGTGGGATACATTCAGAATTAACTATTTGTGTTTAATATTTAATGCGATGATTTGGGAACGAATGCTCCTCTTGATAGTTGACTAATGGAATGTTGTTGCCGGTCGTGGGATACATTCAGAATTAACTATTTGTGTTTAATATTTAATGCGATGATTTGGGAACGAATGCTCCTCTTGATAGTTGACTAATGGAATGTTGTTGCCGGCCGTGGGATGCATTCAGAATTAACTATTTGTGTTTAATATTTAATGCGATGATTTGGGAACGAATGCTCCTCTTGATAGTTGACTAATGGAATGTTGTTGCCGGTCGTGGGATACATTCAGAATTAACTATTTGTGTTTAATATTTAATGCGATGATTTGGGAACGAATGCTCCTCTTGATAGTTGACTAATGGAATGTTGTTGCCGGCCGTGGGATTCATTCAGAATTAACTATTTGTGTTTAATATTTAATGCGATGATTTGGGAACGAATGCTCCTCTTGATAGTTGACTAATGGAATGTTGTTGCCGGTCGTGGGATACATTCAGAATTAACTATTTGTGTTTAATATTTAATACGATGATTTGGGAACGAATGCTCCTCTTGATAGTTGACTAATGGAATGTTGTTGCCGGTCGTGGGATACATTCAGAATTAACTATTTGTGTTTAATACTTAATACGATGATTTGGGAACGAATGCTCCTCTTGATAGTTGACTAATGGAATGTTGTTGCCGGTCGTGGGATACATTCAGAATTAACTATTTGTGTTTAATATTTAATGCGATGATTTGGGAACGAATGCTCCTCTTGATAGTTGACTAATGGAATGTTGTTGCCGGCCGTGGGATTCATTCAGAATTAACTATTTGTGTTTAATATTTAATACGATGATTTGGGAACGAATGCTCCTCTTGATAGTTGACTAATGGAATGTTGTTGCCGACCGTGGGATTCATTCAGAATTAACTATTTGTGTTTAATATTTAATGCGATGATTTGGGAACGAATGCTCCTCTTGATAGTTGACTAATGGAATGTTGTTGCCGACCGTGGGATTCATTCAGAATTAACTATTTGTGTTTAATATTTAATGCGATGATTTGGGAACGAATGCTCCTCTTGATAGTTGACTAATGGAATGTTGTTGCCGGTCGTGGGATACATTCAGAATTAACTATTTGTGTTTAATATTTAATGCGATGATTTGGGAACGAATGCTCCTCTTGATAGTTGACTAATGGAATGTTGTTGCCGGCCGTGGGATTCATTCAGAATTAACTATTTGTGTTTAATATTTAATGCGATGATTTGGGAACGAATGCTCCTCTTGATAGTTGACTAATGGAATGTTGTTGCCGGTCGTGGGATACATTCAGAATTAACTATTTGTGTTTAATATTTAATGCGATGATTTGGGAACGAATGCTCCTATTGATAGTTGACTAATGGAATGTTGTTGCCGGCCGTGGGATGCATTCAGAATTAACTATTTGTGTTTAATATTTAATGCGATGATTTGGGAACGAATGCTCCTCTTGATAGTTGACTAATGGAATGTTGTTGCCGGTCGTGGGATACATTCAGAATTAACTATTTGTGTTTAATATTTAATGCGATGATTTGGGAACGAATGCTCCTCTTGATAGTTGACTAATGGAATGTTGTTGCCGGTCGTGGGATACATTCAGAATTAACTATTTGTGTTTAATATTTAATGCGATGATTTGGGAACGAATGCTCCTCTTGATAGTTGACTAATGGAATGTTGTTGCCGGCCGTGGGATTCATTCAGAATTAACTATTTGTGTTTAATATTTAATGCGATGATTTGGGAACGAATGCTCCTCTTGATAGTTGACTAATGGAATGTTGTTGCCGGTCGTGGGATACATTCAGAATTAACTATTTGTGTTTAATATTTAATGCGATGATTTGGGAACGAATGCTCCTCTTGATAGTTGACTAATGGAATGTTGTTGCCGGCCGTGGGATGCATTCAGAATTAACTATTTGTGTTTAATATTTAATGCGATGATTTGGGAACGAATGCTCCTCTTGATAGTTGACTAATGGAATGTTGTTGCCGGTCGTGGGATACATTCAGAATTAACTATTTGTGTTTAATATTTAATGCGATGATTTGGGAACGAATGCTCCTCTTGATAGTTGACTAATGGAATGTTGTTGCCGACCGTGGGATTCATTCAGAATTAACTATTTGTGTTTAATATTTAATGCGATGATTTGGGAACGAATGCTCCTCTTGATAGTTGACTAATGGAATGTTGTTGCCGGCCGTGGGATTCATTCAGAATTAACTATTTGTGTTTAATATTTAATGCGATGATTTGGGAACGAATGCTCCTCTTGATACTTGACTAATGAAATGTTGTTGCCGACCGTGGGATGCATTCAGAATTAACTATTTGTGTTTAATATTTAATGCGATGATTTGGGAACGAATGCTCCTCTTGATAGTTGACTAATGGAATGTTGTTGCCGGCCGTGGGATTCATTCAGAATTAACTATTTGTGTTTAATATTTAATGCGATGATTTGGGAACGAATGCTCCTCTTGATAGTTGACTAATGGAATGTTGTTGCCGACCGTGGGATGCATTCAGAATTAACTATTTGTGTTTAATATTTAATGCGATGATTTGGGAACGAATGCTCCTCTTGATAGTTGACTAATGGAATGTTGTTGCCGACCGTGGGATGCATTCAGAATTAACTATTTGTGTTTAATATTTAATGCGATGATTTGGGAACGAATGCTCCTCTTGATAGTTGACTAATGGAATGTTGTTGCCGACCGTGGGATACATTCAGAATTAACTATTTGTGTTTAATATTTAATGCGATGATTTGGGAACGAATGCTCCTCTTGATAGTTGACTAATGGAATGTTGTTGCCGGTCGTGGGATTCATTCAGAATTAACTATTTGTGTTTAATATTTAATGCGATGATTTGGGAACGAATGCTCCTCTTGATAGTTGACTAATGGAATGTTGTTGCCGGCCGTGGGATGCATTCAGAATTAACTATTTGTGTTTAATATTTAATGCGATGATTTGGGAACGAATGCTCCTCTTGATAGTTGACTAATGGAATGTTGTTGCCGGCCGTGGGATTCATTCAGAATTAACTATTTGTGTTTAATACTTAATACGATGATTTGGGAACGAATGCTCCTCTTGATAGTTGACTAATGGAATGTTGTTGCCGATCGTGGGATGCATTCAGAATTAACTATTTGTGTTTAATATTTAATGCGATGATTTGGGAACGAATGCTCCTCTTGATAGTTGACTAATGGAATGTTGTTGCCGGCCGTGGGATGCATTCAGAATTAACTATTTGTGTTTAATATTTAATGCGATGATTTGGGAACGAATGCTCCTCTTGATAGTTGACTAATGGAATGTTGTTGCCGACCGTGGGATGCATTCAGAATTAACTATTTGTGTTTAATATTTAATGCGATGATTTGGGAACGAATGCTCCTCTTGATAGTTGACTAATGGAATGTTGTTGCCGGCCGTGGGATTCATTCAGAATTAACTATTTGTGTTTAATATTTAATGCGATGATTTGGGAACGAATGCTCCTCTTGATAGTTGACTAATGGAATGTTGTTGCCGGTCGTGGGATTCATTCAGAATTAACTATTTGTGTTTAATATTTAATGCGATGATTTGGGAACGAATGCTCCTCTTGATAGTTGACTAATGGAATGTTGTTGCCGGTCGTGGGATTCATTCAGAATTAACTATTTGTGTTTAATATTTAATGCGATGATTTGGGAACGAATGCTCCTCTTGATAGTTGACTAATGGAATGTTGTTGCCGGCCGTGGGATTCATTCAGAATTAACTATTTGTGTTTAATATTTAATGCGATGATTTGGGAACGAATGCTCCTCTTGATAGTTGACTAATGGAATGTTGTTGCCGGTCGTGGGATACATTCAGAATTAACTATTTGTGTTTAATATTTAATGCGATGATTTGGGAACGAATGCTCCTCTTGATAGTTGACTAATGGAATGTTGTTGCCGGCCGTGGGATTCATTCAGAATTAACTATTTGTGTTTAATATTTAATGCGATGATTTGGGAACGAATGCTCCTCTTGATAGTTGACTAATGGAATGTTGTTGCCGGCCGTGGGATGCATTCAGAATTAACTATTTGTGTTTAATATTTAATGCGATGATTTGGGAACGAATGCTCCTCTTGATAGTTGACTAATGGAATGTTGTTGCCGGTCGTGGGATTCATTCAGAATTAACTATTTGTGTTTAATATTTAATGCGATGATTTGGGAACGAATGCTCCTCTTGATAGTTGACTAATGGAATGTTGTTGCCGACCGTGGGATTCATTCAGAATTAACTATTTGTGTTTAATATTTAATGCGATGATTTGGGAACGAATGCTCCTCTTGATAGTTGACTAATGGAATGTTGTTGCCGGCCGTGGGATTCATTCAGAATTAACTATTTGTGTTTAATATTTAATGCGATGATTTGGGAACGAATGCTCCTCTTGATAGTTGACTAATGGAGTGTTGTTGCCGGCCGTGGGATACATTCAGAATTAACTATTTGTGTTTAATATTTAATGCGATGATTTGGGAACGAATGCTCCTCTTGATAGTTGACTAATGGAATGTTGTTGCCGGTCGTGGGATTCATTCAGAATTAACTATTTGTGTTTAATATTTAATACGATGATTTGGGAACGAATGCTCCTCTTGATAGTTGACTAATGGAATGTTGTTGCCGGCCGTGGGATTCATTCAGAATTAACTATTTGTGTTTAATATTTAATGCGATGATTTGGGAACGAATGCTCCTCTTGATAGTTGACTAATGGAATGTTGTTGCCGGTCGTGGGATTCATTCAGAATTAACTATTTGTGTTTAATATTTAATGCGATGATTTGGGAACGAATGCTCCTCTTGATAGTTGACTAATGGAATGTTGTTGCCGGTCGTGGGATTCATTCAGAATTTGTTTTAAATCTCTCTATGTCCCTGTGGCTGCACTCGCTATTCCTTGAACCGGAATACAACCATGCAAACGTTGTGTAGGGCGATTCATTAATAAAATTAAATTAATTAGGAAAAAGTACATTCGAATTAAAATTCGCGCTAAATTTGTGAGCTAGAGATGAATACGGACGCCACCAACAGGTTACATTCGTGACGCGGTCTCAGGGTCACCGCGGAGAGCACGCTGCGCCGAGTCGCCGCCGCTCGGTTCGCGCGCGTTTTATTCTGCCCAAATTATTAGGTTACTACGAGGCGTCCTGCGTCGCTCGACACAACACCGCCGAGCGCCGCGTGCTGCTCTTGTGCCCAACACACAACGCAAAAAGTTTTTAAGTTTTTTTTTTGGCTACTCCTGGTAACGCTTAGGAAAAAATGTAAGTATCTTCTCTACATTTATCTTTTGTCAGGAATTATGGTGCTCTTTTTATAAAAATAAATCGTGGATCTATTTTGGTGTACCACATGTGTCCATCGGCTGCTTTCGGCTATCGGCGGGCTTTTAAGAAATATTTGAGCTGGTGATTTGTTTTGACGGTGAAAAGTTTTTACGATCGTGGAAAAGTGTCTAACTAGATAACAATAGTTTTGCAAATAAAACTGCATAACTCACTAGAGAACGTCTGTTGGCGGCAAACGTATCAGACATGAGTTCCTCAGAGAATGTACATTACAACAATACATATTTTCTTGTTTAGCGATTTACCTATAGAAGCATTTCTAGCTTTGACTGAGTTTGCGATAAACAAAATAATATGTTAATTCACAAAATCTATGTTTATAATAATATACTAAATGCCTTATATTATAACATTTGCACATCACATGTGTTATAGTATAAAAAGTTAGTTTGTGATTATACTAATAGATGCAAATTTTGATTAATCATAGCGTTTTACGACCAAGTTGCCGTTTAATGTGGCAAATAAATCAGGAACCCGATTTATTTAGTGCGTTCAGTTTAGTGCTTTAAACTTTTTTATGTGGTTAATGTTTTAATATGGCTCACTCTACTTGATGTTTGATTTCAATATTATACAAAGAGCATTGAACCTTATTTTGTGTAACTGGGGAGTTTTATTGGATTAATTGGCGCACGGCTGATAATTTGACAAAAAAATTAAAGAACGTTTACTGTATGGGCAGAATAAAATATCACAATCCAACAACTTGTTGAATGTTCCGTCGCACAAGGCTAGCTGAGACGCCAGATTGCGAGTATAGTGGATCTAGCGCGCGGGCGAGCTTACGGAACCTATAAAACAATGGCACTTCTCACAAAAACATTGTAACGGAGTGGATTGCCCGCATCGTAAACATTATGAATGAAATGAACAAACCGAGGTACAGGAAAATGCACGACTTCGATGCGTTGTTTGTTGTCGTCGGAGTACGAACCCGCAATGTTCGATAGGTATATCGAACGCTGCTTGTCGGTACTCGACTCGTCCGGCGCGGCGGCGTGTAGCCGAGGCGAGGCCTGAGTGGCACCAATATTGGTTCGAGGAACACTCATTAGTTCATACATGATGTGTCGTGTATGGTGCTATGCAACGTAAGCATTACACTATTGAGAGTACCCGGACATTTAATTATTTGATAGCTGAATCAAAAAAGACAGAAGCCTAAACCACGAAATTTAAACAATGTTAAGTATTTGTAACTTTCTTTAGTTCTCTTCACCTCTTGCGATGCGGGCTCAAGCATCGTCTGTCACTGGTGTACTGCGCAATCATCGGCTGTGCAATTTTAAAACATAGCAAGGGACATGAGACAAATTTTTCAGGAGAGCGAAAAAACATTTTCCCCACTTTGAGCGCGTGCCGCTACAGACCTACGACTGTTACGTTGACGGGAATTGGCTGAAACGTTGCGGGATGTCCTTGGGTTTTATAATAGTGTCCGTTAGAAAGCACTTACTAAGAATAAACTTGTAAATGATGTGCAAGTTATGACCGGAAAAACATTTTAAAACCTAGTTAGGGCCTATACTAGGCTTTTATCTAGTTTTAATAAGCTACACGTCAACAAATTGACACGTTCGTAAAACTAGCGAGGGCCTGTAACTAAGTTTTGATCCGGTTTACATAGCAGGTACTAGTGCGTCCCGCGGTTTTACCCACGTTCATTTCTTAAACCCATGGAAAATTCAGGATTAAACTTAACCTGTCTTTTAGGGATAGTGTAGTATTCAAAATCGGTTTAGTATGTCCATATATTGTACACCCTGCAAACCAACAAACTGCATACATATAACATTACAATATACCTCATTATAAAATCAGTGTAAAATGTTTTTGTAATGTGTCAGGTTTATAAACTTAGTAAAACTCAAAAGTATTGACGATAAAGATTGATCAATCTAACCAATACAATTACAATATGGCGGGTAAGTTGAATTACCAATCAAATTTTACTATAGCACAAACATTAATACAAAATAATTACACTAACGATAAAGGTAATCAGTCATGCGCCTGCGTTTTCGCGTACACGTGACAAGGTCGTGTTTGTCATTAGTTGATAATGTTCACCAAAATTTACGCCTATTTAAAGGCATTACTGGAACTAATTTTAAAACAATTCCTTCTTTTTCGTTTGTTTTTATGCCTCTTGGAGAATTCAGAACTGCAGGATCAACATCTTGTTTGTAGAATAAACTGCTGCACCCATTAATACATTTCTTCTCAACGACTGGAGTCAGAAAAAATTGTTTAAAAGATCCTTTTCAGCATTACGTCTCGGAGATCGTTTTTTCTTAGACCCAATAATACGATTTATTAACTTCTAGAATCTCAATATTTATCTCGCTTAAATATAACCTGCTTGTTATCTTCAAGCCCTTACACCGCATCTTGTCGTTAGATATGTGGCTCTATATTACATACCATGTACGCGATCGGCAGTCATGTGAGTTAAGTTGGTTAAATATAAAATTTAAATATTATGCTTTCTATGTTGTACAGTCCATATGAGTTATAAAAGCAGTATATGGGATCTAATTTTTGTTTTGACCTGTGCAATAGTCACACCATATGGAGCCGCGCGGGAAAGAAATATAAAGCTTAATATTCAAATTTACTGTATTTGGCGGCGCGGCACCCTAATCCCTAAGGGAAAGAGTATTTATGGGTTAAAAGTATCTTCGAAAAGTGGACTAATCACAGGATAGCTGGTAAACAAAAGGTTATAATTCGCGAATATTCGAATGCAAATAGAATGTTAATGTTAGTAAAATATACCTCACAACAAGGCGTTATCTGTTGTTCGCTACACGTAGCGGTCGGAGTAGCGAGTTCTGGCGCCGGCGCGTCACGTCCGTCACGTGGTCGTCGATAGACAGATGCTCTTCGCGGAAATAATACCTACCTACTGCTCCAAAAAACCAGTCCAACATTTCAAGGTCTAATTGATAACGTCTTATATTCAAAAATTATTATGTATTTGTTGTCAAAACCCTTATTTCGATGTGCCACACCAAATTACTGCTTTTGAAGATAACATAAAAGCAAGAAATATGAGCAAAAAGCATTTAGCACCTACGCTACTACACCTATAGCCAACTCCTAAAGTGGCCCAACAAACGTTTCGTTTACCCCGCGCTGGGGTGGTTGGTGGGGTAGACGTTCCACTGAACAGCTGGCCTATGTCACTAGAACGTCGCTTTCCAGGTTAAGTATGAGACCTGCATACTGACCTATGTACATACATTATTGTAAGTAGTATAGTTTTAGGCAAACTACGAATTGCGTGCTCATTAAAATACAATGTAGTGACTGTTTGTTTTATTCGTTTTAAGATATTCTTTATATAAGTGAGACGACCTACACGTTTCCATTTATTTACATAATATAAAACACAATAGGTAAAACCTCGTCCCACTACAAATCCATTTCAGGATTTTCGCTAAAATACGATTAGCTGATGTCGCGCTATATGTCGGCGACTCTGTGCCGGCAGCAACTGTAGCCGATCGAGCAAACACTTCAGTGTACACCGCAACACAATAAGTTGATCGCGACGAGAACTGTCCGGTGTACTATTTGGGAATTTTAATAACAAAATTAATGAAATAGCAGATTGAAATTGTCTCACTAATAGTTAAATAGCTGCTGATCTTCTGAACAATAAACACAAATAAATATGAACGCTAGGAAGCGCTATGAGGAACCTTGCGTCGGTACATATCGCTTTTAGATTAAAACGTTTTTGTGTGTTTAACTTTATTTAAGGATTTACACCTCACCAAATTTCTCAAGTTAGCTGCTTATGAAATATTCATTAATTTTACATTCATATCTATTAAGATATAGCAATTTGCAATAAGACCTGTTACTTGCAAGAGACCGTAAATGTCTGAGTACCCACGCGGCACCGCGACGTGCCTGCGCACGCGCCGGGACGTGCTCGGTTTCAATTATAGGCGTGCTTGTAGTCATACTGTGATTGGATGACTTGAATTGTTATTAGGGACAAGCAAGGGGGGGGGGGCGCTTAGGGACTTGATTTGGCAAGGAAGTTTCTTACCTTTTAAGCTAGCGCCACGAAATAATGTATTAATTAATAGGTGCTCATGACCTTTGTGGATATATTCACAAAGTAATTATGGATGAGAATAGAACGATACCAGTCATACCGCAAGTTGAGGAGCCAATCTGTCGACAGCATTGCGCAGTTGTTTCCCGAGATTTAATTCCAGAACAGCGGACTTCTACTGAAGTGGTATGGAGAAAGAAACAAATTATAATGCTGACGAACGCCGTGAGTAGTGTTCGTTCTCAAACTTATATAACCCTTGGCCATCCTTCGGGACGTAGTTTGTTACCATCCTTGTCGCACGACACATCCGTGTAACAAACTGCAGCGTCGCTTCAGGCTTGCGCTGTGCGTTACTAGATCATATTCATTCGTGGCCACATTCTGAAACCCTCTGACAAATCCTTAAACGAATAAATTGCCATCCTGCTATAAATTAATTGAACAGTTTTAGTGTCGCAAGCATGCGAGCAAGCAAGTTTGTATGGCGTCATTGTACTTTTGGCTAGTTTGTCAATTTAAAACTCGCGGCTTCATCTTGACTCCCACGGCTCACACTCAGTTAGCAACACACACATCGTGCGCTTAATACAAATGTAATACACCTACTTACACAGAACTGAGAGTTTTAATTGCTTTTATTTGCTTGAACGCGCTAATATGTACTTATCTGGATAATATCATAACTTGGCAGCCCAACTCAAGGTTGTGGAAGAGGTTTATTGGACAGATGGTTCATAACTAATATTTTGAATGGGAAATTATCTACATTAATTTTAATAAAAGTAAGGTACGATGTCTTCATAAGGATATTTTATTGCGGAAAAACTGCACAATGCAATTCCATTGATGACGTAATTATAAATTGAGGTGTGGATGTGCCGCTATAATGACCCATTATCATTATAACCTGCTTCAATATACGCGGGTTGTTTTAATTCAATATTATTGATGTTTTCAATACAATGAAGACAAAATGTGCAGCTAATTTCTAACAAAAATGACAATTCCCTCGCAAGCGGTGCGGCTATTTTTGTGGCCCTATACACGTACACTGAATACCGGCCGTAACACTGATTGGATATATTAAATACTTACCTATACTTTAAATAATAATATTAATATTTTTATTTTATTGCACTTGACAGTATTTGGCAAAACCGTTGTATTACCGCTAATCGTTTAGTTGGCCTATAGTGATGATTAAATAAAAGAGCTACGAAACTTAAGGTTACGTAAAACATTCCTGACGGTCGTCGTTGTAAACGATTCTGTACAACTTGAGCAGTAGAAACGGTTTGAGTCGTCTAGTCACTTCCTTGTGGTAGAGTATATGGTAGAGTTACAGAAGGTTTGTTGCCGAGCTTACAAATGCAGATAAGAATTATCTATATCGTATATTTATTTCAAAAAATAATACCCGTGAAGATTCTTGTCAGTTCTTCTTCACGAAGTTTTTTCCGTACTGGTGGTAGAGTCATGTTTTATGTATCGTCAACATCAACTAGTAATTGTGAAAGAAGAGAAATAAATTTAGTTTAAAAGTTAATAATCAATATTTTGTTCTAGAACCCTTTTTGATAAACTTTACCTGTTCTAGCTCTGGATACAGTGGTTATCCAAAGATGTCCAAGAATATTAAAATAATATTTGTTTAAACTCTGTCATACTTTTCGAAAAATAAGACTATTTTTTAAATACCGTCAAGCGTGCTATATAGCTAAATACCGACTTATGTGTATTGAAGCATAAGCCTTTCGATAGGAGCGCGAAACAAAAACCAGTTTTTGTTCGCCGAAGGCCGCGACCAAGCCGCGAGCCTGTAAATAAATAAACTAATACGATTTTTTTTTCTGAAGTTGTATTGTTATGCCGGCGCTGTCGCCGCCGCGAGCAGCGAGCCACGAGCCGCGAGCCACTGCGGTCCAGTTCGGCCGAACGCGAGTTGTTCTGAACCCACAAGCAGACTTACATAACGATATATAACGTTAATTATAACTTATTTGGAATAACAGTCTCTCGGGTCACGGCGACAAGATATTCTAATCAACTGTGTATACAAACTTGGAACGTACGAGTAGATAACACGATGTAAGAATGTAGAGAGAAAGAGAGAGAGAGAGAGAGAGCTAGATTTGATAGTTATTTTAGCTGAAAAATCTCAAATCGTATTCATTTATTATGCAGTCCACAAACAGAGGTGCAAACATTTTACCCGCAGATGACGGAAACATATTTGAGAAACTCATTTGCCTATATGCGATATGCAGCGTATTTGTTCCCCTTTCGCGACGAGCGGCTCAATAGTCAACAGTCGGTAATCCAGCGTCGGATCGTCGGTGAGGAAGCTGGCGAACACTTGCTGCACTGGTTGGATCAGTGAGGGTGCCCAGCGGCCACCGGCACCCACTTTAAAATTGTGATTTGCCCATGCTTTATTTATTTAAAAGCCAGAACGCCTAGCATGTGACTGCATAACTAACCCAAATGATCAGAGCCTATAAAACTGTCAACTAGATGACGCCTTGCTATATGAAGTCCTTCCTCTCTTCAGAGCGTAATGTCAATCATTCTCTACAATCGTTTATGAAGTTATCTTCAAATCTAAATAGTTCCGAGAGGTCTCGTGCGCTGCTGACCCAAATACGATAATCACAAATGAAGTGATGGGGTCTTTTTTATAAACGAATTATTTTAACTGACACAAATCCATTTTACAATTTAGCCAACTCACTATCGTCGTGTGCATAAAAAACTCGCGTAAATATCGGCTTGTGTGGTGGGGCAGCGACGCCAGGGGTCGGGGAGTCGGGCGCGTGCGCGCGACCTCATCCCGCGCTCAAGGCCGCTGACATCATCGCAGCAAGGACGCGACGCGCGACGGTGCGTACCGTTTGCAATGCGCTCACATCGCACGGCACATTCAATAGGATTCGTCACGAAGCGTGGAGTGGTCATAACAATAGGAATCCAATCATTGTAAAAGCAAATAATTACATTTTGGTCCAGCTAAACATATGCGCTATTTTTTGAAGTGGATAGCTTTTTTATGGCCAAATGGGCATTTTAAATACCACTGGACTTTAAGCCTTAGCGCTGAGGGTGCTTAGCCAGAACTTAAACTACTCCTACATAGTACCTTTCGTGTAATTGTACCTGAGAAAGAACAGACCTCGGCTTAGGACGTCATATATTGGGAGTACTACTGGTTCGGAAGGATCATTTGTTTAATAATTTGTACACACAGTTTGTAACGAACATAAAGTCTCTCTCTCTCTCTGGGAGATATCTCTTCCAGCCGACCTAAAAATGGAGAGTTACTAGAAAACCAATATGCGTTATATTGATTGACATTACCTATATACTGTATAAATAAAATACTTATAAATACGATACTAAATACTAAAACATTAAATAATTGAAATATAGGTACCTCTAGGGTAAATTAGATAAAATTAGGTATTTTATTCATATGTCTTATTTGACTTATTTGCTGACTGTCTTTGGTATTTTTGTTCGCCTCTGTTCTCACGAAGCCAAATGTATTATGACCTTATGCTATTATTTAAAAACTAGCAACAAGTGTTTTATTGCACCAATACGATGCAACTGAGCGATAAAGTAATCTTCCTATTGGTTCATTTGTAAACGATTTATCTGAGAGACTGCGGAGCCGATTCGTTCTTAACTGGACGGTCAATCAAGGTCGTCGTGCGTGGGTGAGGAGGAGGGAAGCTGCGGAGGTTCTGTACGTTGACAGTAATTACTGTTGATCGCGACGAAATTAGCCACAGAAAGAGATCATACATTCAATCCACATAATGTATAACTAAAACCTTAGCTTTTGTCTTGTCGTTCGGAAGAAACTTCAGTCAAATTGTTAGAGCCGCTTATTTACTGCCCGTCTCTCTGTAGTAATACTAAAAATAAACTCTATCATATTTGTTTCTTTCTCGTTTACAATAAAATGTCTTTGTCTTTGTTACTATAATGTTTTGTTTTTTTTTTAATTTAATTTAACATACTTCTTGCCCTTACCTATTGTAATTTAGAGTCTCATTAATAATTATAATATTATTGAATAGGGTATTTTATAAGAATAATACTCCAGTATCAAATAATTAGGTTTTGATGTAGGAGTTTAGAAATCAAAACGTCTGAATAGTCAAGCCAAAGATAAAAGCCAGATCTGTGCTTTATTTTTAAATTCATGAACAGATAAGGACTGATAGTAACGAGCATTATAACATTTTGGCGTGTAGCTGTATTTACGAAGTGATTCCATTGTTGTCGTTCTTTTAAAACACTTTCAAATAAAAGTTTTGGGCATGTTTTTTTAATATTAGCCAAACAATTACTCGTAATGTTTAGAATTTGCCTTTAGTGTTTTATTGCGGCGCTTCATTGCTGTGAATTCATTTGTTAATTGACGAATGTAAACGATGCGGGGATTGTTTCTCGTTCATTTAAAATTTTTGATACATTTCAATTAACCACATAGGTTACTTACTCTAACAACAAGTGGTTGGATTCGAACACATTGACTTCTGCAGTAAGGGTTGTAGTCCGGTTATTTCTTTTTTTCATTTGGTTCAGGAAACGAATTGTAGAAATAAACGTTGGTAGGTTGGTGCTGTTGTGTAGAAGTGTTAGTTCAGTTGTTCGTAGCAGGCCTGCACGCGGTGCGTCGTCTCCGGCGAGTAACGCCCGAGTAAACTCAAAGCGTTCACATGTACAAACAAAAACCCGGCACCCTGCACCCGCAGGACCGCGGTATTGACGGGAGCTGCTTTTGCTTAGATCCCGACTGGGGCGCTTCCGCGGTAGTAAACTGCCGTAATAGATATTGATTTTTTTCATGGTTTAGGTCTTGCCTTTTTTACCTCAAATATGTATGTTTTCTATATATTCGCTTATTTTGTTTTTAATATAATTTAAGCCTAAAATATAATATTTTAGTATATTTACGGGGTTTTGTTTATTTATTTATAAACTAACACACACACACCACACACACCACACTGTTTACTTTCTTTCAAAGTAGAATTTAGGCTACACTGAAAACCAGTGTCTTGATTTCTGGTATGATCTGGCAAGATTGATTTGGAAGTATTTTTAATTTATGTTCGTAATGTGTTTGAGTTTAGTTTTTTTATGTTTTTTTGTGTTCATATGCAATGTATGTAAATAATAAACTTTTATTCATTCGTAATAACTACGTACGCGAGATAGTGTCAATAGCTAAAGAAATGTAAAAAAGAAAATCTCATTTTTGTGTATTCTCTGTATAATCCGACATCGATTTATACGACTGTCGCATATTTCAAATTGTTCGCATATTGAAAAAAATTGTGTTGAAAAGATAATTAAATGGAATAGATTAAAAAGACTTGATTGAGAACGAGTTACAACTGTAATGCATATTGCTATTAAATATAACAAAAGCTCCTTTACACAATGTTATATTCAGAAAGCTAAATATAATGTCAGTTCTTTGGAAAGCTGCAGCAGCTTTACCGAACCCAGAGCGGATGCAATGAAGAAGGAATAAATTAGTAGCGAGGCTTGTGTGAGCGAACTTTGTCGCTGTCGTTACATCGAGTAATTTCGGGCACCCAGCGTTCTAAATACAATGTTTGTAGATCCAGGATTCCTTCTTTGTTTAATCGACAGGAGCCGTGGCTTGCTACTACATTGATTCAAGATTTGTTTTAGTTTTTATCGGGGTACCAATACAAGTTTTTTTGTTCACAGAAAAGATGGGTGCTTTGGACAAGTGCTGTTTCTGTATCGACCTGCGCGTGGGCTGCCTCATCATCGGCTACCTCAGCTTGGTAAACTTCATTATAATGAACTTGTTTTTCTACATAGATTACGCACGTCTTATTTCAGGCGATAGACTCTCGAGCAGAAGAAAATATAATTCAAGGATCTCTACAGTGCTCGCCTGGTGGGGCCTCGCCTAGTGCGCGCGCGCAACCTGTCATTGATATGCTATTAATAAGAAAGCTTGTTTGAGGAAATCTCGCAATAACGGCTCGGTTGATTTGCATGAAATTAGGCTTATATTCTACGGAATTTACGCTCACTGATTCGCGGGTAAAACCATACTAAGTATATTAGAGACTATTTTCCTACATCCATGTTGAGGTCTCGACATTGTGCAATGAGCACAAAATCCATTACATCCGAGCAGCCAACTCGGGTGAATCTATTAAAATCTTAGTCTCGTCGATAGACGACTTTCGTGCTTTAACAAAGCTCCTCACCGATAAGCAATATGCTTATCATACTTATGCTCTGTCAGAAGAGCGTAAGATCAGAGCGGTACTCAGGGGAGTCCCGTTCGAATTATCGAACGAGGCTATCCTGGAGGATCTGCAGTCCCAAGGCTTCCCGGCACTCGTGGTGCATAAAATGCACAGCAAGTACGGGAGGCAACACCCTCTCGCTTTGGTGGTTCTCGCCAACGTCCCCAAGTCCAGAGAGATCCTCAAAGGGGTTAGCACTATATGCGGCCTCTCTGGGATCTCGATCGAGGCGCCTCATCGCCGCGGTCATCCCGGCCAGTGCTCACTTCCCTCTAATATGGTTGAGGAGGGCGATGGCTGGATCCCGCGTTAACTCGTGAACGGGTGCCGTTTGAGGGTGTTCGTCGTTTGGATACTTGGGGGGAGGGAGACTTGCCGGGCTAACAGATGCAGAAAAGAATAATTTTGTATAGACATAAAGAGACTCTGTAAATTTATTTTGAAAAAAATATACCCGTGAAGTTTCTTGCCTGTTCTTCTTCACGAAGGTTTTTTTCGAACTGGTGGTAGAATCATGTTTTATTTGACGTCAATAAGAACAAGTAATTGTCAATGTTGAGAAAATAAATATTTCATTTCATTTCATTTCATTTCATTTCAGTGCCATCGGTGCCAGTTGTACGGGCACGCGGCGGCCAACTGCCGCGCACCGCCCAGGTGCGTCAAGTGCCTGGTCCCGCACTTCACTAAGGAGTGCAATCGCACTCCTGAAACTCCCTCTCCTCCCGATTGCGTGCTTTGTGGCCAGTCCGGCCACACCGCAAATTACAGGGGCTGCCCTCGTGCACCCCGTTGTATGCGCTCCAATTTCAAAAGGGCGGCACCCAAACAGGCCCCGCGCCTTTCTCAAGAAAACTTTCCGCCGCTGCGGGTTCCTCTGGGTCTAGGCCTGCCCCAGAAAACTGGAGGCAGCGCCCCGCATCGAATCCCATCCCGGCTCCTCGCCCATACAAACCCACTCCTCAATCCTCCGTAGCAGACGATATGCGTATCGTCTGCGACGCTATGAAAAATATCGATGTTAGTGAAATCGCAGTCTTAGCCCGTAAACTTAGGGCTTCACGTACTCCGACAGAGCGTTTGCTAGCTCTGGCGGAGCATAGTTCCCTTCTCAATTCATTATAGGTTCATTTAAATGAATTGATCCCTAAATCATGCTTCGGCCGACCTCTGCCCAGCCCCGGTTTCACCGGAGGCTGCTCAGAACGGCCACCAACTCATGTCCCTTTGAGCACCTTCAGTGCAACTTTCACTACAGGCGGAAGACCCGCTAGCGGGTCTCCGCCAGCGCGCCCAACTTCCCGACGGGTGTCGCTTCCGATGAAGGCTAACGGTAATAACTACAGCCAACAGGTGGTTTTTAGTGGGTAGGTGCCATTCTGGTGAGTCCCACATAACCCCCCGCAGAAGAATTTACCTGCGGGCGGTATGCATGACGCATCTTCCACCTCCCTCCCGCGAGGGTGCCTCGGCAGCAAAAAAAAAACATCCATGTTATTATGTACCTATATACATTTACGAGCCGGTTAAGTATTTACCTACTCTTTCTTCAAAGTATTTTCAAAAGCTTGTTGTTGGTTACGCATCTACGAAATGTATTTTTATTTCTCCGAGCATGACGCACGCAGAAGAACTGTTTCAAATCACTTATCATAGCTAAAACTAGCCGCAGTTTGAATCGCTAATATAATTACTAGTTCACCCGCGGATGTGCGGGATCTTGAATAGACAGCTTTTTAACAACTTTCAAGATCCTACTCCGAAATTTGGAGTAGAACTTATGGAACTGATTACTTTACGAGCCATTGCGAATGATTTAAACGGAACAAATAACCATGTCATGTTATCAAACTAAAATAAAACTAAAATGTGGAACTTTTAACATTTAAGATACCTTTGTATTATGCTACTATTAAACAGAAATGTTTTATTCTTAGGGAGTTTGCTGCAGTCGGGGCTCAGCGGGTTTCGATACACTACAACTTTTATCCTGAATTTGGGCGATAACATAGTCGCTTACATAAACAGAGTAACTTCATATAGAAAAAAGTACTTTTTCTCGAGAGACAGGTGATGGTCAACGGGATTGGGAAAATCTAATTAAGTCACCAATACCAATAGTTCACCACTTACAGCCTTTCGTGTACATGACACAGTTGGCCGAGGTCGCTTTGTTGTGGACCAAATAAGTAGGCAGGTCATCGAAGTTGATTGTGTTGTATTGTATTATTTAAAAATCCATGTGTCTCTCGTCCAGGTGGGCGAGATCATCGCTCTGTTCCTCGTGGGGCTGCTGGTGCTCACTGGGCTGGCGGTGACGGCGGTGGCGAATGACAAGGAAAGCCACATCGAGGTGCAGTCAGGGGTCGCCATCCTGGTCATCAGCGTTATATTTCTGCTCTTTCTCGCGCTTTTCCTGGCCTTCACTATTGTTCTACTCGTTGGAATTCATCAGGTCAGTGTTGAATGCTTGATGGCTTTGTTATTCACGATTGTTGTTTGATTACGTAACTCACTAATATAGGAACAGGATAGAATTATCCAGGTGTGACATAGTTTTTATTTCATACAAATATTGCGTAAATCCCTGTAACTGAAGGAAGTTCAGGTGTAACTTTTAGTTTAGCTATCAGAATGGAATAACACATACGTTTTTTTTGGCCCAAAGACAACTTTGAAAGAATCTTACGTAATTTATACCATAGCAGAGCAAAACGATATTATGAAAACCTGATTAAGTAGAAATATGAAAAGGACACTAGGTAGTTAATGCATTATCCTTAATGCATTACAATAATTACATTATCCCCCCATGTTTGAGTGCTCCTGGTTGTTTAATCCACTCGACATGATCACTGTGAATCGGTCGCGCAGCGCGCGGGCGCATGTGTGAAGCGGCGCCGCTACCATTGCGTCACCCGCGGCCGTCGCGAGTAAAGCCCGTGTCACACGCAGTCTTAGCTCAGCTATCATTCGATTTGTATTAACTAAGGGCAACCATTTCAGAACCAATATCTACATATTATTATATACTTTGCATTTTCTATATAATTACATCTGTGTCCTTACGATGCACCATATCTTGTAGTGCTGATTTTGTTTCGCGTTTAATCAAGTACAAACCTATACTTTCCAAAGGATTTTTACCGTCTAGATATTCCGCCAGCAAACTCTACTCGTTTTTATTTTTTTGTAAATAAGTATTAGATACGATTTTCTTTGTTAAGCATTTACCTATACATTTATAATTTGCACAAAATGTTTGGCCGTTAGCTATTGTGAGCATGCCCTAAGCCTCGAAACGACATTTTGAACAAAGCAATAAAATTGACTATTTCTGTGTATGTGTGGACCACACCAAGGTTGAACTTCCAAATTGAATTTTTACACACTGTCGTAAAAGTATGATTATTTCGGAGTGTTTAGGGTTATTAGATTATTTATATTATTCTGCAAATAAAAAAAATATTATTAAAATTCAGGCCACGCAAGAGGCGACTCTTTCAATTGTCGATCACATATAAAACTGTGTTTTTATTGGTGATGAAGCTTCCAATCATTAAATGAAGTTTAGTGAAGACGAAAGAAAGAATAAAAAATATTTACAGGACATGGTCTAGGCCAGATGTTACAATTAGTGTGTACAAGTATATTCAACCGTTGTGACGGTGTGCAAATGTTCAAGTTGACTTTAGTTTGGAATACAATAGTTACTTGACGAGAATACTTAAGACGTCATTATATATGTATAAATATCAAAACACATTATTTTTGGATTCTTTTAGTTCCAAAATACGTGAAATACATTATAAAAATGTATCTGCAATTAATATATTGAATGTCAAAAAATCATCTTAAATTACAATTTTTTTTCCTTTTGTTGAGGTCAACAAACAGTATCACAATAAAGGTTACAATATTATAGTACAAACATTTATATATAATCGTGACACCAGTACCGTTAACCACGGATTGAATAAACTATATATATAATGTAACTAATATATAATGTATATATATATATATATATATATATATATATATATAATTACTAATAAATGTAAAAAAATAAATAAATAGATAAAGTGGGCGAACGGGTGAAAAGTTTGAATGGCAGTCTTAATATTTATAATTTGTAAATTGGCGTAGTTTTGAATTGCTTGTGTATTAGGGATTTTTTTATATATTTGAGAATAATAAAGTTTTATGACTTTAAATTAGGTCCTTTTAATTTACGAATAACAGATACTCTAAATTCACTTGGCAGAGTCGCAAAAATTTCAATCTCAATAAAATAATTGTTGTGTGTGTCAGTAAGGTGATGTAGTGGTGAGCGCTTTCCTGCATTTGTCCGGCACAAAGGAAGAGAAAATAATTGATTTACACGGCAAGATCTAGTATGAGATCTGACTGGTACACGATAACAAATATTACTAATAATTTGCTCACAGTCATATCTGTTACGACAACATTGCTTCAAGTTGTAATCGTCTGCATTTGAGGTCTGTTAAATTATATTTTTCAAGTAACTGTATTTACAACGTTGATAAAAGCGAGAGGCATTAAATGAAACCACATATTTTGTGTATCATTATCAGACTACACAACAAAAATCAGATCAATGTGAGCAACAGTTTAGTCACAGGAATGTTTTTTAGTTTTTTCTTAGTTTCATTTAAACACTCTGTATCTTCCCGATCACCTGATCGTAAGTTTGCACGATATGCATACATAGTTATCTAAAGGTCACCACGAAACGACAAAATTCACGCTAGCGATTCGACTTTGCCGCTTTGTATCGTTAGTTTGCAATACAAACAAGGAAGTACACTGTTACTAAATCTTTCCTTAAAAGAAAGTACAGATCACGGTTATCTCACTCTAATGTAATAAGCATAACAGAAATAGAAATAGATCAATATGTAACTATTGCGCCGGCGGCGGCTCGGCAAATTTTTACTTTGTTTATTTCGAAGACGCGTTGCATCCGGGGTGCACGTTGCGCAATTCAGCACAGATTATTGTCGCTCACGCGTCTTATTTACTAATGTAAAGTTTTTATTGTGATAGGACACGGAATTTATTTAGTGTTAGTTTTACGTTTGTGACAGGACACGTAACTGAGTATTTTAGGTTTCGTTTTGTGAGTAGTTTTTAATTATTTTGTAAGTACGTAAAACATCCACAATGCATCGTGCTACATACACGGCGTTAGAATACACTGACATTATTTTAATCTACGGGGAATCCCACGAAAACGCAGCTCTAGCTCTGCGAACTTACCGAGAAAGGTATGGAGACAGCCGCACGTGCCCTAGGAACGCTCGCACCATAGTATTGGCAGTGCAACGGGCACGGGGAAACAAACCGTTACTAGTGCATCAGGAGAGAGTCCCACCGCAGCAGATACCTACTGCGCGCGAGCAACAGACTGTTGACTATTTTGACCGCAACCCCACATCAAGTCTGCATAGAGCCGCACGCCAGTTTAGAGTTTGCCATAGAACCGTGCATAACATTTTAAAAAGGAATAAACGCAAACCGTACAAATTTAAAAAAGTTCAAGCCATTTTAAGAAGGGATTTGCCAGTCAGGCGTACTCACTGCCAGTGGATACTTGACAAAGTTACTGACGACCCGAACTGTTTCCGCACGCGCTATGTGATTCAAATGCGACGTTGCCAATCTGTTACGCAGGTGGTGGCAGGTCAGTCAACAAAAGATGTTTACATTTTAACTTAATTATTAAGCTATTTAAGTTCTTTGAAAAACGTTTTTTCGTATACTTCTCGTAAACTTTTTTTTAATAGTTTCGGATGAACAGTAGGCACTTATAGTATATGCGGTTTCATTTAATGCCTCTCGCTTTGATCAACGTTGTATGACGATTGAACGTGGTAACATTTAAAGTGTATACGTTTCAAAAACATTTTTTGTATCTTTTCTATTTTATCTACGTATTTGGAGTAGAAAGGGAATAGAAACCATAATATCAATTAATAAAATTAAATATAATTCCAAATAATAACTAAATTACTACATTCATTCATAAAACATATTTCAATTAGTGTAATTCATTAATATTATTAAACATCATATAATATTATCATTGATAACGATTTCCCAATGCAAATTTTAATGTCAGTAAAATAATAAAAACAAATTCCATTTAATAATGATTGTCATATTTGATTCAATTCAAAAGGAAAGGTTTTATGTATATTGAGATGTCAATTAAAAAAGGAATTTCAAAAGATTTTATTTAATAAAAATTTAACAATCGTTCCTAAATTTCATAATGGGTATCGCTTTTAAAATATTTGTTATAAATACGAATTGCCATGCAGAAAAAATTATTTGAATATAGTCTCAATCTTTGTGAAAGAGAAAGATTATTTTTATGTCCAGTGCCCTAAATCATGTTTTCGTTCGTTTTCAAAAAACTTGTGAGCTTTCGGACAAATCAAAATTGGACAAATGCATAGCTCAAAAATGTAAATGCATGGTACACTCGGGATTACCACCCACTCGTGGTAATTGAAAAGAATGTTATAAATCTTATATACGTTTATTTTGGAAATTTTAATCTGATACATCTTGCTCATGTGACGGAGCAGATCAGAATGTATTGCTTCTTTTATTTCTGTTCTGTCAAACGTATATTTAAATATATTTTCTTCTTAATTCATAATAATTCATATTAACCTCTTTACTGAAATGTCGCGGCATTCCGACGTGCTTCCTAAGGCTTAGCCGTGACGGTACCGTAAAAATTTAAATAAAGGTTTACAAGTGTCTGTGTATCCAGCACTGTCTAATGGGCGTGTACCCTTTTTTTGAGCTGTAAAAACAATGATATTGTTAACAGAGTTCCCCCACAGAATTATTCCATATCGCAAAATGGATGAAACATATCCATGATATGCTAAAAGTGCTGTTTGTAGTCCACTTACAGCCCGTATTCGTCTGAGCACATACACATATTTCTCTGATTTCGATCGTAAAATTGCCACATGTGCTTTCCAACCACACAATTTATCAATTTCTAACCCTAAAAATTGGTTCATCTTTATAGTTAATGTTATTTCCGGACATTTCATATTAACTGTTTTAAAATTAATTATTTAGTTTTAGAAATTTATTTTTTTTAATTTTTTAATTAATTAGTTTTTATTTTAAATTATTTAATTTAAGCCAGTCTATTACTTTTGTCAATGTAGTATTGACTTCATCTTTAAGTTTACTTGGGTCGGAGGAATTAATCAATAAAGTAGTGTCATCTGCAAATAATACAGTCATGTGTTATATAGTTTGGTAAGTCATTTATATATACAATAAAAAGAAGAGGACCCAGCACGCTCCCTTGTGGAACGTCAATGTTCGTGTAACGATATTGAGACCTATAGCTATTCATAATTTATCATTTTGAGATTCGTTATGTCAATATTTTTTTTAAATAACTAACAAATATCTTTACAGTTACTATATATATATATATATATATATATATATATATATAGAATTGTCAATCGTTATACTACTTATGTCATTGTGATTTTGTGTTAGATTAAAATTTTTTTCAATAAAGTCCAAGTCGATTTGATATTATTTGATAGGTTTTTAGATAGTAAATCATTTTGTAATTAACTGCTTATAAATATTTGCACGCTGTTTATCAGTAAAAAATATTTTTTTTTCCATCTGTCAATTGTAATTAAGAACGATTTGTACAGATTTTTTCGCAAATAAATTCATTTGATTTGATTTGAAGCTTTGCATTTATTTGTTGATGAATTGATGTAGTTGGTTTTTTAGAATTTTTTTAGCCTCAGTCAAATATTTCTTCAAAATTACTTTATATTTTGGAACCAGATTTATGATAGGACTTATTTTTATTACTCAAGAAATATTTATTGCAAAAAATTCTTTTTTTAAACAGCGCCATTAGCCTTTCGAAATCCATTTTTTATTTATCCGTTTATTTATTACTTTGACAAGGTTGTTGCCCCAATATACAAAATATATATGTGTCACAACACAAATGTTACAATTAACGCAGACACTAGTGCTGGTGACACGGCACCGAGTGACACGCTTGTATAATTATAAACCGTTACTTAATTTTTTTGCACTTTATAATTTTACGCGGACAAATCATCCGTACTACTATGGAATCCTCAATAAACGTGAAATATACAAATTATGAACGTATGTGGCGTCCATTACACTTGAAATTTTTATATAATTCCCTTCACTTATAAATTGCTCAGAAATAAATACAATACAATCATCAACATCAATAGGCTCATCGTGCCGACTGCTCACAACGTATTTTAGATAGAATTCGAAATCGATATCTTTTCATTGTGTTACGGAGAGTTATTTATCTATTACAGTTCCCAAAATTCCCACTGTTTAAACTGACTGTTTCAGAACAAGCGCGGGCACGTGAAGGCGTACCTGGTGTACAACGTGATCTTCTTGGTGGTGATGCTGCTGGGCATCATCGTGACGCTGTGCACCAGCGACTTTCAAATCGGTAGCTTCATTAGCAACCTCATCAGCTTCTGTGAGTACTAGCATAGAAACCTTCTAGATTATAATTACAACAATTTTAATAGCGATCTCAACATGTAAAACTTCCCGACGATAACCGTCGGGCCGTCAACAGCGGAGGTTGATCGTCCATTTTCTAAGTGTCCATTTCCAACTTAACGCGCGGTTAGTATTTAATTTTGGCGACCGCGCCGTAGCTTGAGTACACACAGCCTTGAGCAGCAAATGAGCACGTTTTTTGCCTGATACTGAGTGTGTAGCTCCTACTGGACTGTGCACCTCGAGTCTGTAGTCCTTTGTCTACACGGTGGACGTTGTCGTGCAATGCGACGAGTACGAGTAGGCTTTCATTGATTAATATGTGCGCTGCTTACCGTAGGATCCGGTTAAAAGTATTTATTTATTTATGTACTTTATTGAGAAAACCAACAGCATATTACAAAAAAATAATAATAACAAAAGTTTAGCGAAAACTAATGCCAATAACAGGTTTCCCTACAAATTACATATGCAGTGAAACTAAATAATTAATAACAACAACAAAAGCATTTTACAAATAAAAAATAAAAAATAACTTAAATATATAGATATGTAAATAAAATTAATATTGTATATTAATAAAATACTGTATATAAATATTGTGTATATACTAAATACTATTGATGTAATGATAAGTTAAGTAAATACTGTGCTAATAAAATCGAAACTGCCTATCTATTTAACGGTATATATACATGTAAATTAAAATGTATAATTATATCTAATGCACAAATAATACGTGTGCCAATAATGTTTGTTCCGTGTTTTATTTGAAGGCGTCCAAGAGCGCGTGTCTAAATTGAGATTTACTAGTGTTGAAAGGGTCTATATGACTAAAAAAAATATTCATAAAAATAATAGGCAAAAAAATCATCACAGGTTATTTTATGTAAGCCTTCTTCTTTTCACTTGGCTATACACAATTAAACCTAATTTTCTTTCTTGTATTTCAACTTTTTTGTTTAAAAATTGTGGAAAGTAATCTAAGGGTAGTTTGATGAACTCAAAATTATTTGCTATACATTTATATCCCTTCACGCCTGACCTTTTCTCCATAGCAAGAAAATTGTTCCACAGTGACTTTCTAATAGCTACTGGGTCGAAACATAGCATTGAACCTTTACATGTTCCACACAACAAATGAAATTAACAAATCGTCCTTCAAGTGACGAATAAACATGCAGGGAATTCGTTTGGTAATATCATTTCGCCATCGCTTTCAATGTACCACCAGCGTAGAACTCTTTTTTTGAATTTTACAAATTTTGCTGGCCAAAGGAGACCCAACTATTTTACCATCATCAAATTAAAAGAAATTATTATCTACTGATTTGCCAGGCAATTATTGCACCCTTTACGTTTTCTGAATACCTAGAAATTAACGACAACTGTTCGGTTAGGGGTTTATTTTGAGATAAAACAAGGATTTCTGTAATCTTCTTTATTATGCGTAATTACTTGAAGACGGCAAGAACACAAGTTATATGTCAGACAAACGGAAGTGACAGAGAACTAAAACTAGTATTAATACGTTAGAACACACCAAGTAACAAGCACAGATAGTGCTGCCATCTAGTTCCAAAGTTAAATTTTCCAAATTCTCAACAACAACCTTAGTACAACGTATCTTTTTTCTTCACAATCATTTAATTTTGTAGAATAATACATCCCCAGACAAACACACCAACTGTATGCCCCCAAAGTAAGCAGAGCTTGTGTTATGGGTGACCATACAGCGAACTGGGGGGGGAGGGCAGAATAAACATACATAGATAAATATCAACAAGCATGACCCGAGAACAAACATTTATGTTCATCACACAAATGAATGCCCCAGCCAGGACTCGAACCTGGGACCTCTGGCGTGTGAGGCAAGGCTACTGACCACTAGGCTACTCGGTCGTCTGAATAATTATATATATATTTCTTAAACAATTTTGGAACAGCTTCAATATTGGAACATAGTTGATTTTACATTCTTTCATGACTCCGACAGTTACACTACGGGTCAACAAGCGAGTTTTGCCTCCGTCGCTATTATAACATCGCCAGTTCCAAGTTGCATATTTATTAATTCTTTACAAAATTGTATCAGTGGCCACCATTACATAATTTTTTTCTTTTTTCTATCGGGTGGTAGGCCAAGTGGTGACAGCTACACAAAAAATATTTTTTGTTTATAATTCATTACGTTTTGATACTCATAATTTGAAAAGTACCTGACTAAAACTTTGTAAATATTTTTCTGATACCTGCCATAACTTGGCCTATCACCCGGTTCCTTCCGGCTAAGGACACCCTGTATATTCTGTCTTTAAGCGACTCCGTTATGCGGCTGATCAGCGGGCCTAACGCTAATCTCGCGTAAAGCGCAGTTATCCTTCAGCTATCAAAGGTCGAACGTGTCCGCTGTCGAGTCACGGACGTTTCCAGTTGTTAATTCTGGATTCAGTCTCAACATGAATTCTACACAGAATATTGTAACGTTAGTACAATAGTGGCCCATTTACATATTGTTCGTATGTTCAACGTGTATAGAGACAATATGATAAAAATGTAAATTAACTTAAGTTTTATATTTCCAGTGTTGAACGTGTACTTCTTGTTCGTGATCCGAAGCTACTACAAGAAGATGGGACAAACCCCGCGCGGCGCCGCTCTCTACAACGCGGCATAAGTCCGTCTGGGCTCTACGGTGCATCGGTTACAATAGATGACGTCTTAAGGATACAACTCATGTTCAGGGTTGGATGGAATGCCAAACGATGTTTCAAATATAAGATGGAATTCAAGTTATGACAGTGAAATATTGTGCGGTGCAACTTGTTTCCAACTTTGAACATTTATCCACTCAGATACCATTGCATATTAAACCGATCTAATATAATTACAAGTTACACCAATACAAACCACAGCCCAAGCGACGGCCTCCACGGAGGCGGGTGGTCAAGTCGAGGCAGCACCTGACACTAATTGAACCTACTTGTATAGAGCGAGGTAAACTTGCGAATGATATGTGCGTCGCGTTAAAGCCTAGGATGTTCCAGTCACACGAACTGTTTCTTGGAACCAAGTTACAGTTAAGTAAGAACAGGTGTACATGTGTGTGACAAATGCATTTATGCAATGTGAAACGGCAATATAGGAAGGATCGAAATACCCACTCCGTTAACCACCAGAAATTATAAAAGGAAGACCCGAGGTTTGTATAAGTCGTCATTTATATGTTAATCGAATAAAATGACTCTGATACATACGTGCTTTTCGGTAGTGAAGGACATTCACGCGTTTAGTAACAGCGGGTTTCGCCTTCTTTATGCGTTCCTACGCATATCTACCTACATTATCCGTCTTTGCTATTTCAATATACAGATGGACTAAGTCCTAGTAGAGCACGCGGTCCGCCGGTGACAACTTTTAGCTCAATTAAGCAATATATGTCGTCTTCTGCCGCTGTCGTATATCAACGCAGCTCGTTCCATCTGCAACTTTCCTGTCTTGTTTCTCAGATAATAAATACCTTTGGTTCAAATAATGCGTGCGTCATCTAGTGTTGTCTTGACCGTTGCAGTTAGTCATAAGTTTGTACTGTCTTTACAAACTAAGCGTTTTATAAAGACTTATCTTTTATATGTTTTTTTTTATAAATCAATAGTATGTTTATTTTTATAGTTATTTACTGAAGCTGACTTTTATACGATGTGAACATAAAACTGTATTCTTAAGAATGTACGAAATGTGCCATTGTAGTTTTGTACCAATAAAATATGATAATTACAACATTACAGTGAGATTTTCATTGAAATTTATAAGGGATCAGAGGAGGATGTTTTGACTTTGGAGAACGATGGTAATTAACTGACTCATCTTCAGTCAACGGAGCCTTCCTCTGCGCGCCCGCCGGGGCGACTTGGTGACTACGTGAGGTTCCACCAGCCCGGCAGCGGTCCTCGTGTAAATTACCCTAGACAGATGTTGCAAAATTTGTTTAATCCATTTATCAAGAAAAAAATCAAGTGTTTCCTTTAATAATGATTTAATTCTAATAAAGTATAATAATAATATATATAATAGATGGCTAGACTAAGTAAAAGTTACGACAAAATGTTTATTTGTGTCTTTTATGGTTTCGGAGTTTTAACAAATCCTTTCCGGCTTTGCTGAATCTCTGAAACTGTTCAGTCTACTCTTTCATTGTTTTTTGTACACGTCCTCTAACGCATTCGTACCAACTTATTTCGCAAATACGGAACAAAAATAATAAACCATTTAATAAATAATAAACGATTTGCCTGCGTCTGTTTTTCCAGACAAATATAACCCTGGAGCTTTCACGTGTAGAGTGAATAGGTACCTCTTGGACAGGCGTGTATGATCCTCGTCTTCATCGTCACTTTCCATCAGGTGAGATGGAAGACAAACGCCTGCTAATTATTAATAAAAAAAAATTGAGAAGTTATTAATGTACATATAAAAAAGCTTTCATCGATCCTAGCTTCTAAAAAAACACATGATAAAACAACAGAACCTTGGCAACCCGACTATTTTAAATGGTTACAGAAAAGCGTTTGTGCTGTACATTTCCTAGGCTTTTCAAATTTGTTGCATAGTTTTTGCAAGTACAAAATCTTTTTAACGTATACATATTACAGATATCTTAACCACTAGAAGCCTGCTCGTAGCAAGTAGGTTAAGTAAACAAATACTTTTCGTACATTTGAGCGTTAATTGACCATTGATCAAAAGTTTCCACAGGGTAGTGTATTAAGCTGCCTACTTTTTGCAAAACGTATAAATGACCTTCCAAAAATTTACATTCATTCAATTTTATGCGCAGACGTCACGTCATTTATTACACCAAGTGACACTGACATTAATCAAATATAATATTTGACTGGCTGACATTTTAAGAAAACAGAATTAATTGCATTCTAACCTCACCAAAAGAACTAATTTGACATGAACTTCGAAAATAAAATTGTATTATTGAATAAGTAAACATTTCGTTATTGGGTCTAAACATAGATTCTCATATAAACTGGACAATGCATTGTAACGCAATAAAACTAAAACTGCAAAACTTGCATTTGCGCTGCGTGAAGTTAAACCGACCACAGACGTTGAAGCGGCCTTGTCAACTTTATATGCTTACGGTTAGTCTTGGCTCAACTATGGCGTTATCCTGTGGTGACAGTTTAGTTTCCATCACGAATTTTACGGACCAAAACACTTATTAAAATAATTTTTATCACAGACAATACTGAGATATGTAAACCTCCTTTTGAAATTCACAGAATACTTACTCTCTCATATATACAGGATCTGTCGTTATGAATGGATAACCCGTTAACTGCAGTTAGTCCGGATGTGAGACTGTAAGAAAATCGTATCTTCTTGCCAAGGTTGTCAACCATATGATCATCAGGTAAAAAACAGACAAATACAGCTATACGAAGACCCTACCTGCGTATAAAGGACGATTGATGGTCATTGTCACTAGGCAGATGCACACTGTCCCTTTCACACCCACACGGTGTGTGAAAAGGTTAGCATGTTTTTGCCGTTAGAGCGAGCCCCTAATTGTAAACTGTACTCATCAGTGTGATTTTGAACATCGCATGTGCTGTTGTTTTCATTTATTTCGTCAATTTGTTACTGCTTTCTGATATCGGCCTCGGATTTGCCTTGTGATTTGGACTTGTTACCGTGGTGATACTGACGACTATGCCATGGTCCCTGTAATAAAAGATATCGGTATGGACTAACTCTATCCATCTGCAAAATATCTACATCCTTGCCGATAGCACCTGAACTTGAACTTGGCTATAAAAAGTAAAAATCTCAAACGTTTCTTGTACATTTTCAAACGAGTACCTATGTGTATTCATATGTTTGTGGCAAATACGCCAGCGTTGATGGCGGTGGAGTGTGATCAGGTTAAGATCCTGGTGATGGCCTATTGATTGCCGATGAGTTTTCACCACTTAATTGAGCCGACTGCTCTGGAGGCGAAACAAAACACCATGACACCCAAGGAATTATTTCGTGGGTACCAGGCCAGACAGAAAGTCTTGCGAACAAAAATTTTTATGTATGGAAATCTAGCGAGTTGTAGTTTATTTGAAATTTTTAAAAGTAAAAAATATATTATGCCAAAATAAAATTTCCCTCTAAATTTTTTTACCAGCATAATGAAACTATTGTCTGTCATATAAAAACGGATTTGCGTTGGGAAAATTTTCGTGCAATGGTTTTTTTACGACTTCAAGTCTAACTTGAAACCTGATCAACCGTTCATGCGACTTCAATTAGCTTTTATGAACTAGGTACCCCACAACCTCGCCGATGCTCAGAAGCAGCTGCGCGTGGAGTGGTGCCAAGATATGATTGATTAATTCTATGCAGGTTCTTCCAATATAATAACAGGTGACGATTTTTGGATTTATCAATATCAATCTCGGTAAACGATCGAGATGCGCTGGAAAAATTTGATCGCCAGTTTCTTCTTCAGTTTCGCCTTAACGGTGTAAGTAGTATCAATTCCCTGAAGAAACCAAAGTAGCATTAATGCAGAGAGGCTCACTGTCAAATGCTTGGCAGGAGTGTTTGCTGCTGCGAGCAACAAGTGGCCGAACACGGGACTCCGAAGCCTGTTGCTACTTACTATATAAACTTTAGAATATTTTTATCTTTTTCTCAAAACATTCTGCGTGCCCAACGCATGTGTAAACCCGCACAAGGCCCGCGTAGTGGCAGGAAATCGCCCCTTTTTTTGGTCAAGCTGAAACCCCTGCAGTGGGATTAGTAAGGCAGTCGTGGTAGCGAATGCAACTGTCAAAAACTGACAAAAATAATACACACAAAATGGGCATTTTACGTACTAATATAATTTTTGTCAGGGCAGTCCCCACTTAATATAAACAGAATGAATCAAGAAAACAATCAAAGATTTTGTAGCGGCCGATGAGCGAGACAGCGGGGCGCGGGTGGATCACAGCGGTGCGTCGCCACGCATTTGCTGGACCGTTGTCAACATTGACACTTCGAGTTACTTATAGTTATGGGATTAGTATTCTAGAAGAAATAAAGTCCTGCAATTGTAAATTAATTATTTAAATTGATATACTTGTAGGTGTAGTATGTTAAACTTTTTACACTCGCTTGTAGCAAACTTAATAAAACGATCTTATAACTTTTATTTGAAAAGGCTAGCAAAGAATATTGGCAGATCGCCATACATGGTTTTAGTTACGAACTAGTACCAAAAATACGGTTACACAAATTAAATTACCCGATATAAAGCTACCTACCTTCAACGGTTCATATGACGGCTGGCTACAATTCAAAAACTCATCGTACTACTGCGATCCACGAACGCTCAGATTTAGATGCGATACAAAAGTTTCATTATATTTCAATGTTTCATCCTCAAGATTTAATAGAAAACAATGTAGTCCGCTTCCGGTCATACTGCATCGTCACACACGTTCAGAACGAATGATATAAAGAAGGAGAATGATTGTTCATCACTCGGTCGGTCACTCTCCCACACCCAAGCCCTCATTCGTTTTTGGTGTGCTGCATCGAGAAGACGGTCACTTAAAGACATAAAGTATATAAACAATTTAAAGTTAAAGTTTTAAATAATCCCAAAATGAGTTAACGTAAAAAGAATTACGACGAAGAGTACATTTTACGAAAAATTCGTAAATACACAGACAAGCTCACAAGCGGTAAAAATAACCATGGTAGGTATTTAAAATCTACCCTAAGTTTGTTCCTTTTTATTTTTTATTTGTCGATATGACAAAACAATACTTAACCTTCCTAAAGTGGTAATACGAGATATTATCCCGAGGGTTATCTTTTCTACTTTCTTAACGAGGCTGTACGAGATGCAGTCCAGAAAGTAAGATTAATTTCATATAATACTTATATGAAATTTAATTCTTGAAATTTTGTTTTAGATGAAGTACCCGAACAAAATCTGCCTAATTATGTACCTTTGTCGCAAAACGAACACTTCGATTATTCTGACAATATAGATGATTATAACCAGAGTGCTATCTCTGTTCCGGTCACCGCACCAACAATTCTTGCGTCATGGAAGCCTCCATAGAGGCTCCTAATCCCGAAAATAACCTTATCCAAATTGAGGATCAGCCTGCTGATCCTAGCACTATGGATATTCCATCGGAAATACTCGAGATGCTCGGCGAACCACGCAAGACGGAAACCTGCTTGGGTAAAAGTATTTCCACAGGGCTCTCTAAACGTTGGGGCAGTATTATAAGCGAGGGATTGCAGAAAGATACTAAGGAAAACCTTATTGATACGATCCTGGTTCCCTAAAACTTCAAGCTTGCACAAGCACCTAAACTTAATCCAGAAATTTTGGCAATACTTAATGTGACGGTAAGAAATCGATATAAGCGCTTAGAAAAAGCTCAAAATCAACTTGGCACTGCAATTTCCAGCTTGGCTAACCTTGTAAGTGAATTAATTCACCAAGACATCAATAAAGTTGATATTATAAAAAAAGTTAGTGAAACCAGTTTACTCCTGCTAGACCTTCATTACGATACAGTTAACAGGAGAAAGTCACTGACGCCGCTACTGGATGATAAATTTACAGCATATATACAAAATATAAAACGAGACAGCTACTTATTTGGAGAAAACCTAAGCGAAAATATCAAGACATCAAAAAACATAGAAAAATCAAGTCAACAGATAAAAAAGCTGAACCACGCTATCGCAAGCACCTCAAAGGCCCCGCTTCAGGGAAACGGGCAAGTACCTCCTCGCCAACAATACCCGAGACAGCCGGTCGCGCCACCTCGGCGCCAGCCGCCCACCGCGCCGCGCTACCCTGCGCCCGCGCCCCTTGCTCGGAACTACAACGCGAGTGCGACGAGGAGGGCACCACCATCCCGCGCGTTACCTACACAGATGCCGAACTCTTCCAACTATCGGAAAACGACACGACAATAATAACTCAGGTACTACCCCATTCTGGGCGTATAAAACATTTTTCTAATGCTTGGCACTTAATTACTAATGACCCTTTGATTTTATCTTATGTTACTGGTTATGAAATTCCTTTTATCGGTGAAGTTTATCAACACTGTGAACCTTCAAATAACTCATTTTCATTAGAAAATATGAAGAATTCCATACAACAGCTCTTAAAGCTAGGTGCAATATCACTTTGCCAAGATACCACAGGACAGTTTATATCTTCAATATTTTTAACACCTAAAAGTAACGGAACTTATAGGTTTATACTTAATTTAAAGAACTTGTATAAATTTGTTAAAACTCACCGTTTCAAAATGGAAGACATACGAACGGCAGTGCGTTTAGTCAGTCATGATGTATTTATGACTACTATTGACCTAAAGGAGTCGTATTTCGTTGTCCCAGTACATTATTATTGTAAAAAGAAACAAAGATCTACTTTATTATTTTAACTTTATTATACTTGTGTAGTACAGCACGGTATTAATTAATTTTAGCTAACAAAAGTGTTCTTACAGCAGCAAGCAAGTATGCAGTAGATAAGACAGTGACTTATTTTATGGTGGCAAAGTGTCACATAGACATTGACAATTATTATTTTTTTTTTTTAAAACTATTTAGGATTCATTCCACCTTTAGTCTATTGACATCAACACCGTCCCTCAATATACTAAAGGTTTAAGCCTAACCTTAATATTCAAAGTTTAGATAAGCCCTCAGCTTCACAAAAGTAGGTGCAGATAGAGGCTTTGTTAAAATATCCGCGACTTGTTCAGAGGATTCTATGTAATTCAAAACAATAGTGCCATCCATCACCTTTTCACGAATATAATGATGTTTTATATCTACATGTTTCATTCTCTTATGTAATATTGGATTTTTAGCTACCTTAATGGTGCTTTGATTGTCTTCAAATATATATATATGGTTAACATTAACAGAAAAATCATATAATAGTTGTTTTAACCAACAAGCCTCTGTTGTTGCGATACTAAGTGCCATATATTCGGCCTCAGTTGATGATAAGGCGACAGTTGGCTGCTTTCTACAACACCAAGAAACAGGACAATTAAAAACTTTAAACAAGTAGCCAGCTGTTGACTTTCTATCAATGGTATCACCTCCCCAATCAGAATCAACAAACCCCATTATAGTACACTTACTGTCACGTTTGAAACACAATTTTAAATCAATAGTACCTTTTACATATCTAAGTACTCGTTTTAACATTTGCCATAAATCTGTACTAGCACACTTCTGAAATCTACTTAAAATAGAGACACTCGCACACAAATCAGGCCTAGTCCCTAACACAGCATATAATAAACATCCAATTAACTTTCTACATCTTAATTCTAATTCTACACTTTCAGATGCTTCTCTATTTAGTTCACTACTTTTAAATTTAGGGTCCATGGGGGTAGCAATACTTTTACAATCTGACATGTTAAATTTTGATAAAATTTGTTTTAAGAATGTAGTTTGATTAAGTTTTAGAACTCCATTTTCAATATCTTGCTCAATAGAAATACCAAGAAAATATTTTGCTTCTCCCATGTCCTTCATACAGAAATTTTGCTTTAAAAAATCTTTAGTTTCTATTACAGAATTTATATCCGTCCCTGCTATTAATAAATCGTCGACATATAGTAACATATAAACAATATTCTTATCAGTTTTTTTTACATATAACCCATAATCAGTTTTACATTGTTTATAACCTTTAAATAATACAATAGAATTAAATTTGTCATTCCAATTTTTAGGTGAACTTTTAAGACCATATAAAGATTTTTGTAATTTACACACCATATTATTACCATTACAATAACCTTCTGGCAATGACATATATACTTCATCTTTAATATCACCATGAAGAAAAGCATTTTTTACATCCATTTGATGCACTACTAGACCTTTTTGATTACAAATAGCCAACAATGTACGAAATGTTGGTAGTTTAGCTACAGGTGCATACATATCATCATCAATAAAATCAGTTTGCTGAAAACCTCTAGCTACAAGCCTAGCTTTAAAACGTATACAGTTACCATTTGCATCTAACTTTCGCTTATAAACCCACTTACTTTCAATAATTTTAATATTATCTGTTTTCTGAACTAATTGCCATGTATCATTCTTCTCTAAACTTTCCATCTCTTCATCCATTTGCCTTTTTCCATTCAGACCTTTCATTACTTTCCATTGCATCTTTAAATGTTTTAGGATCATCCTCACTAAGGCTAATAAAAGTGTAATTATCAGTAAATTCACTATGCCATTTTGGTGGCTTAATTTTATCCCTAGGTCTTAAAGACCTGGTTTGTTCATCAAGTTGATTACCTATATCTGCATTTAATAATTCTAATTGATTTTCTTCTACACTATGAATTAAATTTTGACTACTACTACTTCTATTTTGGTTTAACTCTACTTCAGGTGCTTGAAAATCATCAATATTAATTGGAGACTCATCATCATCATCATCATATGTGATATTATTTTCAGTGTCTGTCATATTAATCAATTCATAATTTATATTTTGGTTTAAGTCGTTATTTTGAATATTATTTTCTGTAATTAAGAAATTATCATTTTGTTTATTATTAATAATACTATCTGAAATGACAAAAACTAAGTCTCTTTTGATTTCGATTTTATTTTCTTCTTCAAAATAAATTCTTAAACCTTTTGTTGTTTCTCCATATCCAACAAAATAACCTTTCTTTCCTTTAGATTCAAGTTTTGTTCTTTTCTCTGTAGGTATATGACAAACAACTGGACTACCAAATTTATGTAACTCTGTGATATTAAATGTTTTATTATACCAACACTCAAATGGTGTTTTATTTGTGTTTTTATTTTTTACATATGTTCTATTAATTATATAAACAGCTGTGTTTACTGCTTCAGCCCATAATCTTTTACTAAAGTTTGCTTGGATTAACATAGTACGGGCAGCTTCCATTATAGTACGCATTTCCCGTTCCACCTTACCATTTTGTTCAGGTGTATATGTGACAGTTGTTTGATGTTGAATACCCTTTGAACTTAAAAATGATTCCAAATTCTTATTTAAAAATTCTGTCCCATTATCAGTTCTTAAAATTTTTACTTTATTACCTGTTTCAGTTTCAGCATGACTTATAAAATGTTTTATATTATTTGGTACTGCAGACTTGTGTTCCATAAAATAAACTTTTCTGTATTTAGAGTAGTCATCCTTAATAACTAAAAAATATTTTGAACCTCCAATAGATGGTACCTCTAAGGGTCCGCACACATCTGCATGTAATACTTCACAACATAATGTAGACCTTGATAAGCTAGTTGGAAATGGCAACCTATGACATTTTCCTTCCATGCATGCAATACAAGAATCAGAGGACTCAATAAAATCTATATTATTGTATTTCAAAATTTGACGACAATACTCAAAATTTTGGTGAGCTAATTTTTCATGCCAGTTTTGCAAAGTATCCTTTGAAGATACAACATTTGCATTATTTATAATGTTTACAAAATTCATTACATAAAATTTATTTACCTTATTAGCTATAGCACACACTTTATTATTTTTAATGAATTCACATTTACTACCCAAAATCTTCATCATATAACCTTTGTCCACTGCACTAATTACTGAGAATAAATTCATTTTAAGTTCAGGCACATATAAGACATTGTTCAATGTAGATTCACTGTATTCATGTCCATCAAAAGATTTTATTAAAATTTGTCCAATACCTTTCACTTGTAGTCTTCGTCCATCTCCAACAGTTACAAATCTTTCACCGTTCATGTATGTTAAATTGATGAAGAACTGCTTTTCATGGGTCATGTGGTCACTTGCACCACTATCCACCAACCAACAATTATCATTAAATATTGTATTATGACCTATAAATGCACTTGAAATAAAAGCATTGCTTTCTTTATTGATTTTCAGCTTGTTGTTTTCTTTATTCTTCTTAAAATAACATTGTTCTGCCAGATGACCTATTTTCTTACAATAACTACATTTTTTAATTTGACATTTATACTGAGTGTGGCCCATTTTGCCACATTTAAAACATTTAATTGACTTAGTCAACAAAGCAACTGGTTCTTCATTTTGTTGCAAACGCTCCTCTTCTATTAACAATCTTGCTTGAAGATCATTTAACGTTTGTTTTTCTTCGGGAACACTTTCCCATGCAGACACAAAGTGTTTGTATTGAGAAGGTAAAGTCATGAGTACTTTTGTTATAATCATTTTATCAGAAATGATTTCCCCTAGTTGTTTTAATTGGTTTGCTAGTTGTTCTATTTTAGAGAAGAAGGCTGCCAGCCCTCCTCCTTCATATTTATATTTAATAAACCTTTCTTGCACCAAGTGCACGCTGCTAGCACTTTTCAACTCAAATATACTGCATAATTTTGTCCACATTTCAGATGCAGTGTTACATGAAAGTAAATGCTGCATAACATTTTCAGACACACGTGATACAATTTGTGTTTGTGCTTTAGCGTCCATTGTTTTTAGTTCACTATTATCCTTTAAACTGCCATCGACTACTTGGAATAATCCAAGGCCGTTCAAAACAATTTTTGTTTGAAACTTCCATAGTGGCCAGTTTTCAGTTCCTGTAAGTTTTACCACAGTTATTCCTGGATTTCCAGTACTTATATCCATTGTCTTGCTTTTTTATATCTTATCCCGTCTGTGCTCACACAATCTTATTCTAAACCAATCCACGATACTTTCGCGTTTTAAAACTTTTACAAATAGGCGGGTCTGGGCCCATAACCTATTGTAAAAAGAAACAAAGATCTACTTTATTATTTTAACTTTATTATACTTGTGTAGTACAGCACGGTATTAATTAATTTTAGCTAACAAAAGTGTTCTTACAGCAGCAAGCAAGTATGCAGTAGATAAGACAGTGACTTATTTTATGGCGGCAAAGTGTCACATAGACATTGACAATTATTATTTTTTTTTTTTTAAACAATTTCAGATTCATTCCACCTTTAGTCTATTGACATCAACAATTATACGCACAGAAAATACCTACGCTTTAGATTTGGTAATCTCTATGAGTTAAATTGTTTATGTTATGGTCTTTCATCAGCTCCATACGTTTTTACGAAACTTTTACAGCCAGTTCTAACTTTCTTCAGAAATAAAGGTCTTAACGTTGTAAGTTATTTAATGGTATTTTGTGCATAGAAAGTAATTATAAAAAAATTTTAAAGGCAACTAATCTCATTATAAAAACATTAGATAGCTTAGGATTTGTTATTAACATGGAAAAAAAGCAAAATTTCACCTTATCAAGTTCGTAAGTTTCTCGGTCTTGATATCAACACAAAATTAATGTGTCTACAGTTACCTATAAAAAAAATTCAAAAAATTCATAACCTTACTACATTAATTTCGAATAAAAAGCATGTTCCAATTAGAGAATTTGCCCAATTTATCGGAACATTAACAGTCGCCTGCCCTGCCGTAGCTTATGGTTGGATTTATACGAAACGTTTTGAAAGGGAGAAATATTTAGCTTTATTAGCATCTAACTATGATGCAAAAATGGTTATCAAACCTTATCTCCAAGAAGATTTAGAATGGTGGGCAAACGTTTCTGTTAAAAACTATAACCTTATTCGTACTGGCTCCTTCAAACTCGAAATATATACAGACGCTTCGACTACCGGCTGGGGGGCTATGTGCAATGGTGTTGTAACTCGAGGTTATTGGTCAGATGAAGAAAAACTTAAACACATAAATTATTTAGAACTGTTAGCAGCATTTTTTGGCTTAAAGTGTTTTTGTAAAGACCTTCACGATACGGAAATACTATTAAGAATTGATAACACTACTGCCATTGCATACATAAACAAGATGGGCGGAACACAATTTCCCCATTTAAATAATATCGCAAGGCTCATATGGCAGTGGTGTCAAATAAGAAATATATTCATTTTTGCGTCTTATATTAAGTCCAAAGAAAATACAGAAGCTGACCAGGCTTCCAGATACAATAACATTGACACCGAGTGGACTCTAAGCTCTTCACCATTTACCCATATTACTAGAAAGTTAGGCCAACCGGATATAGACCTATTTGTCTCTGGAGTTAATTATAAATGTTCCAAATACGTATCATGGAAACCAGACCCCGCACATGACACTGATGCATTCACACTGTTGTGGCATCCCTATTTTTTTATTCATTCCCTCCATTTGCCTTGATTTTAAAGTGCCTTCGAAAAATAGTAAACGACCAGGCTACAGGAATTTTTATAAATCCATACTGGCCAGGGCAACCCTGGATGCCACTATTTAAGTCGTTAGTTATTTCAGAACTTATTTATTAACACCCTCATAAAGATTTATTACTATCGCCTTTCAGAGACCCCCACCCTTTATGGCAGAAACTTACCCTGGCGTGTGCGATCTTGTCAGGGCAGCCTACCGGTGGTACAACTTGCCTAGTAAGACTTTAGATATAATTATGAAATCACTGTCGAGCAACTCCCTCACTCATTATAATTCTGCTTTGAAAAAATGGTACAGTTTTCGTTATCCTAACCAATATGTTTGTTTTGATTCTTCTATAACAAATATATTACAATTTCTTACTGAACAATATGAAAATGGAGCAAATTATAGTTCATTAAAAACTTATCGCTCAGCCATATCGTTAATTACTGGCCAAAAAATATCTTCTCATGTTTGTGTTATACGATTTTTCAAAGGCATTTTCAGATTGAAGCCAACCTTCCCAAAATACTCTAATATCTGGGATCCCAATTTAGTTTTAAGTTTTGTTGAAAATTGGCTTCCTAACGAAACATTATCAATAGATATTTTAGTTAAAAAAATGGTTATTCGTTTGGCTTTATCGACAGGACAACGCATGCAGACGCTGTCACTTATAAATTTAAGTAATATTAACATAAATAGTTCTAGCATTATTATAAACATAAATGATATAATTAAAACCTCGACGCCGAACATACTTAATCCTACTCTTGTCATCCCCTTTTATAATGATCACGAAAATATCTATCCAGCAAAATCTTTATCTTGCTATCTTAGTAAAACTAAACATCTTAGAGCCCTTCCCAATACAAGTAAATTAATTCTGACTAGTAAAAAACCCTACCATAACACATCGACACAAACAATATGTCGATGCGTTAAAAAAGTTCTAAAAGATAGCGGAATAGACGTTAACACGTTCACTGCCCATAGCACCAGACATGCGTCCACTTCAGCGGCGTACAGGTCCGGGGTATCTATAGATGCCATAAAAAAGGCAGCCGGCTGGACCGGGCGATCTGCTTGTTTTGCTAAATTTTATAACCAACCTTTGAATAATATCGATAGAACATTTGCAAATAGTTTATTATTGAATATCAATGAAACAGAGCCTTAAAATACCTACTTAACTATCTAACTATAGGATCTGATTGTGTTTATATCTTATTATTCATGATAAATGAAGGCTAATAAAAGATGATATTTTGTTCATATATTGTTGTTTATTTCTGCAACCAACTCTAAACATCTACATTGTTTTCTATTAAATCTTGAGGATGAAACATTGAAATATAATTTGTGGTTAAATGAACTTACCTAAGTGAAGTTCTACCAAAATTATATGAAATGTTTCATCCGAAGAGATTTAACACCCACCCTGCCCTGTCTATACCTAAGTAATTTTTAGCCATTCATCCCTGGGTTGCAAAATAACACCACACACTCGCTCTATAAACGTGAGGGCTTGGGTGTGGGAGAGTGACCGACCGAGTGATGAACAATCATTCTCCTTCTTTATATCATTCGTTCTGAACGTGTGTGACGATGCAGTATAACCGGAAGCGGACTACATTGTTTTCTATTAAATCTTGAGGATGAAACATTGAAATATAATTTTGGTAGAACTTCTCTTAGGTAAGTTCATTTAACCACAAATTATTTGCGATCATCTCTCAGCGGTAGTGCACTTCAAGTTATTAGCGCATTAGAATTTACTTTTGAGAATTACATTCACTTGTTGCTGAATAGGTTCCAAAACGATCGACTTTTGGTACATAACCATGTCAAATCATTATTTAACCTACCTAATATTACTAAAGAATCGCCATCAATGATTAGAAAATTTATTGATTGTGTTTTACGTAACTTACGCGCATTGAATTTTTTGGAAGAACCAACAGTTTCGTGGGATACATTAATAATTTATTTAATTGTTACTAAGCTAGACCCGTCAACAGAACGAGAGTGGGAAAATTACAAAGGCTCTCTTATTTCTAACTTGCAAAATCAAAACGGAAAACGTAAAATTAAGTGATTTATGTAAAATTAAGTGGTTTTTAAGAAACAGAGCTGATTTGTTAGAAATGGTACACGCTAATTCAAATGGTTCTTACAAACCTAATAATAATATTAATAAACATAACTATAACATATAAAAATCGCAAACTACGTCAGGGCCGGCGGCACCGGTGCGCGCGCATGCTCATAGCTATGTTGTTGCGGGTAGTTCCAAACTAAATTCTAAACGAAATCGCGTATGTGAGAGGTGCCGCGGCAATCATTATTTGTATATGTGTAGTATGTTTTTTTAAATCTATCGGGCGTTCAGTCTCGGTCTGCGTGCGTTCTCGAGCGCACGTCGATCGCAGACGCCTTACCGCTCTTTTAGCCCCCGCGCTAATTGAGCACCCAAATTTCACTGGTTGTTGTCGTAATATATAATTTCATAGTTGTATACCGTATTAAGTTTCTAACGCCGTTTTCACGGCGGACAGTGGCTCGTTAACCGTACTTCTAATAAGTTTCTAACGCCGTTTTCACGGCGGACAGTGGGCTGTTAACCGTACTTCGTGGAACGTGAGCTTCGTCGACGGGGTCTCGTCGTTTCAGGACTTCAAGTTCCGTGTTCGAGTAAGTTATCCGCGTCGTCCTCAACCGCCCTACTGCGTGTAGGGTGGTTTTTAGGAAGTTAGTCATCGTTGTTAGGTTCATATATTGTCCCTCCCCAACGTCTCCGCAATGGCTTCCCTAAGCTCTGAAGAGATTAGGAAGAAGCTACTTGAAAGTACCGATGCTGAAGGCATGTTTATAAATGCTGATAAGTTTCCTTTCCTTGATTCTCTTATCCCGCATATCATGGCGTTAATTCCAACAATGGCCCCTCAGGCCACCCCAGTCCCCCAGACCCCTCTGGTCTTAGGCTCTCCAGCGTCCCCTTCCTCCAGTGACATGGAGTGCGAAGTAGACGCCCCTCTGCGCCGCAAGCGCGCACCCGCGACTGAGTCTTCCTCGGACGCCACCCCAACTGGCCCTGAGCCTCCCTCTTTCACCCTTGTTAAGAAGCGCTCTAAAAAGCGCTCGAAACAAGACCCGGCGCCCTCCACGCCCGTCCCTACACCCCCTGCGGCGTCTTCAATACCCGCTCCGGCCCCAACTTCTGTCAAGGCCAAGGTCCCACCACCCGTTTTCCTTCGGGAAAAGGGTAAATGGACTGAGGTCTCGACACTGTGCAATGAGCACAAGATCCATTACACCCGAGCGGTAAACTCGGGTGAATCTATTAAAATCACTGTCTCGTCGATAGACGATTTCCGAGCTTTGACTAAACTCCTCACCGATAAGCAATATGCTTATCACACTTATGCTATGTCAGAAGAGCGTAAGATTAGAGCGGTACTCAGGGGAGTCCCGTTCGAATTATCGAACGAGGCTATCCTTGAGGATCTGCAGTCCCAAGGCTTCCCGGCACTCGCGGTGCATAAAATGCACAGCAAGTACGGGAGGCAACACCCTCTCGCTTTAGTGATTCTCGCCAACGTCCCCAAGTCCAGAGAGATCCTGAAAGGGGTTAGCTCTATTTGCGGCCTCTCTGGGATCTCGATCGAGGCACCTCATCGCCGCGGTCATCCCGGCCAGTGCCATCGGTGCCAGTTGTACGGGCACGCGGCGGCCAACAGCCGCGCACCGCCCAGTTGCGTCAAGTGCCTGGTCCCGCACTTCACTAAGGAGTGCAATCGCACTCCTGAAACTCCCTCTCCTCCTGATTGCGTGCTTTGTGGCCAGTCCGGCCACACCGCAAACTACAGGGGCTGCCCTCGTGCACCCCGTTGTATGCGTTCCAATCCCAAGAGGTCGGCACCCAAACAGGCCCCGCGCCTTTCTCACGAAAACTTTCCGCCGCTGCGTAGCCGGGTTCCTCCGGCTGCAAAGCCTACACAGTCTAGGCCTGCCCCAGAAAACTGGAGGCAGCGCCCCGCATCGAATCCCATCCCGGCTCCTCGCCCATACAAACCCACTCCTCAATCCTCCGTAGCAGACGATATGCGTATCGTCTGCGACGCTATAAAAAATGTCGATGTTAGTGAAATCGCAGTCTTAGCCCGTAAACTTAGGGCTTCACGTACTCAGACAGAGCGTTTGCTAGCTCTGGCGGAGCATAGTTCCTTTCTCAATTCATTGTAGGTTCATTTAAATGAATTGATCCCTAAATCATGCTTCGGCCGACCTCTGCCCAGCCCCGGCTTCACCGGAGGCTGCCCAGAACGGCCACCAACTCATGTCCCTTTGAGCACCTTCAGTGCAACTTTCACTACAGGCGGAAGACCCGCTAGCGGGTCTCCGCCAGCGCGCCCAACTTCCCGACGGGTGTCGCTTCCGATGAAGGCTAACGGTAATAACTACAGCCAACAGGTGGTTTTTAGTGGGTAGGTGCCATTCTGGTGAATCCCACATAACCCCCCCGCAGAGGAATTTACCTGCGGGCGGGTATGCATGACGCATCTTCCACCTCCCTCCCGCGAGGGTGCCTCGGCAGCATAAAAAAAAAAAAAATTAAATCTATCTGTAGACGATCGTTGTAAGTTAGTAAATGATAAAAATCTCTGTCATGCTGCTTGCGGACCTTGCCAGCACTGCAAAGAAAGACGTAACAGTTTGTTACATAGAAATATGCCTAACGTTGCGTCACAACCTATGGCGATTTCGACCGTATTGCATTCTGCTTTAGGTTCAGTTCGCAGTGACGGTCACTTAATCTCCAGTCAGTCGCCGGCAAAGTCGATTCTGTTGTCAACTGCATTAGTAGATGTTACTGATCCGAATAAAAATAATTAACGATACACGGCTCGAGCGCTCCTAGACAGCGGGAGCCAACACAGTTTCATTTCGGAAGACTTTTGTAAACTAATCAATTATACGAATTACATACAGTCCACTGTTCGAATCTCGGGAGTGGGACAGTTGGTCTCACACTCGAATAAAGCATGCGAATTGATTATACAATCTAGAGTAAACGAATATTATTCGAAAGTACATTGTTTTGTCTTGCCTTGCATTACATCAGTGTTACCTACAGTTCAAATCGATCGTAATTATGTACAATTACCAGCACACGTTAAACTAGCCGATCCTAACTTGAATGTGCCGTCTCAAATCGATTTGCTTACAGGTGCAGATCTTTCTGGGAACTTTTAAACCAAAATAAAATGCGATTGTCTTGTGGATATAAAATATTATAATCGAAGGTTTTCAGTTTGCATACCTTTAAAAGAGTCAGCTGATTCGTTAGGTATGTCGTATGAGATAGCTTTTAAACGCTTTCTTTCTTTGGAAAATAAATGAAAGCGAAAGCCTGAATATAAGCACATGTACTCTGAGTTTATGCGTGAGTATCGTGAAATGGGACACATGACTAAGGTAGATACCTACGGTTGGCCTCATTATTCTCCTCATAAGACCCCACCACGGGGTCTTTCGTGAGAGTAGCACGACCACTAAACTTAGGGTTGTATTCGATGCAAGTTGTGCTACTTCGAACAACAAATCTTTAAACAAAATTCAGTACATCGGTCCTCCTCTACGAAACGATATTCTTGCTATTCTCTTACGTTTTCGACAGCATAGGTACGTTGCATGCGCTGATATCGAAATCGACTACAGACAACTTTAATACGACCTCATCAGCGTGATTTACAATTGATACTTTGGCGTGTAAACCCCACCGATTCTAAAGGTATTTATCGATTAAATACGGTGACTAACGGAACAGCGTCGGCACCGTACCTATGTATGCGTAGTCTCCATCAAGTAGCCGAAGAATGCAACAACGCAGTAGTGTCTCGATCTTTGTCGATGTGTTCTTTGTCGACGATCTCCTGACTTCACATTGTGATCATCAAACTTTGATTAAGATATGCGAAGAAACATCCAATACTTTATCTCAAATTTTAAATAAAACACTTTTTACCGGATATTATCGCGTATATTTTAGTTAATTTTAAAATTATTTCGACGTTTCGGCATCTTTGCAGTTGCCGTGGTCACGATAGACTAAGGTGTTGTTCATCTATTGCCAGTAATAAAAACTACATGATTGTCAATACATATTAACGCCATCTGTTTCTCAGTCTTCTCGCATAACGTCCCGGATTGACACAAAAGGCACTGACTGTGTCCTGAGTTTGCAGTCTAACAGTTTAACAATATATCCGGTAAAAAGTGTTTTATTTAAAATATGGATCGTGAAAATTTAAGAAAATATATACTTTATCTCAATACGGATATCCGTTGCGTAAGTGACGTCAGCCCCACTACATGTAAAGATTTATCCATGGGTGAGCATATGCAAACTAAAACTTTAGGCTTATGTTGGCATAACAAAAACGATGAATCATATTTTACAACTAAAATCACGCTTGATAGTTCTCCATTAACTAAACGTAAAATGCTATCAATTGTCGCTCAGATTTACGGCCCTCTAGGATTTTTAACTCCTACTATTACTTTAGCAAAAACACTAATGCAAAGTTTATGGTTGTGTAAACTTGGTTGGGATGACATAGTTCCGGAAAACGTAAAAATAAAGTTTAAAACCTTCGTAGATTCGGTAACTAAACATTTACATAGTATAAAAATTTGAGAAGAATTGGAGAAGTCAAATTTGTTAACTGTCCCGCTAAATGAATTAGAAAATAAAAATAAAAGTGATGATGTTGTATGTATTACAGAGCATAATATGTTAAAATCTGATACAAGTCTCTTAAAGATACCAAATTATAATTTAGCTTCTAAATTTTCCCGAAATAATAGGCATGGAGGCTCTTGTATTTTAGTTCGAAACCATATTAAATATAAGACTTTACAAGAAATTGAAGATCTCAGTATTTCAAACGTCATTGAATGTTCAGCCGTGGAACTTATTAATCACAAAATTAATTTAATATGTATATATAGACCACCAAAAACAAAACGAGAATATATGACTTATTACAGAAACTATTTTATAAAAAAAGTAAAATTATAATGTGTGGCGATTTTAATATAGATATTTTAGTAAATTATAAAAACACAATAGATTTTGAACAATTAATAAAAGGTTTTAATCTCAAATTTGCTATAAGAGAGCCCGCAAGATTGTCTAGTGGCACGTGCTTAGACAACTTTGCACATAATTTGAGAGGCTGTCAGAGTAGTGTATTAGATATTGCATTGTCGGATCACACAGGACAAACTCGAATGTCCTAATAAAGGTGTTGTAATTGCTTCTCACTCGTTTATTATAAAGCGCGACTTTAATAAAGATAATATCAGGAAATTTAAAGATTGTATTAAAGTTCTTCAATTCACAGAAACCTATTCCACTGTAAATCCTAATGAAGCATTCAACCATTTCTTTGGTTTATTTAAACTTTTTTATGAGTTGTGTTTTTCATTAGTTCGGGTAAAAATTAACAATAACCAACGACCAAAATGGATATCAAAAGGTATCATGCAATGCTCTAAAAATAAAAGAGATTTATTATGGAAATTTAGAAAAACACCAACTCTAGAGAATAAAAGTAAGTTGAAAATGTACTCCAGACGCCTAAAAAATGTAATTAAACTAACTCAAAGAGCTCAAAATAATTATTTTATCAAAACATCTAATAATAAAATGAAAGCAACTTGGAAACTAATCAATGACTATAAAAATAATCGACCAAAACATTATATTGACCAAATAATAAACAACGGCGTTAAATTGACAGATCCTTTAGATATTGCAGACTCATTCAATAATTTTTTTATTGATCAAAAACAAGATAATGATAGTTGCAAATTTAAAAATAATAATATTTCCAGTAATTTAAAATCATTATTTATGAAGCCCACTACATCCAATCAAATTTTGACCATAATTAAGCACCTCAAAAATACAAACAGTACTGGTTATGACGACATTGCTACAAAAATTATAAAAGAAGTAGATATTTATATTTCACCGGTATTGAGTTACATTATTAATCTTTGTATTGAATACGGTATTTTTCCAGAAAAATTAAAAGTTACGATTATAAAACCAATATATAAGAAATTAAACCGAGAATACATGGCTTCATACAGACCCGTGGCTTTGATTCCTGTTTTCTCAAAAATTTTCGAAAGAGTGATTTACAATGCCCTTAATGATTTTTTTGAAAAGAGTGCGTTATTATCAGATGAACAGGTAGGCTTTAGAAAAAATAAAGGGATTAACTTGGTCTTGTACAATTTCTTAAAAAATGTAACATCTAATGTTGACAAAAAAATACCAACATGTGCTTTATTTATGGACCTCACGAAAGCATTCGATTACGTTAATCATGAAATTTTAATTAAAAAACTCAATGCATATGGAGTTAGAGGAGTAACATTGGAACTCTTAAAATCTTATCTCGAGAACAGAAGGCAAGCCACTCAAATAAACAGTATATGCTTGAAATCTCTTACAGAAATAAGTTACGTCTCAAAATATAAGAAAATTTAACAGGGTGTCCCACAGGGCAGTATATTGGGGCCGTTATTATTTATAATATATATAAATGACTTCCCAAAAATTTCTTCACATCCGATGGTATTATTTGCAGATGACAGTACTTTGATATGTAGTAATAAAGACACAGATTCACTAAAACATGACATTGAAAGCAATTTACAAAATATTATGAAATGGTTAAAAACTAATAATTTAAAAATTAATTTAAGTAAGACAAATATTATAAGTTTTAAAAATAGAAATAACAACTTGACATCGTTTGACTTCGAATATCCGGAATATAAATTAAGGAGGTAAAGTTTGCTAGGTTTTTGGGGATAAGCGTGGATTCCAGCTTGAACTGGAAGAGCCATTTAGAGGGTGTGTGCAATAGATTAAATACATTTTCATACGCTTTACGGAAATTGGCAGGAATATCCAATGAATCGGCAGTTTTATCGGCTTATTATGCATACGTCGAGTCGTTACTTCGATATGGCATAGTTTTTTGGGGAAACTCGGCTGATAAGGAAAATATATTTAAAGCGCAAAAGCGGTGTATCAGATCAATTAATAATCTAAAAGTTGTAGATTCCTGCAAATCCTATTTCAAAAAGTTAAGAATTTTGACTTTTCCATGCCTCTATATACTCGAAACTGCCTTGTTCGTTAGAAAAAATTACAATATGTTTGAAAAATTACAAAGTAACCGGAAGGATATTCTTAAAGCTCAACCGCGTGGAACCACTTTGTTTACAGAAAGCTTCTTTGGGATGGCCCCTAGAATATATAATAAATTACCTACAACTATTAAAAATTTAACTAATTATGATGAATTCAAATATAATTTAAAATCATTTCTATTAAATAAATGCTATTATAGGACATATGAATACTTAAATGACAAATGTATAAATTGAGTAAATTGTAATTTTAAACGTAAACCTTGTACACGCCGCAATGGCAGAATATGGCTGTGCTATTATTTGTATGACATCTTTTTTTACCTATATTTGTGCAATAAACGATTTGATTTGATTTGAAAAATTCCACGATTTGTTAGGTATCATGATTATAATCGATTAGAGTTGCAGATTTTTTCTGATGCCTCACAAGTTGCATACGGGCATGTGCTTACATGCACACTATACATAATAACTCGGTTAAAGTTATGTTACTTTGTGCAAAGAGTAAAAACGATATTATTCCAAAACTTGAACTTTGTGGCGCTTTAATTGGTTCTAAACTATAGAAAATTATTTGTTATTCTCTTAGCTTAAAATTCAATAATATAATCTTTCATACAGACTCAACTATTGTTATATGTTGGCTGAATACATCGCAACATTTACTTAAAACTTTTGTACAAAATCGAGTGACGGAAATTAACGAATTAACCGGCGATACTTTGTGATTGCATGTATTGCATGGCTGCTGCAGACATCTCCTCCGCGTCGACGATTCGCCTGCTGCGCTACGACCGAATCGAGGCGCTGGTCCCTGGAGTACGTTACAGAGCTGCAGGTCCGAACCAAATGGAAGGTGCATAAAGACGACAGCCACAACAAGAGTAGGCGTCTGCCAGTAGACGCCATCATGGAAACTACACAACTAAGAGGTTGGAAGCTAAGTGGAAGCTTCCAAGGCCGGCGGTATGCTAGCTAGTGAAAACGTCAAATCAAACTTAACGCCGTCTATCGGAGCACATTTAAACTACTTTAACTCAACCAGTTTTTATGTCTGTGCCATGACGACTTTAATATATAAATCGACAGTTTTTTTTTGTATTCATTCTTCTTTTATCACCATACCTAAATGACGTAAAAAACCTTTGTAAAATTTCGATATTAAACGAAAGTAAAACGAAAGCATTTTTTTTTAAAGCAAACGAAACCCTACCAATAGCCGGCAATACGAACGACAGATCCACAAAATTTGAGAACGAGTAGAAGCTGAGCTATCCCACACACTCTTCATTATATTGTTTTCAGCTTCTATGATTGATGTTTGATTTTTCCATAGCAGAACCAGATGTTTTTTGTTTTCTTTGATCATACTGATCTGCTTTTCATTATCTATAGCAAATCGTTGATCATATACGCCAAATAAGTTATTCTCTAAGTATCCAATTCCACTAATAAGACCTCTGCGCAGTCTTTTAGCGTAAGTAAATTTTTGCTCGAGCAGCATATTGTTATAGTGCAATAACTCGCTGTATCCATGACGTAATTGAAGAGATACTACGTCACATAAACAGTGTGGTTCTAAGGGGTTGCATTTGAAATACGCATCCAGAACTAAGCGATGGAGGGAAGGGAAGGGGGGTAGTGAGAAACCCACCCCCACCACTCCCCGAGTGAGGAAAATAGTAGTTTTTTTTTATGAATTTTTTAAAATCCCGCCTAAAGCCCTTAACACGGTACTGAAGGGTTAGGTTAATAATAACTATACATATGAAAGGGTTGAAATGAAACCGAATTCCATACTGGCGCTTCGCCGGGTGCTACTGCACCAAGCTCGCTTCGCTCGTTTGGCTCGCGCATATTTTTATCACACACAAAACCTAACCTAACCCAACCAATGAGACTTTTTTTTTATACACTTTTGGCTTGTTTAAAACATACTGTTAAGAAAGCTAACCTAATCTAACAATTTAGGCTATGGTCCCCCCTTTCAAATGCCACCCCTCCTCTCGTGAGGAGATGCGTAGTGTTTTTATACGTGCTTAAAGTTTCGTATAACGGAACGACATTTTACATTCGAGTAACCACTTATTTTTTTTAAATATTACGATGATGTAACGGAACGTACTTTCTGCCATTTCTTTTATGTCAAACCTGTCAAAGTCGGCATGCGTCACTCACGTCACGTCATTTTGACAGGAACTAGGTGCATGTTATTGACGTTGTCGAAGAAAATGCTTTGGTTTTTGTTTATGCTTGTTAAGTTGTTATTTATTGACAGCGTGCGGGCGATATGATTAACAATGTCGATAGTAGTGTCCAAATCAAATTGCTATATGATCTTTTCTTGATTTTTGAGTTAATTGTTGGTTCTTCGTCGTTGTTATTTTGTTGCGGAGTTTTTTTGTTTTCTGACAGTTCTGCGGTTTCTGCTTCTTTTACGTAGCGCCAACAGGTTTCAGGCATTATGTTTGTTATTTTCTTTGCCCTGTTAGATACAAATGGTTTCCAGCCGATTTGATCACCCTGGAGCCATCCTAGTATAATAAAACTTCATGTTGCTGAAGTGTAGGATATTAGTATAGGATATAGTATATTAGGATGGCCTTTATAACGAGTTTAGCATGAAAATTTTAGCTAATTATTTAACTGTATAAGGCTCTTATGTTCCTAATAAAATAAGCTTACACTTACGGCCTCGCACACGAAGTGTCGGTCATTACCAGTTGAATATAAATGTATATTAATTTCATAAAACTTACGTGAGACATTTTTAATTAGGTACTTAATAACGCGGCTTACTCAGGGCTCTTACGCGGCTACACGCCTCGACTACACTCATCCTTGAAGATGGACTCCAGACGAGTCCAAAACTAGTCGGACCTATCCGACCGTGTACCGTGGGTAAGCCGCGTTATTAAGTACCTAATAAATGTAAATTGTTGCTATTTGTTAACACTGTTTGAAAATAGCACCTATCTACCAATTACGGTTGCGTTTCGGACAACAGCAACATAAGGTTTTCGTAACACTCTTTACATAGAACCCTAAAAAGTAACTATCAAAACAATATCAACGCATTTTAAAGATATGTATTTGAATGAACCAAAATGAACAAATCGTTAGATAGTAGTCGACAATCTTTCGACTTCAAAATAAGTACGCACCCATAAAATCCCTAAGGAATTGACATGTCCTTTCTCAACTTAACCCATGCGAAACGACCTCTTTAAATCAACAATATCGCGGCAAAGTGAAGTAAAAATTTGATTCACAAGGGGCATTCTGCCCACAACTGTGTTATGACGTAAATTGACCGTAAAAAGAATTTGAGTGGCCGGCGCAGCGTGGTCGGGAATGTACTATATCCCGAGTTTTAAGATAAATGTGTGTATAGATATGGTTCAGCAATTGAAAGATTAGCGGACTGTATTTTTTAGAGTTTAATGATTGACTGTAAAGTACAAAGAACAAATATATATATGCGCGTGCGTGGAAGAGTAGTCGCAGAGGCGATCGACAGCTGACTGCTCGGCGCACGGCGAGACGTCACGGCGACGGAGCGGGGCGGCGAGGAGGGTCGGCAGGAGGAGCGCGGGGCACCTGAGCCCGCGGGCGCCCGCACCGATGATTGCTGAACCATATTTATACAGCGTCCAATAAGAAGGTGAGCTGGAGTGAGAGGAATAAGGTCTGAAGGATCGTCGGATTTAGGAGTCTGGAGGTCTGGAGTTAAGGATGGCTTCGATCTGTATCAAGCATGTTGCCATCTCCTCGAATGTCAAATGGGTTAATGTTAAGATCCGCCGCAGGTGATGTTTAGTCGATTTGACGGCGGACTCCCATAAACCTCCAAAATGCGGCGTGTACGCCGGTATAAAAGAGAATTTAATTCCTGAGTCTAAGCTGTGCAGTTTTAAATCTTGTGCGAGAAGTTTAGATAACTCGTTAAAGGTGCCAACAAATTGAAATTGAAATTTTTCAATTTCAATTTCACCTTTGATGAGTCTGCATCCCCTACCTTTTCGGTCGGCTATCATAATTGGCCCGGCATAGTCGATACCGGTATCAAGGAACGGGAACTCGAGATGTAGACGCTGTTTCGGGAGGTTACCCATGATGGGTTGGACCGTGTTTGCCTTAATCCTGCAACACTTGACACATTGATAGGAGATTTTCTTTGCAAGGTTTCTTCCACCAATAGGCCAGTACTTATGATGAATGGTAGCAAGCAACAACTGGGGTCCAGCATGCTTAAGACTATGATGAAAATTATTGAATATTAATTTACAAAGATTGTGAGAACTTGATAGTAATATAGGGTGTTTAACGTTATAATCGTAAAATGAGTTTTTAAGTCTGCCTCCTACTCGAATTACCTTATCTGAATCAAGAAAGGGAGACAACGATGAAAGTTTGTGTTTTGCAGGTAATGTATTTCCGGTCTGAAGTAAACGATATTCTTCAGGGAAGGATTCCTGTTGACTGAATCTAAGTAAGACTGTTAATGCGTTGTCCATCTCTACCACTGAGAGATGGTCACTTTCAGACGGTTGTTTTTTACATTTGTTTATAAATCGTAATGAAAATGCTAGAACGCGTTGTAATTTGTTTAAATTTGAAAATTTAGAAATCAAATAAGATAAAGTATTTTCAGGATTATCACTGTTGATGTTGACGTGAAATGATCTAACCATTTCCGGTAATTCAGATGGTACTTGCTGAGCCGCATTAGGAAACTCCGGCCAAGATGCTGGGCCATTGCGCAGGAAAGATGGGCCTGATAGCCAAAGCGATGAACATGACAATTTGTCGGCACCTAGTCCGCGTGAAGCGAGGTCTGCGGGGTTTTCGCTTGAAGGCACGTAGCGCCAGTCACTACCAACAGTTTCTTGAATTTCCGAGACTCTATGGCGAACGAACGTTTTTAACTTTGTAGGGGGTGTAGAGAGCCAACCTAAAACGACCGTAGAGTCACACCAGAATATTGATTCGTCAACGTGCAAAGTAAGAGACTCGCATACCTTTGAATACAACCGACTGCCGGTCAACGCTGCACATAGTTCGAGGCGCGGTATTGTTGTAGCCTGGATAGGGGCGACTTAACTTTTTGCACTAAGCAGATGCGTGTGAACTTCACCGTTCATGGTGACGCTACACACATAAATACAAGCCCCGTAGCTCTTTTCCGAAGCATCTGTAAATACATGCAATTGTGTCAAGATAGGAGAGTCACACATCGTTCGCCGTGGAATTTCAAATTGATTAAGGAAAGGTAGAGTCCTATGAAAGTCATTCCAGGCTATTGAAATATGTTCGGGAACAGGGTCATCCCAGAAACATTTAGAAAGCCATAACTGTTGCATCAATATTTTAGCTTCGACAATGCAAGGAGTGACGAGGCCGAGTGGATCAAAAATTTGTGATATAACTGACAAAATCACGCGTTTTGTCACCTTTTCAACAGTAGGTACGATTATAGAGAAAGAAAACGTATAATTAAGGCAGTTCCAATTGAGCCCTAACGTTTTTGACATCTCCTTCTCACTAAGATTGACATGTTCTAAGCTAACCGAGTCCCCACATAAAGCCTGAAGTACTTCTCGTGAGTTAGAACGCCATTTTCTAAGGTTATATTGAGCTGTCTGAAGCGAAGCGACAACCTTACGGCATTGATTGACAGTTTCCTCTACGCTTCTACCACCATTAAGATAGTCGTCGACATAGAAAGAGTGGACGATTGCAAACCGCGTGGATGGTTCGGGACACTCCTTTGCCAGTTGTATTAAACATCTGGTAGCTAAGAATGAAGCTGAAGCTGTACCGTATGTTACGGTGTTTAAAGTGTATGTTTTGAGTGGTTGCGTAGGCTCCTCCCGCCAAAATACTTGTTGTAGAGAACGATGGTTCTGATCTAAGAGAGTTTGCCGATACATTTTTTCAATGTCAGCAGTGACTACAATTTTGTGCTGTCGAAAGCGAAGCAAAATTGACAACAAGTCATCTTGTAACGTAGGTCCAACCATTTGTATGTCATTCAATGACTTACCATTCGATGTACTGGCGGAGGCATCGAACACCACACGAAGCTTAGTTGTGGAGCTCGACTCCTTCAGGACGCCGTGATGAGGTATATAGTATGACAGTTTGGAAGGTCCGTCATTGGAAAAGTCTGTACTTTCAGACATGTGACCTAACTGAATATATTCTCTCATGAAGTTGACGTAGAGTTCCTTGTATCGAGGATCTCGGGCAAGACGGTTTTCTAATGATAGAAATCTGCGTTTCGCTATTATGTAAGAGTCACCTAATATGCTGGGTGATTCTTTAAAGTGAATTTTCACTACGAACCGTCCGTCTGGATTGCGATAGGTAGATTCATTAAAATGTTGTTCGCAGGATCTCTCCTCAGCTGTAAGCTTATGCTTCGGAGCTATCGAATCCAACTCCCAAAAACGTGTTAAGTCCGGCTGTGTGTTATTAACAAACATACAAACTTGAGAATGTTTATTGTATTCATGAACCCTGCCCGATACTATCCAACCTAATTTTGAATCGCATAGAATCGGCAAGTTTTTACCCAATTGGATACGATTCATGCCTATGATACCCCAAAATGCTTCCGCGCCGACTAAAATGTCGATGGCCGACGGAATATTGAAGTTGGGGTCGGCAAGGTCAATGTCCGAAGGTATCGGTATGTTTGATATGTTTATATAATTATTAGGTACGAATGAAGAAATCTTTGGTAAGACATAGCATTCGAGTTTGATTTTAAAGCTATTATAAGTTGACTTAATTGAAATAGAGCAAGCTTGTGAACAAAGAGACGACTGTTGATTGATACCCATAACTTTAGACTGAGCTTTATAAAAATGAATGTTTAGCTTACGAGCAAAGTCTTCAGATATGAAGTGCCCTGTGCTCCCATTATCCAACAACAGGCGTGCAGTGTGAAGGTTGCCTTCACCATCCTCCACCCTCACAAGCACTGTGGATAGTAAAATTGTACGAGTATCAGTTGATTGACTGATTGACGGTGTGATAGACGACGACGAATCAGTATCAGTATGTAGCAAGGTGTTATGTTTTAATTTACAATATTTGCAAGATCCTAATTTACACTTGCCAACGTTGTGACCTGGGCGAAGACAGTTCAAACAAACATTGCAATTATTAGCTTTTTTAATACGCAACTCTACAGAAAGCTTACGAAACTCAAAACAAGAAAAAAGAAAATGTTGTTGTTTACACATTGGACATGAAATATTTTTATATTTTTGTTCAATACTTTTAGATAATACAAAGCTTTTAGTTTCATTAATGTTAACAGGATTGTAGCAAATTTGTTTTGAGCTAGATTCCTCGAGCGTCTCTAGTAAGTCAGACCTATTACTAAGAAAATTAATGAAGATCAAGAGCGTCGGAGGTTTAGATAAGGTATTTCGATGCTCCTCCCATTGGCGGTTAGTTACCTGGTCCAGCTTGCTTGTCATCATATGTATGATAAGTGTGTCCCAGTGTTGGACAGGCTGGTCTAAGGTCGATAGGGCTCTCAGGTTCTTATTGGTAACATCGATGATATTACGCAATGCCTTGCTAGACTCCCTGTGAATGGGTTCAACATTAAATAAGGCTTGTACATGGTTGTTGACTAAGAGCCTTTTATTATCGTACCTATCACAAAGTAACCTCCAGGCAGCGTCATAGTTGTCCGGTTTGAAATCGAGATTATCAATCGCAAGTAATTACTGCCACATAAGGATGCACGTAGGTAATGTAATTTATTAATTTTGTTTATGTTCTCATTATAATGTATGATTGATTTATAAGTGTCTCGAAATTCGAGCCAATCATGATAATTACCGGAAAATTTAATTAAATCTATTTTAGGCAAACGAATTGAACCATCATTTTTGTGTGTTTGACTACAAGGGCCCACCTGGGATTCGCAGTCAGAAAGAAGCTTTCGAGCTCTATCTACAATCTGGCGGGCTGAAGCCACCAAAGCGTAGAACTGCTTCTCAAAATCCTCGCGTTCGGTATATTGCTCCTCGGGGTCATCCACTAAAGCCTCCAAATCGTTCTGTAAAGCATCATAATTTACATATAAATTTTCAAATTTTGTATATCTGCATTCTACTTCTATAAGTTGTAGTTCACTTAACTTATCGCAAGATTTTATGAGATTTATGTATGAAGCGAACTGCGTAAGCTTAGCCTTGATAGAAGCTCGCTTTTTAATAAGGCCTTTTAAATCGCTCATTTTAAAGAATAAGCTTTAAGTATTTAATAGTCTTTGAAGCAACGCTAGAAGTATGCAAAGCGAACAGTGATAGTATTTGCTATTGAAAATAATAAGGGGCAAAGTTTGCTCTACGAAATACGCAGCGTAAGGTAACAAGTACCTATAAAAAAATACAAAACCACAAATATAGCTTGAAATTATGAAATATTATGGATTAAATTAAGTAAAAATGATAAATATGGTGCTATTGAAATAATAATGAACATTTGATGAAATGATTATGAAATATGAATCTTGAAAATCTAAAATTAGTATTACTTAATGAGAACTTAAATGATTTATTTACTATCGTAAGAATCAGGCAAATGATTTGATATTAGAATGAAGCTGAATATGAATTGATGGGATTATAGTGAAATGAATATGTAATGGATGAGGGATGACAATGAGTGTGAAATTATGATAAAGAAAAAATTGGAACAATCTCACGGTTTTATGGCACCATCCACTGATAATCACTACCACATTTCAGTTCATGAAGATGTCGTTAGTTGCTGTCTTGCTCGATGAATCCTGCTGAATAACTTGATGACCACGATTCCTTGCGTGTCCGCTGGTTTTGTAGATTTAAACCGTCGTTTATTTCCACAAAAGCCCTGTAGGATGCACGAAGACAAGGATGAAGTCGTACTATGTAGACAAAGGCAACTTGTACACGACGATCAGCCGCAAGCTTGAAAACCGTTACTTGGCCAACGGTTTATTCTTTTCTTTGTTCTTTCGAGGTCGTTGAATTCCTTATGACGGTGAGAGGACCATGTATAGATATGGTTCAGCAATTGAAAGATTAGCGGACTGTATTTTTTAGAGTTTAATGATTGACTGTAAAGTACAAAGAACAAATATATATATGCGCGTGCGCGGAAGAGTAGTCGCAGAGGCGATCGACAGCTGACTGCTCGGCGCACGGCGAGACGTCACGGCGACGGAGCGGGGCGGCGAGGAGGGTTGGCAGGAGGAGCGCGGGGCACCTGCGGGCGCCCGCACCGATGATGATGCGTCAACAATGTGATATTTTCTTGTAGTTGTACCATTTTTGACATTGAGCAGAGCAAGAAAATTTGTACAAATTGTCACGTAATAAGGGGTTTCATTCAAAAAAAACTGTCACGGACATGAGTTAGAGGAGGAGTCGCCGCGAAGGCTTCCACAGTGCAGGCGCTTAGGCACGTGCAGCGTCAGTGAAGTCGCTCAGACGCCGACTGGCGCTCTGGCGCGTGCAGGAACAGGAAGAGCAAGTTGGATCAGCACGCAGGATGAGGCGGTATACAGGATCAGCAGGCAAGAGGAGGTGGTAGGCAGGATCATCAGGGTCAGCAGCAAGAGCAGGATCAGGCGTCAATGTCAGGGTTTTTAACATGAGGCAGCTTCAGGTAGCTTCTGCATGAGGCAGCTTCAGGGTTACTTGCAGAAGACTGGAGATGTTATCGGCAGGACGGCTTGAAATAGACTGGAGATGTTATCGGCAGGACGGCTTGAAATAGACTGCCGTTTTAAGTTTTTTTTGTTCCCCTCCACGGGAAGGGCAGGAGGATAAAAAATGCTCTGACGCATACTCTAGCGCGCGCTTCAGAGTTATGTGAGACTCGTCCCGACGCCTACCAGAACCACTACCCACTAAAAAACCCCCTGTCGGCTCGTGCATTTTTGCCACTCAGCCTTCATCCTTCATCTGAGCCTTCATCTGAGCGACGGCCAATTGGAGAAAGAGGCCGCGCTAGCGGGGCCCAGAAGGGGTCACCCGCTGGGATTTACATAGCACTGAAGGTGCTCAAAGCACTGAAGGTGAATACATAGCACTGAAGGTGCTCAAAATGAAAAGTAACTAATTAAAAACATTAAAATTGAAAAATAAAATTGCATTAATTCGGATTTACGTTAGAATTAGAATTTACGTTAGAATTAGAATTTCTAATTCTTCGAGAATCTTCGGGCTTCGAGATCTAAAGTTAATTGCGTGGGTTCGCCAGTGTGCGCGTTTCTCGGTCTACTTTGAATTCCGAATCTAAGACAGGAGCAGTATATGAGACTGAATTTCGAATAAGGAGATTATTATTATAGAGATGGGATTCGGCGCGTTTGAAGAACGCTTCAGAGAGTGTTTTGAGGTGTTGTTGTACTGCAGGCAGTTCAAGATCTCTGTGCAAGTCCACGTTACGCACGTACCACGGTACGTTTGTGGCCCTGCGGCAAAAGAGGTTTTGAAATACCTGCAGTTTGTGCAGGAGGGAGGGTTTGACGTGGGCAAAGATTGGCGAGGCATATGTCATGACGGTTCTAACGCAGACCTTGTAAAGTGTACGTTTGTTTCTAAAAGACATTTTACTTTTTCTACCTAACATGCTATTTAGGCGGCCTAAGTAGTGACGGGCGAGTTTCGAAACTGTTTCGACGTGTGGCCCTGAAAGAAAGCGTCGGATCTAACGTGACGCATAAGTATTTAGTACTGCGCTTCCAGGGAATGGGAATGCCTAACATTGGAACGTGGGGATCGCCAGCGTTTGTGGTCGAAGCGCATCGCAAAACTCTTTTCAGGGTTCACATTGATGCGCCATTTTTGAAACCATACACCAAGAGCGTTTACGGCCTTTTGGAGTCTGGTTACAAGGCGCCGAACACCGTGGCCTTTGGTATAGAGTGCGGTATCGTCGGCAAAGAGGGCAAGTTCGACGCCTTTCGGCGCGATGGGAATGTCGTTGATGTACACGGTGTACAACAGAGGGGCGATGACTGAGCCTTGAGGGACTCCAGCCTTTATGGGACGAGGCGCGGAAAGTGTGCCTTCATGTTTAAATCAAAACGTACGGTCTTTGAGAAACGACGCGATTAACCTGACTAGGCGATCCGGTAAGCCTATTTTGTAGAGTTTATAAACGAGACCGCTGTGCCAGACTTTATCGAAAGCCTTGGCTACGTCAAAGAAAACCGCGACTGTTTTATAACGACGCGGATAGAAACCGTCAAGTATGTACTCGACGATTCGATGGACTTGCTGAGGGCAGGAGTGCTTAGCGTGAAAGCCGAACTGATGGGGAATAAAGAGGGGATCGCCATCCGTCGGAAACAGATGGTTCCGCATTCGCGAGAGTATGACTCTCTCGAGAAGTTTAGACATGGCCTTGAGGAGGCTGATGGGTCTGTGATTAGCTGGGATATTCAGAGGTTTACCCGGCTTGGGAATGCCTATGACTGTCGCTTCTTTCCAAGCTTTTGGAAAGTAGCTATGGTTGAAGCAGTTATTGAATATAACAGCTAACAAGGTAAGCATCTGTTGAGGCAGATGCTTAAGTGCGTGGTTGGAAATTCCATCCGTACCCGGAGCCTTTTTGGACTTTTGATTTCTAATGAGAAACGAGATTTAGAGACAATAAACGTAATAAAAAATTAAAAAAAACCATAATCACTGCTGTGTCTACTTTTATCGAGAACGATCATAGGTCCTGGGATACCCATATACCGAAATTCAGTTTGCCTTAAATAGTGCGGTTAATGAAGTAACTGGGTTTACGCCTTCATTTTTGGTATATGGTCGCGAACTAATCAGCTGTGGTTCACTTACAATACGATATAGTGGTAGCGATACAATTTTTGCACCCGTGATGAATATGCTGAAAATCTTGGCAACCTCAGCAATATATTCGACAAAGTACAACTATCACTAATTAAAGCGTACTCTAGAAATTCTACTACTTACAACCTTCGTCGTAAAAATATAGAGTTTAATGTTGGTGACATCGTATGGAAACGTACATTTTATCAAAGTGACAAAGACAATCGGTTTTTAAAAAAAATTGCCCCTAAATTTATAAAATGTCGTATTTTAGCTAAACGATCGAAACTTGTGTACGATCTGGAAGATATGGCAGGAAATAAGTTAGGAGCCTGGCACGTAAAGGACTTTAAATTGACTTGAGTCTATTTTTTACTTTTTCTTTAAAGAGGATTTTCTAGAAAAATCCTAACCTAAAAAGGGGGGTATGTAATGGTTCGTTACAAATCCTAAACTTCGTAACTAAATAATTAACTTTCCTTACAATAAACCTATCTACTACTATGTACATATATTTAAATAGAATTAATTTACTATAAACGAACTTCAAAGTTATCGTAATATTAACAGCGCACTACAATACCTACGAAGTGATCGCGCGATCACGCTCGTGATGCGTGGACCGAACCGGTACAGCTAGCTGCCTACGGAATTCACGAGAGGCCCCGAGCATTACCGAGCGCGGAGCGTTGAGAACGCACGGCTGCTGCCCGCTCGTTTCTATCTTTTGTTTTAAATTTATTAAAAATATAGTATTGGTATAACTAAAAGTTAAGTGAGTGTGAATTATCCCCAGTTTTGGGAACCACCGCTACTCAACTCTGCTGTTGGATCCTTGACTACCGTCTGGCTGCCTTTCCCCATTAAGTCAAGTACCCTGAGCCACCGGAGCACTATCCTAACCTGCTGGGACCTCTACGGGCTGCACTACCTACAGGACAGTGATAGTAACTCAAGTTCTTCTTACGCAGTCGGTTACTATTTATATAAAAGAACCACTCCCCTATTAAATCTAGTTATAGTTTTATATAATTGTTAGTTTATGTAGTTTATATTAAAAGTGTAATTGTTGCAAAACCTTAGTTTTCATTCTTCATTTCATACGTCTATCTAGAACACAGCTAGCGTGATATACGCTTGGTGGGCTGGAGACATATTCGCCATGAGATCGTTCATCTGAGCGTCTCGAAGTTCTGCGAGGCAAGACCTAACTTTACGTTGTAGCTGATTCGCAGCTAATCTATAGGTGGGCGTGGGATATTTCTTTACTCTCCGGAGAGCCGCGTTCTTGGATAAGATTGCTAACGGCTTAGGGAAGCATGGGTTTACCTTGCTTAGCAACCTTTTCGTTGTCACTGATAGCTGAGTTTATAGCATCAGTGAGAGAATTGACTAATGAATCTATTTTATCCGGACTATCAATTTGATCGGGCGAGATCGCGAGCGAAGAGTTAGTTAGCTCAGCAACCAGACTGGCCGCACAGCACACATGCAGGGGGGAAGTAGAGTCAGGAGTACGAGTGCACTCCTTCGTAATATGGGGAACTAGGCACTTAACGCACCTGGGAGGGGCTGAGCAATGGGCCGCTGCGTGGCCATACAGCTGGCAGCGGTGGCATTGCCTGGGGTGCCCGCGCGGATTGGGACGCTCGACAGAGATATTCGAGAGTCCGCAGATTGTGCGAGCCTCTCTGAAGATCTCCCTCGATTTGGTAGTATTAGATAAAATAACTAATGCTAACGGAAAACGCCTACCGCGGTTGGAGTGCATCTTTTGCACTGCTTCAGCCGGGAAACCCTGGGACTTAAGGTCCTCGAGGATTTCATCGTTTTCGAGCTCAAACGGGACGCCCCGTAATACTGCGTGGATCTGACGCTCCTCCGGGAGGGCGTAAGTATGGTACGCGATTTGTTTAAGCGAGAGTAAACGAGTGAACGCGCGGAAGTCGTCGATAGTCGCGACTTGGATTTTAATAGTATAGCCTGCGTTATTCGCCTTGAAATTATTGATTTTGTGCTCTTTGCACAAGTTAGAGACCGCGGTCCAGCGCACTTTTTCGCGGAGGAAGACGGGCGGAGGGAGCTGAGGCTTCGGTGGGACGGGAGCGCAGCGCGTCGCTGGTTTCGACGGGACCGACGGAGACGCGGTCACTTCGAGTGACATGAGCGGCGCGGGGGCGGCTGTAGAAGACACTGGCGTTGGCTCGGGTGTTGAAGACACCGCGGCTTTTTTCGAACGCTTTTTAGAGCGTTTGGCAACTAATTGAAAAGGAGGCTCAGGAGAGCCGGTTAAGGTGGAGGCGTCCGATGACGCATCAGACGCGGATTCCGAGTCACTCCCGGGAGCGGTACGCTTACGGCGCGATGTTTGACATGATGAGACCGACGCGCAGTCCATATCAGTTGGAACGGGAGACGCGGGAGAGCTATAGACCTGAGGGGTCTGGACGTTGGAGGCCTGAGGGGCTGGGGTTGGGGCCTGAGGGGCCGGGGATGCGATTGATGACTGCAAGGCCTGCGTTAGGATGTCTTTCGGAATGGAGACGCCTGCCGCAGCAAGCGCCTGGGTGAACGCTTTCGCGAAGTTAATAATGTTTTGCGAATCCATTGGGGAGGGAATTATAGGGAATTATATAAATATAAAAAAATGCCTAGAGTACCCTAAAATAAACCTAGCGAGCCCTAGCGACTAACCTCCCTACCGGCGATCGGAGCGAGAATGTTGTTGCCGTTCTAAGGCCAGCAATTGGCTTATATAGTCGGGATCGCATTACTTTGGGAGCGCAATTTAAAATTTTGAATTTAATCTTATAAGCCAAGAATCAAGTATATTTTCTTACAATAGTTTTGTAAGAATCCGTGTGTAAGAGGCTTAGTTTGCTTGGCAGCCTCCATTGCTGTCATAAAAAATTGACATGACATGATTTGTCAATAAAGTAAACAGTTTTAGAAAAATCAAATGAAAATAAAGTATAAAAAACACAAAAAGAAGATTTGAAGATCGCTTATTAAATCAAGAATAAACAACAAAAAGGAGATTATAAAAATGTAAGTTTATTACAAAATCCACTTTCGAGAAGTAGGCTACAAGTGTAAAATAGGATTGTAAATGTTTGTTATTTTTATCTGTTAAATACTGGTTAAATACTTCTTTTTTTGGCAACAAAAGTGCATGCTTTTTTATAATTTAATTTATGATATTCTTACCTCATAGGTACTCTCGGGGTTCGGTACCCGGGATGGACCTAATCTAACCTAGGGAGGTCTTCCTAACTAATAGGAAAGAAACACATATAACACTTAATCCACTTTTATTTAAGATGAATCTATTTTATAAGATAATACAATGCTAATTATTAGTCTATTTTTGGGGACGAAGCCCGCAATAGAATTCCGTAAGGAATTCCGTCAAGGAATGATCTAGAACAATCTTCGATATTCTCTATATTTTATATTTTACAAATAAAAATCAAATAATGACAGACCCATAAGTTGCCAGTCATAAATGTCGGCAAGTTTGTTTGTGCAATAACCTCTTTTAATAAATACGGCACAAGCAAACGTTGCAGTACCTACACAAATACTAGAAAATTTGTAAATTGAATGTAATATTATGTACTGTATTTTATTTTATGTTTTATAAGAGTACATAACTTACGTTAATTACGTAGGATTATCCTATAACAAATACTTAGCCACAAACGAATCCACGAACAACCCTTTGGGGAAGATTATCAAAAGCCTAATGAAACCCATTTGTCCATCCTTCGTTATTGTCGTCGTTGAATCTTATATACAGGGTTGCCAAATTTGGTGTAGGCGATCTCGACGGTCCCTTTTAAAAAAGGGGGTACTACAAAAATGCTCCTTTTCAGAAGAGAAGCTCTTTTGACTTTTGTTCAAAGTTTGTTTTGACGATAACAAATATACTCAATGCGTCATGTATGTCGAATCGACTGATATTATACTCGGAGTCAACTAGTTTAATGCCATGTAGATGTTGCCAGGATGATGGAGTTTGAAAAGATTTGTTTGGTTGGTGGTGTTAAGTTTTCATAACATAAAATTGAGTGTTGAAAGTATAGCTATTGTTCAATGCAGTGCATGTAATATTCATAGCACCATTGCTTATTAGTTATTTTCACGAATCCCAATGCCGAAATTGACAATTTTTTCGAGGCAATCGACGAGCTTGAGCGGCGTGTTCAGTTAAAAGTGATATGATATGCTTGTTCAATAAGAGCTCGCAAGACGATATCAGTGGCGTCATTTGTTTTGACCTTGACCAGGGCAGCGGCTAACAGGGTCTCTGATAAATCTTCCATCGATACGTGGCTGCCTGAAGTCGATGCACCTTGATTAGTTAATTCATCATTTTGTTCAGTAGGTATCGGGTTAACGGAAGTTTTGTAATGCAACAGTGTATGGTGACTTCCTTTGCAATGTCGGCATTCTTTTTCTGACTTACATGGCACGCCTTTGTGGTCAAACAAACAATTTTTGCAAAAGTTGTATTTCGCAATTAACTTCCGTCTTTCTTGTGAATGCAATTTGAAATTCATTGCAGTAAAATAATCCATGTTAATTATTGCAGTTAATTTTCTGTAGCTTGAAATATTACTTGTTTTGATAATTGGACGATTATTATTTTTAGAATAGTTAAATGTTTTCTGTTTTATGCTTAAATGTTTATTAGCCGTAAATGCTTTGTAGGCAGGTTGAAATCTGGGGTTTGATGTTGCACGTTGGTGGTGAACTTCACTTGAAGGTCGTTCTTGTTTTCGACGTGCAGATTCCAAAGATGTTAATTTTGCCTCTAAATAACGTAAAAATTATGTCATAGTAGGAAGTTCTCTCGGCTCTTGTAAAGACTCTAGGTAGTCGTTGTAGGTATCGATATCCAATTTCTGTGTTAACAGATGCACTAGAATTGGGTCCCAAGTTATATCTACGCCGAGGTTTTTGATGGCGTTTAAACATTCATTTGTAGTGTCGTGAAGTCTTTTAATTTTACATAAAAGTAGTCGGAGTTTTGGTTTTCTAGTTGATATAAAGTTGCATAGTTCGTTTGAAACTCTGCCCAGTACAAGTCCAGTGTTTTCAAGCGTTTTTTGACGGAGTCTTGCGCGCGGCTGGATCCTGTTTGAAGTTTCGAAGCAGTTGTTCTATTGCTTCCTTTAGTTGGTTTTGAGTAGCTAATGTATCTTTGACGTTGCTCATGTTGAAGAGAAGTAGGTATTAGTCCGTGCGATCCATACTCTCTCTACAGTATATGCACCTTCTCAATCTAACTGGGGGATCTCGCTGGTAGGAAGCCAGTCAAACCGATTTGCTACTGTAAAAAAATACAAATCACACGCTAATTAGTTTAGTTTTGGCAAGTTTGCTGGTAGTTGTTGTAGGAGTCGTACACACGTACCACTTCATTGAAACGCGCTCTCGCCCACGACGATTACGCCGTGTCGAGTCAGTGTAGAAATATGCGCAGTTAGATTATATCAAAGGTTTCATTTTTGAATAAGCAATTATTTTTTATTTGTTTATTCAAAAATGAAACCTTTACTCTAACTTGACCTTACCTTTACCTAACCTGAAATAATAAAATAATATCACCTACATATTGCAATTAAATAAATAATTTCATGCATTAAGTGTATAGTATCAACATGTACAGACAAAGCAGAAGACAGAAATTTGAATCAGAAAGACACATTACTGGAACCAATGTTATAGCACCTTCAAACAACATTCATTTTAATAATTTTAATAAGGAAATGATAACAATTGAAACTGAAGGAGAGTTCCAAAGTTAACTATCATAATTTACTTATTTACCTATGGCCCGTTTTCGTACACTGGTGCCATATCTAAAGCGAAATGCGCTAAGGAACTACGTATATCTACGCACCAAGGTACCTAGGTAGACCTGCTTGGTTTACTTCCAAATACTGTAACATTATGAGCTCAGGTACCATATCAAATGTTTCCCACTTTATTTGAACTGTTTTCTCTGAAATGAACTTATACCACGTTATTTCATAGATAATTACACGGAATCGCACCGCCGTGAGCAACATGTTGGGCTCGCACGCTAGTAAATCGAGGGCGTTGGAATTTCGAACCAAATTTCGTGACACACCGCTGTCTAGACGATGATAAACAAGCAAGGTGTAGCACGGGCTTAACACCTGGCTGTGAAAGAATGCTCGGTACGACTCTTGTGCCCAGACGGCTGGCGACGGAGCACAAGGACGTATTGTGTAGGTCAGGGTTGCGGTTTAAAAGAACATATGTTTGTGTTGTATGATTTTAATATGCATTTTATTTTAGATGTACATTTTCTAGAGTTTCACGGTCACACGTGGTTACATCTTGCTTCTTACTAACGTACACTCGCCGTTTATTAACTTCTTACTTCGCTTGTATACATGTTGGCTATTATTTAATACAGAACTACGGATTTCATAAAATAGAAGGGAATGGTGCAAACTCATGGTACTGCCGCTCGCACCTGACATTGACATGAATTGATTTTCTTTTTATTAAAGTAGTCGCCGTCACAAGGCGGATGCATCTGAGCCCCTGGGGTGAACATTTTTTTAACCTAACCTTCAAAAGACAGGAATCACGACTGTCAATAATGCAATTAATACGATCCGAGTGAGAAACCACGTGAGTCGACAATCCGCGTTAACACCATACCTCTTGGTGTCGCTCTGGTGAGCGATCTCCGCCGACAGCTGCGAGCATGACGCGGAAAGTCTCTGACGGAACCGGTTCTCCGTATTTATTTACTCAACTGTGTATGCCTCAACCGTCAGCGGGCGAGACGAATGGATGTATCAAAGTACGCTGTTTGTTTTGATCCACATGAACATTTACGCATTATATACCAAGTAGATAGCGTGATCGTGCCAGTAATCCGTTTTCCTGTCTAGTTAATGTATTAATTTTAAAATATGCATACCTAGGTATACGTCAAGTGTTAGCTAACTACTGATTTCAACTGGTAACTATAAACCAGTGTTGACTGGTTTCACATAACCAGTAAATTCTGCTCAGTCAAAGTTTGTTACTAATTACAATCGTGTACCTCGACTATAATTTTAAATGTGACTTAAGTGTTGTCCTGGTTTTTGGCAAACCCTCGCTTAAAAGATAGATCATCACAATCAAATAATTCAGTCTATATCCGGGACATTATTTTAAGTAGTAAAAATTAAAATGCAGACTAATAAAAACAAAATAAGCATTTATTGAAGTCATGACTATGAATTATTTAATTAGATTGTGTCAGTTTTTAATTTTAAAATAAAAATTGTAAAATTTTATCAAATTTTTGTTTTATAAAATAACGTTACGTGGACCATTCGGATAATAGCAGACAATATTTATCGATGAGTTAAAAATGTAGCATAAGCAAAATACTGACTATTTCAGTAGATTTTTGTGAAAATTATTGTTGACTTATTGAGTGACATTGAAACAAACTATCACTTTAGTTGTCACTCATGGTTTGCAGCTTTTTTTAAATCATGGCGTTGTGCAAGTTTTATGTGAGAATATTTTTACTACGGCAAATACAATATTTAGGCATTGTGAAAATAAATTTATGTTGGGGGATAGTGTATGCGAACACAAAGCTTAGAAAACACGTGGTAATTGTAAGAATTTGTGGTTGTCGGTACTCATTCGGTGGTTGCGGGTGCTTTATGCCTTAAAACTGACACGCAACTTACGCATTTAGTTAGCAAGTAGTAAATATAGCACGGACAAGCATTCGGGCAGCAAGGGAGTGTTGAGACAAACGGTACTCGCTTTACACAACCACCGATCCTTGCCTTCCTTGGCTTTGTCCATCGTCAGCTGGTCCTCGGCCCTGAGAACCACCAAATCAAATTCAATTTAAAGCTTCTTTTTTATTATTCTTGAAGAAAGGGTGAAGTTACTCAGTAGATATGAATGTTTTCCATTTAAGAAATTACTGAATTCAAATATCGCATGTCTATCTGGAATATGATTTTGCTACCAAGCGGCATATTATTGTTGTACCTAAGAATTAAAGGACAAGACAAAACTTAAAGACAGATGACTCTAAGTTTTATAGCCATACATTTTAAGGTTAATAGTTCCCATCTTAAAGTCAACATGGCGACTAACGCTGCGGTCGCTTCGGTCGCTATATGCAAGTTAATGAAACAACATTTGAGCCTAGAGTCGTTCCTTTCCTTTTTTGACATACTGACTAGACTATTTCGTCATAAATTAAAAAAAGTGTTTTATTTTAATTTTAACCCTTTTGTAGTTTTATGTGAGTTGAGGCGTGAGCAATAGTTAGTCTGTATTAAAACAAATTGACTAAGGAAAGTTTTTTTCATTTAGTTCGCTCCATGTGCCACGCAGCACGCTGTGAATACTCTGTCACAAGTATGTTCGCTACAAGCGCAGCTCTATGCCCATAGTTTGTCAGGTGAACTGCACTGCAACGGGCTGATAGCATCGGGTAATCTATATACTCCATTTTTAACATTTTAATACATTTTATTTATTTATTTTACGATGAATAAAACAGGTTATAATCAAACAATAACAAAATCAATACAATAACATTTTTCGTCAGTGTAGGACTAGATTACAACCCTTAAATATGTCCATTCAAATAATTAAAGGCCATTACAACAATTAACAATTTAGTCAAGATAATTAGTTTTATAAGTTCCTGTGGATTGAATGCAAGTGTACAGTCATGAACAAATTCAACAAGTGTGCATAACATACACAAAAAAAAAAAATGATAATCAAATAAAATCAACATTACAATATTTAAATTATGTCAGTACTAATAAAGATAAATTAAAATGTCAAAAATAGGAGTAATGTCAGAAATAAAGATAAAAATAGCAATGTTAAAAATAATCACGAAGAAAAGTCAAGATAATTAGGAATTATAATAATTAATCAATAAACAATATATATAAATCCACTAATTTAATAACTTACCGAGCCTGACATGGGCACGAGGATGTCTGGAAAACACACTTTAATTTATTTTTAAACCTGTGGGTATTATTAATAAAAATGTCAATGTCAGAATGAGTGAGAGTGAGTTCGTTATATAAACGGCACATTCTGGCAATGGGTTGGTTGTACCTAATATTCTTTTTATACAGGGGAATAACAAAAATCGGTTTAGGTCTGCGAGGATTGAAATTGATGTTAAAATGCACTAAGTTCAGTGGTGTAGGACTTCCAGTATGACCGCGGAATAACTCGTGTGGGCAGGCAGCTGCAACTTTACTCGACAGCTCCGAAAAGTCAACTTTACCATTAATTTTGTTAATATGTCAAATAAAATTGTCGAATAGTATCTGCCCCGGTTATCAGATTAATCTCATTGCGATGTTTGATCTGTAAGGGTTTTAATTCCTAAGAGACGCAGCGGCAGTAGGGGCGGTGTGCGAGTGACGCTTATAATAATAATACACTTTATTGCCAAACAAGACTAAAATACACTTAGATTAAAACGACAAAAAAGATAATGTCAACGTGGGTGGCCTTATCACTTAAAGAGTGATCTCTTCCTGATGATAGATCCTCGTTGATAGCACCAGCAGCTTCAATATCATCGAAACCAGCTTGTGAGAATATATGTAAGTCATCAGCGTAAAGGTGGCAGGAAGATGAAAGAGACTGAGTTATGCTGTTAATAAAAATATTAAATAATAGACGAGAAAGCACACTACCTTGTGGCACGCCAGCCGTAGTATTGCACCATGTGGTCACATTGTCCTCTACACAAATACAATGCCGACGACCATGCAGATAACTGCGAAACCAATCAATCACTGTTGGAGATATGTTAATAGAGTATAAAACGCCTAAGAGTATGTCAAAATCAACGGTGTTAAATGCGTTGCTGAAACGATGAATGAAATAGCTGAGTGTCAGTATTGTCAGCTGTTGATTTTCCATACCTTGTCGTATATCATCCGTAATCTTGACAAGGGCGGTGACAGTACTATGACCGGATCGAAAGCCAGATTGAAAGGGATTGAGAAGATTGTTTTTATTTAGATATATACATAGTTGGTCATGGACGAGGTGCTCTAGGACTTTTGAAAGGAATGGCACACAAAATAATGGCTCTGGATATTTTGGTAAGGGAATAAGATTAGTGTCCTTCCAGAATTTGGGAAATGTAGAAGATGTTAAGGAGTTATTAAGGGTTTTGGTAATTACTGGGATAAGGATGTCAAGGAATGATCATATTACGGCTTATGTTATCACAGCCCAATGTGATATTGAGTATACTCTGCTTAGCATCTCAATCAGTGAATTGCTGAAATGTAAAAGGAGGGATATTAGGTTGTGGCAACGTGGAAAGGTATCTGAAGGTATGGTGTTTTACATGTCCAACCATATTGAGGAAAAATGCCAATTGAGGCCATCAAGATTAACATCAGAAGGTTAACTATTAGATTTGCCAATCTAAAGATTTGAGGAACTTCCAAACTTTCCCTGGTTTACCGTTTTCGACTGAAGAATGAATATGGCGTCGCTATGCGTCCCTATACACCTTATTACAATGACTTCTAATGGTTCTTTAACACTCCTTGTTCAATTCTGTCGGGAATCTTCTAATTTTTGGTCTTGCAGCATTTTTTGTAATAGTTTTTTAATTTCTTCTGTTAGCCAGGGAGCGGGAAGGTACTTTACCTTTATGGTTTATGGTCATAAAGTTCAGTGAGTAAGTTTTTCAGGAGAACAAATTGTTCCTCAACGTCAATTGCTTCGGCAACGCTGGCCCAATTCATACTAGCAGCATCGAAACGAAGTTTATTTACATCCATACCAACAAAATTGCTACATCAGAAGGATTTTAGGCTTTGTTTTCGGTGGACGTACCTTGTACGATAGAAATATGAGATCGTGATATGAAAACGCTTATGCACTGCACCGGCCATGGTTATCAATATGATTTTGTAATTTGACAAAGATGAGCTCAAACAGAGAAGGGGCACAATTCGGAAAAAAATGCGTGGCATTTAGTTTTGGGTACGTGCAAGTTACTGAATTTGACGATTGATTTGAGTTTGTTTGAACGGTGATCATATTTTAGTAAACACGTATCGAATCACCCATTATAATGGAGTGCGAATAGTTTGGAGTGAGCTCTTCGTGTAACTTCTCGAATTCTGAAAAATATTTATTGTGCATTGATGGCACGTATGGCTCCCAAGAGTATATTAGTGTATTTGAGTGTAATTTCCATAAATAAATATTCCATAATCAAATCAGCGTGACCAGAATTATTTTGTATGGAATATTTGCACGTAAGTAGAAAGCCACACCACCGCCAGGCTCACCAACTTGATCATTTCGAATCAAGATAAAGGCAGGTAGTTCATAAGAGTTTGACGGTAGACATGGTTTTAACCACGTTTCAGATACAAATAGGCATGAAGGTTCTCAGCATCAAAGCTATTTAGCATATATCTACATACATGGTGGGCAAGCATACTCTGAGCATTTATATGGGCTACATTAAAATTATTGGGTGAGACAGATAAAGAGAATCTAAAACCAAAGTTCCGGAGGGTGTAGCATCACTGTTACATTCTCGTATTTGACAGGACTCAAAAGATACAGTACTATTAGTATCCATCTCTTCTAAATTCATCAGAAAAAAAGAGAGAAAAATATATAGCTTAGTTTTAAACCCATTTTTAAACTGCAAATGCAAGTGAAGAGCCTTTATACAAATCAACGCTCTACCGAATCAGTCAAACTGCAACACGCTTCCGTTACACGCACACATCTGCATTGCTGTATGATACAGTCGCTGACCGTCAAGTAGCGCGTTCGCATAGGTTTTGATACTTTTTCAAATATGTTTGACTTATTTTTTGTAAAATACTATTTATTGTAAAAATTTAAAAGTTTTGGCTCCATCTTTGTTATCCAGAAGTCTTCGTGTATTATTATTTTTTATTTATATATTATTATATATATTATATTTTAAAGAAAAATTTTTACCGGTCCACACCGCAAAAAGACAAACAGAATTTTTGTGATGTGATGTGATGATTCAAATTCAGGGTACCATCCCGATTCCAAAATTTTATTTTGCGCTGTTGCATATCTTCAGTTAACATAATGAGCTTAAGGTGAAGAAGGCGTATATATTCCGATTTTAGGACATATAGTTTACACTGTATATTAATTAAAAGTCTGAACTTTTAAGTACCCAGAAAAAAAGTAATCATCATCAGCTTATTGTCGACCCACTGCAGGGTAAAAGCCTCCTCCCACAAGGACAATATCGCATTACTTGATAACATTCTTAGTGAACAGGGCCATGGGCGTGGTACATTGCACTGCTTGAATTTTCCCGCGCTTTTGGCAGCTTGAGCATTCCATTGCTCATTTCAAAACTTTCTTTTTACGGCTTTGATAATCACTCAATCTCATGGTTCACAGCTACCTAAGTGGGTGCTACCAATCAGTAAAGATCTGTCAACATGATGGTACTTACCTAACATCAGAACCTAGCCGTACCTCAAGGATCCATCTAGATCCGCTTCTTTTTATTGTGTATATCGCGGATCTCCCTAACGTTTTAACGCATTGCAAGTATCACAGGTACGCTGACGATATTCAGTTATATATTTCGCACAATCTCCACAATTGGTCCAAAGCACTGCACTGAACACGGATTTGGAAAACATTACAAAACTAACACTGGGAAGTACATCGCAAACTGAAATAATTCTTAAATCTAAGCCAAAGGTCGAAATTACTTATCAGAAAAATTTAGAATAACTCTCTGCGAATCTTTCATCTTATCAAAACTTAACTGTGGGGATTTGATTTATAGACCTCGTTTGTAAAAAACCAAAGCAATGGTTCAACGGGTGCAAAATGCATGTTGTCATTTTTGCTTCGACGTCCCGTCACACCTTTTCTAAATAATGCTGGTATGCTCAGTATGGAAGCTTAGGTTCTAATCTATTCAATTCCAAAAACCCAGAATATCTTTATAATATTCAGATTATCTTGGCGGTTAACAAAACGAAATGTTTGCTAATAAATGCATAAAATTATTCTGTATTTGCTTAAAAAAGCTGCAAAAATATTAGATCTGTAAAGCAAAATAAATTGAAATGAATGTTCTATGATTACGGCGTCTTCACATTTTAATGATTATTGTTTTGGAAATACCAAGAATTCATAAAAAACATGCTTAATACTCTTTTGATTATTTCACACGAATATTGAAACATTTTTGCACGTTTTATGAAAAAGCATTTAAAAAATATGTTGCATTTTTCATTTTTATTTTGGCATCACAGCAGTATGTCATATGGCATAGGTCAAATCTCCAACGGTCATTGGTTTCGTTTCTTTTCGTGCGTCACGAGTGCTCTCGATAAAGAAGTGAAATAAGTGTATCAATTGAGTCTCCACTATGCAATATCAATTAACAGGACGTGTACCAAGCTTATATTTTCTTGAGAATTATTTATTTTCCTTATTTAAACTAACAAATATATGTTAATGAACTGTGTGTATTAGTTATTATTCTAAAAAAAACAATTAGCCTTAGTACAACCTCTACTGTTAAATTTTCTTACCATATTTCAAGTATTGATAACTCTGTTATCAGATTGCAAAATGTTCTGAAACTTTCTTTATTATGTTGTTGATATTACATCTATCTGTAGCTTTAAATTTCATAATGTTAACTCAACAAAAGCCCTAGGCCCAGGCATGTATGGGAAGGTGGGTTTCTCTTTTCCAAGTTCTCATAATAGGTACAGACATGGTGTTACGAGAGCGTGACGGGCGCCTTTGTCTCATAACATGCATAAGACTGTGGCTTTTAAAGGATTCCTAAAGTACCTAGCAACCAAGTGCTGGAATAACATACAGCCTGCTACAAGAAACGTTTTTTCTAAAAACACATTTAAGAAAAGGATGAAGGCTCATTTGCTTCTTCTTCAAAAATAATCTGTTTACTTGTAAAACTTGGTTGCTTGGTACAACTTATTTATAATGATATATATAGATTTTATAAATCAATCACAATTTATATATATTAATGTTTTGTTATAAATAACCCATATTTAGGTATTATATTTATATTCAATATTCTTAAAGAAGTTAACAATATTAACGTCGGTAATGCTGCTAGTGTTTCTCTGCGTGCACTCGCATCGAGTTGCTACCATTTCGCATCATGGCTGACATGTTACTATGCAGATATGTACTTAGTTTAAATGTACGATTATTTAATTGTTTTATTGTTTGTTTTTGTATATTTTCCTTTCTGCTTGTCAGTGGAAATTTGGATTGTTTTTTGTTTTACCTTTGTATTTGATGCAAATAAACGTTCTATCTATCTATGATAATATTAAGACTGCATCGGTGGCTCTTCCGGATTGGCGAATGTCTTTTTGAACTTTGGGTTCTAAGACATGTCGGTATCCTCATGATATTATTTGTTTGTAGCTCACAGCATGTTTTTATACGCTCATACATACTTCGAAGATAAAAAATCATTACTGCTTAGCTGGGTTCGTTCGACCCTTGGATTCTGAGGCTAGCCACTGCGCCATCACAGCTCTGAATCATCATCCTCATCATCAACCCATTTTCAACCCACTGCATAGTGCGAGCCTTCTCGCGGCTCTGAATAATATGTGTAATGAATGAATTAATAAATTATAATAAGGTTACGTGACTTTTTGCTTCTCTAGCCTTCGCGATATTATTATTTTATTAGTAAAACAATATTTGGAAACGCTCTTAGAAAAATCAAGGAAAAAGAAATAAAATACAATACATAATTAATACATGATTGACATAAAATTGACTGTTGGTGTATTGAATATTAGATTGATTTACGTATTGAAGTAAACAATGTTAAGATGGGCGCACACATGCATAAAACTAGATTACTTTTTAACACCTCGCCGGCCTTTGACTGTTACCTTTGGCTGTTTACTAACGTCAGCTGGTTTTGATGTCAATACTTCAAGAATGCATTTGCCGGATGCCTTATTCGGATGTAAACAAAGAGTTTGTGACTGGTTACATAAACTAAATTACATGGAAACAGACGATTTTCTCTAGGGCTGATTCCCATATATGTAAATGTATTTTATAATGAAATAGTGAAGGTGTAAATAAACAATAATTCATACGGAAGAATTGTGATTCATTTGATTTAATTGAATGAGTGTTTGAGTTATATTTTGTAATTTGATATAGAACCTGCACATAAAGCGCTAACTCGGCAGCGCTGGCCGCTGTGACACAGTTCACACTAATACAGCTGTCGACTATTGTTGTGTTGCTGTGCTGTGGTTATTGTAAGAGTTTTTTCTTGTATTCTTAAAATGTTAATAAATCATCATTATTATAATTATATTAATTTACATAATATAAAGTCCAGCAACGAATATGTCGCCACCATTGGTCCAACATTTTTGGATGCCGAATTGTTGTCTATCAGCCAAGAAAGTCTCATGTCTGAGTTTAGTTAGATACTCGGATATGGTTATGCCAATTTCAAAGGAGACTTTGAAGACCGAGCCTTATCTTTTATCGTATAAGACACAACTTTAACCAAAATTAGTCTAGGTTTGCCCTAAATGGGTTTACCCTTACAAATGTAGGGAATGCATCAGGGATTCAAATTGCAACAATGCTAGAACATCAAATCCTGTTTGGCATTACAGTCTGTACTGCGTCAATGTAACTATTTCCCAAAATTCAGTTATAGATCCATGAGTACTCACATCAAAGAACGTTGGCTTTTCAATTAGAAATAGGGCAACACAGTATTCGAATCGCCTAACCCACCGGTGGGCCAGACTAACGTGCCGTACTCCATCTCCTTTATTCATTTATTCTCCATCAATAGAGCCTTAGCCACAAAACCTGATGAAAATCAGCCAAGATCCCGGCTAGTTAACTTATATCTAAATAAAACAATGTAAGTTATTATAATTTCTCATACAATTCATTAATAATCAACAACCCCATATTAATCATTTACGTTACACAATCATACGCAAGTTCAAATAACCAATATTTATTATTAAATTAATCAAAAATTGTTAAAATAACCCATTGAATACAATCAAATTATAATTATAATTAATTGATAAGTAATAAATACATTAATATCCCAATAAAAGTAAATTTAATTAATCCCATTTATATTAAAATTAATACTAAATTAATCAAATTATATTATCAAACATTATCATTCAGTTGGCAAAACAAACACATTTGACATGAACTGTCATATTAACTTTAAACTTTTCTGAATGATTAAAAGTTTATTTGAAAGTTTGTAACTTTCGAAAATTTAAACATTACCTACCTAAATATTAAGATTTTACCTGCCTAACTATTACCGGACAAACTTACCTATGAATAGATCATAAAATTGGATCCAAAGTATTTTACTTAACCCAGAATGATATTTATAAATTAATAAATAAATATTTCACAACGCAATGTAGAGAACTTCTTCAAAATGCACCGTAATACACCTGACAAAATTCTATACCAATAACGTTTAAAAACCATTACCTATTCTATCACAACCCTTTTATTATTTAACCCACTGAGGATCCTATTCTACATCCGCGTGTTGACCCACAGACATCAATATCACAATATTATATATACTCGTAAACTTTGGCCGCATAGCTAAATCGGCTATCACCTTCTCTCTTATGGAGATTATTAGGCGTGGCTCAAATTAAACGTGCACATTATCTATAGTGTTATTTTAGTCTTTGAAAATTGACTTCTTTAGAGCATTGGCACCACACGTATATTTATGATTCGTAAATAAAATGTAACGCGGTAAATACGTGCCGCGTGTACCTGCCGCCCCTTAGAGGTTTTATCTCTGGGTCTCTAAAATTAATTTATTAAATCATTAAATAAAATACCCTCTTATCTCAATATATAATATATAAAAACCTTTTCCTTATTTTCTTTTATCTGCATCGTCCATCCATTGCATCTCCTTTTTGGTGATGCTGTTTGGATCGGCTTTGCAGGATATATCATCTCGGAACATTGCGTTGTGAAGTGTACATAGAATTTGAGAAAAAAAATATTAGTTTCTTATATTATTCTAAAACCCCAACGAAATTCTAACCGTTGCATATCTACAAATGAACGATATACATATTTGTACACCTAAATGTGTACTTTTACTCTATTAATTCTAAGAATAAAGAAATTATAATATTATTGTAATATTTCAAGAAATAAATGTATATACAAAAACTTTGTTTCATATATATATAAATATAGACATAGTTTTATCATTAGTTTTACTTTATCGAATATTATATGGTTTCGTACAATTAGTTCTTGGTTATTTTGTATTTTTTTTTACAAGATAATTGTCACATCCTATATATCGCAATACTCGAAATAAACCTTCATATGGTCGACCAAGTTTTCGACTTCCACCCAATATTCTTTCTGGACAATGTAACGAAACCAATTGTCCTACACGATTTAAATCCAAATGATAATACGTTAAACTCGTATAATCCAGACGGTGTGATGATTGCTGTTTCGTGTCTATCCTTCTCCGCTATCGATAATTACCAATAGGCACAGTTTAAATCCAAATCAGCGCAGAATTTCGCCCCATTCAGCTGCACTATCATACCTTCGATGATAAGCAAATGATAGAAATCTTTATTTACCTTCTTATAACATTGTCTTGATCAATCGGCATCAACAATATCTCACGCTGTCCCACTGACGCCGGTTGAATTTTGGGAAATTCCTTCCTCGCCCGTTGGATGAATCACCTTCTAGAGTCTTTTCTTTACTCTTGGTATTTCAGATGGCTCCTGCCCTCCAAAATCTTCCTTCCGCCACACTCAGCGACGTATATAGCTGAAATAATTTGGAAAATAGTAAAACGCTGTCACATTATATCACTACAATTGTACCCGGCGCCTCCACCATCTCGGAGTTCGGTACCCGGGATGGACCTAATCTAACCTAGGGAGGTCTTCCTAACTAATAGGAAAGAAACACATATAACACTTAATCCACTTTTATTTAAAATGAATCTATTTTAAAATAACATACAAGAATAATTATTAGACTATTTTGGGGACGAAGCCCGCAATAGAATTCCGTAAGGAATTCCGTCAAGGAATCCCATCCAGGGATACCATGGAACAATCCTCCATATTCTATATATTTTACATTTTACAAACAAAATCAAATAATGACAGACTTATAAGTTGCCAGTCATAAATGTCGGCAAGTTTGTTTGTGCAATAACCTCTTTTAATAAATACGGCACAAGCAAACGTTGCTTCTCGAATACCATTAGGCGTATCGTAAGGGCTGGGCCACAGAACCCGGTGAAATTTAAAAGGCCAATAGGCCCAACATAAATAAACAGTCCATTTTGAAAAAAAGGGTACCCAGTATCATCTATACGAATACGTAAAACTGTTTTTGTCGTTCAATATTATTTAAAAACTAAAATTTGTCACCTTCATAGGTAGGTGCCTGATGTGAGACAGGAGCAGATTATATACTCTTGGAAGACCAACATTCAAATTCAAATTCAAATATTTATTTCTCAACATTGACAATTACTTGTTCTTATTGACGTCAAATAAAACATGGTTCTACCACCAGTTCGAAAAAAACCTTCGTGAAGAAGAACTGGCAAGAAACTTCACGGGTATATTTTTTTTCAAAATAAATTTACAGAGTCTCTTTATGTCTATACAAAATTATTCTTTTCTGCATCTGTTAGCTCGGCAAGTCTCCCTCCCCCCAAGTATCCAAACGACGAACACCCTCAAACGGCACCCGTTCACGAGTTAACGCGGGATCCAGCCATCGCCCTCCTCAACCATATTAGAGGGAAGTGAGCGACCCGTCACCCGACGCTACCATAAGAAGACATTATATTTTTTGTTAAATAAAACACTTTTTGACTGGATTTTAGCACACGTTTAATTAGAATTTTTACATTTAAAAAGTGATTTATTAAATATTATTAATCGTAAAAAGTTATGGTGATAATATATTTTGTGATTCGTATACACGATTACAATACCGCAATCTTCTTTGTAAACATTCTAATATTTATTTCTTAACATTGACAATTATTTTTTCTTATTGACGTCAAATAACGTATGACTCTACCACCAGATTGGAGAAACCTTCGTGAAAAAGAACTGGCAAGAAACTTCACGGGTATATTTTTTTCAAAATAAATTTACAATGTCTCTTTATGTTTGTACAAAATTATTCTTATCTGTTTGCATTTGTTAGCTCGGCAAGTCTCCCTCCCCCCAAGTATCCAAACGACGAACACCCTCAAACGGCAACCTTCTGGGTTCTACTAATCAGGTATGGTTGCAAAAGCCTGAGATAAGGGCCCTTTATGCCCTGAGTGTTGGAGTTTCTTGATTAAAGTAACATGCTGAACGCAATTAAACGCCTTAGAAAAGTTACGATAAATACTCAAAGCATCTTAGCATCTTGTGATTTTTCCAAGGCACCAAGAATAACTTCAAACAGTTCAACACCTGCCTGTTCGACACTTGTCTGTTTTCAACAACAGACAAGTGTCGACCCCTCGTAATAATTATCCGAATTATTTATCATGAAGTAAATTTTTGTTTTTGAAATGAGCCAAAGTTTATTTGACATAATTTTGTTTTAAACATTTTTCTACACGTAGGTAATATTGAAATTGGTCTAAATTTAGAAGGGTCTGTGACTGCCTGATTTAAACAAAGGTGCTTCAATAAATCAGGAAACTCTTCGTAAATCCCGTCGCGAACGCAAAAGCCGCGATCACAATTGTCAGTTTTACACGTCCGTGTCAATGCTGTGCTGCTGAGGTGTGTAGGTTCCTTTACCTTTATTTATGTATTAATAATGCACCAACAAGATGCACACTATCAAAACTTAAATTAAAATACGAAAATAATAGAAAGAACATAAAAGTGCCACCCGAATTGATATAGTAATTCTAAAATAAAATTAATAATTGACGGCCGGGTGGTGTAGTGGGTAGTAGCCCTGCCGCACGCGCCGGAGGTCTCAGGTTCAATCCTTTTGTGTGCGGCACATTTGCTCTCGGGTCATGGTTGTTTATTCTACGTTCCCCCCAGTTCGCTGTATTGTCCACCATAACACAAATTGGGAATTTATTTTGATTATTAATTACAGTCGAAACTCAACGAAAATTAAATGTACAATAGAGATGAAATTATTAATTATTAGTTTACATTAACTGAGTCAAAATAGTGATTACAACAAATGTTTACACAATACTACATGTAGAAATATGATTGGAAATCTTGTAAATTGAAACTTTACACACAAATCAATAAAAATAACTAATGAGGGTTACAATGTAAATTTAATAAAATACATAAAATAAAATTGAAATAAAATAAAAGAAAAATGAAGCAAATATAAAAATAAAACAACGTTAACACACAAGGCAACTCAAGTAGCAGCAGTTTTATTGATGAATGCACCAGTTACCCAACACCTGGAGTGAATTAAAGCAGCACTTTAACCAACTGGAAATATCAGTCACCCGAAAACAGAAATAATATATTCGAAAAGTATTGTAACCGGTTAGAAAATCTAGATACAGTGAGTACATACGGCGATAAAAAAGCGACATTATTGTGTTTTTAAAAATAAATGACTGTACGTACAATCAGTGGCATTACTTTTTAGTTTTTAATACTTCACGCTGGAAAGCAAAGTTTTGGTACTGGATGGTACTGGGCAGTGGATGCTAGAATGTAAGGGGCCCCAAGTGGCCTCTACGCTACAGAAACAATAGCAAGAATCGGTCAGTGGGGTCCGGCCGTGTACTGTGTAGACGTAGTCCCCTGCCTCATACGCGGGTGGTCTCAGGTTCAAGACCTGGTCGGGGCCAACATTTCAGGTGACAAAATGAACATTGGTGACAAAAGTCACAATTTTCCTAGACCGCTAAGATATTTGATATTATTTTGCACAGTTCTTGTGAGCACTCGTATGGAAGTGGCGGCGAAGTGGACAAGGTAGCTGTGGCTTTATGTCTTTTGCACCGGGCTCCTCCGTAACTCCTTGGCTGTGATTAGTTATTTTCTACATAGCATTAAACATGGCAAACACCCGTTGTTCATCTAAGCAACGCTTTCAAAACAAACCACTCCATCCATGGATACCACATTGTCTTCACCACTGTTATATCTCTTAAAACATCCGATCTTATGTTGTCGAAATATGCGCCGAAATTCTTCAAAATTTTATTCGTTCTAGAGAAAGCATTATAATTTAATTTTATAAGAATGTGTTAACCGTGTCTAATTTTCTATTTAAACAAACATATTTATTTGTTTTTATATGCAACGGTATGTCTAATTAAAAAGTAAAACTAAAAAGTAGCCCATCTCACTGTCCAGCCCCCCATCTCACTGTCCAGCGCCCCATCTCACTGTCCAGCCCCCCATCTCACTGTCCAGCCCCCCATCTCACTGTCCAGCCCCCCATCTCACTGTCCAGCCCCCCATCTCACTGTCCAGCGCCCCATCTCACTGTCCAGCCCCCCATGTCACTGTCCAGCCCCCCATCTCACTGTCCAGCGCCCCATCTCACTGTCCAGCCCCCCATCTCACTGTCCAGCGCCCCATCTCACTGTCCAGCCCCCCATCTCACTGTCCAGCCCCCCATCTCACTGTCCAGCCCCCGACTGAACCATGACGTAAGAAGTCGCTGTTCCGACGTAAAGGAGGACCAACAACCAAACTCACTTTCACATTTATAATATTAAGCACAGACTTCAGTCTGCGGGTGTACCTGCGTAAACACCACCCACCACACAAAACTACTGCGCGGTAGCAGCTACCGAATCATTAACCAGACGCGTGCTCCGACGACAGTGCACTTCAGCCATTTTATATTATTTTAAGTAACGTCTTCATATTTTAAAGAAGTTGTAGAAAAATTTAACCTATCTTAAAGTATGGCGACCAGTTGCATTCAATTTACTGTCAACGGGCAAAAATGTTCAGGTACGTCTGTGAACATTTTTTAATTATATTATAATCATCGATTTCAAAAATTATTACCAATTTTATACTTTTTTCAAAAAGCCTTATTGCCAATACTTCAATTTCAAATCCATATCTAATATTTATTTCTCATTATTGACAATTACTCGTTCTTATTGACGTCAAATAAAGCATGACTCTACCACCAGTTCGGAAAAACCTTCGTGAAGAAGAACTGGCACGAAACTTCACGAGTATAATTTTTTCAAAATAAATATACAATATAATTATATGTCTCCTGGAAACCTTTTAGAAACTGTATAAAATGTAAAAAGCTACATTTTTAACTTGTTCAAAATGCACACATAGTTAGCACATCGCAAATATTTTACAATACGTGCGTGTGGGCAGTGGACGCGAGTGTGGCGCGCGACACGACGCTGAATGCGTACCTGCGGCGCACGCTGGGTCTGCCGGGCACCAAGTACATGTGCCAGGAGGGCGCGTGCGGCGCCTGCATAGTGATGGTGCGCGCGCGCCGCGCCGGCAGCCGACAGCTCGAGCTCTTCCCCGTCAACTCGGTGAGTTCGTAGGCCAAATTATAATCTTTGATCTGTTTGCAGCTGTCACATCGCGAATCTCATGCACTAGGAATGTGAAAGGTTATTTCGTAATTTAACTCATTAAGTTGTGGGTGTCATCTATAAATAACTATACTTTAACAATGCCAGTAAATGTTGAGACTTTCTGTTGCAAAAACACGTGCTTGGGATGATGTTATGGACTAAACATGCCAAATAGAGTTGACGTACTCATCTTTTTCATCAAAAACGGGTGTTGCGCAAATTTTTGTTTACTACATAATTGCTGACGCCTCTGCTAGCGTCAAGCACTTGCTTACTGTTTTACTTGACCCAAAGCCAAAAATGAGCCTCTACTTGACTTGCCAGTGCCTGGTGCTGGTATTCTCGTGTCACGGGTGGAACGTTACGACGGTGGAGAAGGTGGGCAACCGGCGGGACGGCTACAGCGAGGTGCAGCAGCGAGTAGCCGCCATGAACGCCACCCAGTGTGGATACTGTACACCGGCCTGGGTCATGACACTCACGAGGTACGTGGGAAACTGTTTCAAATGGGTTTAGATGAAACGTTTATAGACAATATACAACATTTTTACAAATCAAGACTCTTCAAACGAGCTGGTGAACCAGCTGATGGTAACAGTCAGGTACCAAATAATTGTAAACTTTTTTCATTAATTTTACCTTGTGAATCGTAAGTTACTATCAGAACTGTCATTTAAGTATGCCGCTGTACCACAGTACTGCTTTCCGTGGTAGTTTCCGGTATTCGGCATCGAAGTGTTGGAACAACATACCGCCTCCACTTCGAAAACTCGGTTCGTTACAAACTTTTAAAACATCGTTGAAAAAATATCTTTTGTCCTATCAAAAATCGATACCGAGTGGGGTCCGAGTTGTTCCAACATACCTGTAGAAGCCGCAACCAGCCAATTCTACAAAACTCACTATACTACAATTATTATACAGGGTGACTGGTTATTTGTGGCGGATATTACAAGGGGGTAGTAGAGGTAAATACCAGTCGATTTCCCTATATAATGTTTAGTCCAAAAGTGAATCATTTCCAAGATATTTCAAATCTTATATGTTTTTTTAAAATCATAATGGTCATCTTAAAAAATAATAAAAAAAAATAAAATCCGTTTGAAACAATTTTTTATTAGTTTTACAATAAAAACATTCCCGACATAATTAACATAAACTTGGGCACTGTGCTCGAAAACATTTGAAAATTCACCTTTTCTTCTAAGTAATTTACACAAAAGAGTGTGGTGACGCCATCTTTCGAACACCGCGTTATAAATTACTTACCTATTCAAGCAATGTCAATTTTAAAGTTCGCGCCCTCCTACCCTTTCATCTTCCTTGACACCGATTGGTCAACCGCTACAGAGTCCCACGCATAGGAGAGGAGAAGCGCACCCGCCGCTCGGACTGAAGAGCGTCGAGCGAGAGTCGCAAATACGTTGCGCATGGAATAAATAAATCGCCTGTTTGCTCCTTTTGCAATAACCCATGTTTCAAGTGATATAATAGTAAAGCTACCTAGCTATTCAGAAGAAAGAGCCAAGGATTATACAGGTCAGTCGGTGTTTCCTTACTCCCCATTTGGTTAGGCGCATAATTTAATTTATACAGTCCACTTCTATTGCCGCCATTTGTAATTCGATAGATGGCCTCAACATTTGTTGGTCCAGTACGAACCGGATCCGATTGTAATAATCCATCGGAATCATCAACCAACCATTAATCCCCCTGTGCCTTAATAATTAATATATATAGTTCGTGTGATTACCGCATATAATAGCCTGGGCTAGCTTTATTTTGTTCGCTGGATACCTTTTACGTGGATCGCGTCACAGCCACGCGTGCTGTGTTATCTAGTAAAAGAAACGGGATTATACATTTATCGCCTTTTTGCCGAAATAACTTAATATTTCACTTTCTTTCGCTTAAACATTCGCAATTTTCCGCTTTAATTACTTTGTTAAACGCATTTAGTATTTATTCCGCATACCTAATTAATTGCTATCTAAATACATTTATTTCATTAAGATGAGCACCCGCAGTAAAACCGCGAAGGACGATATTGAGATTCGTGATACGCAGTTAACCTTTCTTGAAGCGAAACGTAACGCCATATTCAATAATTTACAAAGTATTTACGATTGTTCTAAATTGGCTTACACGGACGCTGACGCGAGGGAAAGATTTTTTGAATCGTCCATGAACGTACAATGTTTGTATGATAGTTTCAATAATCTACTAGATAAATATAACCAACGCTTGTTAGAAATTGAACCGCATTCCAATCCTAATTTCAATGCTATGACCGCGGCCGAGCAGTTATACGGATGTATTACGAGAGCCCGGGAGTTGTTATCAGAGACCACAGCTAGCGCCGGTCCGGCTGGCCCGGCTCCAGCCAAGTCAAACCCTCGCCTCCCGCCGATCGAATTGACTTCCTTCGACGGAGATATTAGAGCCTGGCCCTTATTCTACGCTAGTTTCAAATCTGCAGTAAACGATAATCCATCGCTAACCGATTCTGAGAAGCTATACTATTTGATAGGTAAAGTTACAGGCAAAGCTAAAACGGTCGTCAACGGGATTACACCGTGTTCAGAAAATTATAATCTTTTATTTCAAACTTTAATAAATAAATATGAAGATAAACGTATGCTAGCTTGTACCTATTTTAATCAGTAACTCGATTTCAAACCCATAACGTGTGCTACAGCAAGTAATTTCGAGTATTTCTCTGACAGATTTGTTACAGCAGTTAAGGCCTTACATAACTTAAAATTAGATAACTTGAGTGTTTTAATAATTTTACATATCGCACTTAAAAAACTAGACTCCGATACTGTTCGTTTATTTGAAAATAATTGTAGCTCCACTGACATTCCTTCTTTCTTTTTTTTTTTTTTTTGTTCCCCTCCGCGGGAAGGGCAGGAGGATAAAAATGCCCTGACGCATACTCTGGCGCGATTCCAAAGTTATGTGGGACTCGTCCCGACGCCTACCAGGACCATACCCACTAAAAACCCCCTGTCGGCTCGTGCATTTTTGCCACTCAGCCTTCATCTGAGCGACGGCCAATTGGAGAAAGAGGCCGCGCTAGCGGGGCCCAGAAGGGGTCACCCGCTGGGATTACATAGCACTGAAGGTGCTCAAAGCACTGAAGGTGAATACGTAGCACTGAAGGTGCTCAAAATGAAATCAAAAATTAAAACAAAAATTAAAAAATTGCAAAATAAAATTGAATTAACTCGCATTTACGTTAGAATTAGGATTTACGTTAGGATTAGAATTTACGTTAGAATTAGAATTTGCGGCCAGAAGGGCCTCGAGATCGCGTGACAGTCTGGTGGATGAGTACGCTTGCGCATTTCTAGGCCTAGCGACTTTGAACTTCGAGTCTAACACAGGAGTAGTATATGAGACAGAATCACGAACTAGAGGATTGGGATGGGTTTCGGAGCGTTTGAAGAACGCTTCAGAGAGTGTTTTGAGATATTGTTGTACTGTAGGCAGTTCAAGATCTCTATGCAAGTCCGCGTTACGCACGTACCACGGTGCGCCTGTGGCCCGGCGGCAAAAGAGGTTTTGAACTACCTGCAGTTTGTGCAGGAGGGAGGGTTTGGCGTGGGCAAAGATTGGCGAGGCATACGTCATGACGGGTCTAACGCAGACCTTGTAAAGTGTACGTTTGTTTCTGAAGGACATTTTACTTTTTCTACCTAACATGCTATTTAGGCGGACTAAATAGTGACGAGCGAGTTTTGAAACTCTTTCGACGTGTGGCTTGAAAGAAAGCGTCGGATCTAGTGTGACGCCTAAGTATTTAGTACTGCGCTTCCAGGGGATGGGAATGCCTAACATTCGAACGTGGGGATCGCCATCGGGACGACGGCGTTTGTGGTCGAAGCGCATCGCAGAACTCTTTTCAGGGTTCACATCGATGCGCCATTGTTGAAACCATGCACCAAGGGCGTTTACGGCCCTTTGGAGTCTGGTTACAAGGTGCCGAACACTGTGGCCCCTGGTATAGAGTGCGGTGTCGTCAGCAAAGAGGGCGAGTTCGACGCCTTTCGGCGGGATGGGAATGTCGTTGGTGTACACGGTGTACAGCAGAGGGGCGAGGACTGAGCCTTGAGGGACTCCAGCCTTTATGGGACGAGGTGCAGAAAGCGTGCCTTCGTGTTTAAATCGAAACGTACGGTCTTTGAGAAACGACGCTATTAACCTGACTAGGCGATCCGGTAAGCCTATCTTGTAGAGTTTATAAACGAGACCGCTGTGCCAGACTTTATCGAAAGCCTTGGCTACGTCAAAGAAAACCGCGACTGTTTTATAACGACGCGGATAGAAACCGTCAAGTATATACTCGACGATTCGGTGGACTTGCTGAGGGCAGGAGTGTTTAGCGCGAAAGCCGAACTGATGGGGAATAATGAGAGGATCGCCATCCGTTGGAAACAGATGGTTCCGCATTCGAGAGAGTATGACTCTCTCGAAAAGTTTAGACATTGCCTTGAGGAGGCTGATGGGTCTGTGATTAGCCGGGACGTTCAGAGGTTTGCCCGGCTTGGGAATGCCTATGACTGTCGCTTCTTTCCAAGCTTTTGGAAAGTAGCTATGGTCGAAGCAGGCATTGAAAATGATAGCTAACAAGGTAAGCATCTGTTGAGGTAGGTGCTTAAGTGCGTGGTTGGAAATTCCATCCGCACCCGGAGCCTTTTTGGACTTTTGATTTCTAATGAGAAGCAAGATTTCGTCATTAGAGACTGTGACAGGGTCGGCGGTGATGGGGAGAGAGTCTCTGCGAAGGACTTCGTCCTCCACCGCCTGGATGTTTGAGGGATCAGCAGGTTGCGTGCTGGGCGAGCATTGTGCGGCAATGCTGTCGGCGAAGCATTCGGCTTTCTCTTCGACTTCGAAGGCAGTAGTGCCATCGGGACGAGTGAGAGGAGGAACGTGAGAGACGGTGTCTACGCGTAAGGCTCGGGCCATGCTATAGTACGCTTGGTGGGACGGAGAGATATTCGCCATGAGATCGTTCATCTGAGCGTCTCGGAGTTCCGCGAGGCAAGACCTAACTTTACGTTGAAGCTGATTCGCAGCTGTTCTATAGGCGGGCGTGGGATATTTCTTGGCTCTCCGGAGAGCCGCGTTTTTAGCTTTAATAAGATTGCTAACGGCTAAGGGAAGCGTGGGTTTGCCTTGCTTAGCAACCTTTTCGTTGTCACTGATGGCTGAGTTGATAGCATCAGTGAGAGAATTTACTAATGAATCGATTTTATCCGGGCTATCTAATTGTTCGGGAGAGATCGCGAGTGGAGAGTTCGGAGCCTCTAAGGCTGAAACTAACGTATTTTTAAAACCTTTCCAGTTGGTAAAGGTCTTAGGAGATGAGGCGTTATCGTTCGGCGGTCCTAGCACGAGGGAAACGGGGCGATGGTCGGAGCCTAGGTCATCGAGCGGTTCGATAGACCTTAGATCAAGATTGATTCGCTTGATAATTGCAAAGTCGAGGATGTCAGGAGAGTAGGACGGGTTGTTGGGATAGTGAGTGGGAGTGATGGGGGATATGACGTCTAGGTCAAGGGAGTTAGTGATGTCGAGGAGAGCGATACCGCTGGTGTTAGTCGATAGGCACGTCCAGTCAGTATGTTTGGAGTTAAAGTCTCCGAACATAATGACTGAATGGCCGAGGGCGAGAATGGCCTCAAAGTCGCTGCGGATTGGTCTGGTACCACTAGGTATGTAGATTGAAGCTATGATGATGGTCGGATGACCAGTCATAGCCAATCTACACACAGTGGCTTCCATGTTGAGGAGAGGAGGAGTAGGGAGAGGACAGGAGTGGAAGCCTCTTTTGTAATATATAGCGGTGCCGCCGAAACCGTCGGAGTTGGGCCTGTCGTTACGAATAAACGCGTACTTAGGTATAGCGAATCCCCTGGAGCGGTTTGGAGTAAGCCATGTCTCCTGGAGAAGGAATAAGTCAGGTTCTTTGTTCTGAAGGAACAGTTTAATCTCGGGAAGGTTGGTATTTAGGCTACGAGCGTTAAAAGATACTAGGGATAAGCCCTTGGGTTTAATACGACTGGACGCGGGATTCGCGGGTCTAGACATTATAATTTATTATTTACGAATTTATAAATTATAAAAGAATTTACAACGAACTTAGAAGCGAGTGATGCTCGGCTAAAGCAAATAAACGCTCTTGAGGAGAGTGGGCGGCTCGCAGTTTGCATGCGAGCACGGAAATTTCGTTAATATCGACGTTTTGAATAACGTCGAATACGGTCTTCATGTCCTCAGCCAACGACGACTGAGGTGCGGATGACGGAGAAGGACGCGGCCCTACGGAAGCTACGGGAGCTGGGATGGGTCGGGAAGGTGCAGGCGGGACGGTCGGACGCTGCCTCCAAGACAGAGCCGGAGTAGGTGTCGGCTGAACGGGCTTTGCTTCCCGGGGGACCCCGGTTGCGCAGCGGCGGGAAGTTGGCAGGAGTGAGCGGCGGCGCCGGTTTTGGCGCGACCCTCTTGGTGGTGGAGCGCGGAGCGCGCGGGCAACCCCTGTAGTTAGCTGTCTGGCCGGACTGGCCGCACAGCACACAGGCAGGGGGGGAAGTGGATTCGGGAGTGCGAGTGCACTCCTTAGTGAAGTGAGGATCCAGGCACTTTACGCACCTGGGGGGAGCTGAACAGTTAGCCGCTGCGTGGCCATAGAGCTGGCAGCGGTGGCACTGCCCAGGGTGACCACGGGGGTTGGGACGCTCGACGGAGATATTTGAGAGTCCGCAAATTGTGCGAGCCTCTCTAAAGATCTCCCTCGAGTTGGGAGTATTCGACAGGATTACTAACGCTTAGGGAAAACGCCTACCGCGGTTGGAGTGCATCTTGTGCACTGCTGTGACCGGGAAACCCTGAGACTTAAGGTCATCGAGAATGTCTTCGTTACTGAGTTCGAACGGGACGCCCCGTAGTACAGCGCGGATTTAATGATAGTAGCCTGGTAAACGCGCGGAAGTCGTCGACGGTCGCTACTTGGATTTTGATTGTATCGCCAGCGTTGGCGGCTTTTAAGTAATTGATTTTGTGCTCTTTGCACAAGTTTGAGACCGCGGTCCAGCGCGCTTTTTCACGCAGGAATACGGGCGGAGGGAGATGAGGCTTCGGCGGGACGGGAGCGCAGCGCGTCGCTGGCTTCGATGTGGCCGACGGAGACGCGGTTACTACGAGCGATTTTAACGGCGCGGGGGCTGGTGTTGAAGACACCGGGGAGGGCTCGGGTATTGAAGATACCGAAGCTTTCTTCGAGCGCTTTTTGGAGCGCTTGGCGACAAGTTGGAACGCGGGCTCAGGAGAGCCAGTTAAGGTGACGGCATCTGACGAAGTATCAGACGCGGGTTCGGAGTCACTCCCGGGAGCGGTACGCTTACGACGCGACGCGTGAGAGGATGCGACCGATTCGCAGTCCATCTCGGACGAGGCGGGAGACGCGGGAGAGCTGAAGACCTGAGGGGTCTGGACGTCGGAGGCCTGAGGGGCCGGGTTTGAGGCCTGAGGGGCCGGGGTTGAGGCCTGAGGGGCCGGGGACGCGATAGATGCCTGTAAGGCCTGCGTTAGTATGTCGTCGGGTATGCTTACACCGGACGCGGCGAGCACCTGGGCGAATGACCTAAGAGCGTTAACAAGGTCCATTGGAGGGCTTGGAATTACAATATGTTATATATAAATATATAATGTATGCCTATAATATAAAACAAATGCCTAGGATTCCTAAATAAAAACCTAGCGAACCCTAGCGGCAAACCTCCCTACCAGCGGTAGGGGGGCTGGGGAGAATAACTTAAAACTAACCGTAGTACGCCGAAGGCCGCTACCTAGAAACCTAAAAAAGGGTACGCAGGTAAAGAGTTGACCGCGTTAGGGTCAACCTTTACCGACAGAAAGGACAAATACACACGAAAACACACAAATATGATAGAAATAAATATGAAAATAGGAGAAAAATAAATAAAATAGAGAAGAGAAATAAATAAAAATAAAAAGGACTGGTTCAGTACAAATTCGTTGTCACCGTTAAGTATCCTTTGCACTGAAACCAGACTACTTACGCTGGGCACAACACTGCACTCAGCACAAGCACAACACAACTTAGCACAGCACTTTGAAGACTAAGGGGCTTAGTCGCAAAGAAAAATACGCACTTCGATAGCACTCAGAGGGAGTAGAAAGAACCTTGAAAACCGTAGCACGGAACCAACACGCTAAACCGTGACGTCAGTAGACTGAGCGCCACGGAGTATCGGGAAGGGACCAAACAACGGAGAACGGGGTCTTGCACGTCCGCACTGGGCGGCGATCGGAGCGAGAATGTTCCTTCTTTCAATAGCCTGGTAGATTTTATAGGTAAGCAGTGTAAGATATTGCAACGCTCTGCAACTAGTTACAGTACAGGTAGCAGCAATAAGAGAACGGAGCTGCTGCGGCAGCCGACGCGCGCTAAAGCAGGATCCGTCGACTATCAAACCTTCGTTAGTACTTTAAATAATCCACAGAAGTGTTTGTGTAATAACATTGTACATACTCACTTATATAAATGTCCCCTTTTCAGTAAATTAACTCCGTCTGAACGTTTCAAATGTGTAAAAGAGCGCAATGCCTGTGTGAATTGCCTCAGTTTAAAGCATAAGGTTTCCCGCTGTAGTTCAAGCGTACGCTGCAATAGTTGTAACTTGAATCATCATTCATCAATACACTTTGAAAAACCGCGAGCTCCCAGTAATTCTTGTCAATCCTCGTTGTCAAGCGAAACCGAAGCAACTCGCGCGCCACCCGCACCCCTCCCACCGTCGACCTTGACCGCTAGCACTACGAATGTTGTCTTATGCAATACTTCCGAAGCACGCACGAGTGCAAGCAGGACGGATACAGCAAAACAAAGAACTACAGTCTTGCTTGCTACTTCTCAAGTATTAGCCTATGATTCAAACGGCAAGGAACATGTAGTTCGATGTCTACTAGATACCGCATCTCAATGCAATTTTATGACTGTCGAACTTTGTAATAAATTAGGCATTAATCCGCATTCACAGCCAAGCACTGTTGTAAAGGGAATAGGCGGGTCGGAGAAGCACGCGAAGCGGACGGCTTCACTTCGTGAACAAAATCACGTTTCGATAAGAATATAAAATTTGAGATTTCTTCATTAGTTGTAGATAAAATTACTGATTGTTTGCTTACCGCCGAGGTAGACATGTCCGCGTTGGAATACCTACATAATTTGCCGCTCGCCGATTCCACGTTCGGTATACCAGGTCCTATTGATATATTGATTTATACCTCATCATGTGGTAGTCTGCGCAGATAAAGTTTCTACGAAATGCCGTATGGTGCTGGATGCTAGTGCAAAGACTAGCTCCCGGTATTCTCTTAACGATCTTTTACATTGTGGACAGAATCTGCGGGGAGATTTATTTAGTATAATTTTAAGATTTAGAATTTTTCGTGTAGCGCTCACAGCCGATTGTAGGCAAATGTTCTTACAGATACACGTGCGCAATAGTGACCGCCGCTTCCAAAACATTTTATATAGATTTAACCCGCAGGACCCGATTGTCACATATCGATTTAACAGAGTCTGTTTCGGGTTAAAGTCGAGCCCGTTCCATGCGCTCCGCGTCGTCCAACAGTTAATTGACGACGACGGCGAGCAGTACCCGCGCGCGTCCGCTGTGGCCGCCACGTCGCTGTACACAGACGATGTCGCCTTCTCCGTGCCCACCGAGGAAGATGCCGTCGGTGTTGCATGCGAATTAATTTCTTTGTTCAAGAGAGGTCAGTTCGATTTAGTCAAGTGGACGTGCAATTCACGTGAGGTGTTAGAAAGCATTCCAGAATCCCACAAGCTGCCTGCAGATATCGATTTTGATAAGGAAAATGATAATAAGGTATTAGGATTACGCTGGGCTACAGATACAGATGTATTTCATTTTAAGATATCCCCCGTGGAGCAGGTGAGGTTGACGAAGCGCGGTATCCTCAGTACCATAGCTCGTCTATGGGACTTGATGGGTTTTGCCGCGCCGGTGATTCTCTACGCTAGGCTCCTAATAAAGCAGCTCTGGCTTCTGCAGGTTGATTGGGACGCAGACTTGCCGAGTGACGTCGCGAGGAAATGGAAACAGTTCTGCGTTGAGTTGCCGTCGTTGAATGAGTTTCATGTTCCTCGTCATCTAGGGGTTTCCGAGGACTCCGACTTCAGTCTGGTTGGCTTTGCGGATGCCAGCGAGCTTGCGTATGGAGGAGTAATTTACCTTCACGTGTCATCTGGTTCTCTGTCTACTGTTCGGCTTGTTTGTGCCAAATCAAAGGTGGCACCAATGAAACAGCTGTCAGTAGCTCGCCTTGAGCTGTGCGCCACTGCGTTACTGTCAAAGTTGTTAAAATTAGTATATGAAAATCTTTCACTTCACTGTAAAGTAAGATTATTTGTCTTTTCAGACTCAAAGGTTGCGCTTTATTGGATAATGGTCCCCCCGCACCGCTGGCAAACCTTTGTTGCAAATAGGGTCGTAAAAATAACAGATAATATTCCATCAGATAGGTTTTTTTCACGTCTCTGGGGTCGATAACCCAGCTGATTGCTTGTCCCGCGGTCTTACCCCTGCAAATCCAGTCGGTCATCCGTTATGGTTGTGTGGTCCTTCATGGCTTAGCCAGGACACCGGCAATTGGCCGTTAAAGGAGTTAGAGTTTACTCATACGGAAGATCAGATACCGGAGAGAAAGGTTTTAGTTCACACTTCTACATCGTCACCCGCCGAGAGTGAAAATAATATTATATTTCATTTAATTGACCGCACGTGTCGTGGACGAAGCTTCTACGAGTGATTGTTTATACCTACCGTTTTATTAGGATATTACCGCGCCGCAACACTGCCTTCATAACAAGCAGTGATCTTGAATTTGCTGAAAATAAGGTTTTATTAGAAATTCAGCGTTAACATTTTAAAATCGATCTAATTAATTTACAAAATAATAAATTATGTTCACCGCGTCTCTTAAAACTTAACCCATTCATCCACAATGGACTTATCCGCGTCGGTGGTCGTTTGAATAATTCCGCATTAGACTATTCTCACAAACACCCCGTTGTACTGCCTCATTAAGATCCCGCTATTAACTTATTAATTAACTACTATCACGTTAAATATTTACACGCCGGCCCTGAACTCTTGTTGTCGCATTATTGCGGCAGAGATTTTGGATACTGGGCGCTCGGAACGTGTTAAGACGTGAGGTACATAAATGTAATACCTGTTTTCGATTGAAGCCTAACTCTTCTGCCCCGCTAATGGCAGATCTTCCTGACATTCGTGTCGTTCCCGCCGTGAAAGCGTTCGCGAACACCGGGTGTGACTACGCGGGACCGATATCATACGTACCTATCCGGAAGCGAGGAGCTCGTAGCGTTAAGGCTTACTTATGCATATTTACTTGTCTTACCACCCGCGCTATTCATATCGAGGTAGCGGGAGATCTTAGCACGCCTAGTTTCTTATCAGCTCTTAAACATTTTCTGTCGCGGCGCGGACCGGTCCAGACCATGTACTCAGATCACGGTACTAACTTCGTTGGGGCTCGTCGGTACTTGCGAGAGTTGTATGAATTCTTATCTCGAAACTACCATCGCGAACTCAAAGTGGAGCTAGCTGAGAGTCGTATCCAATGGAAGTTTATCCCTCCGGCTTCTCCCCACTTTGGAGGCTGTTGGGAGTCGATGGTAAAGCAGGTTAAGACACATTTATTCCGCTCCATCGGCCAGCAGCTGCTGACGCTCGAGGAGCTTAACACTGTACTAGCGCAAATAGAATGTTTATTGAATTCGCGACCGCTGACTGCACTCAGCGCAGACCCGTCGGAGCCTGGCGCACTTACACCCAGTCAATTTCTACACACTGCTCCTATAATTTCTTTCCCCGCGCCCCCCGTAGACACTGGCATGTCTCTGAGGGATAGACATACTCTTGTTGACAGTCTTGTGCAATCATTTTGGAAGCGATGGAGTGTCGAATACTTGCACGGTTTGCAGATTAGGTCTAAGTGGAATGTTAATCCCGCGACTGTAACTGAAGGTACTGTCGTGGTATTGCGAACCGACAACGCTCCGCCGCTATACCCGATGTTATAAAAAGAAACTTCCGCAATGCAGATTGGATTTCATATTCGAATTATTTAGATAAAAAGTTAAGCTCTATGATCTTTCCTTGTGTCCTCCAAGAAGCTTATGATTTATTTATAGATATCCTTAATGATGCCGCAAATAAATATATTCCTTTTTTTGGAATTAACCAGAATCCTACAACAAAATTCATACCCAAGCCATACTGGACACCCAGCCTGTCTGAAGCTATTGCTCACCGTAGACTAGCTTTGCGTTGTTTTAGAAATAATCCAACTCCACAGAACCTTGATAGTTTAAAATATAAAACAAAATTAGATACAGAAATTGATACGGCAGGCTAAAGATAAAAATTGGAAAGAGTATTGCTCCTCAGTAGATAATTCGACTACACCTTCGGATCTATGGCGTCGAATGAAATGGTTAAAAGGACACCGCGGTTCCATAAATCACGTTGATAACCATACAGCCGCAAAATTGTTAAGAACACTAACGCCAGATTATGTTACTCCCCTTTGCCCGGATTTAAAAAGCTCTAATCCCTCTTTGGAACAGGAAATCTCTATCCAGGAGCTAGACAGATGTATTAAAACTAAGGATACATCTCCTGGGTGTGATGATATTTCTTATTCCATGATTAGGAATTTACCAGCTGTAGGAAAACGTATGCTACTAAATCTTTATAAACAAATTTTTTGAACACAGTTTTGTCCCATCTCGGTGGCGAGTTATTAACATCATTCCAATACCGAAACCTGGACGTGATCCCAACGAAATAACGTCCCTTCGCCCAATCTCACTTATTTCAGTTTTATGCAAGATCTTTCATTATATTATCTATCGCAGATTGGAGTGGTTCATAGAGAATAGTAATATTTTTTCAGATCATATGGTTGGTTTTCGTAAAAAAAGATCGTGTATAGATAGTTTAAGTTGTCTTACCTCCCGAATACAATCTGGTTTCACTAAATGTACACCTACTTTAGGTTGCTTTTTGGACATCAATAGTGCATACGTCAACGTGGACAATTCACATTTGATTCAGGTGTTGGATAATTTATGTGTTGGCTCACGTATATGTAAATATTTGTGGAATTTTCTTCACGAAAGAATATTAAAAATAAGGACTAAAGGGGAGTCTTCTAGTAGATCTGCAGGTCGTGGTTTAGCACAGGGTGATCCAATTTCGCCACTTCTATTTAACATTGTTACCTCAGACATCTGCAAACGGTTACAGAATCACGTATATGTGGCGCAGTATGCTGATGACTTTGCCTTATATGTTCAATGCAAGGTGGTGAGTGAGGCACAAATGAAAATTCAGTCTGCTCTTAACCAAATAAATTTCATGTTGCAACAGATCGGGTTGGATCTTTCATCGACTAAAAGTAAACTCTGTCTATTCAATAGAAGTTATCGGAATGAAATGATAGAGATTACTTTAAACGGTGAAGTTCTGGAATTGGTTGATACTGTGAAGTATTTAGGTCTATGGTTAGATAAAGGTCTTAGGTGGAAAAAGCATATAAACGAAACGTATAACAAAACTATTAAATTTGTAAACTCTTTTAAAGTTTTAATGGGACCTGGGTGGGGTGTTCATCCTATTCATCTCAGACGACTCTACCTATCTCTTGTCCGTAGCAGGTTGGATAATGCTAGTTTCTGGTTTGGTAGCAGTGCCAATACTCATCTTTTAAAACTAGACCGACTACAAAACGTATGTTTGCGAGTGATCGGTGGTTTTATTAGAAGCACGCCCATACACGTTATGGAATCCGAGCTTTGTTTGCCACCTCTATTTGTGCGCCGAAAATACTTAGCTGGAAAGTTTTATTTAAAGTCCAGGTGTCACAATTTCCCAATTATAGAAATATTGAAAACATTATCTGACCTCTGTAAAAATTCTTATTGGCATCGTAAAAAAATACCTCTTTTAGTGCTGTTTCATGATTTGTTGAAGGACGAACCTATCTTTAGCAGCAACAAGTTTGAAATATTTTCTATGGACACTTGGGTCAGCAATGTGGATTTATCCAGTGTTATTAAACCAAATATAGATTCAATTTTAAAACCTAAACGCTTTTACAATGCACAACACCTTAAAATGTTATGCTGTACTACTTTAAATAATTTATATACTTCTTTCTACCATATATACACCGATGGCTCAAGACATGTAAATGTTTCGGGAGCTGCATTCACAGATCCACAAGCAGGAGCTTCAATAAAATTTCAAGTTTTTTGTCACAACATTTCCATAATGCATCTGGAATTAATTGCCATACTAGAAGCCTTGTCTTATGTTGAATCTCTGAATGTTTGCCAAATTGTTATCTTCTCAGATTCTAAAAGTGCTCTTCTCCATATAATGCAGTGTACCAATCCAACTTTCAAAGGGCTACCATTGGCGTATAGCATTTTAAAAAGTTTGTATTTGTTTGCTTCTAATCATAAGAAAATTATATTACAGTGGGTTCCATCCCATATCGGGCTAAGGGGCAATGAGGCAGCAGACCAGCTAGCAAATGAGGCCAGGGCTGACGGCGTATTGCATACTTATCTTCCTTATTATACGGAACTTCTTCCCAACCTAAGACAGCTCTGTTATAGAACTTGGTCGGAATACTTTGACGAAAGGTCCGTATCAAAGGGTATTTGGTATAAAGTGATTCAACCATCCCTTCCTTTAACTCTCTGGTTCGATGTGAATGGAACTAGCAGACAAATGATAGTGACGCTTCTGAGGCTTCGATCTGGGCATATACCTGTCAACAGCTTCGGATACATGATGCGCAAGGTTGACTCCCCTAACTGTGGGGAGTGTGGAGTTATTGAGGATGCTCATCATATCTTGACGGAATGCACTCGGGTCGAGGCTCAGAGACGTCACGCCTTCGGAACTAGAGATTTTAACGTAGGGGTTTTCAATAGCATCTTGGCTTCGCCTCTATCGGGTAAAGCCAAGGTGCTCTTTCAATTAATTTCATTAGGTTTAAGGTTGAGGGTAGGTTAAGTTATTTTTAAATTAGTATTACTACTTTGTTTTTTCATAAATTTATTTATTTATGTAAGCAATAAACTCCCTAAACTAAATAAATGATTTAAAAAAAAAAAAAAAAAAACGCTCCGCCGCTGTCGTGGCCGCTAGGGATCGTAGAGCGGGTTCACCAGTCCAAGGACGGCACGGTTAGAGTGGCTACTGTGAGGACAGCTAAAGGTTCTTTCCTTCGTCCGGTGGTCCGTCTTTGCCCACTTCCAAGTCAATAATCATTCGCTTAATTCATATTAATTAACGTTATGCCGCTTCAGAATAGTTTAATTTAGTATCACTTAAATAATCCGCATCGTAATATTAGTGTTAATTTATATTTTCCGTTTAAATATGTTATATAGTTATGGATATGTTCATAAATTTTCTTTAAAGCAACGCTTTAAGGCCGGGGGGAAATGGTGACGCCATCTTTCGAACACGGCGTTATAAATTACTTACCTATTCAAGCAATGTCAATTTTAAAGTTCGCGCCCTCCTACCCTTTCATCTTCCTTGACACCGATTGGTCAACCGCTACAGCGTCCCACGCATAGGAGGGGAGAAGCGCACCCGCCGCTCGGACTGAAGAGCGTCGAGCGAGAGTCGCAAATACGTTGCGCATGGAATAAATAAATCGCCTGTTTGCTCCTTTTGCAATAACCCATGTTTCAAGTGATATAATAGTAAAGCTACCTAGCTATTCAGAAGAAGGAGCCAAGGATTATACAGGTCAGTCAGTGTTTCCTTACTCCCCATTTGGTTAGGCGCATAATTTAATTTATACAGTCCACTTCTATTGCCGCCATTTGTAATTCGATAGATGGCCTCAACAGAGTGATTTTAAAACAAAAACTCACATATAAAATTTTCGCGCAGATTATTTTAAAAACATCTGTGTTTTACTAGCATTTGAAAGAGGTATAACAATCCCAAATCGGCAAAATAATTACAAAGTTAATTGCCAATTAGCGCAGGCGCATGTACAGGCTTGAACAAAGAGTACCGTTACTAGGCAAATAACTCGGGATTGTTTCTCACCCCGCGCCCATGTGTTTGGTCCGCTCTTGGGATTTATTGCGTTCGGAAGTGTTCACGTGCTCTTATTTCGGTTTTCTTTCTTACGGCTTGGCTTGCTAATGGACTTTGGTGTATGATTACTCCTCTGATGACCCGGCTTTAAAACTGTGTTCTGCGCAGTACTTCGCGTGTTCTCATTCTTATGGGCAACTGATAACAGCCTTGGAGCTACTGGGAAGATCTTCGTTACATTTGACTATAGTAGTCGATGGTTGCTCCTTGTTCATAGTGATTTCTAATCTATAAAACAATACCGAAAATGACACGATTGACATATTTGTATACCTTCAGTTTACATAATGAGCTTAAGGTGAAGAAGGTGTATATATTCCGATTTTAGCACATATTGTTTACACTGTATATTAATTCAAAGTCTAAACTGAGCTGAGTCTAAGTTTAGCTCATTGTCGACCCTCTGCAGGGTAAACGCCTCCTCCCAGAGGGACAATATCGCATTATATTAAGAAGGCATCGGTGCCTCCCCCGGATAGGCGAATGTCTTTTTGAAATTTGGGTGCTAAGATATGTCGGTATCCTCATGAGGTTATTTTATTATTATAATTTTTTTATTTATTTATTTAAGGTCGCCGTTTAACAGCTAAGGTCATTAGCGACCACAATACATAGTGTACAATTTCTATATAACAAATAAGCGTTTAGACTAGTTTATACAAGTTAATAAATTTTAAAAATCTTAGGGTATTCTTAAAGTTATTTTGATTTAAACAATCACATAAGTTGGTTGTTAAGCAACACTGACTTTTTTCATTATTGTACTCCTGGCAATCTTGTAGTAGGTGTGAAACACTTAGATTTAAACCACATTTGCATTTTTGAATATTGCTTTTTGTAATTAAATGTGTATATTATTGTACTCCTGGCAATCTTGTAGTAGGTGTGAAACACTTAGATTTAAACCACATTTGCATTTTTGAATATTGCTTTTTGTAATTAAATGTGTATGGGTCATGTTTGTGTGACTAATTCGTAGCCTGGAAATCACTACTTGGTCCCGTCTCGAATTAAAAGCAGTAAGGGGTTTATCGAGAATTGAACTTCTGATACTATGCGATGTACTGGTGTTCGATTTCCCCATTTTTCCCAAATCTGAGTTGATGTTATTATCAATTTGGTTTGATATTAAACCCTTTTTAGTCTCACTATCTACTTTTTTGTTACCTGTAATTCCTTGATGGCTGGGGATCCATATTAATTCAAACGTATAATAGATGATTAAATGAACTTCCAAGTGAAGTTCTATCGCTATTATATTTCGTCGCTTCATTCGAAGATAGTATTTAATTAACAAGGTAGTCCTTTTAAGGTACTAGGTAACTTCGCACAGTTTTAGAGTATGTCATTTGACTTATTCAAAAAACTTTAAGTCTTTTACTTGATCAACCCCGGTCCCGGCAAGTCTTCATTTTTTAGAGATCAAAACAACACTTTTGTATGGGTTCCGGGAGGGACGGGTTCTTTATATATCTTCGAATGAAGCGACTCATTTAATAACGAAAGAACTGCACTTGGTAGTTCGTTTAATCATCTATTATATTACGTCGCTTCATTCTTCAGATAGTATTTAATTAACAAGGTAGATTTTTAGAGATTAAGTTTTGTTTTCTTTTGTCTTTACAAATTATAATTTATTTAAATACGTTTATTCATTACATTTCTTACTTTAGTACATAATTTAAGAATCCAGTAATCTTTAGGCGTTTATTATAAACTTAGTGATTGCCAAATTAATTAAATAAATAAACAGAATAATTTAATTTTAATTCATCTCTTTATCGGAAGATATTGGGTGGTTTGAACCTTTATTGAGTACGGACAAGGCAAAGTCGTTTAGTGGGCCTAATATAGGTTTATGGTAAAATTTTGCAAAGGCCTGAGAGTTTTGGGTCCACCCAGCCGTTTCTCGGATAACCTACACTGAGTACGTGCCGCGTGCTGAGTGCGCTGAACACACTCATGTCAACTCCGCTCGTAGCTAGCGTCTGCTTTATCCACCGACTTAGCGTCTGACTCGACGCGGCTCTGTGAGGGGGCCTTTATGTTACAAACAAGAACCCCGAGTTCGAAAGCTTTAACGTCACAAAAAATATAATCTTTTAGAGTCGATACAGGACATATCATTATGCTATTTTTAATGATTGGCAAAGACAACATAGGTTGTTTACGAATTGGGCCTGTGGTTTTAATGATGTATATTATGATTATGTGTATGGATGCAAAAACTATACTTTCTAATTTAATGTCTGGACCCTATGTCGGTGCATACGGCTAACGATGTAACGGTAACTTTTTGGTAATTTTTTCAAAAGTTAAAGTAATATAAGGATATCACAGAGAAAGCTGATTAAGAACTAATTTGGATCCCAAGAAAATGTGTAATTCGATTTAGTTGGTTTCATTTTACAGGCTTCTTGTAAAATTTGCCTCATCATTGCCCATATCTTCGCCTAACGATAGAGACAAGGCTGAACGGTGTGAATTTAATGAACCGAATGAACAACCCTTATTAAATTGCTCATTTAAAAAACAGAGAACTAATAAAACAGGTTTTTGAACATATCAGTATTACGTAACGTAATAAACTCCCACCATGACCTCAATGTGATGTTGTATTGACAAATAGTCATGGATGCCACAGAAGCGAGCACCAACGACAGGGTCTCTGGGGGACAGCCGCGCCGCGCGAACGCCGCCCGGAGCGTGTCGCGGCACCCAGAGTAAGGCTGGACTGGTGGTGGACTTTGGTGCTGTTATGGCAGTTAATTAAATCTTTTGTTTCAATTCAAATTAATTATTTTTCTTATACATTTTAAGACAAGGGAAAATGAAGGAAATAGTTAAAATAACGCAGAGGCCCAATTAATCGTAAACGCATCGACTGCGACTGCATACGGTTCAGGATACCTAGTTACAAATGGCGTCACATTTGCAAACACACATTAAAGCAAAAATCCATAAATTACGTTCCTCGCCAAATGCCCTAGCCAAATGTGTCTAGTTAGAGTATTTAAATGTCGAAATTGAATACCACCCATCCAATTGTTGTAACTAATAGCGATGGTATTTTCAATACGTAATAATATTGCACAATTTCTTTCTTCCCCGGCTGAACTTTTGAAGCCGAAGGAAACGGCTAGTAATTCTAGGTAATTGATATGGTATTCTTTTTCACTATGTTTCCAAAAATGATAAAATTTATTGTTTTGGAATACTGCCAGGAAGCCTGCCTGCCTGAATGCATCTGTATATATCTTATAAATTAGTGAAGTAATTGAACAGGAAATCGTATATTTACTTATACTTTTCTACCAGATTAAATCTTCTAACAGTAATATAGAGATTTTAATTTTTGCCTCATAGTTGTACTTATTTTGTTGCTAGACAGGCTGCGACCAGTATACCAATATGTTTGGTAAAATCTCGTATCAAGCATATTTGAAGTTTCATAAATTTATTTTTTATAACGCTTATCGTCAGGTAAAGAAATAGACATCTGTTCGATGTTAAACATAAAGCCTAAAAATTTTACTGACTTTGTCGATACAAGTAGATTTTTGTCCAAATTCACAACAAGTGACTCATAACTTCACGCATAATTTTTGTAAATACCCCCGGAGCAACGGATTATCCATACGGCATGGCCGTAAACTCGTATGTGTTTGGCGCGAACATATCGTTTTCTTGAAATTCAAAACGCAGGTATTTTTTGTATTTAACAAATAAAGGTACGAGTAGGTATAATCTTTCTTATCTATGTTAGCTAAGAAACCATTATAGGAAATTAATTTAGAAGCTGTTTTACACTCTTTTACTTTTTCTACAAAATTGTAAAATTTTATTGATTTTTATTTTTTTTAGTAGGTACGAACCGTTTTTCACCTTTGAGTTTCGGCGCTAAATGATTTATTTATTATATTTGTTTGATATAAACTGGTCACTTGAGGTTTAACAAAGTTTTATAGCCTCTCAGTCTAACAATTTATTAATTCCTATTATCATATTTAATCGGAAATCGGAATAAGAAACACCAGTAATTTATGCGGATAACGTGATATATCTATTATAGATAACACGTGTTTTCTGCATCTCTTCGACAAAGTGAAACTATAGTTTATAATAATAAACATCAGGTAGAAAACTACCAGAAATTTTCGCAGGTAGCGTGATATATCTATTATATGTTATAATAAGTGTATACAGACCCCCATCCTCACCATTTGAAGTATTTGAGAGCACTATGGATGAGGTATTACATAGAGTAAATAACAAAAACAAAGAAATAATTATTTGTGGCGATTTTAATATTGATTTATTAGTAGAGACATCACTAAGTAAACGATTCTTGAATCTTTTTAATTGTTACAACCTAAAAAATCTCTTCTTAGAGCCTACGCGAATCACAGCGACCTCAGCCACATGTCTTGATAACATTTTTACAAATTTAATGCCATGTACAAAGTCAGTAATTAATAAACTACAATCAGATCATAGTGGGCAGTTGGCCACTTTTGATATTGGGCTAAAAAAGACTTTAAAAAGAGAAATTACCTTTATACCCATGAATGAGAGACGGCTTGAAACATTTAGGAAAAATGTATTTGAAAAAACATTTAAATTAGATTACTGTGCAGATCCTATTACTCAATATAACTCTATTCATAATATAATTAGAAATGAATATGACTCTGTTTTTAAAAAAAAGAAAATATGTATAAATAATAATTTATTTAGGTTTAGTGACTGGGCAACAGTGGGAATATGCAGAAGTAGAAATAGATTATATGAATTGTACAGTGAAAGAACTTATAATCATAATAAGACATTTTATGAATATGTTAAAAAGTATTCAAAATTATTTAAACGAGTTTGCAGTGTAGCTAAATCTAATTACATTAATAATAAAATTAAATATAGTACTAACATTTCAAAAACTGCATGGAATATAATTAATCAGGAAACTGGGAACGCAAAAGAACCACACACCAAATATAATTTAAAAATTAATGATAAAGTGTTGTCAACTGACAAAGAAGTTGCTGAAGCATTTGAAAATTTTTTTACTGCCATCCCTGTGTCAACTACTTCGAGTATTAATTCATGTTCCACTCTTGCACAGTCACTGCTAACGGAAAATGTAAATTCATGCAATATTGATTTTATTTTTAAACATGTTACTGTTCCACAAGTTTTAAATGCATTTAAAAGCATTAAAGTAAAAAATACTGCCGATTTAGATGGGATTTCTGTTAAAATTATTGAATCTGTCATTGATGGTATAGCCCCGTACTTAGCCAGTATATTTAATGACTGTGTTGATAATGGTGTTTTTCCTGATTTAATGAAATTGAGTAAGGTCATTCCAATATTCAAAGCAGGTAGTATGTCTGACCCTAATAATTTTAGACCTATATCTATACTACCAACGCTCAGTAAGATTTTTGAAAAATTAATTACTTTCTCATTTTTACGGTAATAGTCTAATGAATTTTAAGCAGTTTGGTTTTACGCGGGGTCGCTCAACAACCGATGCCGGTGTTGAGCTCATAAAACACGTATTCAGCGCCTGGGAGGAGTCGTGTGATGCTATTGGTGTCTTTTGTGACTTGTCCAAGGCGTTCGACTGTGTGGATCATACTACTCTACTCATGAAACTGCACCATTACGGCATTAAATACCGAGCGCTTGCCTTGATTAAATCATATATTTCTAATAGAAAACAGAAAGTTGCAATAAATGGAGAAAAATCATCAGGATCGGCAGTGACAATGGGTGTGCCCCAGGGCTCAGTTCTTGGTCCTTTCCTATTTTTAGTTTATATTAATGATCTGCCATCGGTCGTTAAGAATCAATGCGAGGTCATATTGTTTGCTGACGATACTTCCTCCTTGTTTAAAATCAAAAGACAAGAAATTGACTATCGAGCGGTGAACAAATGCATCTCCAACACAGAGCAGTGGTTCTCAGTTAATAATTTGCTCCTCAATGAAAAAAAAACGAAATGTGTTAAATTTACATTGCCAAATGTCAAACAGGTAAACACAAACATTGTAGTTAAGAGCCAGGAACTGACTCCTGTAAACTCAACTGTATTTCTGGGCATAACCTTAGACGCCAAACTGCAGTGGGGACCGCATGTTGATGGTTTAGCGAAAAGGCTTGGCTCTGCCGCATATGCTGTTAAAAAAATTAGACAAATTTCAAATGAAACAACTGCTCGATTAGTCTATTTTGGTTACTTCCACAGCCTCATGACATATGGTATTCTGCTGTGGGGGAGTGCTGCCGACATCGATGCTATATTTATTCTGCAGAAAAGGGCTGTTCGCGCAATCTATCAGCTCGGTCCAAGGGTGTCACTTAGAAGTAAATTTAAGGAAATAAACATTCTTACCTTCCATTCACAATATATTTTAGAAAATTTAATGTATGTTAAAAAGAACATAACCTTGTTCAAAAGAAAAAAAGATCTGCACAATGTTAACACAAGAGGAAGAAATATGCTGGCAGCTCATAATAGCAGGCTTCATAAAGTCACTAACTCATTCATGGGTCAATGTGTACGCTTTTATAATAAGGTTCCTGAGGATATCCAAGGTCTTCCTACTGACAAATTCAAAGAAACTATAAACGAGAAGTTGTGTGCTAGAGCATATTATAAACTATCCGATTATTTGGATGATAAAAGCCCTTGGGTATAATTCCCTCATTAACAGGATTGTACTAGTATTTGTAACAAAGCATGTGTAATGTGTCTGTTTGTGCGATGAGTTCTTCGTCCCGATGAATATCTAAAGCGTCATTGTCACTAAAGTACGTCTTCTTATGGTAGCGTCGGGTGACGGGTCGTTCACTTCCCTCTAATATGGTTGAGGAGGGCGATGGCTGGATCCCGCGTTAACTCGTGAACGGGTGCCGTTTGAGGGTGTTCGTCGTTTGGATACTTGGGGGGAGGGAGACTTGCCGAGCTAACAGATGCAGAAAAGAATAATTTTGTATAGACATAAAGAGACTCTGTAAATTTATTTTGAAAAAAAAAAATATACCCGTGAAGTTTCTTGCCAGTTCTTCTTCACGAAGGTTTTTTTTTCGAACTGGTGGTAGAATCATGTTTTATTTGACGTCAATAAGAACAAGTAATTGTCAATGTTGAGAAATAAATATTTGAATTTGAATTTGAATAGATTACACGTATTTTCTGCATCTTTTCGACAAAGCGAATCTATAGTTTATAATAATAAACATCAGGTAGAAGACTACCAGGAATTTTTGCAGATGGCGTGATTATCTATTATAGATAACAGGTATCTTCTGCAAATTTTCGACAAAGCGAAATTATAGTTTATATTAATAAACATTAGGTAGTAACTACCTTGAATTTTTGCAGGTAGCGTGATATATCTATTATAGATTACACGTGTTTTCTGCATCTTTTCGAAAAAGCGAAAATTATAGTTTATAATAATAATCATCAGGTAGAAGACTACCAAGAATTTATGCGGATAACGTGATATACCTATTATAGATAACACGTGTTTTCTGCATCTTTTCGATAAAGCTAAATTTTAGTTTATAATAAAAAACATCAGGTAGAAGACTAACAGGAATTTATGCAGATAACATGATATATCTATTATAGATAACACGTTTTTCTGCATCTTTCCGATAAAATTAAATTATAGTTTATAGATACCCGCGATCACTTATGCAAAAAAAAATGGCTTACCTCATCGGAAGAATTAACGAGTCGCCATCGTATATTCTATATTGTTAGTTCTAATTTTCTTACTTTTAGTACACTTTCAGTACAACTTTTACACCATATTTAATATTAAACTGTTAAGTTACTCGTTGGTATAAGACGTGTGCTTGTTACCACGCACGAAACAAGAATGAAGACTTGCCGGGACCGGGGTTGATCAAGTAAAAAGACAGAAAGTTTTTTGAATAAGTCAAATGACATACTCTAAAACTGTGCGAAGTTACCTAATACCTTAAAAGGACTACCTTGTTAATTAAATACTATCTGAAGAATGTAGCGACGAAATATAATTATTCTTTATTAAGGTCACTATCAATTCTTTAATATCAATAAAAAGTGGATCTTATTTTCAAAATTTTGTAACGCCAATAAACAAGATTTTGAGTCTGAATATATTAAATACTTATGATGTTTAGGTTCGTTGGATATGATTTCAAATGTTTTATATAAAGCTACAGCTTCACAACTAAAATTTGTTTGAAAATCAAAAAGTCTGTAACGATATATGTTAGTATCAAATACAACAGCACAACCTGATCGTCCATTTGATAGAGACCCATCAGTATATAATCGTTTACAATTTTTAAATTTGTTATTAATTTCATTAAATAAGCTTTTATATTCGACTTTAGATGTTTTATCTGTTGAATCTTGATGGCCAAATCTAGATTGATAGGAAATTCATAATGTTCCCATGGACCATATGATGCTAGTTTCTTTGTAACAAGTGGTGGAAAAGTAAGATTTAATTCATTTAAATATTTTTCTGATCTATTACGAAAGGGATGTGGTAGATGTGGTTTAAGCTGGTATTCAATATTAGTTGCCGAACACATTTTGTAACATTTATAGATTGGATTAGAAGGTTGTGATAAAATATTTACAGTATATGTAAGTACAAGTTGTTTCCTTCTGTAACCAAGTGGGAGGTCTCTAGATTCTGCTAAAATACTTAAGGAAGGGCTAGTCTTAAAAGCACCAATGCATAATCTCAGGGCAGTATTTTGGACGCTTTCTAAGGAACGCAAGGACCTTGGTTTAGCAGAATCATATATTATTGAGCCATAATCAAGTTTTTGCCTTATGAGAGCGCGATAGGTGGCCATCAACCAGTTTTGGTCAGCTCCCCAAGTTAATGAACATAATACTTTAATTACATTTAATCTTCTGATGCAATCTGGTTTAAATTTATTAATATGTGCTACCCAACTAATTTTAGAGTCAAATATTAATCCTAGCAATCTAATGTTATTAACTTTTTTAATACTATGTTCATTTAATGTTAGTTATTTATGAATTATCTTTTTATTTTTATTTGTAAATATTATGCTCAGATTTACCTTTGGAGAACCTAAATCCAGACATTTTTGACCAATTTTGTAGTTTATCAAGAGTGTTTTGAATAAGTGTTAATGTAGGTTTTAGAGTCCCACCGCTGCAAGTAATTGTTCAATCTTCCGCAAACAAAAATCCTTTTACTGGTTTATCTATATATGACAAAACATCATTTATTGCTACCAAAAACAGAATAACACTCTGTACATATTCTTGTGGTAACCCATTTTCAACTGAAATCAAATCTGACGACGTATTATTGGTTCTGACCCTTACTGATCTATTAGAAAGAAAGTTTTCAATAAATGAAAGTGCATTCCCCATTATATTAAAATCTTGTAACAGTTTGAGAACCCTATGTTTCCATACCATTTCATATGCCTTCTCGATATCTAAGGCTACAGCTACCAAGTATTGATCATTTGCAAATGCATTTAGTATTTCACTTTCAATATTGATTAAGTGGTCCATGGTAGAACGAAACTGTCTAAAACCATATTGGTGTGGTGAAAGATAATTATTTACTTCTAAATACCATCTAATTCGTAATAATAATTCCTAATAACCATCTAATTTTTCTAACAATTTGCATAAGTTACAGGCTAAAGATATAGGTCTATAGCTCGAAGCCAAGTTTGGCACTTTGTCTTGTTTTAGAATTGGTATTACAAGAGCCTCTCTCCAACCGTCTGGAAATACATGTTCTTACCAAATGAAGTTATAGATTAAGCATTGGATATTAGTTATAAGTTACAGATTAAGCAAATATTGTAAAGCAGAAGAAGGAAGATTTTTTATCATTATATTGGGAATATTATCTGGTGCTGGGCTAGAGTTTTTACTTTGTAATATTACTGATTTTAATTCATGCAAGGTTATTTGTTTATTAATTGGATTAGAATTATTACTAAAACTGAAGTAACTTTTAGATATTAATTTAAAAAGTGTTAAAATCTTTCTCATAATTAATAGTACTTGAGTTTTGAGCAAAACTATGAGCTAGAAGGTTGGAGGTTGTCGTTGGGTCTGCAGTTAAGGATCCATCAGTATTTTTAAGTATTACAGTATTGAAACCTACGTGGGAATTATTTAGTTTATCAACCTTTTTCCAAACATCTAGTAGAGGGATATTTGTATTAATCGAAGAAACCCACTGCTGCCAATACTTTTTTTGCTTTCTTTAAAAATTCTTCAACAAAATGATCTTCTCTTTTTATATTCTACTTTATATTTCGATCCCGGGTCGTTTATTGCGTATTTTCTATAAAGTTTATAAGCTTTTTTTGATCCTAGATGTTATATTTCACATTCGTCATTCCACCAAGGTAAATGATCTTTTCTTAAGATGCCTGTTGTTTTGGGCATGGATTTATTGGTGGCTACTATAATTAAATCATTGAATTTTTGTACTATCTCATTTACATTACTATTATTACAAGTATTTATTGATTTTAGATTATTAGTATTACTTTCATTTTCATTTTGGAACATTAACCCATCAGTTTTATGAAATTTCCATTTTGAGGAACCTTAATAATTTTTGGACAGACTTTTGTTCATAGCTACTATTTAAAATTGGAAAGTGATCGCTATCATACAGGTCTTCCAAGGCGTTCCAATCAAAATACAATGCATATTTTGTGAAGCCAAGGTAAGATCAATGCAGCTAGTGCGTCCTGTACTACTACTGAAGTGAGTCGGTTGGCCGTTATTTAATAAAACTGTGTTTTCATGATCATCAATCCATTTTGCTATAATTTTCCCCCTATTGTCACATTTTTCAGAGCCCCAATAGATATGATGGCCATTAAAATCGCCAAATATTTTATAAGGTTTTGGAAGTTGGTTTACTAAATAATTAAGTTCATTTTCGTTAAATGGTATGTTTGGAAAATAAACACTGCATAGTGTGAATCCAAAAGGAAATTTAAGTTTAATAGCTACGGTGGATTTCGGAGTTGATGTCTTGAGTCTTTTAGATTTGGCCTAAAGTGTTACAAGAGAAACGCTTGTCCGAGTCTGTGGAAAGATAAATCTAGTAATTTGTGCCTTCATAACTAACTTGAAAGGATCCTGGATTACAATTTTTATCTTCTGGGCTAATATACAGTTGTCTCCTAAAGCTTAATATGTGCGAAAATCCAGGATCAGTTACACCTATTTAGACATAATTTTGATTCCTAATTCTTTAAATTTATCTTCAATAATATAGTATTACTGGGCACACATTCGACAATATTAACGTTTATTGCTCGTAATAAGTGGTTTTATTTCTAGTACAAAATCCTTTATTTTAACATTTTTCTTAGTATCTATGAGTGAGTCAGCGCTTTTCTTTGAATCTAGGTAAATACACACTCTTGCATTCGATATTCGAGATATAAATCGTATTCCTGTTGCAGGTATTACGGACGACAATGACAAGAGATATTCTCTAAGCGTTATTCCTTCTATTGAATCGAGAATAATTGCTTGATCTTTTTTTGGGAAGCATGTTGTTGACGTGACATTAGCGTAACTTGAAATACCGGGTTTCATTGGAGTTGGTTGAGACGTTGAATTGGGTTGAGACTGTAGGTTGGAGTAATATCACTCTAAAGAACCCCTGTATCTAGGAGATTCTTTAGATCAATGTACATCTATTATTTGTTCGTATGAATAATTAATTACGCGAAAACAAGCCGAGCGCTGTGAGACACGCGCGTCCATTGTGGCCACCTGCATGGAACTGGAGGTTATTTGTTTACCGGTCAGTGAATGTTTTTATACGCTCATAGATTTTTCAAAGATAAAAAGCCAATAGTTAGGCTAGGTTCGTTCGACCAAACGACCCTAGGATTAAGAGTCCAGCCACTGCGCCACCACAGCTCTGAATCATCATCATCATCATCATCATCAACCCACTTTCAACACACTGCAGGGTGCGAGCCTTCTCGTGGTTCTGAATAATATGTGCAATAAAAGAATGAATAAATAATAATAAGGTTACGTGCCTTTTTGCTACTCTAGCCTTCGTGGTTTTATTATTTTGTCCACCGATTTTTCGATTTTTTCTTTTTAAATTATATTGTTTCCTACCTTTATTACTCATTTTAAAAGTTGTTGGTAAATGCACTCGTGAAAATGTTGGTCTTGGTATAACTTTATCTTTTTATTTTGTATATAACTTTAATCCGATACGTCTTACTCCGATGATGGAGCAAGTCAGAATGTCTTGATTCTTTTATTTCTTTAATGTCAAACATATATTCGAATATATTTACTTATTAGTTTATATCGACGCCTTTACTGAAACATCGTAGCATTTGGTTTAAAGAACTTTATTCTCATAAGAATTTACAATTTCACTTATAATGAGATATGAAAACAAATATAATATTACACTGTTAATTTAACTTTTGGTGCTCTGCAAGATGTGTAGTTAAAGTTTATTTCTAAAAGTATTTATATTTTCAATAAATTTTATATTATTCGGCAGTTTGTTGTACAACTGTGCTCCCTCAAATAATATTGTTTTTTTCCCATAGTTTGTTCTTCAAAGTTGTGTTTATTTCTCAGTCGTTGCGTACTTAATTTTTTTTCAATTTTTATATTAGACTGTATTAATTTTAAGGAGATTTTCTTTATTAACATGCATACAGAAAATTGGTACAGTTGCGTTAGGTTAAATAAGTTAGTTTTACTATATAATTGCTTTGTTGACATTAAGTATGGATAATTACACAATACTTTGATAATTTTGTTTTGTATTCTTTTAAGCATTCTGACGTGCTTCCTAAGGCTTAGCCGTGACGGTACAAGACATTACATACAAAGACATTTGTAGGTTTGTGTATTACATACTAGTAAAATAATACTTGGAAAAATGCAGTACTTCAATAGTAAATAATTATTTATAATAAAAATAAATATTTATACCAAAAGTATCAAAATTGATGACAAGCGTTCGATATTTACGACGGAGTAGGATAACACTGGGCGAAAGCGTGGGAAAAAAGCGATACGTCCACACACTTAAAGGCCTCGGTCGGTACTAAATGTATGCATTTTTTTTTTTGCTGCCAAGGCACCCTCGCGGGAGGGAGGTGGAAGATGCGTCATGCATACCGCCCGCAGGAAAATACCGTCTTCTGCGGGGGGTTATGTGGGACTCACCAGAATGGAACCTACGCACTAAAAACCACCTGTTGGCTGTAGTAAAATGTACCGTTAGCCTTCATCGGAAGCGACACCCGTCGGGAAGTTGGGCGCGCTGGCGGAGACCCGCTAGCGGGTCTTCCGCATGTAGTGAAAGTTGCACTGAAGGTGCTCAAAGGGACATGAGTTGGTGGCCGGTGAAGCCGGGGCTGCGCAGAGGTCGGCCGAAGCATGATTTAGGGATCAATTCATTTAAATGAACCTATAATGAATTGAGAAGGGAACTATGCTCCGCCAGAGCTAGCAAACGCTCTGTTGGAGAACGTGAAGCCCTAAGTTTACGGGCTAAGACTGCGATTTCGCTAACATCGATATTTTTCATAGCGTCGCAGACGATACGCATATCGTCTGCTACGGAGGATTGAGGAGTGGGTTTGTATGGGCGAGGAGCCGGGATGGGACTCGATGCGGGGCGCAGCCTCCAGTTTTCTGGAGCAGGCCTGGACTGTGTAGGCTTTGCAGCCGGAGGAACCCGACTACGCAGCGGCAGAAAGTTTTCCTGAGAAAGGGGCGGGGCCTGTTTGGGTGCCACCCTCTTGGAATTGGAACGCATACAACGGGGTGCACGAGGGCAGCCCCTGTAATTTGCGGTGTGGCCGGACTGGCCACAAAGCACGCAATCGGGAGGAGAGGGAGTTTCAGGAGTGCGATTGCACTCCTTAGTGAAGTGAGGGACCAGGCACTTGACGCACCTGGGCGGTGCACGGGAGTTGGCCGCCGCGTGCCCGTACAACTGGCACCGATGGCACTGGCCGGGATGACCACGGCGATGAGGCGCCTCGATCGAGATCCCAGAGAGGCCGCAGTTGGGGTGGCGTCCGAGGATGACACGATCGCGGGTGCGCGCTTGCGGCACGGAGGGGCGTCTATTTCGCACTCCATGTCACTGGAGGAAGGGGACGCTGGAGGGCCTAAGACCAGAGGGGTCTGGGGAACTGGGGTGGCCTGAGGGGCCATTAAGGGAATTAACGCCATGATATGCGGGATAAGAGAATCCATGAAACGATACTTCTCAGCATTTATAGTCATGCCTTCAGCACCGGTACTTTCAAGTAACTTGATCCTAAACTCATCAGAGCTTAGGGAAGCCATTGCGGAGGGGTTGGGGAGGGACAACAGTATATATATATATATATGCCTAGAGTTCCTAAATAAAACCTAGCGAACCCTAGCGGCTAACCTCCCTACCAGCGGTAGGGGGGCTGGGGAGAATAACTTAAAACTAACCGTAGTATGCCGAAGGCCGCTACCTAGAAACCTAAAAAAAAGGGTACGCAGGTAAAGAGTTGACCGCGTTAGGGTCAACCTTTACCGACAGAAAGGACAAATACACACGAAAACACACAGATATGATAAAAATAAATATGAAAGTAGGAGAAGAGAAAAAAATAAATAAAATAGAGAAATAAAATAAAAATAAAAGGACTGGTTCAGTACAAATTCGTTGTCACCGTTAAGTATCCTTTGTACTGAAACCAGACTACTTACGCTGGGCACAACACTGCACTCAGCACAAGCACAACACAACTTAGCACAGCACTTTGAAGACTAAGGGGCTTAGTCGCAAAGAAAAATCGCACTTCGAAAGCACTCAGACGGAGTAGAAAAACCTTGAAAACCGTAGCACGGAACCAACACGCTAAACTGCGACGTCAGTAGACTGAGCGCCACGGAATATCGGGAAGGGACCGATCAACGGAGAACTGGGTCTTGCACGTCCGCACCGCGTGGCGATCGGAGCGAGAATGTATGAAAATACAAGCAGCGCGTGCATTAGATTTTATATCAATTTTAGACATTTATAAAATGATTTTTTAGAAGTATTTTTAAATGGACTTGAATACTATTTCTGTTTTATTTCATTAGACACATCTTTGTAAGTAATAAGAAGTAAAAATTATTACTTTTGTAACAATACAAGTGTATCGAAAACTGCGACAAACTAGACTGAAATCCAACTTTTTCGCGCTTTGATGTTTTAGGCTTTAAAAAAAAATATTTTGTATAACTTTTCTTTTTCTGTTTGTATCAGTTACTTTTATACTCATCGAACGGCAAAGTACGCATGTTACGTCGAATTACAAGAAAAGGTGTATGAACAATGAATTCCTACTAAAAAACTATCAGATGAAATGAAAATTTTCTCAGTACATGCTTTAAACGATAAAATTTTAATTAATCTGAACCCATATTTCGATGCATACGTGTAAGTTTTTGATCGGAAACGAATACTGAAAACTCCTAAAATTGCACGATTTTGTATAAACGCTCTTAATTTAATCTATTATTATCATCTATTTTTCCCCCTCTTATTGTTATTGTTTTTTTGTTTTTGTAAATTGCACATTTTGTTTTTATGTTTCTGTGTTCTAGTTGTTTAGTCAAACAAATGTCTGAATTTGAATTTGAATTATGGCGATTAAAATCAGAAAAACGGAAGAACCTACCCAGATCCCTGTCAAATGGTATTACACCAGTAAATATACATTTCAACCGTCACTTTGCGGACACTTGTCACACAAACTAAACGTGCTTGCAGCTTGCTCGACAAAAACCTGACCATGGCTGAACTGGAGCGGTCGTTCGGCGCCAACACGTGCCGCTGCACGGGCTACCGGCCACTGCTAGACGTCATCAAGTCGTTCGCCGTAGACGCGAGCCCCGCGCTGCGCCGCCAGGTGCGCGACATCGAGGACACCGGGTGCTGCCAACCAACTAAGCAGTCTTGCGAGGGATCCTGCGCTGATGCTATTAAAGTCCCCGAAGAAACCGACTGGGACCTCCTCGAAGATGAAGCTGACCCTAACACTATACACATTGATTTCGGAAACAACAAACATTTTTATAAAGTGTTTAATACAGAGGCCATATTTCAAATAATGAACGAACATAGAAACACGCCTTACATGCTCGCTGACGGGAACACTTCTAAAGGTGAATGATATAGATTGTTTTCATAAATGATTACATTAAATAATTACCTCAGATTCTTTTACAGTATATTCTTACAATGGTATATTTACTGACCCTTAAATATTATGCTTCCTTTGTGTTATACCTTGTATATATTTCTTTTTAGGGGCATATAAATAACTATTATAATTTAAAAATATTGTGACATTGCTCAATCAGTTTTAATAGATTTTAATGTCTTTTTTGTTGTTTTACTTATGGCATAATTTTTACACGCTGACGTCTGCAGTATGTGAACGGACTATTATTTTAATTTATATTCCATCAAATTGTATCGCATATTGTGCGGTTTGCACACCTTATTTATGGCCGCTGAAGTTTTGATAATTAGTGGACTGTATGTTTAAGAAATGTGTTGTGTGTGAAGTGCTGAGATGAAGAGAGAGATGACTAACTAACTGAGTTAATACGAGCGGCGCGGCTCGTTATATAGTTTGTGGAAGATATGAACTACCCTCTATTCAGAAAGATCGAATACATATACTTGCAAATAAAGAATTATTATTATTATTACTATTGTATTTTATCAAAGACACGGGCGTCCTGAATTCGGCGATTTGGGAAGCTTTTCACATACAAACGACGAGCCTCATCGACACTCCTTCTGACAGCCCCATAATAGTTTTAGATGTAGGGAATGCACTCATATAAATGTAGTGGTTTTAAATAAAAAAATATATTTTTCACATTTTAAGAGCGGTTCAACAGCACAATCTCTATGTCAGCAAGTAAGTTTCTTTCAATATTTTCGCACATGACGTTACATGAACGTTTAAACATTTCCAGGTGTGTATCCAATAGACGACTATCCACCAGTAGTGATTGATATAAGCGAGGTGAAATCTTTGAAAACTCATTACTTTGACCAAAACCTCGTCCTGGGCAGCAACACGTCGATCGAAGACTGCATTCAAATATTCAAAAGTATCGCCGAGGAAAGAACTGAGTTCGGATATCTATCAGGATTCGTGAAACATCTTTTGCTCGTCGCTCACATACCAGTGCGAGAAGTAAGTACAACAACATAATTATTTTATTCTGTCAGTAACAGCATTCAAATGGTCGTTGTGGAAACTTCTCGGCTGACAAACATGACGATAATGTCATCTTGTTTGGAATTGAAAATATAAGAGTTATAATATGCTGACTTCAATTAAAACTTTAAATGAGCGGTTTTCTCTCATGTAAATAACTTGGAAACCTTTCTTTAACTTTTAACTTTTAAATCAAAGCATACTTAAGCTGCAACTGTTCAAGTCAGATACAAGGGAAAAAGACACATTCACTGAAATATGTTTAAACATTTTTTATAAGATGCCACTATATTTCTCGTTGTGATTTACACGAATAACGTTTCATTAAAGATAAATTCTAATTAATTAAAAATTATTTTTTTCTTTGATATTCAAATATATATAAATACTTGGAAGGTCCTTTTAATAATAATAATAATAATAAAGCGTGCAATGCTTTTAACAGGATTCTTTTCTCTTCCATAACATTTGCATTACGCTGGAACATGTGTTGCATTAGATACTAATAAAGGATATATATCAAGTCAAACAATGAATGAAAAGTATAACAAAATTGGTTTAAACTACAATGAATTCAATTCTGACGAAAATATTTTTTTTTTTATATTTGTGTTTGTGTGGAACAGAGAAAAAATGGAGCAGTGAGAAAATGCTTAAGTATGTTTATTTCTAATGGTACATTTAAATCAATGTTCTACCTCTATGTTCTATCTCGTCGTAAGTTCTAGGTTTTAGCCAATTTGTTAGTGAAAATTCTTCGCTGTATAATGTGCTGTATAAAGTGTATATGCTTGCGATATCTAAAAAGTTCAAAGTCCATAACTTTCAACAAAGACCTTTGTGATCTCTCAAGTGCTATGAATTTTGTTTTTGTTAAAACTCTCCAGATTGGTGTACAGTTCACAGGAATCGATTGAGCGAGAGAAACATAGAAACAAGTTTTTGGAAGAAAGGTTTCTCAGATTTTGAAAGGTCTATATGTAGGATATTCTGAGTGTATGCCAAGGTAGACGTTGCTCGAGTATAATCCCTAGGTATTTTACATTGGAAACCTTGGTGATGGGTTAACATGCTATGAAATCCTTATGAAAATTTTGAGTCGACTTGCGTGTTATTGTACTTCACAAAACAGATGTAGTTGGTTTTAGAAAAGTTAAAAGATAGTAAATTGGTGTTCAGCCAGACGAGTATCTTTGCTAGCGCACAGCATTCCACGATTTTTTAGAAAATACAAATCAGTGCAGGAAATAATTTGCCCACAGTTTAACAGCGTACTTCATAAACTGTTTATTTATACGAGCGGTAAAAGAGTAGCCTGCGGTAATCGCTTGTCTCCCTTATCCACCTTCTCAGATGCAGGAGAGGTAAGCTCGAGAACGGGATCTTCACTTGATAAACCTTGCCTGAATCTGAATTGTTTACGTCACTATGTACTAATGTGCTATGTCGGGTAAAGAAGTCAAATATTCGTGTCACAGATATTTAATTAAATTTGTCTAATATCTTATCGAGTTCAGTCCAAACATGCTATTGTATAATAATTGGTTTGGTGATGATACCTAACTGTTATTGTAAATAATATTGTACAGAAAATGTACTATGTATAAATGTATATATGTATGAATTCCAACCAGAAAATGTACTGTCTCCAAGGAATGTGCAAGCGACGCCTCGGCAGAAATGTAGTATGTTATAAATTAAACATGTGTGTCTGTAGCAACGAAGCACCCACTCTCATGGACTGATTTTCATGCTGTATATTTTTGTTTACAAGGTGAATGCATCGAGAGTGTTTTAGTTCTGATGTTTAGAATGCCGTTTTAGTCGTTGCAATGTTAAGCAAGTTATTATCTCTCTTTCGGGGGATTTTCATCCCGCACGCCCTGTTACCTTAAAGAGTGCTTCAGGTTTCTTGGTGTACGACACAACCGCGACCAACGATCTGATGCTGATAACCTCATCGAGGCGCCACTTACTCGATCAGGATATTTTTACGAATCCTTCGCAGTCAGGTCCGTTCATCTGTGGCTGAGCTACCGGCTGTTGTACGGCACTCGAAGTCCATAATCATTCTTAAATCCAAACTCCATTAACATCTTTTGGGAAAGTTGTGATCTACAATTACAATTATTTATTTTTAGTTTACAATTAATTATATATTATGTATATATTATATTACAAATAATTATATGTTATGTAATCATATTTGTGTATTTGTATATTTTGCATTTATTCCTCATATATTTATTTATTTATTGCACCGTATTTTTTTTCGTTATAATGCACCACCTCTCTTTCTTTTTGTAGTTTTCCGTCCAAACAAAGGTTGTCAGGAAGAGATCGCTGTTACCGATAAGGTCGCCTTTGCCCACTTTAGTGTACAGTTTTCTATTATAAAATTGTATTTTGTTTTCGTGAGCAATAAAGTGGTTTTATGAATATTATTATTATTAATTTTTAACAGATTTTATCACGTTTATTTATATATTTTTTAAATCGATGTTTCGGTACCTTTACAGATAACGTGATTACCAGTGACAGATGACAGGCGATTTGACAGCTATAGAACCACTCAATTATCTCCATCTGTTGCTCAGTCTGCGAGCGTGTAGCGTTCAAGATTACTGACAGAAAGTGCTGACAGTGTCTTGAGCTTGAGGTGTTGCAGTTTGTTGAATGCTGAATTCCAGCCATCTTCTCTATTTTAATTGGAAAGTTGTTGCTTAATTTCAATGGCCTTAGGTATGAGGTGTTTTTTTCGTTGATACAATTCTTACAGTCAAACTTCAAATAATGGTTGGGCCTGCCCATGGAATGTTCAAAGACAGCAGGCTTTGTTGCTCTTCTGTTGTTCTTTAACGCGGATTGACACATTCTTAGTTTGACCTGTATAGGAAAGCCCACAGACGCAGTCGATTTCGTGAACACCGTTCTTGAAGTTGACTGAGTTGTGCTTACAAATAACTTGAACGTTATAATTTTCTTCTTATTGATATACATATCTGTATATCATGATAGATAGCTGATATGATTACGTTTTACTTCCTTCAGTCATTGTAACAAAGTGGGTAGGTAGGAAACGAATTACGAAACCTAAGTCCTTGGTGTAGAAAAATAGAATAGATTTTCGGTTATATCTAAATATTATTTTGAAGATTCAAAGCTCGTATCGGTAGAACCTTAGCTTTTTTATATAATTATGTAGTTTTAACCGTCGATGCAAAAAAAGAGAGTTTTATATTTGAAAGTGGCCGATTTTGATGCGGATTTTTATTTAAAAGTTGTGAGAATCGAGAGAGCTGTAGACATGTTGGAAAACCAATCAATTGTAGAAAATCAAGTAGATATATAATATTGAATTTCTGTAATGAGCGGTAGCTTAATGCGTAGGTAGAAATGAATTAGGAGAGTCAGATTAACATTAACATGGACATTTCAAGGTAAATACAGAATACAATGTTATCAGGACGTGTAAATATTGTGCACAGAAATTAAATTCAAGATAAGTATTGGATGTATTATGATTTTTTGGTAACTTTTAGTACAATATCTATCTTATACTTACCTAATAAATGGCTTGTTATCAAATTTTGAATCGAAATCGAACATAAAGCAGAGCGGGGTGAGTGTAGCCGGTACAGTCCAGTTACGTCTGTTGCGTTTTTTAATGACAGGATTATCAATTTTCCCGGATTCATAAAATCATTTTCTACATAACTTCTTAAATTTGAAATTTTTAGGTGACTTTCAGGAATTTTCCTTCGAAATGAAAACTTGCCAGGTGATTTTCGACTTTGACCTCGTTATACTTGTGGACTGCCCTGGTGCAACAGGGCCGAGCCTTATCTATGGATAACGTAAAAACATCAGTGTTATTAAGTTAGTAGTGGAGTGTAAGTTATTGTTCAGCTCTAAATTGCCAATACATGGGTACATATTTCATACGGTACCGAGTCCGAGTCGGTGGGACCGTGGTTGACCCCACTAAACGTTTTACCTAGTAGATCAGAGTAGGACAGCACCGCACTGCCGTTTCATTTTGGTAATTGTTCCATGTAATCGTATGAATTTATGAACATGTTGTAAATGTCTCAACCGGTTACACTCACTACATTCGAGGAGGTGGAGGTTCCATGTAAAACCTAATTTGCAACGCTAAGTTGTGTGAACATCGTCTGCGTTTACTTATTAAAGCCACTATTTATTTGTGCTCTTTTAATAATACAAGTTAGAAACAAATTTTCTGCAGATTGGATCCCTGATCGGGAACTTGATGATTAAGCACAAGAAGCCCATCTACCCGTCCGACATCTTCCTCCTGCTCGAGTCCGTTGGAACCACCATCACACTGCGTGAGTTGAAAGATTATTTATTTCAATATCCTACAAGCGTTTGCTTTTATCTGGCTCACGTAAAATTATAGAACCAGGTTCGAGTCCTGGCCGGGGCATTCATTTGTGTGATGAACACTGATGTTTGTTCTCGGGTCATACTTTTTGATATTTAGATATTTATGTTCATTCTGGGTTACCCCCAGTTCGCTGTATGGTCATCAATAACACAAGCTAAGCAGAGCTTGTGTTTGGGGTCAAACAGTTGGTGTGTTTGTCTGTCAAAAACAACTAACAGAAAATAATGCAAAAAACATGTATCGTCAAGGTTTGGACCCACGAACCCCACACGTACTTCAATTAGACTGTTTCTGAAAACCTAACTCAAAAGAGGGCTTTAAGTAATTTTCTATTTCAAATCAACATTTTGGGCCTTATTTTATCTCTATAGAATGGCATTTGAAAAACCCCATCCGTTTCTCATTCCCTAATCGGTTCATCTGCAGTTAATATACAAAATAAGATTGTCTGAACTAGTAACTATAAAAAAGGTGACCAGGTTCAACTTAGTAATTATAGACCAATGTCATTGGATACTATATTTTCCAAAATTTTCGAAAAGGCGATGAAAAACAGGGTTACTAATTTTATTCGAAAGTTAATGTTTTATGTAGGGAACAATCAGGCTTTCAAAAAACAGATCCACAAACACTGCCATATTTGATCTGGATACTGAAGTAATAAAAAACTTAAACGCAAGAAAAAAAACCACAGTGATGTTTTTCGATATGTGCCGCGCATTCGATTATGTTTTACATAAGTTGCTGCTACAAAAACTAGAAAACTACGGTGTCCGAGGTATAGTTTTACAATGGTTTAGCTCATATCTTTCGCAAAGGCAGCAATGTGTTGAAACACAAACTGCAAGTTATCAATCAGAAATCTTCTGTCACAGGTCTGAATTTGGAGAAATTGCTACTGGTGTACCACAGGGAAGCATACTGGGCCCGATACTATTCCATTTGTATATTAATGACTGTTGGCAATAGTTTATCCGTGATTAGTTTTACTATTGTACCTAATTATTTATGTTCAATTGTAAAGTTTATATTTTAGTAATTTACACATTTTTGCTTTGTGGGTACCTACATAGATATAAGGATAAAAAAGAATTGTAACGGAGGTGCGCGGGGTGCAAAAACTTAACGGAAAAATATCGGACGGTTGTCCAGTCAGTGCGATGCTTAGCTCCGCGAACCCGCACGCCTCGTCTGCGCTCCGAACTGTAAACTGTTAAAAACTGAGAATAAATTCAATCAGCTCAGTCACTGTGGTATCATTTCTCATGGGTCACCTGCGACACCTTTAATGACCTGCCAGACTTGACCAATCACAAATATTTTCTTTTTGCTGACGATATTGCTGTAATTCTGACAAATAATAATAATAATAATACAAATGACTTTATATATGACATAAATAATACAATAAAAAGAATAATTAAATGGTTGGAAAAAAATCATCTTACTGTTAACTTGACCAAATCTAAGTATGTACGATTTGATGCAAATAAAATACTATCAAACATTGACATAAAATATGATAACACTAAAATAAAAGAAGAAGAGTGTGTGAAATTTCTTGGCATTAATATAGATACAAATTTAAACTGGAAACAACATATCGACAAAGTCTGTAGTAAACTAAATAGCTATGTATATGTACTAAGCCGACTTAGGACAACTGTTCTCGGTCAACCGTATTAACTGCATACCACGGATATATTGCTTCAATCTTAAGATACGGATTGTTAATCTGGGGTTACTCAACGAACTTTTGCAAAAGTTTTGTGCACAAAAAAAGTGTTTACGGGCGATGCTAGGCAAGGATCCTTATGAACCTTGAAACCCCTATTTAAAGCTTTGAATTTATTGACTCTGCCGTGTATGTATATTTTGGAAATTGCTATGTTAACATTCACTATTTCAGTCGAGCTAAAAACGCAGGCACGGCTACGCGTCACGAACAAAGATTACTGTATGACGATCTACCGCGCCTGCAACTATTAAAAATTGCCATTGTTTTAAAATATGCCAGAAAAAAAAATCAAACAGCGAACTCTCTCATTGGTTAACATAACTTTTTGTAAACCATTTTTTTACCGTACATTGAGCAATAAATTTATTTGAATTTGAACTTAAATTTGAAGCAAACATACATTTTAAAATTTATATTTCCGATCAGTGTTGGAAGAGATCCGTTTAAAAGATTTTTAACATTTCAATGAACAGAAAGGTGTAATTATTTAAAAATTATTTTTGTTACCAAATTGGTACTTTGCACTATTTTTTTCCAAAATCTAGACGTAAGGTAACTAGTATGTAATCAATATTTCAGGCATTTATGTTAAGCCTTTGAGATTGCTTAATTCAATTGCCCAACCCAAGGTGAACGCTATTGAATGTGCTCACCGTTATTTATGCAAGATTAACTTAGCATTACAAATGATATAACTATCATTTACAAAGATCTATAGTTATGTCAAAAATACTCAAATTTATCAACGTTGTTTTTATATATATTACTTATACGGTAGCTGTTTTTCATCCTGTATGACTAAAACTTTAGAAAATTTTATAAAGAAATGTTATAAAACAGAAATGATTCATCAGATGTAGAAAGCCAGAAATTATAATTGATAACAATAGAAGCAAGTATAGTTTTGATGTAGTGGATGAGTAATGTGCTGCCTACTCAGTCGCACCAGAAGATGGCCATTGATCCTCTTTTACGGGCTTACAAGCATCGGTGTAATGCAATAAAGTAAATATTGGAGGCTTTATGGCAAACAGAAGAATAGCTTTGAGAGGTCTGATTATGAGTCTTGTGATGCCACACATTTCACTATAACATTTTACATCCAACTGTATAAATGAAATTCAAATTCATGCTCTTACGATTAGAAATATAGATATCATAATAATGAAAAGACAATTGCGTCCAGGCTTCGCCATTCGCGGCTGCTCCTCGCTGCAGTGCTTGTGAATGAAAAACAGACTGAGGTACAGAATAATGTGAGACAACATAGGAGATGAGCATGCGGCGGTGCTACGATACAATGAAGTCGATTCGTTTTGACTGACGAGCTTGAAATAGGTTATTTCGTGCGGAAATTCGAGATGCTCCTGTTTTATAAAAGTATAGATGTGTTTTTAACAGTGCTATAAGTCTATTTTTGATAGTGTTCCCAATTTTGTGTGTTTCTAAAAAGGAAAAAAGTTTCTGTTGATTTTTATAGGACGACCAAGATTTTTTTACTACTTTGTTACTTTTTGATGTCTAGATGTCTTTTTGAACATTATAACTTGAATTTTTTTGATTACTTATTTATTAGGAATAATACGTATAAGATTCTCAGAAGTTAAAAAAACTTACTCCTTTTCTTGACAATGCAATAAGTGCTATGTGTATGTATGTATATATTTAACGCAGCAGCGAGTGTTTGTGTCGGTCAATAGCTAGCGAGTGCTGCTGCGTTAATGTCAGTTTAAAAAGGTACTTTGAACTGACATAACGGTTTTATTTGAAACCTGACTTTAAAAAATAAATTGCCCACGTTCTGCCCACGCTTACCTAGTGAAGCAGCATACGCACCTGTTGGCTCTTTTTGAGATTAGCGTCCACAAACAAACAGATAAAAGTTCCAGAAATTATTATTGTGGGTTCTGTTACGTAAATAATTACTGTACAGTGTTAAATCGATTAAGGTATCAATATTTGTATATCGATTTTATTGTTCAATAGCGCAATCTAGCAATAATTATATGTTTTTAACGTCATACAATTTTCAGGAAGCATTGACAATGAGACCAGAACGCTGAGTTTGCCAGACTGGCTACAGTTCGACATGACCGGCTGGCTCGCCACCACGCTGGAGCTGCCGCCCACCAGCGGCGAACACTTGTTCCGGAGCTATAAGGTTGGTAGATATTTAATTTACAAAGTAAGTCAGAACGATCAGTAGAGGACGAAACAATATTTCTTAAGATAATAATATCTAACTGCTTAACGAAGACATTTAAGGTGTAGTCTACCTCATTAAGTTAAAATTTGTAATGGATACACCAGAAAACTTGTGTTGTATTTATATTATATTACGTTTTTTTGTGTAATTGTTTGTAATAATATACTAAACCTGTTAGAGATAATGCCAAGGAGTCAAAATTCGTTATGCATCGTGAACGCAGCGTTTCATGTGAGATTAGCTGATAACGTTGTCGAAGCAGCGAGCTTCGTGTTTAGTTTTATAACAGAGAAGTTCATCCACGCAAGGCAAACTGAGTCCTATGTTCGAAGGAAGAACATATTCGACAACGGTGTGTTGCAAGAGGCGATCAAGATACTGCACGCGGAGCTGCAGCCCGAGGTGATCCCGGGGGAACCCTCGCCAGCTGCACGGCGAAAGTTGGCCGTCGGCCTGTTTTATAAGGTAACTAAACACTCACGTCACACTTGGGGAACATTGCTTGGTACATAGATACTAAACACTCACGTCACACTTGGGGAACATTGCTTGGTACATAGATACTAAACACTCACGTCACACTTGGGGAACATTGCTTGGTACATAGATACTAAACACGGCGGAATTACGCCTATATCAAAACTATAGGCCTCATTGGTGATTTACTTGGTAGTTTACTTCTATGGCTGTACATTGAATACCTTTCTTTAATAAACTGACTATCTCTAAAAAGATTATAAACAGATACAAGGACAGAATGCCAACGGGGAACCGTACTTACCCGCACTTTACCACGTGATATTTTAAATGTGGTGTACGGGTGCATACAGAAACCTTTGTTATTTTTCAGTTTGTTTTTCTTTAGTTTTTAGCAGAAACTGTTTTTATTAAAAAGCGCTGCGATTCATATTATTTATCCCAGCATCTATTTGCAGCTCTGCCTTGATCGGCCCAGATTGTTTCTGCGTCTCGTGAGAACACACGGGAAAATGAAATTTATTATTACTTTTTGTTCTTCTTTGTAGATTTTATATTTTATCACACAAACTTTTATCCCCGCCTATCACACTGTTCAAATTTTCTCATTACTACAAATAAATTATGCTTATATATTTCACTTACTATGGCAAAATTCATAAAACTCGCTTCAGCGGATACAGTAGCAGACGCAGAGGACAGACAGACAGAGGTATTTTAGTATTTATAATAACAGTAGCGATATCTACTTTTCAATTTACGTTTGCAATTTAAATGCTACAAAAATCAGTTTGTTCGTGGTTTCACAGTTCGTTTTAAGCGTAGCTCCGGTGTCCATCGTGAAGGCTGAATACCGCTCTGGAGGAACGATGCTGGAGCGAGCGGTTTCTGAAGGCAAACAGGACTTCCAGAGCAACAAGGAGCTTTACCCACTGAACCAGCCACTGCCAAAGCTGGAAGCCATCATCCAGAGCTCCGGCGAGGCGCAGTACGTCAACGATATGCCGCCTATAAGGAACGAGGTGTTCGCAGCCTTCGTGCTGTCCACCATCCACAGCGGAGAGATAGATGCTATCGATGCCACTGAAGTACTGGTAAGTTGAAAGATATAAGTAAGTGAAGGAGTTTTGGTTAATTGGACTTACCAGAACCTTGATACAAATATATGTGTACATGTTTTTAAGAATTGTCTAACAAAATTAAAGAATTCTAATCTAAAGAAATTATCTTTATTATATGATGAGTTTTTACAAAGAGAAAACTTTGCGTTAACATATTTGATAGGTGTTGATTTTGTTAAAATATATTTTGGCTATTTGAATATTTTCAATCGGTACTAGTTATCAATGGCAAATAACGTCATGCCAATACTTCATAATTTTTTTCAGAGAGAAGAAGGTGTGATAGCAGTATACACAGCAAAAGATATTCCTGGAAAAAATAGTTTCACGAAAGTTGGGACGCTTTTCATAACAGAAGATGAAGAAATAATCGTAGAAAGTAAAGTGAAGTATTACGGCCAGCCAATAGCTATCCTTGTTGCAAGTACAGAGCATTTAGCTAAAGAAATGGCGAAGCGCGTATCAGTGACATACAAGAACGTTAGTTCCAAGCCTCCAGTGCTGACTATAGATGTTGCAAAGAAAGACTCGGCGCGGATCATTCCCAGTGAGTATGGCATCAATGCGTCGAGGCGCGGAACGGACGTGACGAAGGTGATCAAGGGCGTGTACACCGTGGAAGGACAGTACCACTACTACATGGAGCCGCTGACGGTGGTGGCGGTGCCCACCGACAACCGGCTCGAGATCTACCCCTCCTCGCAGTTCCCGGAGGCCGAGCAGCTCACTGTGTCGGAAGCGCTGGGCATCCCGAACAACCAGTGAGTTATTTGATTATCATACAATTGTTAATTGTTGTCAAATACATGTACAAATTAACTCAGGCCTCTAAGGATGAATAACCAGAAAGGTGTGCAAGAAAAGGTGAATCGTCAAAAGTCGCAACAACAATAATAATAATAATAAATCCCCAAACAAATAAACCAAAGTAAGCAGAGCTTGTGTTGTGCATGACCGTACAGCGAACTGGGGGGAACCCAGTATATACATACATATATAAATATTAACAACCATGACCTGAGAACAAATATCTGCGTTTATCACACAAATAAATGGCCCGACCAGAACTTGAACCTGGGACCACCAGCGTATGAAGCAGTGTTGCCGTAGGTTTTCTCTATTTTGCGATGTTAGATAATAAAAAAAAAACAAAATATATTTACAAAATTTATTAACAAAAATTTTTCAAAGGTTTTAGGGTTTAGGAGGATCTAAAAGACAGCTTGGACATTGAGAGGGAACGCAGGGCGTTGTGTGTCCGGTGCAACATGCTGGCCCGCAGATTTGCACGATGTACGAGGGAGGTAAAACTTGTTCTCTTTAAAGCGCATTGTCAGTCCCTCTACACGTGCAGTCTGTGGCTCAGCTATACGCGTCGGGAATATAACGCCCTAAGAGTTCAATACAACAATGGTTTTAGGGCACTGTTGGGATTGCCGCGACGCAGTAGTGCATCTGGCATGTTTGGCGAAGCGCGTACAGACGGTTTTCACGCGATTATAAGAAAACGCTGTGCCTCTATGCTCGAGCGCGTTCGCGGCAGTCCCAACAGCATAATCAAGGCAATAGCAGACAGGTGGGACAGCCCGATGCTGGCGCACTGGCAGCGCGTACACTGCAATACGGCCTCCTCGCGCTGACCTCCCATGCGTGTATTTGTTTGTATTTTTTAATGTTTTATTTGAATTTTATTCCATTTTATTTTACGTGTCTTTAACATAGATATTAAGAATTGTATGTTTTACTAACCACATATGGATTTACGTTCTGAAATAAATTATTATTATTATTATTATTATTTACAAAGTTACGTTTAGAAATTTAAGTTACAAAGTTAACCCAAGATATAAAAATACAAGGTTCATATCGTGGTTGTTGGTTCGAGGTTAAGGACGTTTAGAACTTAGCTGAAGGCTGGCCAAGGCTAAATCAGCTTTTAAAAAAAATGTTGACGGCTGATTATTATGCTTCTTAGCGATTTATGGTCACTTACTGTAGTAACATACCTAATCTGTAACTTAGCACGTTTATTTGAAGAAAACCCTATCCTTACCTGACCTCGTAACTTTCGCACGTCTTAATTAGGTAAATAGTAAATATATATTTATATTCTATATCTTAATTATTTTAAGAGACAAGACAGGCGTGCCCCAGGGTAGCTTACTAGGTCCCTGCTTTTCCTCTTGTACATAGACGACTTGCCACTTATCATAAACTTCCACATGACTTTATATGCAGATGATATTTCTATTTTAAACCAGACAACTCAAACAATAATTATTGATATTATCATTAATACAATTTTTGACATAATCAATTGGCTTAAATGTAATAATTTGACTATTAATATGAACACAACTAAGCATATACAATGTTTAAACAGAGCGACAAAACAACAAAGACTTGTCATAAACATAATGACCAAACGATACAACAAACTGATAGCTATTAATTTCCTACGTATGCTTCTTGCCCTACGCTGTACGTGGAACTTGCATGTAGAAAATGTTTGTTCGCCTATGTCCTATGGAAACTGAATAAAATCACAAAGAAAGAAACGGCACTCAAAGCGTATCATGACTATGTTGCTTCAATCCTAAGGTATGGTATTCTGCTTTTGGGTAACTCGGTTAAAATAAATAAAGCATTAATATCTCAAAAGCAATGTATTCGAGCAATAGCTGATGTTGATTCGTGGACAACCTGCAAGCCTTTGTTTAAAAGTATGAAACTTCTAACCGTTCCAAGTCTGTATATTTACGAAACAGCGTTTTTGTTAAAATGCGTCCGGAATGTTTTGTTAAAAAATGTTTAAAAAAAGAGATCTTGTGTTTTAATGCTAGATTTCCATATAAATTATGTCTTCCGAATGTTAAAATCGAAATATGTAGCAGAAATTGCCTCATTATGTGTATAAAAATTTCAATAAATTACCGGAAATAATAAAACCCTTGCCACTAAATGAATTTAAATACATTTTTCGCCGATGTCTGATTGATCAATGTATTTATGATAAAAAATATTTTTTTAATAGTAAATTTGACATTTATTTATTTATTACAAAAGACATACACCACTATTACAGAATAATTTTCTAATGCAGCAGTGTAGTGAAACAAAACAAATCATTTTATTTATCTATATACATAATACAGCCAAAGTTACTTTTGTAAACTCATTCAGGGAAACAGTGAACAAATCGATAATCTCCGCGACGTCGTTTAGCAGGCGCAAGGCGCGCGTGAGCGGCGCCTCGCTCAGCAGGTTGGTGCGTGCCGCCGGCACCGCCAGCAGCGGCGACCGGCGCCGGCGCCGCGCGTGCCCTTCCACTGCGTACAGCCCCACCTGGCTCAACACTCCAGGGTTTTGAACCCTACCCCGCAACAATTTAAGTACATATGTCGCTATTGCCAACTCATTCTCGCTCCGATCGCCACGCGGTTCGGACGTGCAAGACCCAGCTCTCCGTTGATCGGTCCCTTCCCGCCATTCCGCGGCGCTCAGTTTACTGACGTCACAGTCTAGCGTGTTGGCTCCGTGCTACGGTTTCCTAAGTCTTTCTACTCCGTCTGAGTGCTTTCGAAGTGCGATTTTTCTTTGCGACTAAGCCTCTTAGTCTTCAAAGTGCTGTGCTAAGTTGTGTTGTGCTTGTGCTGAGTGCAGTGTTGTGCCCGGCGTAAGTAGCCTGGTTTCAGTGCAAAGGATACTTAACGGTGACAACGAATTTGTACTGAACCAGTCCTTTTTATTGTTATTTATTTCTCTTCTCTATTTTATTTATTTTTCTCCTATTTTCATATTTATTTCTATCATATTTGTGTTTTTTCGTGTGTATTTGTCCTTTCTGTCGGTAAAGGTTGACCCTAACGCGGTCAACTCTTTACCTGCGTACCCTTTTTTAGGTTTCTAGGTAGCGGCCTTCGGCGTACTACGGTTAGTTTTAAGTTATTCTCCCCAGCCCCCCTACCGCTGGTAGGGAGGTTTGCCGCTAGGGTTCGCTAGGTTTTTATTTAGGAATCCTAGGCATTTGTTATATATTATAGGCATACATTATATATTTATATATTACATTCTATAATTCCAAGTCCTCCAATGGACCTTGTCAATATTCTTAAGTCGTTCGCCCAGGCGCTCGCCGCGTCCGGCGTAAGCATACCCGCTGACGCACTAACGCAGGCCTTACAGGCATCTATCGCGTCCCCGGCCCCTCAGGCCTCAACCCCGGCCCCTCAGGCCTCCAACGTCGAGACCCCTCAGGTCTTAAGCTCTCCCGCGTCTCCCGCCTCGTCCGAGATGGACTGCGAACCTTAACCGGCTCTCCTGAGCCTGCGTTTCAACTCGTCGCCAAGCGCTCCAAGAAGCGCTCTAAGAAAGCTTCGGTATCTTCAATACCCGAGCCCTCCCCGGTGTCTTCAACACCAGCCCCCGCGCCGTTAAAATCGCCCGTAGTAACCGCGTCTCCGTCGGTCACATCGAAGCCAGCGACGCGCTGCGCTCCCGTCCCGCCGAAACCTCAGCTCCCTCCGCCCGTCTTCCTGCGTGAAAAAGCGCGCTGGACCGCTGTTTCAAACTTGTGCAAAGTGCACAAAATTAATTATTTAAAAGCCGCCAACGCTGGCGATACAATCAAGATTCAAATAGCGACCGTCGACGACTTCCGCTCGTTTACCAGGTTACTCGGATTAAACCAAATCGCGTATCACACCTACGCCCTCCCGGAGGAGCGTAAGATCCGCGCAGTACTACGGGGCGTCCCGTTCGAACTCAGCAACGAAGACATCCTCGATGACCTTAAGTCTCAGGGTTTCCCGGTCACAGCAGTGCACAAGATGCACTCCAACCGCGGTAGGCGTTTTCCCTTAGCGTTGGTAATCCTGTCGAATACTCCCAACTCGAGGGAGATCTTTAGAGAGGCTCGCACAATTTGCGGACTCTCAAATATCTCCGTCGAGCGTCCCAACCCCCGTGGTCACCCTGGGCAGTGCCACCGCTGCCAGCTCTATGGCCACGCAGCGGCTAACTGTTCAGCTCCCCCCAGGTGCGTAAAGTGCCTGGATCCTCACTTCACTAAGGAGTGCACTCGCACTCCCGAATCCACTTCCCCCCCTGCCTGTGTGCTGTGCGGCCAGTCCGGCCACACAGCTAACTACAGGGGTTGCCCGCGCGCTCCGCGCTCCACCACCAAGAGGGTCGCGCCTAAACCGGCGCCGCCGCTCACTCCTGCCAACTTCCCGCCGCTGCGCAACCGGGGTCCCCCGGAAGCAAAGCCCGTTCAGCCGACACCTACTCCGGCTCTGTCTTGGAGGCAGCGTCCGGCCGTTCCACCTGCACCTTCCCGACCTATCCCAGCTCCCGTAGCTCCCGTAGGGTCGCGTCCTTCTCCGTCTTCCGCACCTCAGTCGTCGTTGGCTGAGGACATGAAGACCGTATTCGACGTTATTCAAAACGTCGATATTAACGAAATTTCCGTGCTCGCACGCAAACTGCGAGCCGCCCGCTCTCCTCAAGAGCGTTTATTTGCTTTAGCCGAGCATCACTCGCTCCTAAGTTCGTTGTAAATTCTTTTATAATTTTTAAATTCGTAAATAATAAATTATAATGTCTAGACCCGCGAATCCCGCGTCCAGTCGTATTAAACCCAAGGGCTTATCCCTAGTATCTTTTAACGCTCGTAGCCTTAATACCAACCTTCCCGAGATTAAACTGTTCCTTCAGAACAAAGAACCTGACTTATTCCTTCTCCAGGAGACATGGCTTACTCCAAACCGCTCCAGGGGATTCGCTATACCTAAGTACGCGTTTATTCGTAACGATAGGCCCAACTCTGACGGTTTCGGCGGCACCGCTATATATTACAAAAGAGGCTTCCACTGCTGTCCTCTCCCTACCCCTCCTCTCCTCAACATGGAAGCCACTGTGTGTAGATTGGCTATGACTGGTCATCCGACCATCATCATAGCTTCAATCTACATACCTAGTGGTACCAGACCAATCCGCAGCGACTTTGAGGCCATTCTCGCACTCGGCCATTCAGTCATTATGTTCGGAGACTTTAACTCCAAACATACTGACTGGACGTGCCTATCGACTAACACCAGCGGTATCGCTCTCCTCGACATCACTAACTCCCTTGACCTAGATGTCATATCCCCCGTCACTCCCACTCACTATCCCAACAACCCGTCCTACTCTCCTGACATCCTCGACTTTGCAATTATCAAGCGTATCAATCTTGACCTAAGGTCTATCGAACCGCTCGATGACCTAGGCTCTGACCATCGCCCCGTTTCCCTCGTGCTAGGACCGCCGAACGATAACGTCTCATCTCCTAAGACCTTTACCAATTGGAAAGGTTTTAAAAATACGTTAGTTTCAGCCTTAGAGGCTCCGAACTCTCCACTCGCGATCTCTCCCGAACAATTAGATAGCCCGGATAAAATCGATTCATTAGTAAATTCTCTCACTGATGCTATCAACTCAGCCATCAGTGACAACGAAAAGGTTGCTAAGCACGGCAAACCCACGCTTCCCTTAGCCGTTAGCAATCTTATTAAAGCTAAAAACGCGGCTCTCCGGAGAGCCAAGAAATATCCCACGCCCGCCTATAGAACAGCTGCGAATCAGCTTCAACGTAAAGTTAAGTCTTGCCTCGCGGAACTCCGAGACGCTCAGATGAACGATCTCATTGCGAATATCTCTCCGTCCCACCAAGCGTACTATAGCATGGCCCGAGCCTTACGCGTAGACACCGTCTCTCACGTTCCTCCTCTCACTCGTCCCGATGGCACTACTGCCTTCGAAGTCGAAGAGAAAGCCGAATGCTTCGCCGACAGCATTGCCGCACAATGCTCGCCCAGCACGCAACCTGTTGATCCCTCGCACATCCAGGCGGTGGAGGACGAAGTCCTTCGCAGAGACTCTCTCCCCATCACCGCAGACCCTGTCACAGTCTCTAATGACGAAATCTTGCTTCTCATTAGAAATCAAAAGTCCAAAAAGGCTCCGGGTGCGGATGGAATCTCCAACCACGCACTTAAGCACCTACCTCAACAGATGCTTACCTTGTTAGCTATCATTTTCAATGCCTGCTTCGACCATAGCTACTTTCCAAAAGCTTGGAAAGAAGCGACAGTCATAGGCATTCCCAAGCCGGGCAAACCTCTGAACGTCCCGGCTAATCACAGACCCATCAGCCTCCTCAAGGCAATGTCTAAACTTCTCGAGAGAGTCATACTCTCTCGAATGCGGAACCATCTGTTTCCAACGGATGGCGATCCTCTCATTATTCCCCATCAGTTCGGCTTTCGCGCTAAACACTCCTGCCCTCAGCAAGTCCACCGAATCGTCGAGTATATACTTGACGGTTTCTATCCGCGTCGTTATAAAACAGTCGCGGTTTTCTTTGACGTAGCCAAGGCTTTCGATAAAGTCTGGCACAGCGGTCTCGTTTATAAACTCTACAAGATAGGCTTACCGGATCGCCTAGTCAGGTTAATAGCGTCGTTTCTCAAAGACCGTACGTTTCGATTTAAACACGAAGGCACGCTTTCTGCACCTCGTCCCATAAAGGCTGGAGTCCCTCAAGGCTCAGTCCTCGCCCCTCTGCTGTACACCGTGTACACCAACGACATTCCCATCCCGCCGAAAGGCGTCGAACTCGCCCTCTTCGCTGACGACACCGCACTCTATACTAAAGGCCACGGTGTTCGGCGCCTTGTAACCAGACTCCAAAAGGCCGTAAACGCCCTTGGTGCATGGTTTCAAGAATGGCGCATCGATGTGAACCCTGAAAAGAGTTCTGCGATGCGCTTCGACCACAAACGCCGTCGTCCCGATGGCGATCCCCACGTTCGAATGTTAGGCATTCCCATCCCCTGGAAGCGCAGTACTAAATACTTAGGCGTCACATTAGATCCGACGCTTTCTTTCAAGCCACACGTTGAAAGAGTTTCGAAACTCGCTCGTCACTATTTAGTCCGCCTAAATAGCATGTTAGGTAGAAAAAGTAAAATGTCCTTCAGAAACAAACGTACACTTTACAAGGTCTGCGTTAGACCCGTCATGACGTATGCCTCGCCAATCTTTGCCCACGCCAAACCCTCCCTCCTGCACAAACTGCAGGTAGTTCAAAACCTCTTTTGCCGCCGGGCCACAGGCGCACCGTGGTACGTGCGTAACGCGGACTTGCATAGAGATCTTGAACTGCCTACAGTACAACAATATCTCAAAACACTCTCTGAAGCGTTCTTCAAACGCTCCGAAACCCATCCCAATCCTCTAGTTCGTGATTCTGTCTCATATGCTACTCCTGTGTTAGACTCGAAGTTCAAAGTCGCTAGGCCTAGAAATGCGCAAGCGTACTCATCCACCAGACTGTCACGCGATCTCGAGGCCCTTCTGGCCGCAAATTCTAATTCTAACGTGGATTCTAATTCTAACGTAAATCCTAATACTAACGTAAATGCGAGTTAATTCATTTTTATTTTGCAATTTTTTTAATTTTTGTTTAATTATTGATTTTCATTTTGAGCACCTTCAGTGCTATGTATTAACCTTCAGTGCTTTGAGCACCTTCAGTGCTATGTGATCCCAGCGGGTGACCCCTTCTGGGCCCCGCTAGCGCGGCCTCTTTCTCCAATTGGCCGTCGCTCCGATGAAGGCTGAGTGGCAAAAATGCACGAGCCGACAGGGGGTTTTTAGTGGGTATGGTCCTGGTAGGCGTCGGGACGAGTCCCACATAACTTCGGAATCGCGCCGGAGTATGCGTCAGAGCATTTTTATCCTCCTGCCCTTCCCGCGGAGGGGAACAAAAAAAAAAAAAAAAAAATTGCCAACATTCTCGCTCCGACCGCCGCCCAGTGCGGACGTGCAAGACCCCGTTCTCCGTTGTTTGGTCCCTTCCCGATATCCCGTGGCGCTCAGTCTACTGACGTCACAGTTTAGCGTGTTGGTTCCGTGCTACGGTTTTCAAGGTTTTTCTACTCCGTCTGAGTGCTTTCGAAGTGCGATTTTTCTTTGCGACTAAGCCCCTTAGTCTTCAAAGTGCTGTGCTAAGTAGTGTTGTGCTTGTGCTGAGTGCAGTGTTGTGCCCAGCGTAAGTAGTCTGGTTTCAGTGCAAAGGATACTTAACGGTGACAACGAATTTGTACTGAACCAGTCCTTTTTATTTTTATTTTATTTCTCTTCTCTATTTTATTTATTTTTCTTCTATTTTTCATATTTATTTTTATCATATCTGTGTGTTTTCGTGTGTATTTGTCCCTTCTGTCGGTAAAGGTTGACCCTAACGTGGTCAACTCTTTACCTGCGTACCCTTTTTTAGGTTTCTAGGTAGCGGCCTTCGGCGTACTACTGTTAATTTTAAGTTTTCCTCCCCAGCCCCCCTACCGCTGGTAGGGAGGTTAGCCGCTAGGATTTTGCTAGGTTTTTAGGAACTAGGCGTCTTTTATTATACTTATATTTATTAATATTACTGTCCCAACTCTCCCTTATGGATCCGCTAAGCGTTATTAACGCGTTCACCCAGGCACTTGCTGCGGTAGGCGTCTACATCCCGAATGACATCATAACGCAGGCCTTGCAGGCATCAATCGCGTCCCCGGCCCCTCAGGCCTCAACCCCGGCCCCTCAGGCCTCAACCCCGGCCCCTCAGGCCTCAAACCCGGCCCCTCAGGCCTCCAACGTCGAGACCCCTCAGGTCTACAGCTCTTCCTCGTCTCCCGCCTCGTCCGAGATGGACTGCGAATCGGTCGCATCCTCTCACGCGTCGCGTCGCAAGCGTACCGCTCCCGGGAGCGACTCCGAACCCGCGTCTGATACGTCGTCAGATGCCGTCACCTTAACCGGCTCTCCTGAGCCCGAGTTTCAACTTGTCGCCAAGCGCTCCAAGAAGCGCTCTAAGAAAGCTTCGGTATCTTCAATACCCGAGCCCTCCCCGGTGTCTTCAACACCAGCCCCCGCGCCGTTAAAATCGCTCGTAGTAACCGCGTCTCCGTCGGTCACATCGAAGCCAGCGACGCGCTGCGCTCCCGTCCCGCCGAAGCCTCAGCTCCCTCCGCCCGTATTCCTGCGTGAAAAAGCGCGCTGGACCGCGGTCTCAAACTTGTGCAGAGAGCACAAAATTAATTATTTAAAAGCCGCCAACGCTGGCGATACAATCAAAATTCAAGTAGCGACCGTCGACGACTTCCGCGCGTTTACCAGGCTACTCTCGCTAAATAAAATCGCGTATCACACCTACGCCCTCCCTGAGGAGCGTAAGATCCGCGCAGTTCTACGGGGCGTCCCGTTCGAACTCAGTAACGAAGACATTCTCGAGTATAAAATCGTAAATAAGTAAATTATAATGTCTAGACCCGCGAATCCCGCGTCCAGTCGTATTAAACCCAAGGGCTTATCCCTAGTATCTTTTAACGCTCGTAGCCTTAGCACTAACCTTCCCGAGATTAAACTGTTCCTTCAGAACAAAGAACCTGACTTATTCCTTCTCCAGGAGACATGGCTTACTCCAAACCGCTCCAGGGGATACGCTATTCCTAAGTACGCGTTTACTCGCAACGATAGGCCCAACTCCGACGGTTACGGCGGCACCGCTATATATTACAAAAGAGGCTTCCATTGCTGTCCTCTCCCTACCCCTCCTCTCCTCAACATGGAGGCCACTGTGTGTAGATTGGCTATGACTGGTCATCCGACCATCATCATAGCTTCAATCTACATACCTAGTGGCACCAGACCAATCCGCAGCGACTTCGAGGCCATTCTCGCCCTCGGCCATTCAGTCATTATGTTCGGAGACTTTAACTCCAAACATACTGACTGGACGTGCCTATCGACCAACACCAGCGGTATCGCTCTCCTCGACATCACTAACTCCCTTGACTTAGACGTCATATCCCCCATCACTCCCACTCACTATCCCAACAACCCGACCTATTCTCCTGACATCCTCGACTTTGCAATTATCAAGCGAATCAATCTTGATCTCAGGTCCATCGAACCGCTCGATGACCTAGGCTCCGACCATCGCCCCGTCTCCCTCGTGCTAGGCGCGCCTAACGACAACGTCACATCTCCTAAGACCTTTACCAACTGGAAAGGCTTTAAAAATACGTTAGTTTCAGCCTTAGAGGCACCGAACTCTCCGCTCGCGATTTCGCCCGACCAATTAGACAGCCCGATTAAAATAGATTCGATAGTCGATAATCTCACTGATGCTATCAACTCAGCCATCAGCGACAACGTAATCATTGCTAAGCAAGGCAAACCCGCGCTTCCCTTAGCCGTTAGCAATCTCATTAAAGCTAAGAACGCGGCTCTCCGGAGAGCCAAGAAATATCCCACGCCCGCATATAGAACAGCTGCGAATCAGCTTCAACGCAAAGTTAGGTCTCGCCTCGCGGAACTCCGTGACACTCAGTTTAGCGATCTCATGGAGAATATCTCCCCGTCCCACCAAGCGTATTATCGAATGGCCCGAGCTTTACGCGTAGACACCGCCTCTCACGTTCCTCCTCTCACTCGTCCCGACGGCACCATTGCCTTCGAAGTCGAACAGAAAGCCGAATACTTCGCCGACAGCATAGCGGCACAATGTTCGCCCAGCACGCAACCCGCGGATCCCTCCCACATCCAGGCGGTGGAGGACGAAGTTCTCCGCAGAGAATCTCTCCCTATCACCGACGACCCCGTCACAGTCTCTAATGATGAAATCTTGCTTCTCATTAGAAAGCAAAAGTCCAAAAAGGCTCCGGGTGCGGATGGAATTTCCAACCACGCACTTAAGCACCTGCCACAGCAGGTGCTTACCTTGTTAGCTATCATCTTCAATGCCTGCTTCGACCATAGCTACTTTCCAAAAGCCTGGAAAGAAGCGACAGTCATAGGCATTCCCAAGCCGGGTAAACCTCTGAACATCCCGGCTAATCACAGACCCATCAGCCTCCTCAAGGCAATGTCTAAACTTCTCGAAAGAGTCATACTCTCTCGAATGCGGAACCATCTGTTTCCAACGGATGGCGACCCTCTCATTATTCCCCACCAGTTCGGCTTTCGCGCTAAGCACTCCTGCCCTCAGCAAGTCCATCGAATCGTCGAGTACATTCTCGAAGGATTCTATCCGCATCGTAAAAAATCAATCGCGGTTCTCTTTGACGTAGCCAAGGCATTCGACAAAGTCTGGCACAGCGGTCTCGTTTTTAAACTCTATAAAATAGGCTTACCGGTTCGCCTAGTCAGATTAATCGCGTCGTTTCTTAAAGACCGTACGTTTCGATTCAAACATGAAGGCACGCTCTCCGCGCCTCGTCCCATAAAGGCTGGAGTCCCGCAAGGCTCAGTCCTCGCCCCTCTGCTGTACACCGTGTACACTAATGACATGCCCATCCCGCCGAAAGGCGTCGAACTCGCCCTCTTTGCAGACGATACCGCCCTTTACACTAAAGGTAAAAGGATCCCGTATAACATCACCAGACTCCAAAAGGCCGTAAACGCTCTCGGTGTTTGGTTTCAAAAATGGCGTATCGATGTCAACCCAGAAAAGAGTTCTGCCATTCTATTCGACCACAAACGTCGTAATCGCCGCAACGATCCCCACATTCGAATGTTAGGTATTCCCATCCCCTGGAAGCGCAGTATCAAATACTTAGGCGTCACCTTAGATCAGACGCTTTCTTTCAAGCCACACGTCGATAGAGTAACGAAACTCGCGCGTTTCTACTTAAGCCGCTTAAATAGTATGATAGGTAGAAAAAGTAAAATGTCTTTTAGAAATAAACGTACGCTTTATAAGGTCTGCGTTAGACCCGTCATGTCATATGCTTCGCCAGTCTTTGCCCACGCCAATCCCTCCGTCCTGTATAAGCTGCAGGTGGTTCAAAATCTCTTCTGCCGCAGGGCCACAGACGCACCTTGGTATGTGCGCAACGCGGACCTGCACAGAGATCTTGAACTACCTACAGTGCAACAGCACCTCAAAACACTCTCAGAATCGTTCTTCAAACGCGCCGAATCCCATCCCAATCATCTTGTTCGAGATTCAGTCTCATATACTGCTCCTGTGTTAGATTCGAAATTCAAAGTCGCTAGGCCGAGAAACGCGCACACGGGCGAACCTACGCAGTTAACTTTAGCTCTCGAAGCCCTTCAGGCCGCAAATCCTAATTCTAACGTAAATTCTAATTCTAACGTAAATCCGAATTAATGCAATTTTTATTTTTCATTTTTAATGTTTTTATTTTTACTTTTCATTTTTGAGCACCTTCAGTGCTATGTGAATCTCAGCGGGTGACCCCTTAAGGGCCCCGCTGGCGCGGCCTCTTTCTCCAATTGGCCGTCGCTCAGATGAAGGCTGAGTGGCAAAAATGCACGAGCCGACAGGGGGTTTTTTAGTGGGTATGGTTCTGGTAGGCGTCGGGACGAGTCCCACATAACTCCGATCGCGCGCGCGGAGTATGCGTCAGAGCATTTTTTATGTCCTCCTGCCCTTCCCGTGGAGGGGAACCAAAAAAAAAAAAAAAAAAATATTGCCAACTCCCTTCTGACCTCTAACTTATTGTATCCAACCATGCCCAAGACAAACAAGGTCGGGTACATCAGAGGGTAACAAGGATATACTCCATATAGTTTTAAATAAAGAAATCTTATAAATTTATTTTGGATACGCTCCAACATGAAGCTATATTTACTATATTTAGCTTCATGAGGAGCCCAGACAACCGCATTGTTCTCCAGGTGACTGCGAACCAAAGCCTCATACAAGGCCCGTATTGCGGTGATATTGGTAAACTCTCGAGCCTGTCTTAGTAAGAAGCCCAGGTTGCGATACGCTTTCTTGCAAACGAGCTCTATATGTTTACGGAAGTGTAGATCTGCTGTAATATTAAGTCCCAAGTCCTTGACTTCCGTAACCCGCTGCATCGGCGTCCCGTCCACGAGGTATATATAGATGGTGTCGCGGGGCTCGCGCTCGACTCAGACTAATTACGGCACACTTTGACACGTTGAAAAACAACTTATTTTCGCGACTCCACTTCTCTACGGCTTCTATATCGGCCTGGAGGCGGTGATGGTCCGGATCGCTCGTCACCTCCATCACTAGCTTGAGATCATCAGCAAAGAGCTGGCAAACAGAACTGGTGACCACTTCAGGCAAGTCATTAATCATAATGATAAATAGCAGGGGGCCCAGATTGCTGCTCTGACTCACACCCGACCTTGTGAAATAAGGTTCTGATATGCTACCACCACAGTCCACATACTGACGCCTATCTTTCAAATAGTCAGCAAAGAACTTAAGTGTATGTGGAGTGCACCCCACTCGTCCCAGTTTTTTAAGGAGTACGTCATTGTCCACCGTGTCAAAGGCTTTCCTGAAATCGAAATATACTACATCTACCTGTCTACCTGCATCCACCGAGGGCACGACATGGGACAGCATATGCAGCAGGTTGCCGGCGGTGCTGCGGCCCGGGCGAAACCCGTGCTGCATGTCTGACAGCTGCGAGCTCACCTGAGCATACAGCGAGTGTTGTACCGTGCTCTCGAGCACCTTTGCCAATGCACATAATACGGCTACAGGTCTGTAATCACTGGCCTCAGCTCCCCCTTTCCCTTTCAGTACTGGCACTACTCTACTAAGTTTCCACTGCTGCGGAAACGTGGAACGCTCCAAACAGAGATTAAAGATATAGTGCAATGGAATTTCTAGCAAAAACCTACAATCCCTCAGCAGGTACGGTGGAATGCCATCAGGGCCGGCTGAACGCTTCGCAGGCAGTTTGGCAAGCGCACGGCACACGTCCACGCGGGACAGAGCGGCGACATGTGCACGCGCCGCGCCCCCCTTGCCTGCCACCGCGCTCGCCTCGTTCACGTTCATCTCAGCAGGAAGTGGATTGTACACAGAGTGAAAGTAGTCTGCGAACAATTTCGCACACTGCGATTTCGTTAGTGCTCGTCTATCTTTCATTAGCCTAATACTATTTAAATTACCCCTTTTTGACCTAATATAATTCCAAAAGGCTCTTAGATCCTTAGCTAAATTCTTCTGAACTATTTGGCAATGTTTGTCATGCGCCCTCATTGTTGCAGTTTTTACTCGTACCCTTATTTTACTAAACCCCTGATAGTCTGTTTCGGATCTGGTTCGTTTGTATTGCTTATGTAGCTTGTATTTCAGTTTAATATCGCTAATGATCTCGGACGTGTAATACTCAGGATAAGAATATCTTGAGCCTACAGTCTTTAGCTTTTTAATTGGAACTCAACTGTCTATGATTTTAGTAATTTCACTATAAAAATATTCTAAAGCTAAGCTAGGTATTTTAATATTATAAAGTTCGGACCAATCTATTAACATAATTTGTTCGTATAAAAAAGGAAAATTAGCTTTACAGAAATTCCACTGTTTAGTAGGTAGAGAGTTAGCCGCTACTTCGGAAACAGTAGCCGTATTATATTCGAGTGTGGCAACAGCTTCGGCGCTCACCGTCACGCTCACTGAGAGGGGAGGGGGTGATAGGTGTCTATCGGTAACACCGCTTCATCTGCTTCCCAGACGCGCACCTTGTTTACGCCACTTAAAACCAGATCGAGTTTTCTGTCACTACGATTCGGAACCTCGTTTCCCTGGGTGAGCTCACAAAACGTTAAATAATAAACGTTAAATAATCAGTACGGTCACATCGAAGAATATGACATCCAACCGGCACAAATTCAGTGTTTGAAATAGATTCGTTACAACCAGTTTCTGTAAAAGCAAATAATTCAAAACCAGAAAATTCAATGAAGGATAAGGTTTGAAACGTTTTTGTCCGGATTCCTCTAACATTTTGATAAAAAAGCAGGATATCATTGGCATTTTTAGGACGTAACCCCGGAACGCTTTTCTTCAGTCTTTCCGCTTTTTCGAAACCAGACCCATTCGCCAAATTCTACGTTGACAGTCCAAGCCGCTGGGTCGCATAGCCTATCATAAATGCTTTCTGGCACTGAAATAATAAAGGAAGAATAATCCCTTTCGGTTTCAAATTTTATTTTATCCACCTTAATATCTTCCTTCTTTATTACCAATTTAAGGATATGCTCTGTTATTTCTGCTTCTTTAGTATTTTTCTGCACACGCCAGATATGCAAAAAAATTTTACGCTCCATACCCTTAATTGAACTTTCCTTTAAATTTCCTTTTTTAATTTCAGAATATCTCTTTTCCCGATTTTGTGCAATATTCCAATCTTTTTCCATTTCTTTAGATTTCATCTTACCTCCATCTAATACGATATCACCTGAAAAATTCGCTCGTTTAGTGGCCTCCGGCGCCCACACTTCGGACTGTTCGCGTGACTCATCGCTGTTTGCTTCGACTGATAACGGCTGGACCGGTTTATTAGAAGTCGCTTGCGCCCCCGACGGATGTTTTGTTACCACTTTGATTTGCTTTTGGCGGGACGTACTAGATGCATATGATGACGTCTTCGCAGATAATTGAAGCTTATCTTCCTGTAATAGCTCGGATATACGCTTATCTTTATAGGTTAAACTCTGCTTTAGTTCCCATATTTCCTGCGACATGGTCTGTATTATTTCATTGAGCAATCGCACATCCTGCCTTAGAGGTACTATTTCCGCGCATTGGGTTCTTAGAGCCAATAATTCATCCCGAATTTCAGCCAGTAGGTCATTACTAGTGCAGTTGCATGATTTTTTTCGGCCCCTGCGATCCATATTAATGTTAGTGTTAGTAATTTCCTCATCCAAAGTAGTGTTTGCCTCCGTAATAAAGGTAGTATCCCATCCAGTTAATGATTTCCTGACTGGGGTATGGGTATTACTAGTTTTTGGTCTAGTGCTGGTGCATTCTGGGCAAGACCAGTTGTTCCTGATTTCCGGAGTAAGTGACTCGAATATAGATTGTGTTATATTTACGCATTGTGGATCATAAAGAGCCTTACAAGCACTGCATTCTAAGAAGTTCAATGTTAATATTTTCTTCTTACAAGCATTGCAAGTAGTATCTGCCAACTCCGACATTATAATTTCATAATATTCAATATTAAATAATAATGCTCTCTAATAAGGAATGAGTGGTGTAGTAAGGAGAGATGTGGTGATTATAATTATAAATAATAATACAATATTTGAAAATATAGAACAGTCAAAGATTTCAAACATGGGATGCAATATGTAGGAAAATAAAATTGATCATTGATGGCTGTGATTACCTATAGTAAAAAAAATCTTGTCCTTTTGCCACCACAATGTAAAAAATGTTCATTCAAGTGCAAATAAATGTAAACATATCACTTTTGAGGCTATCATTAAAAAAGGTACAATTCCATACTATTTCCACAAAAATGACTAATAGTAACATAGAAAATAATAAATCAATTTTTTTAGTAAATAAAGTTAACGTAGATAATAAGAATGCAAAACCACTTAAAATATTTCATCAAAATATAGCAGGGCTTTTGTCAAAAACTAACCTTCTGGTCATCACCATAACCGAAATACGAAATCAAAATAATATGCTAATAGTACTTTGCTCATCAGAGACTTTTGATAATGCAATTTATCAGAATCATATAAAACTTTCTGAATATAAACTTGCGGCAAAGTATTGCAGACAGGATGGTAAAAAGCGTGGCGGTACAAAGAACTTAATATGGTAAGTAGTTTCGCTCAAGATAAACTTTTTGAATGTTGCGGTATTAAAATTCTCGGTTGTATATAATTATATGTACGAGGGCGGATTGAAAAGTTCGCGGCCTAACATAGATAGCGTTGTTATATAAAACTACCCTCATATGAAACCTAGACTCTTTGTCAGTCTCTGAGATACATGCGTAATTATTTATTTTATTGAACATTAAGTGAGAGTAAGTTTCATTAATTTTGAAAATGGATAGTTTAGAGCACCATGCCGTGGACAAATACCTCCACAAGAAACACTTAACTCCAAAGCAGATTCATGAAGATATGGTGGCTACTTTAGGAACATCTGCTCCATCGTATAAAATGATAAAAAAGTGGACAGCTGAATTTCAACGTGAACGAGAGAGCATCAAAGATGACCCCCGCTCTGGACGGCCTTCTACACCTACGACTTCGGAAAACATCAAAAAAATATGTGATGTCATCATGGGAGACAGAAGATTGAAAGTATCTGAGATATCTGAAGCTCTAGGGATTTCATATGAACGTACACAAAACATGATCGTTAACGAGTTAGGGTTCCACAAGGTGTCTGCAAGATGAGTTTCACGGCTCCTTTCAGTTGAACCGAAACGAACTCGGCTCACATTTCTAAAGACTGTTAAGAGCTTTTTCAAGCTGATTCAAACGAATTTTTGGCAAGGTTTGTTACTTTGAACAAAACATGGGTTCATCACTATACTCCTGAATTCAAACAACAATCCAAACAATGGAAGAGACCCGGATCTCCGACCCCCAAGAAAGCCAAGGTGTGTTTTTGTGTACACAAGGTAATGGCATATTTAACTAAGGGCCTAACTTGTCACTTTTGAACCTTAAAATTTTGCAATTTGAATGCACGAATGTACTAAGTGGCCGGGTATAAGTATTCTAGTAGAGAAACAGGTACTTACAAAAAAAATATTAGATATTTATTAAGTACCACAGAATACCGATTCAAAATATTTTGTGCAGGTTAGAACATAAAGTAATACCTATTATTAAAAAGGAAATCAATAAAACATTGCATAGTAGGTAATCATTTATTAAAGTTTTGTTCTACAACATTTAAATAATTATTGAGAATATTATAGTACTCATTAAATCAGTCTCTCATATTAAAGAAAGTATTTATTCAAGTAAAAAATTAGTAAGTAATTAGTCTTATAACAAAGGTAGGTTAATAATAATCAGACTTTTGTTTTAAATACTCCTAAATTTTAGAAACTCCATGTTTAGGCCTATCATCATCCTATTAATAGTAACATTGAAGATGCTCGAGTAGAGGTATTTCTTTTACAGCTCTCCGATCATGATACTTCACAAATGCTAAGTGAAATGAAATGAAATATTTATTTCTCAACATTGACAATTACTTGTTCTTATTGATGTCAAATAAAATGATTCTACAACCAGTTCGAAAAAACCTTCTTGAAGAAGAACTGGCAAGAAACTTCACGGGTATATTTTTTTCAAAATAAATTTACAGAGTCTCTTTATGTCTATACAAAATTACGTGTCTGTGTAGATAAATTACCAGAAGTTCCAGAAACTTGTTATAAATTTGTAAGGGATTATTCAGAGGACAATTTAATAAAATTTCAAGACTGTATGTAAAATTTCTGTAATATATATATAAAGACCAAATATAATATATAAACCAACCAAAACCAAAAAAGACCAAAAAATATATAAAGACCAAAACATTAATACAGCAATGACATTATTTATGACATTTTAAATATATTTTACAATTTTTGCTTTGCGATCAAACGCATTAAAATATCTAGTAAATATAAAAAACCAAAGTGAATCACAAAAGGTTTAAAAAAATGTGGTAAGACCAAAAGATTTTATAAATATAAATGTGCTTTTAATGTGCTATAAACTTAATTATGAGAATTATTAACTAAAAGTAAAGGTAAAATGTTTTGGAAACTAAATAATTAAAGTTTAAACTTTTATGAGAACCACACTGAGGAAATCCTCGAAGGCAGAAAGCTAATAAAAGATCCACTGGAAATTGCTAAAGAATTTAATAATTACTTAATTAATTTGGCCAATTAGTACTTCAAATGTTCGTCACAACATGAATGCAATACGGTTCAGCTTAAAATGGACGCTCTTCGCTTCAGATGAAGGCTGTGAAGCAAAAGATTGCCAGAGTCATTCAGGAGGTTGTTTTAGTGGGTAGTGGCTCTGGTAGGCTCGGAGCGAGCCCCACATAACCTCGATAATAGGTTATTTTGCTTGACTTTCTTCAATTTATAAAGTATCGGATTATTTTGTTTGTATCAAGTACAAGTTTGCTAGCTCAGGTTAGTAATAATTTAAAGAAAAATATCTAAGTAAGTATTACAATTCAATTGTTTATGGTAGTACGGGTTTACTAAATAACGTAAGAATGCCACGAAAGAGATCCAACCTCTCTCGGTGCAGCAGAAATGCTACAAGGATGAGATTAGTTCGATCACAGGAATCTGAAGAAGATCGTGAGGCAAGACTCACTGCATCTCAGCAACATCAGGCCAGGTTTCGTGCTGCAGAAGCTTCGACTCAGCGAGAATCTCGATTTGAACTCATCAAATCGTTTTCGAATGATGACCACTAGAATTAAGGAAAACATTTGCATTTGACATTAAATATGCGAATTCAAATTAGACACAACGAAAATGCTCAAGACTTTTCAGACTTGCTTCTTCAGATCGGTAACGGTGTGTTTCCACAGGAACAAGAAAAAGTTGTTCTTAATGAAAATCTGTGCTTCAAAGTTTCATTAATGCGAGACCTCATATCATCTGTGTATGGAAACGCAACACAAATACCAACTTGCGAAAATTCCTGGCTTTGCGAAAGAGCTATTTTGACCAAGCAGCAGCAATAAACGCTGAAATTTTTGATCTTTGTTCCGGGGGATAATGTAGAGGATATCTCCATTAACAGAGTTATGGAAAAAGAAGAATAATCCAGCTACCCTCTGTGCCCCTGGACTACTAGCTCACCAAATACAATTAAAAGTCTGCGTACCCATAATGCACCTTTAGAGATTTAAGCCCGACAAAACTTTGCAACGGTACCAGATTAAAAATTACCAATTTACAACGAAATCTGATAGAAGCAGAGATTTTAACAGGGTGCGGAATAGGTGAAAGTGTTTTTATTCCTCGGATTCATCTCATTCCAAACAATTTTCCATTTAGTTGTAAACGAGTCCAGTTTCCAGTAAGCCTATGTTTCGCAATGACATTTAATAAATCCCAAGGTCAGTCGCTAAAAGTTGTGGGTGTAGATCTAAGCATTAGCTATTTTTCGCACGGTCCGTTATATGTGGCTCTGTCACGTGTTAGCAATCCTAGCAGCCTGTATGCATTCATCCCTGATGCCCGTACGTCTAATATCGTGTACAGAGAAGCATTACTGTAAAGCAGATCTCTTTAGCTACCCAAAATGAAGGTGTTTATGATCCAATATTAACCGAAAGTTATATTCAAAAAATGCTGCCCAAAGTCACTATTCCACGCGAACGAAGTCACGGGCAAAGCTAGTATTCATTATAGTGATTCAGATACCTCTCAACACGAGGCACCTAAAGAAAATTTATTGACGTCACTTTTCTGGCCACCCTGTATATGTATGTTTATTCTGGGTTCCCTCCCAGTTCGCTGTATGGTCGTCCATAACACAAGCTCTGCTTACTTTGGGGCCATACAGTTGGTGTGTTTGTCTGGGGATTTATGATATGATTGATAAATTCATAGCAGCTTCTTCCCACCGTGTTTGCGATATCATAACCTATTGTGACAAATCTTGAATTTATCAATATGTCCAGAAACAAATTGCCGGTCAACAGTATGGCTGATTCAAAACGAAGCAATGCCCACGAAATTGAACCATCGAAAAGGAAAAGAGAAGGAAAAAATGTTGATCGCCAGTTTTTTCTGCTGAATGGGGTATCAGTTCCCTTAAGAAACTAAAGTAGCATCATCACAGAGTGGTGCACTACCTAATGCTTACCAGAAGCTTTTGCGAGCAACGAGCGACTGAACACGGGACTCCGAAGACTTTTGCCTCACGACGACAACGACCTAGCGTACTTCGCGATCAAGACGAGAGACTTTCTAAGCACCACAACGGTAAAACTGTTAGGTCTTACAGCCCTGATTTGGTACGGTGTCACCTCTTCTTGTTCCCTAAATTTAAAGACCAGGGGATACAGTTTTCATCTCCAGCAGATGCGCTCACTACGTTCGAGAAGGCCGTTGAGGAAGTAACTGCTGCAGACTGGAAAATGTTCTTTGAAAATTGTTTCAGTCGCGTGTAACTTTGTATAGACTCTGGCTGAGAGATCTTTGAAACGATGTAATTTAAAAAATGTAACCTACAGAACATTTTTATTTTTTCTCAGAGTGTCCCACGTATCTGTATGTTTCTTGTATTGGTCGTACATTTTCTGAATGTGAAGATAATATTGACAACACCGGTAGCCTCTAACAGTATCTCAAATTTTTGATAAATTACGAAAAAAGCAAGCTGATTACTAATACAGCCTCCCTATATCTTGATTTTTTATTTGATTCCAGTCAGATGGTTTTGAAACTACCCGACGCCAGGCGTCAAAAAATACACAGCATTTTAACTGAATTTCGAACATTGCGTCATTGTATGTAATTACGTGAATTCGCAAAACTTATCGGATCATTAGTTACAGCCTGCCCAGCTTTTGACTATTAGTGGATCCACACGAAAATGATACAGCAATACAAATATTTATGAAAATAAAAAATAAAATCATTTTTTTTTTATTTAGTTAACAAATAACGTTTGCCCGTTTAAATGCATTTTTTACGTAAAATAAGCTGTTATAAGATTGTAAGTAAAGAGGGAATTACAAGTTTAACATAAATTCTGATTTTGTATCCGGCTTTTTTGCTTGAAAGCTGAATATTGACGTTGTTATTGTTATTGATTCCAATATAAAGTTATGCTTGCATTTTCCTGCCAGTCGGGTTTTATATTTTGTTTTTAGGAATACTTGTCTAATGTTTACTGATCACAGTTAGTTTAAGGCTCCGGGAAGGAAAAGGATAGTTTTTATCCCGGAAATTATCTCTTAACAGTGTGAAATGTGGGTTAAAAGTATCTGTGGTAGTTTTGTTATTTTTGAAGCTATAGGCATGAAATTTATATTTTAGGTTTTTCACCGAACACAGATATCAGCGTTTTTAGTAATGCCAACCTTAAAGGGCTTGAATGGGAGATGATAACCTGTAACGGAGTTTTTTTATTTTTAAATCCATGTTTTTTTGGTGGATAGTTTCACACCCAGGAAATTATCCCCGAGGAAGGTGAAATGAGAGCTGTCAGTTGTATGAGTTTTAGAGTACACGGACACCTAAAGAGCGATTAATTTTAGTAATTCAATAAGTTTTACCGACTGTATGATTGTACATAACCCGATTCCTCGGGTTTCGCGCGAAAGCTGAAAATTCATACCTCTCTTTTTTACCTTGAAAGGGTCGTTGTGAAGATCCGGCGACTGGGCGGCGGGTTTGGAGGCAAGATTACCCGATGCGCACGCGTGTCCACTGCCGCTGCGCTCGTCGCCAAGAAGCTAAACCTCGCGTGCCGCATGATCATGCCGCTTGACTCCTCCATGCAGGTCAATGGCATGCGCTCACCCGTCCAGTGCGAGTACGAGGTACGCCCGCTGCAGTACTCAAACTCACGCCCGAGTAACGGTGTCCAAAACTAGAACGTAGTCCTCTCATCTGAATGTTGAGGGTTACATTTGCTGAAACAAAAAAGTACCAAGTCTGTTTTTACTAAATCTTTCTAAATCTCAGGTGGGAGTGAATGACGAGGGAGAGATCCAGTACTTGGAAGCGGTGGCGGTGGCGGATGCCGGCTGCAGCGAGAACGAGGACCTGCTGGCAATGCTGGTGGAGGGCTTCCCCAACGGCTACGACAGCTCCATCATGAATCTGAAGTGCTTCAGAGTGTACACTGATAAACCTTCCAACATCAATGCGAGGGGACCGGGTGAGCGTTATTTTTATTTGTAAAATAATATTTATCACATTCGAGGTAATCACATTTACAGGAACGTCTACGTTTTTCTGATGGTATCTGGTATGATAATTTCCACCATGTCAGCGACAGTGTAAAATAACCTCTAAAATAACCAATTAATTTAACATTTTCATTCACTTTTACTTTCATTTAAAGGCACAGCGCAAGCGATCGCGACTATTGAGCACATAATGGAACACATAGCCTTTGAACTGAAGAAAGATCCTACTGAAATTCGACTCAAAAACATGAGGAAAACAAACAATGATTTGCCAGCGTTAATAGAAGACCTCAAGTCTAAAGCCGACTTTGCAAGCAGACATGCCGACATCGAAGCATACAACGCGTCTAATCGCTGGATGAAAAAGGCTATACAAATTAACGTGATGGAGTTCCCTCTTACGTACTATTTTAATTACACCACTTTGGTTTCTATATACCGAGGTGACGGCACCGTAACGGTTACCTCAGGCGGAGTGGACATGGGACAAGGCCTCAACACGAAAGTGGCTCAAGTGGTAGCTTATAACTTGAAAGTTCCGATAGAGAAAGTGTTGGTGTTGCCGGTGTACTCGTTCATATCACCACAGCACATGGGGTCCGGGGGCAGCGTCACCAGCGCCAGTGTGTGCTACGCCGCGATCAAGGCGTGCGAGCAGCTCAATGCGCGCATCACGCCCGTCCGGGAGGAACTGCCCGAGGCTTCATGGGAAGAAATAGTCGCAGCCGCGACCGCCAAGAATATAGACCTCACCGTGCGACACACGATCACCGCCACCGACCTCGACGTCTACAGCACGTTCGCCGTGGCCATGTCGGAGGTCACGCTCGACGTGCTCACCGGGCGATTCACGCTTGAAAGAGTAGATATTTTGGAAGATGTCGGATTAAGTACCAATCCCAATATTGATATCGGGCAGGTAATTGATATTAGAGTTTTTAAAATACGTTTTGATTTAAGTTGAGGTTTACTTTTATGTCAACATTTCAGATCGAGGGAGCATACGTTCAAGGTGTAGGGTACCTGACCTGCGAGCATCTCGTTTACGATGAAGCTACGGGGAAGCTGCTGACAAATCGCGCTTTGCTCTACCACGTACCGCAGTGTCTGGACATCCCTGTCAAATTCAACATACATTTAAAACACGACTCCTATCTCAAGGGAGGCGTTTATGGATCCAAAGGTATGAGACTGATCACTAAGGAAACTAGAATGTTATATGCCATTTTTTGTGTGATCTCATTTAAGTGACTCAGTGCCTAGAATTACACTTTATTTTATTTATGCCCTGGCTTAAACATTTACTCGTAATTATTATTACTACAAGTATGTATAGAGGCCACACCCCCCCACCCCGAGAAGAGTCAATGAATGTTCTTGATAAATATGCCTTCATGTTTACTGAAATGTCGTTTTAATACTTCTAGAAGTCTTATAAGTTTAACAGAAGAATTTAATGTTTATTTTATAAATTTCAATCCGTAGCGTGTCAAAATGGAGTCAGCAGCCTTCAGTGATTCTCGGTAATATTCGTTCATAGAGTAAAACATTTTTATGAATATGACACTTTTTTACTATATTAAGATTATTGCAGAGAAGCAGTAGGCTGCTAAGAAAATGTAGGATCTATATATGTATGTAGGATCAATAAAAATTATAATATGCATCTTACTAATAAAATAAAATATTACTGTTTTGTAATAATTGCTTACTTTTAGATCGTTCACATGTATTATTATTTTTGTCGAACTTTGCTTATTACTGGTCTAATTAAATGAACCCAATGAGGAGACTCGGTTTGCAAATTGAAAAGTAAAACTTGGGATCTAAGTCATGCTTTATAAATGTGCTACAGAAACTTCTTCTCAACGCCATCTTTTGTAATCTCAAAAAGGATTTGTAGTGCGAAAGTGGCTGTGAACAGTCAGAATATTTAGTTCACTGGTATGAATTATTGAATCAAATTCAACAGTATAAGTTTTATTTATGACATCAATGACGAGTTAACTGATACATGTTCGCTAATTCTGGCATTTGAATAGCATTAGTCAAAATGTCATCTCCCAGGAACCAACTCTAGTTCAAATGGTTTTAATATATAATATTCAATGGAGCAATTAATTGTTTATAGAATTTGTGTTGAATAAACCTTGGTCACGATAGGCCCTGCGCTAAGCCAATCAGAAACACCACGTTAAACAATCACGATCCAATCACGATCACACTGCGTGACAGAATATACTCGTATGCATACCCGTCCAACTTTTAAAATAACGATAGATCATAAATGGTGATTCATGGGTAAAACATTAAAAGAAAATATTTTTGTAGATTATATTATTTTTGTAGATTATATTTATTTGTTATAATATGGCAAGTGTCTGCACCGTCTCTCAGTTCTATGAATAATGTTTGTGAACTGGAAATTGGAAAAAAATATTGTAAAACAAATGACATTGTGTTGGCTGCTCTAAACGTAGTAATGATAATTCGGGGTTTAAATAACCGTGATATTCTAAAACAATAAATATTTATAACATTTTAATTAAAAACGATACATTAATTTTAAATTAATTAAGTGCTTTGAATTACATTGTAATGAATGAGGCTAGCTGATCTATTTCAGGTGACACGTAAGACGATTATTTAAATAAACTATGTATTCACAATGTATGTGTATTCACAATGATTCCTAGCTGTAAGTTTTCCTGTAAAATAAGAATAAATAAAAAATAAACTTATTGGTATATTCAACACAGGACTACCAACTAATATGTAACCGCGTTCTTGCAGCGGTGGGCGAGATGGGGATCTGCACGGCGAACGGCATCACGCACTCGCTGCGGTACGCCGTGCAGGCGTCGCGCGCCGACTCGGGCGCAAGCGAGTGGATCAATATAAGTGAGTCATTTAACTAATAAAACAACATTCTCGCTCCGATCGCCCCTGGTACGGACGTGCAAGACCCCGTTCTCCGTTGATCGGTCCCTTCCCGATATTCCGTGGCGCTCAGTCTACTGACGTCACAGTTTAGCGTGTTGGTTCCGTGCTACGGTTTTCAAGGGTTTTCTACTCCCTCTGAGTGCTATCGAAGTGTGATTTTTCTTTGTGACTAAGCCCCTTAGTCTTCAAAGTGCTGTGCTAAGTTGTGGTGTGCTTGTGCTGAGTGCAAAGTTGTGCCCAGCGTAAGTAGTCTGGTTTCAGTACAAAGGATACTTAACGGTGACAACGAATTTGTACTGAACCAGTCCTTTTATTTTTATTTTATTTCTCTTCTCTATTTTAATTTATTTTTCTCCTATTTTCATATTTATTTTTATCATATCTGTGTATTTTCGTGTGTATTTGTCCTTTCTGTCGGTAAAGGTTGACCCTAACGCGGTCAACTCTTTACCTGCGTACCCTTTTATTTTACTTAAATATACATTCCTTAGTATTCATACCAATCCATCCCATGGATTCGCAAAGTGTAATTAACTTCGCGAAAGCGTTCGCCCAGGCGCTAGCCGCGTTGGGCGTCTCAATCTCTGACGAGGTATTCACGCTGGCCTTATCTGCGCTTAACGCGTCCCCGGCCCCTCAGGCCACCAACTCCCAGACCCCTCAGTTCTTTACCAGCCCTCCCGCTTCTCCCGTTCCATCCGATATGGACTGCGCGTCGGGCACGTCATCTCGCACGTCGCGGCGTAAGCGTACCGCTCCCGGGAGCGACTCCGGTTCCGAGGCCGCGTCCGAACCGTCGTCGGGCGCCGCTACTTTAACCGGCTCTCCTGAGCCCGCGTTTCAATTAGTCGCCAAACGCTCTAATAAGCGTTCGAAGAAAGCAACGGAGTCTTCAACACCCGCCCCCGCGCCCTTAATGTCACTACAAGTGACCGCGAATACGTCGGCTCCGTCGAAGCCAGCGCCGCGCTGCGCTCCCGTCCCACCGAAGCCTCAGCTCCCTGCGCCCGTCTTCCTCCACGAAAAAGCGCGCTGGACCGCGGTTTCTAACTTTTGCAAAGAGCACAAAATTAATTACTTAAAAGCCGCCAACGCTGGCGAATCAATTAAAATTCAGGTCGCGACCATCGACGATTTCCGGTCTTTTACTAGGCTTCTATCGATCAAACTAATCGCGTATCACACCTACGCCCTCCCGGAGGAGCGTAAGATCCGCGCAGTACTACGGGGCGTCCCGTTTGAACTCAGCAATGACGACATTCTCGAGGACCTTAAGTCTCAAGGCTTCCCGGCTGAAGCAGTGCACAAGATGCACTCTAACCGCGGTAGGCGTTTTCCACTAGCTTTAGTTATCCTCACAAACACTCCCAACTCGAGGAAGATCTTCAGAGAGGCTCGCACAATTAGCGGACTTTCGAATATCTCCGTCGAGCGTCCCAACCCCCGCGGCCACCCTGAGCAGTGCCACCGCTGCCAGCTCTATGGCCACGCAGCGGCAAACTGCTCAGCTCCCCCCAGGTGAGTTAAGTGCCTGGACCCACACATCACAAAAGAGTGCACTCGCACTCCCGAATCCACTTCCCCCCTGCCTGTGTGCTGTGCGGCCAGTCTGGCCACACAGCTAACTACAGTGGTTGCCCGCACGCTCCGCGCTCTTCAGCTAAGAGGGCTGCGCCTAAACCGGCGCCGCCGCTCACTCCCGCTAACTTCCCGCCGCTGCGCAACCGGGTTCCCCCAGAAGCAAAGCCCGTGCAGCTGACGCCTACTACGGCTCTGTCCTGCAGACAGCGTCCGGCCGCTCCATCTGCACCTTCCCGTCCTATCCCAGCTCCCATAGCTCCCGTAGGCCTGCGTCCCGCTCCGTCGTCTCCACCTCAGTCGTCGTTGGCTGAGGACATGAAGACCGTGTTTGACGTCATTCAAAACGTCGACATTAAGGAAATCTCCGTACTCGCACGCAAACTGCGAGCCGCCCGCTCTTTTCAAGAGCATTTATTTGCGTTTATAAATTTCGTATAAACTTTATAAATAATTATAATGTCTAGACCCGCAAATCCCGCGTCCTGTCGTATCAAACCCAAGGGCTAATCCCTAGTTTCCTTTAACGTTCGTAGCCTTAATACTAACATTCCTGAGCTCAAACTGTTCCTTCAGAACAACGAGCCAGACTTATTGCTTCTTCAAGAGACGTGGCTAACTCCAAACCGCTCCAGGGGATTTGCTATTCCCAAGTACGCGTTTATCCGTAACGACAGGCCCAACTCCGGCGGTTTCGGCGGCACTGCTATTTATTACAAAAGAGGATTCCATTGCTGTCCTCTCCCTGCCCCTCCTCTCCTCGACATGGAAGCCACTGTGTGTAGATTGGCTATGACTGGTCATCCTACCATCATCATAGCTTCAATCTACATACCTAGTGGCACCAGACCAATCCGCAGTGACTTTGAGGCCATTCTCGCCCTCGGCCTTTCAGTCATTATGTTCGGAGACTTTAACTCCAAACACACTGACTGGACGTACCTATCAACCAAACCCAACGGTATCGCTCTCCTCAACATCACAAATTCACTCGACTTAGATGTCATCTCTCCCATCACTCCCATTCACTATCCCGACAACCCAAACTACTCTCCTGACATCCTCGATTATGCAATCGTCAAGCGAATCAACCTCGACCTCAGGTCTATCGAACCGCTCGATGACTTAGGCTCTGACCACCGCCCCGTCTCCCTCGTGCTAGGTGCGCCTAACAATAACGTCACCTCTCCTAAAACATTTACCGATTGGAAAGGCTTTAAAAATACGTTAGTTTCAGCCTTAGAGGCCCCAAACTCTCCGCTCGCGATCTCGCCCGATCAAATAGATAGTCCGGATAAAATAGATTTATTAGTCAATTCTCTCACTGATGCTATCAATTCAGCCATCAGTGACAACGAAAAGGTTGCTAAGCAAGGTAAACCCACGCTTCTCTTAGCCGTTAGCAATCTTATTAAAGCTAAGAACGCGGCTCTCCGGAGAGCCAAGAAATAACCCACGCCCGCCTGTAGATTAGCTGCGAATCAGCTACAACGTAAAGTTAGGTCTTGCCTCGCAGAACTCCGAGACGCTCAAATGAACGATCTCATGGCGAATATCTCTCCGTCCCACCAAGCGTACTATAGTATGGCCCGAGCCTTACGCGTAGACACCGCCTCTCACGTTCCTCCTCTCACTCGTCCCGATGGCACTACTGCCTTCGAAGTCGAAGAGAAAGCCGAATGCTTCGCTGACAGCATTGCCGCACAATGCTCGCCCAGCACGCAACCTGCTGATCCCTCACACATCCAGGCGGTGGAGGACGAAGTCCTTCGCAGAAACTCTCTCCCCATCACCACCGACCTCGTCACAGTCTCTAATGACGAAATCTCGCGTCTCATTAGAAATCAAAAGTCCAAAAAGGCTCCGGGTGCGGATGGAATTTCCAACCACGCACTTAAGCACCTGCCTCAACAGGTACTTACCTTGTTAGCTATCATTTTCAATGCCTGCTTCGACCATAGCTACTTTCCAAAAGCTTGGAAAGAAGCAACAGTCATAGGCATTCCCAAGCCGGGTAAACCTCTGAATATCCCAGCTAATCACAGACCCATAAGCCTCCTCAAGGCAATGTCTAAACTTCTCGAGAGAGTCATACTCTCTCGAATGCGGAACCATCTGTTTCCAACGGATGGCGATCCCCTCATTATTCCCCATCAGTTCGGCTTTCGCGCTAAGCACTCCTGCCCTCAGCAAGTCCATCGAATCGTCGAGTACATACTTGACGGTTTCTATCCGCGTCGTTATAAAACAGTCGCGGTTTTCTTTGACGTAGCCAAGGCTTTCGACAAAGTCTGGCACAGCGGTCTCGTTTATAAACTCTACAAAATAGGCTTACCGGATCGCCTAGTCAGGTTAATAGCGTCGTTTCTCAAAGACCGTACGTTTCGATTTAAACATGAAGGCACGCTTTCCGCGCCTCGCCCCATAAAGGCTGGAGTCCCTCAAGGCTCAGTCCTCGCCCCTCTGTTGTACACCGTGTACACTAACGACATCCCCATCCCACCGAAAGGCGTCGAACTCGCCCTCTTTGCCGACGACACCGCACTGTATACCAAAGGCCACAGTGTTCCGCACCTTGTAACCAGACTCCAAAAGGCCGTAAACGCCCTTGGTGTATGGTTTCAAAAATAGCGCATCGATGTGAACCCTGAAAAGAGTTCTGCGATGCGCTTCGACCACAAATGCCGTCATCCCGCTGGCGATCCCCACGTTCGAATGTTAGGCATTCCCATCCCCTGGAAGCGCAGTATTAAATACTTAGGCGTCACATTAGATCCGACGCTTTCTTTCAAGCCACACGTCGAAAGAGTTTCGAAACTCGCTCGTCACTACTTAGGCCGCCTAAATAGCATGTTAGGTAGAAAAAGTAAAATGTCTTTCAGAAACAAACGTACACTTTACAAGGTCCGCGTTAGACCCGTCATGACATATGCCTCTCCAATCTTTGCCCACGCCAAACCCTCCCTCCTGCACAAACTGCAGGTAGTTCAAAACTTCTTTTGCCGCAGGGCCACAAACGCACCGTGGTACGTGCGTAACGCGGACTTGCACAGAGATCTTGAACTGCCTACAGTACAACAACACCTCAAAACACTCTCCGAAGCGTTCTTCAAACGCTCCGAAACCCATCCCAATCCTCTAGTTCGTGATTCAGTCTCATATACTACTCCTGTCTTAGATTCGAAGTTCAAAGTCGCTAGGCCTAGGAATGCGCAAGCGTACTCTTCCACCACACTGTCAGCGGATCTCGAAGCCCTTCTGGCCGCAAATTCTAATCCTAACGTAAATTCTAATTCTAACTGTAACGTAAATCCTAATTCTAACGTAAATGCAAATAAATTCAATTTTATTTTGCAATTTTTAATTTTTTTTAAATTATTTGATTTTCGTTTTGAGCACCTTCAGTGCTATGTATTCACCTTCAGTGCTTTGTGCACCTTCAGTGCTATGTAATCCCAGCGGGTGACCCCTTCTGGGCTCCGCTAGCGCGGCCTCTTTCTCCAATTGGCCGTCGCTCAGATGAAGGCTGAGTGGCAAAAAAATTGCACGAGCCGACAGGGGTTTTTTTAGCGGGTAGTACTCATTAGGAGCTAGTCCCGGATGCCTTGTAACGCGCGCGAGAGTCATGCGGAAATGCATTTTTTGCCTCCTGCCCAAACGGGGAACAAAAAAAAAAACAAATAAAACAGACCCGATCTGCATCCGGACCCGTTCGGACGTGTTGAAGGTCGCTCCCGGATGCCGAGTCACGATTGTTGTCTCACGACTTCTCTCGTAGCAATACTCAAACGCCACTCTCAGATCCGTTCTGCGTCCGGCCCCGCTCGGACGTGTTCGCGGTTGCACCAGCTGTTGAGACACGATTGTCGTCTCACGACGACAACTCATACGCTGAGATTCGTACAAATCTCGCTGCGATGGGAGCAGCAACAACAGAGTTGAGCTTACTACGGTCGATTAAATTCGATAGTAGTTCGCAAAGCTCGGGCTGATTTTCTGGCTGCGTACTTGACGCTTGGCGCCTGTTACGTAGTCAGAGACTCGCTCTGCGGCCGGCTCCGGCCGGTCGTAACGTGGTCAATCCCGCACTTTTAGTGCAACCCAACTTCGTCAGGTCTACGGCCGGTTTTTGTTGTCAATTTATTGACAACACACTCCGTAGTAGATCTTTTAAGGCCCTTCAGGCCAAGGAGTAACCGGCTGACCCGATCCCATTGCACTTGGGCCTTTCCCAGGGTGACGGTACAGTGCTGTCCGAATTAGGGGCACCATTTCGCGTCGTCCCCAGCCCCCCTACCGCGGGTAGGGAGGTTTAGGTACTAGGTTTGTTAGAGAACCTAGGCATATATTATATATTTATATATTTCATATTGTAGTCCCAAGCCCTCCAATGGACCAGCAAAGCTTGGTAAACTTTGCTAGGTCGTTCGCCCCGGCGCTCGTTGCGTCCAGCGCCAACATATCCGATGACGTACTAACGCAGGCCTTACAGGCAACTATCGCGTCCCCGGCCCCTCAGGCCTTCAAACAAAGGGCTTCAAAGTCCAGACCTCTCAGGTCTATAGCTCTCCCGCGTCACCCGTCCCGTCCGAGATGCACTGTGAATCGGTCACATCCTCTCGCGCGTCGCGTCGCAAGCGTACCGCTCCCAGGAGCGACTCCAAACCCGCGTCAGATGCCGTTCAGTTAGTCGCAAACGCTCCAAGAAGTGCTCGAAGAAAGCCTCGGTATCCTCAATATCCGAGCCCTCCCCAAAGTCTTCAACACCCGCCCCCGCGCCATTAATTTCGCTCGAAGTAACCGCGTCTCCGTCGGTCCGCTGCGCTCCCGTCCCACCGAAGCCAGCGACGCGCTGCGCTCCCGTCCCACCGAAGCCTCAGCTCCCTCCGCCCGTCTTTCTCCGCGATGGACCGCGGTATCTAATCTCTGCAAAGAGCGAAAAATTAACTATGTCAAAGCAACCAACGCAGGCGATTCAATTAAAATCCAGGTCAGAACCATCGACGACTTCCGCGCGTTCACTAGGTTACTTTCATTAAAACAAATCGCATACCACACCTACGCCCTCCCGGAGGAACGTAAGATCTGCGCAGTACTACGGGGCGTCCCGTTCGAGCTCGCGAACGATGAAATCCTCGAGGACCTTAAGTCCCAGGGTTTCCCGGCTGAAGCAGTGCACAAGATGCACTCCAACCGTGGTAGGCGTTTTCCGTTAGCATTAGTTATTCTATCCAATACTCCCAACTCGAAGGAGATCTTCAGAGAGGCTCGCGCAATTAGCGGACTCTCGAATATCTCCGTCGAGCGTCCCAACCCCCGCGGTAACACTGGGCAGTGCCACCGCTGCCAGCTCTATGGCCACGCAGTGGCTAACTGCTCAGCTGCGTTAAGTGCCTGGACCCACATATTACCAAGGAGTGCACTCGCACTCCCGAATCCAATTCCCCCCTGCCTGTGTACATACATAACACAACACAATTTTTCAATTTGCGCATCAATGTTTAGTGCGAAGTGAAATAATAACATGTTTATAAATCTAACGACAAAACGTATAGGTACTACATACTTGCAGTAATCACAGCCTTATTATTATCGATTATATTTTTTTACCCTTTCTCAATTAAAGCTTTAGTAGACTACAGCAATGGATTCAACAAGTTTACACCCCTTGTCCATGGTGCGCGCTTATGTCCTGTAGCAATAAAGGTGAACCATAGAAGGAATGTAAACTTGATGAAACATTCTACATTAATAATCTTGTTATAAAACAAAATCAGCCTTTCAAACTTAACATCAAATTAACACTAACAATATAGCTCTGTTAACAGGAATATCAGCCTCTCAAGTTCACTCGTCTCATTATTAACTTTTATACTAACTTAGATCACAAAGATAAATTTTGCACTTCACAAAGCAAAATAGTCGTTTCACAAAATCGTACATTGTGAACTGTTGCAAGTAAGATTCATTTTTTTAAATAATAAGTACTAAAAACACAAGCAGCAAACACAGAAAGCAAAAAAAATACCAACCTTTCACGTGTAATCTTATCTCTTATTAGCCTCAGAACACAATGTAAGTGCATGGCACTAGGAAATTCAGCCTTTCAAAATCTCTTCGTCGTCGGTATCAATTTGGGTAAAGAAAGTAATTTTTTTCTAGGTTTAATATTGTTGAATATAGAGTCTATACTCTAATCTGAATCACTACTTATCACTTGGTCTTTTTGATGTTTTTGTATGGATTTCCTCAAAAGTACCAGACGTTTCCAACTCTTTTAAAACTTCAGAGTCAACATTACATATGAATGAGCACGATGGCAAACTTGTAGCACTACTACAGTTAAACAAATGTTTAGCGCCATATTTTTCTAAAATTGTACTGTCAAACTGAGGTACAGTTGCTGGCTGGATAGTTTCTGTTGTAGAAGTTGAGAGTTTAGGAGCCAATGCAAGTTTATTAGTTAATGTGACTGGACGCATATAACGGATAGAAGTTTTAGGTGTATTTTTATTGCAGGTTAATGAGCGTTCAATAGGAGTTGATGCCTGGGGCTTAGTTGAAAAGTCATAAAATCCTTAGTGATTACCATGAAGGCATTCCTTGACATTGACACCTTCAATATTTGTGCAAGATAAACGACGCAATGCTAAACGGTTTCCCGATTCCGCAGTCCAGACAACTTGGCGGACTTTTAAAGTACCTGGGAAAGGTTTCAAATTGTCAGGAAGCAACCAGTCCTTTTCAGTGACCTGATAATCTTTCACGAGTTCTATTTTAACGCCCTTGATAGAGGACTTCAAAGCATTCACGAATGCTTCAAGATCAGGAATGTACTCTTTAATGCAACGTATCCGTCTGCAGTTCTCTTTAAAAGTCCACCAACGCCATCTGGAGCACCTTCACCGTGTCCGCATTCGCAATGATTCCAAACCACTTTGTTAATGGAGGGAATATAGATAGAAAGTCGAGACATTACATAAAATATATTTTTGTTGGGATATTGTCCAGAAGGAGAATCAAATACTATGTAAAGATTTTGAACTAGAGGTACTGTTTTTTCTATTTGAGTCAAAATTGGAATCAGATGTGCCCATATTGCAGCAGCATCGTATCGTAAAGAAGTACTTATAGCATAAAATTATTGGGTTTTTGTCGTGTGACCATCAATATTAAAATATAGAACTGCAGTGTGTAGAGTAAACTGCTTTCTACTACCACCAAAGTGTGCCGACTGAATTTCAGAATTATATTTAGCACTGTAATTTTCGCTAAAATCTATATGTATGAGACAGTCATTCACAGTTAAATTTCGCTTAATTTCTTTAATTGCATCGGTCTGTCTACGTATGTTTGCAGAATGATTAAGGAATGGCTTAAGATTATTTTCAAATTTTTTTGAGTATAAACGGTTCTACGTGGTGTCGTACTCTTTCAACGGTGATGGCAGTTTTCTCAAACACATTTTTAGTGTATGATTGTTTTTGTTTTTCCCAGGCCCAATATAAAACTTTTTCCGAGTTATTAATTTCTTGGTATATCAGATGTCTGTTTTTACAGATACACTAAGTAGTAACACTTTCTTTATAGAGATTCCAAGTTATGAATGCCACAACATATGCTTTTAATAACGTCGGTTGTCGAATTTTCTTTAATGATATGATTCTATTTTAGAGATTCAGCAAGCAAATCCATGTTTTCGTGTTTTTCACTGTACTGAGCTTTTGAGCAAAATAGGCATATGTACTCATACGAAAACATATAGACATCCGACACTTCTACATGTACCACTCGTTAACAGTAGTTACAGGCAGCATTCGTTTATACTGCGAGCTTGCAGCTTGTATAACCGACTCAACCGCGAACAAGATATAGACATTTTCAATGCTGGTGTTCCTAGTGTGCGAGCGATAATTACAAGATCATTTTTTCTTAAATCTGTCTAGCTGCTATTTTTTTTTTTTTTCATAAATATTAATGTATAGCTATCGTTATGTATTCTTACATCTCAATTCAAGTATTTATAAGTGAAAACTTGTGAAATGCCTTAAATATTTATATAATTACCTTTATCTGTATTAGCTGTAAGTTTTCCTTTGAGAATAAAATAAAATAAAATAAAATATTTATTTTTGGTTGCAGCACCCACAAAGGTTTTAAACGTGAAAACATTACGTAGCTTACGGATATCCAGACTCTATGTATTTTCTGTGTAAATTTTTTATTGTATCTGTCATTAAACGTTTCTGTTTTTTTATTCCATTTCTGGTTATCGTGTCCTTTTTGCCTGGACACATGCTTGAATTTTTGTCATCTTCATAAAATTTTTGTACAATTTGGCGGATTCGAGTTTGTTTTGGGTTACTTGTATCGCTCTTATCATTCAAAGTTGCGGTGATCCTGGGGGTGTCTGTTGTGGACTACTTGTGGCTAGAAAATTAGAGCTACTCGCTACCAGAGCGTCAATCCGCAAATTGTCACAACAAAGTCGGTTTGATTTTGAAGATTTACATCCGGTGTGTGCCTCAGGGTCCAAACCTTGGTCCTTTATTATTTAATTTATTCTGTATTTCGACATTCAAATTATTTACTTTATGCTGACGATATGAAAATTTATAAAAATATAGAAAATTACTCTTAGTGTTTATTACTACAAAACGATTTAAATAATTTGTATAGCTATTGCGAAAAAAACTGCCTACAATTAAATATTAAAAAATGTTGTGTATGTCGCCGATAGATGTCGCTACCGTACAACGTACAGCGCCATCTATCAATTCAAGTCACAACTAAACATCATGTGGTTAGAAACGCAAGCGCGCCCCACCGCTTGGACACGATCGTCGGTAGAGGGGATGCAGCGAAGACGCACAGAGACCGAGCGTCAGCTCAGTAAAGTTCGGACAGTCTTGGCAGACGCTCAGTACCAATGCACGTGTCTGTTTCTGTTTTAATAATAAATCGTTACTTTAAATAAAGTCAGTGAAAGTTATAACCGTATTTCGTTCGAGTACCCACACAGTGCCCACGTTCATCAAAAATTATGTCGGATCGTGAGGAAGACCCAATGCTTCGCACCTCGGCCACCCTCGATGCGACATCAGAAGTGGGATACACTCGAGCTGAAGAAAATATGGAGAATGGAGCGATGACGTCACGCTGTGACGAGAATTTGCTTCGTACGTTGTTGGCGGCCCAAAACCAGAACATGATGTCCCTCATAGAATCCTCCTATGTCGATTCAGCATATATCATAGCATTCCTAGCAATCCTAGTGGTGTGTTGATGAACTCTGGTGAGTCATTTCCATTTTATTATGATTCTGGTGCCGAATGCTCTCTAGCGAAGGATAATGTTGCGTCAAAGTTTAGTGGCAAACGTGTAAACAACATAGTAAATTTTACGGGAATCGGTCACGGTAGTGTGCAAAGTACCCTACAAATTTTATCTGAGGTTATGATAAACAATTTACGATTAGAGATTTTATTTCATGTTGTACCGGATATTTGTCTTAAAAATGATATTTTAATTGGTCGTGAGATTTTAGATCAGGGGTTTAACGTTAGTATGACGTCTGATAGTGTTGTTTTGTGTCGTGAACAAATCGTTAAATTATGTGACGTTTCAAGTAAGCTCAAAAGTAATTCTTCTTTTCAAATTGATTTCGATAATGTTAATACCGACATTCCAACGGAATTTCATTCCCAATTGAGTGCTGTTCTGTCAGAATATTCATCGTCATTTTCTAGTGGTGTTTCTAGATCCCGCGTTACAACAGGACAGTTGCAAATTCGACTAATAGACCCTAATCGTACAGTCAATCGTCGCCCTTATAGGCTAAGCACAAGTGAACGCGAAGTTGTTACTACTAAAGTTCGGGAATTAGAGGAAGCCGGTATAATTAGGCCGAGTTGTTCGCCTTTTTCCAGTCCAGTGTTGCTCGTTAAAAAGAAGGATGGTTCAGATCGCATGTGTGTCGACTATAGGGAACTGAATGACAACACTGTATCGGATAGGTTTCCACTGCCGTTGATAGAGGATCTTGTCTCTAGGCTAGGCGGTGCTACATGGTTCACGTCTCTTGACATGTTATCAGGCTATCATCAGATCCCAGTCCATCCTGAATCAATAGAGCGAACTGCATTCGTCACACCGGATGGTCAGTGGGAATATTTGACCATGCCGTTCGGTTTGAAGAATGCAAGCTCAGTATATCAGCGGGCTGTTATGAAAGCACTAGGTGACATTGCATATGCTGTAACATACGTTGATGACATTTTGGTGATAGGGTCATCTGTAGAAGAGAGTTTAGTGCGTCTTCGTACTGTACTCGATAAATTAACAAAGGCTGGTTTTTCCTTGAATTTCGCTAAGTGTTCATTCCTTAAACGCCGCGTTGAATATTTAGGGTTTGTTGTAGAAAATGGCCAAATTAGACCCAACCCAAATAAAATTCTAGCTTTGTCCAAACTTCCGCCACCTAAAACCATCACTCAGCTGAGACAGTTCATAGGTCTGGCCACTTATTTTAGACAATTTGTGCCACAATTTTCAAAAATAATGGCTCCTTTGTTTCGTTTAACGAGTAGCAAGAATAGGTCCATTGGCTGGGAACCCAGTCATGAGGCCATTCGTCAAAAAATAATTTCCCATTTAACCAGTGAGCCAGTTCTAAGAATTTTTGACCCTGCTCATGCTATCGAGTTACATACCGATGCTAGTGCTGAAGGATATGGTGCAATTTTTATTCAAAAGATTAATGGGAAACAACACGTGGTTGCTTATTACAGCCGTCGTACGTCCCCAGCCGAATCGAAGTATCATTCATTCGAGTTGGAGACTTTAGCTGTCTTTAACGCAATAAAGCATTTCAGGCATTATTTGCTAGGTCGTAAGTTTACGGTGGTGACAGACTGCAGTGCTGTCAAAGCTTCCAAAAATAAAACTGACTTGTCTCCAAGAGTTCATCGTTGGTGGGCTTACATGCAGTCATTTGAGTTCGACATTGTTTATCGCGAAGGCAGTAGGATGGGTCACGTAGATTTCCTTTCTAGAAATCCTCTTCCTACTTCTAATGAAGCTATCTCTCGTGTGGAACAGAAGCGTGTCGATTTAGCTGAGCTTTCTAGTAACTGGTTGCAAGCTGAACAGGAAAAGGACGAAGAGATCAGCAAGATTGTGTCTGATCTTCGTAACGAAGTTTTTCCTGAGGAAACTCGCAAAACCTACGAAATACGCAAAAACATTCTGTTTCGTAAGATTCAGCGTAACGGTCGTACCAGATGTCTGCCCATCGTACCAAGAGCGCTCAGGTGGTCCGTGATCAATAATGTCCATGAGTCAGTTATGCATTTGGGATGGGAGAAAACTCTCGAAAAGATCTATGAGCACTACTGGTTTGAAGGCATGTCCAAATACGTGAGGAAATTTGTGGATAATTGTGTCACTTGTAAGGTAGCCAAGCCTCACTCGGGCAAAGTTCAGGCAGAACTTCACCCAATTCCCAAATTTAATATCCCATGGCATACCATCCATGTGGATGCTTCTGGTAAATTGTCGGGCAAGAACGACATCAAAGAATACGTGTTAGTCATCAAAGATGCATTCACAAAATTTGTTTTACTTCGTCACTCACTCAATATTGACACGAACAGCAGTATTTGTGCTATTAAGTATTGTGTAGCTTTGTTTGGTGCTCCAAAACGCATAATAGCAGACCAGGGTCATTGTTTTGCGAGCAAAGACTTCTCTAGTTTCTGCGCTACTAACAACATCGAGTTACACTTAATAGCTACTGGAGGCAGTCGTGCAAACGGTCAAGTCGAGAGAGTAAGGAGTACCCTCAAGAGCATGTTGACAGCTGTAGAGACTAGTCGTGATCACTCTTGGCAGGATGCATTAGGAGAAGTTCAGCTGGCCATGAACTCTACTATTAATAGGGTGACTAAATCCAGCCCTCTCGAGTTGATGATAGGAAGGGTAGCAGGTCCGCTTAGTTTAGTGACCGCTGATGATGATGAGGTTGACATTAATTTAGACGAGACTAGAGAGCACGCGACACATAACATTGAGAAAATGTCAAAGTACGATAAGAATCGTTTTGACCAAAATAAGGCCAAAGTGTCTAAGTTAGCCATTAATGATTATGTTCTGGTTGAAAATGAGGAAAGGAATCAGACTAAATTAGATCCCAAATTCAAAGGCCCATTTAAGATTATTGAGGTATTAGACGGGGATAGATACCTACTTAAGGCGCTTGACTCTAAGCAAACGTACAAGTACCCCCATGACCGTGTGAGAAAGATCCCCGATCACCAAGTGCCTCGAGAGTTAGATGTCATGGTTGATGACAGTGGTAGTGAAACCAGATCCGATTAAGAATGGCGTGCGTACTCATACTCGAAACTCTTGACCGCACCTCATGAGTACCATGTGGCGATGGGTCTATTAACTTTTGACCGCACCTCATGAGTAACATGTGGCGATGGGTCTATTAACTTTTGACCGCACCTCATGAGTAACATGTGGCGATGGGTCTATTAACTTTTGACCGCACCTCATGAGTAACATGTGGCGATGGGTCTATTAACTTTTGACCGCACCTCATGAGTAACATGTGGCGATGGGTCTATGAGAATCGTTGGTGCAATTCTGGTCTGTGTTGGGGCACAGAGCACTTTATGTGTTGTAGCACATTTTGCGCAAGATGTTTTGAGAATCGTTGGTGCGATTCTGGTCTGTGTTGGTGCACAGAGTGTCTCATGTGTTGTAGCACGTGTGACAGTGAGTATGAAAAGAATCGTTGGTGCGATTCTGATCTGTGTTGGTGCACAGATTGTGACGAAAGTTTTTGATGAGTTGAGTACGCATTGCCTTTGAAATTAGATTCAGATTTGTGGAAATAGTTTTCCGTTGATTACCTTGTTGATCGGATCTCTTCCAATTACTTGTTGTGCAGGAAGCACTGTGTAGAAAACCCTAATGACAGGGCATTGTAAATAATGACAGTTGGTTATTGTATGTGCGTAGATTTAGTGGAAATAAACTGCAGTGAAAATGAGTCACTTAGTCTTATTGGCAGGATAGCCGAGCGATTTTTACTCTCGGAGTGTATTTTGTCCATAGGTACTACACCCGAGGACGGGTGCTAGTCAGGGATGGCCGTGTCGCCGATAGATGTCGCTACCGTACAACGTACAGCGCCATCTATCAATTCAAGTCACAACTAAACATCATGTGATTAGAAACGCAAGCGCGCCCCACCGCTTGGACACGATTGTCGGTAGAGGGGATGCAGCGAAGACGCACAGAGACCGAGCGTCAGCTCAGTCAAGTTCGGACAGTCTTGGCAGACGCTCAGTACCAATGCACGTGTCTGTTTCTGTTTTAATAATAAATCGTTACTTTAAATAAAGTCAGTGAAAGTTATAACCGTATTTCGTTCGAGTACCCACACAGTGCCCACGTTCATCAAAAATTATGTCGGATCGTGAGGAAGACCCAATGCTTCGCACCTCGGCCACCCTCTATGCGACATGTATAAAATATATTTTTCGATTATAAGATAAACCACACATCCTTGACGCGGGTTACTGAGGTGAGGGACTTGGGAGTAATTTTTGATGCTCAATTGTCTTTCCGAACTCATATTCATTCATCACTTCTAGGGCTTTCCAGATGTTGGGCTTTATTCCTCGAATAGGTAAAGAATTTAAACGTTGCTCTACGGTCACTCTTTTGTTCAACCGTTTCGTTAGGTCGATTCAGGAATATGCATCAACTATCTGGAATCCTCACTATAATTCACATACCGATAGTATAGAAAGAATTAATTCAAAATTTGTTAAGCATCTTTCATTTAGGTGTTCGCATTGCAAAAACAATTGTGATGTTAACAATCAAAATTCCTTGTACAATCGTCGCCGAGTAAGAGACCAGATCTTTTTGTACAAAATTATTCACAACATCATAGATTCCCCGTTTCTTATGAGTAACATTTTCTTTAAGTGTCCCCGGATAAGTTCTAGATTTAAGAATTTGGTCTGTGTTCCTCCTGCTGAAACCAACTATACTGCGAATATGTTTTTAAACAGAGCTTAAATTCAAATTCAAATTCAAATATTTATTTCTCAACATTGACAATTACTTGTTCTTATTGACGTCAAATAAAACATGATTCTACCACCAGTTCGATCTGTAAATTTTTCAAAATAAATTTACAGAGTCTCTTTATGTCTATACAAAATTATTCTTTTCTGCATCCTTTATAGTTTCTTTGAATTTGTCAATAGGAAGACCTTGGATATCCTCAGGAACCTTATTATAAAAGCTTATACATTGACCCATGAATGAGTTAGTGACTTTATGAAGCCTGCTATTATGAGCTGCCAGCATATTTCTGCCTCTTGTGTTAACATTGTGCAGATCTTTTTTTCTTTTGAACAAGGTTATGTTCTTTTTAACATACATTAAATTTTCTAAAATATATTGTGAATGGAAGGTAAGAATATTTATTTCCTTAAATTTACTTCTAAGTGACACCCTTGGACCGAGCTGATAGATTGCGCGAACAGCCCTTTTCTGCAGAATAAATATAGCATCGATGTCGGCAGCACTCCCCCACAGCAGAATACCATATGTCATGAGGCTGTGGAAGTAACCAAAATAGACTAATCGAGCAGTTGTTTCATTTGAAATTTGTCTATTTTTTTTTAACAGCATATGCGGCAGAGCCAAGCCTTTTCGCTAAACCATCAACATGCGGTCCCCACTGCAGTTTGGCATCTAAGTTTATGCCCAGAAATACAGTTGAGTTTACAGGAGCCAGTTCCTGGCTCTTAACTACAATGTTTGTGTTTACCTGTTTGACATTTGGCAATGTAAATTTAACACATTTCGTTTTTTTTTCATTGAGGAGCAAATTATTAACTGAGAACCACTGCTCTGTGTTGGAGATGCATTTGTTCACCGCTCGATAGTCAATTTCATGTCTTTTGATTTTAAACAAGAAGAAAGTATCGTCAGCAAACAATATGACCTCGCATTGATTCTTAACGACCGATGGCAGATCATTAATATAAACTAAAAACAGGAAAGGACCAAGAACTGAGCCCTGGGGCACACCCATTGTCACTGCCGATCCTGATAATTTTTCTCCATTTATTGCAACTTTCTGTTTTCTATTAGGAATATATGATTTAATCAAGGCAAGCGCTCGGTTTTTAATGCCGTAATGGTGCAGTTTCATGAGTAGAGTAGTATGATCCACACAGTCGAACGCCTTGGACAAGTCACAAAAGACACCAATAGCATCGCACGACTCCTCCCAGGCGCTGAATACGTGTTTTATGAGCTCAACACCGGCATCGGTTGTTGAGCGACCCCGCGTGAAACCAAACTGCTTAAAATTCATTAAACTATTACCGTAAAAATGAGAAAGTAATTGATTTAAAATTAGTTTTTCAAAAATCTTACTGAGCGTTGGTCAGACATACTACCTGCTTTGAATATTGGAATGACCTTACTCAATTTCATTAAATCAGGAAAAACACCATTATCAACACAGTCATTAAATATACTGGCTAAGTACGGGGCTATACCATCAATGACAGATTCAATAATTTTAACAGAAATCCCATCTAAATCGGCAGTATTTTTTACTTTAATGCTTTTAAATGCATGTAAAACTTGTGGAACAGTAACATGTTTAAAAATAAAATCAATATTGCATGAATTTACATTTTCCGTTAGCAGTGACTGTGCAAGAGTGGAACATGAATTAATACTCGAAGTAGTTGACACAGGGATGGCAGTAAAAAAATTTTCAAATGCTTCAGCAACTTCTTTGTCAGTTGACAACACTTTATCATTATATATTTTCTTAAATTTTCACGATTCATACTTTAAATAAAACACTTTTTACCGGATATTATCGCGTATATTTTAGTTAATTTTAAAATTATTAAAATTATTTCGACGTTTCGGCATCTTTGCAGTTGCCGTGGTCACGATAGACTAAGGTGTTGTTCATCTATTGCCAGTAATAAAAACTACATGATTGTCAATACATATTAACGCCATCTGTTTCTCAGTCTTCTCGCATAACGTCCCGGATTGACACAAAAGGCACTGACTGTGTCCTGAGTTTGCAGTCTAACAGTTTGCTGGTTTTTCATTTTGATGTTTTTAAGTATTGGATCCCATGTTGATGAAAGTTTCCAACCATCTTCTCTATTGAAATTTGGATGTTTTTTAATTTCAATAGTTTCTCTGACCATCCTAGGTATAAAATGTTTCTCTTTTGCTAGGATCTTCACGGTATCAAATCTTAAATAATGGTTGGGCTTGTCTATGGAATGTTCACAAACTGCAGATTTTGAGGTTCGTTTATTTTTAACATCAGAGATGTGTTCTTTAATGCGAGTTGACACATTTATCATTATAATTGGTGTGTGGTTCTTTTGCTTTCCCAGTTTCCTGATTAATTATATACCATGCAGTTTTTGAAATGTTAGTACTATATTTAATTTTATTATTAATGTTATTAGATTTAGCTACACTGCAAACTCGTTTAAATAATTTTGAATACTTTTTAACATATTCATAAAATGTCTTATTATGATTATAAGTTCTTTCACTGTACAATTCATATAATCTATTTCTACTTCTGCATATTCCCACTGTTGCCCAGTCACTAAACCTAAATAAATTATTATTTATACATATTTTCTTTTTTTTTAAAACAGAGTCATATTCATTTCTAATTATATTATGAATAGAGTTATATTGAGTAAAAGGATCTGCACAGTAATCTAATTTAAATGTTTTTTCAAATACATTTTTCCTAAATGTTTCAAGCCGTCTCTCATTCATGGGTATAAAGGTAATTTCTCTTTTTAAAGTCTTTTTTAGCCCAATATCAAAAGTGGCCAACTGCCCACTATGATCTGATTGTAGTTTATTAATTACTGACTTTGTACATGGCATTAAATTTGTTAAAATGTTATCAAGACATGTGGCTGAGGTCGCTGTGATTCGCGTAGGCTCTAAGAAGAGATTTTTTAGGTTGTAACAATTAAAAAGATTCAAGAATCATTTACTTTGTGAAGTCTCTACTAATAAATCAATATTAAAATCGCCACAAATAATTATTTCTTTGTTTTTGTTATTTACTCTATGTAATACCTCATCCATAGTGCTCTCAAATACTTCAAATGGTGAGGATGGGGGTCTGTATACACTTATTATAACAAGCTTGTAATGATTATAACAAGAAATTTAATTCTGTAGATATGTTTCATTCCAGTGTGATTGTTTATAAAAGGAAAATTAGGGAGGAGCTCATTATCAATTAATCTATATTCTTATATTTTTGTTTATTTTGATTAAATTGTAATAATGTAATGTTTATTTTTATGTATTAATAATGATTTAACTTCGTATTGCTAAAATTTGTATTTCTGTAACTACCTTAATTGAGTTAGTTATTGGTGGAAACTTTATTGATTTGTTATATTATTTATATTAATTTATATAACTGTATTAAAATATTGTATGTTTCCCAAATAAATAAAATAAAAAAATAAAAGATTCAAGACGCGAGCTACGTCTTGTTAGAGAAGTCATCGGCATGTTATCAATAGGAGCTACTTGAGATAACTCAAAAGACGTTTCATTTGGCTCCATACTTGGTGTTTCAGCATATTGTACATCATTAGTCACATTTGGATTTGTGTTCTTACGAAGAATTGCGGTCTTTTTTTAATAAGAAGCAAGTGCACTCACCAAGTGTTTCTTGCGAAATCCCCGAAGCTTTTGCGAAGTCATTGCACTTCGAGGAACAACTACTCCTGCCGCCTTCTTTTTAACATATCGTTCTTTTTCTTTTCTTAGATACTCCTTTCGTAATACCGGGTCGTCCCTTAATTTTTGACGTTGTTCGGCCAATTTTTTCCTCTCCTTTCTCTCCCCTTCAGATAATTTTGGTTTAGGCATCTTGGCATCCTAAAAATTAACAATGCGTTATCAAAAGTATGTGCATGTGTGTGCATGCGTGCATGTGTTTACGTGCGCGTGTGTGTATCTGTTTGTATGTTTGAACGTGTGTGTGAGTGAATATATGTGTGATAGAGCATGACGTTTGCGTGAATGCCGAATGCACGAAGACGTTTACGCAAAAAACTGAACGTACGAAGGTTCGATTGCGCGAAAGTTTGGTAGTGCGGAGGTTCATTTGCGTGAATAATTAGTTTTAAGTGTAAATTTACAATATGCTCAATATGCACAAGTTGCTCAAATAGAATCTGATGTTATTTTTGAAATTCAAGATGGCGACTGCGACAAATGTGTAAATTTACAAAATAGGTGTCGTTTTAGGGTATTTTTGAGTTGCTCATGAGCAATCCAGGTTGTTGGTCCAGTCGCCATCTTGAAATTCAAACATAACATCAGATTCAAACTGAGCTACTTGTGCATATTGTAAATTTACACTTAAAACTAACTACTCAAGCAAGTTAACTTTCGGACTATCAAACAATCGCGCAATCGGCCCTTCGCGCATTAGACTTTTCGCGCAAATGACCTTTCGCGCAAATGATCCTTCGCGCAAACAACATTCGCGATGCGTACAACACCCGTGATGTAGTACCAAATACTACATCATTTGTAAGGTTAACATGGAAAAATCTTTTTGTAGTTGACTGTACACCTACCTACCGGCGCTTACTTAAAGCAGACGTGTAATTGTCATTGTTCCTTTAATTTAATCAAAAATCCAAGGAAAAATTGTCTAAACCACCAAAAAACTATCGCGTAGTGTAACATAATACAGTTATTAATCGTAAGCAGTAAAATATAATCATTCTATCCCAAAGAAGTCTGTGTAATAATCAAAAGTATTTATCAATACGCAAGAAAAGGTGTTTAAAATTACATAGAAAACAACAACAATAATAACACAGTGAAGTGGTTTACCATAATAAGTGAAAATATTTGAACGATTCATCACAAATAAGTGTGTGTAATCATACGAAAATAGTAAAGCTCGTAGAAACCAAATCGCGAAGTGAACAAAGGATTGGACTTTGAACCTTAACCGTCATTGAACGAAAACAACAGCAGAGACGTGAACTAGCTAATTTCGAAATTTACAAACAAGACATCTACTATTTTGCCATCCAAAGCGTCGTCTTCGTGGTCGAGTGAAACTAACGAACGATTTAATTGTAAATGCAAGAACAGTGAGACCTGAGTTCGATCCCGGCCACAGGAAATATTTTTGACGACTTTGAATTTCTTACTTTTTATTTGTTTTTTGGTTTTTAGATCCTGTTTTGCTTTGACATATTTTTTATTATTTTTAAATTTTAGTATTGCGTATAATAAATTTTGTATATTAAATTTATTAAATTTATTGTAAGATTAAATTAATTGCATGTTGTTATCTTTTAACCGTATTGTTTGTAGTCTCATTGTTATCTTAATTTATTAATATTACATTGTATTAAAAATACTAATTAATTAATTTAATTGGGATTTGCTACATTTTGAATTGCTCTTACATTGGAATTCGTCTTATTATTTTAATTTGACTTATATTAAATTGTTATTATTATTACTATACTCGGTAAGATTTTTATTGGTCTGTAAAAAATGTCGTGCGCTGGTTGTCTAAACACACTGTCGAAAACTGATTCAATAGAATGCACAACGAAGTCTTGCAAAAAAACATTCCATCTTTTGTGTCCCAACTCCGTACATCTCACTCCTACAGAATTAAAAAAGTGGACGTGCCCAGACTGCCAATCATCCACTAAAAAAGGGGGTGATAATTCCCACACTCCTATAAGAACATCTGATAACGTAAAATTGCGAAATAAAAACTCGCAAAAGGCTAATACAGCCATCACAAAAGAAGATATGAGAGCAGTTATTCGAGAGGAAATGCACAACCTAAAAATTGATATTATATCGGAGTTAGAAGAAAGATTACGGCTTATGGTCACTTCGAAACTAAAAGTCTTGACTGAAAATGTTACTTGCCTGGAAAAATCAGTATCGTTCATGACTGAAGAATATGACTCCATTAAAAAAGAGCTTACTTCCAAATTAGTTACTATACAGCACCTAAAAAATGAAAACGTTGCGCTTACTGAAACCGTTACAAGTTTAAATTCTAGACTGGAGATAATGGAGCAGCATAACAGATCGTGTAACCTAGAGATACAATGTGTTCCCGAATACAAAAATGAAAATTTACCGTCGGTCATTAAACAACTTTCCAAAACTATTTCTTGCGACCTTAAAGACATGGACGTACATCACTATACTCGTATCGCTAAAGGTAACAAAAGTGACTCTAGGCCAAGATCTATACTAGTTAAGTTGGCCACTCCCCGAATTCGGGATAATATTTTAGCTGCCGTTATGAAATTCAACAAAACTCACGCGAATGACAAGTTGAATACCAGCCGCTTAGGTATAGGAGGAGGACAAAAGCCGATTTTTATTGCGGAGCACCTGTTACCTACAAACAGATCTTTACATGCCGCAGCTCGGCAAAAGGCTAAAGAAAAAGGATATAAGTTTGTTTGGGTAAAACAAGGTAAAATCTTCATGCGCAAAACTGAAAACTCAGAATACATTTTCATAAAGAGTAAAGACATTCTAGATAAACTTGTATAAACTATATTGGTAAGTCAAATATTTGTAATTTTTAAATTTAATGTATTGGTGTAACAGGCAAAAAATTCACCCACTTAAATATATACTACCAAAATGTTAGAAGTTTGCGTATGAAAACTCATGAATTTTATTGTATGTTGACGTGCACGAATTATGATGTAATTATTTTAACAGAGACTTGGCTATGTGACGGTATCCGTGATACGGAACTGTTTGATGATAGGTATTTTGTTTTCAGACGAGACAGAGACGCCTTAAATAAGAACGGCAAGATAAAAACTGGTGGTGGGGTTCTTATTGCTGTACATAAAAAATATATTAGTAATCAAGTAAACTCTTATGAATGTAATGCCGAAGATCTCTGGGTTAATGTTGAACTAAACAGTAAATTCTATACCATTTGTGCATTATATTTACCCCCACCAGTAAATAAGGAAACTCTTACACCTTTTGTAAATAATTTTAATCGTGTTGCCGAATGTTTGGGAGACATCCTTTTAATTGGCGATTTCAACTTGAGTTGTATAACTTGGCCCTGTGCATTGTCTGAAAAAGACAAACCTATTAAGCATAACGGTTCTAGTCTTGCCAAAATATTGATTGATTTTGCATCGCTGAACAACCTGACTCAATTAAATAACATAGTAAATTCTAGTGGTAAAACTCTGGACTTAGTATTTCCTAATTTCAACGATGTTACAGTTAACAAAGCGATAGATGTATTATCTAAGATTGACCAGTACCATCCCCCGATTAATTTAAATATATCGACATCTCGGATTTCTTTTTTAAAAACCAATGATAATGCAATTAAATATAACTTTTTTAAAGCTGACTATGACTTAATTATAAATGACTTAAACGAAATCGATTGGTTGACAGAGTTCGGTAAATGTGACAACGTTAACGCTATGACTAACATTTTCTATAACCATTTATACACTATTATTCATAAAAATATTCCGCAGACCAAAAAAAAGAGGCTATAAATATCCACACTGGTATTCTAAAATATTAGTCAAACTACTAAAACACAAGCATAAATTACTCTTAAAATACCGCATACACGAAAATCCTTTAGATCATATCTCTTTACTTATACTTAGTAAACGTTGTACTATTCTTGCGAGTCAGTGCTATAAAAAGTATATTTCAAATATCGAAAATAGCATTAAAAGCAATCCGAAATATTTTTGGTCGTTTATTAGGAATAAGAAAAACACTCAATCTCATTACCCTGCTTATATGAATTATAGTAACCAGACTGCCAGCAACGGACAAGATATATGTAATTTGTTTAGTAGACATTTTTCGACAGTTTACGCCGATATAAAAAACCACGATTCTTTTTGTGACATTCCTACCAAAACTAGTATGATCCCGTGCAGCACTACCGGTGTTCACCTCTCATTAAAGTCGATTATGAACCAACTAAAAAGACTGGATACTACAAAAGGACCCGGCCCGGATAAAGTGCCACCATATTTCATTTCGAAATGCGCGAAACCTCTGGCTGTACCTTTGCACTTGATTTTTAACAAGTCATTGAGCTCGGGTATTTTTCCTGATTGCTGGAAATCAGCTAAAGTGGTTCCAATTTATAAAAAAGGTGATAAAACTAATGTTGAAAGTTACAGACCAATTTCTGTGTTGTCCGTTTTTGCAAAAGTTTTTGAATCACTTATCTGCCCATATATACATACCCACATGAAACATCTTTTTACTGAACACCAACACGGGTTTATAAAAGCGAGGTCAACTAATACCAAACTCGTTGCATTCACGGATGCCATTGTCGAAGCAATGGACTCGCAGCTCCAAACCGATGTTATATACACTGACTTTTCTTAGGCTTTTGATAGAGTTTGTCACAGCGTTTTAATCAAAAAGATGTCAAGTTATGGGTTTGGTGGGCATTTTCTTCGTTGGTTCGAGTCCTATTTAAGCAATTGCTCGCAGTTTGTAGTAGTGAATGGTCACGTTTCTGATCCATATTTTGTCACATCAGGAATTCCCCAGGGATCTCACGTAGGGCCTTTATTATTTAATATCTTCATCAATGATATTGTGGATACAGTAAAACGCAGCAGGATTTACTTATATGCCGATGATCTTAAACTTTTAAAGGTGATTAAAAATGGTGAGGATGCTCGCTTGTTGCAGCAAGATTTGAAAAACTTAATTGAGTGGTGCGCAGATAATAAAATGACATTTAATATTGACAAATGCTATCATATGACATTATCACGTGAGAGTAGCAGTATTGCAAATCGTTACGAAATCGATGGAGTGGTGCTGAAACGGGTGGATACTATCAGAGACCTAGGCATTACAGTAGACTCCAAACTTTCATTTATTCCGCACATAGATGAGACGATTTCTAAAGCGTCGAGAGCGCTCGGCTTTATTATAAGAAACGGAAGAGTTTTTAAAAATCCTGAAACTAAAGTAGTAATTTACAATAGCTTTGTACGGAGTATATTAGAGTACTGCAGTGTAGTTTGGTCCCCTCAATACAATGTACATCAGCTTAGGATTGAGCGTATCCAGAAACGATTCATGAGACACCTAGGCTTTCATAGCGGCTTAAATAAGTCACTAACAAGCTATAAGGAACGACTGCATCATTTTAAAATCAGCAGTCTCCTTGCAAGAAGAACGTTTCTGGATATGGCGTTCCTTTCTAAAGTTGTCCGTAATGAGATCGACTGTCCTCAGATACTCGGCTCACTGAGTTTTAGAGTACCGCGCAGACCACCCCGCGTTCCGGCGCCGCTATTCCACAAGCCCCGCGCTCGCACTAACATCCGCATGCACGCCGCTTCGTACCGATTGCCCGACACATACAACAGACTGGACCGAGCTGTCGATATTTTCTTTGACTCCCGAAAAAAGTTCAAAATTGAGACATTGAAGTTGTTCGACGATGTTTATTGATACTTATATTTAATATTTACTGTACGAATGATTATTTATATTGTATTATAATTTGACATTTGATTATTCGTCTATTGTAATTAAATCTAAATTTAAATTTTATTGAATTTTATAAATTTTTTGTTTCCAAGTATAAAAAATTGTTTGACATTTGGACCTTATTGCGTATAATTAACTCAATCTGTAAAAGCATGTTGTGACAGCCTTCAACGGTTGATACATTTAATAAGATTTAGTATAATTAGATATTTAAGTTAAGACATAATGTAATCTTCTCTGGCTGCCCTTATGATTTATAAATAAATAAATAAATAAATACAGTAAAAAACTCATCAAGTCTATCTTTAGGTCTTTTATCGTATGACAGTAGGTTAACTTGACAAGCCCGGTACTGTCAGTATTCACAACTACCTGTACATTACAGGTATAGACGTTTTCTTTGCCTCATCATACCATGGCGATGAAAACATAAGTCACGGAAATGAAACACCTGGCCACGGCAATGAAACTAAATTGCTTTACATGACATGGCCATGAAATTTTTTTCAGTAATGTGTCTTTTTTTTCATTGCCATAGCAAATTTTGGCTACGGAAACCCTGGCAATGAATACACGGCGATGAAAATTAAGGCAAAAATATAAAATAACAATAAATCTATTAATTATTGGAAGTAATAAACACTTCACAAATAAACATAAGAGAAATGGCGTTCAAGGCGGCATCAAGAGAATAAACTTGTGCAAATAGAAGTTACACCTATCCACGGCGATGAAACAAAAAATGTCCAGTAACATAAAAATGGAATACTTACATGTATGGCGCGAAAACGCAGGCAAGTGTGCACGTCCTGCCACGTCGAGCACTTAGCGGCACTACTGGGCACCCCTATGCAACGTTTTACGCACAGGGGCGAGGGACGCAAGTCGTTAGATAAAACGATATTCTTAAACATGTTAAGGACATAGCGATGAAAGGTAGTTCTAGGACAAATGAATTCTTGATTACCATTCGTTGTATTGTTTACATTTTTGAATAAATGTACTCCGTAACAATACTTTAACTATTCACGCGTGAAATAAAACTAGGTTTTAATATAAATAACCAATAGATTTTTATCAATGATATAATACACTTCAAGGACAAATGTGGACAAACATGGCAAGGAAAGTTTTGGAGGTTTAATTTATTTTTTTTAAGTACCTATGGTACTTAAGTATGTAACACTAAATATTTATTAAATATTTAGTGTTACACATAGATTACTTTTTCACCTATGTAGAAAAAATTTTTTGAACATTATAACTATGTTTTTTAGTACCGATTTCATCGTTGCCACGCAATTTTTTATCCCGGGAAATTCACTCAGTTCCCAGATTACATTAATTGCCGAAACCAGGGAATCATAAAAATCGGAAAGCGCCTTTAGTCATACCGGTTTAAGTTCTAAACATTTTAATCAGAAGTTATTATCTAATTATCCCATGGTACGCAAAATATCAATAATTCATAGTTACAAACTACGTTTTTATAGAAAGTTCCCGTACATTCCGCACTTCATACGATTTGCCTATCCGCCCATTCATAGAAGAAATACTTCAACTTTGAAAAACTTCACATTTGTGTCGTAGATCGACAAAGTTTAAAGCGGTTAGGTATTTCTTTAGAGTCATTCGGAGTTACATACAAACATTTCGTCGATTCTAGTTTGTATATTTACTTGTTTGTAAGTAACGGGCCTATTAACTTATCGAACGTACTCTACTGTACCGGGTACGAGATGGTTTGTTCCTATTACTAGGAGGGCTTCCTAACTATTAAAGAGAACAACCACTTTACTCGATTCAATTTATATATTCAGGATAGATACACTTAAAGAAATACAATTTTTATTATCTTAATACTATTGAGGCCGCTGCCTACAATAGAATGCTCTAGAACATTTTTACATATCTATCTTTTAATCAAATTACAAATTATGACAGATTTGTAAGTTGCCAGCAAGTTTGTTTGTGCGATAATGTTTCTTTTATTATATACGGCACAAGCAAACGTTGCAGTACCTAGCGTGTTTCAAAAAATATTCGAAGATCAAACTTTTCTTAAATGGCAACTAGGGATATTTCATAGATTTGTGAAACACCAATTATTACAGTAACTAACCCTAATTTACTAAACGAAATTAAACGTTACTAAGAAATTATCTTATATTCATTGATACTTCGTATTCAGTAGTGGCTATAGTAGTCGGTCGGGTTTTATGTTATGTAATAATGTAACATTCAACTCAGACAATTCCCCCACTCTGAAATTATTAGCGGTATACGGAATCTTGTAAGGTTCTAGGGCCATCTTCGGACGTCTATGGTAGATGTTGAGAAGAATCATTCGCTGAGGGTGCAGGGTTTGAGGTTGAGTCCATCATCGGATTCTTTTTGTTTTTCAGTAACGCTGCAACAGAAAAAATGCTTTATGCGAAACATTCTTAGCGAGTGTGCTCGCATATTCGACCCACTTAGTTTTCTGTCGCCATTAATTACTTGTTAGAATTACAGATTCGGCAGTTCAAATCGAACACCAAAATCGAAAATTCGTCATTGTCTCTTAAGGTTGTTCTGCAGTTGACGTATTTAGGCGCGTAGTTGCTTGCATAGAGAATGAAGCGAATAACCTTTCACCGCTTGTTTCAGCGCTGCCGTACACCACAGAGTCCATCCTGACAGCTCTAGACGTCAAGCTAGAAGAATTACTTTTAAATTGAACTGCCAAATTATTAATTTTATTAATTGATGATTGAACTGATAAATAAAATGTGTGTCTTGTTTGATTGGTGTGTTTTTCTTTTAATTTTAAGTATAATTTACTTTGCTTGTAAGTAGTTTGTAAGCCTAACATTTGAATTTGAAACTAGAAAATTTCAATTTGAAAGCTTACATCCGACATAAGCACTCACATTGCCTATTTTGTCATACGAGGTAGTCAGTCAGTTACTTCAGCGCACATGGGTGGGCGGGTGGTTCAATGAGACATTCAACTTAACAGGACTTAGTTTACTTTATCATATACAGTGAAACCTGGTTAATTGGAATTCAAGGGACCAAGACATATGTATGTACCAATTATTAAGGGTTCCAATAATGCAGTTTTCCAATTAAGCGGGTTTGAAATTATAGTCGTCTCATTTACAGAGGTTGAAATGTGCCGTTATTCCATTTTTAGTGGTGGAAATGTTAATAAAAATGCGTATTTTTGGTGTTATGAATTTAATGTAGGTACATACATAATGTATTGCGTCGAAAAAGTAATCGGTTATGTTTGTTTGTACTTGATCGCTAGTTGCTGAAACCTGTTTCTCGATAGAATTTTGATCAAAAATATTAGAATTCTCAATATTTGACATTTCGAAATACTTGTATAAAGTTTCTAAAGCTTCCATTGCCTCACGCTTGAAATTTTTGGAATCTCTTAACAGTCTTCTTCTTCTGTGTCCAAAAAATAATACATAGCAACTGTATCATTATTATTGAGCTCCTCTGATATGAGTACATAATCATCCATACAAACGAAATCCTGAAAGTCGCCTGCTGCTCATTTAAGTCATTTTTACATGTGGAAACTCTTGTAGGCTCTCAGGTTCAGATACATTCGTCACTTTGAATCCAGCTTTTTTGAAGCAATTACTAATTGTGGTATTGCTAACAGAAAACCAAGCTTTTCTCGCAAATCTCGTGGCCTGGAGGTTTTTGATTTCTGGACTTTTACCCTCTTCTATAGATTTAAAAACATACTGAACAACTTCCTTCCTGAAGTAAACCTTGAAGTTGTTGTTTAAAATTAATGTAACATACATTAATTTGGGCATATTGTTGTGAGCACAGCACAATTGGCGACAAACATAATGATTTTTCGTTTTTGGGCCCTCATATCGGCGTTCACTTGTTTTAACCAATGTGCAAATAATTCAGAAGTCATCCAGGCCTATTTATTGTTTCGAAAATTAACAGGCAACGTTTTAATACCCTTGAAGCATCTTGGGCTCTTAGATTTTCCAACTAAAAGAAGTGGCAGTTTTTCAGTGTCAGACATATTCGCACTTACATGTATAGTGACCCGAATTTACCACCATGGCAAGGCTGACCTTTGAACGTAAATGTTTTATCCGGTAGACACTTGTACAATAAGCCCGCACTTGTAGTATAAGAATAATACGTCATTGGGGGAATAATAAATACTAATATAATAAACCCCCAGACAAACACACGAACTGTTTGACCCCAAAGTAAGCAGAGCTTGTGTTATGGATGACCCGAGAACAAACATCTGTGTTCATCACACAAATGTATGCCACGGCCAGGACTCGAACCTGGGACTTTCAGCATATGAGGCAAGGCTATTTGTTCTCGCCACTTTTCAAAAATAATACCGATTTCTATCAAGCCCTTCCATTTCCTATACCTATCCCTTTCCCACGCACAACACTTCTACATGACGGAAAGAGAAGGAGGCAGGTACGTGAGAGATCTTCGCTCGGCCCGCCGAAGACACCCGAACGAGCGAGCAGTTCATTAGTGACTGGTAGGAAGGAACCGCATGAATCTCCCGCATCGCTTTTGATAGCTGTCAATATATTTTAATAGAATCAGTGCTCTAATTAAGTAACTATTGAAGTTGGGTGTGTGTGTACAAATTTAGAGCCAGCCATAAACATATAAACTTCATACCGCCGTGCAACGCAAGATCTACAAGAGCATCCAGCCTGTGACTTCCCAGGCTTCAGCTACATCAGGTTGTGCGTTTCTTTGTTTAATCCCTTTCCTTACAATACCAATTCATCGCCCGCCATACAGTCCATTTAAATTTCGTAAAATTATCTAAATCTAGCGACCGAAAATACATAACATTTAATGGTCCTTCGAGTCGGATAAACCTCTTTAATTGTATCACCGCGTAGTGTATAGATTTAAAATCATAATTAATTTAAATTCATTCCTTTGTGTGATACGTATTCTGTAGGTAGATAAATAAATACTTTTTCCGTTAATAATAAACCTACCGCCCGCCCGCGCGCTTTCGCAGAGTTGCTAACTCTCGAACAACCTACCCACTAACGTAATCTCACGCTTCTTTCTTTCTGTGATACCGTTGCATATACCTTTGAGCATTGAGCTTTGATAATATTTACATTGATATCTACATAAATAACTTAATAAAAACCGCTTTCACAACTTCGGAATAAGTAACTTACTTAGTTGTACGAAGTTTCCTAATGCATACATCGTTGGTAGGTACTTATCTACTGTAACCTACGCAGTTATTTTAAAATTTGTATAAGTTGTACTTTCTTGCCTACCTACCTACTTAATTGCCATTTCTAAGTATGGAATCAAAAATTAAAATATTACAAGCTAAAAGTAAAATCATTTTTGAAAATATTACTAGGTTACATGATTCGTCAAAACATTTGTCTTTCGCAACTTTAGAGTTACGCTCGTCAGAGGCATTTATGACAGAGAGTGAGACAATAGATACGTTGCGTGAAGAATTTACTAATAATTTCGACTTAGTTAACGAGTAAAAGATGAAGTTAGATCCTGACGTTTAAGGCGAATATTCACTCTAATTGCGATTTAACAGACTCACAGCGAATTCAATATTTAATTGGAAAACTTACTGGAAATGCATTAAAGATTACTTCGGGGGTGATCCCTTCTGGTGATAATTATATTTCGATTTGGGAATAATTTAGCAAAAAAAGTATCAGGATCAAAGAGCATTAGGGTCATATTATATGTCTACATTGTTAAATATTAAAAATGCCACTAATAACTCCGCGTCTTTAAATATTTTCGTAGAAACTTCCGGTGTCGCAGTATTCGCACTTCAACAATTAAAAATTGACAACGTGCAAGATTTCATCCTTTTATGCTTAGCCTTAAGAAAGGTTGACACAAGTACCGCTCAGTCATTCGAGATGTCTGTAAGAGATAAGGATATACCGAGCTATAAAGATTTTATTGAATTTGTCAAAAGTCAAGTAAAAATTTTAGATCGAACAAATACTAATATTAATTCTCAGGGACGCATCGCCTTAAATAGCAATATGAACAATATTAGTAACTCGCGCTCGCAAACTACTGTTCACTATTTTGTTACTCGAAATAGTAATAGTAACGGCTCCGCTGGTTCACTATGTAATTCTCCTGAACATTATCAACTTTATAGCTGTCCGAAATTGAAATCAATGCTGCCGAAATATCGATTAGATTTTATTAAATCGAAACGTGGATGTGTGAATTGTTTGAGTACTACACATACTGTTTCGAGTTGTAATTTTAAGTACAAGTGTAAAGTTTGTAGTAAACGACACCATTCTTTATTACATTTAAATACTTTTACAAATAATAATGAATCCACATCCACGGCGCAGCCGCCGCCGAGTGCGCCCTCGCAAGGCATCCTGATGAACTTCTCGCGTAGCAACGATACGCAGAGTTCGGCCGCTACCACGATATCGCAAAGCCCGGTACCACGTTATTTTGTACGGATTTACTTAATTAAGTTATTCTTTCTACCACCTCTGTTTATGCGTATAACATTCCTAAAAATATAAGGCGTACTGTAAGGTGCCTTATGGATTGCGCTTCTCAGAACAATTTAATAACTACTAGTTGTTGTAAACAGTTAAACTTAAACATCAACCCGCTTACTAATTCCTTTTTAAAAGGTGTTGGTTTGACTTCTCGGCCTATTAAGGGCTATGTCCATTTGAAGAATACAATTACCGCGAAGAATACACATAGTTTTTCTATAACTGCATTGGTTATCGATTGTATTACCGATCGATTGCCTATTGAATATATAGATACGTCAATTATTCTTTATTTAATAAATGTACCGCTAGCAGATCCTGTCTGGCACGTGCCAGGAGATATCGACCTTGTGTTAGGAGCCAAGCTGTTTCCGTTTTTAATTTTAGGCGGAAAAATCATGGCTCCTTTTGCACCGCCCGCTATAGGAACCCTATTTGGTTACGTTCTTATGGGGGATAATTCCGGTAATTCCGGAGTTTGGCCTGAAGTAGACCAAACCACATTGTTGCGCTTTTCTACCTCTTCTTTCTTTACGTGTGTTGAGAATAATATTCACGACTCCCTCTCTAAGTTTTGGGAGTTAGAGGAGATCCCGGTAAATAAATATTTAAGCCCAGCGGAGATGGAATGCGAACAAAGATACGCATCCACTGTAACCCGCGACTCCACGGGACGTTATTGTACCACTTTACCCTTTTGTAAAGATCCTAGGGAGTAAGGTAATTCGCGTGCAATGGCGGTCCGTCGTCTGCTGGCATTAGAGCGCAAGTTACAAGAACCTGAATTGCGTATTAGTTATAACGCCGTGATTAGAGACTATTTAGACAAGCAATATTTATCTGAACTGGATAAATGTGAGGAAGGCTACTTCATACCGCATCATCCTGTAATTAGGCAGGATAAACAGACCACTAAGGTCAGAATAGTTCTTGATGCAAGCGCTAAATGTGATAACGGTGTATCTCTTAATGATCTTTTACATGCCGGACCAAATCTACAAGCCGACTTGTTTTTATTTTTGCTAATTTCCGCCTGTTTCCAGTAGCTTTAACAGCGGATATAAGGCAAATGTATTTACAACTATTACTTACTAACGAGCACCGTAAATATCAAAAAAATCTTTTCCGCTTCGACACATCAGAACCAATTCGTGCGTTCTGTTTTAATCGAGTTGCGTTTGGCCTGAAATCCAGTCCTTTCGTTGCGATGCGCTCGGTACGCCAGCTGTGCAACGATGAACGCAACAACTTCCCGCTAGCCGCGTCCATCGCTAAAAAGATTTATATATGGACGATCTGGGTACTTCGGTTCGTAATGAAGATGAAGCCATAGATGCTTCTATCCCAAATTATTAATATGTTCAAATCCGGTAGCTTTGACTTGGTTAAATGGTCAAGTAACTCGGAAAGAGTACTTCAGACCATCCCTGAACCACTTAGGCTTACACAGCAAGTACAGTTTGAAAAGCGTGATTCTCTTAAAATACTGGGGCTTGAATGGAACGCGAATGAAGACACATTTATTTTTAAAAATTAATACTGATGAACGCGCCTTTACAAAACGTACAATACTTTCAATAATTGCCCGATTATGGGATGTACTAGGTTTCGCCACACCCGTTGTGCTTTTAGCGAAGCTTCTTATAAAAGAGCTTTGGCTTCTAAAGGTCGGATGGGACGATACACCCCCGACAAATGTAACCGCTTTAATAATAATAATAATAATAATAATTTATTTCAGACACAATGATCCATATAAAAAGGTGAGGACAAAATTAAACAAAATACAAAAATGTGTTAGTATTCAATGACTTAATAACTATGTTAGTACGTACTATTGGTTAATGTTCCTATATATAATTGACATTTATGTGGATTTTGTTCCAATGTCTGAAGATTGGATTATCCACTTTATCTGCTAAAGTATTAAGGATGCTGTTTGAGCTCCCAGAGGTACGGCGCATCAGAGAGGCTGATCTTTTTCACCACTCAATCCACTCGTGTCTCCGCAAACATGCCTGACGCGCTACAGTACTTCGGGAGTCCAAGCAGCATCCTTAGACCGTTATTATACTGGACACGTAGGGCCGTGAAACATCTTTTTGTGTAATAAAGCCAAAGGCTGCACGTGTAGAGACACTGACAATATGCACGGAACAAAGTTAGTTTAACCTGCATACTACAACGTGCGAACCTTCGAGCCAACATGTTTGTTCTTATCGCTAAAGCCCGACGTGCCTTCTCAATGTCATCATCATCCTTTAGGTTTGGATTGATTACGTGTCCTAAATATGTAAATTTTAAGCAGCGCTTTAACTTAACATTGTTCAGTACGAGGGCTGGAACATTTGATGGTATCTTTTTACCAGCACCGAACACCATAAACTCGCATTTTTTTGCATTATAGAGTAAGGGATGTTCAAAGGCATAATCCTCACAAATGTTCAATAGTTTTCTCATAGCACTGATCGAGGGGCTCAGCAGCACCATGTCGTCCGCGTAGCTAATATTATTTTACCATCTATAGAGCATCCGACCTCAGTGCTGCTAAGCTCCACGATCAGTTGATTTATATAAACATTAAATAAGGTAGGTGACGATAAACCCCCCTGCCTCACTCCACATTCCATACGGTACTCATCAGATACAGCGTCTCTCCACCTAATACAATTAGTCTGATTAGAGTACCAATAGTTCAGAATGTTTACCAGTTCTTTTGCTAAACCTAAGGAGTGTAATTTATTAAAAAGTATGGAATAATTTACTCTATCAAACGCCTTGGATAGGTCGAGAAACGCTGCATACACTGGTGTCTTCCGGTCCGTGTAGTACCTAACAGTCTGTTTCAGAGTCAGAATGGCACTTTCAGTAGAGAGGCCTGGCCTGAAACCAAACTGTGCATCGCTCAGTTGAATAAAACTTTGCAGTTGACGCTCTATTAGCCCATCAAATACTTTGGCGAGTATAGTTGCCAATGATATAGGGCGATAATTAGTTAAGTCTGAGTCGTCACCTGTTCGGTTCTTCACGACAGGCACCACCACTGTCCTTATCATATCCTCCGGCAAAAAACAGTGCCGAACACAAAGCGTAAATAACATAGCAAGGAGTCTGTTGATATGTGGGCCAGCATGTTTCAGGTGTTCAACGCTGAGGCCGTCATGACCAGGGGATTTTCCGCGACTCATGTTATTTATTAAAGAGGAAACTTGTTTAGCTGAAAAACAGATATTTTGAAAATTATTGCCTACCCCAGCGTCGATTCCCTGTCTACTAACCTCGGGCATTATCGCAGATACGCCAAAGTGTCTCATAAAAAGATTAGCAATTGCCTTACAGTCGCTCTGTCCCTGCACAGTTACAGGGAGGCTACGTTTAGGATTCAACTTATTTGTGCTTTTCCAAAAGTCCTTAAATCTTTTTTCTTTCAATTGAGATGCAATTTTATTCATTTTAATTTGATCTGAGTTATTTTGACAATTTCTTAATGCGCTTTTAAACCTTTTTCTTGAATCACACATTTCCTGAAAAATATGTCCCGTTCTAGCTCTACCTTGTTGAACCCATAGTTGATAACTACTCCTAGCCTCCCTGTGCGCCTCTTTAACAAACTCATTCCATCCAATAACATGCTTTCTTTTGGAAACATTATTCACGTTACAGGTTTGAGTGGCAGCTTTACTAAGCGAGTGTACAATGTCAATATACAATTTGTTAATAATATGATTGTGTGCTGTGTCATGGCAAATACGATCACAACAGTTGCTTAATTCTTTTGGAAAATCTATATCCTTAAGATACCTATTACATAATATGTTATAATTAATAATTTGGGAGGAACCCCTAACTCCCCATAAACATTTGTTTTTATTTTGTACATATTTTTGATGATGTTTAGGTTTAATATTAAAGAAGTTACACTCTACGTACATTGGCAAATGGTCAGACCAGTACACATCATACAAAACTTTTACATTGTTTATTGATCCAGCCACAGCTTTACTCACTAAGCAATGGTCCAGCCAGCGTTTAGATCCGTTGGCTTCACTTACGAACGTGTATGTGTCTGAATTCTCTCCTAGTTTCAAGATATCTATACATACTAAGTTATTTTCGGAACAGAAGTTTTGCATTTCATTATAGAAAGGTTCTCCTGGATGTGCATTAAAATCACTTATTATACATACAGATTCTACGTTATTACTGTTTATACAAGCAATTATCTTACCAGCACAGTCACAAAACTCCACCAAGTTCATTTTTAAATCCGTAGGCATGTAAATGCTAAACAACAGCATTTCACGACCATCTGATTTCACTTTTACACAAACAATCCTATCACTATCACATTCAATCACAGTAGCACACTGAAACACTGATTTCCGCCACAGTAAAGCAACACCTCCATAGGGCCTGCCTTGCAGCAGGCCTGCCGAGGTGTCGATAGAAGACTTCGCCGTGCTTTGAAATTCTTCATGAATATTGTCAATGAGGGACAGCTCATGCGGCATAAGCCAAGTTTCTTGTAAAGCAATAATGTCTGCTTGGTTACATAACTTTCGAATACAGTTTATCGAACGTTTCACATTTTTACAGTTAAAAGTTGCAATGTTAAGATTTAAATTCACATCCATTATTATTAATTATATTTTTGGTATATTTCACATCCGTTTTCCTTAAAGAAATAAATCTTCGAAAAGAAACTCCTTCCGGCCACATGTTTTCATCCATAAAAACTTCCAGTTTATTTTTAGGTATAAAAAATTTGAACGCTCCGTATCCCTTCTCCGTTTTCATTTGTACTTTTTCCGGTATAATATTTATGTTACACTTGCTATATACATATTCAGCAATATCTCCTTCTTTTACTGTTTTTTCAACTTTTGATATGAAAAATGGTATATTAATTTCGGCGCCCTTAAACTTATCATTACTAGTAATCTTGGCTTTTCCCGAGTTTCCAATAAATTTATTCCTGTACCGTTTTCTTTGAACTATATTCCACTCCTCATTACGTTTATTTATAGTATTCCACCTCCCTTCATTGGTTACCATAGCATATGATTTGCTATTTGGCTTAGACGGAGCTAGTGTCCTTGTATGACTATTGTCTTCGCGGGCCTCACTGTACTGCGGTTCCGGATTCGTCGAGACCACGGTTGCGTCGCAAGGCCTCACATACTCGGGCGCAGTGACCGCGCGTGAGAGTGGGACAGCACTATTACAGTTGGTCTCGCGTGAAATCGAGACTGGCGTGCGAAACAACTTCCGATCGTCTTCCTTTGTTTCAAATAACGGTCCCGCACTATTCATTTCGGGCGTTGACCCGGTGATTTTGTGCGCGCTCTTCGTGTTTTGCGATTTTTTTGAATAGTTGCAAATATCCATGTATGAACTTTCGTCTAATAAATACGCACCTCTTTGCATATTTATATGATTTATCGACTTGTTTCCCGTGGGCGATGCCTCCAATAACGTGTCATGACATATTTTATGTTGCAATGTCTCTAATTGCTTAGTTGTAGCATAGTTATTTTGTATATATCTTAAGTCAGATTTTAATATCAAAATATCTTTTAATAACCTTGTGGCATCTATATGGTCAAATGTCACCGGGGGGAGTTTTTGTAAGTCCCGGGCTACAAAAATAGGCAGTAATTCAGGATCAGTTTCTTTGAAAATATCAATAATGTCTTCTAAGTCTCTTTTTGTCTTTCCTTTATTTTTTCTCGCTTTCATTCGTTTTTCTGGCAAAGATTGAAAAAGGAGCTGTTTAGCTGCTTCTATATCTTCCTCAGTAAAGCCACTTTTACATATCTGAATAAGACTTTCATTAGTCATCACATCATTCTTATTTTGTATAAAGGATAAGACTTCGTTTATCACTATATTGCAGTGATTACATTTCACAATAGTTTTCGTCATTTTTATTCATAACTATGAGGTCAACGACCTCCACACTTATTTTCGACTCGCACTCTGGTTCACGACCTATCTGAAGCAGTGACAGACAGAGACTGACTTTGTTTAATAATTTTAAAGAACTGTTACCGCTTCTTGGCTATTTGAAAATACCGCGTCATTTAGCAGTCACACAAACCTGTACAGTAAATATTGTGGCCTTTGCTGACGCCAGCCTGAAAGCTTACGGCTGCGTAGTGTACTTACACGTGACAGACCCCGAGAGAAATATTCACGTACGATTGGTCTGTGCTAAATCTAAGATAGCTCCTGTAAAGGTTGTCTCACTTGCCCGCTTAGAGCTTTGTGCCGCTGTTTTAATGGCCAAATTAACTAAACTAGTGCTCGATACTTATTCCGCACGCACCCCTATACAAAACGTTTATGCATTCTCCGATTCTGAAAACACGCTCTCTTGGATTCACTCGTCTCGTCATCGTTGGAATGTTTATGTCAGCAACCGTGTCGCTAAATGTCAAGAAAACTTAGACTCCAAAAACTTCTATCATATCGCTGGTGTACAAAATCCACGCGATTGTTTATCCAGAGGCTTATTACCTGAGCAAGTATTAACTCACCCGCTATGGTGGAATGGTCCTCATTGGCTGAGTGACAGTGTGTCCTCTTGGCTCATAGAATCATTCAAACCGGGAAAGGGAGAAGATTTGCGCGAATATAAAAGCAAGACGTTCGTTACTACAGAGCCACAGATCGTACACTCATTGCTCTGTGACTTAGCGTGAAAAGTCTCATCTCAACAGACTGCTGAGAATAATAGTTTATATCCTGAGATTTTCACGTATCGTGCCCCGTGCTAATTATATAGAAGCTGCTCATTTAAATACCGCCGAAAAATATTTACTTCGCGCAGTTCAAGCTGTTCATTTCTCACATATTACAAAAGAGCTTAATGAGGGTATTTTATTTAATGGTTCACATAGAATTGGTTTCCGACCTGTCATCGGAAGCATTTCTTTCAGCCTTTAAGCGATTCATATCGCAACGAGGTCCAGTTTCTTGTCTTTACTCAGACAATGGAACTAATTGTGTGGGGGCTAAGTCTCAACTAAACGAACTTTACTTATTTTTAAAATCGAAATCTTACACGATCTTAAACGAACTTTCCAACCACCGCATAGACTGGCACATGATACCGCCTCGTGCACCCCACTTTGGGGGAGCATGGGAATCAAATATAAAATCATTAAAATCACACTTGTACCGTGTGATAGGCAATCAACTCCAATAGAAACCATTAAAAACTCGCCAGCCCATTTCATAATGGCCTCACCTCTACAATACTTGCCCCTGGCGCCACTTTCTGACACCCCCTTACACACCCGCAAGACTCTACTTGACCAAATGATTTGCTCTTACTGGAAAAGATGGCACTTAGAGTATTTAAATAATTTGCAGGTTCGACGAAAGTGGTGTACTAATGTTGAAAATGTTAAAGTTGGTACTGTGGTTTTAATACACGAGGACAATGCGCCGCCACTGCGTTGGCCGATGGGTATCATTGTAAAAATTTATCTGGGCTCGGATGATATCGCGCGAGTAGCATTAGTCAGAACTCAAAATGGTGAACTTCAAATAAAAATAAAATAAAATAAGTAAAAAGCTATTATACAAAAAAAAATACAATAAATAATACAATAATATATATACATATACATATATTGTCTAATAATTTATGCTAAACTGTACTCGCTCAACACCATGTTAATACAGTCCACTGATTCTTGTATTTGCTATTTGTCAACAGTATTAAAACTATCATCACATCGTTTACACGTATTTTATTCGCAAAAAATATCCTGCATTCAAATAAGAACCTTATTACGTTCAACATTTGGTCCAAACCGAACCGGATATCGATAATCGAGCGGACGACGTGTCGATCCGCGAGAACAATAGACCTAAAATTCTTAAGAAAAAAGGAATGTTTTTTTTTTTAAAAAACTAATTGAGTGATACGTATTCAGTGTTAATAAGTTATTATCTTGAATATTAAGTATATGCAGTGAAACATACAGATACAATCAAGGGATTTTAGTGAGTTTGGTTACCTGCATAATATTCTCGAACAGACTGCGATTACGTCATCTAAATACCTAGTATTACTAGTGATTATTGTTTTGTGAACATTATCAATCAATTAGCAAGATGGAGGAACTTCTGGTTTATCAAAAGGAATTAGCTAAAAACTTGCAAATGCTGAGAAGAATTATAAAAAAATCACCGAAACAAAGAATAAAACAGCCATATTTGGAAACGAGGTTAGAAATGTTGGAGGAACTTTGGAGAGACTTTAAGCGGGGACACAATTATTTAATCTTAAAAATAACGAGAGATGAAGACAGAGAGTGTTCTTATTTTGAGGATAATAGCTACCAAGAACTCGAAGAGTTATATATACAATTCAAAAAGAATCTCTTCTACCGTTCTTAGAAATGTCTAAGATTCAACCACCTGCTTATACATAAACATCAACACCTATCGAAGATTTGCAAATAGCTTCCAATTGTAAAATTAAGCTTCCTCGTATTCAGATACCTAGATTTAGCGGTAAATATGAAGATTGGCAATCGTTTTACGATTTACGATGGCAACAAGGCTTTATCACCTGTGCAGAAGTTACAATACTTGCAGAGCAATTCAGTTGGAGAACCAGAAATACGTAATTTTTCTATAACAAATGCAAACTATGAGGAGGCGTTGAACGAATTAGAGAAACGATATAACAACAAGAGATACAATGCAAATGAAATATTGAGAATATTTTAAATAAAACACTTTTTACCGGATATTATCGCGTATATTTTAGTTAATTTTAAAATTATTTCGACGTTTCGGCATCTTTGCAGTTGCCGTGGTCACGATAGACTAAGGTGTTGTTCATCTATTGCCAGTAATAAAAAACTACATGATTGTCAATACATATTAACGCCATCTGTTTCTCAGTCTTCTCGCATAACGTCCCGGATTGACACAAAAGGCACTGACTGTGTCCTGAGTTTGCAGTCTAACAGTTTGCTGGTTTTTCATTTTGATGTTTTTAAGTATTGGATCCCATGTTGATGAAAGTTTCCAACCATCTTCTCTATTGAAATTTGGATGTTTTTTAATTTCAATAGTTTCTCTGACCATCCTAGGTATAAAATGTTTCTCTTTTGCTAGGATCTTCACGGTATCAAATCTTAAATAATGGTTGGGCTTGTCTATGGAATGTTCACAAACTGCAGATTTTGAGGTTCGTTTATTTTTAACATCAGAGATGTGTTCTTTAATGCGAGTTGACACATTTCGTTTGGTTTGACCGATATAAGAGAGCCCGCAGTCACAGTCGATTTTATAAACGCCTGGATCTTGTAAAGGGATGCTTGATTTTATTGGACGAAGATGCTGGCTTATCTTTGAGTGCGGCTTGTAGATAGTTTTGATTGAAGCTCGCCGAAGAATGCCTCCTATCTTGTCAGTAACACCCTTTATATAAGGCAGGAATGCTGGTCTTCGTTCAACTGTGAGTGGCTTTACGCGGTTTCTGCGACGGCGACGCGGTGTTTTTAAATCGTTATCCCGCAGCACTTTAACCAGGTGGTTGAGTTCCTCATTAATGTGTTGGGGATCGCAGATTCCATGTGCTCTCTGAAACAAAGAGTTGCCTACGGCAGATAATTGGCTCGGGTGGTGATGGGATTTCCCATTTAGATATCGGTCAGTGTGGGTGGGTTTCCTATAAACAGTATGGCTAAGTGTACCATCAGGATTTCTTTGTATTAAGACATCTAAGAAAGCTAATTTGTTCTCCTGCTCCAATTCCATAGTGAATTTAATTTTAGAATTAAGGGAATTGAGGTGGTTTAGGAATGCAGTCACTTCATGCTTAGGTAATATAGTGTAGGTGTCGTCAACGTACCTCTTGTATATCTTCGGCACAACAGGTGCCATTCGGAGCGCTTGCTCCTCGAAGTTCTCCATGTAAATGTCAGCTACAACAGGTGACACCGGAGACCCCATGGCAACACCATCAATTTGAATGTAGTAATTGTTATTCCACATGAAGTAGCCAGATGTTAAACATAGCTCTAATAGTTCAAGCTAGACACACCAACTTACAAGCTGGCCCAGCACTTAGCAATTGTGCTCTCACAACTGCGAGGAAAGACAAGTGCATATGTAAAGGATTCTTACCATTTTGTTAGTGACCTTAAAAATCTCAAGTTAACTAACAATGAAACTGTGGTTAGCTTTGATGTGTCGTCTCTATTCACCTCACTACCTGTTAGAGACTGCATTGATATAGTAAAAAGGAAGCTAAGTGAGTCAAACTTGCCCGAGGAATATGCAGAACTATTAGAGCTATGTTTAACATCTGGCTACTTCATGTGGAATAACAATTACTACATTCAAATTGATGGTGTTGCCATGGGGTCTCCGGTGTCACCTGTTGTAGCTGACATTTACATGGAGAACTTCGAGGAGCAAGCGCTCCGAATGGCACCTGTTGTGCCGAAGATATACAAGAGGTACGTTGACGACACCTACACTATATTACCTAAGCATGAAGTGACTGCATTCCTAAACCACCTCAATTCCCTTAATTCTAAAATTAAATTCACTATGGAATTGGAGCAGGAGAACAAATTAGCTTTCTTAGATGTCTTAATACAAAGAAATCCTGATGGTACACTTAGCCATACTGTTTATAGGAAACCCACCCACACTGACCGATATCTAAATGGGAAATCCCATCACCACCCGAGCCAATTATCTGCCGTAGGCAACTCTTTGTTTCAGAGAGCACATGGAATCTGCGATCCCCAACACATTAATGAGGAACTCAACCACCTGGTTAAAGTGCTGCGGGATAACGATTTAAAAACACCGCGTCGCCGTCGCAGAAACCGCGTAAAGCCACTCACAGTTGAACGAAGACCAGCATTCCTGCCTTATATAAAGGGTGTTACTGACAAGATAGGAGGCATTCTTCGGCGAGCTTCAATCAAAACTATCTACAAGCCGCACTCAAAGATAAGCCAGCATCTTCGTCCAATAAAATCAAGCATCCCTTTACAAGATCCAGGCGTTTATAAAATCGACTGTGACTGCGGGCTCTCTTATATCGGTCAAACCAAACGAAATGTGTCAACTCGCATTAAAGAACACATCTCTGATGTTAAAAATAAACGAACCTCAAAATCTGCAGTTTGTGAACATTCCATAGACAAGCCCAACCATTATTTAAGATTTGATACCGTGAAGATCCTAGCAAAAGAGAAACATTTTATACCTAGGATGGTCAGAGAAACTATTGAAATTAAAAAACATCCAAATTTCAATAGAGAAGATGGTTGGAAACTTTCATCAACATGGGATCCAATACTTAAAAACATCAAAATGAAAAACCAGCAAACTGTTAGACTGCAAACTCAGGACACAGTCAGTGCCTTTTGTGTCAATCCGGGACGTTATGCGAGAAGACTGAGAAACAGATGGCGTTAATATGTATTGACAATCATGTAGTTTTTATTACTGGCAATAGATGAACAACACCTTAGTCTATCGTGACCACGGCAACTGCAAAGATGCCGAAACGTCGAAATAATTTTAATAATTTTAAAATTAACTAAAATATACGCGATAATATCCGGTAAAAAGTGTTTTATTTAAAGTATGAATCGTGAAAATTTAAGAAAATATATATTGAGAATATTATTTACACAAAAATCTGTACAAACATCATCGGCAAGTTCTACCAAATTTTTAGTAGATACAACATCAACTTGCTTAAAAGCTTTGAAGAATATGGATGTTGAAATTGAATTCGTGGGACTTAATCATCAACTATTTAGTGTTGAATATCAATAACATATATTTTTAATCTGTGAAGTTATGTACTCTGTTTTATTTTCATGTCGACTATAGTTAAGTTGCTCTGTGTTAGCGGTCTGTCCTGTCTGAAGGTTATAAGAAATGTGATTAAAATAAGTTGAAAAGATTTAGTGGTTTATTTCCTACAGAAAATAGAAAACTTATTAGGGTTATGGGCCCAGAGAAAAACGTTTCCACCGTGACCGAGAAGAAACGAAGAAGCTTGACTTGGAAAGCGTCATAATAATTTGTAAAAGCAACGAGGTAACATGGCGTAGGCAAAAATGGCGAGTTATCAAGATAAATATCTAATTAGACCATTTGATGGTCAAAACTTCAGCACGTGGTTCTTTAGGATTAAAAGTATACTGAACGAAAGTAAGGTATTAGCGGCGATCGAAGACGAAGATTTTCACAAAGAACAACAAAATGTTAACTACGAAGCAAAAGCCCAATCCATTATAATTGCGGGCGTGGCCGACAGTCATTTGGAGTATTTAAAAAATAAAGAGTCCGCCTATATGATGATATAAACTTTGAAAGATAACTTTACTAAAAACACAGTAAGAGGTAGACTTTTCTTAATCAGGCAGTTAGGTGAAATAAAATTTGATAACCGAAATAAACTCATTGAACACTTTGTGAAAATGGAAGAAATATTTTCCCTCCTAAAAGAAGCAGGTAACTCCTTGTCAGAGGAAGAAAAGATAAATTACATATTGTTATCAATGCCTAAAAGTTATGAATCTATAGTGACAGCAATTGAGACCCAAACAGATGTGTCATTAGATTTTGTAAAAAGCAGATTGCTAGGAGAAGAAGAAAAACAAAATAAACCTCAAAATAAAATAATGATGAATACAGCACCTAGTGCATTCTTATGCTATAACTGTGGAAAGCCAGGTCATAAAAAGTTTCAGTGCTGGTATAATAAAAATCAGGAAAATAATGGACAGGATCGTTATGGGCAAGGACGGAGTTTCAGTCGTGGAAGAGGTCACGAAAACTATCATGGGCGTGGACGGAGTTTCATTCATGGACGAGGAGGTCATGGAAACTATCATGGCCAAGGACAACCAGGACGGGGCTACAATCGTGGAAGAGGAGCGAGAGTGAATATTGCAGAAGAAAGTGATTTTGGAAATGTATTTGTGTGTGAAAAGCAGGTGCTAGTGTCGGGTAACAAGAACAATCAAGTAATATGGTATATAGACTCAGGGTGTTCAGATCATCTGGTGAATGACAAGGACTTGTTTACTGATTATATAGAACTCAAAGATTCAAGAAAAATATCAGCGGCAAAAAATGGTGTTGTATTAGAGGCTGTTGGTATAGGTAATATATACATGAAAACATATGTTAATAATATAGAACATACTCATTAGATAAAAAATGTTAACTATACTCCAGATTTAAGAAAAAATTTGTTGTCTGTTTCAAAATTAGTTAGTGCTGGATTCAAAGTTATATTCCTTAACAGATCTGTAAAGATTTACAATCTAAAAGAAACATTAATTATGGTTGGTTATGATGATGGACCCTTATATAGTGTAAAGATGTATTTAAACAAATCATACAGTAATTATGCTAATTCAGAAAAAGAAAACAAGTTAATAAATTTGTGGCATAGACGGTTTGGTCATTTGTGTTTAAATAACTTAAAATTATTAACTCAGAAAGATATGGTAAATGGTTTGAGTGACTTAAAAAATTGTAATATTGAAAATAAATTATGTGAATTTTGTGTTCTAGGAAAAATGACTAGACAACCATTTAATAAAACAGGGTACAGAGCAAGTAAACCGTTAGAGTTGGTACATAGTGATGTTTGTGGTCCAATATCACCCACTACATGGGATGGATACAATTATTTTGTTACATTCATAGATGACTATACACATTTTGTAATGGTATATTTAATCAAAAATAAATCTGATGTCTTTGAAAAATTTAAAACTTATTATAATTTAGTGACACGACATTTTGACAGAGACTTATTGAAATTAAGGACTGACAATGGAGGCGAATATATTAACAATGACTTTAAAGATTTTTGTTATAACCAAGGCATTACATTACAAAATACTGTTCCATATAATCCGGAAATGAATGGAGTAGCAGAGAGAATGAACCGCACACTGATAGACAAAGCGCGGACCATATTGATTGAATCTAAAATGAACAGGCAGTTCTGGGGAGAAGCAGTCTTATATACTGCATATGTTACTAACAGGAGCCCAACAACAATGAAGGAGAAAACACCAAGCGAACTGTGGGAAGGTAGAAAACCGAATGTTACAAATTTAAGAGTTTTTGGTAGTATAGCTTATAACCATACTCCAAAAGAACAACGGCATAAACTAGACCCAAAAGGAAGGAAACTTATTATGGTGGGATACAGTCTGAGCGGATACAAATTATGGGATGAAGAAAATCAAAGAATAGTGATAGCGAGACATGTTATTTTTGATGAGAGTATTCAGAAAGAGGAAGAGTATGTGAAGGTACCACTTAGATATGAGGAAGAAAATGAAGAATATATAGAAGTAGAATATCACAGAGATAAAATAGCAGAAGAACAGAAAGATACTGAGATAATAGAAAGACAGGAAGAAATAAAAGAAAGTTTAAATGAGCAAAGAAGTGAAGGTCAGATGGAAAACACATATTCAGGGAGAGAGAAAAGGGTAAGGAAAAGACCAAAGTGGCAAAAGGATTATAAAGTTGACTTTGATGATGATGATGCAGCATTATTTGCTCTATTAGCAGGACCAGACAGTGACTTACCTCAAGTTTTTGAAGACATAGCTGAAAGGGAAGATAAAGAACTATGGACTAAAGCAATTGAAGAAGAGATACAAGTATTAGTCCAAGGCGTTCGACTGTGTGGATCATACTACTCTACTCATGAAACTGCACCATTACGGCATTAAAAACCGAGCGCTTGCCTTGATTAAATCATATATTTCTAATAGAAAACAGAAAGTTGCAATAAATGGAGAAAAATCATCAGGATCGGCAGTGACAATGGGTGTGCCCCAGGGCTCAGTTCTTGGTCCTTTCCTATTTTTAGTTTATATTAATGATCTGCCATCGGTCGTTAAGAATCAATGCGAGGTCATATTGTTTGCTGACGATACTTCCTTCTTGTTTAAAATCAAAAGACAAGAAATTGACTATCGAGCGGTGAACAAATGCATCTCCAACACAGAGCAGTGGTTCTCAGCTAATAATTTGCTCCTCAATGAAAAAAAAACGAAATGTGTTAAATTTACATTGCCAAATGTCAAACAGGTAAACACAAACATTGTAGTTAAGAGCCAGGAACTGACTCCTGTAAACTCAACTGTATTTCTGGGCATAACCTTAGACGCCAAACTGCAGTGGGGACCGCATGTTGATGGTTTAGCGAAAAGGCTTGGCTCTGCCGCATATGCTGTTAAAAAAATTAGACAAATTTCAAATGAAACAACTGCTCGATTAGTCTATTTTGGTTACTTCCACAGCCTCATGACATATGGTATTCTGCTGTGGGGGAGTGCTGCCGACATCGATGCTATATTTATTCTGCAGAAAAGGGCTGTTCGCGCAATCTATCAGCTCGGTCCAAGGGTGTCACTTAGAAGTAAATTTAAGGAAATAAATATTCTTACCTTCCATTCACAATATATTTTAGAAAATGTAATGTATGTTAAAAAGAACATAACCTTGTTCAAAAGAAAAAAAGATCTGCACAATGTTAACACAAGAGGAAGAAATATGCTGGCAGCTCATAATAGCAGGCTTCATAAAGTCACTAACTCATTCATGGGTCAATGTATACGCTTTTATAATAAGGTTCCTGAGGATATCCAAGGTCTTCCTACTGACAAATTCAAAGAAACTATAAAGGAGAAGTTGTGTGCTAGAGCATATTATAAACTATCCGATTATTTGGATGATAAAAGCCCTTGGGTATAATCCCCTCATTAACAGGATTGTACTAGTATTTGTAACAAAGCATGTGTAATGTGTCTGTTTGTGCGATGAGTTCTTCGTCCCGATGAATATCTAAAGCGTCATTGTCACTAAAGTACGTCTTCTTATGGTAGCGTCGGGTGACGGGTCGCTCACTTCCCTCTAATATGGTTGAGGAGGGCGATGGCTGGATCCCGCGTTAACTCGTGAACGGGTGCCGTTTGAGGGTGTTCGTCGTTTGGATACTTGGGGGGAGGGAGACTTGCCGAGCTAACAGATGCAGAAAAGAATAATTGTATAAACATAAAGAGACTCTGTAAATTTATTTTGAAAAAAAAAAATATACCCGTGAAGTTTCTTGCCAGTTCTTCTTCACGAAGGTTTTTTTTTCGAACTGGTGGTAGAATCATGTTTTATTTGACGTCAATAAGAACAAGTAATTGTCAATGTTGAGAAATAAATATTTGAATTTGAATTTGAATTTGAATTTAGAAGATAGTAACACCTGGGAGAAAGTACAAATAACAAAGAATATGAAACCAATAGACACCAAATGGGTTTTTACAAGAAAGGAAATTGCACAATTTATAAAGCTAGATTAGTTGTACGTGGTTTTCAACAAAAGGATCAGGTAGGTGATGTATATTCACCAGTATTGAAAATGCAGACTTTAAGAACACTGCTATCAGTAACCGCCCAAAATAAGTATTATATGCATCAAATGGATGTTAAGGGAGCATTCTTGTATGGACGTATTGATGAGGAAGTATACCTTAAACCACCTAAAGGCTATGATATAGAAGAAGATTATGTATTGAAGTTGAGAAAATCACTTTATGGACTCAAAAAGTCACCAAAATATTGGTATGAAAAGTTTAGAGACACTATGACTGACTATGGTTTTATCAGATCTGAAAATGACTACTGTTTATATATAAAAGGGAATATATATATATAATTATTTGTCGATGACATGCTGATAATTGGACCACATGAACAAGAGATAAACAAAGTAAAAATATTCTTGTCAACTAAATTTAAAATGAAAGATATGGGGTCACAAAACTTGTATTATTTAGGTATATCTATACAGAAATATGAAACGTCAGGCAAGCATTTTCAAAATCTGCCCGTTGCCGCTCCAGCCACAACAAGAGTAGGCGTCTGTCAGTAGATGCCATCATGGAAACTACACAACTAAGAGGTTGGAAGCTAAGTGGAAGCTTCCAAGGCCGGCGGTATGTTAGCGCTAGTGAAAACGTCAAATTAAACTTAACGCCATCTATCGGAGCACATTTAAACTACTTTAACTAGACCAGTTTGTATGTATGTATTAGGTCTTTACCTATGAAATTGCCGTTTTTCACGAAATAAATGAAGCGTAATTTTTTATATATTTTTTATTTCTATTAATCAAAATAATCACCCATGCAATCAATGCATCTTTGCCAACGCATTGGTAGCTTATTGATGCCTTTCTTGAAGAAATCAGCTGGACGGGAGGCAACAAATTCTTCAAAGGCATTTTGTACTGCCTCTCGGGTATTTAATTTTTTTCCGCCAAGAAGTTATCCAAATTCTGGAAAAAGTAAAAGTCTGTAGGCGCAAGGTCTGGTGAGTACGGCGGATGACGGAGAACTTCCAACCCCAACTCTTGTAGCTTGGAGACCGTCGCGCGTTGTCGTGCAGGAGCAGTGGAGCCGAACGATTGACCAAAGCTGGTTGGAGACGTGCGAGCTTCTCCATCATTGTGTTCAGTTCTTCACAGTACACATCTGCAGTAATGCTTGTCCCCTTTGGCAAGAAGCTGTGATGAATTACACCCGCGTTAGACCACCAAACAGTGACCATCACTTTTCTAGGGGTAAGTTTTCGTTTAGGGCATTGTTTGGGTGCTGAACCAGGGTCCAACCAACTTGCTGAGCGCTTACGATTGTCAAACAGGATCCATTTCTCGTCACAAGTAACAATGCGGTTCAGAATTCCTTCATTTGTATGCCTGCTGAGCAGTGCAAGGCACGTCTCCACGCGTACTTCGCGCTGGCGGTCATTGAGTTCGTGGGGTACCCATTTGTCAAGCTTTTTTACCTTGCCAATTTGACGCAAATGGACCAATATTGTTTTGATGCTAACGTCGAAAGCTGCTGCTAATTCAGCCGTGGATTGAGTTTCATCAGCTTCCACAATTGCCTCGTCATTGTCGACCAAAGTTTTCGGACGACCACGGGGTTCATTTTTCAGGTCAAAATTTCCAGAACGGAAGCGGGTAAACCAATAACGGGTGGTGCGTTCGTTTGTAGTGTTCGCTCCGTAAACGTCGTTGATGTTGCGTGCCGCTTGTGCCGCTTTGCTGCCACGACGGTACTCATACTCCATAAATACTCGAATTTTTAACTTATCCATGATGACGAAAAATGTTCGAATGCGTTGAAAACAAAACACTAACTATTAAACAAATGACGATTTTAGAAAAAGAATTCCATGTTTGTCATTTAAAATTAATTTGAAATTAGAATTATCAGTCAAAAAAAAATATATTTTCATTTGAAATGGCCAGTACGGCAAAACGGCAGTTTCATAGGTAAAGATATTATGTACCATGACGACTTTAATATATAAAACGACAGTTTTTTTTTGTATTCATTCTTCTTTTATTACCATACGTAAACGACGTAAAAAAACCTTTGTAAAATTTCGATATTAAACATAAGTAAAACGAAAGCATTTTTTTATTAAGAAAAACGAAGCCCTACCAGTAGCCTACATACGAACGACAGATCCACAAAATTTGCGAACGAGTGGAATCTGAGCTATCCCGCACACTCTTCATTATATTATTTTCAGCTTCAGTGGTTGATGTTTGATTATTTCATAGCAGAACAAGATGTTTTTCGTTTTCTTTGATCAAACTGATCTCCTTTTCATAATCTATAGCAAATCGTTGATCTAATATGCCAAATAAGTTATTCGCTAAGTATCCGATTCCATTAATAAGACCTCTGCGCAGTCTTTTAGCGTAAGTAAATTTTTGCTCGAGAAGCATCCATGACGTGATTGAAGAGATACTACGTCACATAAATAGGGTGGTTCTAAGGGGTTGCATTTGAAATACGCATTAAGCGATGGAGGGAGGGGAAGGGGGGTAGAGGAGGAGTCCCTGAGTGAGGAAATGAGTAGTTTTTTTTATGAATTTTTTAAAATCCCGCCTTAAACCCTTAACACGGGACTAAAGGGTTAGGTTAATAATAACTATACATATGAAAGGGTTGAAATGAAACCGAATTTCATACTGGCGCTTCGTCGGGTGCTACCGCACCACGCTCGCTTCGCTCGTTTGGCTCGCGCATATTTTTATCACACATAAAACTTCACCTAACCCAACCAATGAGACTTTTTTTTGATATACTTTTGGCTTGTTTAAAACATACTGTTAACAACGCTAACCTAATCTGATAATTTAGGCTATGGTCTCCCCTTTCAAATGCCACCCCTCCCCTCGTGAGGAGATGTGTAGTTTTTTAAAACGTGCTTAAAGTTTCGTATAACGGAACGACATTTTATATTCGAATAACCACATAATTTTTTTTTAATATTACGATAATGTAACGGAACGTACTTTCTGCCATTTCTTTTATGTCAAACCTGTCAAAATCGCGTCACTCACGTCACGTCATTTTGACAGGAACTAGGTGCATGTTATTGACGTTGTCGAAGAAAATGCTTTGGTTTTTGTTTATGCTTGTTAAGTTGTTATTTATTGACAGCGTGCGGGCGATATGATTTTAGCTAATTATTTAACTGTATAAGGCTCTTATGTTCCTAATAAAATAAGCTTACACTTACGGCCTCGCACACGAAGTGTCGGTCATTACCAGTTGAATATAAATGTTTATTAATTTCATAAAACTTACGTGAGACGTTTTTAATTAGGTACTTAATAACGCGGCTTACTCACGGCTCTTACGCGGCTACACGCCTCGACTACACTCATCCTTGAAGATGTACTCCAGACGAGTCCAAAACTAGTCGGACCTATCCGACCGTGTACCGTGGGTAAGCCACGTTATTAAGTACGTAATAAATGTAAATTGTTGCTATTTGTTAACACTGTTTGAAAATAGCACCTATCTACCAATTACGGTTGCGTTTCGGACAACAGTAACATAAGGTTTTCGTAACACTCTTTACATAGAACCCTAAAAAGTAACTATCAAAACAATATCAACGCATTTTAAAGATATGTATTTGAATGAACCAAAATGAACAAATCGTTAGATAGTAGTCGACAATCTTTCGACTTCAAAATAAGTACGCACCCATAAAATCCCTAAGGAATTGACATGTCCTTTCTCAACTTAACCCATGCGAAACGAACTCTTTAAATCAACAATATCGCGGCAAAGTGAAGTAAAAATTTGATTCACAAGGGGCATTCTGCCCACAACTGTGTTATGACGTAAATTGACCGTGAAAAGAATTTGAGTGGCCAGCGCAGCGTGGTCGGGAATGTACTATATCCCGAGTTTTAAGATAAATGTGATATTTTCTTGTAGTTGTACCATTTTTGACATTGAGCAGAGCAAGAAAATTAGTACAAATTGTCACGTAATAAGGGTTTTCATTAAAAAAAAAACTGTCACGGACATGAGTTAGAGGAGGAGTCGCCGCGAAGGCTTCCACAGTGAAGGCGCTTAGGCACGTGCAGCGTCAGTGAAGTCGCTCAGACGCCGACTGGCGCTCTGGCGCGTGCAGGAACAGGAAGAGCAAGTTGGATCAGCACGCAGGATGAGGCGGTATACAGGATCAGCAGGCAAGAGGAGGTGGTAGGCAGGATCATCAGGGTCAGCAGCAAGAGCAGGATCAGGCGTCAATGTCGGGGTTTTTAACATGAGGCAGCTTCAGGTAGCTTCTGCATGAGGCAGCTTCAGGGTTACTTGCAGAAGACTGGAGATGTTATCGGCAGGACGGCTTGAAATAGACTGCCGTTTTAAGTTTTTTTTTGTTCCCCTCCACGGGAAGGGCAGGAAGATAAAAAATGCTCTGACGCATACTCTGGCGCGCGCGATGCAGAGTAATGTGAGACTCGTCCCGACGCCTACCAGAACCACTATCCACTAAAAAACCCCCTGTCGGCTCGTGCATTTTTGCCACTCAGCCTTCATCTGAGCGACGGCCGATGATAAATATATTGAAAATGCAATTGGAGAAAGAGGCCGCGCTAGCGGGGCCCAGAAGGGGTCACCCGCTGGGATTTACATAGCACTGAAGGTGCTCAAAGCACTGAAGGTGAATACATAGCACTGAAGGTGCTCAAAATGAAAAGTAACTAATTAAAAACATTAAAATTGAAAAATAAAATTGCATTAATTCGGATTTACGTTAGAATTAGAATTTACGTTAGAATTAGAATTTGCGGCCTGAAGGGCTTCGAGATCTACAGTTAATTGCGTGGGTACGCCAGTGTGCGCGTTTCTCGGTCTACTTTGAATTCCGAATCTAAGACAGGAGCATTATATGAGACTGAATTTCAAATTAAGAGATTATGATGGGATTCGGCGCGTTTGAAGATTGCTTCAGAGAGTGTTTTGAGGTGTTGTTGTACTGCAGGCAGTTCAAGATCTCTGTGCAAGTCCACGTTACGCACGTACCACGGTGCGTTTGTGGCCCTGCGGCAAAAGAGGTTTTGAACTACCTAAAGTTTGTGCAGGACGGAGGGTTTGGCGTGGGCAAAGATTGGCGAGGCATATGTCATGACAGTTCTAACGCAGACCTTGTAAAGTGTACGTTTGTTTCTGAAAGACATTTTACTTTTTCTACCTAACATGCTATTTTGGCGGCCTAAGTAGTGACGGGCGAGTTTCGAAACTGTTTCGACGTGTGGCTTGAAAGAAAGCATCGGATCTAACGTGACGCATAAGTATTTAGTACTGCGCTTCCAGGGGATGGGAATGCCTAACATTGGAACGTGGGGATCGCCAGCGGGACGACGGCGTTTGTGGTCGAAGCGCATCGCAAAACTCTTTTCAGGGTTCACATTGATGCGCCATTTTTGAAACCATACACCAAGAGCGTTTACGGCCTTTTGGAGTCTGGTTACTAGGTGCGGAACACTGTGGCCTTTGGTATAGAGTGCAGTGTCGTCGGCAAAGAGGGCGAGTTCGACGCCTTTCGGCGGGATGGGAATGTCGTTGGTGTACACGGTGTACAACAGAGGGGCGATGACTGAGCCTTGAGGGACTCCAGCCTTTATGGGACGAGGCGCGGAAAGTGTGCCTTCATGTTTAAATCAAAACGTACGGTCTTTGAGAAACGACGCGATTAACCTGACTAGGCGATCCGGTAAGCCTATTTTGTAGAGTTTATAAACGAGACCGCTGTGCCAGACTTTATCGAAAGCCTTGGCTACGTCAAAGAAAACCGCGACTGTTTTATAACGACGCGGATAGAAACCGTCAAGTATGTACTCGACGATTCGATGGACTTGCTGAGGGCAGGAGTGCTTAGCGTGAAAGCCGAACTGATGGGGAATAAAGAGGGGATCGCTATCCGTCGGAAACAGATGGTTCCGCATTCGCGAGAGTATGACTCTCTCGAGAAGTTTAGACATGGCCTTGAGGAGGCTGATGGGTCTGTGATTAGCCGGGATATTCAGAGGTTTACCCGGCTTGGGAATGCCTATGACTGTCGCTTCTTTCCAAGCTTTTGGAAAGTAGCTATGGTTGAAGCAGTTATTGAATATAACAGCTAACAAGGTAAGCATCTGTTGAGGCAGATGCTTAAGTGCGTGGTTGGAAATTCCATCCGTACCCGGAGCCTTTCTGGACTTTTGATTTCTAATGAGAAACGAGATTTAGAGACAATAAACGTAATAAAAAATAAAAAAAAACCATAATCACAGCTGTGTCTACTTATATCGAGAACGATCATAGGTCCTGGGATACCTATATACCGAAATTCAGTTTGCCTTAAATAGTGCGGTTAATGAAGTAACTGGGTTTACGCCTTCATTTTTGGTATATGGTCGCGAACTAATCAGCTGTGGTTCACACTATATTGATAATGACATTGGTAGCGATATAATTTTTGCACCCCGTGATGAATATGCTGAAAATCTTGGCAACCTCAGCAATATATTCGACAAAGTACAACTATCACTAATTAAAGCGTACTCTAGAAATTCTACTACTTACAACCTTCGTCGTAAAAATATAGAGTTTAATGTTGGTGACATCGTATGGAAACGTACATTTTATCAAAGTGACAAAGACAATCGGTTTTTTAAAAAAAATTGCCCCTAAATTTATAAAATGTCGTATTTTAGCTAAACGATCGAAACTTGTGTACGATCTGGAAGATATGGCATGAAATAAGTTAGGAGCCTGGCACGTAAAGGACTTTAAATTAACTTGAGTCTATTTTTTACTTTTTCTTTAAAGAGGATTTTCTAGAAAAATCCTGACCTAAAAAGGGGGGTATGTAATGGTTCGTCAAATCCTAAACTTCATAACTAAATAATAAATTTTCCTTACAATAAACCTATTTACTACTATGTACATATATTTAAATAGAATTAATTTACTATAAACGAACTTCAAAGTTATCGTAATATTAACAGCGCACTACAATACTTACGAAGGGATCGCGCGATCACGCTCGTGATGCGTGGACCGAACCGGTACAGCTAGCTGCCTACGGAATTCACGAGAGGGCCCGAGCATTACCGAGCGCGGAGCGTTGAGAACGCACGGCTGCTGCCCGCTCGTTTCTATCTTTTGTTTTAAATTTATTAAAAATATAGTATTGGTATAACTAAAAGTTAAGTGAGTGTGAATTATCCCCAGTTTTGGGGACCACCGCTACTCAACTCTGCTGTTGGATCCTTGACTACCGTCTGGCTGCCTTTCCCCATTAAGTCAAGTACCCTGAGCCACCGGAGCACTATCCTAACCTGCTGGGACCTCTACGGGCTGCACTACCTACAGGACAGTGATAGTAACTCAAGTTCTTCTTACGCAGTCGGTTACTGTTTATATAAAAGAACCACTCCCCTATTAAATCTAGTTATAGTTTTATATAATTGTTAGTTTATGTAGTTTATATTAAAAGTGTAATTGTTGCAAAACCTTAGTTTTCATTCTTCATTTCATACGTCTATCTAGAACACAGCTAGCGTGATATACGCTTGGTGGGCTGGAGACATATTCGCCATGAGATCGTTCATCTGAGCGTCTCGGAGTTCTGCGAGGCATGACCTAACTTTACGTTGTAGCTGATTCGCAGCTAATCTATAGGTGGGCGTGGGATATTTCTTTACTCTCCGGAGAGCCGCGTTCTTGGCTTTAATAAGATTGCTAACGGCTTAGGGAAGCGTGGGTTTACCTTGCTTAGCAACCTTTTCGTTGTCACTGATAGCTGAGTTGATAGCATCAGTGAGAGAATTGACTAATGAATCTATTTTATCCGGACTATCAATTTGATCGGGCGAGATCGCGAGCGGAGAGTTAGTTAGCTCAGCAAGGTTAGTGTTAAGGCTACGAACGTTAAAGGAAACTAGGGATAAGCCCTTGGGTTTGATACGACAGGACGCGAAATTTGCGGGTCTAGACAAATTTCTATTTATTTATTTAGTTTTAGTAGTATTTAGTAGTAGTATTTAGTGATGCTCGGCTAACGCAAATAGACGCTCTTGAGGAGAACGGGCGGCTCGCAGTTTGCGTGCGAGTACGTTTGTGTCCTTAATGTCAACGTTTTGAATGACGGTAAACACGGTCTTCATGTCCTCAGCCAACGACGACTGAGGTGGAGACGACGGAGTCGTGGGCCTATGGGAGCTACGGGAGCTGGGATAGGACGGGAAGGTGCAGGTGGAGCAGCCGGGCGCTGTCTCCAGGACAGAGCCGGAGTAGGTGTCGGCTGCACGGGTTTTGCTTCCGGGGGACCCCGGTTGCGCAGCGGCGGGAAGTTGGCAGGAGTGTGTGGCGACGCCGGTCTAGGCGCGACCCTCTATGAAGCGGAGCGCGGAGCGCGCGGACTACCCCTGTAGTTAGCTGTGTGGCCAGACTGGCCGCACAGCACACATGCAGGGGGGAAGTAGAGTCAGGAGTACGAGTGCACTCCTTCGTAATATGGGGAACTAGGCACTTAACGCACCTGGGAGGGGCTGAGCAATGGGCCGCTGCGTGGCCATACAGCTGGCAGCGGTGGCATTGCCTGGGGTGCCCGCGCGGAATGGGACGCTCGACAGAGATATTCGAGAGTCCGCAGATTGTGCGAGCCTCTCTGAAGATCTCCCTCGATTTGGTAGTATTAGAAAAAATAACTAATGCTAACGGAAAACGCCTACCGCGGTTGGAGTGCATCTTTTGCACTGCTTCAGCCGGGAAACCCTGTGACTTAAGGTCCTCGAGGATTTCATAGTTTTCGAGCTCAAACGGGACGCCCCGTAATACTGCGTGGATCTTACGCTCCTCCGGGAGGGCGTAAGTATGGTACGCGATTTGTTTAAGCGAGAGTAAACGAGTGAACGCGCGGAAGTCGTCGATAGTCGCGACTTGGATTTTAATAGTATCGCCTGCGTTATTTGCCTTGAGATAATTGATTTTGTGCTCTTTGCACAAGTTAGAGACCGCGGTCCAGCGCACTTTTTCGCGGAGGAAGACGGGCGGAGGGAGCTGAGGCTTCGGTGGGACGGGAGCGCAGCGCGTCGCTGGCTTCGACGGGACCGACGGAGACGCGGTCACTTCGAGTGACATGAGCGGCGCGGGGGCGGGTAGAAGACACTGGCAACAAGTAATTGTCAATGTTGAGAAATAAATATTTCATTTCATTTCATTTCATTTCATTTCATTTCATTTTTGGCGTTGGCTCGGGTGTTGAAGACACCGCGGCTTTTTTCGAACGCTTTTTAGAGCGTTTGGCAACTAATTGAAAAGGAGGCTCAGGAGAGCCGGTTAAGGTGGAGGCGTCCGATGACGCATCAGACGCGGATTCCGAGTCACTCCCGGGAGCGGTACGCTTACGGCGCGATGTTTGAGATGATGAGACCGACGCGCAGTCCATATCAGTTGGAACGGGAGACGCGGGAGAGCTATAGACCTGAGGGGTCTGGACGTTGGAGGCCTGAGGGGCTGGGGTTGGGGCCTGAGGGGCCGGGGATGCGATTGATGCCTGCAAGGCCTGCGTTAGGATGTCTTTCGGAATGGAGACGCCTGCCGCAGCAAGCGCCTGGGTGAACGCTTTCGCGAAGTTAATAATGTTTTGCGAATCCATTAGGGAGGGAAATATAGGGAATTATATAAATATATAAAAAAAAATGCCTAGAGTACCCTAAAATAAACCTCCCTACCGGCGATCGGAGCGAGAATGTTGTTGCCGTTCTAATTTTTTTTTTTTTTTTTTGCTGCCGAGGCACCCTCGCGGGAGGGAGGTGGAAGATGCGTCATGCATACCCGCCCGCAGGTAAATTCCTCTGCGGGGGGGTTATGTGGGACTCACCAGAATGGCACCTACCCACTAAAAACCACCTGTTGGCTGTAGTTATTACCGTTAGCCTTCATCGGAAGCGACACCCGTCGGGAAGTTGGGCGCGCTGGCGGAGACCCGCTAGCGGGTCTTCCGCCTGTAGTGAAAGTTGCACTGAAGGTGCTCAAAGGGACATGAGTTGGTGGCCGTTCTGGGCAGCCTCCGGTGAAGCCGGGGCTGGGCAGAGGTCGGCCGAAGCATGATTTAGGGATCAATTCATTTAAATGAACCTACAATGAATTGAGAAGGGAACTATGCTCCGCCAGAGCTAGCAAACGCTCTGTCGGAGTACGTGAAGCCCTAAGTTTACGGGCTAAGACTGCGATTTCACTAACATCGACATTTTTAATAGCGTCGCAGACGATACGCATACGACTTACTCGAACACGGCACTTGAAGTCCTGGAACAACGAATTCCCGTCGACGAAGCTCACGTTCCACGAAGTACGGTTAACAAGCCACTGATCGCCGTGAAAACGGCGTTAGAAACTTATTAGAAGTACGGTTAACGAGCCACTGTCCGCCGTGAAAACGGCGTTAGAAACTTAATACGGTAAACAACTATGAAATTATATATTACGACAACAACCAATGAAATTTGGGTGCTCAATTAGCGCGGGGGCTAAAAGAGCGGGAAGGCGTCTGCGATCGACGTGCGCTCGAGAACGCACGCAGACCGAGACTGAGCCGTTCTAAGGCCAGCAATTGGCTTATATAGTCGGGATCGCATTACTTTGGGAGCGCAATTTAAAATTTTGAATTTAATCTTATAAGCCAAGAATCAAGTATATTTTCTTACAATAGTTTTGTAAGAATCCGTGTGTAAGAGGCTTAGTTTGCTTGGCAGCCTCCATTGCTGTCATAAAAAATTGACATGACATGATTTGTCAATAAAGTAAACAGTTTTAGAAAAATCAAATGAAAATAAAGTATAAAAAACACAAAAAGAAGATTTGAAGATCGCTTATTAAATCAAGAATAAACAACAAAAAGGAGATTATAAAAATGTAAGTTTATTACAAAATCCACTTTCGAGAAGTAGGCTACAAGTGTAAAATAGGATTGTAAATGTTTGTTATTTTTATCTGTTAAATACTGGTTAAATACTTCTTTTTTTGGCAACAAAAGTGCATGCTTTTTTATAATTTAATTTATGATATTCTTACCTCATAGGTACCTACACAAATACTAGAAAATTTGTAAATTGAATGTAATATTATGTACTGTATTTTATTTTATGTTTTATAAGAGTACATAACTTACGTTAATTACGTAGGATTATCCTATAACAAATACTTAGCCACAAACGAATCCACGAACAACCCTTTGGGGAAGATTATCAAAAGCCTAATGAAACCCATTTGTCCATCCTTCGTTATTGTCGTCGTTGAATCTTATATACAGGGTTGCCAAATTTGGTGTAGGCGATCTCGACGGTCCCTTTTAAAAAAGGGGGTACTACAAAAATGCTCCTTTTCAGAAGAGAAGCTCTTTTGACTTTTGTTCAAAGTTTGTTTTGACGATAACAAATATACTCAATGCATCATGTATGTCGAATCGACTGATATTATACTCGGAGTCAACTAGTTTAATGCCATGTAGATGTTGCCAGGATGATGGAGTTTGAAAAGATTTGTTTGGTTGGTGGTGTTAAGTTTTCATAACATAAAATTGAGTGTTGAAAGTATAGCTATTGTTCAATGCAGTGCATGTAATATTCATAGCACCATTGCTTATTAGTTATTTTCACGAATCCCAATGCCGAAATTGACAATTTTTTCGAGGCAATCGACGAGCTTGAGCGGCGTGTTCAGTTAAAAGTGATATGATATGCTTGTTCAATAAGAGCTCGCAAGACGATATCAGTGGCGTCATTTGTTTTGACCTTGACCAGGGCAGCGGCTAACAGGGTCTCTGATAAATCTTCCATCGATACGTGGCTGCCTGAAGTCGATGCACCTTGATTAGTTAATTCATCATTTTGTTCAGTAGGTATCGGGTTAACGGAAGTTTTGTAATGCAACAGTGTATGGTGACTTCCTTTGCAATGTCGGCATTCTTTTTCTGACTTACATGGCACGCCTTTGTGGTCAAACAAACAATTTTTGCAAAAGTTGTATTTCGCAATTAACTTCCGTCTTTCTTGTGAATGCAATTTGAAATTCATTGCAGTAAAATAATCCATGTTAATTATTGCAGTTAATTTTCTGTAGCTTGAAATATTACTTGTTTTGATAATTGGACGATTATTATTTTTAGAATAGTTAAATGTTTTCTGTTTTATGCTTAAATGTTTATTAGCCGTAAATGCTTTGTAGGCAGGTTGAAATCTGGGGTTTGATGTTGCACGTTGGTGGTGAACTTCACTTGAAGGTCGTTCTTGTTTTCGACGTGCAGATTCCAAAGATGTTAATTTTGCCTCTAAATAACGTAAAAATTATGTCATAGTAGGAAGTTCTCTCGGCTCTTGTAAAGACTCTAGGTAGTCGTTGTAGGTATCGATATCCAATTTCTGTGTTAACAGATGCACTAGAATTGGGTCCCAAGTTATATCTACGCCGAGGTTTTTGATGGCGTTTAAACATTCATTTGTAGTGTCGTGAAGTCTTTTAATTTTACATAAAAGTAGTCGGAGTTTTGGTTTTCTAGTTGATATAAAGTTGCATAGTTCGTTTGAAACTCTGCCCAGTACAAGTCCAGTGTTTTCAAGCGTTTTTTGACGGAGTCTTGCGCGCGGCTGGATCCTGTTTGAAGTTTCGAAGCAGTTGTTCTATTGCTTCCTTTAGTTGGTTTTGAGTAGCTAATGTATCTTTGACGTTGCTCATGTTGAAGAGAAGTAGGTATTAGTCCGTGCGATCCATACTCTCTCTACAGTATATGCACCTTCTCAATCTAACTGGGGGATCTCGCTGGTAGGAAGCCAGTCAAACCGATTTGCTACTGTAAAAAAATACAAATCACACGCTAATTAGTTTAGTTTTGGCAAGTTTGCTGGTAGTTGTTGTAGGAGTCGTACACACGTACCACTTCATTGAAACGCGCTCTCGCCCACGACGATTACGCCGTGTCGAGTCAGTGTAGAAATATGCGCAGTTAGATTATATCAAAGGTTTCATTTTTGAATAAGCAATTATTTTTTATTTGTTTATTCAAAAATGAAACCTTTACTCTAACTTGACCTTACCTTTACCTAACCTGAAATAATAAAATAATATCACCTACATATTGCAATTAAATAAATAATTTCATGCATTAAGTGTATAGTATCAACATGTACAGACAAAGCAGAAGACAGAAATTTGAATCAGAAAGACACATTACTGGAACCAATGTTATAGCACCTTCAAACAACATTCATTTTAATAATTTTAATAAGGAAATGATAACAATTGAAACTGAAGGAGAGTTCCAAAGTTAACTATCATAATTTACTTATTTACCTATGGCCCGTTTTCGTACACTGGTGCCATATCTAAAGCGAAATGCGCTAAGGAACTACGTATATCTACGCACCAAGGTACCTAGGTAGACCTGCTTGGTTTACTTCCAAATACTGTAACATTATGAGCTCAGGTACCATATCAAATGTTTCCCACTTTATTTGAACTGTTTTCTCTGAAATGAACTTATACCACGTTATTTCATAGATAATTACACGGAATCGCACCGCCGTGAGCAACATGTTGGGCTCGCACGCTAGTAAATCGAGGGCGTTGGAATTTCGAACCAAATTTCGTGACACACCGCTGTCTAGACGATGATAAACAAGCAAGGTGTAGCACGGGCTTAACACCTGGCTGTGAAAGAATGCTCGGTACGACTCTTGTGCCCAGACGGCTGGCGACGGAGCACAAGGACGTATTGCGTAGGTCAGGGTTGCGGTTTAAAAGAACATATGTTTGTGTTGTATGATTTTAATATGCATTTTATTTTAGATGTACATTTTCTAGAGTTTCACGGTCACACGTGGTTACATCTTGCTTCTTACTAACGTACACTCGCCGTTTATTAACTTCTTACTTCGCTTGTATACATGTTGGCTATTATTTAATACAGAACTACGGATTTCATAAAATAGAAGGGAATGGTGCAAACTCATGGTACTGCCGCTCGCACCTGACATTGACATGAATTGATTTTCTTTTTATTAAAGTAGTCGCCGTCACAAGGCGGATGCATCTGAGCCCCTGGGGTGAACATTTTTTTAACCTAACCTTCAAAAGACAGGAATCACGACTGTCAATAATGCAATTAATACGATCCGAGTGAGAAACCACGTGAGTCGACAATCCGCGTTAACACCATACCTCTTGGTGTCGCTCTGGTGAGCGATCTCCGCCGACAGCTGCGAGCATGACGCGGAAAGTCTCTGACGGAACCGGTTCTCCGTATTTATTTACTCAACTGTGTATGCCTCAACCGTCAGCGGGCGAGACGAATGGATGTATCAAAGTACGCTGTTTGTTTTGATCCACATGAACATTTACGCATTATACACCAAGTAGATAGCGTGATCGTGCCAGTAATCCGTTTTCCTGTCTAGTTAATGTATTAATTTTAAAATATGCATACCTAGGTATACGTCAAGTGTTAGCTAACTACTGATTTCAACTGGTAACTATAAACCAGTGTTGACTGGTTTCACATAACCAGTAAATTCTGCTCAGTCAAAGTTTGTTACTAATTACAATCGTGTACCTCGACTATAATTTTAAATGTGACTTAAGTGTTGTCCTGGTTTTTGGCACACCCTCGCTTAAAAGATAGACTCAGTCTCATTATTTTAAGTAGCAAAAATTAAAATGCAGGCTAATAAAAACAAAATAAGCATTTATTGAAGTCATGACTATGAATTATTTAATTAGATTGTGTCAGTTTTTAATTTTAAAATAAAAATTGTAAAATTTTATCAAATTTTTGTTTTATAAAATAACGTTACGTGGACCATTCGGATAATAGCAGACAATATTTATCGATGAGTTAAAAATGTAGCATAAGCAAAATACTGACTATTTCAGTAGATTTTTGTGAAAATTATTGTTGACTTATTGAGTGACATTGAAACAAACTATCACTTTAGTTGTCACTCATGGTTTGCAGCTTTTTTTAAATCATGGCGTTGTGCAAGTTTTATGTGAGAATATTTTTACTACGGCAAATACAATATTTAGGCATTGTGAAAATAAATTTATGTTGGGGGATAGTGTATGCGAACACAAAGCTTAGAAAACACGTGGTAATTGTAAGAATTTGTGGTTGTCGGTACTCATTCGGTGGTTGCGGGTGCTTTATGCGTTAAAACTGACACGCAACTTACGCATTTAGTTAGCAAGTAGTAAATATAGCACGGACAAGCATTCGGGCAGCAAGGGAGTGTTGAGACAAACGGTACTCGCTTTACACAACCACCGATCCTTGCCTTCCTTGGCTTTGTCCATCGTCAGCGGGTCCTTGGCCCTGAGAACCACCAAATCAAATTCAATTCAAATACTCGTATCTAACTAAAGCTTCTTTTTTATTATTCTTGAAGAAAGGGTGAAGTTACTCAGTAGAAATGAATGTTTTCCATTTAAGAAATTACTGAATTCAAATATCGCATGTCTACCTGGAATATGATTTTGCTACCAAGCGGCATATTATTGTGGTACCTAAGAATTAAAGGACAAGCTAAAACTTAAAGATAGATGACTCTAAGTTTTATAGCCATACATTTTAAGGTTAATAGTTCCCATCTTAAAGTCAACATGGCGACTAACGCTGCGGTCGCTTCGGTCGCTATATGCAAGTTAATGAAACAACATTTGAGCCTAGAGTCGTTCCTTTCCTTTTTTGACATTCTGAATAGACTATTTCGTCACAATTTAAAAAAAGTGTTTTATTTTTATTTTAACCCTTTTGTAGTTTTATGTGAGTTGAGGCGTGAGCAATAGTTAGTCTGTATTAAAACAAATTGACTAAGGAAAGTTTTTTTCATTTAGTTCGCTCCATGTGCCACGCAGCACGCTGTGAATACTCTGTCACAAGTATGTTCGCTACAAGCGCAGCTCTATGCCCATAGTTTGTCAGGTCAACTGCACTGCAACGGGCTGATAGCATCGGGTAATCTATATACTCCATTTTTAACATTTTAATACATTTTATTTATTTATTTTACGATGAATAAAACAGGTTATAATCAAACAATAACAAAATCAATACAATAAAATTTTTCGTCAGTGTAGGACTAGATTACAACCCTTAAATATGTCCATTCAAATAATTAAAGGCCATTACAACAATTAACAATTTAGTCAAGATAATTAGTTTTATAAGTTCCTGTGGATTGAATGCAAGTGTACAGTCATGAACAAATTCAACAAGTGTGCATAACATACACAAAAAAAAATGACAATCAAATAAAATCAACATTACAATATTTAAATTATGTCAGTACTAATAAAGATAAATTAAAATGTCAAAAATAGGAGTAATGTCAGAAATAAAGATAAAAATAGCAATGTTAAAAATAATCACGAAGAAAAGTCAAGATAATTAGGAATTATAATAATTAATCAATAAACAATATATATAAATCCACTAATTTAATAACTTACCGAGCCTGACATGGGCACGAGGATGTCTGGAAAACACACTTTAATTTATTTTTAAACCTGTGGGTATTATTAATAAAAATGTCAATGTCAGAATGAGTGAGAGTGAGTTCGTTATATAAACGGCACATTCTGGCAATGGGTTGGTTGTACCTAATATTCTTTTTATACAGGGGAATAACAAAAGTCGGTTTAGGTCTGCGAGGATTGAAATTGATGCTAAAATGCACTAAGTTCAGTGGTGTAGGACTTCCAGTATGACCGCGGACTAACTCGTGTGGGCAGGCAGCTGCAACTTTACTCGACAGCTCCGAAAAGTCAACTTTACCATTAATTTTGTTAATATGTCAAATAAAATTGTGGAATAGTATCTGCCCCGGTTATCAGATTAATCTCACTGCGATGTTTGATCTGTTTTAATTCCTAAGAGACGCAGCGGCAGTAGGGGCGGTGTGCGAGTGACGCTTATAATAATAATACACTTTATTGCCAAACAAGACTAAAATACACTTAGATTAAAACGACAAAAAAGATAATGTCAACGTGGGTGGCCTTATCACTTAAAGAGTGATCTCTTCCTGATGATAGATCCTCGTTGATAGCACCAGCAGCTTCAATATCATCGAAACCAGCTTGTGAGAATATATGTAAGTCATCAGCGTAAAGGTGGCAAAAAGAAGAAAGAGACTGAGTTATGCTGTTAATAAAAATAGAAAATAATAGACGAGAAAGCACACTACCTTGTGGCACGCCAGCCGTAGTATTGCACCATGTGGCCACATTGTCCTCTACACAAATACAATGCCGACGACCATGCAGATAACTGCGAAACCAATCAATCACTGTTGGAGATATTTTAATAGAGTATCAAACGCCTAAGAGTATGTCAAAATCAACGGTGTTAAATGCGTTGCTGAAACGATGAATGAAATAGCTGAGTGTCAGTATTGTCAGCTGTTGATTTTCCATACCTTGTCGTATATCATCCGTAATCTTGACAAGGGCGGTGACCGTACTATGACCGGATCGAAAGCCAGATTGAAAGGAATTGAGAAGATTGTTTTTATTTAGATATATACATAGTTGGTCATGGACGAGGTGCTCTAGGACTTTTGAAAGGAATGGCACACAAAATAATGGCTCTGGATATTTTGGTAAGGGAATAAGATTAGTGTCCTTCCAGAATTTGGGAAATGTAGAAGATGTTAAGGAGTTATTAAGGGTTTTGGTAATTACTGGGATAAGGATGTCAAGGAATGATCATATTACGGCTTATGTTATCACAGCCCAATGTGATATTGAGTATACTCTGCTTAGCATCTCAATCAGTGAATTGCTGAAATGTAAAAGGAGGGATATTAGGTTGTGGCAACGTGGAAAGGTATCTCAAGGTATGGTGTTTTACATGTCCATCTATATTGAGGAAAAATGCCAATTGAGGCCATCAAGATTAACATCAGAAGGTTAACTATTAGATTTGCCAATCTAAAGATTTGAGGAACTTCCAAACTTTCCCTGGTTTACCGTTTTCGACTGAAGAATGAATATGGCGTCGCTATGCGTCCCTATACACCTTATTACAATGACTTCTAATGGTTCTATAACACTCCTTGTTCAATTCTGTCGGGAATCTTCTAATTTTTAGTCTTGCAGCATTTTTTGTAATAGTTTTTTAATTTCTTCTGTTAGCCAGGGAGCGGGAAGGTACTTTACCTTTATAAAACGAACTGGAGCGTGACGGTCATAAAGTTCAGTGAGTAAGTTTTGGCCATGAATTGGCCAACGCTGGCCCAATTCATACTAGCAGCATCGAAACGAAGTTTATTTACATCCATACCAACAAAATTGCTACATCAGAAGGATTTTAGGCTTAGTTTTCGACGGACGTACCTTGTACGATAGAAATATGAGATCGTGATATGAAATGGTTATCAATATGATTTTGTGATTTGACAAACATGAGCTCAAACAGAGAAGGGGCACAATCCGGAAAAAAATGCGTGGCATTTAGTTTTGGGTACGTGCAAGTTACTGAATTTGACGATTGATTTGAGTTTGTTTGAACGGTGATCATATTTCAGTAAACACGTATCGAATCACCCATTATAATGGAGTGCGAATAGTTTGGAGTGAGCTCTTCGTGTAACTTCTCGAATTCTGAAAAATAATTATTGTGCATTGATGGCACGTATGGCTCCCAAGAGTATATTAGTGTATTTGAGTGTAATTTCCATAAATAAATATTCCATAATCAAATCAGCGTGACCAGAATTATTTTGTATGGAATATTTGCACGTAAGTAGAAAGCCACACCACCGCCAGGCTCACCAACTTGATCATTTCGAATCAAGATAAAGGCAGGTAGTTCATAAGAGTTTGACGGTAGACATGGTTTTAACCACGTTTCAGATACAAATAGGCATGAAGGTTCTCAGCATCAAAGCTATTTAGCATATATCTACATACATGGTGGGCAAGAATACTCTGAGCATTTATATGGGCTACATTAAAATTATTGGGTGAGACAGATAAAAAGAATCTAAAACCAGAGTTCCGGAGGGTGTAGCATCACTGTTACATTCTCGTATTTGACAGGACTCAAAAGATACAGTACTATTAGTATCCATCTCTTCTAAATTCATCAGAAAAAAAGAGAGAAAAATATATAGCTTAGTTTTAAACCCATTTTTAAACTGCAAATGCAAGTGAAGAGCCTTTATACAAATCAACGCTCTACCGAATCAGTCAAACTGCAACACGCTTCCGTTACACGCACACATCTGCATTGCTGTATGATACAGTCGCTGACCGTCAAGTAGCGCGTTCGCATAGGTTTTGATACTTTTTCAAATATGTTTGACTTATTTTTTGTAAAATACTATTTATTGTAAAAATTTTAAAGTTTTGGCTCCATCTTTGTTATCCAGAAGTCTTCGTGTATTATTATTTTTTATTTATATATTATTATATATATTATATTTTTAAAGAAAAATTTTTACCGATCCACACCGCAAATAGACAAACAGAATTTTTGTGATGTGATGATTCAAATTCAGGGTACCATCCCGATTCCAAAATTTTATTTTGCGCTGTTGCATATCTTCAGTTAACATAATGAGCTTAAGGTGAAGAAGGCGTATATATTCCGATTTTAGGACATATAGTTTACACTGTATATTAATTAAAAGTCTGAACTTTTAAGTACCCAGAAAAAAAGTAATCATCATCAGCTTATTGTCAACCCACTGCAGGGTAAACGCCTCCTCCCACAAGGACAATATCGCATTACTTGATAACATTCTTAGTGAACAGGGCCATGGGCGTGGTACATTGCACTGCTTGAATTTTCCCGCGCTTTTGGCAGCTTGAGCATTCCATTGCTCATTTCAAAACTTTCTTTTTACGGCTTTGATAATCACTCAATCTCATGGTTCACAGCTACCTAAGTGGGTGCTACCAATCAGTAAAGATCTGTCAACATGATGGTACTTACCTAACATCAGAACCTAGCCGTACCTCAAGGATCCATACTAGATCCGCTTCTTTTTATTGTGTACATCGCGGATCTCCCTAACGTTTTAACGCATTGCAAGTATCACAGGTACCCTGACGATATTCAGTTATATATTTCGCACAATCTCCACAATTGGTCCAAAGCACTGCACTGAACACGGATTTGGAAAACATTACAAAACTAACACTGGGAAGTACATCGCAAACTGAAATAATTCTTAAATCTAAGCCAAAGGTCGAAATTACTTATCAGAAAAATTTAGAATAACTCTCTGCGAATCTTTTATCTTATCAAAACTTAACTGTGGGGATTTGATTTATAGACCTCGTTTGTAAAAAACCAAAGCAATGGTTCAACGGGTGCAAAATGCATGTTGTCATTTTTGCTTCGACGTCCCGTCACACCTTTTCTAAATAATGCTGGTATGCTCAGTATGGAAGCTCGCCGGCAACTACGCCTCGCGGCACTTATGTTCGATCTATTCAATTACAAAAACCCAGAATATCTTTATAATATTCAGATTATCTTGGTGGTTAACAAAACGAAATGTTTGCTAATAAATGCATAAAATTATTCTGTATTTGCTTAAAAAAGCTGCAAAAATATTAGATCTGTAAAGCAAAATAAATTGAAATGAATGTTCTATGATTACGGCGTCTTCACATTTTAATGATTATTGTTTTGGAAATACCAAGAATTCATAAAAAACATGCTTAATACTCTTTTGATTATTTCACACGAATATTGAAACATTTTTGCACGTTTTATGAAAAAGCATTTAAAAAATATGTTGCATTTTTCATTTTTATTTTGGCATCACAGCAGTATGTCATATGGCATAGGTCAAATCTCCAACGTTCATTGGTTTCATTTCTTTTCGTGCGTCACGAGTGCTCTCGATAAAGAAGTGAAATAAGTGTATCAATTGAGTCTCCACTATGCAATATCAATTAACAGGACGTGTACCAAGCTTATATATTCTTGAGAATTATTTATTTTCCCTATTTAAACTAACAAATATATGTTAATGAACTGTGTGTATTAGTTATTATTCTAAAAAAAACAATTAGCCTTAGTACAACCTCTACTGTTAAATTTTCTTACCATATTTCAAGTATTGATAACTCTGTTATCAGATTGCAAAATGTTCTGAAACTTTCTTTATTATGTTGTTGATATTACATCTATCTGTAGCTTTAAATTTCATAATGTTAACTCAACAAAAGCCCTAGGCCCAGGCATGTATGGGAAGGTGGGTTTCTCTTTTCCAAGTTCTCATAAAGCGACACCCGGGTCGGGAGTTGGGTTAGGTTAATATTAGTTAGCACTAGATTTTATATCAGTTTTAGACATTTTTAAAATGATTTTTTAGAAGTATTTTTACATGGGCATGAACAATATTTCTGTTTTATTTCATTAGTTACATCTTTGTAAGTAATAAGAAGCAAAAATTATTACTATTGTAACAATACAAGTGCATCGAAAACTGCAACAAACCAGACTGAACTTCAACTTGCTCGCACTTTGATTTTCATGTTTAGCCTTTAAAAAAATGATATTTTGTACTAATAGGTCTTTACCTATGAAACTGCCGTTTTGCCGTACTGGCCATTTCAAATGAAAATATATTTTTTTTTGACTGATAATTCTAATTTCAAATTAATTTTATTTGACAAACATAGAATTCTTTTTCTAAAATCGTCATTTGTTTCATAGTTAGTGTTTTGTTTTCAACGCATTCGAACATTTTTCGTCATCATGGATAAGTTAAAAATTCGAGTAATTATGGAGTATGAGTACCGTCGTGGCAGCAAAGCGGCACAAGCGGCACGCAACATCAACGACGTTTACGGAGCGAACACTACAAACGAACGCACCACCCGTTATTGGGTTACCCGCTTCCGTTCTGGAAATGTTGACCTGAAAAATGAACCCCGTGGTCGTCCGAAAACTTTGGTCGACAATGACGAATTAAAGGCAATTGTGGAAGCTGATGAAACTCAATCCACGGCTGAATTAGCAGCAGCTTTCGACGTTAGCATCAAAACAATATTGGTCCATTTGCGTCAAATTGGCAAGGTAAAAAAGCTTGACAAATGGGTACCCCACGAACTCAATGACCGCCAGCGCGAAGTACGCGTGGAGACGTGCCTTGCACTGCTCAGCAGGCATACAAATGAAGGAATTCTGAACCGCATTGTTACTTGTGCCGAGAAATGGATCCTGTTTGACAATCGTAAGCGCTCAGCAAGTTGGTTGGACCCTGGTTCAGCACCCAAACAATGCCCTAAACGAAAACTTACCTGTTTGGTGGTCTAACGCGGGTGTAATTCATCACAGCTTCTTGCCAAACGGGACAAGCATTACTGCAGATGTGTACTGTGAAGAACTGAACACAATGATGGAGAAGCTCGCACGTCTCCAACCAGCTTTGGTCAATCGTTCGGCTCCACTGCTCCTGCACGACAACGCGCGACCTCATACTGCACAGCAGACGGTCTCCAAGCTACAAGAGTTGGGGTTGGAAGTTCTCCATCATCCGCCGTACTCACCAGACCTTGCGCCTACAGACTTCTACTTTTTCCAGAATTTGGATAACTTCTTGGCGGGAAAAAAATTCAATACTCGAGTGGCAGTACAAAATGCCTTTGAAGAATTTGTTGCCTCCCGTCCAGCTGATTTCTTCAAGAAAGGCATCAATAAGCTACCAATGCGTTGGCAAAGATGCATTGATTGCATGGGTAATTATTTTGATTAATAGAAATAAAAAATATATAAAAAATTACGCTTCATTTATTTCGTGAAAAACGGCAATTTCATAGGTAAAGACCTAATATTAAAAAAATATCTGAAGAAGTGAAAATTTTCTCTAAACATGTTTTAGACGAGGAAATTTTAAATAATTTGAACACATATTTTGATGCATACGTATTATATTTTAATCGAAAACGAACACTGAAAACTCCTAAAATAGCACGATTTTGTATAAACGCTCTTAGAAAAATCAAGAAAAAAGAAATAAAATACAATACATAATTAATACATGATTGACATAAAATTGACTGTTGGTGTATTGAATATTAGATTGATTTACGTATTGAAGTAAACAATGTTAAGATGGGCGCGTCACATGCATAAAACTAGATTACTTTTTAACACCTCGCCGGCCTTTGACTGTTACCTTTGGCTGTTTACTAACGTCAGCTGGTTTTGATGTCAATACTTCAAGAATGCATTTGCCGGATGCCTTATTCGGATGTAAACAAAGAGTTTGTGACTGGTTACATAAACTAAATTACATGGAAACAGACGATTTTCTCTAGGGCTGATTCCCATATATGTAAATGTATTTTATAATGAAATAGTGAAGGTGTAAATAAACAATAATTCATACGGAAGAATTGTGATTCATTTGATTTAATTGAACGAGTGTTTGAGTTATATTTTGTAATTTGATATAGAACCTGCACATAAAGCGCTAACTCGGCAGCGCTGGCCGCTGTGACACAGTTCACACTAATACAGCTGTCGACTATTGTTGTGTTGCTGTGCTGTGGTTATTGTAAGAGTTTTTTCTTGTATTCTTAAAATGTTAATAAATCATCATTATTATAATTATATTAATTTACATAATATAAAGTCCAGCAACGAATATGTCGCCACCATTGGTCCAACATTTTTGGATGCCGAATTGTTGTCTATCAGCCAAGAAAGTCTCATGTCTGAGTTTAGTTAGATACTCGGATATGGTTATGCCAATTTCAAAGGAGACTTTGAAGACCGAGCCTTATCTTTTATCGTATAAGACACAATTTTAACCAAAATTGGTCTAGGTTTGCCCTAAATGGGTTTACCCTTACAAATGTAGGGAATGCATCAGGGATTCAAATTGCAACAATGCTAGAACATCAAATCCTGTTTGGCATTACAGTCTGTACTGCGTCAATGTAACTATTTCCCGAAATTCAGTTATAGATCCATGAGTACTCACATCAAAGAACGTTGGCTTTTCAATTAGAAATAGGGCAACACAGTATTCGAATCGCCTAACCCACCGGTGGGCCAGACTAACGTGCCGTACGCATTCCTAATGAGTTTCTTGGTACAGTAGTTTCAATGTACGATGTCCTCAGTCAGGTCCGTACCTTCTCGAATACCATTAGGCGTATCGTAAGGGCTGGGCCACAGAACCCGGTGAAATTTAAAAGGCCAATAGGCCCAACATAAATAAGCAGTCCATTTCGAAAAAAAGGGTACCCAGTATCATCTATACGAATACGTAAAACTGTTTTTGTCGTTCAATATTATTTAAAAACTAAAATTTGTCACCTTCATAGGTAGGTGCCTGATGTGAGACAGGAGCAGATTATATACTCTTGGAAGACCAACATTCAAATTCAAATTCAAATATTTATTTCTCAACATTGACAATTACTTGTTCTTATTGACGTCAAATAAAACATGGTTCTACCACCAGTTCGAAAAAAACCTTCGTGAAGAAGAACTGGCAAGAAACTTCACGGGTATATTTTTTTTCAAAATAAATTTACAGAGTCTCTTTATGTCTATACAAAATTATTCTTTTCTGCATCTGTTAGCTCGGCAAGTCTCCCTCCCCCCAAGTATCCAAACGACGAACACCCTCAAACGGCACCCGTTCACGAGTTAACGCGGGATCCAGCCATCGCCCTCCTCAACCATATTAGAGGGAAGTGAGCGACCCGTCACCCGACGCTACCATAAGAAGACATTATATTTTTTGTTAAATAAAACACTTTTTGACTGGATTTTAGCACACGTTTAATTAGAATTTTTACATTTAAAAAGTGATTTATTAAATATTATTAATCGTAAAAAGTTATGGTGATAATATATTTTGTGATTCGTATACACGATTACAATACCGCAATCTTCTTTGTAAACATTCTAATATTTATTTCTTAACATTGACAATTATTTTTTCTTATTGACGTCAAATAACGTATGACTCTACCACCAGATTGGAGAAACCTTCGTGAAAAAGAACTGGCAAGAAACTTCACGGGTATATTTTTTTCAAAATAAATTTACAATGTCTCTTTATGTTTGTACAAAATTATTCTTATCTGTTTGCATTTGTTAGCTCGGCAAGTCTCCCTCCCCCCAAGTATCCAAACGACGAACACCCTCAAACGGCAACCTTCTGGGTTCTACTAATCAGGTATGGTTGCAAAAGCCTGAGATAAGGGCCCTTTATGCCCTGAGTGTTGGAGTTTCTTGATTAAAGTAACATGCTGAACGCAATTAAACGCCTTAGAAAAGTTACGATAAATACTCAAAGCATCTTAGCATCTTGTGATTTTTCCAAGGCACCAAGAATAACTTCAAACAGTTCAACACCTGCCTGTTCGACACTTGTCTGTTTTCAACAACAGACAAGTGTCGACCCCTCGTAATAATTATCCGAATTATTTATCATGAAGTAAATTTTTGTTTTTGAAATGAGCCAAAGTTTATTTGACATAATTTTGTTTTAAACATTTTTCTACACGTAGGTAATATTGAAATTGGTCTAAATTTAGAAGGGTCTGTGACTGCCTGATTTAAACAAAGGTGCTTCAATAAATCAGGAAACTCTTCGTAAATCCCGTCGCGAACGCAAAAGCCGCGATCACAATTGTCAGTTTTACACGTCCGTGTCAATGCTGTGCTGCTGAGGTGTGTAGGTTCCTTTACCTTTATTTATTTATTAATAATGCACCAACAAGATGCGCACTATCAAAACTTAAATTAAAATACGAAAATAATAGAAAGAACATAAAAGTGCCACCCGAATTGATATAGTAATTCTAAAATAAAATTAATAATTGACGGCCGGGTGGTGTAGTGGGTAGTAGCCCTGCCGCACGCGCCGGAGGTCTCAGGTTCAATCCTTTTGTGTGCGGCACATTTGCTCTCGGGTCATGGTTGTTTATTCTACGTTCCCCCCAGTTCGCTGTATTGTCCACCATAACACAAATTGGGAATTTATTTTGATTATTAATTACAGTCGAAACTCAACGAAAATTAAATGTACAATACAGATGAAATTATTAATTATTAGTTTACATTAACTGAGTCAAAATAGTGATTACAACAAATGTTTACACAATACTACATGTAGAAATATGATTGGAAATCTTGTAAATTGAAACTTTACACACAAATCAATAAAAATAACTAATGAGGGTTACAATGTAAATTTAATAAAATACATAAAATAAAATTGAAATAAAATAAAAGAAAAATGAAGCAAATATAAAAATAAAACAACGTTAACACACAAGGCAACTCAAGTAGCAGCAGTTTTATTACTGAATGCACCAGTTACCCAACACCTGGAGTGAATTAAAGCAGCACTTTAACCAACTGGAAATATCAGTCACCCGAAAACAGAAATAATATATTCGAAAAGTATTGTAACCGGTTAGAAAATCTAGATACAGTGAGTACATACGGCGATAAAAAAGCGACATTATTGTGTTTTTAAAAATAAATGACTGTACAATCAGTGGCATTACTTTTTAGTTTTTAATACTTCACGCTGGAAAGCAAAGTTTTGGTACTGGATGGTACTGGGCAGTGGATGCTAGAATGTAAGGGGCCCCAAGTGGCCTCTACGCTACAGAAACAATAGCAAGAATCGGTCAGTGGGGTCCGGCCGTGTACTGTGTAGACGTAGTCCCCTGCCTCATACGCGGGTGGTCTCAGGTTCAAGACCTGGTCGGGGCCAACATTTCAGGTGACAAAATGAACATTGGTGACAAAAGTCACAATTTTCCTAGACCGCTAAGATATTTGATATTATTTTGCACAGTTCTTGTGAGCACTCGTATGGAAGTGGCGGCGAAGTGGACAAGGTAGCTGTGGCTTTATGTCTTTTGCACCGGGCTCCTCCGTAACTCCTTGGCTGTGATTAGTTATTTTCTACATAGCATTAAACATGGCAAACACCCGTTGTTCATCTAAGCAACGCTTTCAAAACAAACCACTCCATCCATGGATACCACATTGTCTTCACCACTGTTATATCTCTTAAAACATCCGATCTTATGTTGTCGAAATGTTGTCTAATGCGCCGAAATTCTTCAAAATTTTATTCGTTCTAGAGAAAGCATTATAATTTAATTTTATAAGAATGTGTTAACCGTGTCTAATTTTCTATTTAAACAAACATATTTATTTGTTTTTATATGCAACGGTATGTCTAATTGTACAATTACACTAAACTGATATACTTAGAATTTCACAAAAGAAGGTAAATAGGAAACTGGCCGTTACCCGCGGCTTCGCCGGTATTGTTACAAGGGCTTACAATGTCTCTACCCTTGGGAATAAGATTATCTCCCGAACTAAAAAGTAGCCCATCTCAATGTCCAGCCCCCCATCTCACTGTCCAGCGCCCCATCTCACTGTCCAGCCCCCCATCTCACTGTCCAGCCCCCCATCTCACTGTGCAGCCCCCCATCTCACTGTCCAGCGCCCCATCTCACTGTCCAGCCCCCCATGTCACTGTCCAGCCCCCCATCTCACTGTCCAGCGCCCCATCTCACTGTCCAGCCCCCCATCTCACTGTCCAGCGCCCCATCTCACTGTCCAGCCCCCCATCTCACTGTCCAGCCCCCCATCTCACTGTCCAGCCCCCGACTGAACCATGACGTAAGAAGTCGCTGTTCCGACGTAAAGGAGGACCAACAACCAAACTCACTTTCACATTTATAATATTAAGCACAGACTTCAGTCTGCGGGTGTACCTGCGTAAACACCACCCACCACACAAAACTACTGCGCGGTAGCAGCTACCGAATCATTAACCAGACGCGTGCGCCGACGACAGTGCACTTCAGCCATTTTATATTATTTTAAGTAACGTCTTCATATTTTAAAGAAGTTGTAGAAAAATTTAACCTATCTTAAAGTATGGCGACCAGTTGCATTCAATTTACTGTCAACGGGCAAAAATGTTCAGGTACGTCTGTGAACATTTTTTAATTATATTATAATCATCGATTTCAAAATATTTTACCAATTTTATACTTTTATCAAAAAGCCTTATTGCCAATACTTCAATTTCAAATCCATATCTAATATTTATTTCTCATTATTGACAATTACTCGTTCTTATTGACGTCAAATAAAGCATGACTCTACCACCAGTTCGGAAAAACCTTCGTGAAGAAGAACTGGCACGAAACTTCACGAGTATAATTTTTTCAAAATAAATATACAATATAATTATATGTCTCCTGGAAACCTTTTAGAAACTGTATAAAATGTAAAAAGCTACATTTTTAACTTGTTCAAAATGCACACATAGTTAGCACATCGCAAATATTTTACAATACGTGCGTGTGGGCAGTGGACGCGAGTGTGGCGCGCGACACGACGCTGAATGCGTACCTGCGGCGCACGCTGGGTCTGCCGGGCACCAAGTACATGTGCCAGGAGGGCGCGTGCGGCGCCTGCATAGTGATGGTGCGCGCGCGCCGCGCCGGCAGCCGACAGCTCGAGCTCTTCCCCGTCAACTCGGTGAGTTCGCAAGCCAAATTATAATCTTTGATCTGTTTGCAGCTGTCACATCGCGAATCTCATGCACTAGGAATGTGAAAGGTTATTTCGTACTTTAACTCATTAAGTTGTGGGTGTCATCTATAAATAACTATACTTTAACAATGCCAGTAAATGTTGAGACTTTCTGTTGCAAAAACACGTGCTTGGGATGATGTTATGGACTAAACATGCCAAATAGAGTTGACGTACTCATCTTTTTCATCAAAAACGGGTGTTGCGCAAATTTTTGTTTACTACATAATTGCTGACGCCTCTGCTAGCGTCAAGCACTTGCTTACTGTTTTACTTGACCCAAAGCCAAAAATGAGCCTCTACTTGACTTGCCAGTGCCTGGTGCTGGTATTCTCGTGTCACGGGTGGAACGTTACGACGGTGGAGAAGGTGGGCAACCGGCGGGACGGCTACAGCGAGGTGCAGCAGCGAGTAGCCGCCATGAACGCCACCCAGTGTGGATACTGTACACCGGCCTGGGTCATGACACTCACGAGGTACGTGGGAAACTGTTTCAAATGGGTTTAGATGAAACGTTTATAGACAATATACAACATTTTTACAAATCAAGACTCTTCAAACGAGCTGGTGAACCAGCTGATGGTAACAGTCAGGTACCAAATAATTGTAAACTTTTTTCATTAATTTTACCTTGTGAATCGTAAGTTACTATCAGAACTGTCATTTAAGTATGCCGCTGTACCACAGTACTGCTTTCCGTGGTAGTTTCCGGTATTCGGCATCGAAGTGTTGGAACAACATACCGCCTCCACTTCGAAAACTCGGTTCGTTACAAACTTTTAAAACATCGTTGGTAAAATATCTTTTATCCTATCAAAAAACGATACCGAGTGGGGTCCGAGTTGTTCCAACATACCCGTCGAAGCCGAAACCAGCCAATTCTACAAAACTCACTATACTACAATTATTATACAGGGTGACTGGTTATTTGTGGCGGATATTTCAAGGGGCTAGTAGAGGTAAATACCAGTCGATTTCCCTATGTAATGTTTAGTCCAAAAGTGAATCATTTCCAAGATATTTCAAATCTTATATGTTTTTTTTAAATCATAAGGGTCATCTTAAAAAATAATAAAAAAAAATAAAATCCGTTTGAAACAATTTTTTATTAGTTTTACAATAAAAACATTCCCGACATAATTAACATAAACTTGGGCACTGTGCTCGAAAACATTTGAAAATTCACCTTTTCTTCTAAGTAATTTACACAAAAGAGTGTGGTGACGCCATCTTTCGAACACCGCGTTATAAATTACTTACCTATTCAATCAATGTCAATTTTAAAGTTCGCGCCCTCCTACCCTTTCATCTTCCTTGACACCGATTGGTTAACCGCTACAGCGTCCCACGCATAGGAGGGGAGAAGCGCACCCGCCGCTCGGACTGAAGAGCGTCGAGCGAGAGTCGCAAATACGTTGCGCATGGAATAAATAAATCGCCTGTTTGCTCCTTTTGCAATAACCCATGTTTCAAGTGATATAATAGTAAAGCTACCTAGCTATTCAGAAGAAAGAGCCAAGGATTATACAGGTCAGTCGGTGTTTCCTTACTCCCCATTTGGTTAGGCGCATAATTTAATTTATACAGTCCACTTCTATTGCCGCCATTTGTAATTCGATAGATGGCCAGTACGAACCGGATCCGATTGTAATAATCCATCGGAATCATCAACCAACCATTAATCCCCCTGTGCCTTAATAATTAATATATATAGTTCGTGTGATTACCGCATATAATAGCCCCGGCTAGCTTTATTTTGTTCGCTGGATACCTTTTACGTGGATCGCGTCACAGCCACGCGTGCTGTGTTATCTAGTAAAAGAAACGGGATTATACACTTATCCCCTTTTTGCCGAAATTACTTAATATTTCACTTTCTTTCGCTTAAACATTCGCAATTTTCCGCTTTAATTACTTTGTTAAACGCATTTAGTATTTATTCCGCATACCTAATTAATTGCTATCTAAATACATTTATTTCATTAAGATGAGCACCCGCAGTAAAACCGCGAAGGACGATATTGAGATTCGCGATACGCAGTTAACCTTTCTTGAAGCGAAACGTAACGCCATATTCAATAATTTACAAAGTATTTACGATTGTTCTAAATTGGCTTACACGGACGCTGACGCGAGGGAAAAATTTTTTGAATCGTCCATGAACGTACAATGTTTGTATGATAGTTTCAATAATCTACTAGATAAATTAGAAGCTTGTTAGAAATTGAACCGCATTCCAATCCTAATTTCAATGCTATGACCGCGGCCGAGCAGTTATACGGATGTATTACGAGAGCCCGGGAGTTGTTATCAGGGACCGCAGCTAGCGCCGGTCCGGCTGGCCCGGCTCCAGCCAAGTCAAACCCTCGCCTCCCGCCGATCGAATTGACTTCCTTCGACGGAGATATTAGAGCCTGGCCCTTATTCTACGCTAGTTTCAAATCTGCAGTACACGATAATCCATCGCTAACCGATTCTGAGAAGCTATACTATTTGATAGGTAAAGTTACAGGCAAAGCTAAGACGGTCGTCAACGGGATTACACCGTGTTCAGAAAATTATAATCTTTTATTTCAAACTTTAATAAATAAATATGAAGATAAACGTATGCTAGCTTGTACCTATTTTAATCAGTTACTCGATTTCAAACCCATAACGTGTGCTACAGCAAGTAATTTCGAGTATTTCTCTGACAGATTTGTTACAGCAGTTAAGGCCTTACATAACTTAAAATTAGATAACTTGAGTGATTTAATAATTTTACATATCGCACTTAAAAAACTAGACTCCGATACTGTTCGTTTATTTGAAAATAATTGTAGCTCCACTGACATTCCTTCTTTCAATAGCCTGGTAGATTTTATAGGTAAGCAGTGTAAGATATTGTAACGCTCTGCAACTAGTTACAGTACAGGTAGCAGCAATAAGAGAACGGAGCTGCTGCGGCAGCCGACGCGCGCTAAAGCAGGATCCGTCGACTATCAAACCTTCGTTAGTACTTTAAATAATCCACAGAAGTGTTTGTGTAATAACATTGTACATACTCACTTATATAAATGTCCCCTTTTCAGTAAATTAACTCCGTCTGAACGTTTTAAATGTGTAAAAGAGCGCAATGCCTGTGTGAATTGCCTCAGTTTAAAGCATAAGGTTTCCCGCTGTAGTTCAAGCGTACGCTGCAATAGTTGTAACTTGAATCATCATTCATCAATACACTTTGAAAAACCGCGAGCTCCCAGTAATTCTTGTCAATCCTCGTTGTCAAGCGAAACCGAAGCAACTCGCGCGCCACCCGCACCCCTCCCACCGTCGACCTTGACCGCTAGCACTACGAATGTTGTCTTATGCAATACTTCCGAAGCACGCACGAGTGCAAGCAGGACGGATACAGCAAAACAAAGAACTACAGTCTTGCTTGCTACTTCTCAAGTATTAGCCTATGATTCAAACGGCAAGGAACATGTAGTTCGATGTCTACTAGATACCGCATCTCAATGCAATTTTATGACTGTCGAACTTTGTAATAAATTAGGCATTAATCCGCATTCACAGCCAAGCACTGTTGTAAAGGGAATAGGCGGGTCGGAGAAGCACGCGAAGCGGACGGCTTCACTTCGTGAACAAAATCACGTTTCGATAAGAATATAAAATTTGAGATTTCTTCATTAGTTGTAGATAAAATTACTGATTGTTTGCTTACCGCCGAGGTAGACATGTCCGCGTTGGAATACCTACATAATTTGCCGCTCGCCGATTCCACGTTCGGTATACCAGGTCCTATTGATATATTGATTTATACCTCATCATGTGGTAGTCTGCGCAGATAAAGTTTCTACGAAATGTCGTATGGTGCTGGATGCTAGTGCAAAGACTAGCTCCCGGTATTCTCTTAACGATCTTTTACATTGTGGACAGAATCTGCGGGGAGATTTATTTAGTATAATTTTAAGATTTAGAATTTTTCGTGTAGCGCTCACAGCCGATTGTAGGCAAATGGTCTTACAGATACACGTGCGCAATAGTGACCGCCGCTTCCAAAACATTTTATATAGATTCAACCCGCAGGACCCGATTGTCACATATCGATTTAACAGAGTCTGTTTCGGGTTAAAGTCGAGCCCGTTCCATGCGCTCCGCGTCGTCCAACAGTTAATCGACGACGGCGGCGAGCAGTCGCTGTACACAGACGATGTCGCCTTCTCCGTGCCCACCGAGGAAGATGCCGTCGGTGTTGCATGCGAATTAATTTCTTTGTTCAAGAGAGGTCAGTTCGATTTAGTCAAGTGGACGCGCAATTCACGTGAGGTGTTAGAAAGCATTCCAGAATCCCACAAGCTGCCTGCAGATATCGATTTTGATAAGGAAAATGATAATAAGGTATTAGGATTACGCTGGGCTACAGATACAGATGTATTTCATTTTAAGATATCCCCCGTGGAGCAGGTGAGGTGGACGAAGCGCGGTATCCTCAGTACCATAGCTCGTCTATGGGACTTGATGGGTTTTGCCGCGCCGGTGATTCTCTACGCTAGGCTCCTAATAAAGCAGCTCTGGCTTCTGCAGGTTAATTGGGACGCAGACTTGCCGAGTGACGTCGCGAGGAAATGGAAACAGTTCTGCGTTGAGTTGCCGTCGTTGAATGAGTTTCATGTTCCTCGTCATCTAGGGGTTTCCGAGGACTCCGACTTCAGTCTGGTTGGCTTTGCGGATGCCAGCGAGCTTGCGTATGGAGGAGTAATTTACCTTCACGTGTCATCTGGTTCTCTGTCTACTGTTCGGCTTGTTTGTGCCAAATCAAAGGTGGCACCAATGAAACAGCTGTCAGTAGCTCGCCTTGAGCTGTGCGCCACTGCGTTACTGTCACAGTTGTTAAAATTAGTATATGAAAATCTTTCACTTCACTGTAAAGTAAGATTATTTGTCTTTTCAGACTCAAAGGTTGCGCTTTATTGGATAATGGTCCCCCCGCACCGCTGGCAAACCTTTGTTGCAAATAGGGTCGTAAAAATAACAGATAATATTCCATCAGATAGGTTTTTTTCACGTCTCTGGGGTCAATAACCCAGCTGATTGCTTGTCCCGCGGTCTTACCCCTGCAAATCCAGTCGGTCATCCGTTATGGTTGTGTGGTCCTTCATGGCTTAGCCAGGACACCGGCAATTGGCCGTTAAAGGAGTTAGAGTTTACTCATACGGAAGATCAGATACCGGAGAGAAAGGTTTTAGTTCACACTTCTACATCGTCACCCGCCGAGAGTGAAAATAATATTATATTTCATTTAATTGACCGCACGTGTCTTGGACGAAGCTTCTACGAGTGATTGTTTATACCTACCGTTTTATTAGGATATTACCGCGCCGCAACACTGCCTTCATAACAAGCAGTGATCTTGAATTTGCTGAAAATAAGGTTTTATTAGAAATTCAGCGTTAACATTTTAAAATCGATCTAATTAATTTACAAAATAATAAATTATGTTCACCGCGTCTCTTAAAACTTAACCCATTCATCCACAATGGACTTATCCGCGTCGGTGGTCGTTTGAATAATTCCGCATTAGACTATTCTCACAAACACCCCGTTGTACTGCCTCATTAAGATCCCGTTATTAACTTATTAATTAACTACTATCACGTTAAATATTTACACGCCGGCCCTGAACTCTTGTTGTCGCATTATTGCGGCAGAGATTTTGGATACTGGGCGCTCGGAACGTGTTAAGACGTGAGGTACATAAATGTAATACCTGTTTTCGATTGAAGCCTAACTCTTCTGCCCCGCTAATGGCAGATCTTCCTGACATTCGTGTCGTTCCCGCCGTGAAAGCGTTCGCGAACACCGTGTGTGACTACGCGGGACCGATATCATACGTACCTATCCGGAAGCGAGGAGCTCGTAGCGTTAAGGCTTACTTATGCATATTTACTTGTCTTACCACCCGCGCTATTCATATCGAGGTAGCGGGAGATCTTAGCACACCTAGTTTCTTATCAGCTCTCAAACGTTTTCTGTCGCGGCGCGGACCGGTCCAGACCATGTACTTAGATCACGGTACTAACTTCGTTGGGGCTCGTCGGTACTTGCGAGAGTTGTATGAATTCTTATCTCGAAACTACCATCGCGAACTCAAAGTGGAGCTAGCTGAGAGTCGTATCCAATGGAAGTTTATCCCTCCGGCTTCTCCCCACTTTGGAGGCTGTTGGGAGTCGATGGTAAAGCAGGTTAAGACACATTTATTCCGCTCCATCGGCCAGCAGCTGCTGACGCTCGAGGAGCTTAACACTGTACTAGCGCAAATAGAATGTTTATTGAATTCGCGACCGCTGACTGCACTCAGCGCAGACCCGTCGGAGCCTGGCGCACTTACACCCAGTCACTTTCTACACACTGCTCCTATAATTTCTTTCCCCACGCCCCCCGTAGGCACTGGCATGTCTCTGAGGGATAGACATACTCTTGTTGACAGTCTTGTGCAATCATTTTGGAAGCGATGGAGTGTCGAATACTTGCACGGTTTGCAGATTAGGTCTAAGTGGAATGTTAATCCCGCGACTGTAACTGAAGGTACTGTCGTGGTATTGCGAACCGACAACGCTCCGCCGGTATACCCGATGTTATAAAAAGAAACTTCCGCAATGCAGATTGGATTTCATATTCGAATTATTTAGATAAAAAGTTAAGCTCCATGATCTTTCCTTGTGTCCTCCAAGAAGCTTATGATTTATTTATAGATATCCTTAATGATGCCGCAAATAAATATATTTTTTTTTTAGAATTAACCAGAATCCTACAACAAAATTCATACCCAAGCCATACTGGACACCCAGCCTGTCTGAAGCTATTGCTCACCGTAGACTAGCTTTGCGTTGTTTTAGAAATAATCCAACTCCACAGAACCTTGATAGTTTAAAATATAAAACAAAATTAGCGCAGAAATTGATACGGCAGGCTAAAGATAAAAATTGGAAAGAGTATTGCTCCTCAGTAGATAATTCGACTACACCTTCGGATCTATGGCGTCGAATGAAATGGTTAAAAGGACACCGCGGTTCCATAAATCACGTTGATAACCATACAGCCGCAAAATTGTTAAGAACACTAACGCCAGATTATGTTACTCCCCTTTGCCCGGATTTAAAAAGCTCTAATCCCTCTTTGGAACAGGAAATCTCTATCCAGGAGCTAGACAGATGTATTAAAACTAAGGATACATCTCCTGGGTGTGATGATATTTCTTATTCCATGATTAGGAATTTACCAGCTGTAGGAAAACGTATGCTACTAAATCTTTATAACCAATTTTTTGAACACAGTTTTGTCCCATCTCGGTGGCGAGTTATTAACATCATTCCAATACCGAAACCTGGACGTGATCCCAACGAAATAACGTCCCTTCGCCCAATCTCACTTATTTCAGTTTTATGCAAGATCTTTCATTATATTATCTATCGCAGATTGGAGTGGTTCATAGAGAATAGTAATATTTTTTCAGATCATATGGTTGGTTTTCGTAAAAAAAGATCGTGTATAGATAGTTTAAGTTGTCTTACCTCCCGAATACAATCTGGTTTCACTAAATGTACACCTACTTTAGGTTGCTTTTTGGACATCAATAGTGCATACGTCAACGTGGACAATTCACATTTGATTCAGGTGTTGGATAATTTATGTGTTGGCTCACGTATATGTAAATATTTGTGGAATTTTCTTCACGAAAGAATATTAAAAATAAGGACTAAAGGGGAGTCTTCTAGTAGAACTGCAGGTCGTGGTTTAGCACAGGGTGATCCAATTTCGCCACTTCTATTTAACATTGTTACCTCAGACATCTGCAAACGGTTACAGAATCACGTATATGTGGCGCAGTATGCTGATGACTTTGCCTTATATGTTCAATGCAAGGTGGTGAGTGAGGCACAAATGAAAATTCAGTCTGCTCTTAACCAAATAAATTTCATGTTGCAACAGATCGGGTTGGATCTTTCATCGACTAAAAGTAAACTCTGTCTATTCAATAGAAGTTATCGGAATGAAATGATAGAGATTACTTTAAACGGTGAAGTTCTGGAATTGGTTGATACTGTGAAGTATTTAGGTCTATGGTTAGATAAAGGTCTTAGGTGGAAAAAGCATATAAACGAAACGTATAACAAAACTATTGAATTTGTAAACTCTTTTAAAGTTTTAATGGGACCTGGGTGGGGTGTTCATCCTATTCATCTCAGACGACTCTACCTATCTCTTGTCCGTAGCAGGTTGGATAATGCTAGTTGTTTGGTAGCAGTGCTAATACTCATCTTTTAAAACTAGACCGACTACAAAACGTATGTTTCCGATTGATCGGTGGTTTTATTAGAAGCACGCCCATACACGTTATGGAGTCCGAGCTTTGTTTGCCACCTCTATTTGTGCGCCGAAAATACTTAGCTGGAAAGTTTTATTTAAAGTCCAGGTGTCACAATTTCCCAATTATAGAAATATTGAAAACATTATCTGACCTCTGTAAAAATTCTTATTGGCATCGTAAAAAAATACCTCTTTTAGTGCTGTTTCATGATTTGTTGAAGGACGAACCTATCTTTAGCAGCAACAAGTTTGAAATATTTTCTATGGACACTTGGGTCAGCAATGTGGATTTATCCAGTGTTATTAAACCAAATATAGATTCAATTTTAAAACCTAAACGCTTTTACAATGCACAACACCTTAAAATGTTATGCTGTACTACTTTAAATAATTTATATACTTCTTTCTACCATATATACACCGATGGCTCAAGACATGTAAATGTTTCGGGAGCTGCATTCACAGATCCACAAGCAGGAGCTTCAATAAAATTTCAAGTTTTTTGTCACAACATTTCCATAATGCATCTGGAATTAATTGCCATACTAGAAGCCTCGTCTTATGTTGAATCTCTGAATGTTTGCCAAATTGTTATCTTCTCAGATTCTAAAAGTGCTCTTCTCCATATAATGCAGTGTACCAATCCAACTTTCAAAGGGCTACCATTGGCGTATAGCATTTTAAAAAGTTTGTATTTGTTTGCTTCTAATCATAAGAAAATTATATTACAGTGGGTTCCATCCCATATCGGGCTAGGGGGCAATGAGGCAGCAGACCAGCTAGCAAATGAGGCCAGGGCTGACGGCGTATTGCACACTTGTCTTCCTTATTATACGGAACTTCTTCCCAACCTAAGACAGCTCTGTTATAGAACTTGGTCGGAATACTTTGACGAAAGGTCCGTATCAAAGGGTATTTGGTATAAAGTGATTCAACCATCCCTTCCTTTAACTCTCTGGTTCGATGTGAATGGAACTAGCAGACAAATGATAGTGACGCTTCTGAGGCTTCGATCTGGGCATATACCTCTCAACAGCTTCGGATACATGATGCGCAAGGTTGACTCCCCTAACTGTGGGGAGTGTGGAGTTATTGAGGATGCTCATCATATCTTGACGGAATGCACTCGGGTCGAGGCTCAGAGACGTCACGCCTTCGGAACTAGAGATTTTAACGTAGGGGTTTTCAATAGCATCTTGGCTTCGCCTCTATCGGGTAAAGCCAAGGTGCTCTTTCAATTAATTTCATTAGGTTTAAGGTTGAGGGTAGGTTAAGTTATTTTTAAATTAGTATTACTACTTTGTTTTTTCATAAATTTATGAAATGTAAGCAATAATGGGAGTGACATTTCCATTGGAAAAAACTCCCTAAACTAAATAAATGATTTAAAAAAAAAAAAAACGCTCCGCCGCTGTCGTGGCCGCTAGGGATCGTAGTCCAATCACCAAGTCAATAATCATTCGATTAATTCATATTAATTAACGTTATGCCGCTTCAGAATAGTTTAATTTAGTATCACTTAAATAATCCGCATCGTAACATTAGTGTTAATTTATATTTTTCGTTTAAATACGTTATATAGTTATGGATATGTTCATAAATTTTCTTTAAAGCAACGCTTTAAGGCCGGGGGGAAATGGTGACGCCATCTTTCGAACACCGCGTTATAAATTACTTACCTATTCAATCAATGTCAATTTTAAAGTTCGCGCCCTCCTACCCTTTCATCTTCCTTGACACCGATTGGTCAACCGCTGCAGCGTCCCACGCATAGGAGGGGAGAAGCGCACCCGCCGCTCGGACTGAAGAGCGTCGAGCGAGAGTCGCAAATACGTTGCGCATGGAATAAATAAATCGCCTGTTTGCTCCTTTTGCAATAACCCATGTTTCAAGTGATATAATAGTAAAGCTACCTAGCTATTCAGAAGAAGGAGCCAAGGATTATACAGGTCAGTCGGTGTTTCCTTACACCCCATTTGGTTAGGCGCATAATTTAATTTATACAGTCCACTTCTATTGCCGCCATTTGTAATTCGATAGATGGCCTCAACAGAGTGATTTTAAAACAAAAATTCACAAATAAAATTTTCGCGCAGATTATTTTAAAAACATCTGTGTTTTACTAGCTTTCGAAAGAGGTATTACAATCCCAAATCGGCAAAATAATTACAAAGTTAATTGCCAATTAGCGCAGGCGCAGGTACAGGCTTGAACAAAGAGTACCGTTACTAGGCAAATAACTCGGGATTGTTTCTCACCCCGCGCCCATGTGTTTAGTCCGCTCTTGGGATTTATTGCGTTCGGATGTGTTCACGTGCTCTTATTTCGGTTTTCTTTCTTACGGCTTGGCTTGCTAATGGACTTTGGTGTATGATTACTCCTCTGACGACCCGGCTTTAAAACTGTGTTCTGTGCAGTGCTTCGCGTGTTCTCATTCTTATGGGCAACTGATAACAGCCTTGTAGCTACTGGGAAGATCTTCGTTACATTTGACTATAGTAGTCGATGGTTGCTCCTTGTTCATAGTGATTTCTAATCTATAAAACAATACCGAAAATGACACGATGGACATATTTGTTTACCTTCAGTTAACATAACGAGCTTAAGGTGAAGAAGGTGTATATATTCCGATTTTAGCACATATTGTTTACACTGTATATTAATTCAAAGTCTTAACTGAGCTGAGTCTAAGTTTAGCTCATTGTCAACCCTCTGCAGGGTAAACGCCTCCTCCCAGAGGGACAATATCGCATTATATTAAGAAGTCATCGGTGCGTCCCCCGGATAGGCGAATGTCTTTTTGAAATTTGGGTGCTAAGATATGTCGGTATCCTCATGAGGTTATTTTATTTTATTTTTTTTTATTTATTTATTTAAGGTCGCCGTTTAACAGCTAAGGTCATTAGCGACCACAATACATAATGTACAATGCTTATTTAACAAATAAGCGTTTAGACTAGTTTATACAAGTTAATAAATTTTAAAAATCTTAGGGTATTCTTAAAGTTATTTTGATTTAAACAATCACATAAGTTGGTTGTTAAGCAACACTGACTTTTTTCATTATTATACTCCTGGCATTCTTATAATAGGTGTGAAATACTTAGATCAAAACCACATTTGCATTTTTGAATATTGCTTTTTGTAATTAAATGTGTATGGGTCATGTTTGTGTGACCAATTCGTAGCCTGGAGATCACTACTTGGTCCCGTCTCGAATTAAAAGCAGTAAGGGGTTTATCGAGAATTGAACTTCTGATACTATGCAATGTACTGGTGTTCGTTTACCCCGTTTTTCCCAAATCTGAGTTGATGTTATTATCAATTTGGTTTGATATTAAACCCTTTTTAGTCTCACTATCTACTTTTTAGTTACCTGTAATTCCTTGATGGCTGGGGATCCATATTAATTCAAACGTATAATAGATGATTAAATGAACTTCCAAGTGAAGTTCTATCGCTATTACACGAGTCGCTTCATTCGAAGATAGTATTTAATTAACAAGGTAGTCCTTTTAAGGTACTAGGTAACTTCGCACAGTTTTATAGTATGTCATTTGACTTATTCAAAAAACTTTCCGTCTTTTTACTTGATCAACCCCGGTCCCGGCAAGTCTTCATTTTTTAGAGATCAAAACAACACTTTTGTATGGGTTCCGGGAGGTACGGGTTCTTTATATATCTTCGAATGAAGCGACTCATTTAATAACGATAGAACTGCACTTGGTAGTTCGTTTAATCATCTATTATATTACGTCGCTTCATTCTTCAGATAGTATTTAATTAACAAGGTAGATTTTTAGAGATTAAGTTTTGTTTTCTTTTGTCTTTACAAATTATAATTTATTTAAATACGTTTATTCATTACATTTCTTACTTTAGTACATAATTTAAGAATCCAGTAATCTTTAGGCGTTTATTATAAACTTAGTGATTGCCAAATTAATTAAATAAATAAACAGAATAATTTAATTTTAATTAATCTCTTTATCGGAAGATATTGGGTGGTTTGAACCTTTATTGAGTACGGACAAGGCAAAGTCGTTTAGTGGGCCTAATATAGGTTTATGGTAAAATTTTGCAAAGGCCTGAGAGTTTTAGGTCCACCCTGCCGTTTCTCGGATAACCTGAGCACGTGCCGCGTGCTGAGTGCGCTAAACACACTCATGTCAACTCCGCTCGTAGCTAGCGTCTGCTTTATCCACCGACTATGCGTCTGACTCGACGCGGCTCTGTGAGGGGGCCTTTATGTTACAAACAAGAACCCCGAGTTCGAAAGCTTTAACGTCACAAAAAATATAATCTTTTAGAGTCGATACAGGACATATCATTATGCTATTTTTAAAGATTGGCAAAGACAACATAGGTTGTTTACGACTTGGGCCTGTGGTTTTAATGATGTATATTATGATTATGTGTATGGATGCAAAAACTATACTTTCTAATTTAATGTCTGGACCCTATGTCGGTGCATACGGCTAACGATGTAACGGTAACTTTTTGGTAATTTTTTCAAAAGTGAAAGTAATATAAGGATATCACAGAGAAAGCTGATTAAGAACTAATTTGGATCCCAAGAAAATGTGTAATTCGATTTAGTTGGTTTCATTTTACAGGCTTCTTGTAAAATTTGCCTCATCATTGCCCATATCTTCGCCTAACGATAGAGACAAGGCTGAACGGTGTGAATTTAATGAACCGAATGAACAACCCTTATTAAATTGCTCATTTAAAAAACAGAGAACTAATAAAACAGGTTTTTGAACATATCAGTATTACGTAACGTAATAAACTCCCACCATGACCTCAATGTGATGTTGTATTGACAAATAGTCATGGATGCCACAGAAGCGAGCACCAACGACAGGGTCTCTGGCGGACAGCCGCGCCGCGCGAACGTCGCCCGAAGCGTCGCGCGACACCCAGAGTAAGGCTGGACTGGTGGTGGACTTTGGTGCTGTTATGGCAGTTAATTAAATCTTTTGTTTCAATTCAAATTAATTATTTTTCTCATACATTTTAAGACAAGGGAAAATGAAGGAAATAGTTAAAATAACACAGAGGCCCAATTAATCGTAAACGCATCGATTGCGACTGCATACGGTTCAGGATACCTAGTTACAAATGCGTCACATTTGCAAACACACATTAAAGCAAAAATCCATAAATTACGTTCCTCGCCAAATGCCCTAGCCAAATGTGTCTAGTTAGAGTATTTAAATGTCGAAATTGAATACCACCCATCCAATTGTTGTAACTAATAGCGATGGTATTTTCAATACGTAATAATATTGCATAATTTCTTTCTTCCCCGGCTGAACTTTTGAAGCCTAAGGAAACGGCTAGTAATTCTAGGTAATTGATATGGTATTCTTTTTCACTATGTTTCCAAAAATGATAAAATTTATTGTTTTGGAATACTGCCAGGAAGCCTGCCTGCCTGAATGCATCTGTATATATCTTATAAATTAGTGAAGTAATTGAACAGGAAATCGTATATTTACTTATACTTTTCTACCAGATTAAATCTTCTAACAGTAATTTAGAGATTTTAATTTTTGCCTCATAGTTGTACTTATTTTGTTGCTACACAGGCTGCGACCAGTATACCAATATGTTTGGTAAAATCTCGTATCAAGCATATTTGAAGTTTCATAAATTTATTTATTATTATAACGCTTATCGTCAGGTAAAGAAATAGACATCTGTTCGATGTTAAACATAAAGCCTAAAAATTTTACTGACTTTGTCGATACAAGTAGATTTTTGTCCAAATTCACAACAAGTGACTCATAACTTCGCGCATAATTTTTGTAAATACCCCCGGAGCAACGCATAATCCATACGGCATGGCCGTAAACTCGTATGTGTTTGGCGCGAACATATCGTTTTCTTGAAATTCAAAACGCAGGTATTTTTTGTATTTAACAAATAAAGGTACGAGTAGGTATAATCTTTCTTATCTATGTTAGCTAAGAAACCATTATAGGAAATTAATTTAGAAGCTGTTTTACACTCTTACTTTTTCTACAAAATTGTAAAATTTTATTGATTTTTATTGTTTTTAGTAGGTACGAACCGTTTTTCACCTTTGAGTTTCGGCGCTAAATGATTTATTTATTATATTTGTTTGATATAAACTGGTCACTTGAGGTATAACAAAGTTTTGTAGCCTCTCAGTCTAACAATTTATTAATTCCTATTATCATATTTAATCGGAAATCGGAATAAGAAACACCAGTAATTTATGCGGATAACGTGATATATCTATTATAGATAACACGTGTTTTCTGCATCTCTTCGACAAAGTGAAACTATAGTTTATAATAATAAACATCAGGTAGAAAACTACCAGGAATTTTCGCAGGTAGCGTGATATAGATTACACGTATTTTCTGCATCTTTTCGACAAAGCGAATCTATAGTTTATAATAATAAACATCAGGTAGAAGACTACCAGGAATTTTTGCAGATAGCGTGATTATCTATTATAGATAACAGGTATCTTCTGCAAATTTTCGACAAAGCGAAATTATAGTTTATAATAATAATCATTAGGTAGTAACTACCTTGAGTTTTTGCAGGTAGCGTGATATACCTATTATAGATAACACGTGTTTTCTGCATCTTTTCGATAAAGCTAAATTTTAGTTTATAATAAAAAACATCAGGTAGAAGACTAACAGGAATTTATGCAGATAACATGATATATCTATTATAGATAACACGTTTTTCTGCATCTTTCCGATAAAATTAAATTATAGTTTATAGATACCCGCGATCACTTATGCAAAAAAAAATGGCTTACCTCATCGGAAGAATTAACGAGTCGCCATCGTATATTCTATATTGTTAGTTCTAATTTTCTTACTTTTAGTACACTTTCAGTACAACTTTTACACCATATTTAATATTAAACTGTTAAGTTACTCGTTGGTATAATACGTGTGCTTGTTACCACGCAAGAAACAAGAATGAAGACTTGCCGGGACCGGGGTTGATCAAGTAAAAAGACGGAAAGTTTTTTGAATAAGTCAAATGACATACTCTAAAACTGTGCGAAGTTACCTAATACCTTAAAAGGACTACCTTGTTAATTAAATACTATCTGAAGAATGTAGTGAAGAAATATAATTATTCTTTATTAAGGTCACTATCAATTCTTTAATATCAATAAAAAGTGGATCTTATTTTCAAAATTTTGTAACGCCAATAAACAAGATTTTGAGTCTGAATATATTAAATACTTATGATGTTTAGGTTCGTTGGATATGATTTCAAATGTTTTATATAAAGCTACAGCTTCACAACTAAAATTTGTTTGAAAATCAAAAAGTCTGTAACGATATATGTTAGTATCAAATACAACAGCACAACCTGATCTTCCATTTGATAGAGACCCATCAGTATATAATCGTTTACAATTTTTAAATTTGTTATTAATTTCATTAAATAAGCTTTTATATTCGACTTTAGATGTTTTATCTGTTGAATCTTGATGGCCAAATCTAAATTGATAGGAAATTCATAATGTTCCCATGGACCATATGATGCTAGTTTCTTTGTAACAAGTGGTGGAAAAGTAAGATTTAATTCGTATAAATATTTTTCTGATCTATTACGAAAGGGATGTGGTAGATGTGGTTTAAGCTGGTATTCAATATTAGTTGCCGAACACATTTTGTAACATTTATAGATTGGATTAGATGGTTGTGATAAAATATTTACAGTATATGTAAGTACAAGTTGTTTCCTTCTGTAACCAAGTGGGAGGTCTCTAGATTCTGCTAAAATACTTAAAGAAGGGCTAGTCTTAAAAGCACCAATGCATAATCTCAGGGCAGTATTTTGGACGCTTTCTAAGGAACGCAAGGACCTTGGTTTAGCAGAATCATATATTATTGAGCCATAATCAAGTTTTTGCCTTATGAGAGCGCGATAGGTGGCCATCAACCAGTTTTGGTCAGCTCCCCAAGTTAATGAACATAATACTTTAATTACATTTAATCTTCTGATGCAATCTGCTTTAAATTTATTAATATGTGCTACCCAACTAATTTTAGAGTCAAATATTAATCCTAGCAATCTAATGTTATTAACTTTTTTAATACTATGTTCATTTAATGTTAGTTATTTATGAATTATCTTTTTATTTTTATTTGTAAATATTATGCTCAGATTTACCTTTGGAGAACCTAAATCCAGAAATTTTTGACCAATTTTGTAGTTTATCAAGAGTGTTTTGAATAAGTGTTAATGTAGGTTTTAGAGTCCTACCGCTGCAAGTAATTGTTCAATCTTCCGCAAACAAAAATCCTTTTACTGGTTTATCTATATATGACAAAACATCATTTATTGCCACCAAAAACAGAATAACACTCTGTACATATTCTTGTGGTAACCCATTTTCAACTGAAATCAAATCTGACGACGTATTATTGATTCTGACCCTTACTGATCTATTAGAAAGAAAGTTTTCAATAAATGAAAGTGCATTCCCCATTATATTAAAACTTGTAACAGTTTGAGAACCCTATGTTTTCATACCATTTCATATGCCTTCTCGATATCTAAGGCTACAGCTACCAAGTATTGATCATTTGCAAATGCATTTAGTATTTCACTTTCAATATTGATTAAGTGGTCCATGGTAGAACGAAACTGTCTAAAACCATATTGGTGTGGTGAAAGATAATTATTTACTTCTAAATACCATCTAATTCGTAATAATAATTCCTAATAACCATCTAATTTTTCTAACAATTTGCATAAGTTACAGGCTAAAGATATAGGTCTATAGCTCGAAGCCAAGTTTGGCACTTTGTCTTGTTTTAGAATTGGTATTACAAGAGCCTCTCTCCAACCGTCTGGAAATACATGTTCTTACCAAATGAAGTTATAGATTAAGCATTGGATATTAGTTATAAGTTACAGATTAAGCAAATATTGTAAAGCAGAAGAAGGAAGATTTTTTATCATTATATTGGGAATATTATCTGGTCCTGGGCTAGAGTTTTTACTTTGTAATATTACTGATTTTAATTCATGCAAGGTTATTTGTTTATTAATTGGATTAGAATTATTACTAAAATTGAAGTAACTTTTAGGCATTAATTTAAAAAGTGTTAAAATCTTTCTCATAATTAATAGTACTTGAGTTTTGAGCAAAACTATGAGCTAGAAGGTTGGAGGTTGTCGTTGGGTCTGCAGTTAAGGATCCATCAGTATTTTTAAGTATTACAGTATTGAAACCTACGTGGGAATTATTTAGTTTATCAACCTTTTTCCAAACATCTAGTAGAGGGATATTTGTATTAATCGAAGAAACCCACTGCTGCCAATACTTTTTTTGCTTTCTTTAAAAATTCTTCAACAAAATGATCTTTTCTTTTTATATTCTACTTTATATTTTGATCCCGGGTCGTTTATTGCGTATTTTCTATAAAGTTTATAAGCTTTTTTTGATTCTAGATGTTATATTTTACATTCGTCATTCCACCAAGGTAAATGATCTTTTCTTAAGATGCCTGTTGTTTTGGGAATGGATTTATTGGTGGCTACTATAATTAAATCATTGAATTTTTGTACTATCTCATTTACATTACTATTATTACAAGTATTTATTGATTTTTGATTATTAGTATTACTTTCATTTTCATTTTGGTACATTAACCCATCAGTTTTATGAAATTTCCATTTTTGAGGAACCTTAATAATTTTTGGACAGACTTTTGTTCATAGCTACTATTTAAAATTGGAAAGTGATCGCTATCATACAGGTCTTCCAAGGCGTTCCAATCAAAATACGATGCATATTTTGTGAAGCCAAGGTAAGGATCAATGCAACTAGTGCGTCCTGTACTACTACTGAAGTGAGTCGGTTGGCCGTTATTTAATAAAACTGTGTTTTCATGATCATCAATCCATTTTGCTATAATTTTCCCCCTATTGTCACATTTTTCAGAGCCCCAATAGATATGATGGCCATTAAAATCGCCAAATATTTTATAAGGTTTTGGAAGTTGGTTTACTAAATAATTAAGTTCATTTTCGTTAAATGGTATGTTTGGAAAATAAACACTGCATAGTGTAAATCCAAAAGGAAATTTAAGTTTAATAGCTACAGCTTCTACATAAGTATTCAAGAGGATCTCTTCAGGAGCTGTATGAGGTTTTATAATAGTAGCTACACCACCATGTTTCCTGAAATTCGGTTTTTATAAAAATGTTTGTAACCCTTGATCGAAGAGCAGTAATTAGATGAAAAATTTGTCTCTTGAAAGCAAATGCAAGTTCTATCTAACTGATCCATAAGTAGCCTAATATTTTCAATTCTCTTAAAATAACCGTTAACATTCCATTGCAAAATGTTCATAATATTATTATTAAGTAAATAAAAATCAGAAAGAAAACAATATTTTAATGTTAATTTAGTTAACAATCTACGATGGTTATGACTTGAATATCTATTTTTTAAACTTTTATTCATTTTGTTATAAAGCATATTTGACATTTTTATTATGTATTCTATATTATCTGTATATGAATGTAAAAGCTCCTTTATATTTTGCTTACCTCGTGTATTGTCTAATAAACTTATGAATTGGTCTATATCTATAGGAAATTTATCTGTTTCATGTATGTTATTTTTTATGTTTTTCCATACGTCTGCATCGGTTCTTGAGTCTAACTTTGTTAACTTCTTTTTTGATTTTGATTTCACTTGTGCCTCTTCAATTGAAAAATTACTATCTTCTGTATCATCAGTTTCACTGGCCATCACGTCAAGTTGATTTTTTGAAACAAAGCGCGGTAGCAAAAGTCTGAGAAATTCGATTTTAGAGGATTCGCTAGTGGATGAATAGATACGTTTTTTTCCTTTGTTATTTATGGTGGATTTCGGAGTTGATGTCTTGAGTCTTTTGGATTTGGCCTAAAGTGTTACAAGAGAAACGCTTGTCCGAGTCTGTGGAAAGATAAATCTAGTAATTTGTGCCTTCATAACTAACTTGAAAGGATTCTGGGATACATTTTTCATCTTCTGGGCTAATATACAGTTGTCTCCTAAAGCTTAATATGTGCGAAAATCCAGGATCAGTTACACCTATTTAGACATAATTTTGATTCCTAATTCTTTAAATTTATCTTCAATAATATAGTATTACTGGGCACACATTCGACAATATTAACGTTTATTGCTCGTAATAAGTGGTTTTATTTCTAGTAGAAAATCCTTTATTTTAACATTTTTCTTAGTATCTATGAGTGAGTCAGCGCTTTTCTTTGAATCTAGGTAAATACACACTCTTGCATTCGATATTCGAGATATAAATCGTATTCCTGTTGCAGGTATTACGGACGACAATGACAAGAGATATTCTCTAAGCGTTATTCCTTCTATTGAATCGAGAATAATTGCTTGATCTTTTTTTGGGAAGCATGTTGTTGACGTGACATTAGCGTAACTTGAAATACCGGGTTTCATTGGAGTTGGTTGAGACGTTGAATTGGGTTGTAGGTTGGAGTAATATCACTCTAAAGAACCCCTGTATCTAGGAGATTCTTTAGATCAATGTACATCTATTATTTGTTCGTATGAATAATTAATTACGCGAAAACAAGCCGAGCGCTGTGAGACACGCGCGTCCATTGTGGCCACCTGCATGGAACTGGAGGTTATTTGTTTACCGGTCAGTGCATGTTTTTATACGCTCATAGATTTTTCAAAGATAAAAAGCCAATAGTTAGGCTGGGTTCGTTCGACTAAACGACCCTAGGATTAAGAGTCCAGCCACTGCGCCACCACAGCTCTGAATCATCATCATCATCATCATCATCAACCCACTTTCAACACACTGCAGGGTGCGAGCCTTCTCGTGGTTCTGAATAATATGTGCAATAAAAGAATGAATAAATAATAATAAGGTTACGTGCCTTTTTGCTACTCTAGCCTTCGTGGTATTATTATTTTGTCCACCGATTTTTCGATTTTTTCTTTTTAAATTATATTGTTTCCTACCTTTATTACTCATTCTAAAAGTTGTTGGTAAATGCACTCGTGAAAATGTTGGTCTTGGTATAACTTTATCTTTTTATTTTGTATATAACTTTAATCCGATACGTCTTACTCCGATGATGGAGCAAGTCAGAATGTCTTGATTCTTTTATTTCTTTAATGTCAAACATATATTCGAATATATTTACTTCTTAGTTTATATCGACGCCTTTACTGAAACATCGTAGCATTAAGTTTAAAGAACTTTATTCTCATAAGAATTTACAATTTCACTTATAATGAGATATGAAAACAATTATAATATTACACTGTTAATTTAACTTTTGGTGCTCTGCAAGATGTGTAGTTTAAGTTTATTTCTAAAAGTATAAATAATAAAAGTATAAAAGTTTAAAATAAAATAAAATTTTCAATAAATTTTATATTATTCGGCAGTTTGTTGTACAACTGTGCTCCCTCAAATAATATTGTTTTTTTCCCATAGTTTGTTCTTCAAAGTTGTGTTTATTTCTCAGTCGTTGCGTACTTAATTTTTTTTCAATTTTTATATTAGACTGTATTAATTTTAGGAGATTTTTTTTATTAACATGCATACAGAAAATTGGTACAGTTGCGTTAGGTTAAATAAGTTAGTTTTACTATATAATTGCTTTGTTGACATTAAGTATGGATAATTACACAATACTTTGATAATTTTGTTTTGTATTCTTTTAAGCATTCTGACGTGCTTCCTAAGGCTTAGCCGTGACGGTACAAGACATTACATACAAAGACATTTGTAGGTTTGTGTATTACATACTAGTAAAATAATACTTGGAAAAATGCAGTACTTCAATAGTAAATAATTATTTATAATAAAAATAAATATTTATACCAAAAGTATCAAAATTGATGACAAGCGTTCGATATTTACGACGGAGTAGGATAACACTGGGCGAAAGCGTGGGAAAAAAGCGAAACGTCCACACACTGAAAGGCCTCGGTCGGTACTAAATGTAAGCATTTTTTTTTTTTTGCTGCCAAGGCACCCTCGCTGGAGGGAGGTGGAAGATGCGTCATGCATACCGCCCGCAGGAAAATACCGTCTTCTGCGGGGGGTTATGTGGGACTCACCAGAATGGCACCTACCCACTAAAAACCACCTGTTGGCTGTAGTAAAATTTACCGTTAGCCTTCATCGGAAGCGACACCCGTCGGGAAGTTGGGCGCGTTGGCGGAGACCCGCTAGCGGGTCTTCCGCATGTAGTGAAAGTTGCACTGAAGGTGCTCAAAGGGACATGAGTTGGTGGCCGGTGAAGCCGGGGCTGCGCAGAGGTCGGCCGAAGCATGATTTAGGGATCAATTCATTTAAATGAACCTATAATGAATTGAGAAGGGAACTATGCTCCGCCAGAGCTAGCAAACGCTCTGTTGGAGAACGTGAAGCCCTAAGTTTACGGGCTAAGACTGCGATTTCGCTAACATCGATATTTTTCATAGCGTCGCAGACGATACGCATATCGTCTGCTACGGAGGATTGAGGAGTGGGTTTGTATTGGCGAGGAGCCGGGATGGGATTCGATGCGGGGCGCAGCCTCCAGTTTTCTGGAGCAGGCCTGGACTGTGTAGGCTTTGCAGCCGGAGGAACCCGACTACGCAGCGGCGGAAAGTTTTCCTGAGAAAGGGGCGGGGCCTGTTTGGGTGCCACCCTCTTGGAATTGGAACGCATACAACGGGGTGCACGAGGGCAGCCCCTGTAATTTGCGGTGTGGCCGGACTGGCCACAAAGCACGCAATCGGGAGGAGAGGGAGTTTCAGGAGTGCGATTGCACTCCTTAGTGAAGTGAGGGACCAGGCACTTGACGCACCTGGGCGGTGCGCGGCAGTTGGCCGCCGCGTGCCCGTACAACTGGCACCGATGGCACTGGCCGGGATGACTGCGGCGATGAGGCGCCTCGATCGAGATCCCAGAGAGGCCGCATATAGTGCTAACCCCTTTCAGGATCTCCCTGGACTTGGGGACGTTGGCGAGAACCACCAAAGCGAGAGGGTGACGCCTCCCGTACTTGCTGTGCATTTTATGCACTGCGAGTGCCGGGAAGCCTTGGGACTGCAGATCCTCCAGGATAGCCTCGTTCGATAGTTCGAACGGGACTCTCCTGAGTACCGCTCTGATCTTACGCTCTTCTGAACGAGCATAAGTGTGATAAGCATATTGCTTATCGGTGAGGAGCTTTGTTAAAGCACGAAAGTCGTCTATTGACGAGACTAAGATTTTAATAGATTCACCCGAGTTGGCCGCTCGGGTGTAATGAATCTTGTGCTCATTGCACAATGTCGAAGCCTCAGTCCATTTACCCTTTTCCCGAAGGAAAACGGGTGGTGGGACCTTGGCCTTGACAGAGGTTGGGGCCGGAGCGGGTGGTGAAGGCACCGGGGCAGCTGGCGTTGAAGACGCCGCAGGGGGTGTAGGACACACCGGGACGGGCGTCGAGGGCGCCGGGGCTTGTTTTAAGCGCTTCTTAGAGCGCTTCTTAACAAGCGTAAAAGAGGGAGGCTCAGGGCCAGTTGGGGTGGCGTCCGAGGATGACTCGATCGCGGGTGCGCGCTTGCGGCACGGAGGGGCGTCTATTTCGCACTCCATGTCACTGGAGGAAGGGGACGCTGGAGGGCCTAAGACCAGAGGGGTCTGGAAAACTGGGGTGGCCTGAGGGGCCATTAAGGGAATTAACGCCATGATATGCGGGATAAGAGAATCCATGAAACGATACTTCTCAGCATTTATAGTCATGCCTTCAGCACCGGTACTTTCAAGTAACTTGATCCTAAACTCATCAGAGCTTAGGGAAGCCATTGCGGAGGGGTTGGGGAGGGACAACAATATATATATATGCCTAGAGTTCCTAAATAAAACCTAGCGAACCCTAGCGGCTAACCTCCCTACCAGCGGTAGGGGGGCTGGGGAGAATAACTTAAAACTAACCGTAGTATGCCGAAGGCCGCTACCTAGAAACCTAAAAAAAAGGGTACGCAGGTAAAGAGTTGACCGCGTTAGGGTCAACCTTTACCGACAGAAAGGACAAATACACACGAAAACACACAGATATGATAAAAATAAATATGAAAGTAGGAGAAGAGAAAAAAATAAATAAAATAGAGAAATAAAATAAAAATAAAAGGACTGGTTCAGTACAAATTCGTTGTCACCATTAAGTATCCTTTGTACTGAAACCAGACTACTTACGCTGGGCACAACACTGCACTCAGCACAAGCACAACACAACTTAGCACAGCACTTTGAAGACTAAGGGGCTTAGTCGCAAAGAAAAATCGCACTTCGATAGCACTCAGAGGGAGTAGAAAAACCTTGAAAACCGTAGCACGGAACCAACACGCTAAACTGCGACGTCAGTAGACTGAGCGCCACGGAATATCGGGAAGGGACCGATCAACGGAGAACTGGGTCTTGCACGTCCGCACCGCGTGGCGATCGGAGCGAGAATGTATGAAAATACAAGCAGCGCGTGCATTAGATTTTATATCAATTTTAGACAATTATAAAATGATTTTTTAGAAGTATTTTTAAATGGACTTGAATACTATTTCTGTTTTATTTCATTAGACACATCTTTGTAAGTAATAAGAAGTAAAAATTATTACTTTTGTAACAATACAAGTGTATCGAAAACTGCGACAAACTAGACTGAAATCCAACTTTTTCGCGCTTTGATGTTTTAGCCTTTAAAAAAAATATTTTGTATAACTTTTCTTTTTCTGTTTGTATCAGTTACTTTTATACTCATCGAACGGCAAAGTACGCATGTTACGTCGGATTACAAGAAAAGATGTATGAACAATGAATTCCTACTAAAAAACTATCAGATGAAATGAAAATTTTCTCAGTACATGCTTTAAACGATAAAATTAATTAATCTGAACCCATATTTCGATGCATACGTGTAAGTTTTTGATCGGAAACGAATACTGAAAACTCCTAAAATTGCACGATTTTGTATAAACGCTCTTAATTTAATCTATTATTATCATCTATTTTTCCCCCTCTTATTGTTATTGTTTTTTTGTTTTTGTAAATTGCACATTTTGTTTTTATGTTTCTGTGTTCTAGTTGTTTAGTCAAACAAATGTCTGAATTTGAATTTAAAGTATGGCGATTAAAATCAGAAAAACGGAAGCACCAGTAAACATACATTTCAATCGTCACTTTGCGGACACTTGTCACACAAACTAAACGTGCTTGCAGCTTGCTCGACAAAAACCTGACCATGGCTGAACTGGAGCGGTCGTTCGGCGCCAACACGTGCCGCTGCACGGGCTACCGGCCACTGCTAGACGTCATCAAGTCGTTCGCCGTAGACGCGAGCCCCGCGCTGCGCCGCCAGGTGCGCGACATCGAGGACACCGGGTGCTGCCAACCAACTAAGCAGTCTTGCGAGGGATCCTGCGCTGATGCTATTAAAGTCCCCGAAGAAACCGACTGGGACCTCCTCGAAGATGAAGCTGACCCTAACACTATACACATTGATTTCGGAAACAACAAACATTTTTATAAAGTGTTTAATACAGAGGCCATATTTCAAATAATGAACGAACATAGAAACACGCCTTACATGCTCGCTGACGGGAACACTTCTAAAGGTGAATGATATAGATTGTTTTCATAAATGATTACATTAAATAATTACCTCAGATTCTTTTACAGTATATTCTTACAATGGTATATTTACTGACCCTTAAATATTATGCTTCCTTTGTGTTATACCTTGTATATAATTTCTTTTTAGGGGCATATAAATAACTATTATAATTTAAAAATATTGTGACATTGCTCAATCAGTTTTAATAGATTTTAATGTCTTTTTTGTTGTTTTACTTATGGCATAATTTTTACACGCTGACGTCTGCAGTATGTGAACGGACTATTATTTTAATTTATATTCCATCAAATTGTATCGCATATTGTGCGGTTTGCACACCTTATTTATGGCCGCTGAAGTTTTGATAATTAGTGGACTGTATGTTTAAGAAATGTGTTGTGTGTGAAGTGCTGAGATGAAGAGAGAGATGACTAACTAACTGAGTTCATACGAGCGGCGCGGCTCGTTATATAGTTTGTGGAAGATATGAACTACCCTCTATTCAGAAAGATCGAACACATATACTTGCAAATAAAGAATTATTATTATTATTACTATTGTATTTTATCAAAGACACGGGCGTCGTGAATTCGGCGATTTGGGAAGCTTTTCACATACAAACGACGAGCCTCATCGACACTCCTTCTGACAGCCCCATATTAGTTTTAGATGTAGGGAATGCACTCATATAAATGTAGTGGTTTTAAATAAAAAAATATATTTTTCACATTTTAAGAGCGGTTCAACAGCACAATCTCTATGTCAGCAAGTAAGTTTCTTTCAATATTTTCGCACATGACGTTACATGAACGTTTAAACATTTCCAGGTGTGTATCCAATAGACGACTATCCACCAGTAGTGATTGATATAAGCGAGGTGAAATCTTTGAAAACTCATTACTTTGACCAAAACCTCGTCCTGGGCAGCAACACGTCGATCGAAGACTGCATTCAAATATTCAAAAGCATCGCCGAGGAAAGAACTGAGTTCGGATATCTATCAGGATTCGTGAAACATCTTTTGCTCGTCGCTCACATACCAGTGCGAGAAGTAAGTACAATAACATAATTATTTTATTCTGTCAGTAACAGCATTCAAATGGTCGTTGTGGAAACTTCTCGGCTAACAAACATGACGATAATGTCATCTTGTTTGGAATTGAAAATATAAGAGTTATAATATGCTGACTTCAATTAAAACTTTAAATGAGCGGTTTTCTCGCATGTAAATAACGTGGAAACCTTTCTTTAACTTTTAACTTTTAAATCAAAGCATACTTAAGCTGCAACTGTTCAAGTCAGATACAAGGGAAAAAGACACATTCACTGAAATATGTTTAAACATTTTTTATAAGATGCCACTATATTTCTCGTTGTGATTAACACGAATAACGTTTCATTAAAGATAAATTCTAATTAATTAAAAATTATTTTTTTCTTTGATATTCAAATATATATAAATACTTGGAAGGTCCTTTTAATAATAATAATAATAATAAAGCGTGCAATGCTTTTAACAGGATCCTTTTCTCTTCCATAACATTTGCATTACGCTGGAACATGTGTTGCATTAGATACTAATAAAGGATATCAAGTCAAACAATGAATGAAAAGTATAACAAAATTGGTTTAAACTACAATGAATTCAATTCTGACGAAAATATTTTTTTTATATCTGTGTTTGTGTGGAACAGAGAAAAAATGGAGCAGTGAGAAAATGCTTAAGTATGTTTATTTCTAATGGTACATTTAAATCAATGTTCTACCTCTATGTTCTATCTCGTCGTAAGTTCTAGGTTTTAGCCAATTTGTTAGTGAAAATTCTTCGCTGTATAATGTGCTGTATAAAGTGTATATGCTTGCGATATCTAAAAAGTTCAAAGTCCATAACTTTCAACAAAGACCTTTGTGATCTCTCAAGTGCTATGAATTTTGTTTTTGTTAAAACTCTCCAGATTGGTGTACAGTTCACAGGAATCGATTGAGCGAGAGAAACATAGACTCTTTTTAAGAAGTTTTTGGAAGAAAGGTTTCTCAGATTTTGAAAGGTCTATATGTAGGATATTCTGAGTGTATGCCAAGGTAGACGTTGCTCGAGTATAATCCCTAGGTATTTTACATTGGAAACCTTGGTGATGGGTTAACATGCTATGAAATCCTTATGAAAATTTTGAGTCGACTTGCGTGTTATTGTACTTCACAAAACAGATGTAGTTGGTTTTAGAAAAGTTAAAAGATAGTAAATTGGTGTTCAGCCAGACGAGTATCTTTGCTAGCGCACAGCATTTCACGATTTTTTAGAAAATACAAATCAGTGCAGGAAATAATTTGCCCACAGTTTAACAGCGTACTTCATAAACTGTTTATTTATACGAGCGGTAAAAGAGTAGCCTGCGGTAATCGCTTGTCTCCCTTATCCACCTTCTCAGATGCAGGAGAGGTAAGCTCGAGAACGGGATCTTCACTTGATAAACCTTGCCTGAATCTGAATTGTTTACGTCACTATGTACTAATGTGCTATGTCGGGTAAAGAAGTCAAATATTCATGTCACAGATATTTAATTAAATTTGTCTAATATCTTATCGAGTTCAGTCCAAACATGCTATTGTATAATAATTGGTTTGGTGATGATACCTAACTGTTATTGCAAATAATATTGTACAGAAAATGTACTATGTATATATGTATGAATTCCAACCAGAAAATGTACTGTCTCCAAGGAATGTGCAAGCGACGCCTCGGCAGAAATGTAGTATGTTATAAATTAAACATGTGTGTCTGTAGCAACGAAGCACCCACTCTCATGGACTGATTTTCATGCTGTATATTTTTGTTTACAAGGTGAATGCATCGAGAGTGTTTTAGTTTTGATGTTTAGAATGCCGTTTTAGTCGTTGCAATTTTAAGCAAGTTATTATCTCTCTTTCGGGGGATTTTCATCCCGCACGCCCTGTTACCTTAAAGAGTGCTTCAGGTTTCTTGGTGTACGACACAACCGCGACCTACGATCTGATGCTGATAACCTCATCGAGGCGCCAATTACTCGATCAGGATATTTTTACGAATCCTTCGCAGTCAGGTCCGTTCATCTGTGGCTGAGCTACCGGCTGTTGTACGGCACTCGAAGTCCATAATCATTCTTAAATCCAAACTCCATTAACATCTTTTGGGAAAGTTGTGATCTACGATTACAATTATTTATTTTTAGTTTACAATTAGTTATATATTAGTGTTATGTAATCATATTTGTGTATTTTGCATTTATTCCTCATATATTTATTTATTTATTGCACCGTATTTTTTTTCGTTATAATGCACCACCTCTCTTTCTTTTTGTAGTTTTCCGTCCAAACAAAGGTTGTCAGGAAGAGATCGCTGTTACCGATAAGGTCGCCTTTGCCCACTTTAGTGTACAGTTTTCTATTATAAAATTGTACTTTGTTTTCGTGAGCAATAAAGTGGTTTTATTAATATTATTATTATTAATTTTTAACAGATTTTATCACGTTTATTTATATATTTTTTAAATCGATGTTTCGGTACCTTTACAGATAACGTGATTACGAGTGACAGATGACAGGCGATTTGACAGCTATAGAACCACTCAATTATCTCCATCTGTTGCTCAGTCTGCGAGCGTGTAGCGTTCAAGATTACTGACAGAAAGTGATGACAGTGTCTTGAGCTTGAGGTGTTGCAGTTTGTTGAATGCTGAATTCCAGCCATCTTCTCTATTTTAATTGGAAAGTTGTTGCTTAATTTCAATGGCCTTAGGTATGAGGTGTTTTTTTCGTTGATACAATTCTTACAGTCAAACTTCAAATAATGGTTGGGCCTGCGCCTGGAATGTTCAAAGACAGCAGGCTTTGTTGCTCTTCTGTTGTTCTTTAACGCGGATTGACACATTCTTAGTTTGACCTGTATAGGAAAGCCCACAGACGCAGTCAATTTCGTGAACACCGTTCTTGAAGTTGACTAAGTTGTGCTTACAAATAACTTGAACGTTATTATTTTCTTCTTATTGATATACATATCTGTATATCATGATAGATAGCTGATATGATTACGTTTTACTTCCTTCAGTCATTGTAACAAAGTGGGTAGGTAGGAAACGAATTACGAAACCTAAGTCCTTGGTGTAGAAAAATAGAATAGATTCTCGGTTATATCTAAATATTATTTTGAAGATTCAAAGCTCGTATCGGTAGAACCTTAGCTTTTTTATATAATTATGTAGTTTTAACCGTCGATGCAAAAAAAGAGAGTTTTATATTTGAAAGTGGCCGATTTTGATGCGGATTTTTATTTAAAAGTTGTGAGAATCGAGAGAGCTGTAGACATGTTGGAAAACCAATCAATTGTAGAAAATCAAGTAGATATATAATATTGAATTTCTGTAATGAGCGGTAGCTTAATGCGTAGGTAGAAATGAATTAGGAGAGTCAGATTACCATTAACATGGACATTTCAAGGTAAATACAGAATACAATGTTATCAGTACGTGTAAATATTGTGCACAGAAATTAAATTCAAGATAAGTATTGGATGTATTATGATTTTTTGGTAACTTTTAGTACAATATCTATCCTAAAGTTTGAATGAAAACCGAACATAAAGCAGAGCGGGGCAGAGTGTAGCCGGTACAGTCCAGTTACGCCTGTTGCGTTTTTTAATGACAGGATTATCAATTTTCCCGGATTCATAAAATCGTTTTCTACATAACTTCTTAAATTTGAAATTTTTAGGTGACTTTCAGGAATTTTCCTTCGAAAACTTGCCAGGTGATTTTCGACTTTGACCTCGTTATACTTATGGACTGCCCTGGTGCAACAGGGCCGAGCCTTATCTATGGATAACGTAAAAACATCAGTGTTATTAAGTTAGTAGTGGAGTGTAAGTTATTGTTCAGCTCCAAATTGCCAATACATGGGTACATATTTCATACGGTACCGAGTCCGAGTCGGTGGGACCGTGGTTGACCCCACTAAACGTTTTACCTAGTAGATCAGAGTAGGACAGCACCGCACTGCCGTTTCATTTTGGTAATTGTTCCATGTAATCGTATGAATTTATGAACATGTTGTAAATGTCTCAACCGGTTACACTCACTACATTCGAGGAGGTGGAGGTTCCATGTAAAACCTAATTTGCAACGCTAAGTTGTGTGAACATCGTCTGCGTTTACTTATTAAAGCCACTATTTATTTGTGCTCTTTTAATAATACAAGTTAGAAACAAATTTTCTGCAGATTGGATCCCTGATCGGGAACTTGATGATTAAGCACAAGAAGCCCATCTACCCGTCCGACATCTTCCTCCTGCTCGAGTCCGTTGGAACCACCATCACACTGCGTGAGTTGAAAGATTATTTATTTCAATATCCTACAAGCGTTTGCTTTTATCTGGCTCACGTAAAATTATAGAACCAGGTTCGAGTCCTGGCCGGGGCATTCATTTGTGTGATGAACACTGATGTTTGTTCTCGGGTCATACTTTTTGATATTTAGATATTTATGTTCATTCTGGGTTACCCCCAGTTCGCTGTATGGTCATCAATAACACAAGCTAAGCAGAGCTTGTGTTTGGGGCCAAACAGTTGGTGTGTTTGTCTGTCAAAAACAACTAACATAAAATAATGCAAAAAACATGTATCGTCAAGGTTTGGACCCACGAACCCCACACGTACTTCAATTAGACTGTTTCTGAAAACCTAACTCAAAAGAGGGCTTTAAGTAATTTTCTATTTCAAATCAACATTTTGGGCCTTATTTTATCTCTATAGAATGGCATTTGAAAAACCCCATCCGTTTCTCATTCCCTAATCGGTTCATCTGCAGTTAATATACAAAATAAGATTGTCTGAACTAGTAACTATAAAAAAGGTGACCAGGTTCAACTTAGTAATTATAGACCAATGTCATTGGTTACTATATTTTCCAAAATTTTCGAAAAGGCGATGAAAAACAGGGTTACTAATTTTATTCGAAAGTTAATGTTTTATGTAGGGAACAATCAGGCTTTCAAAAAACAGACCCACAAACACTGCCATATTTGATCTGGATACTGAAGTAATAAAAAACTTAAACGCAAGAAAAAAAACCACAGTGATGTTTTTCGATATGTGCCGCGCATTCGATTTTGTTTCACATAAGTTGCTGCTACAAAAACTTGAAAACTACGGTGTCCGAGGTATAGTTTTACAATGGTTTAGCTCATATCTTTCGCAAAGGCAGCAATGTGTTGAAACACAAACTGCAAGTCATCAATCAGAAATCTTCTGTCACAGGTCTGAATTTGGAGAAATTGCTACTGGTGTACCACAGGGAAGCATACTGGGCCCGATACTATTCCATTTGTATATTAATGACTGTTGGCGATAGTTTATCCGTGATTAGTTTTACTATTGTACCTTATTATTAATGTTCAATTGTAAAGTTTATATTTTAGTAATTTACACATTTTTGCTTTGTGGGTACCTACATAGATATAAGGATAAAAAAGAATTGTAACGGAGGTGCGCGGGGTGCAAAAACTTAACGGAAAAATATCGGACGGTTGTCCAGTCAGTGCGATGCTTAGCTCCGCGAACCCGCACGCCTCGTTTGCGCTCCGAACTGTAAACTGTTAAAAACTGAGAATAAATTCAATCAGCTCAGTCACTGTGGTATCATTTCTCATGGGTCACCTGCGACACCTTTAATGACCTGCCAAACTTGACCAATCACAAATATTTTCTTTTTGCTGACGATATTGCTGTAATTCTGACAAATTATAATAATAATAATACAAATGACTTTATATATGACATAAATAATACAATAAAAAGAATAATTAAATGGTTGGAAAAAAATCATCTTACTGTTAACTTGACCAAATCTAAGTATGTACGATTTGATGCAAATAAAATACTATCAAACATTGACATAAAATATGATAACACTAAAATAAAAGAAGAAGAGTGTGTGAAATTTCTTGGCATTAATATAGATACAAATTTAAACTGGAAACAACATATCGACAAAGTCTGTAGTAAACTAAATAGCTATGTATATGTACTAAGCCGACTTAGGACAACTGTTCTCGGTCAACCGTATTAACTGCATACCACGGATATGTTGCTTCAATCTTAAGATACGGATTGTTAATCTGGGGTTACTCAACGAACTTTTGCAAAAGTTTTGTGCACAAAAAAAGTGTTTACGGGCGATGCTAGGCAAGGATCCTTATGAACCTTGAATCCCCTATTTAAAGCTTTGAATTTATTGACTCTGCCGTGTATGTATATTTTGGAAATTGCTATGTTAACATTCACTATTTCAGTCGAGCTAAAAACGCAGGCACGGCTACGCGTCACGAACAAAGATTACTGTATGACGATCTACCGCGCCTGCAACTATTAAAAATTGCCATTGTTTTAAAATATGCCAGAAAAAAAAATCAAACAGCGAACTCTCTCATTGGTTAACATAACTTTTTGTAAACGATTTTTTTTACCGTACATTGAGCAATAAATTTATTTGAATTTGAACTTAAATTTGAAGCAAACATACATTTTAAAATTTATATTTCCGATCAGTGTTGGAAGAGATCCGTTTAAAAGCTTTTTAACATTTCAATGAACAGAAAGGTGTAATTATTTACAAATTATTTTTGTTACCAAATTGGTACTTTGCACTATTTTTTTCCAAAATCTAGACGTAAGGTAACTAGTATGTAATCAATATTTCAGGCATTTATGTTAAGCCTTTGAGATTGCTTAATTCAATTGCCCAACCCAAGGTGAACGCTATTGAATGTGCTCACCGTTATTTATGCAAGATTAACTTAGCATTACAAATGATATAACTATCATTTACAAAGATCTATAGTTATGTCAAAAATACTCAAATTTATCAACGTTGTTTTTATATATATTACTTATACGGTAGCTGTTTTTCATCCTGTATGACTAAAACTTTAGAAAATTTTATAAAGAAATGTTATAAAACAGAAATGATTCATCAGATGTAGAAAGCCAGAAATTATAATTGATAACAATAGAAGCAAGTATAGTTTTGATGTAGTGGATGAGTAATGTGCTGCCTACTCAGTCGCACCAGAAGATGGCCATTGATCCTCTTTTACGGGCTTACAAGCATCGGTGTAATGCAATAAAGTAAATATTGGAGGCTTTATGGCAAACAGAAGAATAGCTTTGAGAGGTCTGATTATGAGTCTTGTGATGCCACACATTTCACTATTACATTTTACATCCAACTGTATAAATGAAATTCAAATTCATGCTCTTACGATTAGAAATATAGATATCATAATAATGAAAAGACAATTGCGTCCAGGCTTCGCCATTCGCGGCTGCTCCTCGCTGCAGTGCTTGTGAATGAAAAACAGACTGAGGTACAGAATAATGTGAGACAACATAGGAGATGAGCATGCGGCGGTGCTACGATACAATGAAGTCGATTCGTTTTGACTGACGAGCTTGAAATAGGTTATTTCGTGCGGAAATTCGAGATGCTCCTGTTTTATAAAAGTATAGATGTGTTTTTAACAGTGCTATAAGTCTATTTTTGATAGTGTTCCCAATTTTGTGTGTTTCTAAAAAGGAAAAAAGTTTCTGTTGGTTTTTATAGGACGACCAAGATTTTTTTACTACTTTGTTACTTTTTGATGTCTAGTGCACCCTGTAAATAAACATTATAACTTGAATTTTTTTGATTACTTATTTATCAGGAATAATACGTACCTATAAGATTCTCAGAAGTTAAAAAAACTTACTCCTTTTCTTGACAATGCAATAAGTGCTATGTGTATGTATGTATGTATTTAACGCAGCAGCGAGTGTTTGTGTCGGTCAATAGCTAGCGAGTGCTGCTGCGTTAATGTCAGTTTAAAAAGGTACTTTGAACTGACATAACGGTTTTATTTGAAACCTGACTTAAAAAAATAAATTGCCCACGTTCTGCCCACGCTTACCTAGTGAAGCAGCATACGCACCTGTTGGCTCTTTTTGAGATTAGCGTCCACAAACAAACAGATAAAAGTTCCAGAAATTATTATTGTGGGTTCTGTTACGTAAATAATTACTGTACAGTGTTAAATCGATTAAGGTATCAATATTTGTATATCGATTTTATTGTTCAATAGCGCAATCTAGCAATAATTATATGTTTTTAACGTCATACAATTTTCAGGAAGCATTGACAATGAGACCAGAACGCTGAGTTTGCCAGACTGGCTACATTTCGACATGACCGGCTGGCTCGCCACCACGCTGGAGCTGCCGCCCACCAGCGGCGAACACTTGTTCCGGAGCTATAAGGTTGGTAGATATTTAATTTACAAAGTAAGTCAGAACGGTCAGTAGAGGACGAAACAATATTTCTTAAGATAATAATATCTAACTGCTTAACGAAGATACTGAAGGTGTAGTCTACCTCATTAAGTTAAAATTTGTAATGGATACACCAGAAAAACTTGTGTTGTATTTATATTATATTACGTTTTTTTGTGTAATTGTTTGTAATAATATACTAAACCTGTTACAGATAATGCCAAGGGGTCAAAATTCGTTAAGCATCGTGAACGCAGCGTTTCATGTGAGATTAGCCGATAACGTTGTCGAAGCAGCGAGCTTCGTGTTTAGTTTTATAACAGAGAAGTTCATCCACGCAAGGCAAACTGAGTCCTATGTTCGAAGGAAGAACATATTCGACAACGGTGTGTTGCAAGAGGCGATCAAGATACTGCACGCGGAGCTGGAGCCCGAGGTTATTCCGGGGGAACCCTCGCCAGCTGCACGGCGAAAGTTGGCCGTCGGCCTGTTTTATAAGGTAACTAAACACTCACGTCACACTTGGGGAACATTGCTTGGTACATAGATACTAAACACTCACGTCACACTTGGGGAACATTGCTTGGTACATAGATACTAAACACTCACGTCACACTTGGGGAACATTGCTTGGTACATAGATACTAAACACTCACGTCACACTTGGGGAACATTGCTTGGTACATAGATACTAAACACTCACGTCACACTTGGGGAACATTGCTTGGTACATAGATACTAAACACTCACGTCACACTTGGGGAACATTGCTTGGTACATAGATACTAAACACTCACGTCACACTTGGGGAACATTGCTTGGTACATAGATACTAAACACTCACGTCACACTTGGGGAACATTGCTTGGTACATAGATACTAAACACTCACGTCACACTTGGGGAACATTGCTTGGTACATAGATACTAAACACGGCGGAATTACGCCTATATCAAAACTATAGGCCTCATTGGTGATTTACTTGGTAGTTTACTTCTATGGCTGTACATTGAATACCTTTCTTTAATAAACTGACTATCTCTAAAAATATTATAAACAGATACAAGGACAGAATGCCAACGGGGAACCGTACTTACCCGCACTTTACCACGTGATATTTTAAATGTGGTGTACGGGTGCATACAGAAACTTTTGTTATTTTTCAGTTTGTTTTTCTTTAGTTTTTAGCAGAAACTGTTTTTATTAAAAAGCGCTGCGATTCATATTACTTATCCCAGCATCTATTTGCAGCTCTGCCTTGATCGGCCCAGATTGTTTCTGCGTCTCGTGAGAACACACGGGAAAATGAAATTTATTATTACTTTTTGTTCTTCTTTGTAGATTTTATATTTTATCACACAAACTTTTATCCCCGCCTATCACCCTGTTCAAATTTTCTCATTACTACAAATAAATTATGCTTATATATTTCACTTACTATGGCAAAATTCATAAAACTCGCTTCAGCGGATACAGTAGCAGAGGACAGACAGACAGAGGTATTTTAGTATTTATAATAAGAGTAGCGATATCTACTTTTCAATTTACGTTTGCAATTTAAATGCTACAAAAATCAGTTTGTTCGTGGTTTCACAGTTCGTTTTAAGCGTAGCTCCGGTGTCCATCGTGAAGGCTGAATACCGCTCTGGAGGAACGATGCTGGAGCGAGCGGTTTCTGAAGGCAAACAGGACTTCCAGAGCAACAAGGAGCTTTACCCACTGAACCAGCCACTGCCAAAGCTGGAAGCCATCATCCAGAGCTCCGGCGAGGCGCAGTACGTCAACGATATGCCGCCTATAAGGAACGAGGTGTTCGCAGCCTTCGTGCTGTCCACCATCCACAGCGGAGAGATAGATGCTATCGATGCCACTGAAGTACTGGTAAGTTGAAAGATATAAGTAAGTGAAGGAGTTTTGGTTAAATTGGACTTACCAGAACCTTGATACAAATATATGTGTACATGTTTTTAAGAATTGTCTAACAAAATTAAAGAATTCTAATCTAAAGAAATTATCTTTATTATATGATGAGTTTTTACAAAGAGAAAACTTTGCGTTAACATATTTGATAGGTGTTGATTTTGTTAAAATATATTTTGGATATTTGAATATTTTCAATCTAGTTATCAATGGCAAATAACGTCATGCCAATACTTCATAATTTTTTTCAGAGAGAAGAAGGTGTGATAGCAGTATACACAGCAAAAGATATTCCTGGAAGAAATAGTTTCACGAAAGTTGGGACGCTTCTCATAACAGAAGATGAAGAAATAATCGTAGATAGTAAAGTGAAGTATTACGGCCAGCCAATAGCTATCCTTGTTGCAAGTACAGAGCATTTAGCTAAAGAAATGGCGAAGCGCGTATCAGTGACATACAAGAACGTTAGTTCCAAGCCTCCAGTGCTGACTATAGATGTTGCAAAGAAAGACTCGGCGCGGATCATTCCCAGTGAGTATGGCATTAGTGCGTCGAGGCGCGGAACGGACGTGACGAAGGTGATCAAGGGCGTGTACACCGTGGAAGGACAGTACCACTACTACATGGAGCCGCTGACGGCGGTGGCGGTGCCCACCGACAACCGGCTCGAGATCTACCCCTCCTCGCAGTTCCCGGAGGCCGAGCAGCTCACTGTGTCGGAAGCGCTGGGCATCCCGAACAACCAGTGAGTTATTTGATTATCATACAATTGTTAATTGTTGTCAAATACATGTTCAAATTAACTCAGGCCTCTAAGGATGAATAACCAGAAAGGTGTGCAAGAAAAGGTGAATCGTCAAAAGTTGCAACAACAATAATAATAATAATAAATCCCCAAACAAATAAACCAAAGTAAGCAGAGCTTGTGTTGTGCATGACCACACAGCGAACTGGGGGGAACCCAGTATGTACATACATATATAAATATTAACAACCATGACCCGAGAACAAATATCTGCGTTTATCACACAAATAAATGGCCCGACCAGAACTTGAACCTGGGACCACCAGCGTATGAAGCAGTGTTGCCGTAGGTTTTCTCTATTTTGCGATTTTAGGTAATAAAAAAAAAACAAAATATATTTACAAAATTTATTAACAAAAAATTTTCAAAGGTTTTAGGGTTTAGGAGGATCTAAAAGACAGCTTGGACATTGAGAGGGAACGTAAGGCGTTGTGTGTCCGGTGCAACATGCTGGCCCGCAGATTTGCACGATGTACGAGGGAGGTAAAACTTGTTCTCTTTAAAGCGCATTGTCAGTCCCTCTACACGTGCAGTCTGTGGCTCAGCTATACGCGTCGGGAATATAACGCCCTAAAAGTTCAATACAACAATGGTTTTAGGGCACTGTTGGGATTGCCGCGACGCAGTAGTGCATCTGGCATGTTTGCAGAAGCGCGTACAGACGGTTTCACGCGATTATAAGAAAACGCTGTGCCTCTATGCTCGAGCGCGTTCGCGACAGCCCCAACAGCATAATCAAGGCAATAGCAGACAGGTGGGACAGCCCGATGCTGGCGCACTGGCAGCGCGTACACTGCAATACGGCCTCCTCGCGCTGATCTCCCATGCGTGTATTTGTTTGTATTTTTTAATGTTTTATTTGAATTTTATTCCATTTTATTTTACGTGTCTTTAACATAGATATTAAGAATTGTATGTTTTACTAACCACATATGGATTTACGTTCTGAAATAAATTATTATTATTATTATTATTATTTACAAAGTTACGTTTAGAAATTTAAGTTACAAAGTTAACCCAAGATATAAAAATACAAGGTTCATGTCGTGGTTGTTGGTTCGAGGTTTAGGACGTTTAGAACTTAGCTGAAGGCTGGCCAAGGCTAAATCAGCTTTTAAAAAAAATGTTGACGGCTGAATATTATGCTTCTTAGCGATTTATGGTCACTTACTGTAGTAACATACCAAATCTGTAACTTAGCACGTTTATTTGAAGAAAACCCTATCCTTACCTGACCTCGTAACTTTCGCACGTCTTAATTAGGTAAATAGTAAATATATATTTATATTCTATATCTTAATTATTTTAAGAGACAAGACAGGCGTGCCCCAGGGTAGCTTACTAGGTCCCTGCTTTTTCTCTTGTACATAGACGACTTGCCACTTATCATAAACTTCCACATGACTTTATATGCAGATGATATTTCTATTTTAAACCAGACAACTCAAACAATAATTAATGATATTATCATTAATACAATTTTTGACATAATCAATTGGCTTAAATGTAATAATTTGACTATTAATATGAACACAACTAAGCATATACAATGTTTAAACAGAGCGACAAAACAACAAAGACTTGTCATAAACATAATGACCAAACAATACAACAACTGATAGCTATTAATTTCCTACGTATGCTTCTTGCCCTACGCTGTACGTGGAACTTGCATGTAGAAAATGTTTGTTCGCCTATGTCCTATGGAAACTGAATAAAATCACAAAGAAAGAAACGGCACTCAAAGCGTATCATGACTATGTTGCTTCAATCCTAAGGTGTGGTATTCTGCTTTTGGGTAACTCGGTTAAAATAAATAAAGCATTAATATCTCAAAAGCAATGTATTCGAGCAATAGCTGATGTTGATTCGTGGACAACCTGCAAGCCTTTGTTTAAAAGTATGAAACTTCTAACCGTTCCAAGTCTGTATATTTACGAAACAGCGTTTTTGTTAAAATGCATCCGGAATGTTTTGTTAAAAAATGTTTAAAAAAAGAGATCTTGTGTTTTAATGCTAGATTTCCATATAAATTATGTCTTCCGAATGTTAAAACCGAAATATGTAGCAGAAATTACCTCATTATGTGTATAAAAATTTCAATAAATTACCGGAAATAATAAAACCCTTGCCACTAAATGAATTTAAATACATTTTTCGCCGATGTCTGATTGATCAATGTATTTATGATAAAAAAGATTTTTTTATAGCAAATTTGACATTTATTTATTTATTACAAAAGACATACACCACTATTACAGAATAATTATCTAATGCAGCAGTGTAGTGAAACAAAACAAATCATTTTATTTATCTATATACATAATACAGCCAAAGTTACTTTTGTAAACTCATTCAGGGAAACAGTGAACAAATCGATAATCTCCGCGACGTCGTTTAGCAGGCGCAAGGCGCGCGTGAGCGGCGCCTCGCTCAGCAGGTTGGTGCGTGCCGCCGGCACCGCCAGCAGCGGCGACCGGCGCCGGCGCCGCGCGTGCCCTTCCACTGCGTACAGCCCCACCTGGCTCAACACTCCAGGGTTTTGAACCCTACCCCGCAACAATTTAAGTACATATGTCGCTATTGCCAACTCCCTTCTGACCTCTAACTTATTGTATCCGACCATGCTCAAGACAAACAAGGTCGGGTACATCAGAGGGTAACAAGGATATACTCCATATAGTTTTAAATAAAGAAATCTTATAAATTTATTTTGGATACGCTCCAACATGAAGCTATATTTACTATATTTAGCTTCATGAGGAGCCCAGACAATCGCATTGTTCTCCAGGTGACTGCGAACCAAAGCCTCATACAAGGCCCGTATTGCGGTGATATTGGTAAACTCTCGAGCCTGTCTTAGTAAGAAGCCCAGGTTGCGATACGCTTTCTTGCAAACGAGCTCTATATGTTTACGGAAGTGTAGATCTGCTGTAATATTAAGTCCCAAGTCCTTGACTTCTGTAACCCGCTGCATCGGCGTCCCGTCCACGAGGTATATATAGATGGTGTCGCGGGGCTCGCGCTCGACTCAGACTAATAACGGCACACTTTGACACGTTGAAAAACAACTTATTTTCGCGACTCCACTTCTCTACGGCTTCTATATCGGCCTGGAGGCGGCGATGGTCCGGATCGCTCGTCACCTCCATCACTAGCTTGAGATCATCAGCGAAGAGCAGGCAAACAGAACTGGTGACCACTTCAGGCAAGTCATTAATCATAATGATAAATAGCAGGGGGCCCAGATTGCTGCTCTGACTCACACCCGACCTTGTGAAATAAGGTTCTGATATGCTACCACCACAGTCCACATACTGACGCCTATCTTTCAAATAGTCAGCAAAGAACTTAAGTGTATGTGGAATGCACCCCACTCGTCCCAGTTTTTTAAGGAGTACGTCATTGTCCACCGTGTCAAAGGCTTTCCTGAAATCGAAATATACTACATCTACCTGTCTACCTGCATCCACCGAGGGCACGACATGGGACAGCATATGCAGCAGGTTGCCGGCGGTGCTGCGGCCCGGGCGAAACCCGTGCTGCATGTCCGACAGCTGCGAGCTCACCTGAGCATACAGCGAGTGTTGTACCGTGCTCTCGAGCACCTTTGCCAATGCACATAATACGGCTACAGGTCTGTAATCACTGGCCTCAGCTCCCCCTTTCCCTTTCAGTACTGGCACTACTCTACTAAGTTTCCACTGCTGCGGAAACGTGGAACGCTCCAACAGAGATTAAAGATATAGTGCAATGGAATTTCTAGCAAAAACCTACAATCCCTCAGCAGGTACGGTGGAATGTTATCAGGGCCGGCTGAACGCTTCGCAGGCAGTTTGGCAAGCGCACGGCACACGTCCACGCGGGACAGAGCGGCGACATGTGCACGCACCGCGCCCCCCTTGCCTGCCACCGCGCTCGCCTCGTTCACGTTCATCTCAGCAGGAAGTGGATTGTACACAGAGTGAAAGTAGTCTGCGAACAATTTCGCACACTGCGATTTCGTTAGTGCTCGTCTATCTTTCATTAGCCTAATATTATTTAAATTACCCCTTTTTGACCTAATATAATTCCAAAAGGCTCTTAGATCCTTAGCTAAATTCTTCTGGACTATGTTTGTCATGCGCCCTCATTGTTGCAGTTTTTACTCGTACCCTTATTTTACTAAACGCCTGATAGTCTGTTTCGGATCTGGTTCGTTTATATTGCTTATGTAGCTTGTATTTCAGTTTAATATCGCTAATGATCTCGGACGTGTAATACTCAGGATAAGAATATCTTGAGCCTACAGTCTTTAGCTTTTTAATTGGAACGCAACTGTCTATGATTTTAGTAATTTCACTATAAAAATATTCTAAAGCTAAGCTAGGTATTTTAATATTATAAAGTTCGGACCAATCTATTAACATAATTTGTTCGTATAATAAAGGAAAATTAGCTTTACAGAAATTCCACTGTTTAGTAGGTAGAGAGTTAGCCGCTACTTCGGAAACAGTAGCCGTATTATATTCGAGTGTGGCAACAGCTTCGGCGCTCACCGTCACGCTCACTGAGAGGGGGGGGGTGATAGGTGTCTATCGGTAACACCGCTTCATCTGCTTCCCAGACGCGCACCTTGTTTACGCCACTTAAAACCAGATCGAGTTGTCTGTCACTACGATTCGGAACCTCGTTTCCCTGGGTGAGCTCACAAAACGTTAAAAAATAATTGAAATAATTAGAAACAGATACGTTACACGAATATAGGTTAAAATCTCCTAATATAACTATCATACTTTTATATTTACAACATAAACTTTCTAATATATGAAATAATAATAAATAATCGTTATCGTTAGTTTTTAGTGGAATATATACCACGCTACAAGCAAATATAAGGTCTTTACCTATGAAACTGCCGTTTTGCCGTACTGGCCATTTCAAATGAAAATATATTTTTTTTTGACTGATAATTCTAATTTCAAATTAATTTCATTTGACAAACATGGAATTCTTTTTCTAAAATCGTCATTTGTTTAATAGTTAGTGTTTTGTTTTCAACGCATTCGAACATTTTTCGTCATCATGGATAAGTTAAAAATTCGAGTAATTATGGAGTATGAGTACCGTCGTGGCAGCAAAGCGGCACAAGCGGCACGCAACATCAACGACGTTTACGGAGCGAACACTACAAACGAACGCACCACCCGTTATTGGTTTACCCGCTTCCGTTCTGGAAATTTTGACCTGAAAAATGAACCCCGTGGTCGTCCGAAAACTTTGGTCGACAATGTCGAATTAAAGGCAATTGTGGAAGCTGATGAAACTCAATCCACGGCTGAATTAGCAGCAGCTTTCGACGTTAGCATCAAAACAATATTGGTCCATTTGCGTCAAATTGGCAAGGTAAAAAAGCTTGACAAATGGGTACCCCACGAACTCAATGACCGTCAGCGCGAAGTACGCGTGGAGACGTGCCTTGCACTACTCAGCAGGCATACAAATGAAGCAATTCTGAACCGCATTGTTACTTGTGACGAGAAATGGATCCTGTTTGACAATCGTAAGCGCTCAGCAAGTTGGTTGGACCCTGGTTCAGCACCCAAACAATGCCCTAAACGAAAACTTACCCCTAGAAAAGTGATGGTCACTGTTTGGTGGTCTAACGTGGGTGTAATTCATCACAGCTTCTTGCCAAACGGGACAAGCATTACTGCAGATGTGTACTGTGAAGAACTGAACACAATGATGGAGAAGCTCGCACGTCTCCAACCAGCTTTGGTCAATCGTTCGGCTCCACTGCTCCTGCACGACAACGCGCGACCTCATACTGCACAGCAGACGGTCTCCAAGCTACAAGAGTTGGGGTTGGAAGTTCTCCGTCATCCGCCGTACTCACCAGACCTTGCGCCTACAGACTTCTACTTTTTCCAGAATTTGGATAACTTCTTGGCGGGAAAAAAATTCAATACCCGAGAGGCAGTACAAAATGCCTTTGAAGAATTTGTTGCCTCCCGTCCAGCTGATTTCTTCAAGAAAGGCATCAATAAGCTACCAATACGTTGGCAAAGATGCATTGATTGCATTGGTGATTATTTTGATTAATAGAAATAAAAAATATATACAAAAATTTACGCTTCATTTATTTCGTGAAAAACGGCAATTTCATAGGTAAAGACATAATAAAAATCTATTCTTTAAATACACGGTTGCACATACAACCTCAAAACAACAATAATTAATATCAATATTCTCAGGTGTGGGTACACGACGCAACTCGAATCTGGGTGCGGCCACTAAAAGAGCGCCGCCTAGTTTACTTCCATCAGTACGGTCACATCGAAGAATATGACATCCAACCGGCACAAATTCAGTGTTTGAAATAGATTCGTTACAACCAGTTTCTGTAAAAGCAAATAATTCAAAACCAGAAAATTCAATGAAGGATAAGGTTTGAAACGTTTTTGTCCGGATTCCTCTAACATTTTGATAAAAAAGCAGGATATCATTGGCTTTTTCAGGACGTAACCCCGGAACGCTTTTCTTCAGTCTTTCCGCTTTTTCGAAACCAGACCCATTCGCCAAATTCTACGTTGACAGGCCAAGCCGCTGGGTCGCATAGCCTATCATAAATGCTTTCTGGCACTGAAATAATAAAGGAAGAATAATCCCTTTCGGTTTCAAATTTAATTTATCCACCTTAATATCTTCCTTCTTTATTACCAATTTAAGGATATGTTCTGTTATTTCTGCTTCTTTAGTATTTTTCTGCACACGCCAGATATGCAAAAAATTTTTACGATCCATACCCTTAATTGAACTTTCCTTTAAATTTCCTTTTTTAATTTCAGAATATCTCTTTTTCCGATTTTGTGCAATATTCCAATCCTTTTCCATTTCTTTAGATTTCATCTTACCTCCATCTAATACGATATCACCTGAAAAATTCGCTCGTTTAGTGGCCTCCGGCGCCCACACTTCGGACTGTTCGCGTGACTCATCGCTGTTCGCTTCGACTGATAACGGCTGGACCGGTTTATTAGAAGTCGCTTGCGCCCCCGACGGATGTTTTGTTACCACTTTGATTTGCTTTTGGCGGGACGTACTAGATGCATATGATGACGTCTTCGCAGATAATTGAAGCTTATCTTCCTGTAATAGCTCGGATATACGCTTATCTTTATATTTCCTGCGACATGGTCTGTATTATTTCATTGAGCAATCGCACATCCTGCCTTAGAGGTACTATTTCCGCGCAATGGGTTCTTAGAGCCAATAATTCATCCCGAATTTCAGCCAGTAGGTCATTACTAGTGCAGTTGCATGATTTTTTTCGGCCCCTGCGATCCATATTAATGTTAGTGTTAGTAATTTCCTCATCCAAAGTAGTGTTTGCCTCCGTAATAAAAGTAGTATCCCATCCAGTTAATGATTTCCTGACTGGGGTATGGGTATTACCAGTTTTTGGTCTAGCGCTGGTGCATTCTGGGCAAGACCAGTTGTTCCTGATTTCCGGAGTAAGTGACTCGAATATTGATTGTGTTATATTTACGCATTGTGGATCATAAAGAGCCTTACAAGCACTGCATTCTAAGAAGTTCAATGTTAATATTTTCTTCTTACAAGCATTGCAAGTAGTATCTGCCAACTCCGACATTATAATTTCATAATATTCAATATTAAATAATAATGCTCTCTAATAAGGAATGAGTGGTGTAGTAAGGAGAGATGTGGTGATTATAATTATAAATAATAATACAATATTTGAAAATATAGAACAGTCAAAGATTTCAAACATGCAATATGTAGGAAAATAAAATTGATCATTGATGGCTGTGATTACCTATAGTAAAAAAAATCTTGTTCTTTTGCCACCACAATGTAAAAAATGTTCATTCAAGTGCAAATAAATGTAAACATATCACTTTTGAGGCTATCATTAAAAAAGGTACAATTCCATACTATTTCCACAAAAATGACTAATAGTAACATAGAAAATAATAAATGAATTTTTTTAGTAAATAAAGTTAATGGAGATAATAAGAATGCAAAACCACTTAAAATATTTCATCAAAATATAGCAGGGCTTTTGTCAAAAACTAACCTTCTGGTAATCACCATAACCGAAATACGAAATCAAAATAATATGCCAATAGTACTTTGCTCATCAGAGACTTTTGATAATGCAATTTATCAGAATCATATAAAACTTTCTGAATATAAACTTGCGGCAAAGTATTGCAGACAGGATGGTAAAAAGCGTGGCGGTACAAAGAACTTAATATGGTAAGTAGTTTCGCTCAAGATAAACTTTTTGAATGTTGCGGTAATAAAATTCTCGGTTGTATATAATTATATGTACGAGGGCGGATTGAAAAGTTCGCGGCCTAACATAGATAGCGTTGTTATATAAAACTACCCTCATATGAAACCTAGACTCTTTGTCCGTCTCTGAGATACATGCGTAATTATTTATTTTATTGAACATTAAGTGAGAGTAAGTTTCATTAATTTTGAAAATGGATAGTTTAGAGCACCATGCCGTGATCAAATACCTCCACAAGAAACACTTAACTCCAAAGCAGATTCATGAAGATATGGTGGCTACTTTAGGAACATCTGCTCCATCGTATAAAATGATAAAAAGTGGACAGCTGAATTTCAACGTGGACGAGAGAGCATCAAAGATGACCCCCGCTCTGGACGGCCTTCTACACCTACGACTTCGGAAAACATCGAAAAAATATGTGATCTCATCATGGGAGACAGAAGATTGAAAGTATCTGAGATATCTGAAGCTCTAGGGATTTTATATGAACGTACACAAAACATGATCGTTAACGAGTTAGGGTTCCACAAGGTGTCTGCAAGATGGGTTTCGCGGCTCCTTTCAGTTGAACAGAATAGAACTCGGCTCACATTTCTAAAGACTGTTAAGAGCTTTTTCAAGCTGATTCAAACGAATTTTTGGCAAGGTTTGTTACTATGAACAAAACATGGGTTCATCACTATACTCCTGAATTCAAACAACAATCCAAACAATGGAAGAGACCCGGATCTCCGACCCCCAAGAAAGCCAAGGTGTGTTTTTGTGTACACAAGGTAATGGCATATTTAACTAAGGGCCTAACTTGTCACTTTTGAACCTTAAAATTTTGCAATTTGAATGCACGAATGTACTAAGTGGCCGGGTATAAGTATTCTAGTAGAGAAACAGGTACTTACAAAAAAAATATTAGATATTTATTAAGTACCACAGAATACCGATTCAAAATATTTTGTGCAGGTTAGAACATAAAGTAATACCTATTATTAAAAAGGAAATCAATAAAACATTGCATAGTAGGTAATCATCTATTAAAGTTTTGTTCTACAACATTTAAATAATTATTGAGAATATTATAGTACTCATTAAATCAGTCTCTCATATTAAAGAAAGTATTTATTCAAGTAAAAAATCAGTAAGTTATTAGTCTTAGAACAAAGGTAGGTTAATAATAATAGACTTTTGTTTAAAATACTCCTAAATTTTAGAAACTCCATGTTTAGGCCTATCATCATCCTATTAATAGTAACATTGAAGATGCTCGAGTAGAGGTATTTCTTTTACAGCTCTCCGATCATGATACTTCACAAATGCTAAGTGAAATGAAATGAAATATTTATTTCTCAACATTGAAAATTACTTGTTCTTATTGATGTCAAATAAAATGATTCTACCACCAGTTCGAAAAAACCTTCTTGAAGAAGAACTGGCAAGAAACTTCACGGGTATATTTTTTTCAAAATAAATTTACAGAGTCTCTTTATGTCTATACAAAATTACGTGTCTGTGTAGATAAATTACCAGAAGTTCCAGAAACTTGTTATAAATTTGTAAGGGATTATTCAGAGGATAATTTAATAAAATTTCAAGACTGTATGTAAAATTTCTGTAATATATATATAAAGACCAAATATAATATATAAACCAACCAAAACCAAAAAAGACCAAAAATATATATAAAGACCAAAACATTAATACAGCAATGACATTATTTATGACATTTTAAATATATTTTACAATTTTTGCTTTGCGATCAAACGCATTAAAATATCTAGTAAATATAAAAAACCAAAGTGAATCACAAAAGGTTTAAAAAAATGTGGTAAGACCAAAAGATTTTATAAATATAAATGTGCTTTTAATGTGCTATAAACTTAATTATGAGAATTATTAACTAAAAGTAAAGGTAAAATGTTTTGGAAACTAAATAATTAAAGTTTAAACTTTTATGAGAACCACACTGAGGAAATCCTCGAAGGCAGAAAGCTAATAAAAGATCCACTGGAAATTGCTAAAGAATTTAATAATTACTTAATTAATTTGGCCAATTAGTACTTCAAATGTTCGTCACAACATGAATGCAATACGGTTCAGCTTAAAATGGACGCTCTTCGCTTCAGATGAAGGCTGTGAAGCAAAAGATTGCCAGAGTCATTCAGGAGGTTGTTTTAGTGGGTAGTGGCTCTGGTAGGCTCGGAGCGAGCCCCACATAACCTCGATAATAGGTTATTTTGCTTGACTTTCTTCAATTTATAAAGTATCGGATTCTTTTGTTTGTATCAAGTACAAGTTTGCTAGCTCAGGTTAGTAATAATTTAAAGAAAAATATCTAAGTAAGTATTACAATTCAATTGTTTATGGTAGTACGGGTTTACTAAATAACGTAAGAATGCCACGAAAGAGATCCAACCTCTCTCCGTGCAGCAGAAATGCTACAAGGATGAGATTAGTTCGATCACAGGAATCTGAAGAAGATCGTGAGGCGAGACTCACTGCATCTCAGCAACATCAGGCCAGGTTTCGTGCTGCAGAAGCTTCGACTCGGCGAGAATCTCGATTTGAACTCATCAAATCGTTTTCGAATGATGACCACTAGAATTAAGGAAAACATTTGCATTTGACATTAAATATGCGAATTCAAATTGGACACAACGAAAATGCTCAAGACTTTTCAGACTTGCTTCTTCAGATCGGTAACGGTGTGTTTCCACAGGAACAAGAAAAAGTTGTTCTTAATGAAAATCTGTGCTTCAAAGTTTCATTAATGCGAGACCTCATATCATCTGTGTATGGAAACGCAACACAAATACCAACTTGCGAAAATTCCTGGCTTTGCGAAAGAGCTATTTTGACCAAGCAGCAGCAATAAACGCTGAAATTTTTGATCTTTGTTCCGGGGGATAATGTAGAGGATATCTCCATTAACAGAGTTATGGAAAAAGAAGAATAATCCAGCTACCCTCTGTGCCCCTGGACTACTAGCTCACCAAATACAATTAAAAGTCTGCGTACCCATAATGCACCTTTAGAGATTTAAGCCCGCCAAAACTTTGCAACGGTACCAGATTAAAAATGACCAATTTACAACGAAATCTGATAGAAGCAGAGATTTTAACAGGGTGCGGAATAGGTGAAAGTGTTTTTATTCCTCGGATTCATCTCATTCCAAACAATTTTCCATTTAGTTGTAAACGAGTCCAGTTTCCAGTAAGCCTATGTTTCGCAATGACATTTAATAAATCCCAAGGTCAGTCGCTAAAAGTTGTGGGTGTAGATCTAAGCATTAGCTATTTTTCGCACGGTCCGTTATATGTGGCTCTGTCACGTGTTAGCAATCCTAGCAGCCTGTATGCATTCATCCCTGATGCCCATACGTCTAATATCGTGTACAGAGAAGCATTACTGTAAAGCAGATCTCTTTAGCTACCCAAAATGAAGGTGTTTATGATCCAATATTAACCGAAAGTTATATTCAAAAAATGCTGCCCAAAGTCACTATTCCACGCGAACGAAGTCACGGGCAAAGCTAGTATTCATTATAGTGATTCAGATACCTCTCAACACGAGGCACCTAAAGAAAATTTATTGACGTCACTTTTCTGGCCACCCTGTATATGTATGTTTATTCTGGGTTCCCTCCCAGTTCGCTGTATGGTCGTCCATAACACAAGCTCTGCTTACTTTGGGGCCATACAGTTGGTGTGTTTGTCTGGGGATTTATGATATGATTGATAAATTCATAGCAGCTTCTTCCCACCGTGTTTGCGATATCATAACCTATTGTGACAAATCTTGAATTTATCAATATGTCCAGAAACAAATTGCCGGTCAACAGTATGGCTGATTCAAAACGAAGCAATGCCCACGAAATTGAACCATCGAAAAGGAAAAGAGAAGGAAAAAATGTTGATCGCCAGTTTTTTCTGCTGAATGGGGTATCAGTTCCCTTAAGAAACTAAAGTAGCATCATCACAGAGTGGTGCACTACCTAATGCTTACCAGAAGCTTTTGCGAGCAACGAGCGACTGAACACGGGACTCCGAAGACTTTTGCCTCACGACGACAACGACCTAGCGTACTTCGCGATCAAGACGAGAGACTTTCTAAGCACCACACCGGTAAAACTGTTGGGTCTTACAGCCCTGATTTGGTACGGTGTCACCTCTTCTTGTTCCCTAAATTTAAAGACCAGGGGATACAGTTTTCATCGCCAGCAGATGCGCTTACTACGTTCGAGAAGGCCGTTGAGGAAGTAACTGCTGCAGACTGGAAAATGTTCTTTGAAAATTGTTTCAGTCGCGTGTAACTTTGTATAGACTCTGGCTGAGAGATCTTTGAAAAGATGTAATTTAAAAAATGTAACCTACAGAACATTTTTATTTTTTCTCAGAGTGTCCCACGTATCTGTATGTTTCTTGTGTTGGTCGTACATTTTCTGAATGTGAAGATAATATTGACAACACCGGTAGCCTCTAACAGTATCTCAAATTTTTGATAAATTACGAAAAAAGCAAGCTGATTCCGAATACAGCCTCCCAATATCTTGATTTTTTATTTGATTCCAGTCAGATGGTTTTGAAACTACCCGACGCCAGGCGTCAAAAAATACACAGCATTTTAACTGAATTTCGAACATTGCGTCATTGTACGTAATTACGTGAATTCGCAAAACTTATCGGATCATTAGTTACAGCCTGCCCAGCTTTTGACTATTAGTGGATCCATACGAAAATGATACAGCAATACAAATATTTATGAAAATAAAAAATAAAATCATTTTTTTTATTTAGTTAACAAATAGCGTTTGCCCGTTTAAATGCATTTTTTACGTTAAATGAGCTGTTTTAAGATTGTAAGTAAAGAGGGAATTACAAGTTTAACATAAATTCTGATTTTGTATCCGGCTTTTTTGCTTGAAAGCTGAATATTGACGTTGTTATTGTTATTGATTCCAATATAAAGTTATGCTTGCATTTTCCTGCCAGTCGGGTTTTATATTTTGTTTTTAGGAATACTTGTCTTATGTTTACTGATCACAGTTAGTTTGAGGCTCCGGGAAGGAAAAGGATAGTTTTTATCCCGGAAATTATCTCTTAACAGTGTGAAATGTGGGTTAAAAGTGTCTGTGGTAGTTTTGTTATTTTTGAAGCTATAGGCATGAAATTTATATTTTAGGTTTTTCACCGAACACAGATATCAGCGTTTTTAGTAATGCCAACCTTAAAGGGCTTGAATGGGAGATGATAATGTGTAACGGAGTTTTTTTATTTTTAATTCCATGTTTTTTTGGTGGATAGTTTCACACCCAGGAAATTTTCCCCGAGGAAGGTGAAATGAGAGCTGTCAGTTGTATGAGTTTTAGAGTACACGGACACCTGAAGAGCGATTAATTTTAGTAATTCAATAAGTTTTACCGACTGTATGATTGTACATAACCCGATTCCTCGGGTTTCGCGCGAAAGCTGAAAATTCATACCTCTCTTTTTTACCTTGAAAGGGTCGTTGTGAAGATCCGGCGACTGGGCGGCGGGTTTGGAGGCAAGATTACCCGATGCGCACGCGTGTCCACTGCCGCTGCGCTCGTCGCCAAGAAGCTAAACCTCGCGTGCCGCATGATCATGCCGCTTGACTCCTCCATGCAGGTCAACGGCATGCGCTCACCCGTCCAGTGCGAGTACGAGGTACGCCCGCTGCAGTACTCAAACTCACGCCCGAGTAACGAAATCCAAAACTAGAACGTAGTCCTCTAATCTGAATGTTGAGGGTTACATTTGCTGAAACAAAAAAGTACCAAGTCTGTTTTTACTAAATCTTTCTAAATCTCAGGTGGGAGTGAATGACGAGGGAGAGATCCAGTACTTGGAAGCGGTGGCGGTGGCGGATGCCGGCTGCAGCGAGAACGAGGACCTGCTGGCAATGCTGGTGGAGGGCTTCCCCAACGGCTACGACAGCTCCATCATGAATCTGAAGTGCTTCAGGGTGTACACTGATAAACCTTCCAACATCAATGCGAGGGGACCGGGTGAGCGTTATTTTAATTTGTAAAATAATATTTATCACATTACGAGGTAATCACATTTACAGGAACGTTTTTCTGATGGTATCTGGTATGATAATTTCCACCATGTCATGCGACAGTGTAAAATAACCTCTAAAATAACCAATTAATTTAACATTTTCATTCACTTTTACTTTCATTTAAAGGCACAGCGCAAGCGATCGCGGCTATTGAGCACATAATGGAACACATAGCCTTTGAACTGAAGAAAGATCCTACTGAAATTCGACTCAAAAACATGAGGAAAACAAACAATGATTTGCCAGCGTTAATAGAAGACCTCAAGTCTAAAGCCAACTTTGCAAGCAGACATGCCGACATCGAAGCATACAACGCGTCTAATCGCTGGATGAAAAAGGCTATACAAATTAACGTGATGGAGTTCCCTCTTACGTACTATTTTAATTACACCACTTTGGTTTCTATATACCGAGGTGACGGCACCGTAACGGTCACCTCAGGCGGAGTGGACATGGGACAAGGCCTCAACACGAAAGTGGCTCAAGTGGTAGCTTATAACTTGAAAGTTCCGATAGAGAAAGTGTTGGTGTTGCCGGTGTACTCGTTCATATCACCACAGCACATGGGGTCCGGGGGCAGCGTCACCAGCGCCAGTGTGTGCTACGCCGCGATCAAGGCGTGCGAGCAGCTCAATGCGCGCATCACGCCCGTCCGGGAGGAACTGCCCGAGGCTTCATGGGAAGAAATAGTCGCAGCCGCGACCGCCAAGAATATAGACCTCACCGTGCGACACACGATCACCGCCACCGACCTCGACGTCTACAGCACGTTCGCCGTGGCCATGTCGGAGGTCACGCTCGACGTGCTCACCGGGCGATTCACGCTTGAAAGAGTAGATATTTTGGAAGATGTCGGATTAAGTACCAATCCCAATATTGATATCGGGCAGGTAATTCATATTAGAGTTTTTAAAATACGTTTTGATTTAAGTTGAGGTTTACTTTTATGTCAACATTTCAGATCGAGGGAGCATACGTTCAAGGTGTAGGGTACCTGACCTGCGAGCATCTCGTTTACGATGAAGCTACGGGGAAGCTGCTGACAAATCGCGCTTTGCTCTACCACGTACCGCAGTGTCTGGACATCCCTGTCAAATTCAACATACATTTAAAACACGACTCCTATCTCAAGGGAGGCGTTTATGGATCCAAAGGTATGAGACTGATCACTAAGGAAACTAGAATGTTATATGCCATTTTTTGTGTGATCTCATTTAAGTGACTCAGTGCCTAGAATTACACTTTATTTTATTTATGCCCTGGCTTAAACATTTACTCGTAATTATTATTACTACAAGTATGTATAGAGGCCACACCCCCCCACCCCGAGAAGAGTCAATGAATGTTCTTGATAAATATGCCTTCATGTTTACTGAAATGTCGTTTTAATACTTCTAGAAGTCTTATAAGTTTAACAGAAGAATTTAATGTTTATTTTATAAATTTCAATCTGTAGCGTGTCAAAATGGAGTCAGCAGCCTTCAGTAATTCTCGGTAATATTCGTTCATAGAGTAAAACATTTTTATGAATATGACACTTTTTTACTATATTAAGATTATGTTTATTTTATAAATTTCAACCCGTAGCGTGTCAAAATGGAGTCAGCAGCCTTCAGTAATTCTCGGTAATATTCGTTCATAGAGTAAAACATTTTTATGAATATGACACTTTTTTACTATATTAAGATTATTGCAGAGAAGCAGTAGGCTGCTAAGAAAATGATTTTGGAGCATATGTAGGATCAATAAAAATTATAATATGCATCTTACTAATAAAATAAAATATTACTGTTTTGTAATAATTGCTTACTTTTAGATCGTTCACATGTATTATTATTTTTGTCGAACTTTGCTTATTACTGGTCTAATTAAATGAACCCAATGAGGAGACTCGGTTTGCAAATTGAAAAGTAAAACTTGGGATCTAAGTCATGCTTTATAAATGTGCTACAGAAACTTCTTCTCAACGCCATCTTTTGTAATCTCAAAAAGGATTTGTAGTGCAAAAGTGGCTGTGAACAGTCAGAATATTTAGTTCACTGGTATGAATTATTGAATCAAATTCAACAGTATAAGTTTTATTTATGACATCAATGACGAGTTAACTGATACATGTTCGCTGATTCTGGCATTTGAATAGCATTAGTCAAAATGTCATCTCCCAGAAACCAACTCTAGTTCAAATGGTTTTAATATATAATATTCAATGCAGCAATTTATTGTTTATAGAATTTGTGTTGAATAAACCTTGGTCACGATAGGCCCTGCGCTAAGCCAATCAGAAACACCACGTTAAACAATCACGATCCAATCACGATCACACTGCGTGACAGAATATACTCGTATGCATACCCGTCCAACTTTTAAAATAACGATAGATCATAAACGGTGGTTCATGCGTAAAACATTAAAAGAAAATATTGTTGTAGATTATATTATTTTGGCCTACTACCTTGATTTGAACTATTTTCATGATAAAACTTACAGTTTACCAGGCAAATTTAAAAAATGATTTTTTAGCCTTAAAATTTTTCTTAGCACATATGAGATCGATTGGTAATTGCAGTTATTTATTTGTTATAATATCGCAAGTGTCTGCACCGTCTCTCAGATCTATGAATAATGAAGCCTTTTCTTAAGTTTTCACGATACATACTTTAAATAAAACACTTTTTACCGGATATTATCGCGTATATTTTAGTTAATTTTAAAATTATTTCGACGTTTCGGCATCTTTGCAGTTGCCGTGGTCACGATAGACTAAGGTGTTGTTCATCTATTGCCAGTAATAAAAACTACATGATTGTCAATACATATTAACGCCATCTGTTTCTCAGTCTTCTCGCATAACGTCCCGGATTGACACAAAAGGCACTGACTGTGTCCTGAGTTTGCAGTCTAACAGTTTGCTGGTTTTTCATTTTGATGTTTTTAAGTATTGGATCCCATGTTGATGAAAGTTTCCAACCATCTTCTCTATTGAAATTTGGATGTTTTTTTCTCTCTGCGATTCCCAACACATTAATGAGGAACTCAACCACCTGGTTAAAGTGCTGCGGGATAACGATTTAAAAACACCGCGTCGCCGTCGCAGAAACCGCGTAAAGCCACTCACAGTTGAACGAAGACCAGCATTCCTGCCTTATATAAAGGGTGTTACTGACAAGATAGGAGGCATTCTTCGGCGAGCTTCAATCAAAACTATCTACAAGCCGCACTCAAAGATAAGCCAGCATCTTCGTCCAATAAAATCAAGCATCCCTTTACAAGATCCAGGCGTTTATAAAATCGACTGTGACTGCGGGCTCTCTTATATCGGTCAAACCAAACGAAATGTGTCAACTCGCATTAAAGAACACATCTCTGATGTTAAAAATAAACGAACCTCAAAATCTGCAGTTTGTGAACATTCCATAGACACGCCCAACCATTATTTAAGATTTGATACCGTGAAGATCCTAGCAAAAGAGAAACATTTTATACCTAGGATGGTCAGAGAAACTATTGAAATTAAAAAACATCCAAATTTCAATAGAGAAGATGGTTGGAAACTTTCATCAACATGGGATCCAATACTTAAAAACATCAAAATGAAAAACCAGCAAACTGTTAGACTGCAAACTCAGGACACAGTCAGTGCCTTTTGTGTCAATCCGGGACGTTATGCGAGAAGACTGAGAAACAGATGGCGTTAATATGTATTGACAATCATGTAGTTTTTATTACTGGCAATAGATGAACAACACCTTAGTCTATCGTGACCACGGCAACTGCAAAGATGCCGAAACGTCGAAATAATTTTAAAATTAACTAAAATATACGCGATAATATCCGGTAAAAAGTGTTTTATTTAAACTATGAATAATGTTTGTGAACTGGAAATTGGAAAAAAATATTGTAAAACAAATGAAATTGTGTTGGCTGCTCTAAACGTAGTAATGATAATTCGGGGTTTAAATAACCGTGATATTCTAAAACAATAAATATTTATAACATTTTAATTAAAAACGATACATTAATTTTAAATTAATTAAGTGCTTTGAATTACATTGTAATGAATGAGGCTAGCTGATCTATTTCAGGTGACACTTAAGACGATTATTTAAATAAACTTATTGGTATATTCAACACAGGACTACCAACTAATATGTAACCGCGTTCTTGCAGCGGTGGGCGAGATGGGGATCTGCACGGCGAACGGCATCACGCACTCGCTGCGGTACGCCGTGCAGGCGTCGCGCGCCGACTCGGGCGCAAGCGAGTGGATCAATATAAGTGAGTCATTTAACTAATAAAACAACATTCTCGCTCCGATCGCCCCTGGTACGGACGTGCAAGACCCCGTTCTCCGTTGATCGGTCCCTTCCCGATATTCCGTGGCGCTCAGTCTACTGACGTCACAGTTTAGCGTGTTGGTTCCGTGCTACGGTTTTCAAGGGTTTTCTACTCCCTCTGAGTGCTATCGAAGTGTGATTTTTCTTTGTGACTAAGCCCCTTAGTCTTCAAAGTGCTGTGCTAAGTTGTGTTGTGCTTGTGCTGAGTGCAAAGTTGTGCCCAGCGTAAGTAGCCTGGTTTCAGTACAAAGGATACTTAACGGTGACAACGAATTTGTACTGAACCAGTCCTTTTATTTTTATTTTATTTCTCTTCTCTATTTTAATTTATTTTTCTCCTATTTTCATATTTATTTTTATCATATCTGTGTATTTTCGTGTGTATTTGTCCTTTCTGTCGGTAAAGGTTGACCCTAACGCGGTCAACTCTTTACCTGCGTACCCTTTTATTTTACTTAAATATACATTCCTTAGTATTCATACCAACCCATCCCATGGATTCACAAAGCGTAATTAACTTCGCGAAAGCGTTCACCCAGGCGCTAGCCGCGTCGGGCGTCTCAATCTCTGACGAGGTATTCACGCAGGCCTTATCTGCGCTTAACGCGTCCCCGGCCCCTCAGGCCACCAACTCCCAGACCCCTCAGGTCTTTACCAGCCCTCCCGCTTCTCCCGTTCCATCCGATATGGACTGCGCGTCGGGCACGTCATCTCGCACGTCGCACGTTCGCAGAGACTCTCTCCCCATCACCACCGACCTCGTCACAGTCTCTAATGACGAAATCTCGAGTCTCATTAGAAATCAAAAGTCCAAAAAGGCTCCGGGTGCGGATGGAATTTCCAACCACGCACTTAAGCACCTGCCTCAACAGGTACTTACCTTGTTAGCTATCATTTTCAATGCCTGCTTCGACCATAGCTACTTTCCAAAAGCTTGGAAAGAAGCAACAGTCATAGGCATTCCCAAGCCGGGTAAACCTCTGAATATCCCAGCTAATCACAGACCCATCAGCCTCCTCAAGGCAATGTCTAAACTTCTCGAGAGAGTGATACTCTCTCGAATGCGGAACCATCTGTTTCCAACGGATGGCAATCCCCTCATTGTTCCCCATCAGTTCGGCTTTCGCGCTAAGCACTCCTGCCCTCAGCAAGTCCATCGAATCGTCGAGTACATACTTGACGGTTTCTATCCGCGTCGTTATAAAACAGTCGCGGTTTTCTTTGACGTAGCCAAGGCTTTCGACAAAGTCTGGCACAGCGGTCTCGTTTATAAACTCTACAAAATAGGCTTACCGGATCGCCTAGTCAGGTTAATAGCGTCGTTTCTCAAAGACCGTACGTTTCGATTTAAACATGTGTAGCGGTGACGCGCTACACAACCGACCAATCACAACGCTTGTTCTACATCGCAATATCAACTTTACTTAAGCGATTAGAATATATATGACTTTCCGACAACGTCCGTCGGGCCGTGGGCCGCGGCCTGCTCACCCTTTTCTATCGGTGGGAACGCGTGGTTAAGTTCCCTAAACATGAAGGCACGCTTTCCGCGCCTCGTCCCATAAAGGCTGGAGTCCCTCAAGGCTCAGTCCTCGCCCCTCTGTTGTACACCGTGTACACTAACGACATCCCCATCCCACCGAAAGGCGTCGAACTCGCCCTCTTTGCCGACGACACCGCACTCTATACCAAAGGCCACAGTGTTCCGCACCTTGTAACCAGACTCCAAAAGGCCGTAAACGCCCTTGGTGTATGGTTTCAAAAATAGCGCATCGATGTGAACCCTGAAAAGAGTTCTGCGATGCGCTTCGACCACAAACGCCGTCGTCCCGCTGGCGATCCCCACGTTCGAATGTTAGGCATTCCCATCCCCTGGAAGCGCAGTACTAAATACTTAGGCGTCACATTAGATCCGACGCTTTCTTTTTCTTTTCTTTCTTTCAAGCCACACGTCGAAAGAGTTTCGAAACTCGCTCGTCACTACTTAGGCCGCCTAAATAGCATGTTAGGTAGAAAAAGTAAAATGTCTTTCAGAAACAAACGTACACTTTACAAGGTCTGCGTTAGACCCGTCATGACATATGCCTCTCCAATCTTTGCCCACGCCAAACCCTCCCTCCTGCACAAACTGCAGGTAGTTCAAAACTTCTTTTGCCGCAGGGCCACAAACGCACCGTGGTACGTGCGTAACGCGGACTTGCACAGAGATCTTGAACTGCCTACAGTACAACAACACCTCAAAACACTCTCTGAAGCGTTCTTCAAACGCTCCGAAACCCATCCCAATCCTCTAGTTCGTGATTCAGTCTCATATACTACTCCTGTCTTAGATTCGAAGTTCAAAGTCGCTAGGCCTAGGAATGCGCAAGCGTACTCTTCCACCAGACTGTCAGCGGATCTCGAAGCCCTTCTGGCCGCAAATTCTAATTCTAACTCTAACGTAAATCCTAATTCTAACGTAAATGCAAATAAATTCAATTTTATTTTGCAATTTTTAATTTTTTTTTAATTATTTGATTTTCGTTTTGAGCACCTTCAGTGCTATGTATTCACCTTCAGTGCTTTGAGCACCTTCAGTGCTATGTAATCCCAGCGGGTGACCCCTTCTGGGCTCCGCTAGCGCGGCCTCTTTCTCCAATTGGCCGTCGCTCAGATGAAGGCTGAGTGGCAAAAAAATTGCACGAGCCGACAGGGGGTTTTTTAGCGGGTAGTACTCATTAGGAACTAGTCCCGGATGCCTTGTAACGCGCGCGAGAGTCATGCGGAAATGCATTTTTTGCCTCCTGCCCAAACGGGGAACAAGAAAAAAACAAATAAAACAGACCCGATCTGCATCCGGACCCGTTCGGACGTGTTGAAGGTCGCTCCCGGATGCCGAGTCACGATTGTTGTCTCACGACTTCTCTCGTAGCAATACTCAAACGCCACTCTCAGATCCGTTCTGCGTCCGGCCCCGCTCGGACGTGTTCGCGGTTGCACCAGCTGTTGAGTCACGATTGTCGTCTCCCCAGCCCTCCCCAGTGTCTTCAACACCCGCCCCCGCGCCATTAATTTCGCTCGAAGTAACCGCGTCTCCGTCGGTCCGCTGCGCTCCCGTCCCACCGAAGCCAGCGACGCGCTGCGCTCCCGTCCCACCGAAGCCTCAGCTCCCTCCGCCCGTCTTTCTCCGCGATGGACCGCGGTATCTAATCTCTGCAAAGAGCGAAAAATTAACTATGTCAAAGCAACCAACGCAGGCGATTCAATTAAAATCCAGGTCAGAACCATCGACGACTTCCGCGCGTTCACTAGGTTACTTTCATTAAAACAAATCGCATACCACACCTACGCCCTCCCGGAGGAACGTAAGATCTGCGCAGTACTACGGGGCGTCCCGTTCGAGCTCGCGAACGATGAAATCCTCGAGGACCTTAAGTCCCAGGGTTTCCCGGCTGAAGCAGTGCACAAGATGCACTCCAACCGTGGTAGGCGTTTTCCGTTAGCATTAGTTATTCTATCCAATACTCCCAACTCGAAGGAGATCTTCAGAGAGGCTCGCACAATTAGCGGACTCTCGAATATCTCCGTCGAGCGTCCCAACCCCCGCGGTAACCCTGGGCAGTGCCACCGCTGCCAGCTCTATGGCCACGCAGCGGCTAACTGCTCAGCTGCGTTAAGTGCCTGGACCCACATATTACCAAGGAGTGCACTCGCACTCCCGAATCCAATTCCCCCCTGCCTGTGTACATACATAACATAACACAATTTTTTAATTTGCGCATCAATGTTTAGTGCGAAGTGAAATAATAACATGTTTATAAATCTAACGACAAAACGTACAGGTACTACATACTTGCAGTAATCACAGCCTTATTATTATCGATTATATTTTTTTACCCTTTCTCAATTAAAGCTTTAGTAGACTACAGCAATGGATTCAACAAGTTTACACCCCTTGTCCATGGTGCGCGCTTATGTCCTGTAGCAATAAAGGTGAACCATAGAAGGAATGTAAACTTGATGAAACATTCTACATTAATAATCTTGTTATAGAACAAAATCAGCCTTTCAAACTTAACATCAAATTAACACTAACAATATAGCTCTGTTAACAGGAATATCAGCCTCTCAAGTTCACTCGTCTCATTATTAACTTTTATACTAACTTAGATCACAAAGATAAATTTTGCACTTCACAAAGCAAAATAGTCGTTTCACAAAATCGTACATTGTGAACTGTTGCAAGTAAGATGCATTTTTTTAAATAATAAGTACTAAAAACACAAGCAGCAAACACAGAAAGCAAAAAAAATACCAACCTTTCACGTGTAATCTTATCTCTTATTAGCCTCAGAACACAATGTAAGTGCATGGCACTAGGAAATTCAGCCTTTCAAAATCTCTTCGTCGTCGGTATCAATTTGGGTAAAGAAAGTAATTTTTTTCTAGGTTTAATATTGTTGAATATAGAGTCTATACTCTCATCTGAATCACTACTTAAGTCTATATTTGGTTTTTTGATGTTTTTGTATGGATTTCCTCAAAAGTACCAGACGTTTCCAACTCTTTTCAAACTTCAGAGTCAACATTACATATGAATGAGCACGATGGCAAACTTGTAGCACCACTACAGTTGAACAAATGTTTAGCGCCATATTTTTCTAAAATTGTACTGTCAAACTGAGGTACAGTTGCTGGCTGGATAGTTTCTGTTGTAGAAGTTGAGAGTTTAGGAGCCAATGCAAGTTTATTAGTTAATGTGACTGGACGCATATAACGGATAGAAGTTTTAGGTGTATTTTTATTGCAGGTTAATGAGCGTTCAATAGGAGTTGATGCCTGGGGCTTAGTTGAAAAGTCATAAAATCCTTAGTGATTACCATGAAGGCATTCCTTGACATTGACACCTTCAATATTTGTGTAAGATAAACGACGCAATGCTAAACGGTTTCCCGATTCCGCAGTCCAGACAACTTGGCGGACTTTTAAAGTACCTGGGAAAGGTTTCAAATTGTCAGGAAGCAACCAGTCCTTTTCAGTGACCTGATAATCTTTCACGAGTTCTATTTTAACGCCCAGAGCGTCAATCCGCAAATTGTCACAACAAAGTCGGTTTGATTTTGAAGATTTACATCCGGTGTGTGCCTCAGGGTCCAAACCTTGGTCCCTTATTATTTAATTTATTCTGTATTTCGACATTCAAATTATTTACTTTATGCTGACGATATGAAAATTTATAAAAATGTAGAAAATTACTCTTAGTGTTTATTACTACAAAACGATTTAAATAATTTGTATAGCTATTGCGAAAAAAACTGCCTACAATTAAATATTAAAAAATGTTGTGTATGTCGCCGATAGATGTCGCTACCGTACAACGTACAGCGCCATCTATCAATTCAAGTCACAACTAAACATCATGTGATTAGTAACGCAAGCGCGCCCCACCGCTTGGACACGATCGTCGGAGGAGGGGATGCAGCGAAGACGCACAGAGACCGAGCGTCAGCTCAGTCAAGTTCGGACAGTCTTGGCAGACGCTCAGTACCAATGCACGTGTCTGTTTCTGTTTTAATAATAAATCGTTACTTTAAATAAAGTCAGTGAAAGTTATAACCGTATTTCGTTCGAGTACCCACACAGTGCCCACGTTCATCAAAAATTATGTCGAATCGTGAGGAAGACCCAATGCTTCGCACCTCGGCCACCCTCGATGCGACATCAGAAGTGGGATACACTCGAGCTGAAGAAAATATGGAGAATGGAGCGATGACGTCACGCTGTGACGAGAATTTGCTTCGTACGTTGTTGGCGGCCCAAAACCAGAACATAGAAGCCGTCAGGGGTCCAGCAGGTACCAAGCATATTTCTTTGCCTGGATTCGACCCAGATAAGCCGGATGTAGACGCACGTGCTTGGTGCACTACAGCGGATCTGTGCTTATCGGAAGTTCCGCTTCAGGGAAGTGCGCTTATCATCACCTTAAGCAAGGCCCTGAAAGGAAGTGCTTCACGTTGGCTGGCGCAAGTGTCGTTTGCGGGGATGACATGGTGTGACTTTAAAAGCCTGTTTTTATCCCGTTACGACTGTGTGTACACACCAGCCGCTACGCTTGTCACTGATGAGTAGCAAGCCTAAGGAAGGTGAATGCTATGCTGCTTACGCTGCCCGTTTGCTTTTCACACTCACGTCACGCTGGCAAAATATGAGCGCCGAGCAGATTGCCATATCCACAGTGCTGGCTCACATGGCACAATTTGATGGACGCATTCAAAGACTGGCTTTTACTACCGATGTCAGCAACAGGAGCAAGCTTCAGTGTGAACTTCAAGCGTTCTCATTTTTAAAAAGGAAAGCTTCCATTGGTAACACAACCGAGGCTGCACCAGGTATCAAGCGACCGAAGTTTCAGCCGTCAACTTTGAAGTCACAACTGCGGTAAACCAGGTCACAGAGCGGCTGACTGTCGATCAAGGGGTGAAGTGAAGGGCAAGGCAGCCTATTCTGCGACCTCTGCATCAACTTCTACGGGATCGAAGCAGCGTCCAGATGTCATCTGTTTTCGATGCGGCAACGGCGGACATTTTGCTTGTAAATGTCCACGAAGCAATGGAGGAGGCAACGGCACAGGTGGTTCGAGCAGTTCAGCGGCAGCTACTGCACCAGCAGCGAGCAGCGAGCGACGCGTTGACGTTTGCTACGTCAGCAATCCTAGTGGTGTGTTGATGAACTCTGGTGAGTCATTTCCATTTTATTATGATTCTGGTGCCGAATGCTCTCTAGCGAAGGATAATGTTGCGTCAAAGTTTAGTGGTAAACGTGTAAACAACATAGTAAATTTTACGGGCATCGGTCACCGTAGTGTGCAAAGTACCCTACAAATTTTATCTGAGGTTATGATAAACAATTTACGATTAGAGATTTTATTTCATGTTGTACCGGATATTTGTCTTAAAAATGATATTTTAATTGGTCGTGAGATTTTAGATCAGGGGTTTAACGTTAGTATGACGTCTGATAGTGTTGTTTTGTGTCGTGAAAAAATCGTTAAATTATGTGACGTTTCAAGTAAGCTCAAAAGTGGTTCTTCTTTTCAAATTGATTTCGATAATGTTAATACCGACATTCCGACGGAATTTCATTCCCAATTGAGTGCTCTTCTGTCAGAATATTCATCGTCATTTTTTAGTGGTGTTTCTAGATCCCGCGTTACAACAGGACAGTTGCAAATTCGACTAATAGACCCTAATCGTACAGTCAATCGTCGCCCTTATAGGCTAAGCGCTAGTGAACGCGAAGTTGTTACTACTAAAGTTCGGGAATTAGAGGAAGCCGGTATAATTAGGCCGAGTTGTTCGCCTTTTTCCAGTCCAGTGTTGCTCGTTAAAAAGAAGGATGGTTCAGATCGCATGTGTGTCGACTATAGGGAACTGAATGACAACACTGTATCGGATAGGTTTCCACTGCCGTTGATAGAGGATCTTGTCTCTAGGCTAGGCGGTGCTACATGGTTCACGTCTCTTGACATGTTATCAGGCTATCATCAGATCCCAGTCCATCCTGAATCAATAGAGCGAACTGCATTCGTCACACCGGATGGTCAGTGGGAATATTTGACCATGCCGTTCGGTTTGAAGAATGCAAGCTCAGTATATCAGCGGGCTGTTATGAAAGCACTAGGTGACATTGCATATGCTGTAACATACGTTGATGACATTTTGGTGATAGGGTCATCTGTAGAAGAGAGTTTAGTGCGTCTTCGTACTGTACTCGATAAATTAACAAAGGCTGGTTTTTCCTTGAATTTCGCTAAGTGTTCATTCCTTAAACGCCGCGTTGTTATTTAGGGTTTGTTGTAGAAAATGGCCAAATTAGACCCAACCCAAATAAAATTCTAGCTTTGTCCAAACTTCCGCCACCTAAAACCATCACTCAGCTGAGACAGTTCATAGGTCTGGCCACTTATTTAAGACAATTTGTGCCACAATTTTCAAAAAGAATGGCTCCTTTGTTTCGTTTAACGAGTAGCAAGAATAGGTCCATTGGCTGGGAACCCAGTCATGAGGCCGTTCGTCAAAAAATAATTTCCCATTTAACCAGTGAGCCAGTTCTAAGAATTTTTGACCCTGCTCATGCTATCGAGTTACATACCGATGCTAGTGCTGAAGGACATGGTGCAATTTTTATTCAAAAGATTAATGGGAAACAACACGTGGTTGCTTATTACAGTCGTCGTACGTCCCCAGCCGAATCGAAGTATCATTCATTCGAGTTGGAGACTTTAGCTGTCTTTAACGCAATAAAGCATTTCAGGCATTATTTGCTAGGTCGTAAGTTTACGGTGGTGACAGACTGCAGTGCTGTCAAAGCTTCCAAAAATAAAACTGACTTGTCTGCAAGAGTTCATCGTTGGTGGGCTTACATGCAGTCATTTGAGTTCGACATTGTTTATCGCGAAGGCAGTAGGATGGGTCACGTAGATTTCCTTGCTAGAAATCCTCTTCCTACTTCTAATGAAGCTATCTCGCGTGTGGAACAGAAGCGTGTCGATTTAGCTGAGCTTTCTAGTAACTGGTTGCAAGCTGAACAGGAAAAGGACGAAGAGATCAGCAAGATTGTGTCTGATCTTCGTAACGAAGTTTTTCCTGAGGAATCTCGCAAAACCTACGAAATACGCAAAAACATTCTGTTTCGTAAGATTCAGCGTAACGGTCGTACCAGATGTCTGCCTATCGTACCAAGAGCGCTCAGGTGGTCCGTGATCAATAATGTCCATGAGTCAGTTATGCATTTGGGATGGGAGAAAACTCTCGAAAAGATCTATGAGCACTACTGGTTTGAAGGCATGTCCAAATACGTGAGGAAATTTGTGGATAATTGTGTCACTTGTAAGGTAGCCTCACTCGGGCAAAGTTCAGGCAGAACTTCACCCAATTCCTAAATTTAATATCCCATGGCATACCATTCATGTGGATGCTTCTGGTAAATTGTCGGGCAAGAACGACATCAAAGAATACGTGTTAGTCATCATAGATGCATTCTCCAAATTTGTTTTACTTCGTCACTCACTCAATATTGACACGAACAGCAGTATTTGTGCTATTAAGTTTTGTGTAGCTTTGTTTCGTGCTCCAAAACGCATAATAGCAGACCAGGGTCGTTGTTTCGCGAGCAAAGACTTCTCTAGTTTCTGCGCTACTAACAACATCGAGTTGCACTTAATAGCTACTGGAGGCAGTCGTGCAAACGGTCAAGTCGAGAGAGTAATGAGTACCCTCAAGAGCATGTTTACAGCTGTAGAGACTAGTCGTGATCACTCTTGGCAGGATGCATTAGGAGAAGTTCAGCTGGCCATGAACTCTACTATTAATAGGGTGACTAAATCCAGCCCTCTCGAGTTGATGATAGGAAGGGTAGCACGTCCGCTTAGTTTAGTGACCGCTGATGATGATGAGGTTGACATTAATATAGACGAGACTAGAGAGCACGCGACACATAACATTGAGAAAATGTCAAAGTACGATAAGAATCGTTTTGACCAAAATAAGGCCAAAGTGTCTAAGTTAGCCATTAATGATTATGTTCTGGTTGAAAATCAGGAAAGGAATCAGACTAAATTAGATCCCAAATTCAAAGGCCCATTTAAGATTATTGAGGTATTAGACGGGGATAGATACCTACTTAAGGCGCTTGACTCTAAGCGAACGTACAAGTACCCCCATGACCGTGTGAGAAAGATCCCCGATCACCAAGTGCCTCGAGAGTTAGATGCCATGGTTGATGACAGTGGTAGTGAAACCAGATCCACTTAAGAATGGCGTGTGTACTCATACTCGAAACTCTTGACCGCACCTCATGAGTACCATGTGGCGATGGGTCTATTAACTTTTGACCGCACCTCATGAGTAACATGTGGCGATGGGTCTATTAACTTTTGACCGCACCTCATGAGTAACATGTGGCGATGGGTCTATTAACTTTTGACCGCACCTCATGAGTAACATGTGGCGATGGGTCTATTAACTTTTGACCGCACCTCATGAGTAACATGTGGCGATGGGTCTATTAACTTTTGACCGCACCTCATGAGTGACATGTGGCGATGGGTCTATGAGAATCGTTGGTGCAATTCTGGTCTGTGTTGGGGCACAGAGCACTGTATGTGTTGTAGCACATTTTGCGCAAGATGTTTTGAGAATCGTTGGTGCGATTCTGGTCTGTGTTGGTGCACAGAGTGTCTCATGTGTTGTAGCACGTGTGACAGTGAGTATGAAAAGAATCGTTGGTGCGATTCTGATCTGTGTTGGTGCACAGATTGTGACGAAAGTTTTTGATGAGTTGAGTACGCATTGCCTTTGAAATTAGATTCAGATTTGTGGAAATAGTTTTCCGTTGATTACCTTGTTGATCGGATCTCTTCCAATTACTTGTTGTGCAGGAAGCACTGTGTAGAAAACCCTAATGACAGGGCATTGTAAATAATGACAGTTGGTTATTGTATGTGCGTAGATTTTGTGGAAATAAACTGCAGTGAAAATGAGTCACTTAGTCTTATTGGCAGGATAGCCGAGCGATTTTTACTCTCGGAGTGTATTTTGTCCATAGGTACTACACCCGAGGACGGGTGCTAGTCAGGGATGGCCGTGTCGCCGATAGATGTCGCTACCGTACAACGTACAGCGCCATCTATCAATTCAAGTCACAACTAAACATCATGTGATTAGAAACGCAAGCGCGCCCCACCGCTTGGACACGATCGTCGGTAGAGGGGATGCAGCGAAGACGCACAGAGACCGAGCGTCAGCTCAGTCAAGTTCGGACAGTCTTGGCAGACGCTCAGTACCAATGCACGTGTCTGTTTCTGTTTTAATAATAAATCGTTACTTTAAATAAAGTCAGTGAAAGTTTTAACCGTATTTCGTTCGAGTACCCACACAGTGCCCACGTTCATCAAAAATTATGTCGGATCGTGAGGAAGACCCAATGCTTCGCACCTCGGCCACCCTCGATGCGACATGTATAAAATATATTTTTCGATTATAAGATAAACCACACATCCTTGACGCGGGTTACTGAGGTGAGGGACTTGGGAGTAATTTTTGATGCTCAATTGTCTTTCAGAACTCATATTCATTCATCACTTCTAGGGCTTTCCAGATGTTGGGCTTTATTCCTCGAATAGGTAAAGAATTTAAACGTTGCTCTACGGTCACTCTTTTGTTCAACCGTTTCGTTAGGTCGATTCAGGAATATGCATCAACTATCTGGAATCCTCACTATAATTCACATACCGATAGTATAGAAAGAATTAATTCAAAATTTGTTAAGCATCTTTCATTTAGGTGTTCGCATTGCAAAAACAATTGTGATGTTAACAATCAAAATTCCTTGTACAATCGTCGCCGAGTAAGAGACCAGATCTTTTTGTACAAAATTATTCACAACATCATAGATTCCCCGTTTCTTATGAGTAACATTTTCTTTAAGTGTCCCCGGATAAGTTCTAGATTTAAGAATTTAGTCTGTGTTCCTCCTGCTAAAACCAACTATACTGCGAATATGTTTTTAAACAGAGCTTAAATTCAAATTCAAATATTTATTTCTCAACATTGACAATTACTTGTTCTTATTGACGTCAAATAAAACATGATTCTACCACCAGTTCGAAAAAAACCTTCGTGAAGAAGAACTGGCAAGAAACTTCACGGGTATATTTTTTTTCAAAATAAATTTACAGAGTCTCTTTATGTCTATACAAAATTATTCTTTTCTGCATCCTTTATAGTTTCTTTGAATTTGTCAATAGAAAGACCTTGGATATCCTCAGGAACCTTATTATAAAAGCGTATACATTGACCCATGAATGAGTTAGTGACTTTATGAAGCCTGCTATTATGAGCTGCCAGCATATTTCTTCCTCTTGTGTTAACATTGTGCAGATCTTTTTTTCTTTTGAACAAGGTTATGTTCTTTTTAACATACATTAAATTTTCTAAAATATATTGTGAATGGAAGGTAAGAATATTTATTTCCTTAAATTTACTTCTAAGTGACACCCTTGGACCGAGCTGATAGATTGCGCGAACAGCCCTTTTCTGCAGAATAAATATAGCATCGATGTCGGCAGCACTCCCCCACAGCAGAATAACATATGTCATGAGGCTGTGGAAGTAACCAAAATAGACTAATCGAGCAGTTGTTTCATTTGAAATTTGTCTATTTTTTTTTAACAGCATATGCGGCAGAGCCAAGCCTTTTCGCTAAACTATCAACATGCGGTCCCCACTGCAGTTTGGCGGCTAAGGTTATGCCCAGAAATACAGTTGAGTTTACAGGAGCCAGTTCCTGGCTCTTAACTACAATGTTTGTGTTTACCTGTTTGACATTTGGCAATGTAAATTTAACACATTTCGTTTTTTTTTCATTGAGGAGCAAATTATTAACTGAGAACCACTGCTCTGTGTTGGAGATGCATTTGTTCACCGCTCGATAGTCAATTTCATGTCTTTTGATTTTAAACAAGAAGAAAGTATCGTCAGCAAACAATATGACCTCGCATTGATTCTTAACGACCGATGGCAGATCATTAATATAAACTAAAAATAGGAAAGGACCAAGAACTGAGCCCTGGGGCACACCCATTGTCACTGCCGATCCTGATGATTTTTCTCCATTTATTGCAACTTTCTGTTTTCTATTAGGAATATATGATTTAATCAAGGCAAGCGCTCGGTTTTTAATTCCGTAATGGTGCAGTTTCATGAGTAGAGTAGTATGATCCACACAGTCGAACGCCTTGGACAAGTCACAAAAGACACCAATAGCATCGCACGACTCCTCCCAGGCGCTGAATACGTGTTTTATGAGCTCAACACCGGCATCGGTTGTTGAGCGACCCCGCGTGAAACCAAACTGCTTAAAATTCATTAAACTATTACCGTAAAAATGAGAAAGTAATTGATTTAAAATTAGTTTTTCAAAAATCTTACTGAGCGTTGGTCAGACATACTACCTGCTTTGAATATTGGAATGACCTTACTCAATTTCATTAAATCAGGAAAAACACCATTATCAACACAGTCATTAAATATACTGGCTAAGTACGGGGCTGTACCATCAATGACAGATTCAATAATTTTAACAGAAATCCCATCTAAATCGGCAGTATTTTTTACTTTATTGCTTTTAAATGCATTTAAAACTTGTGGAACAGTAACATGTTTAAAAATAAAATCAATATTGCATGAATTTACATTTTCCGTTAGCAGTGACTGTGCAAGAGTGGAACATGAATTAATACTCGAAGTAGTTGACACAGGGATGGCAGTAAAAAAATTTTCAAATGCTTCAGCAACTTCTTTGTCAGTTGACAACACTTTATCATTAATTTTTCAATTATATTTGGTGTGTGGTTCTTTTGCTTTCCCAGTTTCCTGATTAATTATATACCATGCAGTTTTTGAAATGTTAGTACTATATTTAATTTTATTATTAATGTAATTAGATTTAGCTACACTGCAAACTCGTTTAAATAATTTTGAATACTTTTTAACATATTCATAAAATGTCTTATTATGATTATAAGTTCTTTCACTGTACAATTCATATAATCTATTTCTACTTCTGCATATTCCCACTGTTGCCCAGTCACTAAACCTAAATAAATTATTATTTATACATATTTTCTTTTTTTTTAAAAACAGAGTCATATTCATTTCTAATTATATTATGAATAGAGTTATATTGAGTAATAGGATCTGCACAGTAATCTAATTTAAATGTTTTTTCAAATACATTTTTCCTAAATGTTTCAAGCCGTCTCTCATTCATGGGTATAAAGGTAATTTCTCTTTTTAAAGTCTTTTTTAGCCCAATATCAAAAGTGGCCAACTGCCCACTATGATCTGATTGTAGTTTATTAATTACTGACTTTGTACATGGCATTAAATTTGTAAAAATGTTATCAAGACATGTGGCTGAGGTCGCTGTGATTCGCGTAGGCTCTAAGAAGAGATTTTTAGGTTGTAACAATTAAAATGATTCTAGAATCGTTTACTTTGTGAAGTCTCTACTAATAAATCAATATTAAAATCGCCACAAATAATTATTTCTTTGTTTTTGTTATTTACTCTATGTAATACCTCATCCATAGTGCTCTCAAATACTTCAAATGGTGAGGATGGGGGTCTGTATACACTTATTATAACAAGCTTGTAATGATTATAACAAGAAATTTAATTCTGTAGATATGTTTCATTCCAGTGTGATTGTTTATAAAAGGAAAATTAGGGAGGAGTTCATTATCAATTAATCTATTTTCTTATATTTTTGTTTATTTTGATTAAATTGTAATAATGTAATGTTTATTTTTATGTATTAATAATGATTTAACTTCGTATTGCTAAAATTTGTATTGCTGTAACTACCTTAATTGAGTTAGTTATTGGTGGAAACTTTATTGATTTGTTATATTATTTATATTAATTTATATAACTGTATTAAAATATTGTATGTTTCCCAAATAAATAAAATAAAAAAATAAAAGATTCAAGACGCAAGCTACGTCTTGTTAGAGAAGTCATCGGCATGTTATCAATAGGAGCTACTTGAGATAACTCAAAAGACGTTTCATTTGGCTCCATACTTGGTGTTTCAGCATATTCTACATCATTAGTCACATTTGGATTTGTGTTCTTACGAAGAATTGCGGTCTTTTTTTATTAAGAAGCAAGTGCACTCACCAAGTGTTTCTTGCGAAATCCCCGAAGCTTTTGCGAAGTCATTGCACTTCGAGGAACAACTACTCCTGCCGCCTTCTTTTTAACATATCGTTCTTTTTCTTTTCTTAGATACTCCTTTCGTAATACCGGGTCGTCCCTTAATTTTTGACGTTGTTCGGCCAATTTTTTCCTCTCCTTTCTCTCCCCTTCAGATAATTTTGGTTTAGGCATCTTGGCATCCTAAAAATTAACAATGCATTATCAAAAGTATGTGCATGTGTGTGCATGCGTGCATGTGTTTACGTGCGCGTGTGTGTATCTGTTTGTATGTTTGAACGTGTGTGTGAGTGAATATATGTGTGATAGAGCATGACGTTTGCGTGAATGCCGAATGCACGAAGACGTTTACGCAAAAAACTGAACGTGCGAAGGTTCGATTGCGCGAAAGTTTGGTAGTGCGGAGGTTCATTTGCGTGAATAATTAGTTTTAAGTGTAAATTTACAATATGCTCAATATGCACAAGTTGCTCAAATAGAATCTGATGTTATTTTTGAAATTCAAGATGGCGACTGGGACAAATGTGTAAATTTACAAAATAGGTGTCGTTTTAGGGTATTTTTGAGTTGCTCATGAGCAATCCAGGTTGTTGGTCCAGTCGCCATCTTGAAATTCAAACATAACATCAGATTCAAACTGAGCTACTTGTGCATATTGTAAATTTACACTTAAAACTAACTACTCAAGCAAGTTAACTTTCGGACTATCAAACAATCGCGCAATCGGCCCTTCGCGCATTAGACTTTTCGCGCAAGTGACCTTTCGCGCAAATGATCCTTCGCGCAAACAACATTCGCGATGCGTACAACACCCGTGATGGAGTACCAAATACTACATCATTTGTAAGGTTAACATGGAAAAATCTTTTTGTAGTTGACTGTACACCTACCTACCGGCGCTTACTTAAAGCAGACGTGTAATTGTCATTGTTCCTTTAATTTAATCAAAAATCCAAGGAAAAATTGTCTAAACCACCAAAAAACTATCGCATAGTGAAACATAATACAGTTATTAATCGTAAGCAGTAAAATATAATCATTCTATCCCAAAAAAGTCTGTGTAATAATCAAAAGAATTTATCAATACGCAAGAAAAGGTGTTTAAAATTACATAGAAAACAACAACAATAATAACACAGTGAAGTGGTTTACCATAATAAGTGAAAATATTTGAACGATTCATCACAAATAAGTGTGTGTAATCATACGAAAATAGTAAAGCTCGTAGAAACCAAATCGCGAAGTGAACAAAGGATTGGACTTTGAACCTTAACCGTCATTGAACGAAAACAACAGCAGAGACGTGAACTAGCTAACTTCGAAATTTACAAACAAGACGTCTACTATTTTGCCATCCAAAGCGTCGTCTTCGTGGTCGAGTGAAACTAACGAACGATTTAATTGTAAATGCAAGAACAGTGAGACCTGGGTTCGATCCCGGCCACAGGAAATATTTTTGATGACTTTGAATTTCTTACTTTTTATTTGTTTTTTGGTTTTTAGATCCTGTTTTGCTTTGACATATTTTTTATTATTTTTAAATTTTAGTATTGCGTATAATAAATTTTGTATATTAAATTTATTAAATTTATTGTAAGATTAAATTAATTGCATGTTGTTATCTTTTAACCGTATTGTTTGTAGTCTCATTGTTATCTTAATTTATTAATATTACATTGTATTAAAAATACTAATTAATTAATTTAATTGGGATTTGCTACATTTTGAATTGCTCTTACATTGGAATTCGTCTTATTATTATAATTTGACTTATATTAAATTGTTATTATTATTACTATATTCGGTAAGATTTTTATTGGTCTGTAAAAAATGTCGTGCGCTGGTTGTCTAAACACACTGTCGAAAACTGATTCAATAGAATGCACAACGAAGTCTTGCAAAAAAACATTCCATCTTTTGTGTACCAACTCCGTACATCTCACTCCTACAGAATTAAAAAAGTGGACGTGCCCAGACTGCCAATCATCCACTAAAAAAGGGGGTGATAATTCCCACACTCCTATAAAAACATCTGATAACGTAAAATTGCGAAATAAAAACTCGCAAAAGGCTAATACAGCCATCACAAAAGAAGATATAAGAGCAGTTATTCGAGAGGAAATGCACAACCTAAAAATTGATATTATATCGGAGTTAGAAGAAAGATTACGGCTTATGGTCACTTCGAAACTAAAAGTCTTGACTGAAAATGTTACTTGCCTGGAAAAATCAGTATCGTTCATGACTGAAGAATATGACTCCATTAAAAAAGAGCTTACTTCCAAATTAGTTACTATACAGCACCTAAAAAATGAAAACGTTGCGCTTACTGAAACCGTTACAAGTTTAAATTCTAGACTGGAGATCATGGAGCAGCATAACAGATCGTGTAACCTAGAGATACAATGTGTTCCCGAACACAAAAATGAAAATTTACCGTCGGTCATTAAACAACTTTCCAAAACTATTTCTTGCGAGCTTAAAGACATGGACGTACATCACTATACTCGTATCGCTAAAGGTAACAAAAGTGACTCTAGGCCAAGATCCATACTAGTTAAGTTGGCCACTCCCCGAATTCGGGATAATATTTTAGCTGCCGTTATGAAATTCAACAAAACTCACGCGAATGACAAGTTGAATACCAGCCACTTAGGTATAGGAGGAGGACAAAAGCCAATTTTTATTGCGGAGCACCTGTCACCTACAAACAGATCTTTACATGCCGCAGCTCGGCAAAAGGCTAAAGAAAAAGGATATAAGTTTGTTTGGGTAAAACAAGGTAAAATCTTCATGCGCAAAACTGAAAACTCAGAATACATTTTCATGAAGAGTAAAGACATTCTAGATAAACTTGTATAAACTATATTGGTAAGTCAGATATTTGTAATTTTTAAATTTAATGTATTGGTGTAACAGGCAAAAAATTCACCCACTTAAATATATACTACCAAAATGTTAGAAGTTTGCGTATGAAAACTCATGAATTTTATTGTATGTTGACGTGCACGAATTATGATGTAATTATTTTAACAGAGACTTGGCTATGTGACGGTATCCGTGATACGGAACTGTTTGATGATAGGTATTTTGTTTTCAGACGAGACAGAGACGCCTTAAATAAGAACGGCAAGATAAAAACTGGTGGTGGGGTTCTTATTGCTGTACATAAAAAATATATTAGTAATCGAGTAAACTCTTATGAATGTAATGCCGAAGATCTCTGGGTTAATGTTGAACTAAACAGTAAATGCTTTACCATTTGTGCATTATATTTACCCCCACCAGTAAATAAGGAAACTCTTACACCTTTTGTAAATAATTTTAATCGTGTTGCCGAATGTTTGGGAGACATCCTTTTAATTGGCGATTTCAACTTGAGTTGTATAACTTGGCCCTGTGCATTGTCTGAAAAAGACAAACCTCTTAAGCATAACGGTTCTAGTCTTGCCAAAATATTGATTGATTTTGCATCGCTGAACAACCTGACTCAATGAAATAACATAGTAAATTCTAGTGGTAAAACTCTGGACTTAGTATTTTCTAATTTTAACGATGTTACAGTTAACAAAGCGATAGATGTATTATCTAAGATTGACCAGTACCATCCCCCGATTAATTTAAATATATCGACATCTCGGATTTCTTTTTTAAAAACCAATGATAATGCAATTAAATATAACTTTTTTAAAGCTGACTATGACTTAATTATAAATGACTTAAACGAAATCGATTGGTTGACAGAGTTCGGTAAATGTGACAACGTTAACGCTATGACTAACATTTTCTATAACCATTTATACACTATTATTCATAAAAATATTCCGCAGACCAAAAAAAGAGGCTATAAATATCCACACTGGTATTCTAAAATATTAGTCAAACTACTAAAACACAAGCATAAATTACTCTTAAAATACCGCATACACAAAAATCCTTTAGATCATATCTCTTTACTTATACTTAGTAAACGTTGTACTATTCTTGCGAGTCAGTGCTATAAAAAGTATATTTCAAATATCGAAAATAGCATTAAAAGCAATCCGAAATATTTTTGGTCGTTTATTAGGAATAAGAAAAACACTCAATCTCATTACCCTGCTTATATGAATTATAGTAACCAGACTGCCAGCAACGGACAAGATATATGTAATTTGTTTAGTAGACATTTTTCGACAGTTTACGCCGATATAAAAAACCACGATTCTTTTTGTGACATTCCTACCAAAACTAGTATGATCCCGTGGAGCACTACCGGTGTTCACCTCTCATTAAAGTCGATTATGAACCAACTAAAAAGACTGGATACTACAAAAGGACCCGGCCCGGATAAAGTGCCACTATATTTCATTTCGAAATGCGCGAAACCTCTGGCTGTACCTTTGCACTTGATTTTTAACAAGTCATTGAGCTCGGGTATTTTTCCTGATTGCTGGAAATCAGCTAAAGTGGTTCCAATTTATAAAAAAGGTGATAAAACTAATGTTGAAAGTTACAGACCAATTTCTGTGTTGTCCGTTTTTGCAAAAGTTTTTGAATCACTTATCTGCCCATATATACATACCCACATGAAACATCTTTTTACTGAACACCAACACGGGTTTATAAAAGCGAGGTCAACTAACACCAACCTCGTTGCATTCACGGATGCCATTGTCGAAGCAATGGACTCGCAGCTCCAAACCGATGTTATATACACTGACTTTTCTAAGGCTTTTGATAGAGTTTGTCACAGCGTTTTAATCAAAAAGATGTCAAGTTATGGGTTTGGTGGGCATTTTCTTCGTTGGTTCGAGTCTTATTTAAGCAATCGCTCGCAGTTTGTAGTAGTGAATGGTCACGTTTCTGATCCATATTTTGTCACATCAGGAATTCCCCAGGGATCTCACGTAGGGCCTTTATTATTTAATATCTTCATCAATGATATTGTGGATACAGTAAAACGCAGCAGGATTTACTTATATGCTGATTATCTTAAACTTTTAAAGGTGATTAAAAATGGTGAGGATGCTCGCTTGTTGCAGCAAGATTTAAAAACTTTATTGAGGTGTGCGCAGATAATAAAATGACATTTAATATTGACAAATGCTATCATATGACATTATCACGTAAGAGTAGCAGTATTGCAAATCGTTACGAAATCGATGGAGTGGTGCTGAAACGGGTGGATACTATCAGAGACCTAGGCATTACAGTAGACTCCAAACTTTCATTTATTCCGCACATAGATGAGACGATTTCTAAAGCATCAAGAGCGCTCGGCTTTATTATAAGAAACGGAAGAGTTTTTAAAAATCCTGAAACTAAAGTAGTAATTTACAATAGCTTTGTACGGAGTATATTAGAGTACTGCAGTGAGTAGTTTGGTCCCCTCAATACAATGTACATCAGCTTAGGATTGAGCGTATCCAGAAACGATTCATGAGACACCTAGGCTTTCATAGCGGCTTAAATAAATCACTAACAAGCTATAAGGAACGACTGCATCATTTTAAAATCAGCAGTCTCCTTGCAAGAAGAACGTTTCTGGATATGGCGTTCCTTTCTAAAGTTGTCCGTAATGAGATCGACTGTCCTCAGATACTCGGCTCACTGAGTTTTAGAGTACCGCGCAGACCACCCCGCGTTCCGGCGCCGCTATTCCTCAAGCCCCGCGCTCGCACTAACATCCGCATGCACGCCGCTTCGTACCGATTGCCCGACACATACAACAGACTGGACCGAGCTGTCGATATTTTCTTTGAGTCCCGAAAAAAGTTTAAAATTGAGACATTGAAGTTGTTCGACGATGTTTATTGATACTTATATTTAATATTTACTGTACGAATGATTATTTATATTGTATTATAATTTGACATTTGATTATTCGTCTATTGTAATTAAATCTAAATTTAAATTTTATTGAATTTTATTAAATTTTATAAATTTTTTGTTTCCAAGTATAAAAAATTGTTTGACATTTGGACCTTATTGCGGATAATTAACTCAATCTGTAAAAGCATGTTGTGACAGCCTTCAACGGTTGATACATTTAATAAGATTTAGTATAATTAGATATTTAAGTTAAGACATAATGTAATCTTCTCTGGCTGCCTTTATGATTTATAAATAAATAAATACAGTAAAAAACTCATCAAGTCTATCTTTAGGTCTTTTATCGTATGACAGTAGGTTAGTTAACTTGACAAGCCCGGTACTGTCAGTATTCACAACTACCTGTACATTACAGGTATAAACGTTTTCTTTGCCTCATCATACCATGGCGATGAAAACATAAGTCACGGAAATGAAACACCTGGCCACGGCAATGAAACTAAATTGCTTTACATGACATGGCCATGAAATTTTTTTCAGTAATGTGTCTTATTTTTCATTGCCATAGCAAATTTTGGCCACGGAAACCCTGGCAATGAATACACGGCGATGAAAATTAAGGCAAAAATATAAAATAACAAATAAACAAATAAGCATAAGAGAAATGGCGTTCAAGGCGGCATCAAGAGAATAAACTTGTGCAAATAGAAGTTGCACCTATCCACGGCGATGAAACAAAAAATGTTCAGTAACATAAAAATGGAATACTTACATTTATGGCGCGAAAACGCAGGCAAGTGTGCACGTCCTTCCGCGTCGAGCACTTAGCGGCACTACTGGGCACCCCTATGCAACGTTTTACGCACAGGGGCGAGGGACGCAAGTCGTTAGATAAAACGATATTCTTAAACATGTTAAGGACATAGCGATGAAAGGTAGTTCTAGGACAAATGAATTCTTGATTACCATTCGTTGTATTGTTTACATTTTTGAATAAATGTACTCTGTAACAATACTTTAACTATTCACGCGTGAAATAAAACTAGGTTTTAATATAAATAACCAATAGATTTTTATCAATGATATAATACACTTCAAGGACAAATGTGGACAAACATGGCAAGGAAAGATTTGGAGGTTTAATTTATTTTTTTTAAGTACCTATGGTACTTAAGTATGTAACACTAAATATTTATTGTTACACATAGATTACTTTTTCACCTAACTAGAAAAAATTTTTTGGACATTATAAATATGTTTTTTAGTACCGATTTCATCGTTGCCACGCAATTTTTTATCCCGGGAAATTCACTCAGTTCCCAGATTACATTAATTGCCGAAACCAGGGAATCATAAAAATCGGAAAGCGCCTTTAGTCATACCGGTTTAAGTTCTAAACATTTTAATCAGAAGTTATTATCTAATTATCCCATGGTACGCAAAATATCAATAATTCATAGTTACAAACTACGTTTTTCATAGAAAGTTCCCGTACATTCCGCACTTCATACGATTTGCCTATCCGCCCATTCATAGAAGAAATACTTCAACTTTGAAAAACTTCACATGGTGTCGTAAATCGACAAAGTTTAAAGCGGTTAGGTATTTCTTTAGATTCATTCGGAGTTACATACAAACATTTCGTCGATTCTAGTTTGTTTATTTACTTGTTTGTAAGTAACGGGCCTATTAACTTATCGAACGTACTCTACTGTACCGGGTACGAGATGGTTTGTTCCTATTACTAGGAGGGCTTCCTTACTATGAAAGAGAACAACCACTTTACTCGATTCAATTTATATATTCAGGATAGATACACTTAAAGAAATACAATTTTTATTATCTTAATACTATTGAGGCCGCTGCCTACAATAGAATGCTCTAGAACATTTTTACATATCTATCTTTTAATCAAATTACAAATTATGACAGATTTGTAAGTTGCCAGCAAGTTTGTTTGTGCGATAATGTCTCTTTCATTATATACAGCACAAGCAAACGTTGCAGTACCTAGCATTCGAAGATCAAACTTTTCTTAAATGGCAACTGGGGATATTTCATAAATTTGTGAAACACCAATTATTACAGTAATTAACCCTAATTTACTAAACGAAATTAAACGTTACTAAGAAATTAACTTATATTCATTGATACTTCGTATTCAGTAGTGGCTATAGTAGTCGGTCGGGTTTTATGTTATGTAATAATGTAACATTCAACTCAGACAATTCCCCCACTCTGAAATTATTAGCGGTATACGGAATCTTGTAAGGTTCTAGGGTCATCTTCGGACGTCTATGGTAGATGTTGAGGAGAATCATTCGCTGAGGGTGCAGGGTTTGAGGTTGAGTCCATCATCGGATTCTTTTTGTTTTTCAGTAACGCTGCAACAGAAAAAATGCTTTATGCGAAACATTCTTAGCGAGTGTGCTCGCATATTCGACCCACTTAGTTTTCTGTCGCCATTAATTACTTGCTAGAATTACAGATTCGGCAGTTCAAATCGAACACCAAAATCAAAAATTCGTCATTGTCTCTTAAGGTTGTTCTGCAGTTGACGTATTTAGGCGCGTAGTTGCTTGCATAGAAAATGAAGCGAATAACCTTTCACCTCTTGTTTCAGCGCTGCCGTACACCACAGAGTCCATCCTGACAGCTCTAGACGTCAAACTAGAAGAATTACTTTTAAATTGAACTGCCAAATTATTAATTTTATTACTTGATGATTGAACTGATAAATAAAATGTGTGTCTTGTTTGATTGGTGTGTTTTTCTTTTAATTTTAAGTATAATTTACTTTGCTTGTAAGTAGTTTGTAAGCCTAACATTTGAATTTGAAACTAGAAAATTTCAATTTGAAAGCTTACATCCGACATAAGCACTCACATTGCCTATTTTGTCATACGAGGTAGTCAGTCAGTTACTTCAGCGCACATGGGTGGGCGGGTGGTTCAATGAGACATTCAACTAAACAGGACTTAGTTTACTTTATCATATACAGTGAAACCTGGTTAATTGGAATTCAAGGGACCAAGACATATGTATGTACCAATTATTAAGGGTTCCAATAATGCAGTTTTCCAATTAAGCGGGTTTGAAATTATAGTCGTCTCATTTACAGAGGTCGAAATGTGCCGTTATTCCATTTTTAGTGGTGGAAATGTTAATAAAAATGCGTATTTTTGGTGTTATGAATTTAATGTAGGTACATACATAATGTATTGCGTCGAAAAACGACTTAAAGTAATCGGTTATGTTTGTTTGTACTTGATCGCTAGTTGCTGAAACCTGTTTCTCGATAGAATTTTGATCAAAAATATTAGAATTCTCAATATTTGACATTTCGAAATACTTGTATAAAGTTTCTAAAGCTTCCATTGCCTCACGCTTTGAAATTTTTGGAATCTCTTAACAGTCTTCTTCTTCTGTGTCCAAAAAATAATACATAGCAACTGTATCATTATTATTGAGCTCCTCTGATATGAGTACATAATCATCCATACAAACGAAATCCTGAAAGTCGCCTGCTGCTCATTTAAGTCATTTTTACATGTGGAAACTCTTGTAGGCTCTCAGGTTCAGATACATTCGTCACTTTGAATCCAGCGTTTTTGAAGCAATTACTAATTGTGGTATTGCTAACAGAAAACCAAGCTTTTCTCGCAAATCTCGTGGCCTGGAGGTTGTTGATTTCTGGGCTTTTACCCTCTTCTATAGATTTAAAAACATACTGAACAACTTCCTTCCTGAAGTAAACCTTGAAGTTGTTGTTTAAAATTAATGTAACATACATTAATTTGGGCATATTGTTGTGAGCACAGCACAATTGGCGACAAACATAATGATTTTTCGTTTTTGGGCCCTCATATCGGCGTTCACTTGTTTTAACCAATGTGCAAATAATTCAGAAGTCATCCAGGCCTATTTATTGTTTCGAAAATTAACAGTTTTAATACCCTTTAAGCATCTTGGGCTCTTAGATTTTCCAACTAAAAGAAGTGGCAGTTTTTCAGTGTCAGACATATTCGCACTTACATGTATAGTGACCCGAATTTACCACCATGGCAAGGCTGACCTTTGAACGTAAATGTTTTATCCGGTAGACACTTGTAGAATAAGCCCGCACTTGTAGAATAAGAATAATACGTCATTGGGGGAATAATAAATACTAATATAATAAATACCCAGACAAACACACGAACTGTTTGACCCCAAAGTAAGCAGAGCTTGTGTTATGGATGACCCGAGAACAAACATCTGTGTTCATCACACAAATGTATGCCATGGCCAGGACTCGAACCTGGGACTTTAGGCATATGAGGCAAGGCTATTTGTTCTCGCCACTTTTCAAAAATAATACCGATTTCTATCAAGCCCTTCCATTTCCTATACCTATCCCTTTCCCACGCACAACACTTCTACATGACGGAAAGAGAAGAAGGCAGGTACGTGAGAGATCTTCGCTCGGCCCGCCGAAGACACCCGAACGAGCGAGCAGTTCATTAGTGACTGGTGGGAAGGAACCGCATGAATCTCCCGCATCGCTTTTGATAGCTCTCAATATATTTTAATAGAATCAGTGCTCTAATTAAGTAACTATTGAAGTTGGGTGTGTTTGTACAAATTTAGTGCCAGCCATAAACATATAAACTTCATACCGCCGTGCAACGCAAGATCTACAAGAGCATCCAGCCTGTGACTTCCCAGGCTTCAGCTACATCAGGTTGTGCGTTTCTTTGTTTAATCCCTTTCCTTACAATACCAATTCATCGCCCGCCATACAGTCCATTTAAATTTCGTAAAATTATCTAAATCTAGCGACCGAAAATACATAACATTTAATGGTCCTTCGAGCCGGATAAACCTCTTTAATTGTACCACCGCGTATTGTATAGATTAAAAATCATAATTAATTTAAATTCATTCCTTTGTGTGATACGTATTCTGTAGGTAGATAAATAAATACTTTTTCCGTTAATAATAAACCTACCGCCCGCCCGCCCTCGTTCGCAGAGTTGCTAACTCTCGAACAACCTAACTACTAACGTATTCTCACGCTTCTTTCTTTCTTTGATACCTTTGCATATACCTTTGAGCATTGAGCTTTGATAATATTTACATTGATATCTACATAAATAACTTAATAAAAACCGCTTTCACAACTTCGGAATAATTAACTTACTTAGTTGTACGAAGTTTCTTAATACATACATCGTTGGTAGGTACTTATCTGCTGTAACCTACGCAGTTATTTTAAAATTTGTATAAGATGTACTTTCTTGCCTACCTACCTACTTAATTGCCATTTCTAAGTATGGAATCAAAAATTAAAATATTACAAGCTAATAGTAAAATCATTTTTGAAAATATTACTAGGTTACATGATTCGTCAAAAAATTTGTCTTTCGCAACTTTAGAGTTACGCTCGTCAGAGGCATTTATGACAGAGAGTGAGACAATAGATACGTTGCGTGAAGAATTTACTAATAATTCAGACTTATTCAACGAGTAAAAGATGAAGTTAGATCCTGACTTTGAACCAGAGTATCAGCTTTTACCTTTTGAAAATATATTTACTTGCTTAAAGCGATGCCGAACAAAATTGTTTGAAGCTAGTAGTAAGTTTTCAGTACACGCTGAGCCTAAATCCCAGGCCCCGATTAAATTACCACCAATGAACATACCTTCGTTTGATGGTAAAATTGAAAACTGGTCGGTATTCTATGAATCGTTTAAGGCGAATATTCACTCTAATCGCGATTTAACAGACTCACAGCGAATTCAATATTTAATTGGAAAACTTACTGGAAATGCATTAAACATTACTTCAGGGGTGATCCCTTCTGGTAATAATTTTATTTCGATTTGGGATAATTTAGTAAAAAAAGTATCAGGATCAAAGAGCATTAGGGTCATATTATATGTCTACATTGTTAAATATTAAAAATGCCACTAATAACTCCGCGTCTTTAAATATTTTCGTAGAAACTTCCGGTGTCGCAGTATGCGCACTTCAACAATTAAAAATTGACAACGTGCAAGATTTCATCCTTTTATGCTTAGCCTTAAGAAAGGTTGACACAAGTACCGCTCAGTCATTCGAGATGTCTGTAAGAGATAAGGATATACCGAGCTATAAAGATTTTATTGAATTTGTCAAAAGTCAAGTAAAAATTCTAGATCGAACAAATACTAATATTAATTCTCAGGGACGCATCGCCTTAAATAGCAATATGAACAATATTAGTAACTCGCGCTCGCAAACTACTGTTCACTATTTTGTTACTCGAAATAGTAATAGTAACGGCTCCGCTGGTTCACTATGTAATTCTCCTGAACATTATCAACTTTATAGCTGTCTGGAATTGAAATCAATGCTGCCGAAATATCGATTAAATTTTATTAAATCGAAACGTGGATATGTGAATTGTTTGAGTACTACACATACTGTTTCGAGTTGTAATTCTAAGTACAAGTGTAAAGTTTGTAGTAAACGACACCATTCTTTATTACATTTAAATACTTTTACAAATAATAATGAATCCACATCCACGGCGCAGCCGCCGCCGAGTGCGCCCTCGCACGGCATCCTGATGAACTTCTCGCGTAGCAACGATACGCAGAGTTCGGCCGCTACCACGATATCGCAAAGCCCGGTACCACGTTATTTGGTACGGATTTACTTAATTAAGTTGTTCTTTCTACCGCCTCTGTTTATGCGTATAACATTCCTAAAAATATAAGGCGTACTGTAAGGTGCCTTATGGATTGCGCTTCTCAGAACAATTTAATAACTACTAGTTGTTGTAAACAGTTAAACTTAAACATCAACCCGCTTACTAATTCCTTTTTAAAAGGTGTTGGTTTGACTTCTCGGCCTATTAAGGGCTATGTCCATTTGAAGAATACAATTACCGCGAAGAGTAATACACATAGTTTTTCTATAACTGCATTGGTTATCGATTGTATTACTGATCGATTGCCTGTTGAATATATAGATACTTCGATTATTCGTAATTTAGTAAATGTACCGCTAGCAGATCCTGTCTGGCACGTGCCAGGAGATATCGACCTTGTGTTAGGAGCCAAGCTGTTTCCGTTTTTAATTTTAGGCGGAAAAATCATGGCTCCTTTTGCACCGCCCGCTATATGAACCCTATTTGGTTACGATCTTATGGGGGATAATTCCGGTAATTCCGGAGTTTGGCCTGAAGTAGACCAAACCACATTGTTGCGCTTTTCTACCTCTTCTTTCTTTACGTGTGTTGAGAATAATATTCACGACTCCCTCTCTAAGTTTTGGGAGTTAGAGGAGATCCCGGTAAATAAATATTTAAGCCCAGCGGAGATGGAATGCGAACAAAGATACGCATCCACTGTAACCCGCGACTCCACGGGACGTTATTGTACCACTTTACCCTTTTGTAAAGATCCTAGGGAGTAAGGTAATTCGCGTGCAATGGCGGTCCGTCGTCTGCTGGCATTAGAGCGCAAGTTACAAGAACCTGAATTGCGTATTAGTTATAACGCCGTGATTAGAGACTATTTAGACAAGCAATATTTATCTGAACTGGATAAATGTGAGGAAGGCTACTTCATACCGCATCATCCTGTAATTAGGCAGGATAAACAGACCACTAAGGTCAGAATAGTTCTTGATGCAAGCGCTAAATGTGATAACGGTGTATCTCTTAATGATCTTTTACATGCCGGACCAAATCTACAAGCCGACTTGTTTTTATTTTTGCTAATTTCCGCCTGTTTCCAGTAGCTTTAACAGCGGATATAAGGCAAATGTATTTACAACTATTACTTACTAACGAGCACCGTAAATATCAAAAAAATCTTTTCCGCTTCGACACATCAGAACCAATTCGTGCGTTCTGTTTTAATCGAGTTGCGTTTGGCCTGAAATCCAGTCCTTTCGTTGCGATGCGCTCGGTACGCCAGCTGTGCAACGATGAACGCGACAACTTCCCGCTAGCCGCGTCCATCGCTAAAAAGATTTATATATGGACGATCTGGGTACTTCGGTTCGTAATGAAGATGAAGCCATAGATGCTTCTACCCAAATTATTAATATGTTCAAATCCGGTAGCTTTGACTTGGTTAAATGGTCAAGTAACTCGGAAAGAGTACTTCAGACCATCCCTGAACCACTTAGGCTTACACAGCAAGTACAGTTTGACAAGCGTGATTCTCTTAAAATACTGGGGCTTGAATGGAACCCGAATGAAGACGAATTTATTTTTAAAATTAATACTGATGAACGCGCCTGTACAAAACGTACAATACTTTCAATAATTGCCCGATTATGGGATGTACTAGGTTTCGCCGCACCCGTTGTGCTTTTTGCTAAGCTTCTTATAAAAGAGCTTTGGCTTCTAAAGGTCGGATGGGACGATACACCCCCGACAAATATAACCGCTTTGTTTAATCATTTTAAAGAACTGTTACCGCTTCTTGGTTATTTGAAAATACCGCGTCGTTTAGCAGTCACACAAATCTGTACAGTAAATATTGTAACCTTTGCTGACGCCAGCTTGAAAGCTTACGGCTGCGTAGTGTACTTACATGTGACAGACCCCGAGAGAAATATTCACGTACGATTGGTCTGTGCTAAATCTAAGGTAGCTCCCGTAAAGGTTGTCTCACTTGCCCGCTTAGAGCTTTGTGCCGCTGTTTTAATGGCCAAATTAACTAAACTAGTGCACGATACTTATTCCGCACGCACCCCTATACAAAACGTTTATGCATTCTCCGATTCTGAAATCGCGCTTTCTTGGATTCACTCGTCTCGTCATCGTTGGAATGTTTTTGTCAGCAACCGTGTCGCTAAATGTCAGGAAAACTTAGATTCCAAAAACTTCTATCATATCGCTGGTGTCCAAAATCCAAACGATTGTTTATCCAGAGGCTTATTACCTGAGCAATTATTGACTCACCCGCTATGGTGGAATGGTCCTCATTGGCTGAGTGACACTGTGTCCTCTTGGCCCATAGAATCATTCAAACCGGGAAAGGGAGAAAATTTGCCTGAATATAAAAGCCAGACGTTTGTTACTACAGAGCCACAGATCGTTCACTCATTGCTCTGTGACTTAGCGCGCAAAGTCTCATCTTGGAACCGACTGCTGAGAATAATAGTTTATGTCCTGAGATTTTTACATATCGTGCCCCGTGCTAATTATATAGAAGCTGCTCATTTAAATACCGCCGAAAAATATTTACTTCGCGCAGTTCAAGCTGCTCATTTCTCACATATTACAAAAGAGCTTAATAAGGGTATTTTACCTACAGGAACATTAAGAAAATTGGATTTATTCATTGATCAAGATGGCCTAATCCGAATAGGAGGTAGATTGTCCAATGCAAACTTGCCATTTGAATCTAAACACCCCGCCTTATTGCCAAAACGCGTTCAAGTCACTTACCTATTAATACACCATTTTCACCGCGTTAATTGTCATACTGGTGCCACTCTACTTAATTCTTTAATCCGCCAAAAATATTGAATAATATCCTCTAGAAGAATTGTAAGACAACGTGTACACGCTTGCAATTCTTGTTTTAAAAATTCTCTGACACATCCTAGCCCTAAAATGTCTGATCTTCCCGCTTTTAGAGTCCAGGAGACTAAGGCCTTTGTACACACGGGAGTAGACTACGCCGGCCCTATTAAAATTACACTGAGTAGACGCCGCGGTCAGCGTAGCCAGAAAGCTTATATCTGTTTGTTCATTTGTCTAGTCACCAAAGCGGTTCAAATAGAGTTGGTTTCCGACCTGTCATCGGAAGCATTACTTTCAGCCTTCAAGAGATTCATATCGCGACGAGGTCCAGTTTCTTGCCTGTACTCAGACAATGGAACTAATTTTGTGGGGGCTAAGTCTCAACTAGATGAACTTTACTTATTTTTAGAATCGAAATCTTACAACGACACGATCTTAAACGAACTTTCCAACGACCGCATAGACTGGCACATGATACCGCCTCGTGCACCCCACTTTGGGGGAGCATGGGAATCAAATATAAAATCATTAAAATTACACTTGTACCGTGTGATAGGCAATCAACTCCTTACGTATGAGGAGCTATTAACTGTTTTGACCCAAATAGAAACCATTTTAAACTCGCGACCGCTCTGTACTTTACAGGAAGAGCCTTATCCAGAGCCATTAACACCAGCCCATTTCATAATGGCCTCACCTCTGCAATACTTGCCTCTGGCGCCACTCTCTGACACCCCCTTACACACCCGCAAGATTCTACTTGACCAAATGATTCGCTCTTACTGGAAAAGATGGCACTTAGAGTATTTAAATAATTTGCAAGTACGACAAAAGTTGTGTACTAATGTTGAAAATGTTAAAGTTGGTACTGTGGTTTTAATACACGAGGACAATGCGCCGCCACTGCGTTGGGCTCGGATGGTATCGCGCGAGTAGCATTAGTCAGAACTCCAAATGGTGAACTTAAGCGACCCATTGTTAAATTGAGTCCGCTGCCGTCTCAGTAACGATTTATATAGATTATCAAATAAAAGTAAAATAAAATTAGTAAAAAGCTATAACACAAAAAAATAAAAAATAAAAATAAAAAAATAAAATAAAGTAAAAATAAAAATATATATATATTTATGTACAATCTAAATTACTGATATTGAACGCATTTCTGCTTAAATATTAATTCTTAATCTTTTGAGAAACCCTCAGTTTCTCAAGGCGGGGGAGGATGTTCTCGCCACTTTTCAAAAATAATACCGATTTCTATAGAACCCTTCCATTTCCTATATCTATCCCTTTCCCACACACAACACTTCTGCATGACGGAAAGAGAAGGAGCCAGGTTCGTGAGAGATCTTCGCTCGGCACGCCGAAGACACCAGAACGAGCAAGCAGTTGATTAGTGACTGGCAGGAAGGAACCGCGTAAATCTCCCGCATCGCTTTGATATCTGTCGATATATTAATATAGAATCAGTACTCTAATTAAGTGACTAATGAAGTTGGGTGTGTGTGTACAAATTTAGTGCCAGCCAAAAAACATATAAAATTTTTACCGCCGTGCAACGCAAGATCTACCAGCATGTGACTTTCCAGGCTTCAGCTGCATCAGGTCAGTGTTGTGCGTTTCCTTGTTTATTCCCTTCCCTTCCAATACCAATTCATCGCCCGCCATACAGTCCATTTAATTTCGTAAAATTATTTAAATCCAGCGAGCGAAAATACATAACAGTTATTTTTATTTGAGTAACCTAAATCAAAACATATTGTAAAGAAAGGTTTAAAAAGTGTTTTATTCAATTAGTTTGGTATACCTACCTAATGTTAAAATATTATTATCTTATAACCTTAGTAGATATTATCATAAACAAATATATTTACGTTTCAATTTGGTATACAAATAATGTGGGGTAGCAGAATAGAAACCTACTAACCTTATCTTTTACTGACAAAGAATTCCGTTTTCCTTCTTTTCATCAATGAGATTCTGCACCAACACTTTTGTGAGACGAAATGTTTTGATGAAGTCTTTCTCCGGCATCGTGAATGCGTTCCATCTTGTGAACCTCAATAAACTTCTTCTTTTTCGCTTTTCGCGTCAATTTTGCAATTCTGGCATATCTAGCTAACTCTTAGCTCATTTTTAGCCTCTTCAAAATACAAAAACAGCGGTTCTCTCTTTGTAAACGTCCCGTAGAATGAACTTTTGTTCAACGACTTTTGACATTTGGATTAGGCATGTGTTGTTCGCGATTGAACGATATAAAAGAACCAGATCTTCAAATCAGCGCGGACGGGTGGATCACTTCATTATGATTCGTTCGTTCGAGAACATCGCGCGGGTCGCGGCGACCCGAGAGAAAGAAATGAACGAAAAATTTGAATTGTACTGTAGCGTAGATATATCAGGATTGATTGATCTGTTCATTCGTAATTATTCATATGGCTCGATTGAAAAGTACCTATAACGGTTATGTGAGTAAATATACTTATTGAACTATTTGTGCGTGAGAGTGATTTTATCACGAAAACGATTACTAAATACGATTTATCTATTGAGTTTGGAGCTGTTCATTTATTACTTACGTAAGTTATTTTAATTATTTATTTTTTAATTTTTATTTACTTTCATAATTAAGATTTTCTTTCTGAAATTACGATGTCATGTATGTCTAATACTTACATATAACTTAAGTTTTGCGTTGTAAATATTTTGAAAACATCATAATGTCGAAATTACGGGTTTCTAGTTTTTATGGTTATTTTGAAATGATTAAAGTATTTTTTTAAATAAATAAACAGCTCTGCTTATTAAGGTAATTAATAAGGTGATTGACTCCGTTTGAAAAGTTGAGTGTTTGTGGTTTTGCTTATAATATCTAAAATAACAAAATAGGTCAACTAACATGGCTAAAAAACGAAGTGCGGCATGGATGCATTTTTCGGTGGTGGCTCCTAACAAAGCTAAATGTGGTTATTGCTTGAACATTATTAGTTTTAGTGGTGGTGCTACTGGTAATTTATTGCGCCATTTAAGTACAAAGCATCCTACAGTTCTAACGCAAAAAGCTAGCTACCAACAAGACTCTGCCGATGTACGACAAACACAGGTGCCAACGTCTTCTCCAAGTGTTTCTGAAACAGAACTCCCAGCATTAGTTCCAACTCCATGCACTTCGACCGTTCCAAGAAACCCACAACAAATGGAAATTGGTAATTTTATAACCGTCAAAAATCCAATATCTATTAACAAAGAAAAAGCAATCAATAAACAGTTACTTGCTTTACTTGTCAAGGCTTATTTACCATTTAACTTGGTTGAAAATGAAGAATTCAAGAAATTTGTGCAATTATTAAATGCAAATTACAATCCACCATGTCGAAAAAGTATATCAAACAATTATATTCCACAATTGTACAACGAGGTAAAGGAACACGTACAGAACAGACTACCCGAAGCAGAAGCGGTCTGTCTGACGACCGACGGATGGACTTCGGTGACCAATCAGAGTTACGTCGCCATTACAGAACATTTTATGAATAAAAAGGATGGTTTGGAGTCTTATTTACTCGGATGTGTTCCAATCGACGAGCGACACACAGCACAAAACCTTGCCTCGTTCATGAGTGATGAAGTTGGCAAGTGGAACCTTGGTAATAAAATATCAGCTATTGTAACTGACAATGCAGCTAATATTGTAGCTGCTGTCAAATTGACAAATTGGCGCCACTTCCCGTGTTTTGCCCATACTTTGAATCTCGTCGTGCACAGTCTGAACTGTTTGACCGTATGTAATTTATGTAACTCATAAAGTTAAAAATGTAGTGGAATATTTTAAACGTAGTAGCTCGGCTTTTGCAAGGCTACGCGAGTTGCAGATCCAATTAAATATCCCACAAATCAAATTAAAGCAAGACTGTCCTACTCGGTGGAACTCTGTATATGATATGTTAAAAAGATTATATGAAATTAAAGACGCTGTGGTGAGTACGCTCGCTATAACAAACCCAACAATAAATTTAATTAATTCAAATGATTTCCAAATTATACAACATGCTGTAATAATGTTAAAAATGTTTACTGAAATAACGAATGAAAAAAGTGCTGAAAAGCATGTCACGTTTTCGAAAATAATTCTTTTCGTGCAGGCTATGAATGATCATATTTATAATTATCAAAACACAGAAGCAAATACAATACCAGAGATACATGAATTATTAAAAACTTTGAGATATGGGTTAATGGAGCGGTTCAGGAACATTAATCGAATTGATTTAACAACTCAAGCAACATTTTTTTGCTTGAATATGGATTCCCGAGTGACAAAATATTCGAATCAACTCTAAAAACCATCAAACAAAAAGTTTCTACATATTCCGTTCCAGGGCTAGAGGCTACTCCAAGTCAAATCGATAGTGAACCCAGTAGTAGCACAATGGTATGGAATTCTTTTGACACCAAAGTCAAGCAGCATTTAGAAGTCCGAAGCTCTACAGCGGCGTCTATAATAGAAATTGACAAATATATCAATGAGCCCTTATTATCCCGCTCAGAAATCCCACTTAAATGGTGGAACGCACGAAAAAAAATATATCCTCGCGTATTCACCCTAATGGAAAGAAGACTCTGCAACGTAGCTACGTCAGTTCCATGTGAATGTATCTTTTCCGAAGCGGGCAACACAATAAATGAGCATCGTAGAAGGCTTAAACCAGAAAAAGCAGCGCAACTTATATTTTTAAATCATAACTTAAACACATTTTAAAAAATTTAAAAAAAGTTGGTTTCTGTTAATTGCACATCTTGTTTTTATCATTTTCTTATTATTATTATTTGGTATAATTACCAAGTAGGTTAGGTAACATTTTTTTATTACATTATTTTACCAGAGACTTTTTTATTTATCAACCCACACATACACATAATAAATAACAATTCAGTTCAGTGACCTCAATAGGTCTCAAAAATATTACTACTAACTATTCCTAAATTTTTAGGTTCATGATCCAAACGCGCTTGAACGCTTCACGATATTGAACGGTGAACCAAAGAATCGATCGATCGATTGAACGGGTCAATTGAACCAGATCTGTTTGTTACTGGCTCAGTATTAATTCAGTTCTTCGCTATCGAACGAATGACAAATGCCTATTTTGGATCGCTTATTTTGACGTTAAGTCGTTGACATCCGATTGAAATAACTGTCATTTGTAAGAGTAGAATACCATTGTGATATCGTTTTGAAACGATTGAAACTCGATTCAGGAAGTGAATACGGTTCAGCGACATTTCGATAAAGCGACTTCAGAACGACTTTAGAATCGGTCCAATCGACGGATGAGAATACGAAAGTGACTTCAGCGACTGAGTCGCTACGACATCGCTGCGGTTTTTATTACGAGAATTGGCCTACTGACCGCTCGTTTCTATCTTTTGTTTTAAATTTATTAAAAATATAGTATTGGTATAACTAAAAGTTAAGTGAGTGTGAATTATCCCCAGTTTTGGGGACCACCGCTACTCAACTCTGCTGTTGGATCCTTGACTACCGCCTGGCTGCCTTTCCCCATTAAGTCAAGTACCTGAGCCACCGGAGCACTATCCTAACCTGCTGGGACCTCTACGGGCTGCACTACCTACAGGACAGTGATAGTAACTCAATTCCTTCTTACGCAGTCGGTGTTGAGACGATACTCAACATGGCAACACTACAGTACTGCGAGGTGCCGATTCGGGATGCAACTGTCACCTGTCACCGAGCGCCGCCAGCTGTCAAGGGGTTCGGCGGTTCGGCTGTCATCGCTCACGCAAGGCAGTCGTGCGCTCACGCATTTTCAGAAAAATTTTTTGCTAATAATATTGTTTAACGCTCCGAAGACGTTACCTTGGTACAGTGCTGTAATCGAATTCTTCAATACATATTTAACCTACAGTCCACTGCGTGTTATTTAACCACACTGAGTTCAGTACATGGTCCTTCTACCGTCATCAAGAACCGAGAAAAAAGTGAGAAGATTCGAGAAAAAAAGTACCTACTAAGTGCAAATTACAATACATTACGATTGTATTGTCAGATTGCGGGGCGAAGAACAACAACACAAAGACATTCTTCAGCGGTTTGCACCAAAACTGTGAGCCCGTTCCAATTACTTTTTCATATCCATTCCATCATCATACATAGCCATTCCATAATAATTTCATTACAATCATTCCATCCTCATCATCTCAAATCCATATCATCCTCATTTGTTTGCGCTTTTATTTGCGTTTCACAAGCAATCATCTCTTCATTTCATAAGTAGTTAGTTGTCATTTTTATAATTCACTTTCACTTATCATATTTTCATTTATTGTCTCAAAATCATTATATTTAGTTTTAAAATAGTAGTGTTTTTTAGTAACTTATTTACACAACATTTAATTTAACAATTTGAACTTTTTGGCATCTTACATTACATTTTGTTTTTAAAGGAAAGATTACTCATAGTTTATTTTGTTTTCAGAAACAAATCAATAAAGTTAGGGATACTTTGCTGGCTTAATTATTGCACCAGTTTAATTTGTATTCATCCTGCTCACAAAATTGCAAATAAGGACTATTCTTTCTTGTATCTTTCTTCTATAATTCTCTTCTGTTTAATCTTATTGCTCTCAAGTATGTCTGACTTAAAGACCTTGATAAAAAAACGTGCTTCAATTAAAGCAAAACTCACACAATTTATTTCTTACCTAAACATTTCCAAATCTTGTGAAAGGTTAAGTGAAGTCCAAGTCATTGAAATTGAATATAGGCTTAATATTTTTGAAAGTCTATATGAAAAATATGACATGTTTCAGAATGAATTAGAGGAACTTGTGGATGACCCCTCCGAGCAATATATTGAAAGAGAGGAATTTGAAACGCAATACTATGGCTTGGTGGCAACTGAACGTCAGCTGATCAGCAGTGCTCGTGATCAGCATAGAAGAAACTCAGCACATGAGGTGGATTCTTGTGCTAACCACACAGATAAACAGAATACAATTCGTTTACCAAAAATTGATTTGCCTAAGTTCTCCGGAAGCTATCATGATTGGCTAGAATTTAGGGACACATTTTTTTCAATAATTCACAACAATAACAACATAGATGAAATTAATAAGCTACACTACCTTCGTGCTTCATTGAAAGGTAGTGCTGCACTTGTTATAAACAACCTGGACTTCAGATCTGAACAACTATGGCGCTGCCTGGAAGTTACTATGTGACAGGTATGACAACAAAAGATTGCTTGTCAACAATCATGTGCAAGCAATTTTTAATGTTCCTCACATTAGTAAAGAATCAAGTAAGTCAATACGACACATAATTGATACCACCAACAAAAACTTAAGGGCACTGTCGACACTTGGTCAGCCAGTTGAACATTGGGACACATTAATAATTCATATTATGACTGCTAAACTAGATCATATAACAAACAGGGAGTGGGAGGAGCACAGAAATTCCTTATCTGACCCACCAACATTAAATACATTTATTACCTTCCTGTGTAATAGAGCTGATTTGTTAGAGACGCTAGAGGAGTCTAGGACACTTAAATCAAAAACTGAAGTTACACACAATCCCTTTAACAAATCTTTTATAGTGAGCACAGACAATAAGCAAAAAGTTATATCATGTCCTATGTGTCAACAAGACCATTTTTTGTTTTCATGTGAGAGCTTTAGAAATCTTCCTGTGCCGTCTCGTATTAAAAAAGTTAAAATTTTTTCAAATATTTGTATTAATTGTCTTAGACCAGGCCACATAGTTAGCAAATGTAAGTTAGGGCATTGCAAATACTGCACCTTAAAGCATAATACTTTGCTACATTTGGACAGCAATAGTGAAGGCTGTACATCACAAACTGTTGCATTATCAGCTAATCACTCCACTACAGCTAGAGTTGTGTTGCTTTCAACAGCGCGCGTGCTTGTGACGGACTCCACAGGGGCCAGCCACACTGCGCGAGTCTTGCTGGACAACGGGAGCACGGCAAATTTCATTTCAGCAGAGTTTGTGCGTAAGCTCTGCATTCCTACCTATACTGCCAAGTCTAAGGTAATAGGTCTTAATTATCAAACCTCTAACTGTACGCAAGGCTGCTCAGTAGCCCTACAGTCACTCAGCAATGACTACAAAGTTAATGTTGAGTGCTTCGTCTTGCCAAAGGTATCATCATCGATTCCGAACACCGTTGTTGATACCCGCAACATATGTATACCTAAGAACGTTCGTCTTGCCGATCCTGAATACTACACGCCATCGCCGATTGACATACTGGTCGGCGCGGAGGTGTTCTGGGAAATCATAGGCGCGAATAGTATCGCATTAGGTAAAAACATGCCCACCTTGCATGAGTCCCGGTTAGGCTGGCTTATCTCAGGCGCACTTCCTCAGAAAATCACATCTCCTCATTTTTGTATGCACTCAGATTATTTAGAAACAGACCTAACACGTTTTTGGGAGTTAGATTCCATCGACTCTAAACATAAGCATACGTCAGAAGAGCGAGCTTGTGAGCAACTCTTCATAGACACCACTTATCGCAACGCAGATGGCCGTTTCGTTGTTAACATTCCCTTTAAGGAGTCGCCAAACGTGTTGGGTGAGTCTTACGTGATGGCTAAGCGTAGGTTCTTATCTCTTGAACGTCGATTTTCTAGAGATACTCAGTTCAAGGAACTCTACTTTGATTTCATGAACGAATATGAAAAACTAGGACACATGTCTCAAAGCACTTATCTAGTACATGACTCTACTCAATCATATTTCTTGCCTCATCATGGTGTATTAAAGGAGTCGAGCACTACAACGAAATTGCGTGTCGTATTTGATGCTTCGGCTACTACTACCTCAGGCAAGTCGTTGAACGACATCCAAATGGTTGGTCCGTCTTTACAAGATGAATTATTATTGATCTTGTTACGCTTTCGTCAGCATAAAATTGTTGTTAGCGCTGACATCGAAAAGATGTACAGACAAACACTTGTGGACGACGTTCATAGACCATTACAAAGAATTCTTTGGAGAAAGGACCCAACCCATCCTCTAAAATCCTACACTCTTAACACAGTAACCTATGGCACTGCATCAGCTCCATTCCTAGCCACTAGGTGTCTTATTCAATTGTCTAAAGAATGCTCTGACCCTGCAATACGTCACTCTATTGCGCATGACTTCTATGTCGATGACTACTTGTCAGGTGACTCTACAGTTTCAGCAACCATCGACAAGTGTCATCAAGTAATTGAAGTCCTTCAGTCAGCAAAGTACAATCTTCGCAAATGGCAATCGAACTCACCTCAAGTGCTGCAAGCTCTGTCCAGTGCTAATCATGATGCCGTAGATTTTGTGGTGTTAAGTAATAAAGAGGTTTCAAAAACTCTCGGCCTAAACTGGAGGTGTTCGAAAGATACCTTTTCCTTTTCCATAAATTTGACGCTTACTTACAAAGCTACAAAGCGCCAAATCTTGTCCATAATTTCACAGATTTTTGATCCCATTGGGTTAGTCGTCCCTTGCATTGTAGAGGCTAAATTAATTTTACAAAAACTTTGGCTTTCTAAGTGTTCCTGGGATGAACTTATTCCTGAGGATATTCAAAGCACGTGGAGTGCCTTTCAGGGTACCCTGGTACTTCTTAACAAATTTGAAATACCTCGTTGGATATCCTGCGATTCACCAAGCTCTCTACAAATTCATGTGTTCACTGACGCCTCAGAAAGTGCTTACGGTGCCTGCGTTTATATTCGTAGCACCTCTGAAGACGGGCAGGTACATGTTCACCTTCTTACCGCTAAGAGTAGAGTCGCTCCCATCAAACCTACCACTATGCCTCGCCTCGAGCTATGCGGTGCATTGCTTGGTACTCGTTTATACTTAAAGGTTCGTCAGTCACTTACTTCTCATATTAATGATGTAACATTTTGGTGTGACTCCACCATAGTTTTAGGTTGGTTGTCTTCATCAGCAACACAATTAAAGCCTTTTGTTCGACATCGCGTGTCTGAGATCGAGGACTCTACGGGTGAATGCACTTGGCGCTACGTACCGTCTTCAGAAAACCCCGCAGATCTCGCTTCGCGTGGACTTAGAGCTGACAAACTTTTATCTTGTTCCTTATGGTGGTCAGGACCACAATTTCTTTACAAAGAGTCGTCATCTTGGCCTCTATTCCCTGAATCACAAAATTGTAGTAAATCCTGCACACAGGAAATTATATCTTATCACGTTGATACTTTAAATTCTCTTGAAAACTCTATTTCCTTGCTATGTAAAAGATATTCAAGCTTTAAAAAATTGCAGCGTGTAATGGCATATATTATGCGTTTTATTAATAATTGTAAAAAGCAATCCTCAGAGTGTGGATCACTTACAAGCTTAGAACTTAGAGAGTCATTAAACCTCTTACTAAAACTTAGTCAGCAGGAGTCATTTCCTGACGAATATCAATTATTAATGTGTTTTAAACACCTTCCAGCTAAAAATAAACTTTTAAAATTATCGCCGTTCATAGATACATCGTGTAATTTAATTCGAGTCGGTGGCAGATTAAGTAATTCATTTTATGATTATAATGTAAAACACCCAATCCTATTATCTAGTTCTCATATTATTTGTAAATTAATGTTCAACATGTACCACCTTCAACTTATGCATGCCGGACCTCAGCTTTTACTAGCTACGATTCGCCACCACTATTATCCTATTGGAGGTAAAAACCTGGCTAAAAAGGTCACACACCAGTGTGTAAAATGTTGCAGAATTAAGGCTTCTACGGTCCAACCTGTCATGGGTAACCTTCCAGAACAGCGCTTACACTTAGAATTCCCCTTCTTAGACACAGGCGTGGACTACGCTGGCCCAATCATGATAGCTGATCGGAAAGGTAGAGGTAGCAGGCTTAGTAAATGTTTTATTTGTGTGTTTGTGTGCTTAGCTACAAGAGCCCTTCACCTCGAGCTTGTATCTGACCTCACGAAGGAAGCTTTCTTAGCAGCTTTGAATCGGTTTATTGCTCGAAGGGGAAAACCACGTAACATATTTTCAGACAACGGTAGTACATTCGTTGGTGCGTTCAATGAATTGGCTAATCTCCTTTCACAAGATTTCAATTTTCATGACATCGACCCTAGTATTAAATTCTCATTCATACCTGCTTATATTCCGCATTTCGGTGCTGTTTATATAAAAGAACCACTCCCCTATTAAATCTAGTATAATTGTTAGTTTATGTAGTTTATATTAAAAGTGTTATTGTTGCAAAACCTTAGTTTTCATTCTTCTTTCTTTAATTTTAAGTAAATTTATTTCATACGTCTATCTAGAACACAGCTAGCGATATATGATATATATATATATATGATATACGCTTGGTGGGCTGGAGACATATTCGCCATGAGATCGTTCATCTGAGTGTCTCGGAGTTCTGCGAGGCAAGACCTAACTTTACGTTGTAGCTGATTCGCAGCTAATCTATAGGCGGGCGTGGGATATTTCTTGGCTCTCCGGAGAGCCGCGTTCTTGGCTTTAATAAGATTGCTAACGGCTAAGGGTAGCGTGGGTTTACCTTGCTTAGCAACCTTTTCGTTGTCACTGATAGCTGAGTTGATAGCATCAGTGAGAGAATAGACTAATGAATCTATTTTATCCGGACTATCAATTTGATCGGGCGAGATCGCGAGCGGAGAGTTATTTAGCTCAGGAAGGTTAGTATTAAGGCTACGAACGTTAAAGGAAACTAGGGATAAGCCCTTGGGTTTGATACGACAGGACGCGGAATTTGCGGGTCTAGACATTCTATTTATTTATTTAGTTTAAACGAAAAATGGAATTTATAAAGAGCTTAGTAGAGAGTGATGCTCGGCTAACGCAAATAGACGCTCTTGAAGAGAGCGGGCGGCTCGCAGTTTGCGTGCGAGTACGGAGATTTCCTTAATGTCGACGTTTTGAATGACGTTAAACACGGTCTTCATGTCCTCACGACGCCAACGACGACTGAGGTGGAGACGACGGGACGTGGGCCTACGGGAGCTACGGGAGCTGGGATAGGACGGGAAGGTGCAGGTGGAGCGGCCGGGCGCTGTCTCCAGGACAGAGCCGGAGTAGGTGTCGGCTGCACGGGCTTTGCTTCCGGGGGACCCCGGTTGCACAGCGGCGGGAAGTTGGCAGGAGTGAGTGGCGGCGCCGGTTTAGGCGCGACCCTCTTTGAAGCGGAGTGCGGAGCGCCCGGACTACTCCTGTAGTTAGCTGTGTGGCTAGACTGGCCTGGCTAATACTGCGCGGATCTTACGCTCCTCCGGGAGGGCGTAAGTATGGTACGCGATTTGTTTAAGCGAGAGTAAACGAGTGAACGCGCGGAAGTCGTCGATAGTCGCGACTTGGATTTTAATAGTATCGCCTGCGTTATTCGCCTTGAGATGATTGATTTTGTGCTATTTGCACAAGTTGGAGACCGCGGTCCAGCGCGCTTTTTCGCGGAGGAAGACGGGCGGAGGGAGCTGAGGCTTCGGTGGGACGGGAGCGCAGCGCGTCGCTAGCTTCGACGGGACCGATGGAGACGCGGTCACTTCGAGTGACATGAGCGGCGCAGGGGCGGCTGTAGAAGACACCGGCGTTGGCTCGGGTGTTGAAGACACCGCGGCTTTTTTCGAACGCTTTTTAGAGCGTTTGGCAACTAATTGAAAAGGAGGCTCAGGAGAGCCTGTTAAGGTGGGGGCGTCCGATGACGCATCAGACGCGGATTCGGAGTCACTCCCGGGAGTGGTACGCTTACGGCGCGACGTTTGAGATGATGAGACCGACGCGCAGTCCATATCGGATGGAACGGGAGACGCGGGAGAGCTATAGACCTGAGGGGTCTGGACGTTGGAGGCCTGAGGGGCTGGGGTTGGGGCCTGAGGGGCCGGGGACGCGTTTGATGCCTGCAAGGCCTGCGTTAGGATGTCTTTCGGAATGGAGACGCCTGCCGCAGCAAGCACCTGGGTGAACGCTTTGTTTTGCGAATCCATTAGGGAGGGAATTATAGGGAATTATATAAATATATAAAAATAATGCCTAGAGTACCCTAAAATAAACCTAGCGAACCCTAGCGACTAACCTCCCTACCGGCGATCGGAGCGAGAATGTTGTTGCCGTTCTAAGGCTAGCAATTGGCTTATATAGTCGGGATCGCATTACTTTGGGAGCGCAATTTAAAATTTTGAATTTAATCTTATAAGCCAAGAATCAAGTATATTTTCTTACAATAGTTTTGTAAGAATCCGTGTGTAAGAGGCTTAGTTTGCTTGGCAGCCTCCATTGCTGTCATAAAAAATTGAGATGACATGATTTGTCAATAAAGTAAACAATTTTAGAAAAATCAAATGAAAATAAAGTATAAAAAACACAAAAAGAAGATTTGAAGATCGCTTATTAAATCAAGGATAAACAACAAAAAGGAGATTATAAAAATGTAAGTTTATTATTATATTTATTATGAAAGCGGGTAGTATATAGTAAACACACAAAAATTGAGCTCTGTTATTTTATTGCATTTAAATAAGTAAATTAACGTAAAAAGTAAAATTTTACATGTAATTCATGAAGATTAATTAGTCTCACTCGCCTGCAGTGCTATTTTCCTTTGTACGTTCTCCTCCGTCGCATCACAAAATGTCCACTCACCACACAAAGTTGGAAGATAACCTGAACGATATGGCCAGGATGTTCGAGTCGAAAATGGCAGAATTCCAGGCTGAGCTGGCACAAGTGGCTTTCTCGAACCGTAAGAGTCCTACAATAGCTGTTCTTAACACTGAGTTTCAAACGTTTAAAGCCTTTGTTTGCAATGGTCTCTCGGTGTTGCGCGCCGAAGTGGCTGCACTAAAAATGGGCTTAGATCGCATTGAGATGCGATTCCGCAACAATATGTTGCTTGTGCACGGTGTACCGGAGCAGCCCGGTGAAGATTCTTCTGCTACGATCATCTCCAGCCTGGCCGTGAAGTGTAAGGTGCCTTCTCTGACCGCCAGTAGCATAGCCGCTAGCTACCGGATGGGAAAACGCGCCAACGACATCAAGCCGCGACCTATTGTGGTTAAATTCACAAATTCACTCGTTCGTGCAGCTTTATGGAAAAGCAAGGTCGCGCTCAAAGGCTCCAAAATTACAATTTCAGAGTTTTTAACAAAACCGCGACATGAAGTATTCATGGCTGCTAGACAAAAGTTCGGCATTTCCAACTGCTGGACCCTGGATGGTGTAATCCGAGTTAAGACCCCGGATGGCAAAAAACTAAAATTGGAATCCATGACTGAATTTCACTCAATGTTTTTTAACACCGAAAGTGACTGAATATTTCACAATATTTTTAGTTTATTTTGACTTAATTTATAAACTGTTTTAGACACTAACTCCATGGTTATCAATTTACACAGCACTTGAAAACTTATTTTGATTACAATATCTTAATATCTTTATAAAGACATTGTGACCCGCGACACTCATCACGCGTCCGAAACACGGATTATGTGTTACTAACTAGCCAATCCTTGCATTATCGATGGCGGCGCTCGCATACTAAACCAGTTGTTTGTTATTGTTTACTCGATAATCCATGAATCTCGCAGTTTAATTTTTTGCATGTTATTCAAATTGGATAAGTTATGAGATGAAACGTTTTTTTTTTCATGTTATGTGCTTCTGTTTATTTTATATATAGTTTACACCTGTTTGTATGCGTTAAGTTGGGTTTTGTTTTTATGTATTACTTTTCAAAACAATGATACATTGGAAATTTATACATGGAAAGTTTATTTTTTGTCTAACTGCTAGTATAATTAATATTCCATGTCGTGAGGTGTACAATTTGTGTTTCAATAAGCACAATACTTATGCTTTACCATAATTAACTTTACTGGGCATCATATATTATTGTTCTTTGACTATTTAATGTATGCATTCTCCACTTGGTTAGTCATAATTGTTGTAAGTTATGCTATGCACCTAATTATATTTCACCGCTATATTATTTTATGTGTAATTGTTTGTATTTACTTAAGAGTGTTGTGTGCTTCTTAATATTTTCTACACTGAACTGGAATTTCAAAATTAACTTTGATTTTTGGGTGTTAAAATGTTTATTATGCTGCATGCATATATAATGTGTCATACCTATATATTATTTTTGAGCGAATTTCTTCTTCACTGCTAGCGTGTGGACTTGTTCATAATTTATATACCCAGTTTTTTTTTTGTTTTCTTATATATATATATATTATTAAGTATATTTTCAGTTTTATTATTTTCTTTTTATAAGCAATTACTTTATTCAAATGTTGCAACCAATTTATGATGGTAATAACTTGTCAGATGATAGTTTAGAATATTGTTCTGCTTCGTCGGCGTCAGACGGCAGTTTCCATAGTCTAACCCAATCGTTAGACTCTCAGCTGAAATCTACCTTTTCGGTTTTTCCGAAAAACTTCAACGTAGTGCATATTAATGCGCAAAGCATTCCAGCACACTATTCGGATCTGTTGAGCACATTTTCCGATATACCTAGTATACACGCTATCCTTGTGTCAGAATCCTTTTTTAAACCTTCTCTTTCTTCCTATTCCTACTCCCTACCGGGGTACCACCTCATTCGCAATGACAGAACTGGCAAGGGTGGAGGTGGAGTAGCTATATACCTCAGAAGTCATATTCCAGTTTTTGCACAGTTTTGAGCAGATCGTTCAGCTACACGGACGTGTTACGTGAATTGTTAATTTTAAGCTTAAGTTCATTAGTTTATTTCTCAATAAGTTACATAAGTGTTATCAAGCGAGTGATCAGTGCCAGTTAACAAGTCAACTACCATGTCAACTTGTGTCGGTTGCGAGCTTACCCTCAACCAAAGTGAAAAAATTATATGCAGCAGAGCCTCATGCGCAAAATCCTACCACTACCAGTGCGTTAACCTCACAGCAAACACCTCAAAGAGGCAAGCCAGATGGCTCTGCCCCTCTTGCACGACGAAGCAACCGAAGGGGGACAACAGCAACACCCCGGTCAGGCAGCACGAACACCACACGTCGCTTGCTGCGCGCTCGGCAACGGACGACCATTGCAATGTGACTTTAAGAAAAACGAAGTCACCTGTTCCCGATGATTCTTATCCTCTCCTGCCTAGTGAGCCCTCTCTGGAGGGCATAATAAAAGAACTACCTGCACTCATAAAAAAATCCTTAGCATCCGAGTTACAACCTATGAAGGCACTGATGTCCAAACTTGAATCATCCATATCATTTATTAGTAGTCAGTACGATGATTTATTAAAGAAGTTTGCTTCGAACTCTGCGTCCCTAAAATGCCTACAAGATGAAAACATCACTCTTCGGCGTGATCTCGCTGACTGCCAGTCTCGTATTAGTACCATGGAAACAGACATGGCCCGACAACAGCAGTGGGCTCGCTTACAGAACATCGAAGTTGTAGGCATCCCGGAGACTAAAGATGAAGATACCGTCGGTTTAATATCGAAAATTTCCGATCACCTGGGCCTCGACGTCACTACATCTGGAATTGAATTTGCGCATCGAGTTCAGCCACGTCGAGCAACTGTCGCCAATAAAAACGCGAGAACCATTGTTGTTCGTTTCAAAAACCGTGCTACTAAGGACGCCGTGGTAGCAGCAGCACGCAAGTGCCGAGGTCTCACGACCGGAGATCTGGGACTGAGCGGTGATGTTACACGTAAAGTTTACATAAATGAACATCTAACTAATTCAAACAAAAGTTTACTTAGGGAATGTAAAATCAAAGCAAAAGAATTATATTTTAAATTTATATGGACAAAAAATTGTACAATATTTGTTAGAAAAAACGAGACGTCACCGCCCATTCCCATACTAACTAAAAGTGATTTAAAAAAGTTAGCTTAAAAGAAATGTCTCATCTGCTTAGCCTGTCAGTATTTTTCTATCTTTGTCTAAAATTCCTTTTTAATTACTTTTTATTCATAATAAAATCACATATATTCACACTATTACTCGTAAGATGCACACTCATCACACCTCAACTACTCCTTAAATACACATTTTCATTTTCACGTTCAAACTGTACTAACACTACAAATATTACTTTGATATACTTCTACATACATAAAATAACACTCGCACCCCACACATACACATCTATGCTAAATCATAATTTACTGCAATTTAATTTCAAGCAAACCACAAGCGATATTTTTATAATAATATATACACAATACATATTCATTCACTATAACTTATCCTTAAAACAAATCCCACAATCAAGCAAAGCAATTTGTGCTTTCCCGTATCACCTACCAAAACTATCTTATTCTTATTTGACGAGCACTCTATACCTACATAACACTAGATCGCGACTATTTGCTTCGCATAAGCCTCAAACGTATAAAGTTTGGTTTAACACAAGCAGCATTTTTAATAAGCATTTTAATTTGAAGCTTTTTAATAACATCAATATGTTTCATTTTAATCAATGTTGTACTTGGCAATGGCTACTCACGAAAATAATATAAATATCTTTTACCAAAACGTTAGGGGCCTAAGAACGAAAACGAATACTTTTAGCAATAATTTACTATTACACGATTTTGATATATCACTAATAACCGAAACATGGCTCTGTGATGGGATCCTAGATAGCGAAATATCAGACGCGCGTTTCGACTTATTTAGAAGGGACCGCGGTGGCGGCGGGCTCGGTGGCGGCGTGATGGCTCTGTGCGACGTGCGCCTCCATGCGCGGCCGCGTCCAGAATGGCAGAGCGACGCGCTCGAGTGCATATGGCTCACCGTACCGGGGCAAAGTCTGACGGCGCGGGGCAGCGGCGCCCGTCAGTCGGATTTGCATATCGCTGTTGTTTATATCCCGCCAAACCGGAACCTACCAGACATTATTACACTCATTTCACGAAATAATTAAGTCCCAACCTAATGACAACTTTTTGATTGCAGGCGATTTCAATCTATCCTTTATAAAATGGAATAATAGTAGTCCCATATACTTACAGAAAGGTAGTGTTGAGCTCCAAAACTCAGGCAAACATTTAATTAACACTTTCTCCTACAGTGGATTAAAGCAATCTAATTTTATTACCAATACGCATAATAATACACTCGACCTAGTTTTTTCAAATTTCAACTTAAGCGTACAGCGGTCAAACTTCCCGCTCGTAGTAGAGGATGGATATCATCCAACATTGAAAATAATTGTTTCTGATATTTTTATACCACCTTTAAAAACCAACCCTAGAACTTTATATAAGTATAACTATGCTGACTATGAAAAAATTAATTATGAAATCTGTAAATTTGATTGGTTAAACCAATTTAATAAACTTGACGTTGACGGCTGTATTGAATTATTTTATCGAACTTTAAATACCATAATCGACCAATATATTCCAAAAATTAAATTAACGGGTAATCATCACTACCCGGTTTGGTACAGTAGTGCATTGATCCGCCTCACTAAAGAAAAGGCCAAGCTTCACGCACGCTGGAAACGCTTTAGGAACCCAAACGACTACAACGCCTTTTCTTTACTGAGATCACGACAAAAAAAAATGCAATCTGAATGTTTTAACACATACATAAACTGGTCACAAAATAAAATAATGTCTTGTTCCAAATTTTTTTGGAATTATACAAAGGCAAAAAGAAAAAACAAATTCGGATACCCAGCTTACATGATCTATAACGGAGAAAATGTAAGTGGTGGTGCAGAAATAAGCGCGGCTTTCAACGATTTTTTTTGGATGAAATGAAATGAAATGAAATGAAATGAAATGAAATGAAATGAAATATTTATTTCTCAACATTGACAATTACTTGTTCTTATTGACGTCAAATAAAACATGATTCTACCACCAGTTCGAAAAAAACCTTCGTGAAGAAGAACTGGCAAGAAACTTCACGGGTATATTTTTTTTCAAAATAAATTTACAGAGTCTCTTTATGTCTATACAAAATTATTCTTTTCTGCATCTGTTAGCCCGGCAAGTCTCCCTCCCCCCAAGTATCCAAACGACGAACACCCTCAAACGGCACCCGTTCACGAGTTAACGCGGGATCCAGCCATCGCCCTCCTCAACCATATTAGAGGGAAGTGATATAAGATGAACTTTAGTGGCCCACTCGATCACTCTAATCATATAATAACTTTACCTGAATTATCCGATAGCGATTCTTCAGTGCAGATCACAATAAACACGGCCCACTGTGAAAAACTATTATCGCGGTTCGACATAACCAAAGGTTCGGGTAGTGACGGGCTACCACCGTTATTCTTTGTTAGATGCGCAAAATCACTCTCAGCGCCCGTCACATACCTATTTAATCGTTGCTTTGATGCTGGAGTTTTTCCCACGGCTTGGAAAACTGCACACGTTATCCCCATTCACAAAAAAGGTTCGAAAACATCCATAGACAACTACAGACCTATATCAAAATTAAATGTCCTGAGTAAGTTAGCGGAAAGGATAGTATACGATCATATCTACCCCAAATTTAGGCGCTTTATTCCAGAACAGCAACACGGGTTTATGCGAGGTAGATCAACGCAAACTAATCTTGCTATATTTACACATGATGTACTCAGAGATATGGACGGAGGGGGGCAGGTTGACGTGATTTACACGGACTTTGAAAAAGCATTTGACCGTGTTGATCACGTAATTCTGTTAAGAAAGCTCCAGGAGATAGGCATCTCTGGTAATCTACTTAGATGGCTGGAATCGTACCTGCGGAATCGGAGTCAGGCTGTGGTGGTGGGAGGGTATCGATCTAACTACGTAACTGTTCCTTCCGGAGTACCACAGGGATCTATACTGGGACCGTTACTTTACTCAGTGTACTTGTACGACTTAGGCCAAAGTATTGTTCACTCCAAATTCATTATGTATGCGGATGACACAAAAATATACTTACCTATAAAAAATGAGTCTGATTGCATTAAACTACAATCAGATCTCAATCGTCTATATGATTACTTTAGTAACAATCGCATCAGTATTAACATCACTAAGTGTATGCATATAAGTTTTACTCGAAAAACGAAGCCAATTGAGACCCTTTATCACCTCAACAATACTCAAATTCTTGGTACTAACGTCGTGCGCGATCTAGGTGTGCTTTTGGATTCAAAGTTAACCTTCAACGAACATATTAACAGCATTATCACCAAAGCTTATAAAAATCTTGGTTTTATATTACGGGTTTCTGCTGCTTTTTCGGATTTAAGTTGCCTTAAACTATTGTACTACAGCTTTGTAAGAAGTACCCTGGAATACTGTAGTACAATTTGGAATACGCCTTACACCACGTACATCGATAGCATAGAGTCGATCCAAAAGAAATTAGTAAAACACCTCAATTATCGTTCATATAATAACCATCTCACACAGTACTCCGAAGCCTGCATACATTACAAAATATCATCACTACATCATCGCCGCCATCTTCTTGATATGCTTTTCCTTCATAAAATATGCAACGGTTCGGTAGATAGTACTCATCTCACTAACATCACTCTCAATTTAAACACGCCTACCAGAAGAACAAGGCACACAAATTTGTTTAGTACAGATAACTCCAATACAAATTATGCAAAAAACTCTGTCATAAATAGAATGTTGTGTACTTATAACGGAATGTTCGCTAAGGACTCTGATATATTTCACGAAACCAAAAATAGTTTTAAGGCTAAAATAATCGGATCACTAAACACTACACTAATAAAAAATTGATTAAGTCACACACACACACACTCACAAACACACACACACACACACACACTAACACACTCTCACTGACGCACACATGCACACTCGTACAATCCTACATTCATCTCACTTTGTGAATTTGTGAATTTTTAGATAGTAATGTTTATATCTTCATCACAACAAGTCATTTTTATTATTTATTGTAACACCATCTGTGGTAATTAGCAAAAAAATGTAAATCCCTAATTGGCTTTATGTATTATCACTATATGTTAACCTGTAATTTGTTATAGAGCTGTGGATTTTGAAATAAATAAATAAATAAATAAATAAATAAAATTCCCTACAGCATGAAATGAAATGAAATGAAATGAAATGAAATGAAATGAAATGAAATGAAATGAAATGAAATGAAATATTTATTTCTCAACATTGACAATTACTTGTTCTTATTGACGTCAAATAAAACATGATTCTACCACCAGTTCGAAAAAAACCTTCGTGAAGAAGAACTGGCAAGAAACTTCACGGGTATATTTTTTTCAAAATAAATTTACAGAGTCTCTTTATGTCTATACAAAATTATTCTTTTCTGCATCTGTTAGCCCGGCAAGTCTCCCTCCCCCCAAGTATCCAAACGACGAACACCCTCAAACGGCACCCGTTCACGAGTTAACGCGGGATCCAGCCATCCCGCATCGTCAGTGCATCCTCATCTCAGTACTCTGAGTCTTCTGAGCATCCTTTTATTGAAGTTCTCTTTGGTCAAACAAAGGTTTTGTGTGGAGTTTTTTACTGCCCTAACCTTCATATTGATTATTTCAATTCATTTGAGTTGATGCTGGAGTCACTGGTGCCTGGGTTTGATCATACCATAGTCATGGGTGACTTTAACACCTGCCTCCTTAAAGCGGACTCTCGTTCCAACAGACTACGATCAATCATTGAGAGCACTAATCTCAACATACTACCTTTAGCTGCAACTCATCACTTTCCGAATTGTCAGCCGTCCCTGTTAGATCTAGCTATTGTTTCGTCTCTTGATCATGTTGGCACCCATGGCCAACTTTCTGCTGAAGCCTTTTCCTACCACGACCTTGTTTTCCTCTCTTATAAAGTTCGATGTCCCAGACCTAAGCCTCGTGTTATTTTAAAACGCAATTTTAACGGCATTGACAAACAAAAGTTTATGACTGACCTTAGCAATTCTGACTGGGACGCGGTGTTTAGTGCTCCTACCATAGACTCTAAGTTGGAGATCTTTAATAACATTTTATTGCAGCTGTTTGACGTTCATGCACCGCTTCGGCCAGTCCGGCTTAAACACCTTCCAGCCCCTTGGCTCACAAGTGACATTAAAATCATGATGGCTAAACGTAATTCCGCAAAGGTAAAATATAAACATAATCCTTGCGAAGAGAACTGCCGTCGTTATAAGGACCTACGTAATCGTTGTAGTAGGATGTGCAGAGATGCTCAACGCCTCCATATACACCGTTCTGTGGCAAACGGCGTCCCTAGTAAAGTGTGGTCATTCTTAAAAACCCTGGGAATCGGTAAATCCAGGTCTGCTCTTCCACTCAAGCTTGATCTTGATTCATTAAACCATCACTTCACTAATGTTCCCCCTATATGTAATACCTTAAAACAAGCAACACTGCACTCTTTGAGTAGCAAGAACGATTCCCGAAAACCTAGTTTGTCCTTTAGGTCTGTATCGGGGCGTGAAGTTGAAGATAACATTTCAGCCATCAAATCTAACGCAGAGGGCATCGATGGCATAAGCCGCCAGATGGTTGAACACGGCTTGGAGGTCCTCATTCCAATACTTTGTCATATTTTCAACTTCTCGCTCAGTACTGGAACTTTTCCGAGCTGTTGGCGCAAGGCAGTTGTAATTCCTGTTCCTAAAACCACCAGTCCTACATTACCTTCCCACTTTAGACCCATTTCCATTCTACCCTTTCTTTCTAAGGTGCTCGAACGACTTGTCTTTAACCAACTAAGTTCATTCATAAATTCCTCAGGCTTTTTAAGTACATATCAATCTGGGTTTTGTGCAGGGCATAGTACTGCGACAGCATTGATAAATGTTACTGATGACATTCGTTTAGGGATGTCTAGCCAGAATGTGACTACTATGGTGCTACTTGATTTTAGCAATGCTTTTAACTCAGTTGATAGTGATATCATGTTGGCTATGCTTCGGAATGTGTTCGGGTCTGATAGGGAGATCACATGGTTCAGTAGTTACCTTGTGGGGCGACAACAGTGTATTCGCGCTGATAGTGGGGTCTCTAGCTTTTGTGACGTGACTGCTGGTGTGCCTCAAGGTGGGGTCCTTTCTCCTCTCCTGTTTTCAATATTTATTAACTTTGTGACCCCTTTACTTTCATGCAAGTACCATTTGTATGCGGATGACCTACAAATCTATTCTCAAGCCGCTATTGATGATATCGGTGCCCTTATTCATAAAATAAACGATAATCTCGCAGTTATTTCTAATTGGAGCAAATCTTATGGCCTTACCATCAACCCGAACAAGTCGCAAGCTATCATTGTTGGCGGTGCTAAGCAGATTGCGAAGCTAAATCAAATTACCATTCCGCAAATTACTTTGAATGGTGTTACCTTGAGCGTTAGTGGTGTCGTCAGGAACCTGGGCGTTCTCTTTGACTCTACACTCTCTTGGGGACCACACATATCTGAGGTCAGTAGGAAGATTTACGCGGTGTCTGGGTCATTGAGAAGATTTAGGAACTTGTTGCCGCTTCGGACTAAGATTGAACTTGCGCAATCACTTCTCTTGCCAATCTTGGACTATGCTGATGTCTGCCTAATTGATCTCAATGAAGACTTGCTCAGCAAACTCCAACGCCTCCAAAACTTATGTATAAGATTCATTTACGGATTGCGCAAGTTCGATCATGTTTCAGAATTCCCACGTAGACTTAAGTGGTTACCTATCAGGCTGCGTCGCGAGGAGCACGTTCTGACTCTCATGTACAAAATACTGTATGACCCTCGTACTCCTGTTTATCTCAAGGAGCGGTTTGGGTTCCTCGGTGCTGGCCATGGCCGCTGCCTTCGGTCAAACGATGACAATAGGCTGCAAGCTTTGTTTACTCGATCGGGTTACTTTTATGAGTCTTTTACTGTGAAAGCTGCTCATCTCTGGAATTCACTGCCGTCTGCCATTCGACATGCTAAGTCTATTGCTATCTTCAAATCAAGATTACACAATCTCCTTTTAGAGAAATTATAGATTGCAACTGTATATGTATCTATGTAATTTAATGCTACATATGTATATTATTATTTAGTATATATGTATATAATAATAAATATTAAAAGTTGTATGTTTGTATGCTTATAGAGCTTTATTTTATTTTATTTTTTTTATTTGGTAAAATATCTTCCGCTTACTTAATAGATTTCCAGTTACACAAAGGTTGTCTGGAAGAAATCGCTACCAGCGATAAGACCGCCTTTGCCCACATTAGACTTAAGTAATTTACTGCAAATATTTTTATTGTAATTTTTATTTTGTGTGAGCAATAAATAATTATTATTATTATTTATTACAAAATCCACTTTCGAAAAGTAGGCTAGAAGTGTAAAATAGGATTGTAAATGGTTGTTATTTTTATCTGTTAAATACTGGTTTCTTTTTTTTTCCACAAAAGTGCATGCTTTTTTATAATTTAATTTATGATATTCTTACCTCATAGGTACCTACACAAATACTAGAAAATTTGTAAATTGAATGTAATATTATGTACTGTATTTTATTTTATGTTTTATAAGAGTACATAACTTACGTTAATTACGTAGGATTATCCTATAACAAATACTTAGCCACAAACGAATCCACGAACAACCCTTTGGGGAAGATTATCAAAAGCCTAATGAAACCCATTTGTCCATCCTTCGTTATTGTCGTCGTTGAATCTTATATACAGGGTTGAAAAATTTGGTGTAGGCGATCTCGACGGTCCCTTTTAAAAAAGGGGGTACTACAAAAATGCTCCTTTTCAGAAGAGAAGCTCTTTTGACTTTTGTTCAAAGTTTGTTTTGACGATAACAAATATACTCAAAGCATCATGTATGTCGAATCGACTGATATTATACTCGGAGTCAACTAGTTTAATGCCATGTAGATGTTGCCAGGATGATGGAGTTTAAAAAGATCTGTTTGGTTGGTGGTGTATTAAGTTTTTCATAACATAAAATTGAGTGTTGAAAGTATAGCTATTGTTCAACGCAGTGCATGTAATATTCATAGCACCATTGCTTATTAGTTATTTTCACGAATCCCAATGCCGAAATTGACAATTTTTTCGAGGCAATCGAAGAGCTTGAGCGGCGTGTTCAGTTAAAAGTGATATGATATGCTTGTTCAATAAGAGCTCGCAAGACGATATCAGTGGCGTCATTTGGTTTGACCTTGACCAGGGCAGTGGCTAACAGGGTCTCTGATAAATCTTCCATCGATACGTGGCTGCCTGAAGTCGATGCACCTTGATTAGTTAATTCATCATTTTGTTCAGTAGGTATCGGGTTAACAGAAGTTTTGTAATGCAACAGTGTATGGTGACTTCCTTTGCAATGTCGGCATTCTTTTTCTGACTTACATGGCACGCCTTTGTGGTCAAACAAACAATTTTTGCAAAAGTTGTATTTCGCAATTAACTTCCGTCTTTCTTGTAAATGCAATTTGAAATTCATTGCAGTAAAATAATCCATGTTAATTATTGCAGTTAATTTTCCGTAGCTTGAAATATTACTTGTTTTGATAATTAAATAAAATAATAAATAAATAAATAATAAAATTGTTTATTTCAGTAAGTAATAAAACAAGATAGTACAAATATTCAAAACATAAATATTTTAGAACACTTCTTGTTTAAATTTTTGTTCAGTATGTACTGAGTTCACTACTCCCTATTAAAGGGCCGAGCCCTGTGAGCATAGGATGAGTAGTATGCTCAACCCAAAAACAACAATTGCACAAAAACAATTTAATACGATACGAAAGGAAAAAAAGAAAGCAAACATCGAAAACATCGAGAGCAAAAGGTGAAATGTTTGTGGGTGCGTGTGTATGTATGTGCGCGCGCGCGCGTGAGCGTGTGTATTTGTGTGTGTATGTTTGAGGTGTGTATTTGTGTGTGTATGTTGGTAGTGTGTTAAATGATAAAGATAAAATGTGTGTGTTTATTAATTATTCTTTTGGCGTAAGAAGGAATTCTGTTTGTTCATAACTAAGGGATGAAAGCCAAGATAATACCTTACGTTTGCATTCAAAATTGTTTAAAGTATGTAGATTCAAAGTTTTATTAACTAGATTATATATATAATGTCCAAGAAAAGGATAGAACTTATTGCTAAATTTGGTATTAAATTTTTCTTTAATGCACACAATGTCTGCTCTCCGCTTACTGGTCAAAGTAGAGTCAAAGGCAGTTATTCTATGCTGATGAAGAATTAAAGATAAAATAAAAAGCTGCCTTACCGTAAGTACTTCGCAGGATTTATACAATAGGGAGGAAGGGAATCGATAAGGTCTAAAAGTGCATACTTTGAGTAAAATTCGCTGAGATATTTCAAGATCCAACAATATGGTTTTATATACTCCACCCCAAGACGTTATACAGTATGTAATAAGGCACTGGCAGAGTGCATAATATATGCGTTTGAGTAAATTGGAGTCCATAACATGTCGCAGGATTTTAAAAGTAAAAATAAGTTTCCTGATTCTGGAACTGAGTTGCAATACATGAGGTCTATAATTTAGATTTTGGTCAATCACTATCCCCAAATATTTGATGGTCGAAACCCGTTCGAGAGCTAGGCACAAACAAGTATTATTTGTACATTGAGAAAGATGAGGGGTGAGGGTAAAATTTTGAAAGGGTTGGCCACAATTTTGAATGGAAAAAGACAAATATTTGGTTTTTGACGTGTTTAAGGTTAAGAAGTTACGTTGCAGCCAAAACGTCACTTTATCTAGTCCATTTTGAGCCAGAGCAAACGTGTCCTCCCAAGTTTTACTAGCAAATAATAAAACCGTATCATCCGCGTATGAAATAATGTCACCACCTGTATTTAAATTGCATAAGTTGTTAATATAAATAAGAAATAAGGTAGGACCTAGAATGCTGCCCTGGGGTACACCATACGAGAGAGGGAGTTCAATACTGACAAAGTCACCTATTTTAAGCGATTGTCGTCTGTCCGACAAATAACTTCCAAAAAGTCCTAGTTGGGATCCTCGAATGCCCATTTGTTCCAAACGTTGCAGAAGAAGGGGAATCGAGACAGTGTCAAAAGCCTTGGCTAGATCTAGAAAAATAGCAATAACTTTCTTATGACCATCAAGATTTTTAGAGACAAACGACGTGAAATTGTGAACTGCATCAGCAGTGGATTTTCCTTTGCGAAAACCAAACTGATTTTTTGAAATTAAATGGTATCGTTCAAGGTAATCCACAAGTCGTTTATTTATTATTTTCTCTAATATTTTAGATAAAATCGATAATAGCGAAATGGGACGGTAGTTGTTGACACTATCTCGACTCCCACCTTTGTGTATTGGAACAATAATGGCCCTCTTAAAACTCCCTGGAAATTCCCCAGAATCCAGACATAAATTAAAAATGTGTACCAAGACAGGTGACAGTGAGGACTTACAATGTTTTAACAATTTGTTTGAAATATTGTCCCACCCCATTGAACATTCATTTTTAAGGTCCGAAATAATTCCATTCACTTCAGCTAAATCTGTGTGAGTTAAAACAAAAGAATTCAATTGATTGTTATATATTTTAGAACCCGAATTTTCTTTAGAGAATGGATTGGAAGTTTGTGGAATACTTTCTGCCAGAGTCCTACCCACATTAGCAAAATAAAAGTTTGCGCCATTAATGGAATCATGTTCAAAGCCTTCCTTGAGCAATTGGTGTGCCGAGTTATCCTTTTGATTTTTAAAGGCAATAGATTTTATAGCATTCCAGAGAAGTTTAGAATTATTTCCAGCCCTAACTATTTGTTCTCTGTCATACCTTCTTTTTAATTGTTTAACCAGATTGAAATAGTAACTTTTATATCGTCGATAAGTGGTTTTCCAAAAATCATTTGTCGGTGCGAGCTTACATTTCAAATACAGATTATCTTTGTTTTTCTGACATCTTAACAATCCTTCAGTCATCCAAGGTTTTTTAATATTTTTCTAGAATTGATTTTGACTTCTGAAGAATTTTCTTTAATAGCTGCTTGAAGGATAGAAGTCAAACAGTCAATAGCAAAAGTTGGATTGTCAGTTGTGAAAATACTTTCAAAATTGAGGGATTCAAGATGGGTTTTGACACCTTCATAGTCCACTCTTTGCCTTAACTTACGAACTGAGTAAATCGTTTTTACAGTATTTAATTCAAACAGGACTGGCTTGTGATCTGTAACATTAGTTTGAATTACCAAAGTTGATGAAGTGAAGTTAGATTTAAGGAAAACATGATCTAAGCAGGTGTTACTTGCATCTCGGGTAACATAGAAGTGACAAGAAAGTAAACCATGGAAAGCTAAAAGATTAAGATATTTACTGCAGTTCGGATCGTCGTTTTTTCTGTTTTGCATAATATTAATGTTAATATCACCTATCAAAATAATGTTCTTGTAATAAGCATACGTTAACAAGATATTATTTATGAATTCAAAAAATATATCTATACTTTTCTGTTTTGTTAGAGTATCTTTGTCATAAGCATGAGGACGATAAATTGAAATAATCAATAGAGTATCTGATTTAAGAACCACACAGTTGCAACCATTATATGAGTGGTCCTCAGCAGTAAATTGAAGGTGGTTTTTTATACAAACAACTACTCCATCATTTTGGTAATGATTTTCTCTATTAGTAATGTAGAAATATCCATCAAGGGGCGGGATAGAGGGACAACTTGAAAGCCAGCACTCTGTCAAGATTAATATGTGACAAGTAATTTTCAACCTTACTAGTAACGTCACAAAGTCATCAAAACGAGTACAATGACCTATACTCCTGATATTTTGTGTTAATATTTTTAGTGTCGATGGTGACCTTACAAGCTTGTGGCAGCATTCCACTTCACACTCAGATGACTTGGATACCGAGACTGAGTCAATTTCGTTTATAATATCTAAATCATTGAATTTTGTAATATGAACCAAACTGGACAGAAAAGTGATATCGGTATAAAACTGTAAAATAAACTACTACTATAAATGATTCTACAAACAGCAGGATAAGAAGTACGAGATTAAATAATTTATGAATTCCATTCGGTGATTGAAGAACTATGTAGGTGTAATTGTGTGAAAAGTGTAGATGTTTGTTGTGTAATGTTTTGAAAAGTAAGCTGTTATTTTGCTCTCGGCTTAAACTATATAAAATAACATTATAAATTGTGCTTTTAAATAAACAACGAAGTAAAAATAGGTAAAAGCCTAAACAGATTAATAAAAATAAGTACTTGTTTAAATAATAGGAACTTTCATAAGCTAGTCAATCCTCATTTTTCAACTTACAAAGGTCTTCCTCGCAATTAATTTTTGTGAATGGAGCACCTTCCGTTTTTCTTAAATAAATTGTACCTCTTGAAGTCCAGCAATAGGCGTAATGATTTTCTTTCGCAAATAGCCTCGACGTGAAGAAAAGTTTCCTAAGTTTATACGGTAGGTATTCCGACACATATATAGGTTTACCAGGAGCGCCAAGCTTTAGGTTTTCAGTACTTAATTTTTCACTCGATGAACGGTTTCTGTTATATAACTTAACAGCAGACAGAAACTCTTCTTTTTTTACTACGGAACAGAAATCGACAATTATGGGTTTTAAAGACTCTTTGTGTGTCTTAAGTCGATAGATATCCTGTATTTCACCTTATGCCAAAGAGGTATTTAGTGTCGTGGCTAAAGTATTAATATAAGTGCTGAGTTCCTTTTTTGTTTCGGAATTCTTGCTGGGGATGTTCCTTACTTCAATACACGATAAAGCGTTCTTGCGTTCTATAAACTCAAGCTTATCCTCCAGTTTTTTTATAACTTTACGATCTTCTAGGCGCTCATTTTCGAGTAATTCAATTCTTTTTAAGAGGGTGTCATGAGTATCCGATAAGAAGCACACGCTTCTTTGCAACTCCTCATTCTGGCTCCCAACCCTAGTGATACTCTCCTGAAGTGAAATTAGTCTTTGCTGCATGTCATCACGAAGCGTATCGATCATCTCCCTGAAAAACCTTTTCATTTCAAAGTTATCGGTGTTCTTATTTCGAAGTGTAACATTTGAATCCGATCCAGTTAGAGACGAACTATTTAAATTTGGCGCGGAACCAGCTTTAAACTGTGCGGTCGCAGGTGTTAGGCGGCTGACGTCATGCTCTGACGTAGGTGTCATTGGCGGCGTGCGCTTGAGTGGCATGGTACGAAAATACCAGGGATATAGGAGTAGTAAGTTGGTCTTCGTACAAACGATGAGGGGTCTTGGGAAACTGGACACTATCGAGGTTTTCAAATAAAGTAGCTTTCCGTCCAGTTTAACTTGAACTTCGCACTTAGTAAGGCGCCCAAATAGTAAAAATCGGAGCTCAATGTAAAGTGGTAGCGATCGAGGATTTCATACAATCCAGCGTTCCGTCCAAGTAAACTTGACCCGTCTGTGGTTTATTAGTCAGCTGACAAGTATTTATTTATCACTCACTGGGCACTTCACGAGTTAGCACCACTCACTTATGAACTCCTATTATTTGGCACTGATTAAAATTTGGAAAAATTGTTTTAAATATTATTAAATAACTTTTAATTAGTTCTACACACAACTGACTCGTGACGAGGTCCGGGGGGAAGAGGAAATTAATTGGACGATTATTATTTTTAGAATAGTTAAATGTTTTCTGTTTTATGCTTAAATGTTTATTAGCTGTAAATGCTTTGTAGGCAGGTTGAAATCTGGGGTTTGATGTTGCACGTTGGTGGTGAACTTCACTTGAAGGTCGTTCTTGTTTTCGACGTGCAGATTCCAAAGATGTTAATTTTGCCTCTAAATAACGTAAAAATTATGTCATAGTAGGAAGTTCTCTCGGCTCTTGTAAAGACTCTAGGTAGTCGTTGTAGGTATCGATATCCAATTTCTGTGATAACAGATGCACTAGAATTGGGTCCCAAGTTGTAATATCTACGCCGAGGTTTTTGATGGCGTTTAAACATTCATTTGTAGTGTCGTGAAGTCTTTTAATTTTACATAAAAGTAGTCGGAGTTTTGGTTTTCTAGTTGATATAAAGTTGCATGGTTCGTTTGAAACTCTGCCCAGTACAAGTCCAGTGTTTTCAAGCGTTTTTTGACGGAGTCTTGCGCGCGGCTGGATCCTTTTTGAAGTTTCGAAGCAGTTGTTCTATTGCTTCCTTTAGTTGGTTTTGAGTAGCTAATATATCTTTGACGTTGCTCATGTTGAAGAGAAGTAGGTATTAGTCCGTGCGATCCATACTCTCTCTACAGTATATGCACCTTCTCAATCTAACTGGGGGATCTCGCTGGTAGGAAGCCAGTCAAACCGATTTGCTACTGTAAAAAAATACAAATCACACGCTAATTAGTTTAGTTTTCGCAAGTTTGCTGGTAGTTGTCGTAGGAGTCGTACACACGTACCACTTCATTGAAACGCGCTCTCGCCCGCGACGACCACGCCGTGTCGAGTCAGTGTAGAAGATTTGTATCCAGGTCCCAACGAACAATACACGTACCACTTCAAAGAAACGCGCTCTCTCCCGTGACGACCACGCCGTGTCGAGTCAGTGTAGAAGATTTGTATCCAGGTCCCAATGAACAACACACGTACCACTTCATGGTAATGCGCTCTCGCCCGCGACGACCACGCCGTGTCGAGTCAGTGTAGAAGATTTGTATCCAGGTCCCAACGAACAACGCACGTACCACTTCATTGAAACGCGCTCTCGCCCGCGACGACCACGCCGTGTCGAGTCAGTGTAGAAGATTTGTATCCAGGTTCCAACGAACAACGCACATACCATTTCATGGAAACGCGCTCTCGCCCGCGTTGACCACGCCGTGTCGAGTCAGTGTAGAAGATTTGTATCCAGGTCCCAACGAACAACGCACGTACCACTTCATGGAAACGCGCTCTCGCCCGCGACGACCGCGCCGTGTCGAGTCAGTGTAGAAGATTTTTATCCAGGTCCCAACGAACAACGCACGTACCACTTCATTGAAACGCGCTCTCGCCCGCGACGACCACGGCATGTCGAGTCAGTGTAGAAGATTTGTATCCAGGTTCCAACGAACAACGCACGTACCACTTCATGGAAACGCGCTCTCGCCCGCGACGACCACACCGTCTCGAGTCAGTGTAGAAGATTTGTATCCAGGTCCCAACGAACAATACACGTACCACTTCATGGAAACGCGCTCTCGCCCGCGACGACCACGCCGTGTCGAGTCACTGTAGAAGATTGGTATCCAGGTCCCAACGAACAACACACGTACCACTTCATTGAAACGCGCTCTCGCCCGCAACGATCACGCCGTGTCGAGTCAGTGTAGTAATATGCGCAGTTAGATTATATCAAAGGTTTCATTTTTGAATAAGCAATTATTTTTTATTTGTTTATTCAAAAATGAAACCTTTACTCTAACTTGAGCTTACCTTTACCTAACCTGAAATAATAAAATAATATCACCTACATATTGCAATTAAATAAATAATTTCATGCATTAATTGTATAGTATCAACATGTACAGACAAAGCAGAAGACAGAAATTTTAATCAGAAAGACACATTACTGGAACCAATGTTATAGCACCTTCAAAGAACATTCATTTTAATAATTTTAATAAGGAAATGATAACTGTTCACGCGAGTGAACAGGCGTCTTAGTCAGCAGCACGTTGACCTACCAAAAACTTAGCAGTTTTTGTGCAGAACTTGTAAATTCATAAATTGACGTATGTTACATGTACACACACTAATGTAGTAAACTTTGATATAAATAGCTGTAATTTTTGTAAATAAACTCTCTTTGGATTTGGGAAAAAAAAAAAAGAACAATCGTCTTAATTAAAGATGAAAATATAACAACAAGCAGATGGCCCTTGGCAAAGGTCAAACTTATACATCCAGGCAAGGACGGAGCCACGAGGGTGGTCACCCTACAAAGGTCGCAAGGGGCTGATCAAAAAAGGTCTATTCACACTCTAATTCCACTTCCGGTAAATGAAAACTTAGAGAAAAGTGAAAATACGACGACGACCCCTGTTCAAATAAACATAGCAAATGTGAAGAATCGACGAATTTTCAAACAATCGACAAGCAAATTAAATTATTGGTTGCTAATGTTAATTGTGATTGTACAACTATTATCGGCAGCTGGAGCCAGTTATGTGGTCAAACAGCTGGACCCAGGGATATATGTGGAACAAATGGGAAACGTTACCATAGATAGAGGAACATTTCGAATTGGAAAATATTACCAAAGATATATGTTTAAAAATGACTTAGAAAAAGTTTTAAAAACATCCAAACAATTTCAAGACCTATGTTACAACAACAACTTAGTCATAGACAACACAGAGACCCATTGTCAACAATATTATAATCATATACAAGAGAAAGAAAATGAAGTTAAGAGAATACATGAATATTTGACACAAATTAATCAGAACAGAAAAAAGAGAGGTTTATTCGGACAATTTATGACTTCAATATTTGGAGTAAACGACGAAGTATATAAAGACCTAGACGCATTACAGAAAAACCAACGGAGACTAATATATTCAGCTGATCAACAAACAAAGTTTATGATATCAACAATTTCAACACTAAATCAGACAGAAGAAAGAATAAGAAATAAATTAGAATCATTTCAAACAAAGCTTAATCAAGCTATAACATACATTAATGATAACAACAGATGGTATAAATCAATAGATCAAAATTACTTAAAATTAATGTTCTACAAGCATATCAATTAGCTTACAACTATATCATAGAAGTAATAGATCATTATTCAGGATTGATGGACATATACATATCGAAATCTACTATATACAGAGTATTATCACCAAGAAATGTAGCAGAAGTAATTCAAAAAGGAAATAAATTATTACCGTCTAACTTAAACATCATTCAATCGAAGCTAATTGAAACAAGGATATTAGAAAATGAGACTCACATTATGGTGTATGCGTACTTTCCGATAGCAGAAAAATCGAAATATACATTGGTACACGCTACACCAATACCTATAAAAAACCATGATGGTTCCTTTGACGTGATAGATATACAACAAATATTCATAGGCATCGACTACAATAATGAACGTTATTTTGAACTCACGCATGAGGAGTTTAAAGAATGCCTTCATCAATATAACAACTTCGTATGTTTTCCTGTGGCGGTGAAAAACATGCAATTAAATCCCAATTGCATAGTTAAATATGTAACAACAAAAAACAATAGTACAGACTGTCACAAAAAATCCTACAAAGTAAAAAACAATATTATATGGAAAAGATTGCAGATGGCAAATACTTGGCTATTTTTGACGAAACACAAAGAAACTGTGTCCATTGTGTGCGACGGAGAAAGAGAAGAAGTCTCTTTACAAGATGTCGGAATCATACAAATATCTGGAAATTGCATTATAAAGACAATAACGACTACATTAGTTGCGCTAAGAACGACTTCAATTAATGTTTTAGCTTCGTATAGTAGACCCGTAGACTTAAAACTATTTAGTTTTAAACCCTCGTAAAGTAATTATACTAATATTTCTAAAGAGCAGGTTTTAGATAGCTCTTCTGACATTTTTAATAATTTAATTAATAAAGAAAATAACCTACAGACAACCCTAGACAACACCGTTTGGAGTAGCATCACTACCCAAACTTACGTAATTAGCCTTTCGACAATAATAGGTATTTTATTTCTAGTGTCATTAATTTATTTTTGTGTTCCATCGATGGTGCGCAAAATACGAACAGCAAGATGGACTCCAGCAGAGGAGGCTGTTGTGCCAGCCTCGCCGCGGCAGGGCGGCAGCGAGCGCCAGGCTTCCCGCGCACTTCCTCGGCCCGCGCACGCCCTCTACGCTTCGCCGACGAAGGGTGCTCCGCCCCGGCCGCACGACATCCAACTCTACGGACTGAAGACTCCTGTTGTCGAGAGGCGCCAAGATGTTCACGCGAGTGAACAGGCGTCTTAGTCAGCAGCACGTTGACCTACCAAAAACTTAGCAGTTTTTGTGCAAAACTTGTAAATTCATAAATTAACGTATGTTACATGTACACACACTAATGTAGTAAACTTTGATATAAATAGCTGTAATTTTTGTAAATAAACTCTCTTTGGATTTGGACTCAACGCTGTTTCAATTGGGCACCCCTTGACAAGACGACCACCAAGCTGAGCTAGCCACGACGACGCCCTGAAGGAAAACTACTACGTGACTGGACTTACCGGACGACTACTGGACGAGACCTGGACGACGCCGTTCCGTCTATGACTTGCAGCTTCCTCTCACTGTGGCCAAGACACCTTTAGCCATCCAACGATCCGTCTTGTGAGTCTGCTTGACCGGCAGTGAGAAAACCTTTCCAAACCTTTCTTCCCTTTCTCCTCCGCCTATTGCCTTAGGTCTCACGGCAATAGGTATCCCGCATCTATTTATATATTTATATATACGTAGTGTATGGATAGGTTAGGTGGTTAGGTAGGAAATTAGGGTTATTTGTAGGTTACAGATTTAACCTCACCCTTTCTTGTACAGTCGGCTAAATATTACAGCACATTACAGTTCTATACAGTCACACTAAAGTTAATAATTTATACAGTTTTATTGATTACTTGACATACACATAACACTATACAATAGACACGTGAATGTAGTTAGCTGACCGTACAATAACAATTGAAACTGAAGGAGAGTTCCAAAGTTAACTATCATAATTTACTAAATTTATATATATTTATATTATATATAAATATATATTAGTACTCTAACTATTCGTAGATTTACCTATGGCCCGTTTTCGTACACTGGTGCCATATCTAAAGCGAAATGCGCTAAGGAACTACGTATATCTACTCACCAAGGTACCTAGGTAGACCTGCTTGGTTTACTTCCAAATACTGTAACATTATGAGCTCAGGTACCATATCAAATGTTTCCCACTTTATTTGAACTGTTTTCTCTGAAATGAACTTATACCACGTTATTTCATTTGATAACTACACGGAATCGCACCGCCGTGAGCAACACGTTGGGATCGCACGCTAGTAAATCGAGGGCGTTGGAATTTCGAACCAAATTTCGTGACACACCGCTGTCTAGACGATGATAAACAAGCAAGGTGTAGCACGGGCTTAACACCTGGCTGTGAAAGAATGCTCGGTACGACTCTTGTGTCCAGACGGCTGGCGACGGAGCACAAGGACGTATTGCGTAGGTCAGGATTGCGGTTTAAAAGGACATGTGTTTGTGTTGTATGATTTTATATTGATGATGATGATTTTGTATTGATGTTATAAAATTTACAATGCCTATAATATCACCACTAAATGAGCTTAGCCAAGCATACTCTGAGATAAGAACTGAGTCACACGATCAGAGATTCCAAAATATTCAGAAGGGTATTGGCATCTTGCAGGAGCAATCAATTGTTTTAGTCACATCAAAGCACGACGGGCACCGTTACATAATGATTTGCACCTTAACAAGACTTGTACTAAGCATAACGTTGATTACTGGCTGGGTGCTATAAACACGAAGACGAGCGACCAAGCCTCAGAGCACAGAGCAAGGCAACTACAAAAAAAGAGAAAGCATGGAATTGGAGCAGAGAGCGTCACACCGTCCGCGACCAGTCGTGTTCAATACAGAGAACGCGACCCTGCCCGGGCCCTCAATGCAATTCGACATATTAGTGATAATTGACACTTTCAAATATTGTACATAAATAATAAACACCTATTTGTTTTACCTTTCTCATGGTGATAATAATTAAGCCACCGTTAGTTGCTTAATGTAGCTTTACTGTTACTTTACTTGATTTACAAATAATTACTGTTTAGTTTGCATATTTAGACATTTCCATTCATTGAACTTTAGATAATGTACTAGTTATATGGTTTACGTATTGTTCATTTTATTTGTGTTACGTTGGTGTAGCAGCATGTACACGGCACATTTCATTGACATAAACAATTGCATGCTCAGCAATCATCTGCAGAATTTTACGTAATATGCATTTTATTTTAGATGTACATTTTCTAGAGTTTCACGGTCACACGGTTACATCTTGCTTCTTACTAACGTACACTCGCCGTTTATTAACATCTTACTTAGCTTGCATACATGTTGGCTATTATTTAATACAGAACTACGGATTTCATAAAATAGAAGGGAATGGGGCAAACTCATGGTACTGCCGCTCGATTTTTTATCAGCTTTTTAGTCGCACCTGACATTGACATGGATTGATTTTCTTTTTATTTAAGTAGTCGCCGTCACAAGGCGGATGCATCTGAGCCCCTGGGGTGAACATTTTTTTAACCTAACCTTCAAAAGACAGGAATCACGGCTGTCAATAATGCAATTAATACGATCCGAGTGAGAAACCACGTGAGTCGACAATCCGCGTTAACACCTAACGCTCTGGTCAGCGATCTCCGCCGACAGCTGCGAGCGTGACGCGGAAATGCTGTCTCTGACGGAACCGGTTCTCCGTATTTATTTACTCAACTGTGTATGCCTCAACCGTCAGCGGGCGAGACGAATGGATGTACGCTGTTTGTTTTGATCCACATGAACATATACGCATTATACACCAAGTAGATAGCGTGATCGTGCCAGTAATCCGTTTTCCTGTCTAGTTAATGTATTAATTTTAAAATATGCATACCTAGGTATACATCAAGTGTTAGCTAACTACGGATTTCAACTGGTAACTATAAACCAGTGTTGACTGGTTTCACATAACCAGTAAATTCTGCTAAGTCAAAGTTTGTTACTAATTACAATCGTGTACCTCGACTATAATTTTAAATGTGACTTAAGTGTTGTCCTGGTTTTTGGCAAACCCTCGCTTAAAAGATAGACTCAGTCTCATTATTTTAAGTAGCAAAAATTAAAATGCAGGCTAATAAAAACAAAATAAGCATTTATTGAAGTCAAGACTATTAAATATTTAATTGGATTGTGTCAGTTTTTAATTTTAAAATAAAAATTGTAAAATTTTATCAAATTTTTGTTTTATAAAATAACGTTACGTGGACCATTCGGATAATAGCAGACAATATTTATCGATGAGTTAAAAATGTAACATAAGCAAAATACTGACTATTTCAGTAGATTTTTGTGAAAATTATTGTTGACTTATTGAGTGACATTGAAACAAACTATCACTTTAGTTGTCACTCATGATTTGCAGCTTTTTTTAAATTATGGCGTTGTGCAAGTTTTATGTGAAAATATTTTTACTACGGCAAATACAATATTTAGGCATTGTGAAAATAAATTTATGTTGGGGGATAGTGTATGCGAACACAAAGCTTAGAAAACACGTGGTAATTGTAAGAATTTGTGGTTGTCGGTACTCATTCGGTGGTTGCGGGTGCTTTATGCCTTAAAACTGACACGCAACTTACGCATTTAGTTAGCAAGTAGTAAATATAGCACGGACAAGCATTCGGGCAGCAAGGGAGTGTTGAGACAAACGGTACTCGCTTTACACAACCACCGATCCTTGCCTTCCTTGGCTTTGTCCATCGTCAGCGGGTCCTCGGCCCTGAGAACCGCCAAATCAAATTCAATTTAAATACTCGTATCTAACTAAAGCTTCTTTTTTATTATTCTTGAAGAAAGGGTGAAGTTACTCAGTAGATATGAATGTTTTCCATTTAAGAAATTACTGAATTCAAATATCGCATGTCTATCTGGAATATGATTTTGCTACCAAGCGGCATATTATTGTTGTACCTAAGAATTAAAGGACAAGACAAAACTTAAAGACAGATTCTCTCTTCAGAGACTCTAAGTTTTGCTTTATAGCCATACATTTTAAGGTTAACAGTTCCCACCTTAAAGTCAACATGGCGACCAACGCTGCGGTCGCTTTGGTCGCTATATGCAAGTTAATGAAATAACATTTGAGCCTAGTGTCGTTCCTTTCCTTTTTTGACATTCCGACTAGACTATTACAGGTATATTTTGTCATAATTAAAAAAAAAAGTGTTTTTTATTTTAACCCTTTTGCTTTTTTATTTTAACGCCTTAACTCACATAAAATTATGTGAGTTGAGGCGTGAGCAATAGTTAGTCTGTATTAAAACAAATTGACTAAGGAAAGTTTTTTTCATTTAGTTTGCCCCATGTGCCACGCAGCACGCTGCGAATACTCCGTCACAAGTAGGTTCTCTACAAGCGCAGCTCTATGCCCGTAGTTTGTCAGGGGAACTGTTCTGCAACGGGCTGATGGCATCGGGTAATCCATATACTCCATTTTTAACATTTTAATACATTTTTATTTATTTATTTTACGATGAATAAAATAGATTATAATCAAACAATAACAAAATTAATACAATAAAATTTTTCGTTGGTGTAGGACTAGATTACAACCCTTAAATATGTCCCTACAAATAATTAAAGGCCATTACAACAGTTAACAATTTAGTCAAGATAATTAGTTTTATAAGTTCCTGTGGATTGAATGCAAGTGTACAGTCATTAACAAGTTAAACAAGTGTGAATAACATACACAAAAAAAAATGATAACAAAATAAAATCAACATTACAATATTTAAATTATGTCAGTACTAATAAAGATAAATATAACAATGTTAAAAATAATCACGAAGAAAAGTCAAGATAATTAGAAATTATAATAATTAATCAATAAACAATATATATAAATCCACTAATTTAATAACTTACCGAGCCTGACATGGGCACGAGGATGTCTGGAAAACACACTTTAATTTATTTTTAAACCTGTGGGTATTATTAATAAAAATGTCAATGTCAGAATGAGTGAGATTGAGTTCGTTATATAAACGGCACATTCTGGCAATCTCTGGCGATCTCTTCCAGGCAACCCTGAAATTTATAAAATATAAATTAACTAGAACTACTGTTGGGCAGTGCATTTCAGCAAGATATTGATGTAACATAGTAGACAACAGACATACATACATTGACGAGTGAGTGGTGCAGTGGTAAGTAGCTCTGCCTCATACGCCGAAGGTCCCAGTTTCGAGTCCTGGGCGGGGCATTCATTTGTGTGATTCACACAGATGTTTGTTCTCGGGTCATGGTTGTTTGTATTTATATATGTATGTTTATTCTGGGATCCCCCCAGTTCGCTGTATGGTCATCCATAACACAAGCTCTGCTTACTTTGGGGCCATACAGTTGGTGTGTTTGTCTGGGGATTTAAAATTATTATACATAGATACCATCATTAAACTTTTGTAATAAATATTCTTAAAGTAAACTAATACATATCACAGAGAAAGATAGTCATCCTTTACATTTGTTTTAAATGCCTCAAGTGTTTTTACACTTGTAATGTGAATGTAAAGAGGCAGGGAGTGGATTCTATAGAGAAGTGGCTTTCACCGTGAACGACTGCTGATAAGTACGCGATGTGGACTAGGAGTATTCAGCAAATAGTTACTAGTTGAACGAGTTACGTTCATGGTGTTGATACCGATAACTAAATCATTCTTTTAAAAAGTGGGGCAGGATAGGGTAACAGTATTCCGTATAACAAATTAAGTATGTGAGCATTCTTTCGAAATCGAATTGAGAGCCACGTGAGCTTTGTGCGAAATTCAGAAACATATTCATATTTACGCAAGCCAAATATGAATTATGCAAATATTTTGGAGGTGCTCAAGCTTGTTTAATTGCTCTTCCGTGAGATCGATATAGCTAATGTCAGCTTAATCCAGTATACGAATTATCAATGATTGCGTCAGAGCAATTCTCGTTGGTAAAATTGCGAATAGAGTCTACTGTGCAGAAAAGACCTTCCTACTTACTGCTTCTAGCTGCAATTTCCATGACATTGTGGAGTCTATTACAATACCTAAGTTTTTAACGACGGAACTGTATGGAATATAAAATCCATCAAACACGTCTTACGTTACGAAGATCAATTTCACGGAGAAATTTAGTACTTCCAACGAGAATAACTTGTGTTTTATTGGGATTAAGTTTTAGACCATGCTTATAGCTCCACTCAAGTATGGATGATAGATCCGCGTTGACAGAACCAGCAGCTTCGTCAATATCATCGAAACCAGCTTGCGAAAATATATGTAAGTCATCAGCGTAAAGGTGGCAAAAAGAAGAAAGAGACTGAGTTATGCTGTTAATAAAAATAGAAAATAATAGACGAGAAAGCACACTACCTTGTGGCACGCCAGCCGTAGTATTGCACCATGTGGCCACATTGTCATCTACACAAATATGATACCGACGACCATGCAGATAACTGCGAAACCAATCAATCACTGTTGGAGATATGTTAATAGAGTATCAAACGGCTAAGAGTATGTCAAAATCAACGGTGTTAAATGCGTTGCTGAAACGATGAATGAAATTGCTGTGTCAGTATTGTCAGCTGTTGATTTTCCATACCTTGTCGTATATCATCGGTAAACTTGACAAGGGCGGTGACCGTACTATGACCGGATCGAAAGCCAGTTTGAAAGGGATTTTTTTTTGTTCCCCTTCACGGGAAGGGCAGGAGGATAAAAAATGCTCTGACGCATACTCTGGCGCGCGCGATCTAAAGTTATGTGGGACTCGTCCCGTCGCCTACCAGAACCACTACCCACTACAAAACCCCCTGTCGGCTCGTGCATTTCTGCCACTCAGCCTTCATCTGAGCGAGGGCCAATTGGAGAAAGAGGCCGCGCTAGCGGGGCCCTTAAGGGGTCACCCGCTGGGACTTACATAGCACTGAAGGTGCTCAAAATGAAAAGTAAATAATAAAAAAAACATTAAAAATTGAAAAATAAAATTGCATTAATTCGGATTTACGTTAGAATTAGAATTTACGTTAGAATTAGAATCTGCGGCCTGAAGGGCCTCGAGATCTAAAGTTAATTGCGTGAGTTCGCCCGTGTGCGCCTTTCTCGGTCTAGCGACTTTGTATACCGAATCTAAGACAGGAGCAGTATATGAGACTGAATCTCGAACTAGTGGATTGGGATGGGATTCGGCGCGTTTGAAGAACAATTCTGAGAGTGTGTTTAGGTGCTGTTGTACTGTAGGTAGTTCAAGATCTCTGTGCAGGTCCGCGTTGCGCACGTACCAAGGTGCGTTTGTGGCCCTGCGGCAGAAGAGGTTTTGAACTACCTGCAGTTTGTGCAGGACGGAGGGTTTGGCGTGGGCAAAGACTGGCGAGGCATATGTCATGACTGGTCTAACGCAGACCTTATAAAGCGTACGTTTGTTTTTGAAGGACATTTTACTTTTTCTACCTAACATACTGTAAAGCCGGCCTAAGTAAAAATGTGCGGGTTTCGTTACTCTATCGACGTGAGGGTTGAAAGAAAGCGTCTGGTCTAAGATGACGCCTAAATATTTGGTACTGCGCTTCCAGGGGATGGGAGTGCCTTGCATTCTCACTTGGAGATTGTCGGCGATACGACTGCGTCTGTAGTCGAAGTAAACCGCAGAGCTCTTCTCTTGGTTCACATCGATACGCCATTTTTGAAACCATGCACTGAGGGCGTTTACAGCCTTTTGGAGTCTGGTGGTGAGACCCGGGACTCTGCGGCCTTCGGTGTCGTCGGCAAAGAGGGCGAGTTCGACGCCTTTCAACGGGACGGGGATATCGTTAGTGTACACGGTGTACAATAGAGGGGCGAGGACTGAGCCTTGAGGGACTCCAGCCTTTATGTGACGGGGCGCAGAAATCGTGCCTTCGTGTTTATATCGAAACGTACGGTCTTTAAGAAACGACGCGATTATTCTAACTAGTCGATCCGGTAAGCCTATTTTGTATAGTTTATAAACGAGGCCGCTGTGCCAGACTTTATCGAAAGCCTTGGCTGCGTCAAAGAAAACTGCGATCGTTTTAAAACGCCGCGGGTAGAAACCTTCGAGTATGTACTCGACGATTCGATGGACTTGCTGAGGGCAGGAGTGCTTAGCGCGAAAGCCGAACTGATGGGGAATTATGAGAGAATCGCCATCCGTTGGAAACAGATGGTTCCGCATTCGAGAGAGTTTAGACGTTTAGAGAGTTTAGTTTAGGTCTGTGATTAGCCGGGATATTCAGAGGTTTACCCGGCTTGGGAATGCCTATGACTCTTGCTTCTTTCCAAGCTTTTGGAAAGTAGCTGTGGTCGAAGCAGGCATTGAAAATGATAGCTAACAAGGTAAACACCTGTTGAGGCAGGTGCTTAAGTGCGTGGTTGGAAATACCATCCGCACCCGGAGCCTTTTTGGACTTTTGATTTTTGATGAGAAGCGAGATTTCATCATTAGAGACTGTGACGGGGTCGGCGGTGATGGGGAGAGAGTCTCTACGGAGAACTTTGTCCTCCACCGCTTTGATGTGAGTGGGATTCGTGGGTTGCGTGCTGGGCGAGCATTAAGACGCAACACTGTCAGCGAAGCATTCGGCTTTCTCTTCGTCTTCGAAGGCGATAGAGCCATCGGGACGAGTGAGAGGAGGGACGTGAGAGGCGGCGTCTACGCGTAAGGGTCGGGCCATACTATAATACGCTTGGTGGGACGGGGAGATATGCGCCATGAGATCGGTCATCTGGGCGTCTCGGAGTTCCGCGAGGCGAGATCTTACTTTGCGTTGTAGCTGATTCGCAGCTGTTCTATAGGCGGGCGTGGGATATTTCTTGGCTCTTCGGAGAGCCGCGTTCTTAGCTTTAATAAGATTGCTAATGGCTAAGGGAAGCGTGGGTTTGCCTTTCTTAGCAACCTTTTCGTTTACACTGATGGCTGAGTTGATAGCATCAGTGAGAAAATTTACTAACGAATCTATTTTATCCGGGCTATCTAATTGATAGGGCGAGATCGCGAGTGGAGAGTTTGGGGCCTCTAAGGCTGAAACTATCGTATTTTTAAAACCTTTCCAGTTGGTAAAGGTCTTAGGAGAAGTGACGTTAACGTTAGGCGGTCCTAGCATGAGGGAGACGGGGTGGTGGTCAGAACCTAGGTCATCGAGCGGTTCGATAGACCTGAGGTCGAGGTTGATTTGCTTGACGATTGCAAAGTGGAGGATGTTAGGAGAGTGGTTCGGGTTGTCGGGATAGTGAGTGGGAGTGATGGGGGAGACGACGTCTAAGTCGAGTGAGTTGGTGATGTCGAGGAGAGCGATACTGCTTTGGTTGGTTGATAGGCACGTCCAGTCAGTATGTTTGGAGTTAAAGTCTCCGAACATAATGACTGAACGGCCGAGGGCGAGAATGGTCTCAACGTCGCTGCGGATAGGTATGTAGACTGAAGCTATGACGATGGTCGGATGACCAGTCATGGCCAATCTACATACAGTGGCTTCCATGTTGAGGAGAGGAGGGGTAGGGAGAGGACAGCAATGGAATCCTCTTTTGTAGTATATAGCAGTGCCGCCGAAACCGTCGGAGTTAGACCTATCGTTACGTGTAAACGCGTACTTAGGAATAGCGAATCCCCTGGAGCGATTAGGAGTGAGCCATGTCTCCTGGAGAAGTAAAAGATCTGGGTCGTTGTTCTGAAGGAACAGTTTGAGCTCGGGAAGATTGGTGCTAAGGCTACGAACGTTAAAAGATACTAGGGATAAGCCCTTGGGTTTGATACGACCGGATGCGGGATTTGCAGGTCTAGACATTATAATTTACTTATTTACGAATTTATACAACAAATAAAGTGAGGGTAGTCATTCAAGAAACAAGCAAATTTTGTGTGCTCATAGTTTTTAATTAATTTTAGATATAATTATTTCTGTTTATTACAAAGTAATGTTATAATTTACTACTTGACTCACCAGTAGTCACTTTCAAACTTAGTTTCCTCACTTCACTCACTGTGGCACTCAACTCTATACACATAACACAACATGGAAGCACTAGCTAAAATGTTTGAAGCACGCTTCAGTGAGTATGAAGGTAAACTGGAGAAAATTGCCAGCAATGCAGCTGTTCATCCAGACCTCACGGTGTTGTCCCAGGATTTCCAGTCATTCAAGACATTGGTTTGGCAGATGTTCAAGCAGCTGAAGCATGAGATAGAATCCATCAAAGATGCACAAGACAGAATAGAGACAGCTGCACGAAGAAAAATTCTCCTCTTCCATGGAATTCCTGAAAAGCAAAATGAAAAGCTACATGAGGAAATTTACCACATATTAACCGACAAAATGAAGATGAAAAGTATCAATCGAGACCACTTACATGTTTGTCATCGCTTAGGAGGTTCTCTGCAAGGTAAAACAAGACCAGTTCTGGTAAGATTTGGTGACCTGGAGACTCATCATCTTGTCTGGGATTCAAAAACAAGTCTGAAGGGCACTGGTATTACAATATCAGAATTTCTTACGAAGATAAGACAACAGATATTTGTCACTGCACGTCAGCGTTTTGGTATGAAAAACTGCTGGTCAGCCAGGGGCAAAATTGTAATCAATCTCCCTGACAAATCTCGCCGACGAATCGAAACCCTGAGTGAACTTGATGAAGTGATATCCCAATTTCCGAACAACAGTATCACTACGGAAGCCGCTACACGAGCTACGTCTTCTCAACAAGCTGAAAAATCGCCTAGAAAAACTCGCAGGCGGCATTGACATCATCTTCTGAACGTGTAACTCAACAACAATCATTATTACAACTCTTTTGAAATAGTTCGGTTTATATATTGCTTTTATTTTCAATAAGTGCTTCTATAGACGGTACTTTTATTTTGAAGTTAGTGCAACTTTGACATTTGACAACTCTGTGTAATTTTGACAGTTCCATAGATATGATGCTGCGTTCAATATTGTGTGTTTTATATTGACGTTATATTCACTAGTTTGCTGTACATAATAGTGGACAATTTCTCCAACTCCTTGTGAATGGTGAGTTGAGTATGTAAATCATATTTAGTTTTTTTAAATTTTTTATTGATTATATATTTATTTTATTTTATTGTTATTATTTTTATATTATTATATATAGGTATAGATTAATTATAACATATTTATTTTAATTTATTTATTTAAATCTTAGCTTTTATTGTCTCATATTATTATTTTATGATGAACAATTTAACCGATGATGTGGATGAGAGCTTTTTATCTTGCTCCTCATCTTCTTGCAGTTTTACGAGCGCTATCAGTGCATCTTCTCCACAGTTAAGCTTACATGATCAACTTGCTATCTCATATAATTTATAAATTCTTCTAAATATTGCCCATATTAACTCACAGAGTGTCCCGAGCCACTATTCTAACCTCTTGGCCTCCTTTAGTAATAGCAATATAGATGCATTACTGATATCGGAGTCCTTTCTCAAACCCTCTTTACCTTCTTCTCGAGTTGTTTTGCCTGGATTCACATTAATACGCAACGACAGAACAGGGAAAGGTGGGGGCGGAGTAGCAATATATTTACGTGATGATTTACCTTATAAAGTTATAGAAGCTTCTCCGTCTCAATATTCTGAATCAGCAGAGTACTTAGCTGTGGAAGTAACTGTACATTATGTTAAAATACTACTTTTGGTTTTCTATTGCCCAAATCTAACAATCGATTATTTCAACTCTTTAGATTCTCTGCTTCAAAACGTCTGCCCATGCTATGACCATGTGATATTGATGGGAGATTTTAATACATGTCTCATTAAAAATAATGCACGCTCAAGCAGACTGGAATCCTTACTGACCTCCTTTAATCTTCATTGTTTACCTTTATCTCCTACTCATCATTTCCCAAATTGTGTACCATCCCTTCTAGATCTTATTATTGTCTCATCTCCTAACAATGTTGTAACTCATGGACAACTCACAGCGACTTTTTCTTACCATGATTTGATCTTTTTGTCATATCGTATTCGCCCTCCTAAACGTAAGCCCCGCACTGTACTGCTTCGTAATTATAAAGACATAGATATGGTGGCCTTACAAAAAGATGCTAAGAATATTGATTGGTCGACAGTTATTGATAGCACTGATGTTGACACTAAAGTCAATCACTTTAATTCGATTATATTAGATCTGTATAACTGCCATGCCCCCCTTAGAAATGTCAAACTTAAATATAACCCTGCACCTTGGCTTACAGATTCCATAAAAGAAGCCATGGCTGAAAGAGATAAAGCCAAAAGACGTTATAAACGTTTTCCATCAGATTTAAATCTTACTTTTTATAAAAAATTACGCAATCGCTGCAATCGTTTATGTCGAGACAGTAAGAAACGCTATTTTAATGAATCTCTTAGCAATCGTAGTTCTGCAGATGTGTGGAAATTTCTTAAATCTGTTGGCATTGGCAAATCTCCATCCGCTTGTTCCGCCGATTTTGATATTAACGCACTAAATAATCATTTTTCAGTACCACCTGTCGTCTTAAACCCTAGCGTCAAATCTGATACTTTGCGTCACCTACCTCAACTGCCTGTAACACATTCTCCTTTCTACTTAGAAAACTTAACTGAAGAAGATGTAAAGAAGTCGTTAATCTCAATTTCCTCCGCGGCAATTGGTAATGACAACGTATGTTCCAGAATGATCACACCGATTCTTCCCACGGTCCTACCCGTCTTAACTCATATTTTTAATTGTTCCTTATTAAGTGCTTCCTTCCCATCAGCTTGGAAATTTGCACATATTATCCCTATTCCCAAAATCTCTAACCCTTCTTTATTTTCTGACTTTCGCCCTATATCCATACTTCCATTCCTTGCTAAAGTCCTAGAACACATAGTACACAAACAGTTAACAGCGTTCTTATGCTCTAATGATGTTCTAAGTCAATATCAGTCTGGGTTTCGCCCTGGACACAGTACCGTATCAGCTTTGCTCAATGTTACAGACGATATTCGCTGGGCCATGGAGAATGGGAAGCTTACTGTGCTGATCCTGCTTGACTTCAGCAATGCGTTTAACTCTGTGGATTTCGACGTACTACTCGGAGTGCTGAAGTCAATTAACGTGTCTCCTTCTGCACTAGGCTGGTTTGACTCTTACCTCCGTGGCCGCTCGCAGCGAATTCGTGTCGATCAGACTTATTCGGAATGGTGTAAGCTAACTGCAGGTGTTCCTCAAGGTGGGGTATTGTCACCTTTGCTATTTTCGATTTTTATAAACTCTATAACAAAAATAATTTCGTCTAATTATCACTTATACGCAGATGATCTGCAAATATACCAACATTTTTCAGTTCAAGATGCTAATTCTGCTGTAATTTCTATTAATGAAGATCTCTCACATATCAGTGACTGGGCCAAATCTTTCGGTCTGCTTATCAATCCCAATAAATCACAGGCTATGATAATTGGTAGTCGCCGTATTCGAAGTTGCCTTGATTTCTCGACATTGCCGTTAGTTTGCCTTGATGGAATACCAGTTGATTGGTCCGATAAAGCAAAGAATTTGGGAGTGATCATTGATTGTAACCTTAACTGGAATGACTATGTCAATGAAATTAGCCGCAAAGTAAATTTCACATTTCACTCCATTAAAACTCTTAAAAATTTCTTGCCATTACCTACAAAAATATCTCTCGCTCAAACATTAATTCAACCTATAATTGATTATGCTGATTCCTGCTGTTTGGATGCCACCGAAGAGCTTTTGAACAAACTTGAGCGCCTACAAAACTTATCCATTCGCTTTATTTTCGGACTGAGAAAGTATGATCATGTTTCCCACTTCCGCAAGAAACTCATGTGGCTGCCCATACGTTTCCGTAGGAATACTCGTATCTTGTATCTTTTGTTTAATGTGCTTAGCAACCCTCTCTCTCCACCATATTTACGTAACCGTTTTACCTACACCCACACAGGTGATGAGATCTGCAGACCACTTAAAAGAAACTTACTAGTGACTCCTCGCCACAAAACTGACTTCTTTTCTTTTTCGTTCACCGTCCATGCGGCCAGGCTGTGGAACAAGCTGCCTCACCAGATACGCGACGCTAAAACGCTGTCTATTTTTAAGAGAAGAGTAAGAGAGCACTATTTATCACTTTGCTAAAGAGTTCATCGTTGTAATCTCTGTATGTAATACTATACGTATGAATTGTTTTATGTATATGTATGTATATATGTATTTTTATATAAGTAAATATGTATAAATTGTACTTATGTAATGTTTTGTATTTATAATACATAATGGCACACTTATTTGCTTTATACGAAACTCTCCAGTCACAGGTCTGCTGGAAGAAATTTCCTAGGAAATAAGCAGTACCTTTGTACATATAATTCTACTTTTTTTTCTTCTTTCTTTTATTCTTACTTATATGTGTGCATAAATTGTTAAATAAATAAATAAATAAATAAATAAATAAAATTTATAACGAACTTAAAAGCGAGTGATGCTCGGCTAACGCAAATAAACGCTCTTGAGGAGAGCGGGCGGCTCGCAGTTTGCGTGCGAGTACGGAAATTTCGTTAATGTCGACGTTTTGGATGACGTCAAACACGGTCTTCATGTCCTCAGCCAACGACGACTGAGGTGCTGATGACGGAAAGGGACGTGGCCCTACGGAAGCTACGGGAGCTGGGATAGGTCGGGAAGGTGCAGGCGGGATGGCCGGACGCTGCCTCCAAGGCAGAGCCGGAGTAGGCGTCGGCTGAACGGGCTTTGCTTCCGGGGGACCCCAGTTGCGCAGCGGCGGGAAGTTAGCGGGAGTGAGTGGCGGCGCCGGTTTAGGCGCGGTCCTCTTAGCGGTGGAGCGCGGAGCGCGCGGGCAACCCCTGAAGTTAGCTGTGTGACCGGACTGGCCGCACAGCACACAAGCAGGGGGGGAAGTGGATTTGGGAGTGCGAGTGCACTCCTTCGTTATATGAGGATCCAGGCACTTAACGCACCTGGGGGGAGCTGAGCAGTTGGCCGCTGCGTGGGCATAGCGCTGGCAGCGGTGGCACTGCCCAGGGTGACCGCGGGGGTTGGGACGCTCGACGGAGATATTTGAGAGTCCGCAAATTGTGCGAGCCTCTCTAAAGATCTCCTTCGAGTTGGGAGTGTTGGATAGGATGACTAGAGCTAAAGGAAAACGCCTACCGCGGTTGGAGTGCATCTTGTGCACTGCTTCGGCTGGGAAACCCTGGGACTTAAGGTCCTCGAGGATTTCTTCGTTCGCGAGCTCGAACGGGACGCCCCGTAGTACTGCGCGGATCTTACGCTCCTCCGAGAGGGCGTAGGTGTGATAAGCGATTTGTTTTAAAGAAAGTAACCTGGTGAACGCGCGGAAGTCGTCGGTGGTCGCGACCTGGATTTTAATTGAATCGCCTGCGTTGGTTGCTTTAAGATAGTTGATTTTTTGCTCTTTGCAAAGATTAGATACTACGGTCCATCGCGCTTTTTCGCGGAGAAAGACGGGCGGAGGGAGCTGAGGCTTCAGCGGGACAGGAGCACAGCGCGTCGCTGGCTTCGATGGGACCGACGGAGACGCGGTTACTTCGAGCGATTTTAATGGCGCGGTGGCTGGTGTTGAAGACACCGGGGAGGGCTCGGGTATTGAGGATACCGAGGCTTTCTTAGTTCGCTTCTTGGAGCGCTTGGCGCCTAGCTGGAACGCGGGCTCAGGAGAGCCGGTTAAGGACACGGCATCTGACGAAGTATCAGACGCGGGTTCGGAGTCGCTCCCGGGAGCGGTACGCTTGCGACGCGACGCGTGAGAGGGTGCGACCGATTCGCAGTCCATGTCGGACGAGGCGGGAGACGCGGGAGAGCTGTGGACCTGAGGGGTCTGGACGTTGGAGGCCTGAAGGGCCGGGGTTGAGGCCTGAGGGGCCGGGGACGCGATAGTTGCCTGTAAGGCCTGCGTTAATGAGTCATTGGGAATAGTGACGCCGGACGCAACGAGTGCCCGGGCGAACGACCTAGCAAAGTTTACCAAGCTTTGCTGGTCCATTGGAGGGCTTGGTACTACAATATATGATTTATAAATATATAAAAATGCCTAGGTTCCCTAGCAAACCTAGCACCTAAACCTCCCTACCCGCGGTAGGGGGGCTTGGGACGACGCGAAGTGGTGCCCCTAATTCGGACAGCACTGTACCGTCACCCTGGGAAAGGCCCAAGTGCAATAGGATCGGGTCAGCCGGTTTCTCCTTGGCTTAAAGGGCCTTGGAAGCGCACCGGGGCAACGCTATCAGGCTTAGTTGTCACCGTTGAGTATCCACCTGATTAAACGCGAGTCTACTACGGAGCGTGTTGTCAATAAATTGACAACAAAAACCGGCCGTAGACCTGACGAAGTTGGGTTGCACTAAAAGTGCGGGATTGACTACGTTACGACCGGCCGAAGCCGGCTGCAGAGCGAGTCTCTGACTACGTAACAGGTGCCAAGCGTCAAGTACGCAGCCAGAAAGACAGCCCGAGTCTTGCGAACCACTATCGAATTTAATCGACCGTGGTAAGCTCAACCCTGTTGTTGCTGCACTCACCGAGGTGAGATTTTTAATTCGAGGGGTGCACAAGTGCAGGATTGACTACGTTACGACCGGCCGGGGCCGGCCGCAGAGCGAGTCTCTGACTGCGTAGCAGGCGCCAAGCGTCAAGTACGCAGCCAGAAAAACGGCCCGAGCCTCGCGAACCACTATCGAATTTAATCGACCGCGGTAAGCTCAGCTCTGTTGTTGCTGTGCGAGACCGACTTAGTTGCAGCCGATCGAAACCGGCCGCAGCGTAAGCCCTGCAGAGGCTATCTCAATTCGTCGAGGACGAAGCGAGATTTGTACGAATCTGGCGTATGAGTATTGCGAACGATTTGTCGTCGTAGTATTGCTACGAGAGAAGTCGTGAGACAACAATCGTGACTCGGCAGCCGGGAGCGACCTTCAACACGTCCGAACGGGTCCGGACGCAGATCGGGTCTGATGTGAAAGGGATTGAGAAGATTGTTTTTATTTAGATATATATATATATGGCACACAAATCAATGGCTCTGGGTTTTTTGGTAAGGGAATAAGATTAGCGTCCTTCCAGAATTTGGGAAATGTAGAAGATGTTAAGGAGTAATTAAGGGTTTTAGTAATTACTGGGATGAAGATGTCAAGGAATGATCATATTACGTCTTATGTTATCACAGCCCAAGGTATTGGATATGATATTGAGCATACTCTGCTTAGCATCTCAATCAGTGAATTGCTGAAATGTAAAAGGAGGGATATTAGGTTGTGGCAACGTGGAAAGGTATCTCAAGGTATGGTGTTTTACATGTCCATCCATATTGTATGTACAGGAAAAATGCCCATTGAGGCCATCAAGATTAACATCAGAAGGTAAACTATTAGATTCGCCAATCTAAAGATTTAACTAACTTCCAAACGCTGGTTTACCGTTTTCGACTGAAGAATGAATATGGCGTCGCTATGCGTCCCTGTACACCTTATTACAATGACTTCTAATGGTTCTATAACACTCCTTGTTCAATTCTGTCGGGAATCTTCTAACTTTTGGATCTTGCAGCAATTTTGTAATATTTTCTTTAATTTCTTCTGTTAGCCAGGGAGCGGGAAGGTACTTTACCTTTATAAAACGAACTGGAGCGTGACGGTCATAAAGTTCAGTGAGTAAGTTTTGGCCATGAATTGGCCAACGCTGGCCCAATTCATACTAGCAGCATCAAAACGAAGTTTATTTACATCCATACCAACAAAATTGCTACATCAGAAGGATTTTAGGCTTTGTTTTCGATGGACGTACCTTGTACGATAGAAATATGAGATCGTGATATGAAAACGCTTATGCACTGCACCGGCCATGGTTATCAATATGATTTTGTGATTTGACAAACATGAGCTCAAACGAAGAAGGGGCACAATTCGGAAAAAAATGCGTGGCATTTAGTTTTGGGTACGTGCAAGTTACTGAATTTGAGGATTGATTTGAGTTTGTTTGTACGGTGATGATTTCAGTAAACGCGTATCGAATCACCCATTATAATGGAGTGCGAGTAGTTTGGAGTGAGCTCTTCGAGTAGCTTCTCGAATTCTGAATAATAATTATTGTGCATTGATGGCACGTATGGCTCCAAAGAGTATATTAGTGTATTTGAGTGTAATTTCCACAAATAAATATTCCATAATCAAATTAGCGTGACCAGAATTATTTTGTATGGAATATTTGCACGTAAGTAGAAAGCCACACCACCGCCAGTCTCACCAACTTGATCATTTCGAATCAAGATAAAGGCAGGTAGTTCATAAGAGTTGACGGTAGACATGGTTTTAACCACGTTTCAGATACAAATAGGGCATGAAGGTTCTCAACATCAAAGCTATTTAGCATATCTACATACATGGTGGGCAAGAATACTCTGAGCATTTATATGGGCTACATTAAAATTATTGGGTGAGACAGATAATGAGAATCTAAAACCAGAGTTCCGGAGTATGTAGCACTATGGAAACTGACATCACTGCTACATTCTCGTATTTGACAGGACTCAAAAGATACAGTACTATTAGTATCCATCTCTTCTAAATTCATCAGAAAAAAAGAGAGAAAAATATATAGCTTAGTATAAAAAACAATAAATATTTAAACTATGTTGGGAAAAACATAACAGTATACAATTAATAAATATAATAATATTATGTATATTAATGCCCACCTTTCAGCAACTTTACAAATAAATTAGACACTCTCAGAAAAACACAAAACTGTAACACAAACAAAAAACCGAATTAGAGAAAAATACTACACTCCGTCCATCTTATGTCTCGTATGTTAATGGACACGAGAATTTCACAAAAAACTAAAATAATCAGTTAAAATAAGAGTATAGAATAAAATAAAATAACGATTAAATACTTTTAAAAAATATAATCGAGCCCATTTTTAAACTGCAAATGCAAGTTAGAGCCTTTATACAAATCAACGCTCTACCTAATCAATCAAACTGCATCACGCACACGTATCCGTTACACGCACACACCTGCAGTGCTGTATGATACAGTCGCTGACCGTCAGCGTAGCGCGTCCGCATAGGTTTTGATACTTTTTCAAATATGTTTGACTTATTTTTTGTGAATACAATTTATTGTAAAAATTTAAAAGTTTTGGCTCCATCTTTGTTTTCCAGAAGTCTTCGTTTCTTTATATATTATATTTTTTAAAGAAAAATCTGTACCGGTCCACATCGCAAAAAGACAAACACATTTTTTTGTGATGTGATGTGATGATTTAAATTTAGGGTACCATCCCGATTCCAAAATTTTATTTTGCACTGTTGCATACCTTCAGTTAACATAATGAGCTTAAGGTGACGAAGGCGTGTATATTCCAATTTTTTTATAATATTTACCAAAATAATTACAAAGTTAATTGCCAATTAGCGCAGGCGCAGGTACAGGCTTGAACAAAGAGTACCGATACTAGGCAAACAACTCGGGATTGTTTCTCACCCCGCGCCCATGTGTTTAGTCCGCTCTTGGGATTTATTGCGTTCGGAAGTGTTCACTTGCTCTTATTTCGGTTTTCTTTCTTACGGCTTGGCTTGCTAATGGACTTTGGTGTATGATTACTCCTCTGACGACCCGGCTTTAAAACTGTGTTCTGCGCAGTACTTCGCGTGTTCTCATTCTTATGGGCAACTGATAATTATTTATTTTTTTAATAAATAATTAACTTACAAGATAATTAACAGCCTTGGAGCTACTGGGAAGATCTTCGTTACATTCGACTATACTAGTCGATGGTTGCTCCTTGTTCATAGTGATTTCTAATCTATAAAACAATACCGAAAATGACACGATTGACATATTTGTATACCTTCAGTTTACATAATGAGCTTAAGGTGAAGAAGGCGTATATATTCCAATTTTAGCACATATAGTTTACACTGTATATCAATTAAAAGTCTGAACTTTTAAGTACCTGGAAAAAAAGTAATCATCATCAGCTTATTGTCGACCCACTGCAGGGTAAAAGCCTCCTCCCAGAAGGACAATATCGCATTACTTGATAACATTCTTACTGAACAGGACCATGGGCGTGGTAAATTGCACTGCTTAAATTTTCCCGCGCTTTTGGGAGCTTGAGCATTCCGTTGCTTTTTACGGCTTTGATAATCACTCAATCTCATGGTTCACAGCTACCTAAGTGGGTGCTACCAATCAGTAAAGATCAACATGATCAAATCAAACATCAACATGATGGTACTTACCTAACATCAGAACCTAGCCGTACCCCAAGGATCCATACTAGGTCCGCTTCTTTTTATTATGTATATCGCGGATCTCCCTAACGTTTTAACGCATTGTAGGTATCACAGGTACGCTGACGATATTCAGTCATATATTTCGCATAATCTCCACAATTGGTCCAAAGCAACTAATGCACTGAACATGGATTTGGAAAACATTACAAAACAAACACTGGAAAGTACATCGCAAACTGATATAATTCTTAAATCTAAGCCAAAGGTCAAAATTTACGGTATCGATCTAGACTGTGTCAGTGAGGCTAGAAATTTGGGCATTATTTTCGACAGCCACTTGCAATTTAAGAGTAATATCTCAAATCTGGCAAGGAGCTGCTTTTTTAGATTAATAATCTTGTATAAAATTCAAAATTAGCTATCAGAAAAATTTAGAATAACTCTCTACGAATCTTTCATATTATCAAAACTTAACTGTGGGGATTTGATTTATGGATCTCGTTTGTTATACAAAACCAAAGCAATGGTTCAACGGGTGCAAAATGCATGTTGTCATTTTTGCTTCGACGTCCCGTCACACCTTTTCTAAATAATGCTGGTATGCTCAGTATGGAAACTCGCCGGCAACTACGCCTCGCAGCACTTATGTTCGATCTATTAAATTACAAAAACCCAGATTATCTTTATAAAAACTTAAAGGGGGAAGAAAGTTGTGGGCTTGGCGGTTAACAAAACGAAATGTTTGCTAATAAATGCATAAAATTATTCTGTATTTGCTTAAAAAAACTACAAAAATACTAGATCTGTGAAGCAAAATAAATTGAAATGAATCTTCTATGATTACGGCGTCTTCACATTTTAATGATTATTGTTTTGGAAATATCAAGAATTCATAAAAAAATATGCTTAATACTCTTTTGATTATTTCAGACGAATATTGAAACATTTTTGCACATTTTATAAAAAAGCATTTGAAAAATATGTTGCATTTTTCATTTTTATTTTGGCATCACAGCAGTATGTCATATGGCATATGTCAAATCTCCAACGGTCATTGGTTTCGTTTCTTTTCGTGCGTCGCGAGTGCTCTCGATAAAGAAGGGAAATAAGTGTTTCAATTGAGTCTCCACTAAGCAATATCACTTAACAGGACGTGTACCAATTTTATATTTTCTTGAGAAATATTTATTTTCCTTATTTAATTTAACAAATATATGTTAATGAACTGTGTTTATTAGTTATTATTCTAAAAAAAACAATTAGCCTTAGTACAACCTCTACTGTTAATTTTTCTTACCATATTTCAAGTGTTGATAACTCTGTTATCAGATTGCAAAATGTTCTGAAACTTTCTTTATTATTTTGTTGATATTACATCTATCTGTAGCTTTAAATTTCATAATGTTAACTCAATAAAAGCCCTGGGCCCAGACATGTATGGGAAGGTAGGTTTTTCCTTTCCAAGTTCTCATAATAGGTACGGACATGGTGTTACGAGAGCGTTACGGGCGCCTTTGTCTCATCACGTGCATAAGACTGTGGCTTTTAAAGGATCCCTAAAGTACCTAGCAACCAAGTGCTGGAATAACATACAGCCTGCTACAAGAAACGTTTTTTCTAAAAATACATTTAAGAAAAGGATGAAGGCTCATTTGATTCTTCTTCAAAAAGAAGTCTCTCGAGTCGTAGTCGATGCGATTGCGCTCGGTTGCGGTAACGGTAATTCATTGTAACGTAAACAATGCCAAGTTTAGTGAAATGCGCCTCTTGCAATATAGTGATTAATGAGGTTCTCGCCTTCATTTCTAATAAAATTGACGTCATGGATGAAGAGAGTTTAAGCCAAATATGTATTAGTGCTTTTTCTGAAAATGAAATAAAGGTCGCTAAACAGTTATTATTTGAATCGATAGACTCAATAAAAACGATGAAGACTCGAAAGAGAGCTGGAAAAACGCATCGGGATATTGAAGATATCATAGGTACCTTCAAAATAACTGACCCTGAGAAAATACCTACTTTTGTGCCCCGGGAGCTACACAAATTGTCTCCCGTTCTGTTTGATCACGTTGATGTTACCAGACTTCTCAAAGACTTGGTAAAAATGCGCAGTGATATTGACATGTTTTCTAACAATTTTGTAACTAAAAGGGAATAATCAGATATAAAAAGTGACCTAGAAAACCTGAAGAAAGTTTCTGTGGTGAATAATTTTCCACGCAATGTGAATTTAAAGAGGGGAGCAGGCTTGATTAACACCTCAGTTGAACTGAACAGTGGTCCTATGGGTTTGCCGCCCGTCACCTCCGAACGTGTGTCTTATTCTCCGCCGACGGAAAAGCATCCATCAATAATAATAAATAACAACAATAATCAGCAACAGAATATCGAAAATAGATCGATCACTAATATTTCTTCGGAGAGGGTAGAAAACGATTTACAAGTGAGTGAGCGGTCCACGACCGTTATCAGCGAGAACAATGTATCGCTGAGCGACGAAGCAATGACTCACTCCTTACGCGCTAGTACTGGGCAGATATTGCCGATACACATGGATACGGCGAATAACAACAGCTTAAATAAAAAACCGTTTTCTAAGGTCGTGCAAGAGGGTGTTTGGAAATCACAACAGAAAGATGAACAGTGGATTTTTGTTCAGAAAAAGAAATTGAGGAATCAATTTACGAGTTATAAAGGCAGGGCGGAAGTTACTTCGCAATCCAATTTCAAAGCCGCGGACATTAAAATACCAATTTATATTCATAATGTTGCGAAGGAAACGACCGTTTGTGATATATATATAAATATTGAAAAATAAGCCAATGTGAATGTAACATTAGAAAAAATTAATATGAAATTTAAAAAGGACTATGATTCTTATAAAGTTTATGTGCCTAAAAATAAAATAGAAATATTTTTGAGGGATGATTTCTGGCCCTATGGGATTTTATACAGAAAGTTTGTTCATTTTAGTAAAAGAGAACAGGAATTTAAAAAGAAAAAAGAAAAGGTAACTATATTCGTAGATATTACATAATTGCAGTACAAGTACAATACAATATATTAAATTAATATAATACATATATATAAAGTTTTAGGAATTATAAAGAAAATTAATTAATAACAGCTGTTATAATGGCTTGCAGTAATCGAAATGTAAAGTTTATGACATTTAATTGTCAAAACATTGAAACTTCTGTGGACTGTGTAAGGCAGTTGTGCAGTAGTGCGGACGTCATAGCGCTGCAGGAGACTTGGTTGTTGCCGCATGACCTCGGCTTCCTAGGTACGCTGAACCGGGATTTTGGTTTCACGGGAAAGTCGGTGGTTGTCACCACGGCTGGCATTCTGAGAGGAAGGCCATACGGAGGAGTCGCTCTGCTGTGGAGGAAATCTGTGTTTCCGGTTGTGTCGACTGTTTCTTGTAATAGTGATAGGCTAGTGGCTATAAAAATAGTGCTAAATAATTGCTCGTTGTTACTTTTTTCCGTGTACATGCCAACGGACTGTAGGGCTAACCTGATAGAATTCACGGAATGTATGAGTGAAATTATAGCAATTATTGAGAACAGTGACATTGACTCTGTATTTGTACTTGGTGACTTTAATGCCCACCCTGGCGAACGATTCGCAGGCGAGTTGCTGACTATGTGTGCGGAGCTAGTGCTGTCTTGTGTAGATATGGAGTTGCTTCCCAGTGATACTCACACATTTATGAGTAGTCAGAACGGTTCGTTGAGATGGCTAGATCATTGTGTAGTGAGCGGGATAGCACGGCAATTGGTTATAAGCGCGCAAGTAATGTATGGAGCTTATACTTCTGACCACTTTCCTTTGTCAATAACATGTAATCTTAAATTAATCAAACCTAAAACATTTTTGCCAATAACAGTGCGTAATAAAGTTATATGGGGCGAAAGAGACGGTAACCAAATTGAACAATATGCTATTTTATGTAACTCTGACTTAAGAATTATTGATTTTCCTTCTGAATTTTATGTTTGTTCCAAAACTATGTGTTGTGACGATCGTCATAAATCCCTAATATGTGAAATGTACAAAAGAATTGTAAGTATATTGAAAAATGGAGCTGAATGTACTTTTATAGAACGTAAGACAATTTGTAAACATAAGTGCGTTACAGGATGGAATAAGTACGTTCGGGATGCGCACAGTGAGGCTCGGCGTTGGTACCAGATGTGGCTGTTATATCGAAAGCCTAGTAATGGGTACGTTCATGATAAAATGATTGAGTCTAGAAAACTATTTAAGACAAAATTTAAATATTGTAAAGATAATGAAAAACAGATAAAAATTGATATTATTGTTAAAAACCATAGAAAAAAGCAATTTAATAAATTCTGGAAAGGAACAAATAAACTAAATCCGAAGCCAAGCATCCCTGTGAGCATAGCGGGCGCGCACCAGCCGGCAGACATTGCTGCTAACTTCCGGTCCCACTTCGAGGTGCAGCCTCTGTTATCACGAGAGCCATCGCCACCAGTGCCCGGCGTTGACGCCACCATGCCCACGCTGTCTGCTGTTTTTACTGCCAAGGAAGTTGCGGATATCATTAAAAATATGGTAAGAGGAAAATCCCCTGGGCATGATGGCCTTAGCGTCCAGCACCTTCTGTATGCGGGTTTTCATTTGCCAAGGGTTCTGGCCATGTACTTCAATTTGTGTGTGAGTCATTGTTATTTACCGGCTGACCTAATGCATACGGTGGTGGTGCCAGTAATTAAAAATAAAACTGCGGATGCCTCGGACTCGTCCAACTACAGGCCTATTTCCTTGGCAACGGTGATAGCGAAGGTATTGGACAGTATGCTTAATAAACACTTGGAGCGGCATATTCAGTTGCAGGATGCTCAGTTTGGTTTCAGGTCTGGGCTTTCGACTGAGGGTGCTATCCTGTGTCTCAAGCAGACTGTGCATTACTATATAAGTAGAAAAACGCCTATATTTGCTTGTTATTTGGACTTGTCGAGGGCGTTCGACCTGGTGTCTTACGATGTGCTATGGCGAAAGCTACAGTCTGAAACTACCATGCCTTCTGAATTTACAAATTTGTTTAATATTGGTATGGCAACCAAACTAACACTGTGCGGTGGGCAGGGGAGTACTCTGAAGCGTACTGGCTGAATTGCGGGGTGAGACAAGGTGGGCTGAGCTCGCCACGTTTATTCAACCTGTACATGAATAGGCTGGTGGAGGAGCTCAGCGGCCCCAATGTCGGATGTCATGTTGATGGCGTTTGCATGAACAACATCTCCTATGCTGATGACATGGTGCTTCTGAGTCCCTCTATTGGCGGACTGAGAAGGCTGGTGGCTATCTGTGAGTCATACGCGGAGGCTCATGGGCTCAAGTACAATTCTACAAAAAGCCAACTTATGGTACCTATTTAATCCAGGTACTAAAACCCATGACACAGTGTCACCGGTTTTGTTGTGCGGTACATCGTTGTGCACAGTAAATAAATTTAAGTACTTGGGCTACTGGGTCGCCGCAGATCTTAAGGATGGATATGATATACAGAGGGAGCGCAGGTCGCTTGCTGCACGAGCCAACATGCTTGCCCGCAGATTTGCCAGGTGTTGTAAACAGGTAAAAATAACGCTTTTTAAGGCTTACTGCCAATCTTTTTATACACGCAGTCTGTGGGTCAATTTCAGGAAAAGTGAATACAGCGACCTGCGCGTGCAATATAACAACGCATTCAGGGTGCTGCTGGGGCTGCCGTGGCGGTTTAGTGCGTCGGGAATGTTCGCGGAGGAGCAGACCGACAGTTTCACGGCCATCATGCGCAAACGCTGTACCTCCCTACTCGAGCGCCTTCGCCGCAGTTCCAACACCATCCTCAGCGTGTTCGCTGCAAGGTGGGACTCGCCAATGTTGCGCCGATGGATGCAGCTTCACGCGGTTTCACCGTTTTAAGTGTTATGTATTAATTTTAAGTTTACTAACTCGTAGTTATTAAGATCATTGTTACTAACACATCTATGGACTAACTGTCTGAAAATAAAGTTTTTATTATTATTATTATATATTATATTTTACTCGTAAAACTTGGTTGCTTGGTACAACTTATTTATAATTAATATATATATATATAAATTTTATAAATCAATCACAATTTATATACATATATTAATGTTTTGTTATAAATAACCCATATTTAAGTATTATATTTATATTCAATATTTTTAATAGAAGTTAACGATATTAACGTCGGTAATGCTGCTAGTGTTTCTCTGCGTGCACTCGCATCGAGTTGCTACCATTTTGCATCATCATGGCCGACATGTTACTATGCAGATATGTACTTAGTTTAAATGTACGATTATTTAATTGTTTTATTGTGTCTTTCTTTATTTTTTGTATATTTTCCTTTCTGCTTGACAATGAAATTTGAATTGTTTTATCTTTGTATTTGATGCAAATAAACGTTCTATCTATCTATGATTATATTAAGACTGCATCGGTGGCTCTTCCGGATTGGCGAATGTCTTTTTGAACTTTTGGTTCTAAGACATGTCGGTATCCTCATGATATTATTTGTTTATAGCTCAGAGCATGTTTTTATACGCTCATACATTTTTCGAAGATAAAAAATCATTATTGCTTGGCTGGGTTCGTTCGAATAAATGACCCTAGGATTAAGAGGCCAGCCACTGCGCCACCACAGCTCTGAATCATCATCCTCATCATCAACCCATTTTCAACCCACTGCAGGGTGCGAGCCTTCTCGCGGCTCTGAATAATATGTGTAATGAATGAATTAATAAATGATAATAAGGTTACGTGACTTTTTGCTTCTCTAGCCTTCATGATATTATTATTTTATTAGTAAAACAATACTTGGAAAAATGCAGTATTTAAATATTAAAGTTATTATTTTTAATAAAAATAAATATTCATACCAAAAGTATTAAAATTGATTGCAAGCGTTCGATATTTGCGACGGAGTACGATGGCACTGGGTGACAGCGCGGGTAAAAAAGGCGATATGTCCACACTTTGAAAGGCCTCGGCCAGTATCATATAATCATATCATCATATAATAGAAATATCAGTCTCCCGAAAACAGAAATAATATATTCGAAAAGTATTGTAACCGGTTAGAAAATCTAGATACAGTGAGTACAAACGGCGATAAAAAAGCGACATTATTGTGTTTTTAAAAATAAATGAATGTACAATTAGTGGCATTACTTTTCAGTTTTTAATACTTTACGCTGGAAAGCAAAGCTTTGGTACTGGATGGTACTGGGCAGTGGATGCTACAATGTAAGGGGCCCCAAGTGGCCTCTACGCTACACAAACAATAGCAAGAATCGGTCAGTGGGGTCCGGCCGTGTACTGTGTAGACGTAGTCCCCTGCCTCATACGCGGGAGGTCTCAGGTTCAAGACCTGGTCGGGGCCAACATTTCAGGTGACAAAATGAACATTGCTGACAAAAGTCACAATTTTCCTAGACCGCTAAGTTATTTGATATTATTTTGCACAGTTCTTGTGAGCACTCGTATGGAAGTGGCGGCGAAGTGGACAAGGTAGCTGTGGCTTTATGTCTTCTGCACCGGGCTCATCCGTAACTCCTTGGCTGTGATTGGTTATTTTCTACATAGCATTAAAGATGGCAAACAACCGTTGTTCATCTAAGCAACGCTTTGAAAACGAACACGTGGATACACACAGCCTTAAATAGAGTGTTCATTTATCTCTTTTTTACTATGTGAATATTTAGTTGTAAGTCTTAATGTATTACTCACTGGTTGTCCTATTATATAATAATAAATAAATTGCTATATCTCTTAAAACATACGATCGTATGGTGCCGATATATGCGCCGAAATTCATCTAAATTTTATTCGTTCCAAATAAAGCATTATAATTTTATTTTATTGGAATGTGTTAACCTTGTCTAATTTTCTATTTGAACAAAAATATTTACCTAATTGAAACACAACGGTGTGTCTAATTGTAAATTAACATAAACTAATATTAGGTCTTTAACTATGAAATTGCCGTTTTTCACGAAATAAATGAAGCGCAATTTTTTTATATATTTTTTATTTCTATAAATCAAAATAATCACCCATGCAATCAATGCATCTTTGCCAACGCATTGGTAGCTTATTAATGCCTTTCTTGAAGAAATCAGCTGGACGGGAGGCAACAAATTCTTCAAAGGCATTTTGTACTGCCTCTCGGGTATTGAATTTTTTTCCCGCCAAGAAGTTATCCAAATTCTGGAAAAACTAGAAGTCTGTAGGCGCAAGGTCTGGTGAGTACGGCGGATGACGGAGAACTTCCAACCCCAACTCTTGTAGCTTGGAGACCGTCTGCTGTGCAGTATGAGGTCGCGCGTTGTCGTGCAGGAGCAGTGGAGCCGAACGATTGACCAAAGCTGGTTGGAGACGTGCGAGCTTCTCCATCATTGTGTTCAGTTCTTCACAGTACACATCTGCAGTAATGCTTGTCCCGTTTGGCAAGAAGCTGTGATGAATTACACCCGCGTTAGACCACCAAACAGTGACCATCAATTTTCTAGGGGTAAGTTTTCGTTTAGGGCATTGTTTGAGTGCTGAACCAGGGTCCAACCAACTTGCTGAGCGCTTACGATTGTCAAACAGGATCCATTTCTCGTCACAAGTAACAATGTGGTTCAGAATTCCTTCATTTGTATGCCTGCTGAGCAGTGCAAGGCACGTCTCCACGCGTACTTCGCGCTGGCGGTCATTGAGTTCGTGGGGTACCCATTTGTCAAGCTTTTTTACCTTGCCAATTTGACGCAAATGGACCAATATTGTTTTGATGCTAACGTCGAGAGCTGCTGCTAATTCAGCCGTGGATTGAGTTTCATCAGCTTCCACAATTGCCTTTAATTCATCATTGTCGACCAAAGTTTTCGGACGACCACGGGGTTCATTTTTCAGGTCAAAATTTCCAGAACGGAAGCGGGTAAACCAATAACGGGTGGTGCGTTCGTTTGTAGTGTTCGCTCCGTAAACGTCGTTGATGTTGCGTGCCGCTTGTGCCGCTTTGCTGCCACGACGGTACTCATACTCCATAATTACTCGAATTTTTGACTTATCCATGATGACGAAAAATGTTCGAATGTGTTGAAAACAAAACACTAAATATTAAACAAATGACGATTTAAGAAAAAGAATTCCATGTTTGTCAAATAAAATTAATTTGAAATTAGAATTATCAGTCAAAAAAAAATATTTTCATTTGAAATGGCCAGTACGGCAAAACGGCAGTTTCATAGGTAAAGACCTATTATAATTAGAATTTCACAAAGGAAGATAAATAGGAAACTGGATGTTTCCCGCGGCTTCACCGGTATTGCTACAGAGGCTTGCAATGTCTCTACCCTTTGGAACAAGATAATCTTCAGTACTAAAAAGTAGCCTGGGTCACTCTGCAGCCCTCCGACTGAACCACGACAATCCGTCTCTCTGCTTCGACGTAAAGAAGGACCAACAACCGAACTCACTTTCACATTTATAATATTAAGCACAGACTTAAGTCTGCGGGTGTACCTGCGTAAACACCACCCACCACACAAAACTACTGCGCGGTAGCAGCTACCGAATCATTAACCAGACGCGTGCGCCGACGACAGCGCACTTCAGCCATTTTATATTATTTTAAGTAACGTCTTCATATTTTAAAGAAGTTGTAGAACAGTTTATCTTATCTTAAAGTATGGCGACCAGTTGCATTCAATTTACTGTCAACGGCCAAAAATGTTCAGGTACGTCTGTGAACATTTTTTAATTATATTATAATCATCGATTTCAAAAATTATTACAAATTTTATACTTTAATCAAAAAGCCTTATTGCCAATACTTCAATTTCAAATTCTAATTTTAATATTTATTTCTCATTATTGACAATTACATTGACGTCAAATGAAGCATGACTCTACCACCAGTTCGGTAAAACCTTCGTGAAGATGAACTGGCAAGGAACTTCACGAGTATAATTTTTTCAAAATAAATATACAATATAATTATATGTCTCCTGGAAACCATTTAGAAACTGTATAAAATGTAAAAAGCTACATTTTTAACTTGTTCAAAATGCACACATAGTTAGCACATCGCAAATATTTTACAACACGCTTACAAACAATCATAAACAATACTGGAAGTGTTCAAATATGCCCGGAAATGAACACACCAAAAACGAGTAAAATCAGGTGACCAAGCAGATAATACACGACTTTGTGGAGCGGAAAATAAATATGTGACTCATAGAATGAGAATACAAAAAAAGACACTTCCCATTGGCAACACAATCCTGTGACTCTCTTTCTTCACAATCCACAATCTTTCTTAGGATTCTATAGACTAATACATAAGTATGCAAAGCTATGACCTAAATAATAATATTAGCATGAATGTAATAAATGAATTAAGAGCTAAAAAAAACCTTAAAAGTACAACTTGAAAGTTCCTATGTGGAGAAGGAAAATATAACAATGGGAAAGATATATATTTACTCGAAGTAATCTCATCTTTTACTGTAAAAAAGCAGCTTAGTAAAAATGTAAGTCTGCGATTTTCCCAACAACGCTCTATTTACATGCTGTTTCTTGCGTGTGGGCAGTGGACGCGAGTGTGGCGCGCGACACGACGCTGAATGCGTACCTGCGGCGCACGCTGGGTCTGCCGGGCACCAAGTACATGTGCCAGGAGGGCGCGTGCGGCGCCTGCATAGTGATGGTGCGCGCGCGCCGCGCCGGCAGCCGACAGCTCGAGCTCTTCCCCGTCAACTCGGTGAGTTCGCAATCCAAATTATAATCTTTGATCTGTTTGCAGCTGTCACATCGCGAATCTCATGCACTAGGAATGTGAAAGGTTATTTCGTAATTTAACTCATTAAGTTGTGGGTGTCATCTATAAATAACTATACTTTAACAATGCCAGTAAATGTTGAGACTTTCTGTGGCAAAAACACGTGCTTGGGATGATGTTATGGACTAAACATGCCAAATAGAGTTTACGTACTCATCTTTTTCATCAAAAACGGGTGTTGCGCAAATTTTTGTTTACTACATAATTGCTGACGCCTCTGCTAGCGTCAAGCACTTGCTTACTGTTTTACTTGACCCAAAGCCAAAAATGAACCTCTACTTGACTTGCCAGTGCCTGGTGCTGGTATTCTCGTGTCACGGGTGGAACGTTACGACGGTGGAGAAGGTGGGCAACCGGCGGGACGGCTACAGCGAGGTGCAGCAGCGAGTAGCCGCCATGAACGCCACCCAGTGTGGATACTGTACACCGGCCTGGGTCATGACACTCACGAGGTACGTGGGAAACTGTTTCAAATGGGTTTAGATGAAACGTTTATAGACAATAAACAACATTTTTACAAATCAAGACTCTTCAAACGAGCTGGTGAACCAGCTGATGGTAACAGTCAGGTACCAAATAATTGTAAACTTTTTTCATTAATTTTACCTTGTGAATCGTAAGTTACTATCAGAACTGTCATTTAAGTATGCCGCTGTACCACAGTACTGTTTTTCGTGGTAGTTTCCGGTATTCGGCATCGAAGTGTTGGAACAACATACCGCCTCCACTTCGAAAACTCGGTTCGTTACAAACTTTTAAAACATCGTTGGTAAAATATCTTTTATCCTATCAAAAATCGATACCGAGTGGGGTCCGAGGTGTTCCAACATACCCGTCGAAGCCGAAACCAGCCAATTCTACAAAACTCACTATACTACAATTATTATACAGGGTGACTGGTTATTTGTGGCGGATATTACAAGGGGGTAGTAGAGGTAAATACCAGTCGATTTCCCTATGTAATGTTTAGTCCAAAAGTGAATCATTTCCAAGATATTTCAAATCTTATATGTTTTTTTTAAATCATAAGGGTCATCTTAAAAAATAATAAAAAAAAATAAAATCCGTTTGAAACAATTTTTTATTAGTTTTACAATAAAAACATTCCCGACATAATTAACATAAACTTAGGCACTGTGCTTGAAAACATTTGAAAATTCACATTCTCTTCTAAGTAATTTACACAAAAGTGTGATTTTAAAACAAAAACTCACATATAAAATTTTCGTGCAGACTATTTTAAAAACATCTGTGTTTTACTAGCTTTCGAAAGAGGTATTACAATCCCAAATCGGCAAAATAACTACAAAGTTAATTGCCAATTAGCGCAGACGCATGTACAGGCTTGAACAAAGAGTACCGTTACTAGGCAAATAACTCGGGATTGTTTCTCACCCCGCGCCCATGTGTTTAGTCCGCTCTTGGGATTTATTGCGTTCGGATGTGTTCACGTGCTCTTTTTTCGGTTTTCTTTCTTACGGCTTGGCTTGCTAATGGACTTTGGTGTATGATTACTCCTCTGACGACCCGGCTTTAAAACTGTGTTCTGTGCAGTGCTTCGCGTGTTCTCATTCTTATGGGCAACTGATAACAGCCTTGTAGCTACTGGGAAGATCTTCGTTACATTTGACTATAGTAGTCGATGGTTGCTCCTTGTTCATAGTGATTTCTAATCTATAAAACAATACCGAAAATGACACGATGGACATATTTGTATACCTTCAGTTTACATAATGAGCTTAAGGTGAAAAAGGTGTATATATTCCGATTTTAGCACATATTGTTTACACAGTATATTAATTCAAAGTCTAAACTGAGCTGAGTCTAAGTTTAGCTCATTCTCGACCCTCTGCAGGGTAAAAGCCTCCTCCCAGAGGGACAATATCGCATTATATTAAGAAGGCATCGGTGCCTCCTCCGGATTGGCGAATGTCTTTTTGAAATTTGGGTGCTAAGATATGTCGGTATCCTCATGAGGTTATTTTTATTTTTTTTTATTTTTATTTTATTTATTTACAAAATCCACAGCACTTAAAATTTACATTAAATATAACACATATAAAACAAAACTTATAGCCATTAATGGATTTACATTATTTTTCTCTGACTTATAGACGGTTAGCATTAAAAAAAAAAATTATTAAGAATACATTTTATAATCCATGTCAAAAAAAGAAAAAATAGTTAAAATTTAAATAAAAAAATTGAATTTACAATTTATGCACTTATAAGAATAAATGTTTTTTTTTTTTTAATCTATGCTTTTCAATAAATTCGGATTGATGTCAACAATACAATAAAAAAAAAAGGAAATTTACAAGAATAATTACAATGTTACTGCTAAAATTTTAATAACAATAATACAATAATAAAAATAAAAAAAATAAAAATTTGTTTTAGCCCAGGTTAAATGTTCAATTAAATTTTAAAATGGTAATTAAAATGTCAATATAATTAAAATTTAATATTATAGTAATAGCAGGTCAAAAATGTAGTATCTCTCTACATTTCACAATTACACTCATGCATAATTTTATTATGAAATACTTAGATCAAAACCACATTTGCATTTTTGAATATTGCTTTTTGTAATTAAATGTGTATGGGTCATGTTTGTGTGACCAATTCGTAGCCTGGAAATCACTACTTGGTCCCGTCTCGAATTAAAAGCAGTAAGGGGTTTATCGAGAATTGAACTTCTGATACTACGCAATGTACTGGTGTTCGTTTTCCCCATTTTTCCCAAATCTGAGTTGATGTTATTATCAATTTGGTTTGATATTAAACCCTTTTTAGTCTCACTATCTACTTTTTAGTTACCTGTAATTCCTTGATGGCTGGGGATCCATATTAATTCAAACGTATAATAGATGATTAAATGAACTTCCAAGTGAAGTTCTATCGCTATTACACGAGTCGCTTCATTCGAAGATAGTATTTAATTAACAAGGTAGTCCTTTTAAGGTACTAGGTAACTTCGCACAGTTTTAGAGTATGTCATTAAGTTTTAAAAAAACTTTAAGTCTTTTACTTGATCAACCCCGGTCCCGGCAAGTCTTCATTTTTTAGAGATCAAAACAACATTTTTGTATGGGTTCCGGGAGGTACGGGTTCTTTATATATCTTCGAATGAAGTGACTCATTTAATAACGATAGAACTGCACTTGGTAGTTCGTTTAATCATCTATTATATTTAAATAAAACACTTTTTACCGGATATTATCGCGTATATTTTAGTTAATTTTAAAATTAAAATTATTTCGACGTTTCGGCATCTTTGCAGTTGCCGTGGTCACGATAGACTAAGGTGTTGTTCATCTATTGCCAGTAATAAAAACTACATGATTGTCAATACATATTAACGCCATCTGTTTCTCAGTCTTCTCGCATAACGTCCCGGATTGACACAAAAGGCACTGACTGTGTCCTGAGTTTGCAGTCTAACAGTTTGCTGGTTTTTCATTTTGATGTTTTTAAGTATTGGATCCCATGTTGATGAAAGTTTCCAACCATCTTCTCTATTGAAATTTGGATGTTTTTTAATTTCAATAGTTTCTCTGACCATCCTAGGTATAAAATGTTTCTCTTTTGCTAGGATCTTCACGGTATCAAATCTTAAATAATGGTTGGGCTTGTCTATGGAATGTTCACAAACTGCAGATTTTGAGGTTCGTTTATTTTTAACATCAGAGATGTGTTCTTTAATGCGAGTTGACACATTTCGTTTGGTTTGACCGATATAAGAGAGCCCGCAGTCACAGTCGATTTTATAAACGCCTGGATCTTGTAAAGGGATGCTTGATTTTATTGGACGAAGATGCTGGCTTATCTTTGAGTGCGGCTTGTAGATAGTTTTGATTGAAGCTCGCCGAAGAATGCCTCCTATCTTGTCAGTAACACCCTTTATATAAGGCAGGAATGCTGGTCTTCGTTCAACTGTGAGTGGCTTTACGCGGTTTCTGCGACGGCGACGCGGTGTTTTTAAATCGTTATCCCGCAGCACTTTAACCAGGTGGTTGAGTTCCTCATTAATGTGTTGGGGATCGCAGATTCCATGTGCTCTCTGAAACAAAGAGTTGCCTACGGCAGATAATTGGCTCGGGTGGTGATGGGATTTCCCATTTAGATATCGGTCAGTGTGGGTGGGTTTCCTATAAACAGTATGGCTAAGTGTACCATCAGGATTTCTTTGTATTAAGACATCTAAGAAAGCTAATTTGTTCTCCTGCTCCAATTCCATAGTGAATTTAATTTTAGAATTAAGGGAATTGAGGTGGTTTAGGAATGCAGTCACTTCATGCTTAGGTAATATAGTGTAGGTGTCGTCAACGTACCTCTTGTATATCTTCGGCACAACAGGTGCCATTCGGAGCGCTTGCTCCTCGAAGTTCTCCATGTAAATGTCAGCTACAACAGGTGACACCGGAGACCCCATGGCAACACCATCAATTTGAATGTAGTAATTGTTATTCCACATGAAGTAGCCAGATGTTAAACATAGCTCTAATAGTTCAAGCTAGACACACCAACTTACAAGCTGGCCCAGCACTTAGCAATTGTGCTCAATTTAAAAATCTCAAGTTAACTAACAATGAAACTATGGTTAGCTTTGATGTGTCGTCTCTATTCACCTCACTACCTGTTAGAGACTGCATTGATATAGTAAAAAGGAAGCTAAGTGAGTCAAACTTGCCCGAGGAATATGCAGAACTATTAGAGCTATGTTTAACATCTGGCTACTTCATGTGGAATAACAATTACTACATTCAAATTGATGGTGTTGCCATGGGGTCTCCGGTGTCACCTGTTGTAGCTGACATTTACATGGAGAACTTCGAGGAGCAAGCGCTCCGAATGGCACCTGTTGTGCCGAAGATATACAAGAGGTACGTTGACGACACCTACACTATATTACCTAAGCATGAAGTGACTGCATTCCTAAACCACCTCAATTCCCTTAATTCTAAAATTAAATTCACTATGGAATTGGAGCAGGAGAACAAATTAGCTTTCTTAGATGTCTTAATACAAAGAAATCCTGATGGTACACTTAGCCATACTGTTTATAGGAAACCCACCCACACTGACCGATATCTAAATGGGAAATCCCATCACCACCCGAGCCAATTATCTGCCGTAGGCAACTCTTTGTTTCAGAGAGCACATGGAATCTGCGATCCCCAACACATTAATGAGGAACTCAACCACCTGGTTAAAGTGCTGCGGGATAACGATTTAAAAACACCGCGTCGCCGTCGCAGAAACCGCGTAAAGCCACTCACAGTTGAACGAAGACCAGCATTCCTGCCTTATATAAAGGGTGTTACTGACAAGATAGGAGGCATTCTTCGGCGAGCTTCAATCAAAACTATCTACAAGCCGCACTCAAAGATAAGCCAGCATCTTCGTCCAATAAAATCAAGCATCCCTTTACAAGATCCAGGCGTTTATAAAATCGACTGTGACTGCGGGCTCTCTTATATCGGTCAAACCAAACGAAATGTGTCAACTCGCATTAAAGAACACATCTCTGATGTTAAAAATAAACGAACCTCAAAATCTGCAGTTTGTGAACATTCCATAGACAAGCCCAACCATTATTTAAGATTTGATACCGTGAAGATCCTAGCAAAAGAGAAACATTTTATACCTAGGATGGTCAGAGAAACTATTGAAATTAAAAAACATCCAAATATCAATAGAGAAGATGGTTGGAAACTTTCATCAACATGGGATCCAATACTTAAAAACATCAAAATGAAAAACCAGCAAACTGTTAGACTGCAAACTCAGGACACAGTCAGTGCCTTTTGTGTCAATCCGGGACGTTATGCGAGAAGACTGAGAAACAGATGGCGTTAATATGTATTGACAATCATGTAGTTTTTATTACTGGCAATAGATGAACAACACCTTAGTCTATCGTGACCACGGCAACTGCAAAGATGCCGAAACGTCGAAATAATTTTAATTTTAAAATTAACTAAAATATACGCGATAATATCCGGTAAAAAGTGTTTTATTTAAAGTATGTATCGTGAAAACTTAAGAAAAGATTCATCTATTATATTTCGTCGCTTCATTCTTCGGATAGTATTTAATTAACAAGGTAGATTTTTAGAGATTAAGTTTTGTTTTATTTTGTCTTTAAAAATTATAATTTATTTAAATATGTTTATTGACTACATTTCTTACTTTAGTACATAATTTAAGAATCCAGTAATCTTTAGGCGTTTATTATATATTTAGTGATTGCCAAATTAATTAAATAAATAAACAGAATAATTTAATTTTAATTAATCTCTTTATCGGAAGATATTGGGTGGTTTGTACCTTTATTGAGTACGGACAAGGCAAAGTCGTTTAGTGGGTCTAATATAGGTTTATGGTAAAATTTTGCAAAGGCCTGAGAGTTTTGGGTCCACCCAGCAGTTTCTCGGATAACCTACACTGAGTACGTGCCGCGTGCTGAGTGCTGAGTGCGCTGAACACACTCATGTCAACTCCGCTCGTAGCTAGCGTCTGCTTTATCCACCGACTATGCGTCTGACTCGACGCGGCTCTGTGAGGGGCCTTTCATGTTACAAACAAGAACCCCGAGTTCGAAAGCTTTAACGTCACAAAAAATATAATCTTTTAGAGCCGATACAGGACATATCATTATGCTATTTTTAAAGATTGGCAAAGACAACATAGGTTGTTTACGACTTGGGCCTGTGGTTTTAATGATGTATGTTATGATTATGTGTACGGATGCAAAAACTATATTTTCTAATTTAATGTCTGGACCCTATGTCGGTGCATACGGCTAACGATGTAACGGTAACTTTTTGGTAATTTTTTCAAAAGTTAAAGTAATATAAGGATATCACAGAGAAAGCTGATTAAGAACTAATTTGGATCCCAAGAAAATGTGTAATTCGATTTAGTTGGTTTCATTTTACAGGCTTCTTGTAAAATTTGCCTCATCATTGCCCATATCTTCGCCTAACGATAGAGACAAGGCTGAACGGTGTGAATTTAATGAACCGAATGAACAACCCTTATTAAATTGCTCATTTAAAAAACAGAGAACTAATAAAACAGGTTTTTGAACATATCAATACTACGTAACGTACAAAACTCCCACCATGACCTCAACGTGATGTTGTATTGACAAATAGTCATGGATGCCACAGAAGCGAGCACCAACGTCAGGGTCTCTGGCGGACAGCCGCGCCGCGCGAACGTCGCCCGGAGCGTCGCGCGGCACCCAGGGTAAGGCTGGACTGCTATGGCTTTGGTGCTGTTATGGCAGTTAATTAAATCTTTTGTTTCAATTCAAATTAATTATTTTTCTTACACATTTTTAGACAAGGGAAAATGGAGGAAATGGTTTAAATAACACAGAGGCCCAATTAATCGTAAACGCATCGATTGCGACTGCATACGGTTCAGGATACCTAGTTACAAATGCGTCACATTTGCAAACACACATTAAAGCAAAAATCCATAAATTACGTTCCTCGCCAAATGCCCTAGCCAAATGTGTCTAGTTAGAGTATTTAAATGTGGAAACTGAATACCACCCATCCAATTGATGTAACTAATAGCGGTGGTATTATCAATTCGTTATAATATTGCACAATTTCTTTCTTCCCCGGCTGAACTTTTGAAGCCTAAGGAAACGGCTAGTAATTCTAGGTAATTGATATGGTATTCTTTTTCACTATGTTTCCAAAAATCATAAAATTTATTGTTTTGGAATACTGCCAGGAAGCCTGCCTGCCTGAATGCATCTGTATATATCTTATAAATTAGTGAAGTAATTGAACAGGAAATCGTATATTTACTTATACTTTTCTACCAGATTAAATCTTCTAACAGTAATTTAGAGATTTTAATTTTTGCCTCATAGTTGTACTTATTTTGTTGCTAGACAGGCTGCGACCAGTATACCAATATGTTTGGTAAAATCTCGTATCAAGCATATTTGAAGTTTCATAAATTTATTTTTTATAACGCTTATCGTCAGGTAAAGAAATAGACATCTGTTCGATGTTAAACATAAAGCCTAAAAATTTTACTGACTTTGTCGGTACTAGTAGATTTTTGTCCAAACTCACAACAAGTGACTCATAACTTCGCGCATAATTTTTGTAAATACCCCCGGAGCAACGGATTATCCATGCACGTCGATCGCAGACGCCTTCCCGCTCTTTTAGCCCCCGCGCTAATTGAGCACCCAAATTTCATAGTTGTTCACCGCATTAAGTTTCTAACGCCGTTTTCACGGCGGACAGTGGCTTGTTAACCGTACTTCTAATAAGTTTCTAACGCCGTTTTCACGGCGAACAGTGGCTTGTTAACCGTACTTCCTGGATGGTGAGCTTCGTCGACGGGGTTTCGTCGTTCCAGGACTTCAAGTTCCGCGTTCGAGTAAGTTATCCGCGTCGTCCTCAACCGCCCTACTGGGTGTAGGGTGGTTTTTAGGAAGTTAGTCATCGTTGTTAGGTTCATATATTGTCCCTCCCCAACCCCTCCGCAATGGCTTCCCTAAGCTCTGAAGAGATTAGGAAGAAGCTACTTGAAAGTACCGATGCTGAAGGCATGTTTATAAATGCTGATAAGTTTCGTTTCCTTGACTCTCTTATCCCGCATATCATGGCGTTAATTCCACCAATGGCCCCTCAGGCCACCCCAGTCCCCCAGACCCCTCAGGTCTTAGGCCCTCCCGCGTCCCCTTCCTCCAGTGACATGGAGTGCGAAGTAGACGCCCCTCCGCGACGCAAGCGCGCACCCGCGACCGAGTCATCCTCGGACGCCACCCCTACTGGCCCTGAGTCTCCCTCCTTTACGCTTGTTAAGAAGCGCTCTAAGAAGCGTTCAAAACAAGACCCGGCGCCCTCGGCGCCCGTCCCTACACCCCCTGCGGCGTCTTCAACGCCAGCTGCCCCGGTGTCTTCAACACCCGCTCCGGCCCCAACTTCTGTCAAGGCCAAGGTCCCACCACCCGGCTTCCTTCGGGAAAAGGGTAAATGGACTGAGGTCTCGACATTGTGCAATGAGCACAAGATCCTTTACACCCGAGCGGTAAACTCGGGTGAATCTATTAAAATCACTGTCTCGTCGATAGACGATTTCCGAGCTTTGACTAAGCTCCTCACCGATAAGCAATATGCTTATCACACTTATGCTCTGTCAGAAGAGCGTAAGATTAGAGCGGTACTCAGGGGAGTCCCGTTTGAATTATCGAACGAGGCTATCCTTGAGGATCTGCAGTCCCAAGGCTTCCCGGCACTCGCGGTGCATAAAATGCACAGCAAGTACGGGAGGCAACACCCTCTCGCTTTGGTGATTCTCGCCAACGTCCCCAAGTCCAGAGAGATCCTGAAAGGGGTTAGCTCTATTTGCGGCCTCTCTGGGATCTCGATCGAGGCGCCTCATCGCCGCGGTCATCCCGGCCAGTGCCATCGGTGCCAGTTGTACGGACACGCGGCGGCCAACTGCCGCGCACCGCCCAGGTGCGTCAAGTGCCTGGTCCCGCACTTCACTAAGGAGTGCAATCGCACTCCTGAAACTCCCTCTCCTCCCGATTGCGTGCTTTGTGGCCAGTCCGGCCACACCGCAAACTACAGGGGCTGCCCTCGTGCACCCCGTTGTATGCGTTCCAATCCCAAGAGGTCGGCACCCAAACAGGCCCCGCGCCTTTCTCAAGAAAATTTTCCGCCGCTGCGTAGCCGGGTTCCTCCGGCTGCAAAGCCTACACAGTCTAGGCCTGCCCCAGAAAACTGGAGGCAGCGCCCCGCATCGAATCCCATCCCGGCTCCTTGCCCATACAAACCCACTCCTCAATCCTCCGTAGCAGACGATATGCGTATCGTCTGCGACGCTATAAAAAATGTCGATGTTAGTGAAATCGCAGTCTTAGCCCGTAAACTTAGGGCGTCACGTACTCCGACAGAGCGTTTGCTAGCTCTGGCGGAGCATAGTTCCCTTCTCAATTCATTGTAGGTTCATTTAAATGAATTGATCCCTAAATCATGCTTCGGCCGACCTCTGCCCAGCCCCGGCTTCACCGGAGGCTGCCCAGAACGGCCACCAACTCATGTCCCTTTGAGCACCTTCAGTGCAACTTTCACTACAGGCGGAAGACCCGCTAGCGGGTCTCTGCCAGCGCGCCCAACTTCCCGACGGGTGTCGCTTCCGATGAAGGCTAACGGTAATAACTACAGCCAACAGGTGGTTTTTAGTGGGTAGGTGCCATTCTGGTGAGTCCCACATAACCCCCCCGCAGAGGAATTTACCTGCGGGCGGGTATGCATGACGCATCTTCCACCTCCCTCCCGCGAGGGTGCCTCGGCAGCAAAATACGGCATGGCCGTAAACTCGTATGTGTTTGGCGCGAACATATCGTTTTCTTGAAATTCAAAACGCAGGTATTTTTTGTATTTAACAAATAAAGGTACGAGTTGGTATAATCTTTCTTATCTATGTTAGCTAAGAAACCATTATGGGGAATTAATTTAGAAGCTGTTTTACACTCTTTTACTTTTTCTACAAAATTGTAAAATTTTATTAAGATTTATTTTTTTTAGTAGGTACGAACCGTTTTTCAGCTTTAAGTTTCGGCGCTAAATGATTTATTTATTATATTTGTTTGATATAAACTGGTCCCTTGAGGTATAACAAAGTTTTATAGTCTCTAAGTCTAACAATTTATTAATTCCTATTATCATATTTAATCGGAAATCGGAATAAGAAACACCAGTAATTTATGCGGATAACGTGATGTATCTATTATAGATAACACGTGTTTTCAGCATCTTTTCGACAAAGCGAAACTATAGTTTATAATAATAAACACCAGGTAGAAAACTACCAGGAATTTTCGCAGGTAGCGTGATATAGATTACACGTATTTTCTGCATCTTTTCGACAAAGCGAATCTATAGTTTATAATAATAAACATCAGGTAGAAGACTACCAGGAATTTTTGCAGATAGCGTGATTATCTATTATAGATAACAGGTATCTTCTGCAAATTTTCGACAAAGCGAAAATTATAGTTTATATTAATAATCATCAGGTAGAAGACTACCAGGAATTTATGCGGATAACGTGATATACCTATTATAGATAAAACGTGTTTTCTGCATCTTTTCGATAAAGCTAAATTTTAGTTTATAATAAAAAACATCAGGTAGAAGAATAACAGGAATTTATGCAGATAACGTGATATATCTATTATAGATAACACGTTTTTCTGCATCTTTCCGATAAAATGAAATTATAGTTTATAGATACCCGCGATCACTTATGAAAAAAAATGGCTTACCTCATCGGAAGAATTAACGAGTCGCCATCGTATATTCTATATTGTTAGTTCTAATTTTCTTACTTTTAGAACACTTTCAGTACAACTTTTACACCATATTTAATATTAAACTGTTAAGTTACTCGTTGGTATATACGTGTGCTTGTTACCACGCACGAAACAAGAATGAAGACTTTCCGGGACCGGGGTTGATCAAGTAAACAGACGGAAGTTTTTTGAATAAGTCAAATGACATACACTAAAACTGTGCGAAGTTACCTAGTACCTTAAAAGGACAACCTTGTTAATTAAATACTATCTGAAGAATGAAGCGACGAAATATTATTATTCTTTATTAAGGTCACTATCAATTCTTTAATATCAATAAAAAGTGGATCTTATTTTCAAAAATTTGTAACGCCAATAAGCAAGATTTTGAGTCTGAATATATTAAATACTTATGATGTTTAGGTTCGTTGGATATAATTTCAAATGTTTTATATAAAGCTACAGCTTCACAACTAAAATTTGTTTGAAAATCAAAAAGTCTGTAACGATATATGTTAGTATCAAATACAACAGCACAACCTGATCTTCCATTTGATAGAGACCCATCAGTACATAATCGTTTACAATTTTTAAATTTGTTATTAACTTCATTAAATAAGCTTTTATATTCGACTTTAGATGTTTTATCCGTTGAATCTTGATGGCCCAATCTAAATTGATAGGAAGTTCATAATGTTCCTATGGACCATGTGATGCTAGTTTCTTTGTAACAAGTGGTGGAAAAGTAAGATTTAATTCATTTAAATATTTTTCTGATCTATTACGAAAGGGTTGTGGTAGATGTGGTTTAAGCTGGTATTCAATATTAGTTGCCGAACACATTTTGTAACATTTATAGATTGGATTAGAAGGTTGTGATAAAATATTTACAGTATATGTAAGTACAAGTTGTTTCCTTCTGTAACCAAGTGGGAGGTCTCTAGATTCTGCTAAAATACTTAAGGAAGGGCTAGTCTTAAAAGCACCAATGCATAATCTCAGGGCAGTATTTTGGACGCTTTCTAAGGAACGCAAGGACCTTGGTTTAGCAGAATCATATATTATTGAGCCATAATCAAGTTTTTGCCTTATGAGAGCGCGATAGGTGGCCATCAACCAGTTTTGGTCAGCTCCCCAAGTTAATGAACATAATACTTTAATTACATTTAATCTTCTGATGCAATCTGCTTTTAATTTATTAATATGTGCTACCCAACTAATTTTAGAGTCAAATATTAATCCTAGCAATCTAATGTTATTAACTTTTTTAATACTATGTTCATTCAATGTTAGTTATTTATGCATTATCTTTTTATTTTTATTTGTAAATATTATGCTCAGATTTACCTTTGGAGAACCTATATCCAGACATTTTTGACCAATTTTGTAGTTTATCAAGAGTGTTTTGAATAAGTGTTAATGTAGGTTTTAGAGTCCTACCGCTGCAAGTAATTGTTCAATCTTCCACAAACAAAAATCCTTTTACTGGTTTATCTATATATGACAAAACATCATTTATTGTTACCAAAAACAGAATAACACTCTGTACATATCCTTGTGGTAACCCATTTTCAACTGAAATCAAATCTGACGACGTATTATTGATTCTGACCCTTACTGATCTATTAGAAAGAAAGTTTTCAATAAATGAAAGTGCATTCCCCATTACATTGAAATCTTGTAACAGTTTGAGAACCCTATGTTTCCATACCATTTCATATGCCTTCTCGATATCTAAGGCTACAGCTACCAAGTATTGATCATTTGCAAATGCATTTAGTATTTCACTTTCAATATTGATTAAGTGGTCCATGGTAGAACGAAACTGTCTCAAACCATATTGGTGTGGTGAAAGATAATTATTTACTTCTAAAAACCATCTAATTTTTCTAACAATTTGCATAAGTTACAGGCTAAAGATATAGGTTCATAGCTCGAAGCCAAGTTTGTCACTTTGTCTTGTTTTAAAATTGGTATTACAAGAGCCTCTCTCCAACCGTCTGGAAATACATGTTCTTACCAAATGAAGTTATAGATTAAGCATTAGATATTAGTTATAAGTTACAGATTAAGCAAATATTGTAAAGCAGAAGAAGGAAGATTTTTTATCATTATATTGGGAATATTATCTGGTCCTGGGCTAGAGTTTTTACTTTGTAATATTACTGATTTTAATTCATGCAAGGTTATTTGTTTATTAATTGGATTAGAATTATTTCTACAATTGAAGTAACTTTTAGACTTCTCATTAATTTTAAAAGTGTTAAAATTTTTCTCATAATTACCAGTACTTGATTTTTGAGCAAAACCATGAGCTAGAAGGTTGGAGGTTGTCGTTGGGTCTGCAGTTAAGGATCCATCAGTATTTTTAAGTATTACAGTATTGAAACCTACGTGGGAATTATTTAGTTTATCAACCTTTTTCCAAACATCTAGTAGAGGGGTATTTGTATTAATCGAAGAAACCGACTGCTGCCAATATTTTTTTGCTTTCTTTAAAAATTCTTCAACAAAATGATCTTCTCTTTTTATATTCTACTTTATATTTCGATCCCGGGTCGTTTATTGCGTATTTTCTATAAAGTTTATAAGCTTTTTTTGATCCTAGATGTTATATTTTACATTCGTCATTCCACCAAGGTAAATGATCTTTTCTTAAGATGCCTGTTGTTTTGGGCATGGATTTATTGGTGGCTACTATAATTAAATCATTGAATTTTTGTACTATCTCATTTACATTACTATTATTACAAGTATTTATTGATTTTAGATTATTAGTATTACTTTCATTTTCATTTTGGAACATTAACCCATCAGTTTTATGAAATTTCCATTTTTGAGGAACCTTAATAATTTTTGGACAGACTTTTGTTCATAGCTACTATTTAAAATTGGAAAGTGATCGCTATCATACAGGTCTTCCAAGGCGTTCCAATCAAAATACGATGCATATTTTGTGAAGCCAAGGTAAGATCAATGCAACTAGTGCGTCCTGTACTACTACTGAAGTGAGTCGGTTGGCCGTTATTTAATAAAACTGTGTTTTCATGATCATCAATCCATTTTGCTATAATTTTCCCCCTATTGTCACATTTTTCAGAGCCCCAATAGATATGATGGCCATTAAAATCGCCAAATATTTTATAAGGTTTTGGAAGTTGGTTTACTAAATAATTAAGTTCATTTTCGTTAAATGGTATGTTTGGAAAATAAACACTGCATAGGAAATTTAAGTTTAATAGCTACAGCTTCTACATAAGTATTCAAGAGGATCTCTTCAGGAGCTGTATGAGGTTTTATAATAGTAGCTACACCACCACGTTTCCTGAAATTCGGTTTTTATAAAAATGTTTGTAACCCTTGATCGAAGAGCAGTAATTAGATGAAAAATTTGTCTCTTGTAAGCAAATGCGAGTTCTATCTAACTGATCCATAAGTAGCCTAATATTTTCAATTCTCTTAAAATAACCGTTAACATTCCATTGCAAAATGTTCATAATATTATTATTAAGTAAATAAAAATCAGATAGAAAACAATATTTTAATGTTAATTTAGTTAACAATCTACGATGGTTATGACTTAAATATCAATTTTTTAAACTTTTATTCATTTTGTTATAAAGCATATTTGACATTTTTATTATATATATTCTATATTATCTGTATATGAATGTAAAAGCTCCTTTATATTTTGCTTACCTCGTGTATTGTCTAATAAACTTATGAATTGAACTATATCTATAGGAAATATTGTTTTATCTGTTTCATGTATGTTATTTTTCATGTTTTTCCATACGTCTGCATCGGTTCTTGAGTCTAACTTTATTAACTTCTTTTTTGATTTTGATTTCACTTGTGCCTCTTCAATTGAAAAATTACTGTCTTCTGTATCATTAGTTTCACTGGCCATCACGTCAAGTTGATTTTTTAAAACAAAGCGCGGTAGCAAAGGTGTGAGAAATTCGATTTTAGAGGATTCGCTAGTGGATGAATGGATACGTTTTTTTCCTTTGTTATTTATGGTGGATTTCGGAGTTGATGTCTTGAGTCTTTTGGATTTGGCCTAACGTGTTACAAGAGAAACGCTTGTCCGAGTTTGTGGAAAGATAAATCTAGTAATTTGTGCCTTCATAACTAACTTGGAAGGATTCTGGGATACATTTTTCATCTTCTGGGCTAATATACAGTTGTCTCCTGAAGCTTAATATGTGCGAAAATCCAGGATCAGTTACACCTATTTAGTAATAATTTTGATTCCTAATTCTTTAAATTTATCTTCAATAATATAGTATTACTGGGCACACATTCGACAATATTAACGTTTATTGCTCGTAATAAGTGGTTTTATTTCTAGTAGAAAATCCTTTATTTTAAAATTTTTCTTAGTATCTATGAGTGAGTCAGCGGTTTTCTTTGAATCTAGGTAAATACACACTCTTGCATTCGATATTCGAGATATAAATCGTATTCCTGTTGCAGGTATTACGGACGACAATGACAAGAGATATTCTCCTAAGCCAGCTATACTCTAAGTGTGTTCCGCGGAACCCTAGGGTTCCGTGATACCTCTGTCGGGGTTCCGAAAGAATTTAGAAAAAAAAATCAAAACACCTCTCTCTGGTCGCTCCGCGGCTGCGCGGACTCGGCGGCCGCGTGGACACAAAACGCTATGAACGTTATTTAATTATTTATTTGTATTTATAGAAAAAGGGTTCCGTCATTTAAAAAGTTTGAGAGAATAATTGCTTGATCTTTTTTTGGGAAGCATGTTGTTGACGTGACATTAGCGTAACTTGAAATACCGGGTATCATTTGAGTTGGTTGAGACGTTGAATTGGGTTGAGACTGTAGGTTGGAGTACATTATCACTCTAAAGAACCCCTGTATCTAGGAGATTCTTTAGATAAATGTACATCTATTATTTGTTCGGTGTATGAAATTAATTACGCGAAAACAAGCCGAGCGCTATGAGACACGCGCGTCCGTTGTGGCCACCTGCATAAAACTGGAGGTTATATATGTTTTTATACGCTCATAGATTTTTCAAAGATAAAAAGCCAATAGTTTGGCTGGGTTCGTTCGACTAAACGACCCTAGGATTAAGAGTCCAGCCACTGCGCCACCACAGCTCTGAATCATCATCATCATCATCATCATCAACCCACTTTCAACACACTGCAGGGTGCGAGCCTTCTCGTGGTTCTGAATAATATGTGCAATAAATGAATGTGGGGATGCGCGTATTTAGTAAGAATGGCGTATTTAGTAAGAAATAAATGCGGATGGAAGGATAGGCACTTAAGAAAAGCAGCACTAACCTGGTGTCACTCGTAATACACGTATCTGGATGTCAGCGTGGCATCCAGCGGGCGGCGGCAACTCCTTCAGGAAGTCTTACGTAGTTACTAAACTATGTGCACTTTGTCTATCGAACACTGTTAGGTACACTTTACAACATATAGTTAAATCACATAAAGTTCAATTTGATAGAAAAGGTTATTTAAACGGAAAGCGGTGCGTAGCGTGCGGTTTCTTATTCGAACATCGAAGTACATGACAGTTCACGTCGTCTTCGCAGCGTATGCGCAGCTCGGCATCGCTGCATTTGTGATTATCACGCCATCCATTCCTTTCGCACCTATTAGTAGTGCTGCTTGTAGGTAAGGGAAAGGGACACAGAGTAGGAATGGAAGGACTATAAGGATTGCAGCGCCATTCCCATACAAATTTAAATAAACGCGTGAACATCCTCCCCCGCCTTGAGAAACCTTAAGTTTCTTAACGAAGTAGAGGATTAATTGATGCTAAGCGGATGCAGAAACTTAACAATTTTAATTTGAATTACTATATATTAACCGGTACAAACAAAATTAAGATGCGGTAAATTTGAAAAAATTACTAGCTAAGACATATTTTATTTATAATTTTATTATTGAGACGGTAAAGGGCTTAATTTAACAATAGGTCGCTTTAGCGAACCATTTTGAGTTTTAACTAATGCAACACGAGATATACCATCCGAGCCAGGGTAAGTTTTCTCAATTTTGCCTACAGGCCAACGCAAAGGCGGTAGATTGTCATCATGAATAATAACCACAGTCCCGGGTTTGATACATTCCGAATTTGCAAACCATTTTTGCCTAATTTGCAGATTGTTCAGGTACTCTAAGTGCCATCTTTTCCAATAGGAATGAACCATTTGATCGAGCAGCTGTTTACGCGCAGCTAACGGTGTAGTGGAAGACGGCGTTAGAGGTAAGTATTGTAAAGGTGAAGCCATAATAAAATGAGCGGGTGTCAATGGTTCTGGATGTGGTTCTTCTTGCAAGATACAAAGCGGTCGCGAATTTAAAATGGTCTCTAGAGTCAGAACGGTTAAAAGCTCCTCGTAAGTAAGAAGCTGCGCACCTATTACGCGGTAGAGATGCGTTTTAAGAGACTTAATGTTAGACTCCCAAATACCTCCAAAATGGGGAGCGCGGGGTGGAATCATTTTCCATTCAATGCGACGGTTAGAAAGTTCGCTAAATAGCGTATTATTAAATTCAAAATAAAAGAAATTATAAATTTCATCTAATTGCGCCTTGGCGCCAACGAAATTAGTCCCGTTGTCGGAATATAAGCACGAAACGGGACCCCGTCTCGATATAAATCGCTTAAAGGCATTAAGAAAAGATTCGGTTGATAGATCCGAGGCTAACTCTATGTGCACGGCTTTAGTCACAAGGCAGGTGAATAAACAAATGTAAGCTTTCTGACTTCGTTGTCCACGACGTCTACAAAGCGTAATTCCTAGAGGGCCAGCGTAATCGACGCCCGTGTGGACGAAGGCCTTAGTTTCTTGAACTCGAAAAGCGGGAAGATCTGCCATTTTCGGACTTGGCTGTGATGGGGAATTTTTAAAACAAAAATTACAACTGTGTACACGTTGCCTAATAACCGATCTAGCGGATATTATCCAATATCTTTGTCGTATTAATGAACTCAGGAGAGTAGCTTCTGTATGACAATAAATTCGATGAAAATGATCAATTAATATGTTAGTAACATGATCGCGTTTGGGTAGCAATGCGGGATGTTTTGACTCAAATGGTAAGTTAGCGTTTGATAATCTTCCTCCTATTCTTAAAATACCAATAAATAAATAAATAGAAGAAGAATAAATAAAAGTCAATAAATAAATCTAATTTGCGTAATGGACCAGAAGGTAAGAAGCCCCTTTTAATTGTTTTTAATAACGTGCGGGAAATGCGCAGCCTGAATGGCAAGAAGTAAGTATTTTTCAGCGGTATTTAAATGAGCGGCAGTTATATGTTTAAAGCGTGGACAAAGCCGTGTGAATCTCAAAATATAAACAATAATTCGTAGTAATTTATTCCAGGAAGATATTTTATGAGCGAGATTACAGAGCAGCGAATCTATTGGTAGAGCGGCGGTTGTATTAAAAGTCTTGCTGTTGTATTCAGGTAAGTTATCAGAACTTTCAGGTTCAAAGAATTTGATGGGCCAGGCGGAAATAGGATTACTGAGCCAAGCTGGGCCATTCCACCATAACTTGTGCGTAAGCAGTTGCTCTGGTAATAATCCTCTGGAAATGCAATCGCCTGGATTCTGTACGCCCGCTACATGGTAGAAATTTTTAGGCTCCAGATGTTCATGGCATTTGGCTATACGATTACTAACGAATATATTCCATCGATGAGGAGATGAACGAATCCATGAAAGTGCAATTGTAGAGTCTGAAAATGCATAGACGTTTTGTATTGAGGTACAAGCGGAATAAGTATCGTTAACTAATTTAGTTAACTTAGCCATCAGTACTGCAGCGCACAGTTCTAAACGCGCGAGAGAAACAACCTTCACCGGCGCCACTTTAGATTTAGCGCAGACTAGGCGGACATGAATGTTGCCGGTAGGGTCTGTTACATGTAAGTATACAACGCAGCCGTAGGCTTTCAGACTAGCGTCAGAAAATGCAACTATGTTTATAGTACAGCCTTGAGTAACAGATAAGTGCCATGGTATTTTTAAATTAGCTAAAAGTGGTAACTGCTCTCTGAATTTAGTAAATAAGTCCGTAATATTAGTCGGGGGTATATCATCCCATCCGATTTTTAATAACCAAAGTTCCTTTATGAGAAGTTAAGCGAAAAGTACAACTGGTGCGGCAAATCCAAGTACGTCCCATAATCGGGCGATTAGAGATAGTATTGTGCGCTTTGTACAGGCGCGGTGATCATTATAAATTTTAAAAACAAATGTGTCATTATTAGGTTGCCATTCAAGACCTAATATCTTAAGAGAGCTAGTTTTGTCAAACTCGACTTGCTCGGCAAGTCGAAGCGGTTCAGGGATACTTTCGAGTACCATTTCAGAGTTACTTGACCATTTGACCAGGTCGAAGCCTCCTGATTTAAACATATTAATTAATTGAGCGGAAATTTTAGCGGCGTCATCTTCATTTATTATGGATGTAGCTAAATCGTCCATATATAGTTCCTTCTTACCTATAGCAGCCGCAAGCGGGAAATTATTGCGTTCATCGTCGCACAACTGATGTACGGTACGCATTGCAATGTAAGGACTAGACTTAAGGCCAAACGTAACTCTACTGAATTGAAATGTACGTATCGGTTCCGACGGACCAAACCGGTAAAGTATTTTTTGATATTTATGATGATCTTCAATTACGGAAATTTGTAGGTACATTTGTTTAATGTCTGCAGTAACAGCTACCGGAAAGAGTCGAAAGTTAAGTAACAATAAAAACAAATCAGCTTGTAGATTTGGACCAGCATGGAGAATATCATTGAGGGAAATGTCGTTGTGGCATTTCGCACTAGCGTCTAAAACAACCCTTAGCTTGGTAGTTCGTTTATCCTGTCTAATTACCGGGTGATGAGGAATGATGTAACCTTCATCGGGATTATCGAATGCGGGCGCTAATTCGTACAAGTAGTTACTATTTATGTAGTCCTTGATTACGGCGTTGTAACTAGCTCGCAAATCTGGATCCTGTAGCTTACGCTCTAACGCCAGTAGACGGCGGTAAGCTATGGCGTGGGAGTTCCCGAGGGAACTAGGTTCCTTACAGAATGGCAAAGCGACACAGTAACGGCCCGAGTCGGCGCGTGATACAGTTGACACATACATTTGTTCGCATTCTTGCTCGGCAGAGCTCAAGTATTTTCTTAGTGGAATTTCCTCTAACTCCCAGAACTTGGAGAGGGAATCGTTAATATTATAACAAGTTAAGAACGAAGCGGTAGGTATGCATTGCGGGGTAGTCCGGTCAGAGCATACATCCGCGGTATCCGCGGTACCGGAAGGTACACTGCCCATCAATACATAACCAAACACAGTTTCTATAGCGGGCGGTGCAGGTGGTGCTATTATTTTTCCACTTAAAATAATGAACGGGAATAATTTTGCTCCTAGTACTAACTCTATCTCACCTGGCACGTGCCACAGTGGATCAGCAAGCGGGATATCTATTAAATGACTTATAACGGAAGTGTCCATATACTCAACCGGAAGTCGATCAGTAATGCAATCAACAACCAAAGCGGTTATATTAAAAGAATATTTATTAATTTTTGAGTTAACTATTAAATGTACGTAACCTTTAATAGGACGAGAGGTTAAGCCAACTCCTTTTAAAAATGAATTTTAAAGCGGAATAATATCTAAACCAAGTTTTTACAACAGTCTATTGTTATCAAATGGTTCTGCGAAGCGTTATCAATAAGACATCTAACAGAACGCGTTATAGTATTATTACAATTGCGTGCGTAAACAGAAGCAGTAGACAAAAGAATTTCTTGACATAGGTCATTACAATATAACTTGGTACAGGGCGGTACATTTACAGCGACAGGAACGCGAGCGCAAAGCGATACGGCCGTGGATACCGTAGTAGGAGGCGGCGTGTCCAACTGCGCAGTGGCAAGCGCGCGGTCTGCGGCCGTACTCACCGGAGCACCCTGGATTCGAGTCCCAATTGTGTCTAAATGTAACAAGGAATGATGTTTTTTTATTACAAACTTTACACCTGTATTTTGAGTTACAATAAAAAACTGAGTGAGTTAAACTTAAACAATTAACACACCCTTGCTTAGATTTTATAATTTCCAACCTATTTTTTGTCCGAAGGGATGTAAACGCAGAACAGGAGTAAAGTTGATAATGTTCGGAAGTATTACACATAGAACAAGTCAACCGACTATTATTGTTATTACGAGTAACAAATGAATGGACTGTATTGTGCGGGCGGTAATTTTTAGTATTAACAGAGATATTCTTATTATTAGAAGAAGAAGCAGTGCGGTTTGATGAACCTAAATTACTATTAGTACGATCCAGTATCTTTACCTGACTTTTAATAAATTCGACAAAATCTTTATACAAAGGAATATCTTTATCTCTAACTGTCATCTCGAAAGATTGCATAGTACTCGAGTCAAACTTTCGTAACGCTAAATTTAGTAGAATAAAGTCATGCACATTGTCGATTAGTAATTGAGTTAAAGCGGCGGCAGCGGCGTCGCAAGTTTCTATAAAGGTGTTTAAAGAAGCGGCATTATTTGAAGTGGTTTTTATATTGAGTAACGTCGACACATAATAAGAACCTAGGGCTCTTTTATCTTGATACTTCTTCACAAAGTTTTCCCAAATAGAGGAATAGTTTTCACCGCACGGAATTACGCCAGATGTGATTTTAAGAGCATCTCCAGTCAGTCTCCCCATTAAGTATTGAATCCGTTGAGAATCGGTTAAGCCGGGATTACAATGTATGTTGGCTTTAAACGATTCATAAAATACGGGCCAATTTTCAATCTTACCATCGAAACTCGGTATATTAATTGGAGGCAATTTTATGGCGGATTTAGATGCGGATTCCGTGTGGGATGACGCAATAGGCTGATTAGCGCTTTCTTCCAACCTAGAACGACATCTCTTTATTTTTGTAAAAATATCATCAAACGCAAGTAAAGCTTGATAATTTGGCTCAAACTCAGTATTTAACTTCATTTCGTACTCATTAATATTATCTAAATTGTGAATATATTCCTGGCGCAAAGTATCTATTATTTCACTATCTGCCATAAAACTCTCGATCTTTCGAGTTTCAATAGTTGCTGTCGAAATAAACTTTCAAGTGTCATACAACCTAGTAAAACGTTCAAAAATAACTTTGTTTTTGGCTTGCAATAGTTTAATTTTAGACTCCATTGTTTAAGATGCCAATCAGTTAACAAACAATTAAGGAAAGGCTTTTAAAAAATATACCACGAATATGAAGGTATATAGAATATATTACTATTCTATCATTTATGTTTAGGGCACAACAGGTAGTTTGCAAATCGTTTTCTAGAAGTTTTGATGTACGAAATTGGCGGTAGATGTAAAACGATGCGAGAAAACTTATCTTGGTTTAATCAAATGGCATAAAAATAGCGGATTGTATGCAATTTGTATGCTTAAGTAGCGTTTTTAAGAATACTTAAGGAATAAAAGAACTATAACTCTGGAGTAATTTGGTATCTGAATAAAATTAATTGACCTATGCGATATGGTCGCGTGCGGAATATTTGTTGAAATAAGCGGTTTAAATAATGCAATGAGCAATTGATTGACTATTTGAGGACTAATTAAGAGTTAATAAATAGCGGTGTAGTAAGAAAATAGTAAAATAACTATCTCAAAGCGGTAATCTATACAGTAACGTATACTGTAGGTACAAATGTGGCTCGAAGTCTAACCAAAAATAATGGGGATGCGCGTATTTAGCAAGAATGGCGTGCGGGGTCGCTGGAGTTTGGATAAATGCGGATGGAAGGATAGGCACTTAAGAAAAGCAGCACTAACCTGGTGTCACTCGTAATACACGTATCTGGATGTCAGCGTGGCATCCAGCGGGCGGCGGCAACTCCTTCAGGAAGTCTTACGTAGTTACTAAACTATGTGCACTTTGTCTATCGAACACTGTTAGGTACACTTTACAACATATAGTTAAATCACATAAAGTTCAATTTGATAGAAAAGGTTATTTAAACGGAAAGCGGTGCGTAGCGTGCGGTTTCTTATTCGAACATCGAAGTATATGACAGTTCACGTCGTCTTCGCAGCGTATGCGCAGCTCGGCATCGCTGCATTTGTGATTATCACGCCATCCATCCCTTTCGCACCGATTAGTAGTGCTGCTTGTAGGAAAGGGAAAGGGACACAGAGTAGGAATGGAACGACTATAAGGATTGCAGTGCCATTCCCATACAAATTTAAATAAACGCGTGAACAGAATGAATAAATAATAATAAGGTTACGTGCCTTTTTGCTACTCTAGCCTTCGTGGTATTATTATTTTGTCCACCGATTTTTCGATTTTTTCTTTTTAAATTATATTGTTTCCTACCTTTATTACTCATTTTAAAAGTTGGTGGTAAATGCACTCGTGAAAATGTTGGTCTTGGTATAACTTTATCTTTTTATTTTGTATATAACTTTAATCCGATACGTCTTACTCCGATGATGGAGCAAGTCAGAATGTCTTGATTCTTTTATTTCTTTAATGTCAAACATATATTCGACTATATTTACTTCTTAGTTTATATCGACGCCTTTACTGAAACATCGTAGCATTAGGTTTAAAGAACTTTATTCTCATAAGAATTTACAATTTCACTTATAATGAGATATGAAAACAATTATAATATTACACTGTTAATTTAACTTTTGGTGCTCTGCAAGATGTGTAGTTTAAGTTTATTTCTAAAAGTATTTATATTTTCAATAAATTTGATACTTTGTTTGATATTTATTTGATATTTGATTCTTTGGCAGTTTGTTGTACAACTGTGCTCCCTCAAATAATATTGTTTTTTTCCCATAGTTTGTTCTTGGTATTATCACTTCAAAGTTGTGTTTATTTCTCAGTCGTTGCGTACTTAATTTTTTTCAATTTTTATATTAGACTGTATTAATTTTAAGGAGATTTTCTTTATTAACATGCATACAGAAAATTGGTACAGTTGCGTTAGGTTAAATAAGTTAGTTTTACTATATAATTGCTTTGTTGACATTAAGAATGGATAATTAAACAATACTTTGATAATTTTGTTTTGTATTCTTTTAAGCATTCTGACGTGCTTCCTAAGGCTTAGCCGTGACGGTACAAGACATTACATACAAAGACATTTGTAGATTTGTGTATTACATACTAGTAAAATACTACTTGGAAAAATGCAGTACTTCAATAGTAAATAATTATTTATAATAAAAATAAATATTTATACCAAAAGTATCAAAATTGATGACAAGCGTTCGATATTTACGACGGAGTAGGATAACCCTGGGCGAAAGCGTGGGAAAAAGCGATACGTCCACACACTGAAAGGCCTCGGCCGGTACTAAATACAAGAATTTTTTTTTTGTTCCCCCTTTGGGCAGGAGGCAAAAAATGCATTTCCGCATGCCTCTCGCGCGCGTTACTAGGCACCCGGGACTAGCTCCTAATGAGCACTACCCGCTAAAAAAACCCCTGTCGGCTTGTGCAATTTTTTGCCACTTAGCCTTCATCTGAGCGACGGCCAATTGGAGAAAGAGGCCGCGCTAGCGGGGCCCAGAAGGGGTCACCCGCTGGGATTTACATAGCACTGAAGGTGCTCAAAGCACTGAAGGTGAATACATAGCACTGAAGGTGCTCAAAGCACTGAAGGTGAATACATAGCACTGAAGGTGCTCAAAATGAAAAGTAAATAATTAAAAAAATATTAAAAATTGCAAAATAAAATTGAATTAATTAGCATTTACGTTAGAATTAGGATTTACGTTAGAATTAGAATTTACGTTAGGATTAGAATTTGCGGCCAGAAGGGCTTCAAGATCGGCTGACAATCTGGTGGAAGAGTACGCTTGCGCATTCCTAGGCCTAGCGACCTTGAACTTCGAATCTAAGACAGGAGTAGTATATGAGACTGAATCACGAACTAGAGGATTGGGATGGGTTTCGGAGCGTTTGAAGAACGCTTCAGAGAGTGTTTTGATGTATTGTTGTACTGTAGGCATTTCAAGATCTCTGTGCAAGTCTGCGTTACGCACGTACCACGGTGCGTTTGTGGCCCTGCGGCAAAAGAGGTTTTGAACTACCTGCAGTTTGTGCAGGAGGGAGGGTTTGGCGTGGGCAAAGATTGGCGAGGCATATGTCATGACGGGTCTAACGCAGACCTTGTAAAGTGTACGTTTATTTCTGAAAGACATTTTACTTTTTCTACCTAACATGCTATTTAGGCGGCCTAAGTAGTGACGAGCGAGTTTCGAAACTCTTTCGACGTGTGGCTTGAAAGAAAGCGTCGGATCTAATGTGACGCCTAAGTATTTATTTATTTATTTGTTCTCATAGTTTATAGAGGGTTGCCTGGTAGAAATCGCTTTAAGCGATAAGGCCGCCCAAATTGTCAGTTTCTTAAATTAATTTATTTTTATTGTACTTTGTTTTTGTTTTGTTAATGGCAATAAAGAGTTTTTATTATTATTATTATTATTTAGTACTGCGCTTCCAGGGGATGGGAATGCCTAACATCCGAACGTGGGGATCGCCAGCGGGACGACGGCATTTGTGGTCGAAGCGCATCGCAGAACTCTTTTCAGGGTTCACATCGATGCGCCATTTTTGAAACCATACACCAAGGGCGTTTACGGCCTTTTGGAGTCTGGTTACAAGGTGCGGAACACTGTGGCCTTTGGTATAGAGTGCGGTATCGTCGGCAAAGAGGGCAAGTTCGACGCCTTACGGCGGGATGGGAATGTCGTTGGTGTACACGGTGTACAACAGAGGGGCGAGGACTGATCCTTGAGGGACTCCAGCCTTTATGGGACGAGGCGCGGAAAGCGTGCCTTCATGTTTAAATCGAAACGTACGGTCTTTGAGAAACGACGCTATTAACCGATCGATATTAATCGACCGAATAACCGATATTAGGCGATCCGGTAAGCCTATTCTGTAGAGTTTATAAACGAGACTGCTGTGCCAGGCTTTGTCGAAAGCCTTGGCTACGTCAAAGAAAACCGCGACTGTTTTATAACGACGCGGATAGAAACCGTCAAGTATATACTCGACGATTCGATGGACTTGCTGAGGGCAGGAGTGCTTAGCGCGAAAGCCGAACTGATGGGGAATAATGAGAGGATTGCCATCCGTTGGAAACAGACGGTTCCGCATTCGAGAGAGTATGACTCTCTCGAGAAGTTTAGACATGGCCTTGAGGAGGCTGATGGGTCTGTGATTAGCCGGGATATTCAGAGGTTTACCCGGTTTGGGAATGCCTATGACTGTTGCTTCTTTCTTCTTCTATGGTCGAAACAGGCATTGAAAATGATAGCTAACAAGGTAAGCACCTGTTGAGGCAGGTGCTTAAGTGCGTGGTTGGAAATTCCATCCGCCCCCGGAGCTTTTTTTGACTTTTGATTTCTAATGAGAAGCGAGATTTCGTCATTAGAGACTGTGACGGGCTCGGCTGTGATGGGGAGAGAGTCTCTGCGAAGGACTTCGTCCTCCGCCGCCTGGATGTGTGAGGGATCAGCAGGTTGCGTGCTGGGCGAGCATTGTGCGGCAATGCTGTCGGCGAAGCATTCGGCTTTCTCTTCGACTTCGAAGGCAGTAGTGCCATCGGGACGAGTGAGAGGAGGAACGTGAGAGGCGGTGTCTACGCGTCGGGCCATACTATAGTACGCTTGGAGGGACGGAGAGATATTCGCCATGAGATCGTTCATCTGAGCGTCTCGGAGTTCTGCGAGGCAAGACCTAACTTTACGTTGTAGCTGATGCGCAGCTAATCTATAGGCGGGCGTGGGATATTTCTTGGCTCTCCGGAGAGCCGCGTTCTTCGCTTTAATAAGATTGCTAACGGCTAAGGGAAGCGTGGGTTTACCTTGCTTAGCAACCTTTTCGTTGTCACTGACGGCTGAGTTGATAGCATCAGTGAGAGAATTGACTAATAGATCTATTTTATCCGGACTATCTATTTGATCGGGCGAGATCGCGAGCGGAGAGTTTGGGGCCTCTAAGGCTGAAACTAACGTATTTTTAAAGCCTTTCCAAACGGTAAAGGTCTTAGGAGAGGTGACGTTATTGTTAAGCGCACCTAGCACGAGGGAGACGGGGCGGTGGTCAGAGCCTAGGTCATCGAGCGGTTCGATAGACCTGAGGTCGAGATTGATTCGCTTGACGATTGCATAATCGAGGATGTCAGGAGAGTGGTTTGGGTTGTCGGGATAGTGAGTGGGAGTGCTGGGAGAGATGACATCTAAGTCGAGTGAGTTTGTGATGTTGAGGAGAGCGATACCGTTGGGTTTGGTTGATAGGCACGTCCAGTCAGTGTGTTTGGAGTTAAAGTCTCCGAACATAATGACTGAATGGCCGAGGGCGAGAATGGCCTCAAAGTCACTGCGGATTGGTCTGGTGCCACTAGTTATGGTATGCGGATTGGTCTGGTGCCACAGTGGCTTCCATGTTGAGGAGAGGAGGGGTAGGGAGAGGACAGCAATGGAAGCCTCTTTTGTAATATATAGCGGTGCCGCCAAAACCGTCGGAGTTGGGCCTGTCATTACGAATAAACGCGTACTTGGGAATAGCGAATCCCCTGGAGCGGTTTGGAGTTAGCCACGTCTCTTGAAGAAGCAATAAGTCTGGCTCGTTGTTCTGAAGGAACAGTTTGAGCTCAGGAAGCTTAGTATTAAGGCTACGAACGTTAAAGGAAACTAGGGAGTCGCTCCCGGGAGCGGTACGCTTACGTCGCGACGCGCGAGATGACGTGACCGACGCGCAGTCCATATCGGATGGAACGGGAGACGCGGGAGGGCTGGTAAAGACCTGAGGGCTCTGTGAGTTGGTGGCCTGAGGGGCCGGGGACGCGTTAAGCGCAGATAAGGCCTGCGCGAATACCTCGTCAGAGATTGGGACGCCCGACGCGGCTAGCGCCTGGGCGAACGCTTTCGAAGTTAATTACGCTTTGCGAATCCATGGGAGGGGTTGGTATGAATACTAAGGAATGTATATTTAAGTTTATAAAAGATGCCTAAAGTTGTCTAAAATAAACCGAGCGAACCCTAGTGGCTAACCTCCCTACCTGCGGTAGGGGGGCTGGGGAAAATAACTTAAAACTAACCGTTGGTCGTCGAAGGCCGCTACCTAGAAACCTAAAAAAAAAGGGTACGCAGGTAAAGAGTTGACCGCGTTAGGGTCAACCTTTACCGACAAAAAGGACAAATACACACGAAAATACACAGATAAGATAAAAATAAATATGAAAATAGGAGAAAAATAAATTAAAATAGAGAAGAGAAATAAAATAAAAAATAAAAAGAACTGGTTCAGTACAAATTCGTTGTCACCGTTAAGTATCCTTTGTACTGAAACCAGACTACTTACGCTGGGCACAACACTGCACTCAGCACAAGTACAACACAACTTAGCACAGCACTTTGAAGACTAAGGGGCTTAGTCGCAAAGAAAAATCACACTTCGATAGCACTCAGAGGGAGTAGAAAAACCTTGAAAACCGTAGCAACCAACCGTAACCAACACGCTAAATTGTGACGTCAGTAGACTGAGCGCCACGGAATATCGGGAAGGGACCGATCAACTGAGAACGGGGTCTTGCACGTCCGTACTGGGCGACGATCGGAGCGAGAATGTGAAATACAAGCAGCGCGTGTATTAGATTTTATATCAATTTTAGACATTTATAAAATGATTTTTAGAAGTATTTTTAAATGGACTTGAATACTATTTCTGTTTTATTTCATTAGATACATCTTTCTAAGTATAAGTTAGGAAGTAATTTTTAAGTAATAAGAAGTAAAAATTATTACTTTTGTAACAATACAAGTGTATCGAAAACTGCGACAAACTAGACTGAAATCCAACTTTTTCGCGCTTTGATGTTTTAGCCTTTAAAAAAATAATATTTTGTACTATTTTCTCTATATACTCTCTTGAAGACAATACAGAGATCATAGCAAACTTTTCTTTTTCTGTTTGTATCAGTTACTTTTATACTCATCGAACGGCAAAGTACGCATGTTACGTCGGATTACAAGAAAAGGCGTATGAAAAATGAATTCCTTCTAAAAAACTATCAGATGAAATGAAAATTTTCTCAATACATGTTTTAAACGATACAATTTTAATTAATCTGAACTCATATTTCGATGCATACGTGTAATATTTTGATCGGAAACGAATACTGAAAACTCCTTAAATTGCACGATTTTGTATAAACGCTCTTAATTTAATCTATTATTATCATCTATTTTTCCCCCTCTTATTGTTATTGTTTTTGTAAATTGCACATTTTGTTTTTATGTTTCTGTGTTCTAGTTGTTTAGTCAAACAAATGTCTAAATTTGAATTTAAAGTATGGCGATTAAAATCAGAAAAACGGAAGCACCAGTAAACATACATTTCAACCGTCACTTTGCGGACACTTGTCACACAACCTAAACGTGCTTGCAGCTTGCTCGACAAAAACCTGACCATGGCTGAACTGGAGCGGTCGTTCGGCGCCAACACGTGCCGCTGCACGGGCTACCGGCCACTGCTAGACGTCATCAAGTCGTTTGCCGTAGACGCGAGCCCCGCGCTGCGCCGCCAGGTGCGCGACATCGAGGACACCGGGTGCTGCCAACCAACTAAGCAGTCTTGCGAGGGATCCTGCGCTGATGCTACTAAAGTCCCCGAAGAAACCGACTGGGACCTCCTCGAAGATGAAGCTGACCCTAACACTATACACATTGATTTCGGAAACAACAAACATTTTTATAAAGTGTTTAATACAGAGGCCATATTTCAAATAATGAACGAACATAGAAACACGCCTTACATGCTCGCTGACGGGAACACTTCTAAAGGTAAATGATATAGATTTTTTTCATAAATGATTACATTAAATAATTACCTCAGATTCTTTTACAGTATATTCTTACAATGGTATATTTACTGACCCTTAATTATTATGCTTCCTTTATGTAATACCTTGTATATATTTCTTTTTAGGGGCATATAAATAACTATTATAATTTGAAAATATTGTGACATTGCTCAATCAGTTTTAATAGATTTTAATGTCTTTTTTGTTGTTTTACTTATGGCATAATTTTTACACGCTGACGTCAGCAGTATGTGAACGGACTATTATTTTAATTTATATTCCATCAAATTGTATCGCATATTGTGCGGTTTGCACACCTTATTTATGGCCGCTGAAGTTTTGATAATTAGTGGACTGTATGTTTAAGAAATGTGTTGTGTGTGAAGTGCTGAGATGAAGAGAGAGATGACTAACTAACTGAGTTCATACGAGCGGCGCGGCTCGTTATATAGTTTGTGGAAGATATGAACTACCCTCTATTCAGAAAGATCGAACACATATACTTGCAAATAAAGAATTATTATTATTATTACTATTGTATTTTATCAAAGACACGGGCGTCGTGAATTCGGCGATTTGGGAAGCTTTTCACATACAAACGACGAGCCTCATCGACACTCCTTCTGACAGCCCCATAATAGTTTTAGATGTAGGGAATGCACTCATATAAATGTAGTGGTTTTAAATAAAAAAATATATTTTTCACATTTTAAGAGCGGTTCAACAGCACAATCTCTATGTCAGCAAGTAAGTTTCTTTCAATATTTTCGCACATGACGTTACATGAACGTTTAAACATTTCCAGGTGTGTATCCAATAGACGACTATCCACCAGTAGTGATTGATATAAGCGAGGTGAAATCTTTGAAAACTCATTACTTTGACCAAAACCTCGTCCTGGGCAGCAACACGTCGATCGAAGACTGCATTCAAATATTCAAAAGCATCGCCGAGGAAAGAACTGAGTTCGGATATCTATCAGGATTCGTGAAACATCTTTTGCTCGTCGCTCACATACCAGTGCGAGAAGTAAGTACAATAACATAATTATTTTATTCTGTCAGTAACAGCATTCAAATGGTCGTTGTGGAAACTTCTCGGCTAACAAACATGACGATAATGTCATCTTGTTTGGAATTGAAAATATAAGAGTTATAATATGCTGACTTCAATTAAAACTTTAAATGAGCGGTTTTCTCGCATGTAAATAACGTGGAAACCTTTCTTTAACTTTTAACTTTTAAATCAAAGCATACTTAAGCTGCAACTGTTCAAGTCAGATACAAGGGAAAAAGACACATTCACTGGAATATGTTTAAACATTTTTTATAAGATGCCACTATATTTCTCGTTGTGATTAACACGAATAACGTTTCATTAAAGATAAATACTAATTAATTAAAAATTATTTTTTTCTTTGATATTCAAATATATATAAATACTTGGAAGGTCCTTTTAATAATAATAATAATAATAAAGCGTGCAATGCTTTTAACAGGATCCTTTTCTCTTCCATAACATTTGCATTACGCTGGAACATGTGTTGCATTAGATACTAATAAAGGATATCAAGTCAAACAATGAATGAAAAGTACTTATAACAAAATTGGTTTAAACTACAATGAATTCAATTCTGACGAAAATATTTTTTTTTTATATTTGTGTTTGTGTAGAACAGAGAAAAAATGGAGCAGTGAGAAAATGCTTAAGTATGTTTATTTCTAATGGTACATTTAAATCAATGTTCTACCTCTATGTTCTATCTCGTCGTAAGTTCTAGGTTTTAGCCAATTTGTTAGTGAAAATTCTTCGCTGTATAAATCCTGCTTGCGATATCTAAAAAGTTCAAAGTCCATAACTTTCAACAAAGACCTTTGTGATCTCTCAAGTGCTATGAATTTTGTTTTTGTTGAAACTCTCCAGATTGGTATACAGTTCACAGGAATCGATTGAGCGAGAGAAACATAGACTCTTTTTAAGAAGTTTTTGGAAGAAAGGTTTTTTAGATTTTGAAAGGTCCGAATTTCGCGCTTCGACATTTTATTCATGATATTCTGAGTTTGTATGCCAAGGTAGACGTTGCTCGAGTATAATCCCTAGGTATTTTACATTGGAAACCTTGGTGATGGGTTAACACGCTATGAAATCCTTATGAAAATTTTGAGTCGACTTGCGTGTTATTGTACTTCATAAAACAGATGTAGTTGGTTTTAGAAAAGTTAAAAGATAGTAAATTGGTGTTCAGCCAGACGAGTATCTTTGCTAGCGCACAGCATTCCACGATTTTTTAGAAAATACAAATCAGTGCAGGAAATAATTTGCCCACAGTTTAACAGCGTACTTCATAAACTGTTTATTTATACGAGCGGTAAAAGAGTAGCCTGCGGTAATCGCTTGTCTCCCTTATCCACCTTCTCAGATGCAGGAGAGGTAAGCTCGAGAACGGGATCTTCACTTGATAAACCTTGCCTGAATCTGAATTGTTTACGTCACTATGTACTAATGTGCTATGTCGGGTAAAGAAGTCAAATATTCGTGTCACAGATATTTAATTAAATTTGTCTAATATCTTATCGAGTTCGGTCCAAACATGCTATTGTATAATAATTGGTTTGGTGATGATACCTAACTGTTATTGTAAATAATATTGTACAGAAAATGTACTATGTATAAATGTATATATGTATGAATTCCAACCCGAAAATGTACTGTCTCCAAGGAATGTGCAAGCGACGCCTCGGCAGAAATGTAGTATGTTATAAATTAAACATGTGTGTCTGTAGCAACGAAGCACCCACTCTCATGGACTGATTTTCATGCTGTATATTTTTGTTTACAAGGTGCATGCATCGAGAGTGTTTTAGTTTTGATGTTTAGAATGCCGTTTTAGTCGTTGCAATGTTAAGCAAGTTATTATCTCTCTTTCGGGGGATTTTTATCCCTTTTTTTTTTTTTTGCTGCCGAGGCACCCTCGCTGGATGGAGGTGGAAGATGCGTCATGCATACCGCCCGCAGGAAAATACCGTCTTCTGCGGGGGGTTATGTGGGACTCACCAGAATGGCACCTACCCACTAAAAACCACCTGTTGGCTGTAGTTATTACCGTTAGCCTTCATCGGAAGCGACACCCGTCGGGAAGTTGGGCGCGCTGGCAGAGACCCGCTAGCGGGTCTTCCGCCTGTAGTGAAAGTTGCACTGAAGGTGCTCAAAGGGACATGAGTTGGTGGCCGTTCTGGGCAGCCTCCGGTGAAGCCGGGGCTGCGCAGAGGTCGGCCGAAGCTTGACTTAGGGATCGATTCATTTAAATGAACCTATAATGAATTGAGAAGGGAACTATGCTCCGCCAGAGCGAGCAGTTGCTCTGTCGGAGAACGTGAAGCCCTAAGTTTACGGGCTAAGACTGCGATTTCACTAACATCGATATTTTTCATAGCGTCGCAGACGATACGCATATCGTCTGCTACGGAGGATTGAGGAGTGGGTTTGTATGGGCGAGGAGCCGGGATGGGATTCGATGCGGGGCGCAGCCTCCAGTTTCCTGGAGTAGGCCTGGACTGTGTAGACTTTGCAGCCGGAGGAACCCGACTACGCAGCGGTGGAAAGTTTTCCTGAGAAAGGGGCGGGGCCTGTTTGGGTGCCGCCCTCTTGGAATTGGAACGCATGCAACGGGGTGCACGAGGGCAGCCCCTGTAATTTGCGGTGTGGCCGGACTGGCCACAAAGCACGCAATCGGGAGGAGAGGGAGTTTCAGGAGTGCGATTGCACTCCTTAGTGATGTGAGGGACCAGGCACTTGACGCACCTGGGCGGTGCGCGGCAGTTGGACGCCGCGTGCCCGTACAACTGGCACCGATGGCACTGGCCGGGATGACCGCGGCGATGAGGCGCCTCGATCGAGATCCCAGAGAGGCCGCATATAGTACTAACCCCTTTCAGGATCTCCCTGGACTTGGGGACGTGGGCGAGAACCACCAAAGCGAGAGGGTGACGCCTCCCGTACTTGCTGTGCATTTTATGCACCGCGAGTGCCGGGAAGCCTTGGGACTGTAGATCCTCCAGGATAGCTTCGTTCGATAATTCGAACGGGACTCCCCTGAGTACCGCTCTGATCTTACGCTCTTCTGACAGAGCATAAGTGTGATAAGCATATTGCTTATCGGTGAGGAGCTTTGTTAAAGCACGAAAGTCGTCTATCGACGAGACTAAGATTTTAATAGATTCACCCAAGTTGGCCGCTCGGGTGTAATGGATCTTGTGCTCATTGCACAATGTCGAAACCTCAGTCCATTTATAAGTCCGTTATAATTTTCTTCTTATTGATATACATATCTGTATATCATGATATTATGATATATATATATATATATATATATATATGTATATATATGTATATGATATAGCTGATATGATTACGTTTTACTTCCTTCAGTCATTGTAACAAAGTGGGTAGGTAGGAAACGAATTACGAAACCTAAGTCCTTGGTGTAGAAAAATAGAATAGATTTTCGGTTATATCTAAATATTATTTTGAAGATTCAAAGCTCGTATCGGTAGAACCTTAGCTTTTTTATATAATTATGTAGTTTTAACCGTCGATGCAAAAAAAAGAGAGTTTTATATTTGAAAGTGGCCGATTTTGATGCGGATTTTTATTTAAAAGTTGTGGGAATCGAGAGAGTTGTAGACATGTTGAAGAACCAATCAATTGTAGAAAATCAAGTAGATATATAATATTGAATTTCTATAATGAGCGGTAGCCTAGTGTGTAGGTAGAAATTAATTAGGAAAGTCAGATTACCATTAACATGGACATTTCAAAGTAAATACAGTACAATGTTTTTCAGGAAGTGTAAATATGTTGCACAGAAATCAAATTCAAGATGTATTGGATGTATTATGATTTTTTGGTAACTTTTAGTACAATATCTATTCTATACTTACCTAATAAATGGCTTGTTATCAAAGTTTGAATCGAAATCGAACATAAAGCAGAGCGGGGCAGAGTGTAGCCGGTACAGTCCAGTTACGTCTGTTGCGTTTTTTAATGACAGGATTACCAATTTTCCCGGATTCATAAAATTGTTTTCTACATAACTTCTTAAATTTGAAATTTTTAGGTGACTTTCAGGAATTTTCCTTCGAAATGAAAACTTACCAGGTGATTTTCGACTTTGACCTCGTTATACTTATGGACTGCCCTGGTGTAACAGGGCCGAGCCTTATCTATGGATAAGGTAATAACATCAGTGTTATTAAGTTAGTAGTGGAGTGTAAATTGTTGTTCAGTTCTAGATTGCCAATACATGGGTACATATTTCATACGGTTAGTTCCGAGTCGGTGGAACCGTGGTTGACCCCACTAAACGTTTTAACTAGAAGATCAGAGTAGGACAGCACCGCACTGCCGTTTCATTTTGGTAATTGTTCCATGTAATCGTATGAATTTATGAACATGTTGTAAATGTCTCAACCGGTTACACTCACTACATTCGAGGAGGTGGAGGTTCCATGTAAAACCTAATTTGCAACGCTAAGTTGTGGGAACATCGTCTGCGTTTACTTATTAAAGCCACTATTTATTTGTGCTCTTTTAATAATACAAGTTAGAAACAAATTTTCTGCAGATTGGATCCCTGATCGGGAACTTGATGATTAAGCACAAGAAGCCCATCTACCCGTCCGACATCTTCCTCCTGCTCGAGTCCGTTGGAACCACCATCACACTGCGTGAGTTGAAAGATTATTTATTTCAATATCCCACAAGCGTTTGCTTTTATCTGGCTCACGTAAAATTATAGAGCCAGGTTCGAGTCCTGGCCGGGGCATGCATTTGTGTATGAACACTGATGTTTGTTCTCGGGTCATACTTTTTGATATTTAGATATGTATGTTCATTCTGGGTTACCCCCAGTTTGCTGTATGGTCATCAATAACACAAGCTAAGCAGAGCTTGTGTTTGGGGCCAAACAGCTGGTGTGTTTGTCTGGGGATTTAATATTCATTTGTTTGGTGCGTGAAATTTTATTTATTTATTTATTTATTTATTTACTTGTATTTGGGCGGTTTACAGCCGTTTACACATAATAAGCTAACAATTTAATCGCTTAAGGCTAGTAACAAACCTCCACATATAGTGATGATTTTTAAAAAAGCAACTAGTATGTAACAAAAAACTAAGATAAATCAAATGAAATTGACCAAAGTGCTGTAACATTAATTACAAATTATATGGCATGCTGAGAAAAGTAAATGTTGGCTAAATATTTAGTAATAAAGATAGGCTTACTGTTGAATAAGTCTAAGTCCGGGGCATTTTTAACAGTAACATTAAATGTAGAGCAAGCGCGAATTATAAAACAGTTTTTTCGGAAATTAGTGCGGGTGATCGGGGTGTAAAGGGGATTTCTAGGGCGGCAATGTCGTGCTGGTACATTCAGGTGGATGTTTCCGAGGAGTTCAGGGCAGTCAATGGATGCTTGAGCTATTTTAGCAAGAGTTCTTAGATCGGAAATTTCACGTCTTTTGGTGAGTGGTAGCAGGTGGAAATGTGAGCAACGAAGGTTGTAGCTAAGTTTAGGCACTTTGAACTTAAAGCCAAGATAACGTGTGAACTTCCTTTGCACTAGCTCAAGCCGTTTTGAATGAACTGCGTATTGTGGATTCCAAACTTGGCTGCAATATTCTAAGTGACTGCGGACATAAGAGCAGTAGAGAATTTTGACTGTTTTCATTTGATTAAAGGAGCTGGAGTTACGCATTATGAAACCAAGGGCAGAGGAAGCCTTATTTGCAATTTTTTCAACATGGTGGTTGAAGGTGAGTTTGTCATCGATCGAGACGCCCAAATCGTTAACAACAGATGTTCTAGCAAGTGTCGTACTAGAAATGTGGTAGTTGTATATAAAAGGTTCTTTTTTTCGCGTAAAACTAATAACTAGGCATTTGGGCAGACTTAGATCGAGGGCATTAATGCTGCAGTAATTGGCTAATCGTTGCAGATCCTCACATAAGAGAATAGCATCTTGCACATTATTGACAGTCCTGTAGATTTTCATATCATCGGCAAAAAGTTGATAATTAGAGTTGGCTATAGCGCTGCCAATGGCATGAGTGTATACCAAAAAGAGCAGAGGACCGAGTAATGATCCTTGTGGGACGCCGGATGGGATAGTGGTCCAAGATGATGTGTATCCACATAAGGCTACGGCTTGTGTCCTTTGTTCGAGATAGGAAGAAAACCACCTAAGCAAATCACCAGAAACACCAAACCAAAGCAATATTTTTAAAAGGATTTTGTGATTTATTCTGTCAAAGGCTTTGGTGAAGTCAGTGTAGATGGTATCAACCTGGTAACCTCTTTCTATATTGTTAGATACATAGTCCGTAAATAGTAGTAGGTTGGATGCCGTTGACCTACCTTTTAGGAAACCGTGTTGGTTAGAGCTGAGACTGGTGCTTATAGTCGCGTATAGTTGTTTGTATACAACACGTTCAAATAATTTGGCGAGAAGGCAAAGCTTAGAGATAGGTCTATAATTTATGACCTGGTCCTTTGGGCCTTTCTTATGAATGGGACTGATCAAAGCTGACTTCCATATCTTGGGCACTATACCTTCGGAGAGAGATCTTTGAAAAAGTATTGTGACAGGTTTAGTCAGTTCTTTGGCACATTTAGATAAGAATAGGGCAGGGAGATTATCGGGACCAGCAGATTTATTTAAGTCTAATGATTTAAGTAGATTAAAGATTTCGTCTGGATTTACTTTAATGGATTCTATGTGACAACTGGTTGAGAAAGTTTGTTCAAAGCAGTATAAAATTGTGTTTGAAAAGGTGGATTGAAAAAACGATGAAAATAGTTCGCATATGTCACGACCATGCTCACAGGTGTTGCCTTGGTATGTCATAGTTGGAGGGCAGTTTGTACCGGAACGTTTACTTTTAATAAATGACCAGAATTCTTTTGGATCTGTGTTTATAGAAGCTTCCATTTTGTCCATGTAAGCTTTGTAACATTCGCGTTCAAATAATTTACCTCTGTCCCTAAGTAATTTAAAGCTAGTCAAATCGGAAATATTGCCATAAGTTTTGAATTTAGATAAATATTTAGATTTTTCCTTAAGAATTTTTATAAGACTGGAATTGAACCAACGGGGATATTTGGAAGATTTAGACTTAAATTTAGGAATATGAGTACTGATGATATTAGAGATAATTGCGTTAACTTGCGCGACTGCGTCGTCCACACTACCCTTTGACAGAGTACTCCAATCAAGAGATGATAGCTCTGAGCGAATACTGTGGTAACCACCCTTGGGGAAGTAGTAACCACTGCGTGGATTAGCAGCAAGTGAACAGGGTGTGACAGTTTCAACAACTATTTCGAGGGCAGGATGGTATGGATCCTCAGGTACAAGTGGGTCGTGACACTTAAGTGTAGATACTGGCATGTTACACAAAACTAAGTCCAAAATCTTACCTTGGTGGTTTTTTATGGAATTGAATTGCTGAAGGTTGCAGCAATGTACAGAGTCAATGAAGTAATCAAAGAGACGGTTTGATGGATCCTTAGGTTGTAGTCCTTGCTCCGATTCAAGCCATAGAATATTGCTCATGTTGAAATCTCCCAGAATAACAAAGTTATCTTCAGGATTACCGTTAGTGATAGTCGACAATTTATCTAAAAATGCATGAAGATTATAAGAAAAATCGTGATATTTTGGCTGTCTACAGAGATACAGAACACACAAGTGCAGCTTCCGGGTAACATTGGGGTCAGATGTTGCAGTGCTGATTGACACCCAGATATCTTCAGCGCTTGACTGCCAGTAAGTGGCAGATGAGGTAGATAGATCACGCCGGGTGGCTATCAGGACACCGCCCCCACGAGTGTGAGAGCTATTAACATAGTCGCGGTCTCGTCTCCATATAATATAATTGTCATTAAATAGTTCGTTGTTGTATATGCCGTCTGATAACCAGGTTTCAGTGAGCGCAATAATGTCGTTATTGTTGGTAACTAAATTACGTAGGAATCTCTCTGTCTTAGTCCGCAGTCCCCTGACGTTCTGATAGTAGATTTTAAAGTTCATAGATAACAAGTGAAGCAATAACGGAATGATCTAAACAAGTACGTTGCAGTTAAGTAGCAGAAATAAGCCTTACATATTTGTTTCGTAAAAACACCCAAAACAAACGCAGAAATCACCTTCAAGCCACAGACCGATTCAAACAGTAAGTTACAAGCAGATAAAGTGAAAAGCAATATAAAAGACAAATTTGAGAAATCGACAGTAATACGACCATGCTTACACCCTAGTGAGTCTTTTTGAGTAATTGCTGCTCCGTTTTTATTACCATAGGTTTCGATGCAATGTCTTTCCTTACGAAAATCTTCATATGCTTTACCTACACAAACTGAAAATTATGCTCTTTGGCCCAAGACTTTGTTTTGGAGAGTAAAATTTTATTTTTGGCAGTAAGATGGTCATTTATGAAGATTTTGCCGGTTCCAGGCAAACCCAAGTCGGTAGCCACCAAATGTTCTTTTCGTGCCCGAGCAGCAGCAACAAAGTCTTCTTTCACGTACCGATTCATGAAGGAGACCACAATATTTTTATTGCCTGAAGTAGAGGTAGGAACACGGTGAATAAAATTTATGACATTCTGTGTAACAGGGTATGATATCTTATGGCCGATCTTTGCCAACACATCGAAGAGATTTTCTTTTTCTTTAGATGGAACACCCTTGATCTCCACGTTGTTACCTCGGAGCCATTGATCAGTGTCACACAAGTTGTTAGTGAGGTTAGACACTGCAGATGATAGATCGGTTGCATTAGATTGGAGCTTTTCAATTTTGACCACCCTCTCCTCAAGTTTCTGGACTCTAACAGGAAGGTCAGCTGTAATAGATTTGAGTTCGCTAAGCTCCTTTCGAATTTCCTGCATTTCGGTAGACAGGCTGGCAAGAGGTGCAAGTTTCATGTTTATGATTGATAATTCTCTCATTACAGACTCAAGTGATAAAGCAGGGGGTGCAACAGGTGAATTAGCAGCCGAAAGCGATTGAGTACCTGAGTTCTTACAACTAGGGCATCTCCAGGTAGCTTGGCGATCGCCTAATTTGCGATACCCCTTTTCGGTTATGCCAGAGCATGGAAAGTCAAAATGTTTCAGGCAGGCTGTACATTGAATGCCCTCGGTGATATCATCACCACATCTTGCACAAATCACCATTGTGTTTCAGGAACTCGACAGAAGAAAGTGAATCTTCAGATAATCTCCCCTTCAAAAATTATCTCAGCAAAGTTTGTTGATTCCTATCAACCCCTTAAAAAATATCACAGCAATTTTTGTAGGTATTACTTACTCGTCTGTCACACAACCCCTTCAAAAAACGTCAAAGCAAACTTCTAATGTTCGGATTTTGCGGATGTTACCGCTTTATTTCGTCGGCTTAGTCGTAAGCTTGGTGGTCGAGTGGCAGAGCGCCAAGTCCGCAGCGCCAGGAACCCGAGATCGAATCTCAGACTTCAATGTGTGGTTTGCACTTGCAGCCACTGCCACACAAAATCCAACTGCGGTGCTCGGCAGGTGCGACGATGGATGGTAAGTCGTCCAAATTGTAAAGGCCACAAGTGGGACACAAGATGGCGGTGACCGTCAGTATATCCGTCCAAATGTTAGAACAGGAGCGTCCGATGCACAAATGCAACACTTTAACTGTTCGGATAATAAACTAAACAATCAAAGGGGCTGCGTGGAGCAAGCAACGCGACCGCACATGACGAGAGTTGCGACAGAGACAGAGACAGAGAGTAATATTTTCATATCCACATCTATTATTCACACAATTTCTACACACAAATACAATTTCATAGGTCTTTACCTATGAAATTGCCGTTTTTCACGAAATAAATGAAGCGTAATTTTTTTATATATTTTTTATTTCTATTAATCTAAATAATCACCCATGCAATCAATGCATCTTTGCCAACGCATTGGTAGCTTATTGATGCCTTTCTTGAAGAAATCAGCTGGACGGGAGGCAACAAATTCTTCAAAGGCATTTTGTACTGCCTCTCGGGTATTGAATTTTTTTCCCGCCAAGAAGTTATCCAAATTCTGGAAAAAGTAGAAGTCTGTAGGCGCAAGGTCTGGTGAGTACGGCGGATGACGGAGAACTTCCAACCCCAACTCTTGTAGCTTGGAGACCGTCTGCTGTGCAGTATGAGGTCGCGCGTTGTCGTGCAGGAGCAGTGGAGCCGAACGATTGACCAAAGCTGGTTGGAGACGTGCGATTTTCTCCATCATTGTGTTCAGTTCTTCACAGTACACATCTGCAGTAATGCTTGTCCCGTTTGGCAAGAAGCTGTGATGAATTACACCCGCGTTAGACCACCAAACAGTGACCATCACTTTTCTTGGGGTCAGTTTTCGTTTAGGGCATTGTTTGGGTGCTGAACCAGGGTCCAACCAACTTGCTGAGCGCTTACGATTGTCAAACAGGATCCATTTCTCGTCACAAGTAACAATGCGGTTCAGAATTCCTTGATTTGTATGCCTGCTGAGCAGTGCAAGGCACGTCTCCACGCGTACTTCGCGCTGGCGGTCATTGAGTTCGTGGGGTACCCATTTGTCAAGCTTTTTTACCTTGCCAATTTGACGCAAATGGACCAATATTGTTTTGATGCTAACGTCGAAAGCTGCTGCTAATTCAGCCGTGGATTGAGTTTCATCAGCTTCCACAATTGCCTTTAATTCGTCATTGTCGACCAAAGTTTTCGGACGACCACGGGGTTCATTTTTCAGGTCAAAATTTCCAGAACGGAAGCGGGTAAACCAATAACGGGTGGTGCGTTCGTTTGTAGTGTTCGCTCCGTAAACGTCGTTGATGTTGCGTGCCGCTTGTGCCGCTTTGCTGCCACGACGGTACTCATACTCCATAATTACTCGAATTTTTAACTTATCCATGATGACGAAAAATGTTCGAATGCGTTGAAAACAAAACACTAACTATTAAACAAATGACGATTTTAGAAAAAGAATTCCATGTTTGTCAAATAAAATTAATTTGAAATTAGAATTATCAGTCAAAAAAAAAATATTTTCATTTGAAATGGCCAGTACGGCAAAACGGCAGTTTCATAGGTATAGACCTATTATTTAATAATAATGGTTTATCACTTGCAAATTTTCACGTTAAATTATGATGAAGTTGGATATTTTCAAACCTATAAAACTTCTAGTACTTTATTTAATTAAAAAAGGTGATTAAAAACAACTAACAGATAATAATGCAAAAAACATATATTGTCAAGGTTTGGACCCACGAACCCAACACGTACTTCAATTAGACTGTTACTGAAAACCTAACTCAAAAGAGGGCTTTAAGTAATTTTCTATTTCAAATCAACATTTTGGGCCTTATTTTATCTCTATAGAATGGCATTTGAAAAACCCCATCCGTTTCTCATTGCCTAATCGGTTCATCTGCAGTTAATATACAAAATTAGATTGTCTGAACTAATAACTATAAAAAAAGGTGACCAGGGTCAACTAAGTAATTATAGACCAATGTCATTGGTTACTATATTTTCCAAAATTTTCGAAAAGGCGATGAAAAACAGGGTTATTAATTTTATTTCGAAAGTTATTGTTTTATGTAGGGAACAATCAGGCTTTCAAAAAACAGATCCACAACCACTGCCATCTTTGATCTGGTTACTGAAGTAACAATAAACTTAAACGCAAGAAAAGAAACCACAGTGATGTTTTTCGATATGTGCCGCACATTCGATTTTGTTTAACATAAGTTGCTGCTACGAAATCTAGAAAACTACGGTGTCCGAGGTATGGTGTTACAATGGTTTAGCTCATATCTTTCGCAAAGGCAGCAATGTGTTGAAACACAAACTGCAAGTCATCAATCAGAAATCTTCTGTCACAGGTCTGAATTTAGAGAAATTGCTACTGGTGTACCACAGGGAAGCATACTGGGCCTGATACTGTTCCATTTGTTTATTAATGACTGTTGGCGATAGTTTATCCGTGATTAGTTTTACTATTGTACCTAATTATTTATGTTCAATTGTAAAGTTTATATTTTAGTAATTTACACATTTTTGCTTTGTGGGATAGAATAAATTCAATCAGCTCAGTCACTGTGGTATCATTTCTCACGGGTCACCTGCGACACCTTTAATGACCTGCCAAAGTTGACCAATCACAAATATTTTCTTTTTGCTGACGATATTGCTGTAATTCTGACAAATAATAATAATAATAATACAAATGACTTTATATATGACATAAATAATACAATAAAACTAATAATTAAATGGCTAGAAAAAAATAATCTTACTGTTAACTTGACCAAAACTAAGTATGTACGATTTGATACAAATAAAATACTATCAAACATTGACATAAAATATGATAACACTAAAATAAAAGAAGAAGAGTGTGTGAAATTTCTTGGCATTAATATAGATACAAATTAAAACTGGAAACAACATATCGACAAAGTCTGTAGTAAACTAAATAGCTATGTATATGTACTAAGCCGACTTAGGACAACTGTTCTCGGTCAACCGTATTAACTGCATACCACGGATATGTTGCTTCAATCTTAAGATACGGATTGTTAATCTGGGGTTACTCAACGAACTTTTGCAAAAGTTTTGTGCACAAAAAAGTGTTTACGGGCGATGCTAGGCAAGGAGCCTTATGAACCTTGAAAGCCCTATTTAAAGCTTTGAATTTATTGACTCTGCCGTGTATGTATATTTTGGAAATTGCTATGTTAACATTCACTATTTCAGTCGAGCTAAAAACGCAGGCACGGCTACGCGTCACGGACGAAGATTACTGTATGACGATCTACCGCACCTACAACTATATCTTAAGCAATAATACGCAATGTGTATAAAAATTTTTAATGGGCTACCAAACCGTTTTAAATTATGCCAGAAAAAAAAATCAAAAAGCGAACTCTCTCATTGGTTAACATAATTTTTTGTAAACCATTTTTTTACCGTTCATTGAGCAATAAATTTATTTGAATTTGAATTTAAATTTGAATAAAACATACATTTTAAAATTTATATTTCCGATCAGTGTTGGAAGAGATCCGTTTAAAAGCTTTTTAACATTTCAATGAACAGAAAGGTGTAATTATTTACAAATTATTTTTGTTACCAAATTGGTACTTTGCACTATTTTTTCCAAAATCTAGACGTAAGGTAACTAGTATGTAATCAATATTTCAGGCATTTATGTTAAGCCTTTGAGATTGCTTAATTCAATTGCCCAACCCAAGGTGAACGCTATTGAATGTGCTCACCGTTATTTATGCAAGTTTAACTTAGCATTACAAATGATATAACTATCATTTATAAAGATCTATAGTTATGTCAAAAATACTCAAATTTATCAACGTTATTTATATATATGTCGCATCGAGGGTGGCCGAGGTGCGAAGCATTGGGTCTTCCTCACGATCCGACATAATTTTTGATGAACGTGGGCACTGTGTGGGTACTCGAACGAAATACGGTTATAACTTTCACTGACTTTATTTAAAGTAACGATTTATTATTAAAACAGAAACAGACACGTGCATTGGTACTGAGCGTCTGCCAAGACTGTCCGAACTTTACTGAGCTGACGCTCGGTCTCTGTGCGTCTTCGCTGCATCCCCTCTACCGACGATCGTGTCCAAGCGGTGGGGCGCGCTTGCGTTTCTAATCACATGATGTTTAGTTGTGACTTGAATTGATAGATGGCGCTGTACGTTGTACGGTAGCGACATCTATCGGCGACACGGCCATCCCTGACTAGCACCCGTCCTCGGGTGTAGTAAAAATTGCTCGGCTATCCTGCCAATAAGACTAAGTGACTCATTTTCACTGCAGTTTATTTCCACTAAATCTACGCACATACAATAACCAACTGTCATTATTTACAATGCCCTGTCATTAGTGTTTTCTACACAGTGCTTCCTGCACAACAAGTAATTGGAAGAGATCCGATCAACAAGGTAATCAACGGAAAACTATTTCCACAAATCTGAATCTAATTTCAAAGGCAATGCGTACTCAACTCATCAAAAACTTTCGTCACAATCTGTGCACCAACACAGATCAGAATCGCACCAACGATTCTTTTCATACTCACTGTCACACGTGCTACAACACATGAGACACTCTGTGCACCAACACAGACCAGAATCGCACCAACGATTCTCATAGACCCATCGCCACATGTCACTCATGAGGTGCGGTCAAAAGTTAATAGACCCATCGCCACATGTTACTCATGAGGTGCGGTCAAAAGTTAATAGACCCATCGCCACATGTTACTCATGAGGTGCGGTCAAGAGTTTCGAGTATGAGTACACACGCCATTCTTAATCAGATCTGGTTTCACTACCACTGTCATCAACTATGACATCTAACTCTCGAGGCACTTGGTGATTGGGGATCTTTCTCACACGGTCATGGGGGTACTTGTACGTTCGCTTAGAGTCAAGCGCCTTAAGTAGGTATCTATCCCCGTCTAATACCTCAATAATCTTAAATGGGCCTTTGAATTTGGGATCTAATTTAGTCTGATTCCTTTCCTCATTTTCAACCAGAACAGAATCATTAATGGCTAACTTAGACACTTTGGCCTTATTTTGGTCAAAACGATTCTTATCGTACTTTGACATTTTCTCAATGTTATGTGTCGCGTGCTCTCTAGTCTCGTCTAAATTAATGTCAACCTCATCATCATCAGCGGTCACTAAACTAAGCGGACGTGCTACCCTTCCTATCATCAACTCGAGAGGACTGGATTTAGTCACCCTATTAATAGTAGAGTTCATGGCCAGCTGAACTTCTCCTAATGCATCCTGCCAAGAGTGATCACGACTAGTCTCTACAGCTGTCAACATGCTCTTGAGGGTACTCATTACTCTCTCGACTTGACCGTTTGCACGACTGCCTCCAGTAGCTATTAAGTGCAACTCGATGTTGTTAGTAGCGCAGAAACTAGAGAAGTCTTTGCTCGCGAAACAACGACCCTGGTCTGCTATTATGCGTTTTGGAGCACCAAACAAAGCTACACAAAACTTAAGAGCACAAATACTGCTGTTCGTGTCAATATTGAGTGAGTGACGAAGTAAAACAAATTTGGTGAATGCATCTATGATGACGAACACGTATTCTTTGATGTCGTTCTTGCCCGACAGTTTACCAGAAGCATCCACATGGATGGTATGCCATGGGATATTAAATTTGGGAATTGGGTGAAGTTCTGCCTGAACTTTGCCCGAGTGAGGCTTGGCTACCTTACAAGTGACACAATTATCCACAAATTTCCTCACGTATTTGGACATGCCTTCAAACCAGTAGTGCTCATAGATCTTTTCGAGAGTTTTCGCCCATCCCGAATGCATAACTGACTCATGGACATTATTGATCACGGACCACCTGAGCGCTCTTGGTACGATGGGCAGACATCTGGTACGACCGTTACGCTGAATCTTACGAAACAGAATGTTTTTGCGTATTTCGTAGGTTTTGCGAGTTTCCTCAGGAAAAACTTCGTTACGAAGATCAGACACAATCTTGCTGATCTCTTCGTCCTTTTCCTGTTCAGCTTGCAACCAGTTACTAGAAAGCTCAGCTAAATCGACACGCTTCTGTTCCACACGAGAGATAGCTTCATTAGAAGTAGGAAGAGGATTTCTAGAAAGGAAATCTACGTGACCCATCCTACTGCCTTCGCGATAAACAATGTCGAACTCAAATGACTGCATGTAAGCCCACCAACGATGAACTCTTGGAGACAAGTCAGTTTTATTTTTGGAAGCTTTGACAGCACTGCAGTCTGTCACCACCGTAAACTTACGACCTAGCAAATAATGCCTGAAATGCTTTATTGCGTTGAAGACAGCTAAAGTTTCCAACTCGAATGAATGATACTTCGATTCGGCTGGGGACGTACGACGACTGTAATAAGCAACCACGTGTTGTTTCCCATTAATCTTTTGAATAAAAATTGCACCAAATCCTTCAGCACTAGCATCGGTATGTAACTCGATAGCATGAGCAGGGTCAAAAATTCTTAGAACTGGCTCACTGGTTAAATGGGAAATTATTTTTTGACGAATGGCCTCATGACTGGGTTCCCAGCCAATGGACCTATTCTTGCTACTCGTTAAACGAAACAAAGGAGCCATTATTTTTGAAAATTGTGGCACAAATTGTCTTAAATAAGTGGCCAGACCTATGAACTGTCTCAGCTGTGTGATGGTTTTAGGTGGCGGAAGTTTGGACAAAGCTAGAATTTTATTTGGGTTGGGTCTAATTTGGCCATTTTCTACAACAAACCCTAAATATTCAACGCGGCGTTTAAGGAATGAACACTTAGCGAAATTCAAGGAAAAACCAGCCTTTGTTAATTTATCGAGTACAGTACGAAGACGCACTAAACTCTCTTCTACAGATGACCCTATCACCAAAACATCATCAACGTATGTTACAGCATATGCAATGTCACCTAGTGCTTTCATAACAGCCCGCTGATATACTGAGCTTGCATTCTTCAAACCGAACGGCATGGTCAAATATTCCCACTGACCATCCGGTGTGACGGATGCAGTTCGCTCTATTGATTCAGGATGGACTGGGATCTGATGATAGCCTGATAACATGTCAAGAGACGTGAACCATGTAGCACCGCCTAGCCTAGAGACAAGATCCTCTATCAACGGCAGTGGAAACCTATTCGATACAGTGTTGTCATTCAGTTCCCTATAGTCGACACACATGCGATCTGAACCATCCTTCTTTTTAACGAGCAACACTGGACTGGAAAAAGGCGAACAACTCGGCCTAATTATACCGGCTTCCTCTAATTCCCGAACTTTAGTAGTAACAACTTCGCGTTCACTAGCGCTTAGCCTATAAGTATCGCGGGATCTAGAAACACCACTAGAAAATGACGATGAATATTCTGACAGAAGAGCACTCAATTGGGAATGAAATTCCGTCGGAATGTCGGTATTAACATTATCGAAATCAATTTGAAAAGAAGAACCACTTTTGAGCTTACTTGAAACGTCACATAATTTAGCGATTTTTTCACGACACAAAACAACACTATCAGACGTCATACTAACGTTAAACCCCTGATCTAAAATCTCACGACCAATTAAAATATCATTTTTAAGACAAATATCCGGTACAACATGAAATAAAATCTCTAATCGTAAATTGTTTATCATAACCTCAGATAAAATTTGTAGGGTACTTTGCACACTACCGTGACCGATTCCCGTTAAATTTACTATGTTGTTTACACGTTTGCCACTAAACTTTGACGCAACATTATCCTTCGCTAGAGAGCATTCGGCACCAGAATCATAATAAAATGGAAATGACTCACCAGAGTTCATCAACACACCACTAGGATTGCTGACGTAGCAAACGTCAACGCGTCGCTCGCTGCTCGCTGCTGGTGCAGTAGCTGCCGCTGAACTGCTCGAACCACCTGTGCCGTTGCCTCCTACATTGCTTCGTGGACATTTAGAAGCAAAATGTCCGCCGTTGCCGCATCGAAAACAGATGACATCTGGACGCTGCTTCAATCCCGTAGAAGTTGATGCAGAGGTCGCAGAATAGGCTGCCTTGCCCTTCACTTCACCCCTTGATCGACAGTCAGCCGCTCTGTGACCTGGTTTACCGCAGTTGTGACACTTCAAAGTTGACGGCTGAAACTTCGGTCGCTTGATACCTGGTGCAGCCTCGGTTGTGTTACCAATGGAAGCTTTCCTTTTTAAAAATGAGAACGCTTGAAGTTCACGCTGAAGCTTGCTCCTGTTGCTGACATCGGTAGTAAAAGCCAGTCTTTGAATGCGTCCATCAAATTGTGCCATGTGAGCCAGCACTGTGGATATGGCAATCTGCTCGGCGCTCATATTTTGCCAGCGTGACGTGAGTGTGGAAAGCAAACGGGCAGCGTAAGCAGCATAGCATTCACCTTCCTTAGGCTTGCTACTCATCAGTTTGACAAGCGTAGCGGCTGGTGTGTCCACGCAGTCGTAACGGGATAAAAACAGGCTTTTAAAGTCACACCATGTCATCCCCGCAAACGACACTTGCGCCAGCCAACGTGAAGCACTTCCTTTCAGGGCCTTGCTTAAGGTGATGATAAGCGCACTTCCCTGAAGCGGAACTTCCGATAAGCACAGATCCGCTGTAGTGCACCAAGCACGTGCGTCTACATCCGGCTTATCTGGGTTGAATTCAGGCAAAGAAATATGCTTGGTACCTGCTGGACTCCTGACGGCTTCTATGAGGGACATCATGTTCTGGTTTTGGGCCGCCAACAACGTACGAAGCAAATTCTCGTCACAGCGTGACGTCATCGCTCCATTCTCCATATTTTCTTCAGCTCGAGTGTATCCCACTTCTGATGTCGCATCGAGGGTGGCCGAGGTGCGAAGCATTGGGTCTTCCTCACGATCCGACATAATTTTTGATGAACGTGGGCACTCGAACGAAATACGGTTATAACTTTCACTGACTTTATTTAAAGTAGCGATTTATTATTAAAACAGAAACAGACACGTGCATTGGTACTGAGCGTCTGCCAAGACTGTCCGAACTTTACTGAGCTGACGCTCGGTCTCTGTGCGTCTTCGCTGCATCCCCTCTACCGACCCTTGTCCAAGCGGTGGGGCGCGCTTGCGTTTCTAATCACATGATGTTTAGTTGTGACTTGAATTGATAGATGGCGCTGTACGTTGTACGGTAGCGACATCTATCGGCGACATATATATTACTTATGCGATAGCTGTTTTTCATCCTGTATGACTAAAACTTTAGAATAAAGAAATGTTATAAAACAGAAATGATTCATCAGATGTAGAAAGCCAGAAATTATAATTTGATAATAATAGTCAAAATCAAGTATAGTTTTGATGTAGTGGATGAGTAATGTGCTGCCTACTGAGTCGCACCAGATCCATTGGCCATTGATCCTCTTTTACGGGCTTACAAGCATCGGTGTAATGCAATAAAGTAAATATTGGAGGTCTAATGGCAAACAGAAGAATAGCTTTGAGAGGTCTGATTGTGAGTCTTGTGATGCCACACATTTCACTATTACATTTTACATCCAACTGTATAAATGAAATTCAAATTCATGCTCTTACGATTAGAAATATAGATATCATAATAATGAAAAGACTTCGCCATTCGCGGCTGCTCCTCGCTGCAGTGCTTGTGAATGAAAAACAGACTGAGGTATAAAATAATGTGTCAGCTGCGTTTTAAAACTATGCAGACAACATAGGAGATCAGCATGCGGCGGTGCTACGATACAATGAAGTCTATTCGTTTTGACTGACGAGCTTGGAATAGGTTATTTCGTGCGGAAATTCGAGATGCTCCTGTTTTATAAAACTATAGATGTGTTTTTATCAGTGCTATAAGTCTATTTTTGATAGTGTTCCCAATTTTGTGTGTTTCTAAAATAGAAAAAAAGTTTCTGTAGATTTTTATAGGACGACCAAGATTTTTTTACTACTTTGTTACTTTTTGATGTCTAGTGCACCCTGTAAATAAACATTATAACTTGAATTTTTTTGATTACTTATTCATTAGGAATAACACGTATAAGATTATTCCATTCTCAGAAGTTAAAAAAAACTTACTCCTTTTCTTGACAATGCAATAAGTGCTATGTGTATGTATGTATATATTTAACGCAGCAGCGAGTGTTTGTGTCGGTCAATAGCTAGCGAGTGCTGCTGCGTTAATGTCAGTTTAAAAAGGTACCTTGAACTGACATAACGGTTTTATTTGAAACCTGACTTAAAAAAATAAATTGCCCACGTTCTGCCCACGCTTACCTAGTGAAGCAGCATACGCACCTGTTGGCTCTTTTTGAGATTAGCGTCCACAAACAAACAGATAAAAGTTCCAGAAATTATTATTGTGGGTTACGTAAATAATAGTAATACGTGGGCTGTTACGTAAATAATTACTGTACAGTGTTAAATCGATTAAGGTATCAATATTTGTATATCGATTTTATTGTTCAATAGCGCAATCTAGCAATTATATGTTTTTAACGTCATACAATTTTCAGGAAGCATTGACAATGAGACCAGAACGCTGAGTTTGCCAGACTGGCTACAGTTCGACATGAACGGCTGGCTCGCCACCAAGCTGGAGCTGCCGCCCACCAGCGGCGAACACTTGTTCCGGAGCTATAAGGTTGGTAAATATTTAATTTACAAAGTAAGTCAGAACGGTCAGTAGAGGACGAAACAATATTTCTTAAGATAATAATATCTAACTGCTTAACGAAGATACTTAAGGTTTAGTCTACCTCATTAAGTTAAAATTTGTAATGGATACACCAGAAAAACTTGTGTTGTATTTATATTATATTACGTTTTTTTGTGTAATTGTTTGTAATAATATACTAAACCTGTTACAGATAATGCCAAGGGGTCAAAATTCGTTAAGCATCGTGAACGCAGCGTTTCATGTGAGATTAGCTGATAACGTTGTCGAAGCAGCGAGCTTCGTGTTTAGTTTTATAACAGAGAAGTTCATCCACGCAAGGCAAACTGAGTCCTATGTTCGAAGGAAGAACATATTCGACAACGGTGTGTTGCAAGAGGCGATCAAGATACTGCACGCGGAGCTGGAGCCCGAGGTGATCCCGGGGGAACCCTCGCCAGCTGCACGGCGAAAGTTGGCCGTCGGCCTGTTTTATAAGGTAACTAAACACTCACGTCACACTTGGGGAACATTACTTGGTACATAGATACTAAACACTGCGGAATTATGCCTATGTCAAAACTATAGGCCTCATTGGTGATTTACTTGGTAGTTTAATACTCTACTTCTATGGCTGTACATTGATTACCTTTCTTTAATAAACTGACTATCTCTAAAAATATTATAAACAGATACAAGGACAAGCTAATGCCAACGGGAAACCGTACCTACCCGAACTTTACCACGTGATATTTTAAATGTCGTGTACGGGTGCATACAGAAACCTTTGTTATTTTTCAGTTTGTTTTTCTTTAGTTTTTACCAGAAACTGTTTTTATTAAAAAGCGCTGCGATTCATATTACTTATCACAGCATCTATTTGCAGCTCTGCCTTGATCGGCCCAGATTGTTGCTGCGTCTCGTGAGAACACACGGGAAAATGAAATTTATTATTACTTTTTGTTCTTCTTTGTAGATTTTATATTTTATCACACAAATTTTTAGGCGGGGGCCTATCACCCTTTTCTAATTTTCTCATTACTAAAAATAAATTATGCTTATATTATATATTTCACTTACTATGGCAAAATTCATAAAACTCGCTTCAGCGGATACAGTAGCAGACGCAGAGGACAGACAGACAGAGGTATTTTAGTATTTATAATAAGAGTAGCGATATCTACTTTTCAATTTACGTTTGCAATTTAAATGCTACAAAAATCAGTTTGTTCATGGTTTCACAGTTCGTTTTAAGCGTAGCTCCGGTGTCCATCGTGAAGGCTGAATACCGCTCTGGAGGAACTATGCTGGAGCGAGCGGTTTCTGAAGGCAAACAGGACTTCCAGAGCAACAAGGAGCTTTACCCACTGAACCAGCCACTGCCAAAGCTGGAAGCCATCATCCAGAGCTCCGGCGAGGCGCAGTACGTCAACGATATGCCACCTATAAGGAACGAGGTGTTCGCAGCCTTCGTGCTGTCCACCATCCACAGCGGAGAGATAGATGCTATCGATGCCACTGAAGTACTGGTGAGTTGAAAGATATAAGTAAGTAAAGGAGTTTTGGTTAATTGGACTTACCAGAACCTTGATACAAATATATGTGTACATGTTTTTAAGAATTGTCTAACAAAATTAAAGAATTCTAATCTAAAGAAATTATCTTTATTATATGATGAGTGTTTATAAAGAGAAAACTTTGCGTTAACGTATTTGATAGGTGTTGATTTTGTTAAAAATGTATTTTGGATATTTGAATATTTTCAATCGGTACTAGCTACTCAACTGTCCAGGCAACTAGAGAGGCCTAAAAATTATATGCGTCAACTGTAGAAGAAAAAAGTACTTTTTCGTTTTGAACGCATTTTTATCAATGAAACGTTTCGTAAAGCTTCTAGTAAAATATACTAGATGGTACTTTATTAAATTACGCATCTTTTAATGGTAAAGAAGCACAGATTTGGAAGGCTGACATTTTAAAAATTAATTTTTTAAGGACGTTAATTTTCAAGTGCTTGTGAAGTTATAAATAATTTTGAAACCTGTGATTAAAATGTAAGTAAATATTTATTTATTATGTTAAATTATTAGTGTTATATGTTTAAATAAACCTCAAGATTCAACCTTTCAAAATATCGAACTATATTATGTATCCCAAGTTTATAACGATATTTTTACATGCGACAAAATGGACATGCAATTACTCCATTTTTGTGGGCCTATTTTATAATTAAGTTTTTGTATGATTTATTGCATTTTGAATCAAATTTCCTCTTGTTATTGGAAGAACAAGTCATAACTAATATAAATATAGATTTAAGCGCAAAAAATATAGTGAATGTAGGTAGGATTATAAGATTTTATATTTTCTTCTTCAGGTGGGCATCAACAGCGCCGCCCGTGTCGCCTACGATTTTGTTAAGTGCTAAAATAAGGGCTAGGTACAGATGGAGGAATCATGAGTAAATACAACATGATTTTGGTGATAACAAACGGCAACAAAGTACGTTATTTCCTTAAGTTATTTTTGTATATATTCTGCTACATTTATTATAGTTTATTTTCAATCGCTTATTTTTTTTTTCAGGAGGATATCTCCAGATGAGCAGCCGTGCATTATGGTTCCCACATTGGTGCAGTATTCAACAAAATAGCTCTGTGTGTCTGTTTGCGATTCAGAGAATGGAGAATCTTACAAAAATTTAGGTCAATGATGTTCGCGGAAATATTTTTATCTTTTACATATTACAAAAATAAATGCTATTTCAGAGTTACTTTAAATGGAACGGTATTAATTTAAAACGATAATTACGTTGTGCATGTCATTGAAATTATCCTTTTCGGTGTACAAAAAAAGTAAACATATTCGAAGGTACTAGAGATTTAAAATGGAAAGAAAAGTAATAAATGCGTTTTTTTACCAAGCAAACCATTTTTAGTAGATTTTTTAATGTAAATATTTATTTATAGAAAAAGACGCTAAAATGACTAAATTGGTTTTGATGGAATATAAAACTAAGGTAGGTACCTGGATTGATACACAGAATTCTATTTATAAAACATGCCATTTTTCGCGAGTGAAGCCGCGTGCGCAGTTTTATGATATAGTATTTAATTTATCATTTAAAAAACATAATACATCATTAATAACACATGTTACAATGATTAAGTTTCCACATTGTTACATTGTTGTAATTGTATTTATTCATTATGTTGTAATTGTCATATGTAAGAATTATTTAAAGGTTATGCCAAATAAATATTACAAAACATAATATTTGTCTCTATTTTTTAAATACCAACGAAAAAGTCGCCCAGTGTGTCTAAACCCTAATATGGTCGGCCATCTTCTCGCTATTTCATCCACGGCAGGCGATATGAAACTGATGCGGGAATGGGTGGTTTGTTTTCGTTTACTGTGCTACATTTTACATAACAAGAAATAGTATTTTGGTATCAAAAAAAAGATTATTTAATCTAGTTTACTGATGCGTAGGTAAAATTTGATATATATTACAAAATGTTCCTTAAAATTTTGTTTAAACAAATAATTTTGTCAAATTTAAACCATACTATCAAGTTCAATATTTTTTTATACTTTGAAAATCAAGCATCGTTTATTAGTTTACACATAAGTTGTTTCTGTGTAGTGTCAGTTTTTCTAAAGTATTTTTTCATTAGCAATAGCTGCCGTAATTTACTATAAAATAAACTTTAAACTAGATGATGGCATGGGACGCTCGACGCGACGGCGACCTAACGCGAGCGTGGACAGATAGCGCGTCATTACCATCTGTACCTGGACGTTTCAGTGGCTAGTTATCAATGGCAAATAACGTCATGCCAATACTTTATAATTTTTTTCAGAGAGAAGAAGGTGTGATAGCAGTATACACAGCAAAAGATATTCCTGGAAAAAATAGTTTCACGAAAGTTGGGATGCCTTTCGTAACAGAAGATGAAGAAATAATCGTAGAAAGTAAAGTGAAGTATTACGGCCAGCCAATAGCTATCCTTGTTGCAAGTACAGAGCATTTAGCTAAAGAAATGGCGAAGCGCGTATCAGTGACATACAAGAACGTTAGTTCCAAGCCTCCAGTGCTGACTATAGATGTTGCAAAGAAAGACTCGGCGCGGATCATTCCCAGTGAGTATGGCATCAGTGCGTCGAGGCGCGGAACGGACGTGACGAAGGTGATCAAGGGCGTGTACACGGTGGAAGGACAGTACCACTACTACATGGAGCCGCTGACGGCGGTGGCGGTGCCCACCGACAACCGGCTCGAGATTTACCCCTCCTCGCAGTTCCCGGAGGCCGAGCAGCTCACTGTATCGGAAGCGCTGGGCATCCCGAACAACCAGTGAGTTATTTGATTATCATACAATTGTTAATTGTTGTCAAATACATGTTCAAATTAACTCAGGCCTCTAAGGATGAATAACCAGAAAGGTGTGCAAGAAAAGGTGAATCGTCAAAAGTCGCAACAACAATAATAATAATAATAAATCCCCAAACAAATAAACCAAAGTAAGCAGAGCTTGTGTTGTGCATGACCGTACAGCGAACTGGGGGGAACCCAGTATGCACATACATATATAAATATTAACAACCATGACCCGAGAACAAATATCTGCGTTTATCACACAAATAAATGGCCCGACCAGAACTTGAACCTGGGACCACCAGCGTATGAAGCAGTGTTGCCGTAGGTTTTCTCTATTGTGCGATTTTAGATAATAAAAAAAACAAAATATATTTACAAAATTTATTAACAAAAAATTTTCAAAGGTTTTACAAAGTTACGTTTAGAAATTTAAGTTACAAAGTTAACCCTAGATATACAAATACAAGGATCATATCGTGGTTGTTGGTTCGAGGTTAAGGACGTTTAGAACTTAGCTGAAGGCTGGCCAAGGCTAAATCAGCTTTAAAAAAAAATGTTGACGGCTGAATATTTTCCTCCTATCGATTTATGTTCACTTACTGTAGTAACATACCAAATCTGTAACTTAGCACGTTTATTTGAAGAAATCTTTTTAAAAAATAATATCGTTGTATTGACTAACCCTATCCTTACCTGTAACTTTCACACGTCTTAATTAGGTTAATACTAAATATATATTTATATTATATATCTTGATTATTTTAAGAGACAAGACAGGCGTGCCCCAGGGTAGCTTACTAGGTCCCTGCTTTTCCTCTTGTACATAAATGACTTGCCTATTATCACAAACTTCCACATGACTTTATATGCAGATGATATTTCTATTTTAAACCAGACAACTCAAACAATAATTAATGACATTATCACTAATACAATTTTTGACATAATCAATTGGCTTAAATGTAATAATTTGACTATTAATATGAACAAAACTAAGCATATACAATTTTTAAATAGAGCGACAAAAAAAACAAAGACTTGTCATAAACATAATGACCAAACGATACAACAAACTGATAGCTATTATTTCCTACGTATGCTTTTTGCCCTACGCTGTACGTGAAACTTGCATGTAGAAAATGTTTGTTCGCCTATGTCCTATCGAAACTGAATAAAATCACAAAGAAAGAAACGGCACTCAAAGCGTATCATGACTATGTTGCTTCAATCCTAAGGTATGGTATTCTGCTTTTGGGGAACTCGGTTAAAAATAAATAAAGCATTCATATCTCAAAAGCAATGTATTCGAGCAATAGCTGATGTTGATTCGTGGACAACCTGCAAGCCTTTGTGTAAAAGTATGAAACTTCTAACCGTTCCAAGTCTGTATATTTACGAAACAGCATTTTTTGTTAAAATGCATCCTGAATGTTTTGTTAAAAAATGTTAAAAAAGAGAGATTTTGTGTTTTAATGCTAGATTTACAAATAAATTATGTCTTCCGAATGTTAAAACCGAAATATGTAGCAGAAATTGCCTCATTATGTGTATAAAAATTTCTATAAATTACCGGAAATAATAAAACCCTTGCCACTAAATGAATTTAAATACATTTTTCGCCGATGTCTGAGTGATCAATGACCTATTTATGATAAAAAAGATTTTTTTAATAGCACATGAAAAATAATATTCAATATTAAATAGTAATGCTCTCTAATAAGGAATGAGTGGTGTAGTAAGGAGAGATGTGGTGATTATAATTATAAATAATGATACAATATTTGAAAATATAGAATAATCAAAGATTTCAAACATGGGATGCAATATGTAGGAAAATATGGCTGTGATTACCTATAGTAAAAAAATTCTTGTCCTTTTGCCACCACAATGTGAAAAATGTTCATTCAAGTGCAAATAAATGTAAACAGATCACTTTTGAGGCTATCATTAAAAAAGGTACAATTCCATACTATTTCCACAAAAATGACTAATAGTAACATAGAAAATAATAAAACATTTTTTTTAGTAAATAAAGTTAATGTAGATAATAAGAACGCAAAACCACTTAAAATATTTCATCAAAATATAGCAGGGCTTTTGTCAAAAACTAACCTTCTGGTCATCACCATAACCGAAATACGAAATCAAAATAATATGCTAATAGTACTTTGCTCATCAGAGACTTTTGATAATGCAATTTATCAGAATCATATAAAACTTTCTGAATATAAACTTGCGGCAAAGTATTGCAGACAGGATGGTAAAAAGCGTGGCGGTATAAAGAACTTAATATGGTAAGTAGTTTGCTCAAGATAAACTTTTTGAATGTTGCGATAATAAAATTCTCGGTTGTATATAATTATATGTACGAGGGCGGATTGAAAAGTTCGCGGCCTAACATAGATAGCGTTGTTATATAAAACTACCCTCATATGAAACCTAGACTCTTTGTCAGTCTCTGAGATACATGCGTAATTATTTATTTTATTGAACATTAAGTGAGAGTAAGTTTCATTAATTTGCCATGCCGTGATCAAATACCTCCACAAGAAACACTTAACTCCAAAGCAGATTCATGAAGATATGGTGGCTACTTTAGGAACATCTGCTCCATCGTATAAAATGATAAAAAAGTGGACAGCTGAATTTCAACGTGAACGAGAGAGCATCAAAGATGACCCCCGCTCTGGACGGCCTTCTACAGCTACGACTTCGGAAAACATCGAAAAAATATGTGATCTCGTCATGGGAGACAGAAGATTGAAAGTATCTGAGATAGCTGAAGCTTTAGGGATTTCATATGAACGTACACAAAACATGATCGTTAATGAGTTAGGGTTCCACAAGGTGTCTGCAAGATGGGTTTCGCGGCTCCTTTCAGTTGAACAGAAACGAACTCGGCTCACGATTTCTAAAGACTGTTTAGAGCTGTTTCAAGCTGATCCAAACGAATTTTTGGCAAGGTTTGTTACTATGAACAAAACATGGGTTCATCACTATACTCCTGAATTCAAACAACAATCCAAACAATGGAAGAGACCCGGATCTCCGACCCCCAAGAAAGCCAAGGTGTGTTTTTGTGTACACAAGGTAATGGCATAACTAATTAATGGCCTAACTTGTCACTTTTGAACCTTAAAATTTAGCAATTTGAATGCACGAATGTACATATTGGCCGGTTATTAGTATTCCAGTAGAGAAACAGGTACTCATCAAAAAAAACATTAGATATTTATTAAGTACCACAGAATACCGATACAAAATATTTTGTGCAGGTTGTTAGAACATAAAATAATACCTATTATTAAAAAGGAAATCAATAAAACATTGTATAGTAGGTAATCATTTATTAAAGTTTTGTTCTACAACATTTAAATAATTATTGAGAATATTATAGTACTCATTAAATCAGTCTCTCATATTAAAGAAAGTATTTATTCAAGTAAAAAATCAGTAAGTAATTAGTCTTATAACAAAGGTAGGTTAATAATAATCAGACTTTTGTTTTAAATACTCCTAAATTTTAGAAACTCCATGTTTAGGCCTATCATCATCCTATTAATAAGTAACATTGAAGATGCTCGAGTAGAGCTCTCCGATCGTGATACTTCACAAATGCTAAGTGTCTGTGTAGATAAATTACCAGAAGTTCCAGAAACTTGTTATAAATTTGTAAGGGATTATTCAGAGGATAATTTAATAAAATTTCAAGGCTGTATGTAAAATTTCTGTAATATATATATAAAGACCAAAAATAATATATAAACCAACCAAAACCAAAAAAGACCAAAAAATATATAAAGACCAAAACATTAATACAGCAATGACATTATTTTATGACATTTTAAATATATTTTACAATTTGTGCTTTCCAATTAAACGCATTAAAATATCTAGTAAATATAAAAAACCAAAGTGAATCACAAAAGGTTTAAAAAAATGTGGTAAGACCAAAAGATTTTATAAATATAAATGTGCTTTTAATGTGCTATAAACTTAATTATGAGAATTATTCAAAGTTATTAGGCAAATGTGTAAATTTATCTCAAAAACTTCAGAACCATAAATTAATTTCTAATTCTAAAAGTAAAGGTAAAATGTTTTGGAAACTAAATGATTAAAGTTTAAACTTTTATGAGAACCACACTGAGGAAATCCTCAAAGACAGAGAGCTAATAAAAGATCCATTGGAAATTGCTAAGGAATTTAATAATTACTTAATTAATTTGGCCAATTAGTACTTCAAATGTTCGTCACAACATGAATGCAATACGGTTCAGCTTAAAATGGACGCTCTTCGCTTCAGATGAAGGCTGTGAAGCAAATGATTGCCAGAGTCATTCAGGAGGTTGTTTTAGTGGGTAGTGGCTCTGGTAGGCTCGGAGCGAGCCCCACATAACCTCGATGATAGGTTATTTTTCTTGACTTTCTTCAATTTATAAAGTATCGGATTCTTTTGTTTGTATCAAGTACAAGTTTGTTAGCTCAGATTAGTAATAATTTAAAGAAAAATATCTAAGTAAGTATTATAATTTAATTGTTTATGGTAGTACGGGTTTACTAAATAACGTAAGAATGCCACGAAAAAGATCCAACCTCTCGCAGTGCTGCAGAAATGCTAAAAGGATGAGATTAGTTCGATCACTGGAATCTGAAGAAGATCGTGAGGCGAGACTCACTGCATCTCAGCAACATCACGCCAGGTTTCGTGTTGTAGAAACTTCGACTCAGCGAGAATCTCGATTTGAACTCATCAAATCGTTTTCGAATGATGACCACTAGAATTAAGGAAAACATTTGCATTTGACATTAAATATGCGAATTCAAATTGGACACAACGAAAATGCTCAAGACTTTTCAGACTTGCTTCTTCAGATCGGTAACGGTGTGTTTCCACAGGAACAAGAAAAAGTTGTTCTTAATGAAAATCTATGCTTCAAAGTTTCATTAATGCAAGACCTCATATCATCTGTGTATGGAAACGCAACACAAATACCAACTTGCGAAAATTCCTGGCTTTGCGAAAGAGCTATTTTGACCAAGCAGCAGCAATAAACGCTGAAATTTTTGATCTTTGTTCCGGGGGATAATGTAGAGGATATCTCCATTAACAGAGTTATAGAAGAAGAAGAATAATCCAGCTACCCTGTGTGCCCCTGGACTACTAGCTCTCCAAATACAATTAAAAGTCTGCGTACCCATAATGCACCTTTAGAGATTTAAGCCCGCCAAACTTTGCAACGGTACCAGATTAAAAATGACCAATTTACAACGAAATCTGATAGAAGCAGAGATTTTAACAGGGTGCGGAATAGGTGAAAGTGTTTTTATTCCTCGGATTCATCTCATTCCAAACAATTTTCCATTTAGTTGTAAACGAGTCCAGTTTCCAGTAAGCCTATGTTTCGCAATGACATTTAATAAATCCCAAGGTCAGTCGCTAAAAGTTGTGGGTGTAGATCTAAGCATTAGCTATTTTTCGCACGGTCCGTTAAATGTGGGTCTGTCACGTGTTAGCAATCCTAGCAGCCTGTATGCATTCATCCCTGATGGCCATACGTCTAATATCGTGTACAGAGAAGCATTACTGTAAAGCAGATTTCTTTAGCTACCCAAAATGAAGGTGTTTATGATCCAATATTAACCGAAAGTTATATTAAAAAAATGCTGCCCAAAGTCACTATTCCACGCGAACGAAGTCGCGGGCAAAGCTAGTATTCATTATAGTGATTCAGTTACCTCTCAACACGAGGCACCTAAAGAAAATTTATTGACGTCACTTTTCTGGCCACCCTGTATATGTATGTTTATTCTGGGTTCCCTCCCAGTTCGCTGTATGGTCGTCCATAACACAAGCTCTGCTTACTTTGGGGCCATACAGTTGGTGTGTTTGTCTGGGGATTTATGATATGATTGATAAATTCATAGCAGGTTCTTCCCACCGTGTTTGCGATATCATAACCTATTGTGACAAATCTTGAATTTATCAATATGTCCAGAAACAAATTGCCGGTCAACAGTATGGCTGATTCAAAACGAAGCAATGCCCACGAAATTGAACCATCGAAAAGGAAAAGAGAAGGAAAAAACGTTGATCGCCAGTTTTTTCTGCTGAATGGGGTATCAGTTCCCTTAAGAAACTAAAGTAGCATCATCACAGAGTGGTGCACTACCTAATGCTTACCAGAAGCTGTTGCGAGCAACGAGCGACTGAACACGGGACTCCGAAGACTTTTGCCTCACGACGACAACGACCTAGCGTACTTCGCGATCAAGACGACTTTCTAAGCACCACACCGGTAAAACTGTTGGGTCTTACAGCCCTGATTTGGTACGGTGTCCCCTCTTCTTGTTCCCTAAATTTAAAGACCAGGGGATACAGTTTTCATCGCCAGCAGATGCGCTCACTACGTTCGAGAAGGCCGTTGAGGAAGTAACTGCTGCAGACTGGAAAATGTTCTTTGAAAATTGTTTCAGTCGCGTGTAACTTTGTATAGACTCTGGCTGAGAGGTTCTTTGAAACGATGTAATTTAAAAAATTTAACCTACAGAACATTTTTATTTTTTGTCAGAGTGTCCCACGTATCTGTATGTTTCTTGTGTTGGTCGTACATTTTCTGAATGTGAAGATAATATTGACAACACCGGTAGCCTATAACAGTATCTCAAATTTTTGATAAATTACGAAAAAAGCAAGCTGATTCCGAATACAGCCTCCCAATATCTTGATTTTTATTTGATTCTAGTCAAATGGTTTTGAAACTACCCGACGCCAGGCGTCAAAAAATACACAGCATTTTAACTGAATTTCAAACATTGCGTCATTGTACGTAATTACGTGAATTCGCAAAACTTATCGGATCATTAGTTACAGCCTGCCCAGCTTTTGACTATTAGTGGATCTATACGAAAATAATACAGCAATACAAATATTTATGTAAATAAAAAATAAAATCATTTTTTTTAATTAACAAATAGCGTTTGCCCGTTTAAACGCATTTTTTACGTAAAATAAGGTGTTATTAGATTGTAAGTAAAGAGGGAATTACAAGTTTAACATAAATTCTGATTTTGTATCCGGCTTTTTTGCTTGAAAGCTGAATATTGACGTTGTTATTTTTATTGATTCCAATATAAAGTTATGCTTGCATTTTCCTGCCAGTCGGGTTTTATATTTTGTTTTTAGGAATAACTTGTCTTGTGTTTACTGATCAGTTAGTTTGAGACCCCGGAAAGGAAAAGGATAGTTTTTATCCCGGAAATTATCTCTTAACAATATGAAATGTGGGTTAAAAGTGTCTGTGATAGTTTTGTTATTTTTAAAGCTATAGGCATGAAATTTATATTTTAGGTTTTTCACCGAACACAGATATCAGCGTTTTAGTAATGCCAACCTTAAAGGGCTTGAATGGGAGATGATAATCTGTATCGGAGTTTTTTTATTTTTAAATCCACGTTTTTTTGGTGGATAGTTTCACACCCAGGAAATTATCCCCGAGGAAGGTGAAATGAGAGCTGTCAGTTGTATGAGTTTTAGAGTACACGGACACCTAAAGAGCGATTAATTTTAGTAATTCAATAAGTTTTACTGACTGTATGATTGTACGTAATCCGATTCCTCGGGTTTCGCGCTGTTAGGATGGCTGTCTGTGGGTCCTTTTTAAAAAAACACTATTTTCACTGCCGAATATTTATTTTAGATGTTACTCCAACAACAGACAAACTGCTACTAAAAATTAAAATACAATTATGAACTTATTGACTAAAAATGCATAACAGCATATTTACTGGAAAACATGTTATGATATAATAAATGCATCATTGCAAGTACATTGCTTAGTTAGCATTAAGTACATATTATTTTTAAATATAACATCTCCCCCCAAAAAGACGAAGGTTATCCCTTTAAGATAAACGTAGGGTAGATGAACAAAAGTTATACAAACAAAAGAAAATAAAATTAAAATAAAACATGTTCAAAATCAAAGCTTATAACTTTGCGAAAAAATACAATTAAGTATTCAAATTGAAATTATTCAATATAATTCAAACATTAATGATTTAATGTTATAATAAAAAGTTCAAATTTAAATTAGTCAATAATAAGGTAACACATGAATTGTTCTTTGAAATATATATAAACACAAAACTTATTTGAATTTCAAATTACAAGTTTTATAAAACATCAATTTAAAATCATTAGTGAAAAAGCATTTTTTTTTCTACATTACACAATGGCTTATATTATAAACATTAAAACTAAAAATTACTTAAATTTTTATTAGATTTTTCTATATTTCTAAACATAACTTTATTCTTCATAACCTTTAATTCTGGTAAACTTTTTATAGATTTATTATCGTATTCACATGAATCATCTGATATTTCTGGTAATTCTACAGAAGTTGTAAGTGTCGATGCACTTTTATTTGATTTCTTATTATAACACTGATTAAAAATTTGAATACAACATGATTGATTCTCATTATTACATTGATTTTTAAAACATTGCTTGTAAATTTTGTATAATATAAAACTTAAAATTAACAAAAGTATAATATAAGTCATAGTTGAATAATAATGACCATATTTGAAAATATGAGATTGATTCTCAGCTTGGTCAATTTCTTGTTCGAGATTATTTAATTTATGAGAAGCCAAATTTAAGGATTCTAAATCTATATTTGTTAATGTAATTGGAGACAATGGTTTAAAAGTTTTATTAACAATATTGTATTGGCAACAATCATCTTCTGTAATATCGAATTTAATAAATAACTGACTTGGTAAGGTAGTATTATAACGATAAGATGGATAAAATTGCAAAGTTTGAAAAAATGCTGTACAATCATTTTCTAAAAATAACATTCCAGTACCTTGTAAGTTATAATCTTTAATATTATTATTACATTTTAAAGTTAATTTATTAGGTTTTGATTGAACATAAATATATTTTCCATCATTTAGTTTTTGCCACAAATTAATAATACCATGAATAACTTTAAAATCACAATTCTCAGGAATTGACAAATTTATATCTGTTAATAGTTTAGTTTCACAAATAGGATTATTTAATGTTGATAAAATAGTTGGTAAAGGACAAATTGAATATTCATTATTAACAGTTTTACAATTATTCTTATTATTATAACTAAGTTGTGCATAACTGAGTCTATCATCCGTTACAGCGAGATATGGAAAAGAAGGATGAATCAAAACGTATGTTTCAAAATTATTAATTAATTTCGGTGTGGGCAATGGCAATATCTTATAAATGTCAAACTTAGTTGGATTTATTAAGGGAATCTGAATAACAAACACTAATTTATTATTATAACTATAAGACACTAAACTAGACAAATCTATGATAGAATGAATATTTTCTAAGGATAACGAAATTGGAAACTCTAAATTCCTTTTAATAAGTTTAGTATTTGACAGTTCATTAAATAATTTAGTCGGTGTTATAACATAAGGATGTAAAACATTGGCTTTTGCAAAAAGAATTGAGTTTAAAATAGTATCTAAGATATTTGCAACTGAAAGTAATGAGCCTTCTATTAAATTAAGAAGCGAGTTAATTTTTTCTGCATTAATTATCTTGGAATCTAACTTAGAATTTTCAGACAAAATATAATTTAATTTTTCAATCTGCTTATTAAGCTTGATTTCATTTTCATTTAATTTTCTAATAGAAACGTTAAAACTATTTATCGTTGATTGAACGATATGTATATTATTTTTGATTAATTTATAAATATGATTTTCGTTTTGCTGACTTGATGCTATAGCTTCGTCATACTTTCTAGCATCGTCTGCATCTAAAGTACCAAAGAAAAATTTTAAAATTTGACCTCCAAATTCGAGAGATCGTTTAAAACGATTAGGTGAGTTTTCAGAGATAAGGTGAGATAATGAATCATATTTTAGATTATTTACATGAATTAAAATTTCTAAAGGATTTATAGTATCCTGACAATTTAATAAAAGAACATTGTTTTGAGCCTTTTCACAAAAGTTAGAAATACTTAAAAGGGAATTTTCAATTTTACTGAGATAAGGTTTTACTTGTACGATATCTACATAAGTAATAACATTCCAATAATCATTATAAAAATACGCGCTAAACGTCGGGTCGAAGTACAGACCAGGACTGTGAATAATGTTAGTTATAGGATTCTTCGTTTCTGCACGTAATCCATAACAAAAAGTTCTGAAATAACGATAAAAATAGGTTAAGACTAAAATGTTAAAATAACTAAAAAGAGGAAAGTATGATTTACTTTAAAATCTTAAACTTATTTATTTATATTTCTAAAATTAAGTTGAAGCAGGTTTTATTTCATTAACATGATATTTGACATGTTTCCTTCCTACTTGTAGAGGTACGTTGTTTTTGTTATGTAACTTTATTATTTTGTAAGGGCCTTTCCACACAGGCGATAAGGCCTTGCGAAGTCTATGATGACATTTTAAATATACTAAATCTCCTACTTTATAAGAGGTTTGTCGCGAATTTGAGTCATAATATGTTTTGGATCTTTCTTTGCTAATTAAAATATTTTGTAAAGCCTTTTCTCTACTAAAACGCATACGGTATTGTAATGCTCTAATATATTCTTGATATGTAACATTATTATTATTTTCGTATATAGAATTTGGTATTGAAGGTTTATGACCATACAAAAGTTCGAATGGAGTAAAATCAGTAGTACAGTGAGGAGTAGTATTGTACGATAAAATTGCAGTTGCAAGATAACAATGCCAGTCGTCGTGATTCTCATTGACAAATGACTTTAAATATTCTTTTAAAGTAGCATGGCTACGCTCTAACGCACCGTTAGTTTGTGGATGATAAGGAGAAGAGAATAGATTTTTAACTTTTAAAATTTCTGTTAATTGTTTAAATAATTCTGATGTAAAACTAGTACCTTGGTCAGTTAGGACCATTTTTGGAAAACCAAATAATGAAAAGAAATGAATTAGGCATCGAGCTATTTCATCAGTAGAACAAGTTATCATAGGATAAGCATTAGAAAATTTGGTAAGATCATCCTGTAAAGTTAAAATGTACTTAAATTTTTGAAAACCAGCTTCTGGTAGCGGACCAACAATATCTAAAGCTAATCTTTCAAAAGGCTTAGTGCTACTAGAAGTGATAACCATGGGCGCTTTATTAGAAGCCCGTAAAGGTTTATTTATTTGGCATAATTTACAACTTTTAACGAAGTTTTCAATATCTGAACGCATACCTTTCCAATAGTAAGACGCTTTAATGCGATTAAACATGCGTTTAACACCTGGGTGACCAGCAATAGTGGTACCGTGGTTTTCTTTGAGAATGTTTGGAACTTCGGCTGGAGTTGGATAAAAAATTTGATTTTTATATAAATGAATTTTAATATTAGTTCCATGAAAAACAAAAGAAACGATATTGTAAACTTTAACATAATTTAATTTACTAAATGGTTCAGAGAAATCTGATATAGCTAACTCTTTATCATAATCGTTGTTTGAAATAAACAAATCTCTTAATTGTATAAGCAAATTATAAATAGAACGATAACTAGTCTCATCATAATGATGTACCTTTGTAAATAAGAAATAAATTACTTTGTTTAAAGTCTGAACGCGCCGTACAGTCTCGGGCTCGCGCTCGGAAGAAAGCAACTCAGCAGAATTCTCTATTAACGATAACATTTGTTCACAATGGGGCATAGAATAATCAAAATCAACGGAGATAGGACACACGATTGATTTTTGTTTCGCTAAATGTAAGCCTTGACTATGCTCTTCGATTTGAGTATCATTAGAAATTGTTTTCGTAAATTGCTTTTTAAAGTATTCCTCATAAGAACATTTATTAATAGAAGAATGAGTAATCGCGTTTACGGGATTACGTGATAAAGCATCAGCATTTGAATTAATTCTACCAGGCTTATAAATTATTTCATATTCATATTCTTCTAGTTTTAATCGCCAACGTAGTAAACGACCACCAGGATCTTTGGCATTAAACAGCCACGTTAAGGGTCTGTGGTCTGTAACAATTTTAAATTTGTAACCATAGAGGTAAGGTCGGAAGGTGTTGACAGCAAAAAGAATAGCAAGAAGTTCTTTTTCAGTAGTTGAATAGTTACCTTCTTGTTTATTTAAGGTTCTAGACGCATAAGCGATCGGTTTGTCTTTGCCGATTTCGCCTTGAGATAAAACTGCGCCAATAGCATAATTAGAAGCGTCGGTAGTGACAATGAATGGTTGAGAAAAATCTGGGTATTGTAATAAAGGAGCAGTAGTAAGTTTATTTTTTAAAACGTTGAAAGCTTGCTCTTGTTCAACAGCCCAGTGAAAATTTGTATCTTTCTTTAATAAAGAAGTGAGAGGTTTAGTTATAAAAGAAAAGTTTTCAATGAAACGACGGTAATAACCCGTTAAACCTAAAAATGATTTAACATCCTTTGGATTTTGAGGTGTTGGAAATTCATAAATTGCCTTGACCTTATCAGGATTCGGCGAAACACCTTTATCAGTAATAATATGCCCTAGATAGGCGACTTCACGTCTTAGAAACTCGCACTTATCTGGCTGTAATTTTAAATTTGCCTCTCTGAATCTGGAAAATACAAGTTCAAGTTTTTTTATATGGGATTCAAGGTCATGAGAATATATTATACAGTCATCTAAATATATATATAAATGAAGACCTTGGAGTCCAGAAAGTACTGAATTCATCAGTCTTTGAAATGTAGATGGAGCGTTCTTCAACCCAAAAGGCATTCTGGTAAATTCGAAGTGTCCAGAAATGTTATTTGTCGTAACACTAAAGCCAGTTTTCTCCATATCTTCAGGGGTACTTAATTTCAATTGATGGAACCCGCTTGCGAGGTCCAGCACACTAAAGTACTTAGAATGACCTAATTGATCAAGGATGTCAGTTATTAAAGGAAGAGGAAAAACCTCGGAAACTGTGACATCGTTTAAACGACGGTAGTCTATAACAATTCGCCATTTCTGCTTACCAGACGAATCTAATTTTTTGGGGACTACCCAGACAGGTGCACTCCATGGTGAAGTTGAAGGTTGAATTATCTTTTGATCAAGCATCTTTTTAATTTGAGTTTCAACTTCATTTTTATGAACCTCGGGAAAGCGATAAGATTTAACGTTAATTGGAGCAGCATTCCCGGTGTTAATACTATGTTTTAAAACATCAGTATGAGTTAAAAATTCACCATCTAGATGAAAAATATCTGTATAATTAGATAAACATGACATGAGAGTATTTTTCTCTTGAGAGTTCAAGTGTGAACATCGAACTAATTCTAATACTTTTCTTGAACGATCTAGATTTGAACAAGATAAGTGATTAATTTTATGACAATTTTCTAATCTAGGATTTGGAAAATCGAATGGAGTTAATTTTACTTCAAAATCGTTAATTTCGATTTGTTTTTCCAAAGTATTTAAAACTGAAACATTAACTCTATTATTATTCTTTAAGGTGACAATACAATTAGCTAAAAATACACCTTCGCAAATCTTTTGGTCTAAAATTAAACCTTGATTATTATATTTGAATTCTATAAGGTTGGAAACTTGACACTCAATAACCATTTCTGATCTTGCAGGTATAACATATGATGGTTTAGAAAAATTAATAGGTATCATATGACCTTGTAGGTTTAAAGAATTGGTAGAATACTGAACATCTATCTTAAAATGTCTTATAAAATCACTACCAAGTATACCATCATATTGAAATCGAATTTCATCGCTTATTGCGTGAAAATTATAATTAAATAAAATCTTTTTCTCTTTGGAAATAAGATATTCAAACTTAAGTTGGATTGTCCCAACAGATTCACAATAAGAATCATTATCACTTAATCCTTTAATTTTAATTATATCAGGCCCTAATACTGGTTGATTCGACAAACTCGAATATTTCACAATGGAAATTGAAGAGCCAGTATCAATTAAAAAACATAAGGGCTTTTCATGATTACGATTGGTTCTTAAATAAACGTGAGGCAAAGAAATTTTATTATTTATATTATTAATTTTAAATTCCTCACGGGAGCAATCCCTAGAAAAAGTACTCGATTTTCGAGGTGAGAGATCGCATGTAAAAGGAAAAGTCTCTTTAGAAAAATTTGAAATAATTGAGACATTAGAACCATTAAAAACACGAGGTTTATTAAACTTATTATTAGTGTTCGTGTCATTCAATAAATGAACTTGCGGTTTCGGCAGACACGGGACTGAAACCGTTTTTAGTTTAAATCATTATTAATTGAAGACGAGTCTGAGTTGACAACGTGTATATTTGAAGAATTATTTGAACTATTACTAGTAGAAACTTGATTTCGAGAATCGGGTCGCAAAATGTTATTTTTATTTTTAAGTTTAAAACATTCGCTAATCAAATGACCACGATTTTTACAATAATTACATATTTTATTAGGATTTAAATTATTCTTGGAAGTATTTGGTTTTGAAAATTTATCATTAGTAGAAGAAGTATTTCTATTAAAATTAACTTGATGAAAACTAGGTTTTCTATTTTTAAAACAATCTGAAGCTAAATGACCATCTTTATGACAAAGCGAGCAAGTTTTTAATTTTGAATATTCTCGACTTTTTGTCATTTCTCTAAATTAAATAACTTTTCTTCTTCTATAGCCACCGTGATGGCATCTGACAGAGTCTTAGGATTCCTAGAACGAATATTACAGCGGATATTTAAATTCACTCCTAACATAAAAGCGGTTAATGCCAAATCTTCCATACCGGCTAACCTACCAACTAATTCATGTTCCGTTTCACAGCTGTAATGGATGTCAGATTGAGCTCTTGTTAAGCACATTTCTAACCTAACTGAATATTGCATGACGTCCTCAGACGGTAACTGCTTACAGTTTAAAAGATCAACAACCAAATGTGTGGAGTGTTTCTTTTCACCAAATGTAGATTTTAAAAACACTTTTATATCTGCCCAGGACTCGAACCTTTTTAGACAGCAGGCAAGTTGAGCCTTGCCTTCAAGTTGTGAAATAATAAATTTACATAAAACATTTTGTTGTTCTGCACTTGCTAAAGAAATTGCATTTTCGCAATTAGTTAAAAATGAAGGTAACGACTCGCGGTCGCCCTTATAAGGTTTAATGAACTTTGTTAAAACTGAAAGCGGAACTTTCCCAGACACTTTCTGTTTCGTCACTTTTGACTGACTGTCCGACTCGTAACTTGAGTGGTCGGAGCTTAAGTTTTCTTTAGGAAAATCCTTTTTAGGAGGCATTACACAAAGATAAACAGTACAAAAAACAAAAAGTTACACTAAATATAAAATTTAAAACAAGTAAAAATTATATAAATTATGATAAAAGTAAAACTTTGTAAAATTAGTAATTAGCTGAAAATAAAAACACAAAATTTGCAAACACTAATAACACTTACAGGAAAACGGCAACAAACACGATTATTTCCATAAATGCAGCGTTGCGGGAACCAGGCGGCGGCGACTCAGGGAGTCGTATATCGGGAGCCTCGGTTGCGTCGCTCAAACCGTGGGAACAAGATTTCTTGTTTAGTGTGAAAAATGAAGACGAATGAAGATGAGTAACAGTTAAGATGGAGAAGGTCTGATGCAGGCTTACACTCGAGAGTGAAGGCTTACTGTCGATCAGAGCAGCAGGAACGTGGTGATGCGGGCTCTCGCTCAACAGCGGAGACTTAGCGTCGATCAGCGGAGTCGTAGTGCGGGCTTGGACTATGGGTAGCCAAGGCTTATCGTCGACCACAAAACACTTCGGACTTTAAACCACAGAGCCAAATCAATTTTTGGTACTTTAAGAATTCCCAAAAATATACCACTTCTGACACCAATTTGTTAGGATGGCTGTCTGTGGGTCCTTTTTAAAAAAACACTATTTTCACTGCCGAATATTTATTTTAAGATGTTACTCCAACAACAGACAAACTGCTACTAAAAATTAAAATACAATTATGAACTTATTGACTAAAAATGCATAACAGAATATTTACTGGAAAACATGTTATGATATAATAAATGCATCATTGCAAGTACATTGCTTAGTTAGCATTAAGTACATATTATTTTTAAATATAACAGCGCGCAAGCTGAAAATTCATACTTCTCTTTTTTACCTTGAAAGGGTCGTTGTGAAGATCCGGCGACTGGGCGGCGGGTTTGGCGGCAAGATTACCCGATGCGCACGCATGTCCACGGCCGCTGCGCTCGTCGCCAAGAAGCTAAACCTCGCGTGCCGCATGATCATGCCGCTTGACACCTCCATGCAGGTCAACGGCATGCGCTCACCCGTCCAGTGCGAGTACGAGGTACGCCCGCTGCAGTACTCAAACTCACGCCCGAGTAACGGTGTCCAAAACTAGAACGTAGTCCTCTCATCTGAAAGTTGAGGGTTACATTTGCTGAAACAAAAAAGTACTAAGTCTGTTCTTACTAAATCTTTCTAAATCTCAGGTGGGAGTGAATGACGAGGGAGAGATCCAGTACTTGGAAGCGGTGGCGGTGGCGGATGCCGGCTGCAGCGAGAACGAGGACCTGCTGCTAATGCTGGTGGGGGGCTTTCCCAACGGTTACGACAGCTCCATCATGAATCTGAAGTGCTTCAGAGTGTACACTGATAAACCTTCCAACATCAATGCAAGGGGACCGGGTGAGCGTTATTTTAATTTGTAAAATAATATTTATCACATTACGAGGTAATCACATTTACAGGAACGTTTTTCTGATGGTATCTGGTATGATAATTTCCACCATGTCATGCGACAGTGTAAAATGACCTCTAAAATAACCAATTAATTTAAAATTTTTATTCACTTTTACTTTCATTTAAAGGCACAGCGCAAGCGATCGCGGCTATTGAGCACATAATGGAACACATAGCCTTTGAACTGAAGAAAGATCCTACTGAAATTCGACTCAAAAACATGAGGAAAACAAACAATGATTTGCCAGCGTTAATAGAAGACCTCAAGTCTAAAGCCGACTTTGCAAGCAGACATGCCGACATCGAAGCATACAACGCGTCTAATCGCTGGATGAAAAAGGCTATACAAATTAACGTGATGGAGTTCCCTCTCATGTACTCTTTTAATTACACCACTTTGGTTTCTATATACCGAGGTGACGGCACCGTGACGGTCACCTCAGGCGGAGTGGACATGGGACAAGGCCTCAACACGAAAGTGGCTCAAGTGGTGGCTTATAACTTGAAAGTTCCGATAGAGAAAGTGTTGGTGTTGCCGGTGTATTCGTTCATATCACCACAGCACGTGGGGTCCGGGGGCAGCATCACCAGCGCCAGTGTGTGCTACGCCGCGATCAAGGCGTGCGAGCAGCTCAACGTGCGCATCACGCCCGTACGGGAAGAACTGCCCGAGGCTTCATGGGAAGAAATAGTCGCAGCCGCGACCGCCAAGAATATAGACCTCACCGTGCGGCACACGATCACCGCAACCGACATGGACGATTACAGCACGTTTGCCGTGGCCATGTCGGAGGTCACGCTCGACGTGCTCACCGGGCGATTCACGCTTGAAAGAGTAGATATTTTGGAAGATGTCGGATTAAGTACCAACCCCAATATTGATATCGGGCAGGTAATTCATATTAGAGTTTTTGAAATACGTTTTGATTTAAGTTGAGGTTTACTTTTATGTCAACATTTCAGATCGAGGGAGCATACGTTCAAGGTGTAGGGTACCTGACCTGCGAGCATCTCGTTTACGATGAAGCTACGGGGAAGCTGCTGACAAATCGCGCTTTGCTCTACCACGTACCGCAGTGTCTGGACATCCCTGTCAAATTCAACATACATTTAAAACACGACTCCTATCTCAAGGGAGGCGTTTATGGATCCAAAGGTATGAGACTGATGACTAAGGAAACTAGAATGTTATATGCCATTTTTTGTGTGATCTCATTTAAGTGACTCAGTGCCTAGAATTACACTTTATTTTATTTATGCCCTGGCTAAAACATTTACTCGTAATTATTATTACTACGCGTATGTATAGACGCGACAATTTTAAATGTATAAAATTGTAGAAAAATTTACATGTATTATTATTTTTGTCGAACTTTGCTTATTACTGGTCTACTTAATGAACCCAATGAGGAGACTCGGTTTGCAAATTGAATAGTAAAACTTGGGATCTAAGTCAAGCTTTGTAAATGTGCTACAGAAAATCTTCTTAACGCCATCTTTTGTAATCGCAAAAAAGGATTTGTAGTGCAAAAGTGGCTGTGAACAGTCAGATTATTCAGTTCACTAGTATGAATTATTGAGTCAAATTCAACAGTATAAGTTTTTTTTATGACATCAATGACGAGTTAACTGATACATGTTCGCTAATTCTGGCATTTGAATATAGTTAGGGAGGCGAATAGGGGAATTTTCGGTAATACTCGAGCGTGGCAGTTTAAGATATGAGAGATACCTTAGACCTAATAGAACAACCTTGTAAAGTATTTAGCTCTATATGTAGTGACGCGCGCCTAGGATAGACGATCAGATTAGTAAAAAAAAATCGATAGTCTGAAATACTCGAGCGCGTCAGATTAAGATATTGGGGGTTGATTTTAGTGTTTTAAGACTAAATTTAACTAATCTGACGATAAGTCCTTGACGCGACCGAGTTATAGGGTCGGGAACTTGTAAAAAAAAAACGTTAATCCGGCATTCTCGAGCGCAATTTTTTTATTTTTATTTTAAGAATATAATCTAAAACATACTAAAAATACAAAATCTGCCGGTTTCCGCATGACCGGAAGTGTGGAGGAGCCATTTCGTCTTCCGAAAAACGCGTTGCGGCATATAAGTCGCGAACGATACATTTTAAAAAAAAATTTAAATAAACAAAAAAGGTAATTTTATTTTACACAAAAAAGGTCTTCACATTTTTGTCCAAAGTTAAAACTTTTTGACTTGAAGCATCATAAAAACTCAAACTCCCGGTTTTTTGAGTATATCTCGAAAACTGAGGGTGTTAAAAAAAATTGATATGAAATAACGATGATTAAATTATGTGACTTTTATTATATCTTAAAATTTTTTTTTTTCTAAAGCTTCTCGACAATTTTCGTGGACTCCGAAAAAGTTACGCGTATCTGTATACAAAAGTATTATTGACATGTACAGTTCCATATATGTATATTATTCAATAGCTTGTTGATCCTCAAATTGTTTTTTGGATGTACCGTAAGCAAAACGAAGTGAAGAATTGAAGCAAAAAAGAGGAATTTGCCATAAACATGTAATACAGACTGAGCACTTCGCGGAAATATGCCGTCCTACCAGTATTTTTCCTTTATTTCGCAACATTGATGGTGGGGAAATAAGCGGTAGAAGGGAATTTTCGGTACACCCTATATATTTATATATATATATATCTACATTTACGTTGGTTGTATCTATCGCTTTATTGTCATTCTTAAATTCCCCGTTTTGTCAAGGAGAAAGAAAGGAAAAAAAAGAAACCATAAAACCTTTTTCGGTCAGATTAAGAGAACCCACCAACATTTTTGTCAGATTAAGAAAATATGTTTTCAGGATACCGAGATAAACCTCCCCTATGAAAATCTGACGCGCTCGACTATTGCAAAAAAACTTTTTTTTTTGCATTTTCAAAAATTCATCGTAACTTATCGTCACGCCGAAATCGTCAGTTTTTGTAAAGGGAGCTTCCTTGGGGCCTACTTAACACCCCTTCCGAAAATCTGACGCGCACGAGTAAATTTTTTTTTTTTGCATTTTTGACTACTTTATATGCTTACCCCCACCACGCAAACCGGCAGATTAGTATACCGTTGTTATCAGAGGCACTTGGGGCATACGCAGTATGAATATTTGACGCGCTCGAGAATGCCCAAGTAACTGTTTTTTTTAACATTTTTGAAAAACCGTACCCGCCAAACCCACCGCTAAAATGGTTTTTACCATACGAGCTTTTCTTTTTTTTTTTTTTTTTTTTTTTTTATTAATAATTAGCAGGCGTTTGTCTTCCATCTCACCTGATGGAAAGTGACGATGAAGACGAGGATCGTACACGCCTGTCTAAGAGGTACCTATTCACTCTACACTTGAAAGCTCCAGGGTTATATTTGTCTGGAAAAACAGACGCAGGCAAATCGTTCCACTCTTTGGCAACACGAACCAAAAATGAGCTATCGAACCGTTTAGTTCGGCTCACCGGCACGCTAACCACAAACGGGTGAAACTTCTGTCTGCGCCTGGTTGACCGGTGGAGAAAGGGGGAAGGTTCGATCAACTGAAAAAGAGCATTCGCACACTCTCCAAAGTGCAATCTGTAAAAAACCGATAGACTAGCAACTTTTCGACGATGCTCGAGACTTTGCAGTCTCGAAGAAGTCTTTTCGAAATTATTTTATCTTTCGATTTTGATAGGTCTCGACGGCGCCGTTGAATTACGCCATTTAGCTACCTCGCCTCCCTAACTAATAGCATCAGTCAAAATTTCATCCCCCAGAAACCAACTCTAGTTCAAATGGTTTTAATATATAATATTCAATGCAGCAATTTATTGTTTATAGAATTTGTGTTGAATAAACCTTGGTCACGATAGGCCCTGCGCTAAGCCAATCAGAAACACCACGTTAAACAATCACGATCCAATCACGATCACACTGCGTGACAGAATATACTCGTATGCATACCCGTCCAACTTTTAAAATAACGATAGATCATAAACGGTGGTTCATGCGTAAAACATTAAAAGAAAATATTGTTGTAGATTATATTATTTTGGTCTTCTACTTTGATTTGAACTATTTTCTTGATAAAACTTACAGTTTACCAGGCAAATTTAAAAAACGATTATTTAGCCTTAAAATTTTTCTTAGCCCATATGAGATCGATGGGTAATTTCAGTTATTTATTTGTTATAATATCGCAAGTGTCTGCACCGTGGAAATTGGAAAAAAATATTGTAAAACAAATGACATTGTGTTGGCTGCTCTAAACATAGTAATGATAATTCGGTAGTTTAAATAACCGTGATAGTCTAAAACAATAAATATTTATAACATTGTAATTAAAAACGATACATTAATTTTAAATTAATTAAGTGCTTTGAATTACACTGGAATGAATGAGGCTAGCTGATCTATTCAAGGTGACACTGAAGACGATTATTTAAATAAACTTATTGGTATATTCAACACAGGTCTACCAACTAATATGTAACCGCGTTCTTGCAGCGGTGGGCGAGATGGGGATCTGCACGGCGAACGGCATCACGCACTCGCTGCGGTACGCCGTGCAGGCGTCGCGCGCCGACTCGGGCGCAAGCGAGTGGATCAATATAAGTGAGTCATTTAACAAATAAAACTAATGGAACGCCCTCAACAGCTTTACAAACTACATTCCAGCCTCACCCGACTAACGCGATGGTTTTCAGTGGGGCACTGTAAACTCGGGTTGGAAGACTACATATCCATTTGAATTTCATTCGTTTTAGATAGGTGGAATTACGCGCAGTAATGTATTTCTTGTATAGTTAAATATACATGACATATTGTTTGCACTGGTACCAGACTCTGTTGACTGGTAAGCACCTGTGCGTTCAGTTAGAAAGTGAGCGGTAGTTAGAACGTCAAAGTCCTCACTGTTCTCTCTTAATGCACACAAAGTCCTGGAGTCAATCACAAAGAACTATAAGAGGGTATTATAGAACAGCAAGATGAATTTATCAACAACTGTTTTCTAAGCAAGAGATCACATTTAACCGGCTAATCAAGTCCCTCAACAGCAAACTGTGGTCAGCATGGCACAGACAGCAAACGACGCAAATGGATATTTCCATGTTCATGGGTAGTACACTGAGACTATTCGTACAATCCATCGCTGCCAAGAGCCCAGAAGATGCAATATCTTAAGAGCCAAGTTAAGGAAGAACCAGAAACTCTGATTCGTCATTTATTTATACTGCATTTTTTCTACCTAAATGAGGTTGGTAATGGATGTGCCTGCTGCGCAACAACAAGCGTATCATCCTGTAAAACAATGCACGGCATCGTCATTAAAGCGATAAAAGGAGTTAGGAACCTAGACATTGACTTATTACAAGTCCCCTGGTGCCCCAAAATGGTGTACTTGGGACACCAGGATAGTTCATATTTTACAGCAAGAATCAGATTCTGAATTATGTAGAGTGTGTCAGGAATTGCAAAGATTTGCCTTAAACATGTTACATGGGTTCATGAGTTTTCTGGAACAAAAATTCACCAACCTAGAATCGTCTCGTTGGAAACAAGAAACCAATTTATCTAAAGCGAATGTAATTAATTCAGGTCAGTATAATATTCCAACAAGAAAGCATAATTATTGCAAAAATCCTAATTTCGATTCCAATAATTTCAAACCATAATCTATGCGTATTTCAACTTATGTCAAATGTTTGTTTTGTTTCATAGGACATGAAATTGCAGACAGTATCGAAATCTAAATTATGTAAAAAAAAATTGTTTACGCATAAAAGCAAATGTTTTTCCCTACAACTTTGTCGTAGCTATTTGGAATATCACAATAGTTTATTGCACGATGCATATGCTAGGCATAATTCTAACGTACCTAGCACATCCACAGCGACCTCAAACAGCCAAGACAACGTGATAGGTACAAGACATGTAACGATTGGTGGAGCATCGAAAATCTTATTTGCAACAGCGAACATCAAAGTTACTGCGGCCGCAAATGACTCTTCGCGCATTCAACCTTTTGCGCAAACTTCTTCACGCATTTGGCATTCGTCCAAACGACATTCGCGATTGCGTACCACACCACACCCATACACAATAGATACACGCCTGTATCCGAGAGGAAAAGGCATACCCAGACAGTGTCTCTCCATCGGGTCCTATAAGTTTCTCCCATTTCAAAAACAATGGCTTAGTTCCACCCAAAATGTGTGTACGGGAGTAAGATTTAGATATATAAGAATGGGAGTAGAATAATGTAGTATTAAGGTCTCTAAGTATAGTTGCGAGTGTAATTAACAGTCTTTCTTTACTTATTCTACTCTCATTCTTCTTTTTTAATATCTCCTTACCCAAATTTCAATCCCATAGAAGTGTTGGAATGTTGAAACCTCTTGTGAACAGCCATTTTTATTCCTTTTAGACATATTCTTGTTATTCATTACAGAATACAGGGCCTCATTCACTTGATTCTCAATTTTTACTATCCTCCTAATATTTTTTTCGCATCGGCCACTTCTAGTGAACTAACTTCATCTGCTGTCATAATATAATATGATATTATCATAAATTATGCGAAACTAAGTATCTATTTCTTAATTATCTGCTTTCAAAACCATGTTATAAATATGTTGATGAAAAATGTGCAAAATGAGTAAAATTAAACAAAAAGTTAATAGAATCAAAGCATAAGTACGATCATTTATTTAAATTCTTTCACACAAAAAAGAAACCAACAAATAGTTTATAATTTTGTAAAGTATGCTACAGAAATTGCATGAATGCAATTGCAAACAGCATCCATAACACAACACAATTTTTCAATTTGCGCATCAATGTTTAATGCGAAGTGAAATAATAACATTTTTATAAATCTAACGACAAAACGTACAGGTACTACATACTTGCAGTAATCACAGCCTTATTATTATCGACATTGTTGGAGCGAAGCGAGCGTAGCGAGCGAAGCTCCTTATGGACTCAAAATGTATAATCGTTCACCGCGAACTCCTCTCACACCGTTTGACCAGATTTTGCACACAACCAGATTTTGCACACAAGTCTAGAGTGATTTTTTCGATATCATGTACCATTGAGAAAAAATCACCGAAAAACTTTTACATTGAAATAGCATTGAAAAATTTTGTAAACAAACAATTGGCGCCAAAATTGAATTTTTGATCAGAAAAATAGAATTTCGAACATTCACAATACGGGGACCGGCTTTTCGTTTGTCCGTTCGAATCTCGAAATTTAAAAGTCGTTTTCTCGAGTTCTCGCCCATAATTTTTCAAATTTTCTTTTTAATTATTAAAATATAGTCGAAGGCCTACCCAGCGATACGAAAATTGTTAGTATTAAAATTCTGATTAAAAAGATATTGACGTTTCTTTTTTTACATTGACATTCCATATAAAAAAATATATGTTTAGATTGACAATTTTTTGGATTTTCTCGCCGTTTTTGATTTTTTGTTCAATTCAAATACACTTTTCAGAGGAAAAAAATTGTTTTCGGCCAAATTCGAGGTAAACAAACATTGATTGTATCAAAAAATAGTTAACATCCCATTCTTATTTTAGACATGCCTCCTACTCGCAGACGCCCTAATATCGGACGCCGAACAGCCAACGCTCGTAGGCTTGCTCGTCCTCTGAATACATCCAGTCAAGCCAACAGACCTATAATTTAACAAAATTATGGACTTACTTACTAACTCTGCAATAAACAAGCCTTTCTAAAAAAAATCTAACAATGAAACAAATGTCTTACTGTTTAGTTACTTCTATAAAGCTAACCCAAAAAAGTCCGTTAGACTAAAACAATTGATAAGGAAAATATCGCTTCGCTCCGATTATGGCATGGTTAGGTCCAGAGGACCAACGCATTCCGACCTAGTATTTTTTTACCCTTTCTCAATTAAAGCTTTAATAGACTTACAGCAATGGATTCAACAAGTTTACACCCCTTGTCTATGGTGCGCGCTTATGTCCTGTAGCAATAAAGGTGAACCATAGAAGGAATGTAAACTTGATGAAACATTCTACATTAATAATCTTGTTATAGAACAAAATCAGCCTTTCAAACTTAACATCAAATTAACACTAACAATATAGCTCTGTTAACAGGAATATCAGCCTCTCAAGTTCACTCGTCTCATTATTATTACGAATCTATTAACTTTTATACTAACTTAGATCACAAAGATAAATTTTGCACTTCACAAAGCAAAATAGTCGTTTCACAAAATCGTACATTGTGAACTGTTGCAAGTAAGATGCATTTTTTTAAATAATAAGGGCTAAAAACACAAGCAGCAAACACAGAAAGCAAAAAAAATACCAACCTTTCACGTGCAATCTTATCTCTTATTAGCCTCAGAACACAATGTAAGTGCATGGCACTAGGAAATTCAGCCTTTCAAAATCTCTTCGTCGTCGGTATCAATTTGGGTAAAGAAAGTAATTTTTTTCTAGGTTTAATATTGTTGAATATAGAGTCTATACTCTCATCTGAATCACTACTTAAGTCTATATTTGGTCTTTTTGATGTTTTTGTATGGATTTCCTCAAAAGTACCAGACGTTTCCAACTCTTTTAAAACTTCAGAGTCAACATTACATATGAATGAGCACGATGGTAAACTTGTAGCACCACTACAGTTAAACCAATGTTTAGCACCATAATTTTCTAAAATTGTTCTGTCAAACTGAGGTACAGTTGCTGGCTGGATAGTTTTTGTTGTAGAAGTTGAGAGTTTAGGAGCCAATGCAAGTTTATTAGTTAATTTGACTGGACGCATATAACGGATAGAAGTTTTAGGTGTATTATTTTTCCCGATTCAGCAGTCCAGACAACTTGGTGGACTTTTAAAGTACCTGGGAAAGGTTAACCAGTCCTTTTCAGTGACCTAATAATCTTCCACGAGTTCTATTTTAACGCCCTTGATAGAGGACTTTAAAGCATTCACGAATGCATCAAGACCAGGAATGTACTCTGTAATGCAACGTATCGGTCTGCAGTTCTCTTTAAAAGTCCACCAACGCCATCTGGAGCACCTTCACCGTGTCCGCATTTGCAATGATTCCAAACCACTTTGTTGATTGAGGGAATATAGATAGAAAGTCGAGACATTACATAAAATATATTTTTGTTGCGATATTGTCCAGAAGGAGAATCAGATACTATGTAAAGATTTTGAACTAGAGGTACTGTTTTTCTATTTCAGTCAAAATTGGAATCAGATGTGCCCATACTGCAGCAGCATCGTGTCGTAAAGAAGTACTTATAGTACAAAAACGTTGGGTTGTGGTCGTGTGACCATCAATATTAAAATACAGAACTGCAGTGTGTAGAGTAAACTGCTTTCTACTACCACCAAAGTGTGCCGACTGAATTTCAGAATTATATTTAGCACTGTAATTTTCGCTAAAATCTATATGTATGAAACAGTCATTCACAGTTAAATTTTGCTTAATTTTAATTGCACCGGCTGTCTACTTATGTTTGCAGAATGATTAAGGAATGGCTTAAGATTATTTTCAAATTTTTTTGAGTATAAACGGTTCTACGTGGTGTCGTACTCTTTCAACGGTGATGGCAGTTTTCTCAAACACATTTTTAGTGTATGATTGTTTTTGTTTTTCCCAGGCCCAATATAAAACTTTTTCCGAGTTATTAATTTCTTGGTATATCAGATGTCTGTTTTACAGGTACTTTCTTTGTAGACATTCCAAGTTATGAATGCCACAATATATGCTTTTAATAACGTCGGTTGTCGAATTTTCTTTAATGATATGATTCTTTTTTAGAGATTCAGTAAGCAGATCCATGTTTTCGTGTTTTTCACATAAGCAAGTGTTGCGCATATTTATTTTTGGTTGCAGCACCCACAAAGGTTTTAAACGTGAAAACGTTACGTAGCTAACAGACGGATATCCAGACTCTATGTATTTTCTGTGTAATTTTTTTATTGTATCTGTCATTAAACGTTTCTGTTTTTTTATTCCATTTCTGGTTATCGTGTCCTTTTTGCCTGGACACATGCTTGAATTTTTGACATCTTCATAAAATTTTAGTACAATTTGGCGGATTCGAGTTTGTTTTGGGTAACTTGTATCGCTCTTATTATTCAAATCTATCGATGACTGTTTTTTTTTCTTTGATTGGTAACTACATTTTTCCTCTCAACAAGTCTTTCAAACCGTTTTTTGTACAAGTTCCTTTCGCAAGCAACTTAGGCTAAATTTTTTTGTACTGCAATGAGCTGGGAGTGTTTAGATTTTTGTTATCTACGGAATTTTTGTTGCCAATCACGTTGAAATGTAAAAGTTGTAACAGAAGAGTTTCATGCTGGACTATCAGGGCGTGACGTAGAATCTTTACTACTGATGTTTGGTGCTAGTTGCGGTGATCCTGGGTGTGTCTGTTATGGACTACTTGTGGCTAGAAAATTAGAGCTACTTGCTACCAGAGCGTCAATCCGCAAATTGTCACAACGAAGTCGGTTTGATTTTGAAGATTCAAGGCGCGAGCTACGTCTTGTTAGAGAAGTCATCGGCATGTTATCATTAGGAGCTACTTGAGATAACCCAAAAGACGTTTCGTTTGGCTCCATACTTAGTGTTTCAGCATATTCTACATCATTAGTCACATTTGGATTTGTGTTCTTACGAAGAATTGCGGTCTTTTTTTTATAAGAAGCAAGTGCACTCACGTTGCAGTTTTTGTTGCGAAGGCCCCGAAGCTTTTGCGAAGTCATTGCACTTTGAGGAACAAATTCTCCTGCCGCCTTCTTTTTAACATATCGTTCTTTTTCTTTTCTTAGATACTCCTCTCGTAATACCGGGTCGTTCCTTAATTTTTGACGTCGCTTTTGTTCGGACAATCTATTCCTCTCCTTTCTCTCCCCTTCAGATAATTTTGGTTTAGGCATCTTGGCATCCTAAAAATTAACAATCCATTATCAAAATTATGTGCATGCGTGTGCGGGGGCGTGCATGTGTGTACGTGCGCGTGTGTGTGTCTGTTTGTGTGTTTGAACGTGTGTGTGAGTGAATATATGTGTGATAGAGGGATGTGGTACGCAATCGCTCAAGACGTTTACGCAAAAGACTGAACGCGCGAAGGGTCGATTGCGCGAAAGTTTGATAGTGCGGAGGTTCATTTGCGTGAATAATTAGTTTTAAGTGTAAATTTACAATATGCTCAATGTGCACAAGTTGCTCAAATAGAATCTGATGTTATTTTTGAAATTCAAGATGGCGACTGGGACAAATGTGTAAATTTACAAAATAGGTGTCGTTTTAGGGTATTTTGGGTTGCTCATGAGCAGTCCAGGTTGTTGGTCCAGTCGCCATCTTGAAATTCAAACATAACATCAGATTCAAACTGAGCTACTTGTGCATATTGTAAATTTACACTTAAAACTAATTATTCACGCAAGTTAACTTTCGCAATATCAAACTATCGCGCAATCGGCCCTTCGCGCATTACACTTTTCGCGCAAATGACCTTTCGCGCAAATGATCCTTCGCGCAAGCAACATTCGCGATGCGTACAACACCCGTGATGGAGTACCAAATACTACATCAGTGTAAGGTTAACATGGAAAAATCTTTTTGTAGTTGTCTGTACAGTAAAAAACTCATCAAGTCTATCTTTAGGTCTTTTATCGTATGACAGTAGGTTAACTTGTATTCACAACTACCTGTACATTACAGGTATAGACGTTTTCTTAGCCTCATCATACCATGGCGATGAAAACATAAGTCACGGAAATGAAACACCTGGCCACGGCAATGAAACTAAATTGCTTTACATGACATGGCAATGAAATTTTTTTCAGTACTGTGTCTTTTTTTCATTGTTATAGCAAATTTTGGACACGGAAACCCTGGCAATGAATACACAGCGATGAAAATTAAGGCAAAAATATAAAATAACAAAAAATCTATTAATTATTGGAAGTAATAAACACTTCACAAATAAACATAAGAGAATTGGCGTTCAAGGCGGCATCAAGAGAATAACCTTGTGCAAATAGAAGTTACACCTATCCACGGCGATGAAACAAAAAATGTCCAGTAACATAAAAATGGAATACTTACATTTATGGCGCAAAAACGCAGGGAAGTGTGCACGTCCTGCCACGTCGAGCACTTAGCGGCACTACTGGGCAATCTTATGCAACGCTTTACGCACAGGGGCGAGGGACACAAGTCGTTAGATAAAACGATATTCTTAAACATGTTTAGGACATAGCGATGAAAGGTAGTTCTAGGACAAATGAATTCTTGATAACCATTCGTTGTATTGTTTACATTTTTGAATAAATGTACTCCGTAACAATACTTTAACTATTTACGTGTGAAATAAAACTAGGTTTTAATATAAATAACCAATATATTTTCATCAATGAGGTATAATACACTTCAAGGTGACTTGTAGACAAACATGGCAAGAAAAGATTTGGAGGTTTAATTTATTTTTTTTAAGTACTTATGGATTCATTTTATTAAATATTTAGTGTTACACATAGATTACTATTTCACCTAACTAGAAAAAAATTTTTGGACATTATAACTATGTTTTTTAGTACCGATTTCATCGTTGCCACGCAATTTTTTATCCCGGGAAATTCACCCAGTTCCCAGATTACATTAATTGCCGAAACCAGGGAATTATAAAAATCGAAAAGCGCCTTTAGTCATACCGGTCTAAGTTCTAAACATTTTAATCAGAAGTTATTATATAATTATCCCATGGTACGCAAAATATCAATAATTCATAGTTACAAACTACGTTTTTCATAGAAAGTTCCCGTACATTCCGCACTTCATACAATTTGCCTATCCACCCATTCATAGAAGAAATACTTCAACTTTGAAAAACTTCACATGGTGTCGTAAATCGACAAAGTTTAAAGCGGTTAGGTATTTCTTTAGAGTCATTCGGAGTTACATACAAACATTTCGTTGATTCTAGTTTGTATATTTACTTGTTTGTAAGTAACGGGCCTATTAACTTATCGAACGTACTCTACTGTACCGGGTACGAGATGGTTTGTTCCTATTACTAGGAGGGCTTCCTAACTATGAAAGAGAACAACCACTTTACTCGATTCAATTTATATATTCAGGATAGATACACTTAAAGAAATACAATTTTTATAATCTTAATACTATTGAGACCGCTGCCTACAATAGAATGCTCTAGAACATTTTTACATATCTATCTTTTAATCAAATTACTAATTATGACAGATTTGTAAGTTGCCAGCAAGTTTGTTTGTGCGATAATGTCTCTTTCATTATATACAGCACAAGCAAACGTTGCAGTTCCTAGCATTCGAAGATCATACTTTTCTTAAATGGCAACTAGGGATATTTCATAGATTTGTGAACACCAATTATAACAGTAACTAACCCTAATTTACTAAACCTTTACTAAGATTCAACGAATATTCATTGATACTTCGTATTCAGTTGTGGCTATAGTAGTCGGTCGGGTTTTATGTTATGCAATAATGTAACATTCAACTCGGACAATTCCTCCACTCTGAAATTATTAGCGGTATACGGAATCTTGTAAGGTTCTAGGATCATCTTCGGACGTCTATCGTAGATGTTGAAGAGAATCATTCGCTGAGGGTGCAGGGTTTGAGGTTGAGTCCATCATCGGATTCTTTTTGTTTTTCAGTAACGCTGCAACAGAAAAAATCCTTTAGGCGAAACATTCTTAGCGAGTGTGCTCGCATATTCGACCCACTTAGTTTTCTGTCGCCATTAATTACTTGCTAGAATTACAGATTCGGCAGTTCAAATCGAACACCAAAATCGAAAATTCGTCATTGTCTCTTAAGGTTGTTCTGCAGTTGACGTATTTAGGCGCGTAGTTGCTTGCATAGAGAATGAAGCGAATAACCTTTCACCTCTTGTTCCAGCGCTGCCGTACACCACAGAGTCCATCCTGACAGCTCTAGACGTCAAGCTAGAAGAATTACTTTTAAATTGAACTGCCAAATTATATATTTTATTAATTAATGATTGAAATGATAAATAAAATGTGTGTCTTGTTATTGATTGGTGTGTTTTTCTTTTAATTTTAAGTATAATTTACTTTACTTGTAAGTAGTTTGTAAGCCTAACATTTGAATTTGAAACTAGAAACTTTCAAATTGAAAGCTTACATCCGACACAAGTACTCACATTGCCTATTTAGTCTCACGAGGCAGTCAGTCAGTTACTTCAGCGCACATCGGCGGGCGGGTGGTTCAATGAGACACTCAACTAAACAGGACTTAGTTTACTTTATCATATACAGTGAAACCTGGTTAATTGGAATTCAAGGGACCAAGACATATGTATGTACTAATTATTAAGGGTTCCAATAATGCAGTTTTCCAACTAAGCGGGTTTGGAATTATAGTTGTCTCATTTACAGAGGTCGAAATGTGCCGTTATTCCATTTTTAGAGGTGGAAATGTTAATAAAAATGCGTATTTTTGGTGTTATGAATTTAATGTAGGTATGAATGTACATACGTAATGTATTGCGTCGGAAAAACTACTTAAAGTAATCGGTTATGTTTGTTTGTACTTGATCGCTAGTTGCTGAAACCTGTTTCTCGATAGAATGATCAAAAATATTAGAATTATCAATATTTGACATTTCGAAATACTTGTGTAAAGTTTCTAAAGCTTCCATTGCCTCACGCTTTGAAATTTTTTGGAGTCTCTTCACAGTCTTCTTCTTCTTCTTCTGTGTCCAAAGAAGAATACATAGCAACTGTATCATTATCGTTGAGCTACTCTGAAATGAGTACATAATCATCTTTTTTGAAGCAACTACTAATTGTGGTATTGCTAACAGAAATCCAAGCTTTTCTCGCAAATCTCGTGGCCTGGAGGATGTTGATTTCTGGGCTTTTACCCTCTTCTATCGATTTAAAAACTTACTGAACAACTTCCTTCCTGAAGTAAACCTTGAAGTTGTTGTTTAAAATTAATGTAACATACATTAACTTGGGCATATTGTTGTGAGCACAGCACAGTTGGCAACAAACATAATGATTTTTCGTTTTTGGGCCCTCATATCGGCGTTCACTTTTTTTAACCAATGTGCAAATAATTCAGAAGTCATCCAGGCCTTTTTATTGTTTCGATAATTAACAGGTAACGTTTTAATACCCTTGAAGCATCTTGGGCTCTTAGATTTTCCAATTAAAAGAAGTGGCAGTTTTTCAGTTCCAGACATATTCGCACTTACAAGTACAGTGACCCGAATTTACCACCATGGCAAGGCTGACCTTTGAACGTAAATGTTTTATCCGGTAGACACTTGTAGAATAAGCTCGCACTTGTAGAATAAGAATAATACGTCATTGGGGGAATAATAAATATTAATATAATAAATACCCAGACAAACACACGAACTGTTTGACCCCAAAGTAAGCAGAGCTTGTGTTATGGATGACCATGCAGCGAACTGGGGGGGAACCCAGAATAAACATACATATATAAATACAAACAACCGTGACCCGAGAACAAACATCTATGTTCATCACACAAATGTATGCCATGGCCAGGACTCGAACCTGGGACTTTCGGCATATGAGGCAAGGCATTTGTTCTCGCCACTTTTCAAAAATAATACCGATTTCTATCAAGCCCTTCCATTTCCTATACCTATCCCTTTCCCACGCACAACACTACTACATGACGGAAAGAGAAGGAGGCAGGTACGTGAGAGATCTTCGCTCGGCCCGCCGAAGACACCCGAACGAGCGAGCAGCTCATTAGTGACTGGTAGGAAGGAACCGCGTGAATCCCCCGCATCGCTTTTGATATCTGTCAATATATTTTAACAGAATCAGTGTTCTAATTAAGTAACTATTGAAGTTGGGTTTGTGTGTCCAATTTAGTGCCAGCCATAAACATATAAACTTTATACCGCCGTGCAACGCAAGATCTACAAGAGCATCCAGCCTGTGACTTCCCAGGCTTCAGCTACATCAGGTTGTGCGTTTCTTTGTTTAATCCCTTTCCTTACAATACCAATTCATCGCCCGCCATACAGTCCATTTAAATTTCGTAAAATTATCTAAATCTAGCGACCGAAAATACATAACATTTAATGGTCCTTCGAGCCGGATAAACCTCTTTAATTGTATCACCGCGTATTGTATAGATTTAAAATCATAATTAATTTAAATTCATTCCTTTGTGTGATACGTATTCTGTAGGTAGATAAATAAATACTTTTTCCGTTAATAATAAACCTACCGCCCGCCCGCGCGCGTTCGCAGAGTTGCTAACTCTCGAACAACCTAACTACTAACGTAATCTCACGCTTCTTTCTTTCTGTGATACCTTTGCATATACCTTTGAGCATTGAGCTTTGATAATATTTACATTGATATCTACATAAATAACTTAATAAAAACCGCTTTCACAACTTCGGAATAAGTAACTTACTTAGTTGTACGAAGTTTCTTAATGCATACATCGTTGGTAGGTACTTATCTACTGTAACCTACGCAGTTATTTTAAAATTTGTATAAGTTGTACTTTCTTGCCTACCTACCTACTTAATTGCCATTTCTAAGTATGGAATCAAAAATTAAAATATTACAAGCTAAAAGTAAAATCATTTTTGAAAATATTACTAGGTTACATGATTCATCAAAAAAATTTGTCTTTCGCAACTTTAGAGTTACGCTCGTCAGATGCATTTATGACAGAGAGTGAAACAATAGATACGTTGCGTGAAGAATTTACTAATTATTTAGACTTAGTTAACGAGTTAAAGATGAAGTTAGATCCTGACTTTGAACCAGAGTATCAGCCACTTTTAACTTTTGAAAATATATTTACTCGCTTAAAGCGATGCCGAACAAAATTGATTGAAGCTAGTAGTAAGTTTTCAGTACACTGTGAGCCTAAATCCCAGGCCCCGATTAAATTACCACCAATGAACATACCTTCGTTTGATGGTAAAATTGAAAACTGGTCGGTATTCTATGAATCGTTTAAGGCGAATATTCACTCTAATCGCGATTTAACAGACTCACAGCGAATTCAATATTTAATTGGAAAACTTACTGGAAATGCATTAAAGATTACTTCGGGGGTGATCTGTTGCGGCGCGGGTCGGAGAAGTGTATTTAAAAAAAAATATTTTAATGACACTAGAATAAAGTTTATTTATAAGAATAAAAAGATATTGAAAATTCACAAAGAAATAGAAATAGAAATTGACTTTAGATATCAACCCGTGTAGTTACTTCGAGATATGAACCGAGACTGAAAAATATATTAATTAAATCTAAAACGACAAAACTGAAATATGATCGTTTTGTTTACTGTAAGAGATGCATCGTGGGAATGCAACTCAGCAGTTTAATATACATTATCATAGTGTGAGCATATGTAACAGTTCCCCCACCTTAAGACTGAACATCACCCTTAAACTGTGATGTGAAGTTAGATAATATAACAAAAATATGACATTATAATTTTAAACCAGTTAAGATACACAATATTTTAAAATTCTAAAGACTAAATTTAAACAATATAGAAGTACACGTTACGAAAAAGTAATAAAAGAATTGAATTAAACACGAGTACAATTTAATTGTTATTAAACTTAAGTTTCCTTAAATTTACTAAATCTAGTCTCAATTTAAGGATAGGCTCTACACAGAGAAATAATGTGCTTAATATAATAAACTAAAATAGGACTATACGATAAACTAAATTTACACTTTTAAGTTTAACGACATAGCATAGTGTTATACAAAATGTCGGGTAGCTTGAGAAACCACATAAAATATTTAGAAAACAAAAACATGTTTGTTACTTATTTTAGATTTTAAAAATAACTCAACGACTTAGTAAAGTGAAGATAAAGACATTTTAAAAGTAACATATAATAAGAGTAAGTACAACGTTGTAAACATCAAGTAGTAGTGTATTAACATTCACTACTATAGAAAGTTACGAAACACTTAAACATAGGAGAAAGACATAGGCTAGGAAATATAGAAGCTTACTAAGTATACTTAATTATTTATCAAAGTTATTACTAATAAGTATAATACCTAATTATAAACATACAATATTAATTATAAGATTAAGTTATAATATTACGTTTCGACATTACAGGCAAAGATCTAATGGAAAGTTCGTCATCCTTTGAATTAATGATTTCTTGTAAACTATGCATTTTATTTGTAACTTTCTTATCTTTTGAATTATGACATTAATTGTAAATTTGTATACAATATGAGTTAGGATTCTTTTTACAAAAATATCTTCGACTTTTAAACAAAATGTATAATAAGAAAAGAATACTTAAAACATAGGAAATCGACAAATAGTGTGTAGAATATTTTTGAAAGTGTGAAGGACTTTCAACATTATTTAATTCATTTTCAAGCTGTGACACATGGACACTAGCGTGAAGCAAAGAGTCTAAATTATTTAGAGCAGACAATTTTACACAATTTCACATAGACTTGGCAATTTATTTATAACTTCAGTGAGTAAAATAGTTTCACACACTGGGTTTGTTATTGTAGAAAGAACATTGTCTAGTTCACACAGACAACACTTGTTACTTATCACTTTACACTTGTCAACACTTTCTAACAACGAGTAAAACATTCTATCATCCGTTAATGCTACATAAGGTTTATTCGGAGACACAAGTGCATACGTATCGGGTTTCAATGTGTCGTATGGTACTGGGAATGGTATAACGTGATAAAGATTATAAACTTGAGGAATAACAAGAGGTATTTGAATTATAAGTATTACTTTATTGTCATGGAAGTAGCAATGTAATTTCGAAACATCGATAAGCTCGTGTATACTTTGTAAAGATAAAGAAGTAGGTAATTCATAGTGTTGGGGTAAATAATTCATGTATTTATCCAATTCGTTATATAGCTGATGCGGACTTAGTACAGTTGGATGCAAAATGTTCATTTTACTAAATAAAATAATATTATTTACGTCATCGATATCGAAAGAGAGTGTTATAATAATACTTTCTAAAGAGTTCATCAAAGAATTGAGCTTAATTTGAATTTGAAGTTTATCATTAGAATTACTAAGATTTTCGAAGGCTTTTTGTATAATATCTAGATTTTCTATTAACTTATTTTGATTTTCACTAACTCTAGACATAGTGTCATTGAATTTGGACAAAGTGGACTTTATGATATGAATATTGTCCTTCATGCGATAAATTAAGCGTTTTTCGTCTGACTGTACTTGGTTGATTGCATCTGAGTATTTTATTGCGTCATCATTGTCTAGAGTTCCAAAGAATGTTTTTAGAATTGAGCCACCAGCGTCGAACCAACCACGCTTAACACGACTAGGTTTTTCTGACTGTATAAGATACGAAATGGATGAAAACTTCTTAATATTATTATTATGTTGGCTTTGCAAAGAATGGTAAGAATTAAGGCAGTCAACTTGAACTCTAGAGGATTGAAAAGATTTACAGAGAGATAACAGTTTTTCTAAGAAATATCCTATATCGTTAATATGAGGTTGCACATGACTTACGTCTAAATAAGTTATAACATTCCAATTATTATTTGTAAATTTTATATCTAAAGTTTTATCAAAGTGTAAGCCTGGACTTCCGTGTATATTAGTCACGAACTGGCACTGATAACAAGGTATGGTAAACATCAACCTGGAAAGAAATAAAAGTTTACTGTGATGGTGCTGGCTTTATTTCATCGTAGTGATGACGTACATATTTACGATTTATTAATAATGTTACAGTATGATTGCCGTTGATTTTAATTATTTTAAATGGACCTTTCCAGCGACAGGGCTTTGTTTTGTTTGTGATGGCAGCGTAAATAAACATAGTCGCCTGTATTGTAAGTTATCGGTTTTGTGTGAGTATCGTACTAACGTTTTGATTTCTCTTTCGAAGATTGTATGTTATCTAGAGCTGTACGTCTACTATAGTATAACCGGTGATTTAATGCTCTAATATAATCTGTGTATGTATCATTTTCTAAGGAATCGATGCTTTTAGGAATATAGGGTTTAAAACCGAATAAAAGTTCAAGTGGCGAGAAGTCTGTAGTTGTATGAACGTTAGTATTGTAGGCTAACATAGCTGTAGGTATGTATAAGTCCCAGGTCAGTTGGTTATCACTTATGTAAGATCGCAAATATTCTTTTAAAGTAGAGTGGCTTCTTTCTAATGCGCCACAAGTTTGGGGATGATACGGCGAAGCTAAGATATGTTTGATGCCAAAAAGTTTTCCTAATTGTTTAAAAATTTCAGAACAAAAGTTAGTGCCTTGGTCGGTTACGATTAATTTAGGAATACCTACATGAGAGATAAAAAGAACAAAACATTTAGCGGTTTCTTCAGCTGAGCAAGTTAACATAGGAAAGGCCTGAGAATATTTTGTAAGGTCATCTTGTAAGGTCAAGATGAATTTGTATTTATTATTTTGCGTTTCAGGTAAAAGACCGACAATATCTAAATAAACTTTTTCGAAAGGACGGGTTGCAGAGGACGTGATTATCATAGGCGCTCGATTTGTACCTCTTAAAGGTTTATTAATTTGACAAGATCGGCAGTTTCTAACGTAGGATTCTATGTCGTGGTACATGTTTTTCCACCAATATATACTTTTTAGTTTTTCTAACATTCTATTAATTCCGGGATGACCCGCAGAAGGTGAGTCATGGTTTTTTTTAAGGATTCTAGGTATTTCGTTAGGAGTTGGATATATGATATTATTTTTATAAATATGAATTTTGACACCTGTGCCGTGAAAAAGAAACATTAACATATTATAAATTTTAGTGTAAGAGATTTTGTTAAATGGGTCTTTAAAATCAGAGATGGCGAATTCTTTTTCTTCCAAATACCACGTCGTAATCATATCCCTATAATCGCGTAATAAATTAAAAGTAGCTTTATAATTAGTTTCGTCGTAAAAATGAACTTTTGTAAATAAATGTGTAAAAACATGTTTTTCGTTAGATGTAGATAAGTATGTATATAATTCGCGTTCGCAATCATGTATATTTTCTTGTGAAATTTCTAAAATATCTTTACAATAAGGAATCGACACGTCGAGGTCAATTGAAGTAGGATAGCAAATCATTTTAATCTTTGTTTTTAAGAGTGACTCGTTGTGTTCCTGAATAATAGTATCGTAACGAATTTGAGGTTGTTTGCAGATTTCTAAGAATTTTTCGTATGATTCAGAGGAATTATTATTAGAGGCGGACGAACTCGGAGGATTGTTTGTTAAAGAACTTGGAGACGAGTTAGGTAAGTGAGACGGGCTTTGGGAAGGATTATTTTGGTCAAGAGCTAGGATAGGATTTCTGGATAAAGAATCAGCGTTGCAATTTAGTTTACCTTTTTTATAAACAATTTGATAATCGAATTCTTCTAGCTTTAACCGCCAGCGGATTAATTTTGAGCTGGGGTCTTTACAATTAAAAAGCCATTGGAGGGGTTTGTGATCCGTAACTATCGAGAATTGATGGCCGTATAAATAAGGACGAAAGACTTTAGTGCCGAAAATAATAGCTAAGCATTCTTTTTCAGTGGTAGAATAATTACCTTCGGATTTGTTTAGAGTTCGGGAAGCAAATGCTATAGGAAGGTCGTTACCGATTTCGCCTTGGGATAGGATTGCTGAAACGGCGAAGTTCGAGGCGTCGGTGGTAAGGATAAAAGGTTTTGAAAAATCAGGATATTGTAGAATAGGAGCAGTGGTTATTTTTTCTTTTAGTAAATTAAATGCATTCTGTTGTTCATTTTGCCAATTAAACTTTACATCTTTTTTCAAAAGGCTTGTTAATGGTTTTGTAATATGGGAAAAATTATCAATAAAGCGACGATAATAGCCTACAAGGCCTAAAAAGGATTTGATGTCCTTAGGGGACTTTGGAGTTGGAAAGTTTTGTACACATTCGACCTTTTTAGGATCGGGTTTCACGCCTTTATCAGAAATAATATGACCTAAGTATTGAACTTCTATACGTAAAAATTCACTTTTATCGGGTTGTAATTTTAGATTATGGGATCTGAGTCTTTCGAATATTTTTTCTAATTTTTGCAAATGATCGTCGAGGTTATGGCCAAAGCAGCAGATATCGTCAAGGTAGGTATAGCAGTCGATACCTTGGAGACCTGTTAAAACTACGTTCATGAGACGTTGAAACGTCGATGGGGCGTTTTTAAGCCCAAAAGGCATTCTGGTCCATTCATAGTGACCTGATGAGGAACCAGCGCCGGAAACACTGAAAGCGGTCTTCTCACGGTCTTCTGGTCTCATTTCAATTTGATGGAAAGAAGATACAAGGTCAAGGGTGGTAAAGTACTTACTGTGGCCTAACTGGTCAAGGATATCAGTAATATTTGGAATAGGATATGCATCACCAATAGTAATTTCATTTAACTTTGGTAATCGATAACTATGCGCCATTTCTTTTTACCGGAGGCGTCTTGTTTTTTGGGGACAACCCATATTGGCGCTGACCAAGGAGACATGGAAGGGCGGATAAGTTTTTGTTCGAGTAAACCTTTAATTTGCTTAGAAACTTCCTCTTTGTGACATTCTGGGAAGCGATAGCTTTTGACATGAATAGGTTTATCAGATGTGGTTCGAATTTCATGATTTACTGTTTTAGTAGATGTTAATGAATCGCCTTCCATAAAGAAAATATCGGAAAATCTGGAACACATTTCCCGGAGGCGTTTTTCCTCTTCATGATTTAAATGATCACATCTGAGGGCCTTTTGGACGTTATCGACTGTCCTTTGGTTTTTATAATTTGAGTTATGTGAAATATCAGTGTTACAAACGTCATGAGAAGTAGAATTAATAGACTCAGTTTCTAGGACTTGAGAAACTGGTTGTAATTCGAATTTAAAATTTTTCAAAATACATTCGTATTCAGAAATATTGAGAACTGATAATTTTATTTTATTATTTGGGTTTACTCGTACAAGACAGCGGGAAAAATAAAGCTTAGGATATTCAGGTAATTGATTACTTAAGAAAAGTCCCTCTTTTATTTCGGGGTTAGTATCGTCGCACTCGATAAACATTTCACTCCTAGGTGGAATAGTAAAAATCTGATTTTGAAATGTTTTTAAAATAAAATATGTTTTTGGATTTTCATTAATTTCTAACCTAGATGAAGAAAAGATAATACGAGCTTTGTACTCTTTTAAGAAGTTCGAGCCTATGATGCCATCATAATTTAAATTTACGTTTTCAACGACATGGAAATAAAATGGTAAGTTTACTTTTTTATTAAGACGTACAGATAGCAAGAATTTACCTAATGATTCAGAGTAGGTGTTTACATCGTTAATACCTTTAAACTTAATTTTTTCGTTTTCGAGATCGGGTTTAAGAGATAAACTAGAATTTTTTATTAGACAAATAGAACTTCCCGTATCTACTAGTAATCGAAGATTTTTGAAAGAATGAGATGATTCGACTTCTATATAAGGCAATTGAGTAGGTTTTCCTTGAGCGATGTCATATATTTCACCGATCGGATTTTCAATTTCGATGAAACTATCGACTAAACATTTTTCACTAACGGTCTCAGGTGACTTATGTTCAATACGACACAGTGGTTTATTTGTTGAGACATCATCACATTTTGGAATAGAACTAGAAGTAGGCTTATTTTGTAAATTGTCGTTGGATATAGTATTTTTAGAGTTAGTAAAACGATTAAGTAGGTTACACGAATTAGAATTATTTGAAGAACTTGAACAACGATATTGTAAATAACTTAAACACGAATTAGTAGATTTATACGAGCTAGAATTTTCATAAGAATTGGAATTACGATTTTGTAAATTATTAGAACTAGAATAACGATTTGGTAAATTGTTGGAATACGAAATAGTAGAGTCATATGAATTAGAATTTGAATGACGATTTGGTAGATTGTTAGAATACGACGTAGTAGATTTAGTATTTTGTAAATTATAAGAGTTAGAACTTACAGCTGGTACATTTTTATAACACGACATAGTAGATTTAGTATTTTGTAAATTATAAGAGTTAGAACTTACAGCTGGTACATTTTTATAACACGACATAGAAGATTTAGTATTTTGTAAATTATAAGACTTAGAACTTACAGCTGGTACATTTTTATAACACGACATAGTAGATTTAGTATTTTGTAAATTATAAGAGTTAGAACTAGTACACGATTTAGTAAATGATTTAGTACAAGTATTAGTATTAAACCCTTGCATATTTGAGGGTTTAAAATTTGTATACGACTTAGAATTAGAGGGAGTGCCTATATTTCCTGATAGGTTTTGCCGGCACTGATGCGAAAACCTATTGCTTAGTTTAAATCTTGTTCATTTTCTTGAAAATTTTCATGTTCTTCTCCAGAAGAAACATGCCTTACGCTTTCTTGGGCATTATTATTTTGTTTAGCCCTGTTTTCATTATTATACAAACGTTTTCTACAATTAGATATATGATGACCCACGTTCTTACAATAACTACAAACTAAAGAATTAGAATTTGATCCTCCTTGTCGGGCATCAAAGTTACTATTTCTATACTGATTTGGAAAATTAGAATTTCGCGGTTGATTATAATTACTAAAATTACGTTGACGAGAATAGATATTAGAATAGCGTTGTGATTGCGAATAATTGGGGTTGCGATTTTGTGAAATATTTCTATTATTATTATCATAAGATGTTTTAGAATAGGATGAATTACTATTTAGCATAATCTGTATCTTTTCCTCCTCTATAGCCATGTCGATAGCTGTGTTGAGCGTTTTCGGATCTCGACATCTGACTGCGGTGCTAATCTTTGGATTTAACCCGATTGTAAATGTGTGTAAAGCTAGATCTTCAGTCATGGCAATACGGCCTGGTAGATCCTTTTTATATGATTCTGAGTTATGAATTTCGGTTTGTAACGAAGTCAAACATGTTTCAACCCTTAGGGCAAATGCTGAGACTGATTCACTGGACTGTTGCTTGCATGACTGCAGATCTATGAATAAGTGGTTATAATGTTTTCTCTCACCGAAAGATAGTTTAAGAAAGTTTTTGAGCTCATCGAAGTTTTCGAATACTTTATTAGAACAAGCTATTTGAGCTTTTCCTTCAAGTTTTGCAATTATAAATTTAAATAAGAGATCTTTTTGGGACTTAGTAGCCAAATCAAGAGCATTTTTGCAATTTGTTAAAAATGCTGGCAATGTGTCACGTTCACCCTTATAAATATTTATGAAATTGCAAAGAATTTGTATTGGATATTCGTTCTCATTAGTTTTCAAGGAAGTAGACTCAGTTTTCGACATATTGAAAAGGTAAAGTTTAGGAAATTTGAAATATAAATTAGAGAATTAAATTAGACACAAAAATAGCAAAAATAAATGATAGAATGGCTTACAGTAAAATCACGATCATATTCTGCACTTTCTGTAAACTTGTAATTCCTGGTTGGCTCGCGACGACCAACGTTGCTGCTGTGCTGCCCACAGCACGGTGACGACGGATGCGGTGACGTAGGAGGAGTCGGCTTGACCCCACAGGAACGGCGGCAATGATAGAGACGAAGATCTGGGAGGAGCCAATCAGACTCTACAGGATCGGCAACGACGAAGGGGACGGAGATTTGGGAGGAGTCTATCGGACTCCACAGGAACGGTGACGACGAGACGGGTTCTGGGTTTTCGTGAGAGTTTGTCGAGGTACAACTAATACCCCGGAGACTCGGTTGTAGATTTTTACACTTTGTTCTTAAATGTCACTTGCACTTCACCCGCGGTTCGCTTTAAAGAAATGTTACCAATCTCGCAACGAACAATGGTAACATCCCACTTCTGACACCACTGTTACGGCGCGGGTCGGAGAAGTGTTTTAAAAAAAAATATTTTAATGACACTAGAATAAAGTTTATTTATAAGAATAAAAAGATATTGAAAATTCACAAAGAAATAGAAATAGAAATTGACTTTAGATATCAACCCGTGTAGTTACTTCGAGATATGAACCGAGACTGAAAAATATATTAATTAAATGTAAAACGACAAAACTGAAATATGATCGTTTTGTTTACTGTAAGAGATGCATCGTGGGAATGCAACTCAGCAGTTTAATATACATTATCATAGTGTGAGCATATGTAACAGATCCCTTCTGGTGATAATTATATTTCGATTTGGGGTAATTTTAACATTCCTAAAAATATAAGACGTACTGTAAGGTGCCTTATGGACTGCGCTTCTCAGAACAATTTAATAACTACTAGTTGTTGTAAACAGTTAAACTTAAACATCAACCCGCTTACTAATTCCTTTTTAAAAGGTGTTGGTTTGACTTCTCGGCCTATTAAGGGCTATGTCCATTTGAAGAATACAATTACCGCGAAGAGTAATACACATAGTTTTTCTATAACTGCATTGGTTATCGATTGTATTACTGATCGATTGCCTGTTGAATATATAGATACTTCGATTATTCGTAATTTAGTAAATGTACCGCTAGCAGATCCTGTCTGGCACGTGCCAGGAGATATCGACCTTGTGTTAGGAGCCAAGCTGTTTCCGTTTTTAATTTTAGGCGGAAAAATCATGGCTCCTTTTGCACCGCCCGCTATAGAAACCCTATTTGGTTACGTTCTTATGGGGGATAATTCCGGTAATTCCGGAATTTGGTCTGAAGTAGACCAAACCACATTGTTGCGCTCTTCTACCTCTTCTTTCTTTACGTGTGTTGAGAATAATATTCACGACTCCCTCTCTAAGTTTTGGGAGTTAGAGGAGGTCCCGGTAAATAAATATTTAAGCCCAGCGGAGATGGAATGCGAACAAATATACGCATCCACTGTAACCCGCGACTCCACGGGACGTTATTGTACCACTTTACCCCTTTGTAAAGATCCTAGGGAGTTAGGTAATTCGCGTGCAATGGCGGTCCGTCGTCTGCTGGCATTAGAGCGCAAGTTACAAGAACCTGAATTGCGTATTAGTTATAACGCCGTGATTAGAGACTATTTAGACAAGCAATATTTATAAATATGATAAATGTGAGGAAGGCTACTTCATACCGCATCATCCTGTAATTAGGCAGGATAAACAGACCACTAAGGTCAGAATAGTCCTTGATGCAAGCGCTAAATGTGATAACGGTGTATCTCTTAATGATATTTTACATGCCGGACTAAATCTACAATCCGACTTGTTTTTACTTTTGCTAAATTTCCGCCTGCTTCCAGTTGCTTTAACAGCGGATATAAGGCAAATGTATTTACAACTATTACTTACTAACGAGCACCGTAAATATCAAAAAAATCTTTTCCGCTTCGACACATCAGAACCAATTCGTGCGTTCTGTTTTAATCGAGTTGCGTTTGGCCTGAAATCCAGTCCTTTCGTTGCGATGCGCTCGGTACGCCAGCTGTGCAACGATGAACGCGACAACTTCCCGCTAGCCGCGTCCATCGCTAAAAAGATTTATATATGGACGATCTGGGTACTTCGGTTCGTAATGAAGATGAAGCCATAGATGCTTCTACCCAAATTATTAATATGTTCAAATCCGGTAGCTTTGACTTGGTTAAATGGTCAAGTATCTCGGAAAGAGTACTTCAGACCATCCTTGAACCACTTAGGCTTACACAACAAGTACAGTTTGACAAGCGTGATTCTCTTAAAATACTGGGGCTTGAATGGAACCCGAATGAAGACGAATTTATTTTTAAAATTTATACTGATGAACGCGCCTGTACAAAACGTAAAATACTTTCAATAATTGCCCGATTATGGGATGTACTAGGTTTCGCCACACCCGTTGTGCTTTTTGCTAAGCTTCTTATAAAAGAGCTTTGGCTTCTAAAGGTCGGATGGGACGATACACCCCCGACAAATATAACCGCTTTGTTTAATAATTTTAAAGAACTGTTACCGCTTCTTGGCTATTTGAAAATACCGCGTCATTTAGCAGTCACAAAAAACTGTTGCCTTATATAAAATATTGTGGCCTTTGCTGACGCCAGCTTGAAAGCTTACGGCTGCGTAGTGTACTTACACGTGACAGACCCCGAGAGAAACATTCACGTACGATTGGTCTGTGCTAAATCTAAGGTAGCACGTGTAAATGTTGTCTCACTTGTTCGCTTAGAGCTTTGTGCCGCTGTTTAATGGCCAAATTAACTAAACTAGTGCTCGATACTTATTCCGCACGCACCCCTATACAAAACGTTTATGCATTCTCCGATTCTGAAAACACGCTCTCTTGGATTCACTCGTCTCCTCATCGTTGGAATGTTTATGTCAGCAACCGTGTCGCTAAATGTCAAGTAAACTTAGACTCCAAAAACTTCTATCATATCGCGTACAAAATCCACGCGATTGTTTATCCAGGGGTTTATTACCTGAGCAAGTATTAACTCACCCGCTATGGTGGAATGGTCCTCATTGGCTGAGTGACACTGTGTCCTCTTGGCTCATAGAATCATTCAAACCGGGAAAGGGAGAAGATTTGCCCAAATATAAAAGCAAGACGTTCGTTACTACAGAGCCACAGATCGTACACTCATTGCTCTGTGACTTAGCGCGAAAAGTCTCATCTTGGAACAGACTGCTGAGAATAATAGTTTATATCCTGAGATTTTTACGTATCGTGCCCCGTGCTAATTATATAGAAGCTGCTCATTTAAATACCGCCGAAAAATATTTACTTCACGCAGTTCAAGCTGTTCAGTTCTCACATATTACAAAAGAGCTTAATAAGGGTATTTTACCTACAGGAACATTAAGAAAATTGGATTTGTTCATTGATCAAGATGGCCTAGTCCGAATAGGAGGTAGATTGTCCAATGCAAACTTGCCATTTGAATCTAAACACCCCGCCTTATTGCCAAAACGCGATCAAGTCACTTACCTATTAAAAGACCATTTTCACTGCGTTAATTGTCATACTGGTGCCACTCTACTTAATTCTTTAATCCGCCAAAAATAGTGGATAATATCCTGTAGATCAATTGTAAGACAACGTGTACACGCTTGCAATTCTTGTTTTAAAAATTCACCGACACATCCTAGCCCTAAAATGGCTGATCTTCCCGCTTTTAGAGTCCAGGAGACTAAGGCCTTCGTACACACGGGAGTAGACTACGCCGGCCCTATTAAAATTACACTGAGTAGACGCCGCGGTCAGCGTAGCCAGAAAGCTTATATCTGTTTGTTCATTTGTCTAGTCACCAAAGCGGTTCAAATAGAGTTGGTTTCCGACCTGTCATCGGAAGCATTACTTTCAGCCTTCAAGAGATTCATATCGCGACGAGGTCCAGTTTCTTGTCTGTACTCAGACAATAGAACTAGTTTTGTGGGGGCTAAGTCTCAACTATACGAACTTTACTTATTTTTAAAATCGAAATCTTACAACGACACGATCTTAAACGAACTTTCCAACCACCGCATAGACTGGCACATGATACCGCCTCGTGCACCCCACTTTGGGGGAGCATGGGAATCAAATATAAAATCATTAAAATCACACTTGTACCGTGTGAACTCCAATAGAAACCATTTTAAACTCGCCAGCCCATTTCATAATGGCCTCACCTCTGCAATACTTGCCTCTGGCGCCACTTTCTGACACCCCCTTACACACCCGCAAGACTCTACTTGACCAAATGATTTGTTCTTACTGGAAAAGATGGCACTTAGAGTTTTAAATAATTTGCAGGTTCGACGAAAGTGGTGTACTAATGTTGAAAATGTTAAAGTTGGTACTGTGGTTTTAATACACGAGGACAATGCGCCGCCACTGCGTTGGCCGATTGGTATCATTGTAAAAATCTGGGCTCGGATGGTATCGCGTGAGTAGCATTAGTCAGAACTCAAAATGGTGAACTTAAGCGACCCATTGTTAAATTGAGTCCACTGCCGTCTCAGTAACGATTTAAATAAATTAAAATAAACTAAAATAAGTAAAAAGCTAGTCCAGTTATTCAGCGATGTCGAATCAGGAGCATATGCTCAAAAACTGCTAGAAATTGGTGAACGCCACCTAGACACCAACCAAGAAGGAATGGTTCTTTTCACACAGCAATTTTGTCATGCTGTGGAGACAGAAGACGAACTTAATGTTTTACTAAAAGTTATATAAGTTGTAAACTAAGTTTTTTCGAATCTGCAACAATATATTTTTGACGAAAATTGGTTGTGTGAAAGAACCATACAGGCACCAAAAAATTGGACTGTTGCGAAAATAAATAAAAATATCTTGGCAATAAATAAAAAAATAAACAGCGAAACATCAGTGTATAATTCCATTTATACAGTTATGTCATCCGATGACACTACAAGTTTTCCCGTAGAGTTCCTAAACTCTTCAGGTTTGTCCGGGATGCCATCACACAAGTTGGAATTAAAGGTAGGTTGTACCCGTTTTGTTAATCTGAACCTGGACGCGCCAAGATCATGCAATGGTACTCGGTTGCGAGTTATCGAACTAGGAAGGCACATTGTGAATGCCACAATTTTAACTGGAGAAGCCAAGGAAGACAATGTTCTTATACCGCGCATCCCAATCATACCCAACAACTTGCTACTCAATTTTAAGCGCCTGCAGTTCCCATTAAAAGTCGCATTTTCAATGACGATCAACAAGTCGCATGCATACATTTGGGCACGCCATGTTTTTCTCATGGTCAGCCCTATGTGGCTTGCTCACGTGATTCCAAAGCGCAAATCTGCATGTTAATGCTGAAGGAAAAAGGTCGTTGAATATAGTTTAAAGGAGCATACTGCAGTAGCTACCTATAGGCCTAGGATTAGGGCTCTGCAGTGCTTAGTTACCGTATTTCTTATGTTGACAATATTGTTACGTTATTATAGTGCGACTGTAACATCTCAATATTGTCAGGCTGTTACATTTTTCAAATGCGATCCATAATTTATTTATGTGATAATTTTAATGACATAATGTTAGTTCTCTTCTACGCCACGCTAATATAAGATATTAACATAACGAATTCTCAAAATGACTTGACATGTAATTCATCGAAAACCCTAAAATTTCAAAACAAAGCTAATAATTCAATTTATCTTAGTCCAATTACGGAAAATGAAGTAATTAAGGTAATTAATAGTTTCAAAAATACGAATGCTGTAGGATATGATGGTATTTCAACGAAAATAATTAAATCGTGTGCAAAGGAACTTGTAAAGCCTCTAACGTTTGTAATAAATCTATCTTTAAGTCAAGGAAAGTGCCCTGAACGATTAAAACTATCGATCATTACGCCCCTTTATAAAATAGGTGATCGGAATCATATTAATAATTATAGACCGAAGACACGTATCCCGATTTTATCAAAAATAATTGAGAAAGTAATGGCACATAAACTGAATGCTATGCAGTCAGTTTTCATTCAGAAGAAGCAGTTCGACAGCGCTAGCGTGTTTTTGTCTTATAAAAAAGTGACAGATTCTTTAAATAAAAAACTCTGTCCAGTGGCAGTGCTACTAGATATGAGTATGAGTAAAACCTTTGATTTTGTATCACATACAACGCTAATGAATAAACTTTATGCATATGGCATAAGAGGAGTGGCACTTGACTGGATTGAAAGTTACCTGAAAAATAGAAGTCAGTGCGTTGAAATAAGTTTGTATATTAGTATAAGTCCGATTAAATGATAAATATAGGAATAGCTATACACAAGGGAGCGTACTGGGTCCTCTTCTTTTTATTTTTTATATAAATGACTTACCAAACTATATAACACATGACTGTATATTATTTGCTGATGACACTACTTTATTAATTAACTCCTCCAACCCAAGTAAACTTAAAGACGAAATTAATACTACATTGACAAAAGTAATAGACTGACTTAAATTATATAATTTAAAATAAATATTTCTTAAACTAAATTAATTCAATTTAAAGCAGTTAATAAGAAATGTCCGGAAATAAATATAAACTATAATGATGAACCAATTAAAAATGTAGACTCAACAACATTTTAAGGTTAGAAATTGATAAATCGTGTGATTGGAAAGCACATGTGACAATTTTACGATCGAAGCTAGAGAAATATTTATGTGTGCTCTAAACATAATAAACACAAAGATTGGGACTATATTCAAAAAATGTTTTCTGCTGGCAGTTCGTGTTTATAATAAATTGCCAAATTTTAAAAGAAATGCCCATTAGGAAATTTAAGAACGAATCGTTCAGTTGTGTAAATGAATTTTTAAATTGACATCTTAATATAATTAAAATCCTTCCTTTTAAATTGAATCAAATATGACAATCATTATGAAATGGAATTTTTTTATTTTATATGTGTGAAATTATATTTAATTTTATTAATTTACATGTATATTGACATCGTATAATTGTAATTTAAGATGATTTTTTTTTGACATCAAATTTTTTAATTGCAGACATCTTAAGTATTGTCGTCAATGTATTGTATTCTAAACCAAAACATTTGCACGCCGTCACAACGGTTGAATATGCTGTACTCACAATTGTAACATCTAGCCTAGACCATATTCTGCAAATAAATTCTTTCTTTCTTTCGAACAATATTCATTCAGTTCAATCAATATTCAGAACAATTCATGATTAAATAATATAAATACGCAGACGAAGTCGCGGGCACTAGCTAGTATTTAAATATGTATAAATGACTCTTATTTTTGTTTTCTTGATGTTTGTTTCACTAGGCTTTAGCAAATCAATGTTGTAGTCTCCCAAGAGGACAATATGATCGAACCCCGAAAAAGAAGTCACAGTTTCTATCATCGCATCCAAATATGTATCCACGCTCAGCCAAGGCGGACGACATGCAGTGCCTGTAGCAAGTTTATAGCCGTGAAGAGATAGGCTAAGCCATAACTGTTCAAAATTGGTAAAGGAAAGTGTCCAAGTGAACGCGATGTGACACCCCGCGAGCGCACGTCTGAAGGACGCGGCGTGTGCCGCAGGCGATATCCTGGCAGCGCGGTGCGCGACCCTCTGCGCCCTCCCTCAACCACGCCTAATTGATAGCCCTAATATCCACTCCATGACGTATCATCGCAACTACAAACTCTTCGTGACGAGTACAAAGATTTGTGAAAATATTTAATGAAACTACGAAAGAAACTAAACGTTCTCGCTGTCCAACATAACTATTTAATTAAACACTTGGCTAAATACCTCTAAATAAAAAAACCTTAAGAACTCATTACTAATTTTAGAAAAAACTCATTTTAGTGTTACTAAATACGAACTAATATTATTTTTTAGGGTTATTAAATGTAAACTAGCAGTAGATAGTCTAATTTTGAATATTCCGTTTAAATTAAAAACCCAAATATGAATCGATTATAACGTGCCAAGAAGCGCAGCAACCGGTCGCCAGCAGCAACACTCAATGAAGACATAACAAAGTCTATACATTAAATTTGTCAGCAGTAATACAAGCGTAAACAATGCGTTTAATTAACGCAACAGTGCATGAGCGAACGGCAACCGGCGCGTGCTCGCGCTTGCAATCTATCAATGTAAGAATTGTAAGGACGCACTGAGTGCCCCAGTACTTTTCATAAAGACAAAATTGAGGCAGTCGATATGCCACATAGAAAGGAGTTCATGTTTTATTCCTCTTTTAAATCAAGAAATTCAATATTCTATCGATTTATTCCACCTTCACAGATCAAAAAAAAAGAAGAATAAAATAAAATAAAGATTGGGTTTGATTCAAATTCAAATTCAAATATTTATTTCTCAACATTGACAATTACTTGTTCTTATTGACGTCAAATAAAACATGATTCTACCACCAGTTCGAAAAAAAAACCTTCGTGAAGAAGAACTGGCAAGAAACTTCACGGGTATATTTTTTTTTTTTTCAAAATAAATTTACAGTCTCTTTATGTCTATACAAAATTATTCTTTTCTGCATCTGTTAGCTCGGCAAGTCTCCCTCCCCCCAAGTATCCAAACGACGAACACCCTCAAACGGCACCCGTTCACGAGTTAACGCGGGATCCAGCCATCGCCCTCCTCAACCATATTAGAGGGAAGTGAACGACCCGTCACCCGACGCTACCATAAGAAGACGTACTTTAGTGACAATGACGCTTTAGATATTCATCGGGACGAAGAACTCATCGCACAAACAGACACATTACACATGCTTTGTTACAAATACTAGTACAATCCTGTTAATGAGGGGATTATACCCAAGGGCTTTTATCAGCCAAATAATCGGATAGTTTATAATATGCTCTAGCACACAACTTCTCCTTTATAGTTTATTTGAATTTGTCAGTAGGAAGACCTTGGATATCCTCAGGAACCTTATTATAAAAGCGTATACATTGACCCATGAATGAGTTAGTGACTTTATGAAGCCTGCTTTTATGAGCTGCCAGCATATTTCTTCCTCTTGTGTTAACATTGTGCAGATCTTTTTTTCTTTTGAACAAGGTTATGTTCTTTTTAACATACATTAAATTTTCTAAAATATATTGTGAATGGAAGGTAAGAATATTTATTTCCTTAAATTTACTTCTAAGTGACACCCTTGGACCGAGCTGATAGATTGCGCGAACAGCCCTTTTCTGCAGAATAAATATAGCATCGATGTCGGCAGCACTCCCCCACAGCAGAATACCATATGTCATGAGGCTGTGGAAGTAACCAAAATAGACTAATCGAGCAGTTGTTTCATTTGAAATTTGTCTAATTTTTTTAACAGCATATGCGGCAGAGCCAAGCCTTTTCGCTAAACCATCAACATGCGGTCCCCACTGCAGTTTGGCGTCTAAGGTTATGCCCAGAAATACAGTTGAGTTTACAGGAGTCAGTTCCTGGCTCTTAACTACAATGTTTGTGTTTACCTGTTTGACATTTGGCAATGTAAATTTAACACATTTCGTTTTTTTTTCATTGAGGAGCAAATTATTAGCTGAGAACCACTGCTCTGTGTTAGAGATGCATTTGTTCACCGCTCGATAGTCAATTTCTTGTCTTTTGATTTTAAACAAGAAGGAAGTATCGTCAGCAAACAATATGACCTCGCATTGATTCTTAACGACCGATGGCAGATCATTAATATAAACTAAAAATAGGAAAGGACCAAGAACTGAGCCCTGGGGCACACCCATTGTCACTGCCGATCCTGATGATTTTTCTCCATTTATTGCAACTTTCTGTTTTCTATTAGAAATATATGATTTAATCAAGGCAAGCGCTCGGTTTTTAATGCCGTAATGGTGCAGTTTCATGAGTAGAGTAGTATGATCCACACAGTCGAACGCCTTGGACAAGTCACAAAAGACACCAATAGCATCACACGACTCCTCCCAGGCGCTGAATACGTGTTTTATGAGCTCAACACCGGCATCGGTTGTTGAGCGACCCCGCGTGAAACCAAACTGCTTAAAATTCATTAGACTATTACCGTAAAAATGAGAAAGTAATTGATTTAAAATTAATTTTTCAAAAATCTTACTGAGCGTTGGTAGTATAGATATAGGTCTAAAATTATTAGGGTCAGACATACTACCTGCTTTGAATATTGGAATGACCTTACTCAATTTCATTAAATCAGGAAAAACACCATTATCAACACAGTCATTAAATATACTGGCTAAGTACGGGGCTATACCATCAATGACAGATTCAATAATTTTAACAGAAATCCCATCTAAATCGGCAGTATTTTTTACTTTAATGCTTTTAAATGCATTTAAAACTTGTGGAACAGTAACATGTTTAAAAATAAAATCAATATTGCATGAATTTACATTTTCCGTTAGCAGTGACTGTGCAAGAGTGGAACATGAATTAATACTCGAAGTAGTTGACACAGGGATGGCAGTAAAAAAATTTTCAAATGCTTCAGCAACTTCTTTGTCAGTTGACAACACTTTATCATTAATTTTTAAATTATATTTGGTGTGTGGTTCTTTTGCGTTCCCAGTTTCCTGATTAATTATATTCCATGCAGTTTTTGAAATGTTAGTACTATATTTAATTTTATTATTAATGTAATTAGATTTAGCTACACTGCAAACTCGTTTAAATAATTTTGAATACTTTTTAACATATTCATAAAATGTCTTATTATGATTATAAGTTCTTTCACTGTACAATTCATATAATCTATTTCTACTTCTGCATATTCCCACTGTTGCCCAGTCACTAAACCTAAATAAATTATTATTTATACATATTTTCTTTTTTTTAAAAACAGAGTCATATTCATTTCTAATTATATTATGAATAGAGTTATATTGAGTAATAGGATCTGCACAGTAATCTAATTTAAATGTTTTTTCAAATACATTTTTCCTAAATGTTTCAAGCCGTCTCTCATTCATGGGTTTAAAGGTAATTTCTCTTTTTAAAGTCTTTTTTAGCCCAATATCAAAAGTGGCCAACTGCCCACTATGATCTGATTGTAGTTTATTAATTACTGACTTTGTACATGGCATTAAATTTGTAAAAATGTTATCAAGACATGTGGCTGAGGTCGCTGTGATTCGCGTAGGCTCTAAGAAGAGATTTTTTAGGTTGTAACAATTAAAAAGATTCAAGAATCGTTTACTTAGTGATGTCTCTACTAATAAATCAATATTAAAATCGCCACAAATAATTATTTCTTTGTTTTTGTTATTTACTCTATGTAATACCTCATCCATAGTGCTCTCAAATACTTCAAATGGTGAGGATGGGGGTCTGTATACACTTATTATAACAATATTCCCTATCTCAATACAGGCTATTAAATGGTAGGTCGTCGAGTTTAGTTTTTTATTGCAAAACCGGCCGGCGAAAGACCATCTATTGGCACGGTACATAGGGAAATTTAATCCTGAATCGTCCACAGCATAATGTAAGTAGGTAGACCCCGAAGTCTAGTTCTGATCTACAACCACAGCTCCTTAACCTGGGGGGGGGTTAGATAGGTTAGTTAGGGGGGATAATAAGTTACTAATATATTTCAAAAATTGGACCACTGAGTCCCAACTAGCTCGCCGTGCATTTGCGCAACTGTAATCAAAGGACAATGACAAGAACTTACCTGTTATAGCCGATGTGAATAATTAGTGATTATACATGTCGCTGGATATCATGCATACTGACTTTTTTATGTTTTTATTTTATTAAACATAAGGTGATCCCAAACAGTAATGAACGTAACTTTTTTACAGATGTAAACTGGATATGGTTACATACATCCCAATGACACGGTCCACAGATGATTAAAATACGTTATTATTGTTTTACGTCAAACACACGAAAATAAACTATAAAAACAAAAGGCAAAAATACAGTACAACGCGCACGCATACATGCACGCGTTTCCAAAAGGTACCTCTTCACATTACGCTTGTAATATGGGTTTAATAACGACTACATAATCAGTTTAATTTTTAAGTTAGTATTCTTTTGCTCTGTATTAATTACAATTTTGCCTTTATAGTCTCGAACTAAAACAAATAATATGCCTGTGAATATTTTTATAAATTTAATCACTCTTGTTTTTTTCATGAGTTTCATTTTAATTTCATTGTCACTATAACACTAAAGTTACCCTGTCTCCAGCAACGCTGGGGGGGGGGGGCTCTCTGCGCCCCGCCACATGTCCAGGGAGCACAACGACTAGTGACAATTTATAGAATCTAAGTATCCTTCTGATTTAATTTATTAAAAACACTTATAATTCTACAATTTAATAATAATAATATACTTTATTGCCAAACCAGTTACAAAATTAAAATACACTTAGAATAATACTACAAAATAAAACATATATATACAGGGTGTACAATCCAAATGGTTCAGTATGGAGAAGTTAGAAAATATGAGAGATAGCGATATCTGTTCTTAGGAACCATGGCGTCGATTTTAGATTTAATAATAATCACATTCAAACTTTTTTCTTACTCATACATAACCCATACATACATATCCGGGAATCGAACCTGGTCAATACTCTTGTAATCGCGTCAAGTATTGGTCCGTAAGTATAAGGACCCAATCTGGCTATGAAATCTTGTGTAAACAAGACTGACAGTAAATTAGACTGAAATGGCCACAATTTAATTAATTTGCAAAATATCGTGAATAATATGAATCGATCATGAATTATCTGAAGAGACCACTTATGCATATCTTATCTGTATCGATATTATGCATAACAAATAGTATTTATTTAAAATTAGAACGCATTTGTTCAGCGGGCGTGCCGAATCATTTAAAATTTGAAAATGGAATACGTCTTTTGGAATGAATGTCATATTTTAAATAAAACGAGCGTTTTCATAACCCCTTCGTTTTGATTTTAGGTAGATTATTATTGTTTAATGTGTCGTCTACTGTTTGTATAATGCGTTTAACGAATGAAGAACAGTTAGATCTATTGGAAGCCTATTTTAAAAGTGATAAAAATTGCACACGAGCTTTAGATTGGTACCGAAATAGGCATCCGTTAAGTAATGTACCCACACAAAAAATATTTAATAAACTCATTTACAATTTGAGGACATGCGGTAGTTTCAGAAGGACAAAGCAGAAGAAACCACGACAATGTGATATTGATGTTGAGATCAATATTTCAACTTACTTCGAGGGAGCTCCTGATGCTTAAATTCGTGACGCTGTACGCGATATCCCAGTCGTTTCTCACGGTACAATCCAAAATGTTTTGAAAAAACACAAGTACGAGTGTTACCGTAATGAACATTTGTCTCAAGCCTTGCATCAAGGTGATAAACATCAGACGGCTCGGATTTTGTAACTTCGGAAGGAGTTTTAGAGTTTATAATTAAATTTTTAAATAATGGTATGTAAAATCGCAAAATGTATCATATTTGGTCACGACAAAACCCTTTGCGGATCCACGAAGGGCGACGCCAAATAAGATTTTCATTTAACCGTTGGGTTGGACTTATACATAACATAGTTTTGATGTTTAAAATGTATGACGGGCGATTAGATAGATTTAAATACATCGAAATTTTAGATGACGTTGTTGAAATCATACGAGGAATGCCACAGGATTTCATAGAAAATATGTATTTTCAACAAGATGGAGCCCCCACACATAATAGTCAAATTGCCACAGACTTTCTCAACGATCACTATGGATTGGTACGAACGGCCCCATTAAATGGCCCGCAAGGTCGCCTGACATCACGCCTCTTGACTTTTTCTTATGGGGTAATGTAAAAGATTAAATCTACAAATCAAATTACGATACTGTAGAGGATTTAACTACAGCCTTAGAAAACATTTTAACACATATGCACCCCATGAAAATACGAAACGCAATTTTACATTCGTTATTCAAAAGAATTAATCTTTGCATTCAGTAGAACGGCTACCATTTTGAATTTATTGTTGGGTTCGAGAACAAGATTCGATTGAATTTTTGCTTCTTACGACTTGCAGAATTTATACCACATTGTTTACAGAGATTTTGACCAGGTTCGATTCCCGGTTATATATGAGAGTTAAGAAAAAAGTTTGAGTGTAATTATTATTAAACCTAAAATCGACGCCATGGTTCCTAAGAACATATTTCGCTATCTCTCATAGTTTCTGACTTCTCCAAACTGACCCATTTGGATTGTACACCCGGTATATATACATAAATACTGTCACTTTATACTAAACTAAACTTTTGTAATAAATGTTCTTAAAGTATACCACAAACACACACATACTCACAGACACACCCACACATTTTCATACTAATCTCATGTTAAATCTACACATACAAACTCCTTCGTGCCTACTTTCTTAAAAACTGTTTATATTTATTTATTTATTTCACAATTTATGTACACACAGTAGTTAAAGAAAGTTAAACACAGTGATTTAAAGTAAGTACAAAGGTACAGCTTATTCCTATAGAAATATCTTACAGCAGACCTATGAGTGGAGAGTTTAATATCAATCCAATAATAGTGTGTACTGTTAGGGTAAAATTACTTTAATGAGTAACATAAACATTATTTAAAAAAAAAATATATATATATAATGAATATATATATACATATATTATAGTACAAGTATAAGTATAAACTTATATATAAATAAACCTACAAAAGTATTAAATATATCCAGCTAAACAGACATAATTCTATACATATATCCTATAATAAATAAACATAAAAATATACCTACATAATCAATAAGAAAATAAATAAATAAAGTACTTATTGTACATTACAAAAATTAAGAATCGATAAAAACAGGAGCAAAGACGTTTATCTCTGTAAAGAAAAGAAGTGTTCTCGAACTCTCTTCTTAAAGACAGAGATTAATTTAGACTCACGTATGACATAAGGGAGTGAATTCCACAATCTGACTGCATGGACAGAAAAGGAGTAGGAAAAGAAATCTGTTTTATGGGCTGGTATTTGCAGGAAAGTACGCTTATGTGCTCTGCATAGCGTATACGGAGAATGAGCAAAAGAAAATCTTTCACGCAAATAAGGAGGGGCAAATGGATTATGGAGGATGTTGAAAAGGAGACAAAGGATTCTGCTGTTTCTGCGGTAGCGAATCGGAAGCCAACGGAGTCGCTTTCGATAGCTAGACACATGATCGTACTTTTTAAGTGCAAACACGTAGCGTATGGAAAGATTTTGCAAGCGTTCAAGTTTATAGAGGCTCCTCCGTGGCATCCAAATAGCAAGCATCTGCATAATCCAGTATAGGCTGAACCAATGTGTGGACAAGGGAAATCTTGGTCTGGAGGGGCAGGAAGCTCTGGAGAGTTTTTAACGTGTGGAAGGTGAAATGGACTTTCCGACTGATTTCACTGACATGCGCGTTCCATGATAAGTTAGAGTCCAAAATGACACCCAAGTTCTTAGCTGTATCAGTGAAGGCAATCGGAATATGGTTCATGGTGACAGGGGGTAGAAGTGAGAAGTCAAGGCCACTACGCATGTAGCGACTGCCGATAATCATGGTGTTGGGGATCGGGGTGAACTTGATCGAGTAAATTAAAGATGTATTTAAACAACAAACTTGACTATATTCACTTTTAAAACAAAAGTACAAAAATAAGAATGAATTGCGTGCGAAGTGCGTGATAGCAGTACTCGGACGCAATTCATTCTTATTTTTGTACCTTTGTTTTAAAAGTGAATATGGTCAAGTTTGTTGTTTAAATACATCTTTAATTTACTCGATCAAGTTTACTCCGATCCCCAACAGTGGTCTTCGAGCTCGGATCTGATGTTCAATACACCACCTTCGAGAAAAATGGTGAACACACGCAGTACATCGAGTAAACTGCCGGAAAAGGATGTGCAGGGACAGCAACCAATGGCTAAAGCAGCAACGGCTATGTCATTGCCAACTCCTGCTGCAAAAACAGAACAAAGGAAGAAAATACCGTTGTCGTATGCGGGTAGCACAGTGAAGTCGGAGCGGTTGGAAAAAAATATACCGTCTTTACACACGTCACTCGCCTCAATGAAGTCTAAAAAGCTTTCAAATTCGTCATCCATAGCAGCTCAAAAGAAACGTCTTGTGACTTTGTAGGATTAAAAAGGATACCAAAGGATTTAGCCCAATCACTAATTCGACCTAGATCCAGATTCATTGAAGCTATTGCAGATTCTACATCTGACACAATGAAATGACGGTAAACCTGTAAGTCGTCTGCGTACAAGTGAAATTTAGATGAAATTACTTTAGTGACTGAGTTAATGAAAATGGAGAATCAGAGAGGTGACAGGACGCCCCCTTGGGGCACACCCGCAATAAGATCACACCAATCAGAGCAGTTGTCCTCGAGGCGGACCCGTTGCGTGCAGCCCCGGAGGTAGGAGTTGAACCAGGAGATTGCGAAAGGAGAAACGTTAATGGATTTGAGGAGGCCAATAAGGATGTCGAAATCAACGGCATTAAATGCATTACTGAAATCTAGGAGTACAAGTAAGGTAAGGGATTTGTTCTCCATAGCCAGGCGAATGTCATCAGTCACATGTATAAGAGCTGATACGGTGCTGTGGCCCTGAAGAAAACCGGACTGGTATGGGGTGATGATATTATTGGACCACAGGAATGCAGACAGTTGTTTATGCACTATATGTTCGAGAACTTTGGACAGAAAAGGTAAGATAGGTCGAACATGTGAAAATGAAGATGGATTGGAAATTTTAGGTAGAGGAATAACATTAGCTCGTTTCCAGAGCGTCGGAAAGATAAGTCATGATTGGGCAAAATTGAAGATATGGGACAGAATAGGTAAGAGGAGAAGTAATATCGTGATAATCATTCTTGAACACAAGTTATCGTCACCAACCGCCGCTGAGGAGATGGATAGCAGTGATTTCTTGACATCATCTGTCGAGACAGTGGTAAAGGTAAAAGGAGGATTTGTTACTGGAAGTTTCGACAGATAAGCCAAAGTATTAGCTTTGTCGGTAGGGGTTAAAGAAAGGGGCGGAAAGGAAAAGTGTCTATTAAGAGCACTCAAATCAAAATCTTTAATCTTTCATAGAAGAGTTGAATGAGAGAGATTTTATTTGATATTTTTTCTTTAAATAAATTATTTATTACTCCTAAATCTAGATATACTGTTGGTATAAGCAATAGTTTGGCTAGTATGTAACTAATATTGTAATAATCACATGTTTGGGTCGAGGGCTCACAGGGCTTTGCCCTTTATTAGGAAGTACTGCACTCAGTAAAGACTGTGTAACTTAAACAATTTATTATCCTATTATTATTATACCAATACACATCACAGAGAAAGATAGTAATTCTTTACATTTGTTTTAAATGCCCCAAGTGTTTTTACACTTGTAATGTGAATGTAAAGAGGCAGGGAGTGTATTCCATAGAGAAGTGGCTTACACCGTGAACGAATGCTGATAAGTACGGGATGTGGACTAGGAGTAGCCAGGACAAAGTTACTAGCTGATCGCTAGATACGTTCGTGGTGCTGATGCCGAAAACTAAATCGTTCTTTTAAATAGTGGGACAAGATAGGGTTGAACAGTATTCCGTATAACAAACTAAGTATGTGAGCATTCCTCCAAAATCGAATTGGGAGCCACTGGAGCTTTGTGCGAAAATCAGAAACATATTCATATTTACGCAAGCCAAATATGATATCTTATGCACATAGTTCGGAGGCGCTCAAGCTTGTTTAAGTGCTCTTCCGTGAGATCAATATAGCTAATATCAGCTTAATCCAGTATAGGTATATAAACATATAAATGTATAATATTAATAATTATAAGATAAAAATATGCTACAAATAAAAACCACACCTAAACTAGAATCTCTTGAAGGCAACGTAGCCAAAAGGCTGGCCGAATTACCACATGAATAGATAAACAGAACAGTGTTGTCACAATAGGTTAAGACAAATTAAACAAAACATTTGTTTAATAGTCTTATTTTTCAGTATAATAGAATACTTCACAAATTACTAACTCTTATAATATTCTTTTTATATTTTTTTGTTTTTTAATAATTTATTGTTCTTTTGATGGTGTGGTAAATTCTGAATCTAACATATAGTTTTTTCAAGTAATCTAAAGGGAAGCACTTACATGGCGTATCAAATTTACAATCTTTAATACGTTTAAGTATTTTCATTGCAAAGATTGACAATATTTATTTCAAGATCGAAAAATTCGCTAAACTTTTGCTCGAGCAATTAAATTTTATTTTTTCTAGTATTATTCACACACAGTACAGTAAACAACCATTATAAATAATAAAATACCACGTTTTTACATTAAAATATCTAAACTTGAAACTAATAAAACAAACAACGTGCGTCGCAATGACCCTGAGATTGTTAACTGGCTGTGCCTGAACTGTGAACTGTGTGGTCACGCACACATGCCCCGCGTGCTTGTAGTAGTGCAACCGATTCGTGCGGTGGTATGAAGCTTTGTCTCTGTTCCGTTTATCTACTCGTGTGAAATTACCACGCTGGATCGCACTAGAAATTTGTTGGGCGAGGTAGGTGCCAGCCTTAGGGTAGGTCACTCACCAATCGCCTCGCTTAGTCCGAATAAAAATTGATAAAATATATAATTATAGTAAACTTTATAACTATGTACAATTTAAAAAAATACTACAAAACCACTTAGCCGTCTATTTCACATTTTCTAGCAATTTATAATTTTTTATGGACTTATTAATAAAGAAATTGATCATGTCAGCTGGACTACCTCTATGAATAAAAAAGACGAATGAGATACCCCCAGCGAACCAGTGTCAGTTATTAATTTAAATATATGGTTTACAGGGTATGTATAATGTGCATAAAATACTTGAGGTCAATGATGTATTTAATTTGATAAGGCTAAATATCATATCGGTCTTTACAGTTTTCCAATTACTACATTATATGTGACTTTATTCTGAAACATTAAAGTCCAAGTAGGTTAAATATCCTTTGAATATGCAACGTGTCAAGGGAGTCGGAAGAAGTTCCAAACACCAAAGATATCAATCATGAAATTTGAATTAACAAGTTACAGGCTGTATGATAGAGTACACCACGCGCGAGCCAAAAAATAAAGCGTGTGAAAAAAACGCGTGAAATGTATTCCGCCTTCGTTGGTAATTGTTTACTCATTTTCGCATTTTACTTAGTTTTACAAAAAAATGTTTTGTCTATCTCAAGTAGTAAAACAAACACTGACTTATTTTCTTATGAGGGTCATACAAAATAGAGTGTATCATTCGGTCGCAAAGTTATTTTAGCCTCGGGCAGAATACTGTGAATCCCTTACTGAGTTCAGGATTCACCTCGCTACAATCGGGACCCACACGTAGAATCCTTCGCCACGTTCGAGACTCGAACATTATTTTAGCCTCGGGCAGAATACTGTGAACCCCTTACTGAGTTCAGGATTCACCTCGCTACAATCGGGACCCACACGTAGAATCCTTCGCCACGTTCGAGACTCGAACATTATTTTAGCCTCGGGCAGAATACTGTGAACCCCTTACTGAGTTCAGGATTCACCTCGCTACAATCGGGACCCACACGTAGAATCCTTCGCCACGTTCGAGACTCGAACATTATTTTAGCCTCGGGCAGAATACTGTGAACCCCTTACTGAGTTCAGGATTCACCTCGCTACAATCGGGACCCACACGTAGAATCCTTCGCCACGTTCGAGACTCGAACATTATTTTAGCCTCGGGCAGAATATTATGAACCCCTTACTGAGTTCAGGATTCACCTCGCTACAATCGGGACCCACACGTAGAATCCTTCGCCACGTTCGAGACTCGAACATTATTTTAGCCTCGGGCAGAATACTGTGAACCCCTTACTGAGTTCAGGATTCACCTCGCTACAATCGGGACCCACACGTAGAATCCTTCGCCACGTTCGAGACTCGAACATTATTTTAGCCTCGGGCAGAATACTGTGAACCCCTTACTGAGTTCAGGATTCACCTCGCTACAATCGGGACCCACACGTAGAATCCTTCGCCACGTTCGAGACTCGAACATTATTTTAGCCTCGGGCAGAATACTGTGAACCCCTTACTGAGTTCAGGATTCACCTCGCTACAATCGGGACCCAAACGTAGAATCCTTCGCCACGTTCGAGACTCGAACATTATTTTAGCCTCGGGCAGAATACTGTGAACCCCTTACTGAGTTCAGGATTCACCTCGCTACAATCGGGACCCACACGTAGAATCCTTCGCCACGTTCGAGACTCGAACATTATTTTAGCCTCGGGCAGAATATTATGAACCCCTTACTGAGTTCAGGATTCACCTCGCTACAATCGGGACCCACACGTAGAATCCTTCGCCACGTTCGAGACTCGAACATTATTTTAGCCTCGGGCAGAATACTGTGAACCCCTTACTGAGTTCAGGATTCACCTCGCTACAATCGGGACCCAAACGTAGAATCCTTCGCCACGTTCGAGACTCGAACATTATTTTAGCCTCGGGCAGAATATTATGAACCCCTTACTGAGTTCAGGATTCACCTCGCTACAATCGGGACCCACACGTAGAATCCTTCGCCACGTTCGAGACTCGAACATTATTTTAGCCTCGGGCAGAATACTGTGAACCCCTTACTGAGTTCAGGATTCACCTCGCTACAATCGGGACCCACACGTAGAATCCTTCGCCACGTTCGAGACTCGAACATTATTTTAGCCTCGGGCAGAATACTGTGAACCCCTTACTGAGTTCAGGATTCACCTCGCTACAATCGGGACCCAAACGTAGAATCCTTCGCCACGTTCGAGACTCGAACATTATTTTTACATTAACATTGTTATTAATTATTCGTACGTAGTGTATAATTTAGATTTTTGTTAAGTATATTTTATTAATAATAAATTTATTCAGAGTAACTGTAAACTCAGTGTTAGCAATCAATACAGTAAAATTTTTGGTTATCATGTAAGCGAATTATCTAAAACTTTTTCAGAAAATTGGGACGTTCAATAGTTGTGTTTAATTTTGAGTTTAAATGTGGTACAAGTTGTTTAGTTATCAATTCAGATTTTTTTTGTTAAGAATATTTTTATTTATGTTAACGATATTTCTTTTCATTTCAATTGTATTTTACTGTAATTGATAAATTATATAGATACAACAAAATGAAATTTACCACTCTTCTCTTTAGCGAAGCAAAAGCTAGTATCTATAAAAAATATATAAAACGCCTTGACTAGTTATAGTAACTTAAGTATAGTAAAGAATGGCGAAAAATACATAAGATCAAAGACAATGTAAACTTGTGCTAGGTAAAATATCACGGCGCCTTTTAATAAAATGTTTCTAGATTGTACCAACTTTAAGTAAAGGCCTCATAGGAACTTCGGGCTGCAGTAAGTGTACAGAGAAGGGCAAGCGGTGGTGTGGTGGTGGCCGCCAGCAAGCCGGGCGCCACTCGCTGCGCCGCCGCCTGCTCAGCACCACGCTTCGACATGCTCCCTCTGGTGAGTACCCGCCAGACGCAGCTGCCTTTGATCCATTGAAATTGTGTCGACGACCCGTTCTAGTTAGTACCTACTGACTGCTAGAAGATGTCAGACTGCGATGAAGTTAAGATGTCGACCCTTTCATTGCAGATGGCGATATTGCTGACGCTGATGATGACGGCGGGTGCGCTGCCACCGGACCGCTGGGGCTGGGCCCCGGCAGTGGCCGGTAGTCCCCGACGCGAACGGACCTTCGAGCTAAGCTCATCACCGGAGCCTCAGTCGAGCCAGGCGCCGGTCCGCCGGCAGTACTACACGGCCAGCAGGCCGGGCGCGGTGTACCCGGCGTACAGCAGTGGTGGGTTCCACGTGCCACCGCTGTCCGCCGGCTTCCTGGCCAGCGGCTGGCGCGCCGCCGAGTGGGAGGCAGTGGCGGCGGCGGCGGCGTCGCCGGGCGTCGCGGCATACCACGAGCCCGGCGACGAATACCTCGAGCAGGGGAGCGATGACGTGCCAGTGTACGCTACGCCCTTCGAGCTGCTGCTGGCGGCGCCCGCCGAGCCCGAGCTCTACGAGACCGTCATATACGAGCAGCCGGAGCGCCGCAGTCGCCGCCGCCCACCTCGCCGGCTGCATCGCCGCCGGCCGCCGCCCCACCGCTCGCCGGTCGTGCTCCGCATCACCAAGAGGAGAATCATCCGCGACTAGCGGTCTCCGGCTCCGCTGAGCCAGGCTGCCTGGGACGCTACTGGTCTAGGAACAAAAGAATCTCGGACAACGGACAACCAACTAGTCGAACTCAGTGACTAAAAGTGCAACTAACAGGACAACGAAACTGTGTTAAACTTTGTTTTATATCTAGGTTATATTCACCCAAAGTTCGTGCAGTGTAATATTCTACAGTGGACGTGAGTGCGGGAGTATTTATTACAGTTAGGTATAAGTAGTTCGGATTATTGCTTTGCTTAATTATATACCTATTAATACTAATTTTGTATGATTTATTTACTCCTTCGGAATCAATTTTGGATCTGGATATCTGCTCGGCAAGTAAAATATTTATTTTTTCTTTGATAGAGTTAATGCACAAGGGTTCAATGCTTGAATCTAATACAAGTTGCTCTCGCCGACCTGTGACTGGAGATCGCTACGTTGAACAAAGAGCGATCCTACTTACTCATTATTAGATAAGTTCGTTCCTTTCCAAATAAGTTTATTTTAATTTAATTTATGCTATAGACTACTTATTGGATTTTGTAGCTATAAGAAAACAAAGATGAAGTACAATACCCCAAATGAGTAAATTTCGTAATAGAAACCGTGGCTCTAGAACTAACGGTAAATGTCTGAATTGTCCTCGCGTCACAATAAGCTAAGGTCTATTTGACACAATATAAGTTGGCCGCGAGATTGAAACTTCCTCACATGCGCGACTTCAAGTGTTCCCAAACTAGTAGGACAAACAATTGTGTAGGGCACGTTTCAGCACGGGCAGGTCCGGAGCCGTATGGAGTCGAATAAATTTAATCACAGTTTTATTTATATATGAACCACCAACAGATTTCCAGCGCACTCATGAGTTTGTAGGTTGTACCTGAGTTGATAGTATGAGTTTTTATTACAACAAATCGCCAGACAAACTGTGCAGCAGCGCGTGAGACGGCATCTATACACCACCTACTGTGCAGCAGATCGTGTGACAAATCTTTCGTGATGAAAACTTTGTTATCTATCCAAATTGCTTCATTTATTTATTTTTATTTGTTTTTTATTGATGATAGAGAAATAATCCACATTTGTTTACGATGTTACGATCATAAGAAAGTGTTGCTGCTTTGTTTCCTCGACGTTACACAAGACGCGTGCGCCGGCGCCGCGCCGCGCCGGCACGCGCACGGGTCGCACGCCGCGCATGAATCAATCAATTCTCTCCATAAGGCGCACCGAAGCGTCAAATCCATTTAATTAGTGAGCTAAGTCATACCACACGAACCGTAAAGCGTGTGTATAAAAGAAAGGCCGCCGATTATGTCATGATTTACTACTTATCAATTTATTACTTAGTGAAGAATGATAAAATAGCGAGTCATGTATAGGTAAGTCGGACATATTAAATTAAATTTTCTGTCTTGCAAGAAGCGTGGCCGATTTGGTGTCGGTACAAATTCCAAATGCAAACATTTAAACAGTTACCAAGTATTGAACATATATCGTGTGATGTGTTCCATCAAATTATATTAATAAATGTAATATTTCCCACATTGCCAACTTAGCCAGCATTCGGAAGGAAGCGCCGCCACCGCGGGTGCGTGCGTGACAGCCGCGCGCGCTTCCTTGCTCGTGTGGACAATCACGGACAATCGGTCACTGGACTAATCATGCGCGTAATTAATATGTCTTAATGAATGGCGTGTAGTGCTAGTTTATTATGACTGCTTCCCTTTTAATGCGTCTTGTGGTTAAACACCGACTTGGTGTCAAGCATAACTAACTATTTTAGCAGTAAGAAATCGCACAAATCTAGTACCTTGTAAAATAGCAGTAATAAATGAAACAAGAACAATTATAATTACATTTATTTCCTGCTTTTCTTTATCCTGTTGTTAGTTTGTGAATATTCTTCTCATTTAATTAATGCTTTCAAAAAACTTAACACAAATTTACAATATTAAAATTACATTCAAAAAGTAAGTAATGCTTTACATATGGATATAGTATTACCAATATTATAAATGCGAAAGTTTGTAAGTATGGTTGGATGTTTGTTACTCTTTCACGTAAAAACTACCGAATGGATTTTATTGAAACTTTACAATAATATAGTTTATACATCAGAATAACATGTAGGCTACAATTTATAAAGATATTGTGTGAATTGTCGAAGATATCAAGTAAGTATGAAAAAATCTACCATCTGCGAGCTATTCTGACGTCGCTGCCAAAACCGCTAGAGTTACACATATGTAATGTATGATGGAAATGTTTATCTTGAATAGTCCTACAAAAAAAGCCCGCGACGGTATATATCTATATCTTATGTGTAAGCCATTATAGCCAAAATAGTGATCCAAACCGTTTGGGTCAAATGGTAATACTCCCGTCGTCATTTGTAAATAGCCCAAGATATCCTCATGAGTACACGCAGGATGCGTTCACATACGTGCGCAACTACGGGAGGCCTGATCTGCTTATTACAATGACATGTAATCCCGCTTGGCCAGAAATTACTAAAGAGCTCATTCCAGGTCAAAATTCAACGGACAGACATGACTCAACAGCCAGATTATTTAAAATAAAAGTTCAAAAATTGGTTGCTCTGCTTACAAAAGGTAAAATATTTGGAGACATGAAGTGCTTCATGTACTCGATCGAGTAGCAAAAAAGAGGTCTGCCTCACGTGCACTTACTGCTGTGGTTGATTGAAAAATTACGCCCTTACCAAATTGACGAAGTCATTTATTTTTTATTTATTTATTTAATTATATGTCACACCAACAGCGTACACGTCTATAGATTAAAATATAAGCTGACTTAAACTAGGGGCTGACATGCAAGCCAGTTATAGGTATGCACAGCATTCAATAAAAATATTATTGGTACAAAGTATTTAAAATAGTCAACATTATATTATTACATTTTAGTGCATATTAATTAATTGTGTGGATTATTCAAGTCATAAGTGCGGAGACACCAAACCCAGAAAGTGATCGAAAACTCTACGTTACTGTAAACAAAAATATGATTCACGGTCCCTGTGGTGCACTAAATCTTTCATCACCATGCATGAAGGAAGGAAAATGCATCAAAAAGTATCCAAGGGTGCTTTAAAAGATACTCAAACTAACGACAAAGGCTATCCTCTGTACAGGCGTAGAGCACCAGGAGATGGCGGCCGCACGAGAACCTGGACGCGCCAAGATCATGCAACGGTACTCGGTTGCGAGTTATCGAACTAGGAAGGCACATTGTGAAAGCCACAATTTTAACTGGAGAAGCCAAGGAAGACAATGTTCTTATACCGCGCATCCCAATCATACCCAACAACTTGCTACTCAATTTTAAACGCCTGCAGTTCCCATAAAAAGTCGCATTTTCAATGACGATCAACAAGTCGCATGCATACATTTGAGCACGCCATGTTTTTCTCATGATGAATTCAAGTAGATATGTTGAAATAATATTTATTATAAGTGTTCACTGAGAGACATACATCAAAGCTCTGCCTCAATTTACTTCAATCTAACATACATTTTACAGGAACACGTAAGCATTTCAGACACATCTATATTATAGTTATTCACACTACACGACCCCCTAAATTTAACCATCTCCTCCCCATTCGTGGAATAAAAAACAATTTTTACGCAATTATTTAGTTAAATTTTTATGAACAATGTATTCTTTAGTATTTTTAACTACCGTAACATTAGGGCCTAAATCACTTATAACTATAAAAGGATCACTATAAATATTATCTAACTTATTTCCTAATTGATTCTTAATTAATAAGAACTCACCAGGCGTATACAATATCGGATTACAAGTACGGTCAAAGGCAATCTTTCTTTGAATTTTACATTGTAACAAATTATTATGAGCATCATTATGAGCTCTTTGCAATTGTATTTTAACTCTAAGGGGTAAGATTCAAAATTATACAAGGGGTCTATTTCATTAGATAGATTACTAGGCAAATTACACAATTTTCCAAACACTAATTCGTCTGGAGTATATTTTGTCTGTGAATGTACTGAAGTGTTAAAAGAAAAAGTCCAATAAGGAATCCATTAAGTCCAATCTTGTTTAAAATTACTACATTGTATTCTCAAAAATGAACCTAAATGTTTGTGACTATTTTCCATTGCACCTAACGTTTCGTGATGATAAGCTGTCGAATGAAATTTTGTTATACCTAGTAACTGGCAGGTTTCTGAAAATATGCTGGAGATGAACTCGGTACCTCTATCCGTGATTATTTCCTTAGGAATTCCATATCTTAAGACAAAATTGTTGACGAATGCGCGCGCTACCTCGTCAGCTTCTTTCGACTTAAGCGGATACGCTTCTACGTATTTTGCTAACTCGCACTGGACAGTTAATATATACTTATTACTAAAATTATCTATTTCTAAAGGACCGACTAAATCTAAACTAATCCTTTCGAAAGAACTACTTGGCGTGGTTGTTATAACCATGGGCTGTTTGATTCACTTATTTGTATGTTTTTGTATTTGACAATGTTGACATTTTTTCACATAATTGTACACGTCTGTACTTAAACCTGGCCAGTAATCATATTTTTTAATATTATTTGACATGCGATTTACGCCTGCATGTCCGCTAGTAGGTAATAAATGGAAATCGTTCATTATAACTCTAATATCATCCTTATCAGAAATCCGTGTAACATCTTTAGTTATTAAAAATTTAGGAAAATCGTATTTCAAGTTAGATAAACATTTTAGTAACTTATTAATTTGCATCTTATTACTTTCATTCCTAAAAATTAATAACTCTTTAATATCAATGTTGACACAAAGATTTCTTAAACCTCTCGCTAACACCTGCGCGGTTGATAACGGTCGAGTATTTAAGAATACAGCCGATTGTTTCGGCACAAACACACAATAGTTACAGGATGAATGCAATAATTTATCATTTTTATATTTCAATATAATATCGTTGTAATTAAAAGTAAAAATCAATTCAATGAAATCGTCTGGCCTTTTGAGAACTTCCAACTGAGTAAGTTGATCAGGCTCACAGGTCGGGGTGCTCGAAGGCTGGAGGATGTCACGCTGTTCAGTTGCTAACTGTCTACTCTGAGCTCTAGTCAAAACCGAGATATTTTTGTCACACATTTCTTTTATTTCGTCCGACGTCACCTGGATTCGACTTAATGCATCTGCAGCTACATTATTTCGACCTGGCACGTACTCTACTATAAAATCATATTCCTCTAAATAAAGTCTAAATTTTGTTAATCTGCTAGAAGGGTCGTTTAAAGTAAATAAATAGATAAGTGGTTTGTGGACAGTAAAAATTTTAAATTTTCTGCCATACAGATATGGCCTAAAATGCCTAACGGACCAAACAATTGCCAAAAGTTCAAGTTCATTGACAGGATAACGCGTTTCGGCACCTAAACCCATTTTTAATGCATTCGTTTGTAACCTAAAAAGATTATTTTCCGAAAAATCAGGATAATCTAAAATCGGTGGACTACATAAAGCTAATTTTAACTGTTGAAATGCATTCACACAATCAGAATCCCACGTAAACTTGACTCCTTTTTTACTAAACTTATTTAATGGAAAAACAATGTCGGCGAAATGTAAAATGAACCTTCTGTAATAATTTGCTAGTGCGACAAAACGTTTCGCGTCATCGGCGCATGTTGGGCGTGGGAAGTTTTGCATGGATTCTATTTTGTTAGGGTCAGGAAATACGCCTTCACTGGTAATTTTATGTCCCAAATAAATTATATCTTTCCGTAAAAACTCACACTTTAAACAGGGTTTAATTTAAGATTAACTTCTCTCATACGGTTCAAAACTGAAATTAAATTTTTATTGTGACTTTCTATAGAATCCCCAATAATGACGTAGTCATCTAAATAAATAAAAAGCTTTTTATAATTTAAACCTGACATGACTATGGTCATTAGCCTTGAAAAAGCACTAGGACTGGTCTTAAGTCCCAAAGGACAACGTTTCATATGATATTGTTCCGTGATTGGGCCGTGAACGCAGTACACTTTCTAGAGTTTTCGTTTTTTCGTTTCGGAGACGCATTCTCCTTCAACGTGATAGTAAGTTCCATAATACTCGTAGTCGATAACTTATCACCCGGTAAATGAAATACGTCGGCGTACTTAGCACATATTTGCTGAATACTCTATTCCTCCACTTTATTCAAATCTTTCAAATTCAATAAATTTAAAAGGGTTTTTACTCTATCCGTCAAATTATTTTGTTTCTCTAAATAACATACGTCAAAACTACTAAGGCTTAAAATATCTAAGTCTGAAAAATCTACGTCAACATTTTTATCCGTCGTGTTCAGAATTCTAATCGGTATAAAACCTTCATATGGCCTAACTATAGTTCCTGCAATAAAAATGCCATCTTGTATTTCTTTACTTAAAATAACACACTCTTCACGACCTATACTACAAGGAACGTGCTTAATTATTTCGCAATGAGAAGGTGTCGTATGACAGTACCTACGGTCGCACTGCATGTTTATACTTACTAATGTGCCATTAATTGATAAACCTAGTGTTTTATTTTTATAATCTACAATAGCGTCATGCTGCTTAAAAAAACTTTCGCCTAAAATACCGTCGGCAGGACACGATAAATTCTTAAAAATAAAAAACTTTTCTTTAAGCCTAATACCACTATATTCGAACTCTAAATAAATGTAAACTTCCGAAACTAAATTACCACTAATGCCTTTAATCGTTAACCCCTTACTATAAAGAAAACTATTCAAATACGCGGGGTTAAGCCATTTATATTTCAGAACACTTATGCTAGCACCACTATCTACTAATAGATTTATAGAATTATTTAAACCTATGTCCGCTATCGTATTAAATCTAACTAAACTACTCGTATTATAACTAAATATAATAAGGTCGCACTGTTTAGGAACGAAAAAACTGTAATTGGTCGTTGGGTCGTGGAGCATGCTGGTCAGGTGAGCTGCCGCCGAGCGCGACACCGTGGGTAGCATGCTGCGCGCGCGGCGCGGAGCGGGCTCCCGGCGGTCGAGGTGCGGTGTGACCGGCACCTGTCGGCATGAAACCTCGACCGGGAGGTTGAAAATTACCTCGACTATTATACGCAGTAAAACCACGATTACCTCTAAAACTGTTATTAGATGTACCTCTGGGGCACCTAAAATTATTTCTATTACGATAATAATTAGTTTTAAAATTCATAACCTGGTGCTCTGATGGAGCCATAGATTGTTCGTCTACTGCGCTACGAATAGCCGCAGGCAGAGAATTAAAAGATCGAGAGACTATAATGGTACTTAGCCGCGTGTCGGATAAGCCATCCGCGAATCTTTTAATAGCTACCTTTTCGTTAATGGAACGTAACAAGGAAAACTTACTGTCGTCACCTTCAGACTGAGCTAAGGTCAAGTTTACAAAAAGCTACTCCAGCTCACTACCAAAACTTTCGATGGCCTTGCTTACTATTTTGAATTTGATTTTGTAAAACAACAGCGGATTTCTTTTGTATAAGACTCGCGCGCATGTCCGGCAATAAGCTTTCGATGTACGTATACGTATTTTTAAACGTAGTTTTGCGCTTGAAGATAACCTAGTTTTTAGCATAAAACCTATAAGTTTCTTTTGGCAGTCATTCGATATCATGGAGCTGTATAAATTAATGCCGTCAATTAATTGCAACGTTACTTGCTCTTCTGAATTCATAATAGGTAACAAGGGTATTGCCGTTTTTAGGTCAAATTTTTCGGTTGCCATTGTTATAGTTTCTAAATCCCTATTTTTTAATGAAAATATCTTACCATAACAAGAATGAATGTCACTAACAATACTGTTTATAGATATCAGTGACTGTGAACTTAATTCTGAATTTTCAATCTTTTCATTAATATCAGACAAAATAAACTCCACACGATCATACAAAGACTGAGCTTGCTTATATTTATTTTTAGCGATAGCTGAATTTTTACGCTTTTTCTCGCCAATTTTAATCAAATAATTTTTAATATCACTTAAACTATCACGAATAAATCCTAAACCATTTAGAGGCATTACAAACTATAACTAAAACGCAAACTGCTGTCGAGAAGTCCATTTTACGCTATACACAAAATACAAGAGAGAAAAGTAAAAAAAAAAAGTTACCGCATGCGCCCACTGTACACTTAACCACTGATTTGACGCACTTCACTGTTTTCACATATTGTTCAGTTTTCTTTCTTTCTTACTTCCTAGGCAGGGCTGGCCAAGCTGGTCAGGCTCATAGCTGGGGGCTGGTTCACGATAGCTGCGCGGTTAAACTCCTTACGTATTTTTTTTGTAAATTTTTTGTATAATTCTTTCGTTAAAAAATATATGGCGAAGATGACGAATAATATGAATAATACTAAGCGTTCAAACTACTAGCGCCATCTGTAATCGAATAGCTGCAGCTAGTATTTTGAGTGGGGATAACAGCCGATGACGCAACGTGCAGCTAACTTCACTCCTAACAACTTCAAGACACACATTCGTTCTTATAACTGAAGCATCTACACGTTCCTATTGTAATTTTTTTTTTTGTAATTCAGTTGATTAAATATACGTTTCATTATTTAAACAATAAATAATATCATTGAAGAGACCTGATCACCTGACCCTGCAATACCTATCAAGTAGGTACACATCACAGGCTACCGTTCGAGAGCAGCTTCAACATTTGGACCTTCGATACCGAATAATACGAAGAATACAGCCCTTCAAGACATAGAAGAAGCGGGAGGAATCGGAGTCGCAGCAGTCAACGTCGTCCATCAGGTCATCTATATCCTTTTACCCTTATATTCGATTTGTGTTAATATCGTGCCTTTATTAAAAACAAAACCGTTACGAAAAAACCGTTACGCACTGCATTAATATACCCAACAACCGTAAGAAATCTTTTCCTACAAGCTTCTAAAAATGAGTGACGATGAATTTAAACTTGCTGCTGAACCTAAAACGTTAGAAAGACCTAAATCCCCGCGCTTAGCAACGTCAAATAACAGACTTTCCGATTTGAAAAGACAACGGGGTACAATTAAGTGTAGGTTAACTCTATTTGAAAAATATGTCACTAAATTAGATAGCATTTTAAATTCTAATGAAATAATTGAATTAGAAATGCGCATTCAGTCACTAAATTCATGTTTTATACAATTTAATGATATTCAGAGTGAAATTGAAAATAGTGTTGAAGAAAATGATTTAATAAATCAATTAGAGTATCGAGAACAGTTTGAAAGACAGTATTTTTCCTTTGTGGCATCCGCAAAGAGATTATTGAACGAAAATAATTGCAAAGAATCCAGTTTAAGTTTACCCTCCGCAGCAAATAATATTGTGTCGATCAAGCTTCCGGAGATTAAGTTACCTGCCTTTGACGGTTCGTATGATCAGTGGTTGGAATTCAGAAATTCATACTACACTATGATTCATCAACGTCAAGACCTAGATTCCATACAAAAATTCCATTACTTAAAATCGTCATTGAGCGGCTCTGCTTTGCAAGTAATTAGTGCACTGAAATTTACTTCTTTAAACTACACTCACGCATGGGAATTGTTAGAAAATCGTTTCCACAATAACCGTTTGTTGATTCAAAATCATGTCAAGTCTTTATTTTGTATTTCTGCACTAAACAAAGAATCGCCATTTCAAATTAGAAAGCTCATAGATGCGACGTTACGCAACCTGCGTGCACTCAAGTCATTAAACGAACCTACCGAGTAGAGGGATACGTTGATTATTTATTTAATTGTGTCTAAGCTTGATCCATCTACTGAGCGCGAATGGGAATGCTTTAAAGGTACAGTTTCTAATAAAAAGGGTACGCATAACAATATTAAGCTAGAGGACTTAATGTCGTTTTTAAAAAATAGGGCTGATATGTTGGATATGATTAAAGTAGGTAGTAATAAACCAAACGTGCAACCAACTTACTCAAAGCCATATAATACAGATCATAAAAACTTTGAGCACAAGAAACAATTTAATTCACACCTGTCACAGCAGACGCAGGCTTTTGTAGTTTCACGTAATAAATATAAGCCAGATTCTACAAAATATAACAACCCCAAAAAACGTATATGTATTTTATGTGGGGGTGATCACGCGTTATATAGCTGTTCTAACTTCCTTAACTTATCAATTATAGATAGATTAAATTTCGTTACTGAAAATAAGTTATGTAAGAATTGCATTCGTACAAGTGGCCATTCGTTTAATGAGTGTTCCTTTGGGCCTTGTAAATTGTGCCAAAGGAAACACAATTCATTGCTTCATTTTGATAAAAATGGGAGCGTAAATTCACCTGCGCAGCCGAGCGCGCTTCAATCATCTGTTTTTCACGTTACAAATAAATCAGCTAATCCCGAGTCAAACGTTATAACATGTAATAGTACATTATTAGAACCGGTTTTATTATCCACTGCGTTAGTGGATGTCACTGATTCAGATACAATTATCATACAGTTCGTGCGCTTCTCGATAATGGAAGTCAAAACTGTTTTATCACCGAGAAATTGTCTAAACGCTTAAACATTCCTATTTTACAGTCCACTATTCAAATCTCGGGGGTAGGGCAGGTCGTTTCTCAGTCTAATTATAGATGCCGTATTAATATGCGTTCGAAAGTCAATGACTTCAATACGGAATTAAATTGCTTGGTTTTACCGCAGATCACATCGAAATTACCCTCGATAGACGTTAATAAAAATTGTATGCGTATACCAAGTCATATCTTATTAGCTGATCCTACGTTTAATGTTGCGTCGGAAGTGGATTTGTTACTAGACGCGGACATTTTTTGGGACTTATTTAATGAAAATAAAATAAAGCTCAGTACCGGTCCATACCTACTTGATACAAAGATAGGTTGGATAATATCGGGTACTATACCTAATTATTCGTTACATAATAAACAAGTTCATTGTAATTTAGCTCAAATAAGTTCACAATTAAAATCGTTTTGGGAGTTAGAAGAAATACCTACTCCACTAGGTATTATGTCGAGAGAAGATCGGTTTTGTGAACCGGTTTTTGTCGTTAGAGCGTAAATTAAATCGCTCGCCTCCTCAGTATAAGAAACTATACTATGAATTTATGCGAGAATATGAATTATTAGGACATATGTCTCCAGTGTTAGAAAATATTGAGAATGTAGAAAAACCGTTTTATGTATTACCGCATCAAGGAGTTTACCGGGAAGACAGTTTAACAACAAAATTACGTTCAGTTTTCGATGCAAGCGCGGCTACTGCGAACGGAAAATCCTTGAACGACATTCAATACGTAGGCCCACCTTTGCAAAACGATATTTTTGCGATTTTACTTCGATTTAGGCAGTACCAATACGTCGCTTGTGCTGACATCGAAAAAATGTATAGACAAATTTTTATTCAGTCCGATCAACGTAATTTACAGCTTATTTTGTGGCGGGATAATAATAATTATAATAATGAAATTCAATTATACAGCTTGAATACGGTTACTTACGGTACAGCCTCGGCACCGTACCTTAGTATGCGCTGTTTGAGACAATTAGCAATGGAATGCAATGATGACGTCATAGCTCGAACAATTAACGAAGATTTTTTTGTAGACGACTTAATTACGGGACATGATAACTTTGACACGTTAGTACAGATTTGCAACAAAACTAAGGAATTATTACACGGTGGTTGTTTTCCGTTACGTAAGTGGACATTTAATTTCAACACTGAAGATTCACAAATACAGAAAGATTTTAACGTAGGGGACAGTTGCCAATCGAAAACTTTAGGTATAGGATGGCAAAACAAAGATGATCAGCTGTATTTCACTACCAAGTTAAAGCAAGGTCCGTCCTCGCCTATTACTAAGCGTTTAATGATGTCCATAATCGCTCAAATCTATGATCCTTTAGATATTTTAGCTCCAGCAATTATCACAGCAAAGATTCTCTTACAAAAATTGTGGCTTAGTAAGTTAGACTGGGATGAAGAAGTTCCGGCTGAGATTGCGTTACAATGGCAAAGTTTTATACTTAGTTTAAATTGTTTAAACGAGATACGGATACCGCGGTGTGTTTTAATGGAAAATTCGCAAGTTAAAGAATTGCATATATTTAGCGACGCGTCACAATATGCTTACGGTGCCTGTGCTTACCTAAAGTCTTATGCTAACGATGAATCATCGGCTCTTGTCCAGTTATTGTGCGCAAAGAGTAAAGTAGCACCATTAAAAACAATAAGTATCCCTAGACTTAAACTGTGTGGGGCTTTAATTGGTGCTAAACTATTTGATCAAATAAAGCAGTCACTTCGTATCCAATTTGATAATATATATTTTTGGACAGATTCAACAATTGTTCAGGGTTGGCTTCGTATGTCACCTCACCTGCTAAAACCATTTGTACAAAACAGAGTTTCACAGATAAATGAGTTAACTGACGATACAGTCTGGCGTCATGTAAAGGGCACGGAAAACCCAGCTGATTTAATTTCTCGAGGTGTAAGACTTGATTCTCTCAAACTCGATAGTAACTCGCTGTGGTGGTTCGGGCCTCAGTTTTTGCTTAAACCTAAAGATTCATGGATAAATAATAGTAATCCTATAATTAGTACGAATTTACCGGAAGTAAAGTCGCAAACCATTAATTTATTATGTACTAATACATGCGAATTATTCGATTTTGAGAGATTTTCTTCTTTCAATCGTTTAAAAAGGGCGGGAGCCTATTTATTACGTTTTATTCATAATACACGCACACATAACCACAGTGAACGCAGGACCGGTTCCTTGACAGTAGACGAATTGCATTTATCAATAGTAATGTTGTCTCGCTCCGCGCAAAAACAATCGTTTCCTAGTGAATATTATAAGCTAAATAATAACTTACCTATTAACTTTAAAAATAATAAAAAAAGTGAATAAAATGTCGGGGTTAAATATATTCATGGACGAAAATAATATTATACGTGTGGGGGGCAGATTAGAGAATAGTTTAAAGTTTAGTTATGATAAAAAACATCCAGTGCTTTTGTCTAGTGGTCATCGTTTAAGTTGGCTTTTGTGTACTGATGAACATAAGCGATTACTACATGCAGGTCCACAGCTACTTATGTATACCATGCGAGAGAAGTGGTGGATTTTAGGTGCACGGAACTTGGCCAAGCAAGTCGTTCATAAATGTATCACTTGCGCTCGTATGAAAGGGCAAACCTTAACACCTATAATGGGAAATTTACCGTCGGAACGCTTAGAACCCGGTTACCCTTTCATGCGGTGCGGGGTTGATTATGCAGGGCCAGTGTATATACTGAATCGGAAAGGCAGAGGAGCAAAATTAATTAAAGGATACATTTGTTTGTTCATTTGTTTTAGTACTAGAGCGATACATTTGGAATTAGTTACAAGTTTGTCGACACAAGATTATATACTTGCTCTTAAACGTTTTATATCACGGCGTGGTAAGCCATATCAAATATTTTCCGATAATGGTAAAAATTTTGTCGGCGCTGAAAGAGAAATAACCTCTATTTTTCAAAATAATAAAGATATTAATAATTTCGCTTCTAATCATGAGATAATGTTTAAGTTCATTCCACCGTATGCGCCTAATTTTGGGGGCTTGTGGGAAGCGGGCGTTAAGTCGTGTAAGTTTCATTTACGTAGAATATTGTCTAACACTAACTTAACTTACGAGGAGTATAGCACGGTATTGACTCAAATCGAAGCCGTCCTGAACTCCCGTCCACTATCACCCTTATCCACAGATCCTGATGACTTCCTTCCGCTGACACCAGCTCATTTCCTGATCGGGCGACCGCTTACCGCTTCGGCCTCCACTGATCTCACAGATACGAACCCCCTACGTCTTAGCCGTTTCGACCGAGTGGAGCAGCTGAAGCAGCACTTCTGGCAGCGCTGGTCGAAAGAATATATCTCGGAACTGCAGACTCGAACCAAGTGGAAGTTCAACAGTGAAGATTTGATTTTGGATACACTTGTTTTAATCAAAGAAGACAACCTTCCGGCATTTCGATGGAAAATGGGTAGAATCATCCGTTTGTTCCCAGGTTAAGATGGCATTTCCAGAGTGGCTGAAATTCGCACAGCTTCGGGGTTATTCGTCGAGCCTGTCCAAAGATCTGCCCACTACCCGTGCAATCATCCAATGAGTAGCTGTTTGTATTGGAAGATAGATCTTCCAAGGGCGCCGGCATGTTCAAACTACTAGCGCCATCTGTAATCGAATAGCTGCAGCTAGTATTTTGAGTGGGGATAACAGCCGATGACGCAACGTGCAGCTAACTTCGCTCCTAACAACTTCAAGACACACATTCGTTCTTATAACTGAAGCATCTACACGTTCCTATTGTAATTTTTTTTTTTTTGTAATTCAGTTGATTAAATATACGTTTCATTATTTAAACAATAAATAATATCATTGAAGAGACCTGATCACCTGACCCTGCAATACCTATCAAGTAGGTACACATCACAGGCTACCGTTCGAGAGCAGCTTCAACACTAAGATATAGGTTTCTGCCATCTTGGTCTTTTCCTGACCTGTAGCTGTGCCACTCGCTGTCTGAGCAATCACTGTTTCTTCCTTTGAGTATGTTTTCCCATTTTCAAAGTTTTCAAACTTCTATTTCTCTATTTTCTATTCTATATGTTGCGATCTTCTATTTGTAAACTTATTTCTTCTCCAACTTCGGCAGGCAGGGTCGCCATGTAATATTCTCGTTGCTTAGGGATTCTTCATAATAATAATTCAAGTAGATATGTTGAAATAATATTTATTATAAGTGTTCACTGAGAGACATACATCAAAGCTCTGCCTCAATTTACTTAAATCTAACATACATTTTAAAGGAACACGTAAGCATTTCACACACATGTATATTATTGTTACTCACACTACACTATGATGAGGGTTCTGTAGTGCTTAGTTACCGTATTTCTTATGTTGACAATATTGTTTCGTTATTATAGTGCGACTGTAACATCTCAATATTGTGAGGCTGTTATATTTTTCAAATGCGACCCATAATTTTTGTGATAATTTTTTTGTCATAATGTTAGTTCTTTTCTACGCCACTCTAATATAAGCTACTCGATATACTAATCCTGCGCAGACGAAGTCGCGGGCACCAGCTAGTAATAAATAAAAACACTCGGGTACTTCATAAAAGAACGCCTGTATTTTATTTAAGGTACAGTTTTTGGGTTGGGTTCTCGATGGGATGTCGACGTCACCTTTAATTAGAGTGGCATTTAGAATGTAATTTTGTTGTATGTTATACTATGCTTATTTTGATTTACACTCTGTTGGTGACCTAATAAATAAATAAAAGATATAGACACATAAGCCTTTACTTAAACACCATTAAATCAAAATATTACAAAAAAAATCTCAAAACATATTATAATATATATATATATATAATGAGTAAGATTATGTAAGTTCATATTTTTATAAATACTATTACTACTACAACACCGTGCACATACCTACATCAGCACCATGCTACAACACCGTGCACATATCTACATCAGCACCATGCTACAACACCGTGCACATACCTACATCAGCACCACGCTACAACACCGTGCACATATCTACATCAGCACCATGCTACAACACCGTGCACATATCTACATCAGCACCACGCTACAACACCGTGCACATACCTACACCAGCACCACGCTACAACACCGTGCACATACCTACATCAGCACCACGCTACAACACCGTGCACATACCTACATCAGCACCACGCTACCACACCGTGCACATACCTACATCAGCACCACGCTACAACACCGTGCACATACCTACATCAGCACCACGCTACAACACCGTGCACATACCTACACCAGCACCACGCTACAACACCGTGCACATACCTTCACCAGCACCACGCTACAACACCGTGCACATACCTACATCAGCACCACGCTACAACACCGTGCACATACCTACATCAGCACCACGCTACCACACCGTGCACATACCTACATCAGCACCACGCTACAACACCGTGCACATACCTACACCAGCACCACGCTACAACACCGTGCACATACCTACATCAGCACCACGCTACAACACCGTGCACATACCTACATCAGCACCACGCTACAACACCGTGCACATACCTACATCAGCACCACGCTACAACACCGTGCACATACCTACATCAGCACCACGCTACAACACCGTGCACATACCTACACCAGCACCACGCTACAACACCCTGCACATATCTACATCAGCACCACGCTACAACACCGTGCACATATCTACATCAGCACCACGCTACAACACCGTGCACATATCTACATCAGCACCACGCTACAACACCGTGCACATATCTACATCAGCACCACGCTACAACACCGTGCACATATCTACATCAGCACCACGCTACAACACCGTGCACATACCTACATGAGCACCACGCTGCAACAACGTGCACATACCTACACCAGCACCACGCTGCAACAACGTGCACATACCTACACCAGCACCACGCTACAACACCGTGCACATACCTACATCAGCACCACGCTGCAACAACGTGCACATACCTACACCAGCACCAATTACAATTTTACTGCTTTTGGATGTCCTATTACATAATTTTTTTCCCGAAAGAATGAGATGTTTTGGGAAAATAATTTGAATATTTGTAATTAAATTTAAAATCACCGTTTAAAGAAGTTCGTATGGCGACGTCACCTAGTAGTCATCTTTTTACGATTGCATCGCAAAGTTTGTTATATTTCTATAGATTCTTGATGACATTATACAGGGTAAAACGTAAAAAAAAGGGTAAATACGTCGTAAGCAGAAATTTTTGTTTCTGTAGCAGTATTTTAAGGCATTGCATTAATTCTAGAAGCGAACAACTAAACTTTATTGGTAATAATTTTAAATAGGAAAACCACAATATGGTCACTTTATTCCAATACAGTAACATGCTCTGGGTCTGTGACAGTTTAACGTAGCAGGTGACCATGAGACTCAGTAAATTTAAAACGATTTTTTTAATTAACGAATGGTCAAACGACGCCTGCATATTGTTGCCTGTTGTCACGTCCACATGTTTAAACTAAGGTTTGTAACAGTACACATATTTCTGTTTGCAACTTATGTTTCACCCCGGGTTGAACCACAAAGAAGCTAGGAAATGATGCTACTTTATGATGTCGTATAGGGGTTGACTCTAAGTCAAATTATTTTTCGCAATTTCGTTAAGATAATCTTAATAGCTATTACCTGCGAGTTTTTATATTAAAAGCAGGTTCTTTTTGCTCTATATATATCGAATTGTGTCAAACTCTCAAAACTTTCAATGGTTGTTATACATCTTTTGTAAGTACATACAAGTAAAAATTTCAGTTTTCTAGGTTTAACGGTTTAGGTCGTGCGCCGTTTGTCGGTCAGGTCAGTGGGTTTTCAGCTATATGTATAATTATAAAATCATTGAAGATTTATAATATTTAGTATAAATTGACATTGTAATGTACTCAAACATAAATTTTTTCGTGTCGATATCGATACATTTCCATGGTTATTATTTATATGTATACATTAAGGCTTGGTTCCTGAGAAAAACAAGCCTGTTTTATAATTGACAGTTTATTACTAGAATGCTGGACAACTTTCTACGATACTTAATTGTAACTCTATGTTTGAACTAAGCTTTCTTTTTAAAGACTTCGTTTAGCCAGATTTCACGATTTATAGAATAAACATAATGTGAAGAATCAATGAAAAATACAGTGAAAATTCCCCAAACAATTTACTCTTGACATTGACATAAAAAATGGACGGTGGGTCTCATACAAAATTTACGTAGAAAGTATCCCGAGTTAAAGCACACATTTACAGAATTATGAATAAATTTAATCTCCTGAAATTTATATCGTGTATGCAATGGATTACAATTGATTATTGTTTGCCACAATTTTTCAACTTATGTAGCTGCAATTAGAAGGTTGACATAAAAATCACCTTGTGAAGCTTCGACTACTACTTCGAGCATAAATATGTTGACAGTCTTCACCAAGCAATATGTCTTGAATTTTATTTTATCATTTGGACGTGGGCGGCCGATCAAATCAAGACTGGTATGATATTCACACATTTTTGCATTTTCATTCCATTTTTGCCCGGACGCTTTTGAGCGCAGACCCGAAGTGTATTGTTTGTAAGTCAATGACTCTTGACGACAGTTTTCAATATTCGCAAGTGTCTTTTCATTTTGTTTTTTTACATTTTTCTCCAACGTGTAATGTAAAATATTAGTTTTGTATTTAACTAGCAGCTTCATTAAACAATAAAATTTAATGTATATTAAAATATTACAAATCTACCATACTTATCATTAATAATCTACTCATAATTAATTAAACATTTTGAACCAATCGGTAAGTTAGTTAGTTAATTGAAAAATGGCAATCAGCCACGATGAGTATTGCGGCTATGTCAGCCAGTGCAATTTCTTCGCTTATTAGTGGAGCACAGTGCAAAAAATAAATAAGTAGATGGTAATAAATTACATGCTCTAAACAAACCAAAAAATAATAATAATAATAAAGCAATTGGTTTAAAAGGGACACAGTGAGCTATTGTCAGTGTCAATGTATATGATTCGCAATATATTCAATGTTTGTACAAAAGAACATAACTTTGTTCAAAAGAAAAAGAGATCTGCACAGCGCTAACACAAGAGGAAAAAATAATCTGGCAGGTCATAATAGTACGCTTCATAAAGTCACTAACTCATTCATGGCTCCATGTATACGCTTTCATAATAAGGTTCCTGAGGATATCCAAGGTCTTCCCATTGACAAATTCAAGGAAACTATAAAGCAACAGTGTGTGCTAAAGTTTATTCTAAAACATCCGATTGTTTGGACGATAAAAGCCCTTGGGTATAGTCCCCTCATTAACAGGATTGTACTAGTATTTGTAACAAAACATGTGTAATGTGTCTGTTTGTTCATTGAATTCTTCGTCACGATGAATATCTAAAGCGTCATTGTCACTAAAGTTCTTTTCATGGTAGCGTCGGGTGACGGGTCGCTCACTTCCCTCTAATATGGTTGAGGAGGGCGATGGCTGGAACCCGCGTTAACTCGTGAACGGGTGCCGTTTGAGGGTGTTTGTCGTTTGGATACTTAGAGCGACTTGCCGAGCTAACAGATCCAGATAAGAATAATTTTGTATAGACATAAAGAGACATTGTACATTTATTTTAAATAAATTATACCCGTGAAGTTTCTTGCCAGTTATTCTCCACGAAGGTTTTTCCGAACTGATAGTAGAGTCATGTTTTATTTGACGTCAATAAGAACAAGTAATTGTCAATGTTGAGAAATAAATATTTGTATATGAATTTGAACTGTTCTCGGCAATTAAATCCCAGTTGCTGCAGTGGATAGTAGCCCTGCCTCATACGCCGGAGGTCTCAGGTTCAAGTCTGGTCGGAGCTAACATTTCAGGTGACAAAATGAATATTTGAACTTGAATATCTGGAGACCGTTAAGCTGACATTTGTTTTTTCTTAATTGAATTTTACTTCATTTAAAATAGAGTTTTCTTTGGTATAGGAGGTCAGATAGAAATAAAACTTGCTTTGTTCCTTTTTTTTGCAATCACCAGTTTATTCTAGATTCACAATAATTATTCGATAATACCAACACTGTTCTACTTATATTATATTCTTCTTAAACTTTTATTATTATACACTTAATCTCTCAGCGATGTATTGTCTAGAGTACCGTCGCCACTGACGGTCCAAGCCCAAGTGTGTTATATTTTCGACAAGCTTTACGCAAGATGGCCGACACCCCCCTCCTCTAATGACTATTATGCAATCAAGTTACCTTGAGTACGTAAAAGTCATAAACTTTAATTAATTATTCTATTTATAATCTTATCATTATGACTCACTTAATTATAAAAATGTTTTATTAACCTAACAGTTCGGCCATCCTACCAAAAGCGATTCCTCTCGCTGGTTTTAGAGAGCTAAAACAAAAACTATACAATAAAAACATAACTTAACCAGTAAATGTAAAATTTAAAAAAAAAGTTAATATACAATGATGTGCTTATATATACCGCACTAACCAATTCCTTAAATAATCGTTGATATATAACGAATTGGAACAACCAAAACGTCAATTAATTTACAACGATAATGAATTTAAATACATAAACATTTTAGATATACAGTAAAAACAAACTATCATTATAAATCAGTATAAATCTATTGTACATAAACTGTATGAAACATATTTAATAGCGTATATTTTAATCATCGTCACTAGACTGATTATCTTGTACATCAGAATCAAAGTCCCTATTGAAGTTCAACAAGGGTTGTATTTTATCGATAGCTACTACAGTTTCATGTGAGTGGAGTGTCCTCTACGAGAAACCTATCATTTGGAAGCACCTTTACTATGCGATACGGACCTTGATATTTGTTGACAAGTTTTTGAGACTTGCCATCGTGAGGTATTTGCCTCTCTACGCGAACCAAATCACCCTCTTTATAAAGCGTGGAGGATTTTCTGTGTTAATTAAAATTGATTATGTCTTTTGTTTTCTGTTCTCTAATTCTATCACTAGCTTCATTTCTAACGTTATCTAATTCATTAATAGGAACTTTATTTAGAGTATCATTGATCACTTCATTTAGTATACCTTCCGTCCTACTAATTATGTTAAATCCGAATAATAATTCGGATGGACTTTTTTGTGTGGTTTTGTGTTTTGTCGTATTAATACCTACTTTAATATCTGGTACGTGATCATCCCAACATCTATCATCACCATCGTGAGCTGCTGTTGACAGTGCGTCTAAAATAGTCCAGTTGAATCTTTCAACCTGTCCGTTGGCTCTGGGTGTTGCTACGGCATTAGTGATATGTTTGATGCCGTAAGAATTTACGAATCCTTGAAAAGCTTGTAAAGCTTGTACCTTTATCGGTGATAAGGCGAGACGGAATGCCAAAATAACTTATGTGCTCTTTTAGCACGCGTACTGACGTAATCGATTTAATATTTCGAACCGGAGTAATGTTTAAAAATTTTGTAAAGGCGTCAACTACTACTAACAAATAACAATTGCCCCTCTTGCTTTTGACAAATGCACGGTATGGAACAGTACACTCACCTTCTCGATCGGATGTAGCACACCTTCTCGTTTTCCTCCTGGAACTTTTTGATGGGCACATTCCAGGCAATAGGTAACATATTTTTTTACGAACTTCCTCATCTTTGCGAACCAATAGTGTTCTTGAATCCGTTTTAACGTCTTCTCGTAGCCGTAATGACCGATATCATCATGATTTTTCCTAATTATTTGCCATCTAACACCTTTGGGGACCAACCATTTCAATTCTCCATCTATCACGCGGTAAACCCTCTCATTTTTAACCTTATAGTTTTTAAGTATTTCTACGGCCTCTAATGACTCAGGGTCAATCAATATCTCTTAGTTTCTCTTAATTTCGTCATTGGCACTCTGGACAGTAGCAATCCAGTCTTGATCTGTTTGTTCTATAGGCAAAACGTCTAAAATATGCGATTCTTCCGTAGCTCCATCCACAGGATTAAGACTTAGTGCGTCAGCGTGTGTCATTCTAGTTCCAGGTCTGTATTCGATGACACAGTCATACTCCTGGAATTGTACCCACCATCGCGCAATACGAGGTACTAAGTCCCTTTTGGTCAAAGTGACTCTTAGGGCATGGCAATCTGTTAGGATTTTAAACGGAATACCTATTAAATATACTCTGAAGCGATTTAGCGATGCCACAACAGCAAGCGTTTCAAGTTCATACGCGTGCATCTTTCGCTCGTCAACGCTAGTTTTACGACTAAAATATGATACTGGTTGCAACATACCTCGATCATTTCGCTGCAGTAGTATCCCCGCAAGACCATCTCTGCACGCGTCCGTGTGTAATTCCGTCGCTGCTTTAGGGTCATAAAGGGCTAGGATTGGTCTACTTACCAACATTTCTTTGACGTTTTGGAATGCTCCCTCCTGTTTAGAACCCCAACTCCAATCTGCATTTTTCCGTAGGAGACCCGTCATCGGTGTAGTCATCACAGCATAACCTTTAATAAATCGTCGGAAAAACCCTGATAGACCTAAAAACTGACGCAATTCATGTTGGTTACTGGGCCGTGCAAATTTTGCGACTGCCTCTGTCTTTCTGCTCCCTGGACGAATCCCGTTCCCGCTGACTTCGAAACCTAAGAAGTCAATAGTCTCAAAACAGAAGTTACACTTACTTAATTTCAAGGTAAGATCACCCTGTTTCAAAAGTTGTAACACTTCTTCAAGTCTGCGGATACCTTCGTCGAAATTTTTGGAAGGAATCAATATATCGTCCATATAGACGAGAGCGTACTTCACCTTCGCGTCGTTAAGTATTTTGTTAATTGCCCTCTGAAATACCGAAGGTGCATTCACTAAGCCAAAAGGCATACGGTTGTATTCATACAGACCATCAGGAGTTATGAAGGCAGTTTTGTCCCGGGATTCTTCTGCAATAGGTATTTGGTAATAACCAGACGCGAGATCTAGTGAAGTAAACAATACATTGCCAGCAAGTAAATCAAGCTGATCCTCTACACGTGGCAGGGGGTAATGATCCTTTTTGGTCTTTCTATTTAAGGCCCGGTAATCCACGCATAAACGTTTTTCTCCAGTTTTTTTTTGTACTAGCACTAAGGAGAGGTTGAATCTCTAACAATGCCACTTTCCTCCATATCCTTCACCATTTCCCTAACTAAACTACGCTCTGAATATGATACTCGATATGGCCAATACACTACCGGCTCAGAATCATTTAACTCAATTACCATTTCAGTTGTTTTGGCAAACCCGAGATCCTTGAGACTACTGGAGAAACAGTCACTATATTTTGCCAAAAGATTTCGTAACTGAAGATGTTCACTCTGTGATAAATTTGTGTTACATTTAATTGAATCATCTAAATGTTGTTCTTGAAAAGTGACACTACTTACATAAGAAATGTTGCTACATAGGACTGCCCGAGTGAAAAGTGAATTTTTTTTTAGTATAATGTCGCCTGTTGACACATTATAAACTAATACAGCACCAAACCCATTCTTTATTTCGTATTGACCCGGAAAAAGATAAAAATTACTATCTCTTGATCCCCTCAAAGACCCACTAATTAAAACATTACAGTCAATTAATTCAGCCATGGTTACGGGAACTGCCGTTAGTTTACCACATGTCAAAACAGCATCTTTAGCAATAGATAGATTTACCTTACTTTTAGGGAGCCGCTGAAAGATTATTTCCTTCGGAATTTTTATCATTTGAATGTCAGGTTTTTCGGTGAAAGAATGTCCCAATAACACCGGATGAACTAAAACGTAATCTTCAACGACGTATAAATCAATATACTCGCGAAGGCCCTGCACCTCAACATTAGCCGACACTACACCTATTGGACACGTCAGGCTACCGCCAATACCTCTAAGCATGGGCATGTTGTCTTTTGAACATATTTTTAGACCCATCGTCTTGGCACTGCTAACCCTTATTAAAGAGCATTGACTACCCAGATCAATGTGACAAATTACTGGTAATCTGTTTATTTTTACTTCAAATACATATTTATCATTTGCATTGGGTACGGCAATGACTTCTGAAACCTGTTTTTCATTTTTGTCATTGTCTTGTGGCTGGATAAAGGATCCACTTGGTTTGTTCCTAAAGCAAATAGCGGTCTTGTGACCTATCCTACCACACAAGGTGCATTTTACAAGAGGTTTATCGCATCGGAAACTGGGATGCCCCATCTCATCACAGTTATAACAGCGTATTTTAGTATTAACATTGCCCACTTTCGACTGACTGGATTGATTTATACTAGATGAGAATGTCTTACGTGCAAGCAGTTTTTTTGATGAATCATTAGACTCTCTAACTTGTCCGATTTTAACAGTTCTAAAATAACTCAGAACTTGCGCAGGCTCATTAAATTGAGCGGCCTGTGCACCTACTTTAATAGCACGATCCTCAATGCCATACAATATACAGTCAATTGCTTGTCTACCATAAATTTTACAACGATTTAAAAGGTTCGTTTTCGCATAGTAATAATGTTCCAATGATTCTCCATACTTAACCCTTTTGGCCAACATCTCGGTTAAGAGCTCAGCATAGTCTTCGCGACACGGAAATGACTCTAACAATTTCTTTTTCCATTCAGGCCAGCTGTATAAGAGAGTAGGCAAGCCCTGGTACCAAGTACGCGCAAGCCCGACTAATTTGGGAAACGAATAATAGATTGTCTCCTTTCCGTCCCAGCCATAAATCTCGGCACACTCTTCTACCTTCGTCAACCAAGTCAAAACAGTTTGTTCTTTAGACATAGGGTCAAATTCCGGTAAGCAATTAGTATTGAAAGTTAATTTAGGCTTGTCTGAGCTCTTAACCCGATTTAAAATACTTAAAAATGTATCTAGCATAATGTTAGTATTATCAGATTCCTTATTTGTTATGTTAGTATGTTTCCTTTTGCGTGTCCTCGAGTAATCATCCTCTGATCCCGAAGTGGATGAGTAGTATCTCCTTCTGCTTCTACGTTCCCTTCTTTCTTCTCCCCTTTGCACCCTTCTACTTACATATTGATCTCCTTCCTCATCGGATTCATTAGTTAATGTCTGACGTCGATGCTTTCGACCTCTACATTCAGAGTTCAACCTTACTCGATCCTGACCCTTTACCCCGGATACTCCTGGATCTCTCCTGTGTGTCGGCCCTTTCCCTCGACCGATCACACTTCGCAAGCATGGATCACTACTGTGTGTCGGCCCTTCCCCTCGACCGATCACATTTCGCAATCCTGGATCACTATTGTGTGTCGGTCCTTCCCCTCGACCGATCACACTCCGATCACTATTATTGTCACTCAACCCTTCACCTCGGGTTATCCCGTGACCTCCAATTATCATTTCATTCTCAAAGTTATCCATGATCTGAAACTTTCAAATCGTAACTTAGAATGTGCAAGTATAAAAAAAGTTTAAAATAATTAAAGCAATCACAGTAACCAATTGGTCGTACCTCCTCCAACCTGAGTATACATTTCCCCTTTTTCATATTAAGAATTAAAAAAAACGGTAACAAAAAAATATAATATGAAAAGCAAAGAAACATTAATAAAAGTCATACTTTCGATTGTGATATAAATGAATTATTTTTTTTTTTATTTTTTTTTTTTTTTATAAGAACGCAATAATGTTGTAAGAGAAAAATAATATATGTTGTTAAATCCTTAAAGTTTAATTCTGTTAAAAACAACAACACACAAAAAAACAACAAAAAAACAGAAGGGTGGTGACATTGGTTACGTACGGAGGCAAAATAATTCATAATTGGTTTTTGATTGAGATATTATAATTTAACGAAAATAAAATGTACTGTATAAAAAAAAGTATTGAAAAGAAACAAGAATGTAGTTTCGTTAAGATTTTGTTCGATTAAAATAAAATCAAGGGAATAAAAATTAAAAAAATGATAAGGAATGGTAAAAATGAACACCTTTAAACAGCTGATTATAATAGGAAGCTACCTAAAATCATATATTTTGCTGTATTTCATTTTCATTCAACAGACTAATATATATTTTTTTTTTACTTTATTTGGGAAACAAATTGAAAATATCAATAAATATAAAACAAAACAATAATAATACAAACACAAAAAATACTTTACTTACGTTTAGAACGTGGAGCGGTAGACGTGGGTGGTCAGACACAAGGTATATAATTATGGTAGGTATACTTACTTATATAGCGTACTTCACTACCATACGACATAAATTATCTCCCTTGAGATAATAGTTTAAGATAGGCACGGAAAAGTAGGCGGGCAAGAAATGAATGATTTTATTTACGTTGCAATTATAAACTAATTTATTTGAATTAAGTTAAATGCACTTTTTACAAAGTAGAAATCGAGTAAGCAAAAATAAGCGAAAGAATACAAAATAAGATTATTAGCGCGCGCGCAGCTAGAAGGCGAAAAGGAATGCGAGTGTGGCCGGCAAACGGCGGGAGGCGGAAGCTTCGAGTCGAACATTCTAGTCAAACATAAACTGGTCTTGTGTAGTGGTGCAACTGAGTAGCATAAGAGAAGCGATTTAAAGCAAAATGTAGGGTTGTGGTCTATGTGCGAGTAAGAGCGGTTTATGTTTGACTCGTGAAGAATGATGTTGGTACGCCACATAATAATAATAATAATAATAATAATAATCTTTATTATCCAAATAAATACAGAATAACAATTATAAATGATCCTTGTCTCCTGAGCTAGGAAGACCTGTTTTACAGGAGACGGCTCTTCATTATGTTTAAATACAGTTTTATTTGGTAATGCAGACTAGCTATATAAAACTAAATACCAAATATATGTAATGTAAAAATTATGCATGGACTGAACAAAGTGTTCCTAATTACCACTACCTTAAAATATAATTTTCACTTTACAATATTTCTGAATATTAAAGTTAGGTACATGTAAAAAGTGAATGTACATGTAATTGTTAACAATTTTTCAAAATGCATTCAGGACTGGATAAAAGGAAAATAATAGTAAAAAAATCAACGTGTGTCATAATTAGTAAGTGTGTATGTGTGAGAGTTTGTGCGCGCGTGTATGTGTGTGTGTGTGAGTGTGAGTGAGATACATTTCGTGTGCGTGAGGGACTATGTGTGTGTGTGATTCGGGGTGGGTGTTTATGTTTGGATCAGTCGTAATATGCGTCGTAATATCCCACTTGTGACCTATAGGAGGTCAGATAGAAATAAAACTTGCTTTGTTCCTTTTCTTTGCAATCACCAGTTTATTCTCGATTCACAATAATTATTCGATAATACCAACACTGTTCTACTTATATTATATTCTTCTTAAACTTTTATTAATATACACTTAATCTCTCAGCGATGTATTTTCTAGAGTACCGTCGCCACTGACGGTCCAAGACCAAGTGTGTTACATTTTCGACAAGCTTTACGCAAGATGGCCGACACCCCCCTCCTCTAAAGACTATTATGCAATCAAGTTACCTTGAGTACGTAAAAGTCATAAAATTTAGTTAATTATTCTATTTATAATCTTATCAATGGGTTCTTTCACATTTATACCGAAATTATGACTATTATGACTCACTTAATTATATATTTATTTATTAACCTAACATTGGTATGACAAAATAAATGAGAGGTTTTCAGTTTAAGCAAATAAAGAACTTACGAGATTATCTCAATAATTGTCACTGAGCCTGCAGCGAACTAGCAGGTACCTGTGCCAGTGTCATGTGAGTGACCTCTGTCACTAACTGAACCGTCCGTTTCTTAAATAAAAATCAAGTATTTTGAAATTAGATGTTCGTAGATTCTTTATTTGCTTATTACAAGTATTTAGCTCCATAAATAACATGAGCTCTGCCATTCAATGGGGTACACTACATAAATACGAAAAACTTAATTCCGATAGTCACAATCACGATCTCAAATTTCTGAATTTTATAACACCGAATGGTTCAACATTCCGATAGTTAAAATTCCGTGTTTCATAATTTTTCTTCTTCGAAACTTCAAAATTCCTAACGTTTATAATTACGAAAATCAATATGCCGAATTTGGAGATACCGAACCATTAAAAATCCGAATTGATAATAATCCGCAATATCATAAATACGAATCCCGAATATCAAAATTACGAATAATATAAACGCGAATAACAAACGCCTTGTAAAACTGCATGAGCAAATCAGCTAACAGACACAACAAAACCAACTATTCTGGATGTGTGTGCCTCCCAAAATCTCTGAAATAAGTGAATTCAGTTCTTACAATCAAGAAATTATAATAAATCGATTTATTGTTTCATTCATTATATTTCGCACAAGTTTATTTCGTTTTTTGTACCGAGTTATTTCTTGAGTATATAGGTTATGTACTGAAATGCAAGTCCCATTTGGCGCTTCGCCGGCCGCTGTCGGGGCACGCTCGCTGCGCTCGCTCGGCTCATGCTGCATTATCACAGTCTAACTGCTCCTCCTCGCTTCGCTCGTCGTCGCGCCTAATTATTATAATTTCAAAATGTACCTTATTAATTTTAATTTGTGTCACAGGAGATTTTTTTATTTTGTTACTATTTTTCTTACCATGTGATGTCAGGATTAGTAGAAGAATAGGATGACATACAATAAATATTTGATGTCACAATTCCTGAAGTGCATTGGATTTATTTGACTGACTGCGTTTATCTAAAAACTCGGCCGTTGTTAAGCGTGATATCGCGGATTGCCAATCTCACATTAATTATATACAAGTTAATATGGCGCGTCAGCAACAATGGGCTCGCCTTCAGAATGAAGAAATTGTCGGAGTACCGGAGTCAACAAACGAGAACACCGAGGATTTAGTAGTTAAACTATCTAAATCTTGAAATTGCCAATGCTGAAATAGAATTTGCGCACCGTGTTCAGCCTCGCCGAGCATCCGCCGCCACCAAAAGCGCTCGCACCATCGTGTGCCGCTTCAGACACTGATCGACCAAGGACGCCGCGATAGCCTCAGTACGCAAGTTCCGGGGACTAACGGCCGCAGATCTAGGTTTGGGTTTGGGTAGTGATGTCTCAACGCGTAAAATATACATCAATGAACATATAACAAGCGAAAAAAAAAGCTGTAAAAGATTGTAAAATTAAAAGTAAAGAATTAAATTTTAATTTGTATGGACGAAAAATTTTACAATTTCCATTAGAAAAAATGAGACATCACCTCCGCTGCCTATACAATCCCTTAGCGATTTAAACAAGTTGGCCTTACTGTAATAATCCACATGTTTACAATGTACCTATTAACTTTCACCTATTTCATAGCAATACGTAAGCGTTTATTTTTTAAAATAATCAATACACTTGTCTCTGTACACACATTTTACACTACACATTACATAAATTACACGTCTACTTTAGAATGGGTCATACTCATAACAGTCAAAGCAATAACCCTGCGCTTCTGCCCGGCGACGACGCGACGACACGACGACGCGTTTCATTTTAACGAGTTGCTTTTTTTTTTGGTCCCCTCCACGAAGAGGGCAGGAGGATCTAAAAAATGCTCTTACGTATACCTCGCCGCGCGCGATCGCGGTTATGTGTGACTTGTCACTCCGAGCCTACCAGAGCCACTACCCACTAAAAAACCCCCTGAATGACTCGTGCAATTTTTTTGCCTCACAGCCTTCATCACGACCAATTGGGGAAAGAGGCCGCGCTAACGGAGCCCAGAAGGGGTCACCCGCTGGGAATTACATAGCACTGAAGGTGCTCAAAATGAAAAAATAAAAATTTAATTAATTCGAATTTAAATTAGAATTATAAGTTGCAGCCTGAAGGGCTTCGAGATCTAGTGTTAGTTGCGTGGCTACGTTCGTGTGTGCGTTTCTCGGTCTAGCGACTTTGTACTTCAAATCTATGACAGGGGTAGTATACGAGACTGAATCTTGAACTAGAGGATTGGGGTGGGTTTCGGAGCGTTTGAAGAACGCTTCAGAGAGATTTTTGAGGTTATGTTGCACTGTAGGCATTTCAAGATCTCTGTGCAGGTCCGCGTTACGCACGTACCAAGGTGCGTTTGTGGCCCCCGGCAGAAGAGATTTTGAACTACCTGCAGTTTGTGCAGGACAGAGGGTTTGGCGTGGACGAATATTGGCGAGGCATATGTCAGGACGGGTCTAACGCAGGTCTTATAAAGCGTACGTTTGCTTCTGAAAGACACTTTACTTTTCCTACCTAACATACTATATAGGCGGCCTAAGTAAAAACGGGCGAGTTTCGTTACTATATCGACGTGTGGCTTGAAAGAAAGCGTCTGGTCTAAGGCGACGCCTAAATATTTGGTACTGCGCTTCCAGGGGATGGGAATAAATAACATTCTAAATTGGAGATTGTCGGCGATACGACGGTGTTTGCAGTTGAAGTAAACCGCAGAACTCTTGTCTGGGTTCACGTCGATACGCCATTTTTGAAACCATGCACCGAGGGCGTTAACGGCCTTTTGGAGTCTGGTGACAAGACCCGGGACACTGAGGCCTTCGGTGTAAAGGGCAGTGTCGTCGGCAAAGAGGGCGAGTTCGACGCCTTTCGGCGGAATGGGAATGTCGTTTGTGTACACGGTGTACAATAGAGGGGCGAGGACTGAGCCTTGAGGGAATCCAGCCTTTATGGGACGAGGCGCGGAAAGCGTGTCTTCGGGTCTAAAAAAACGATTCGATGGACTCGCTGAGGGCAGGAGTGCTTAGCGCGAAAGCTGAACTGATGGGGAATAATGAGGGGATCGCCAGCCGTTGGAAACAGATGGTTCCGCATTCGAGAGAGTATGACTCTCTGCAGAACTTTAGACATGGCCTTGAGGAGGCTGATGGGTCTGTGATTAGCCGGGATATTCAGAGGTTTACTGGGCTTGGGAATGCCTATGACTGTCGCTTCTTTCCAAGCTTGGAAAGAAGCTAAGGTCGAAGCAGGCATTGAAAATGATAGCTAACAAGTTAAGCACCTGTTGAGGCAGGTGATTAAGTGCGTGGTTGGAAATTCCATCCGCACCCGGAGCCTTTTTGGACTTTTGACCTCCAATGAGAAGCGAGATTTCATCATTAGAGACTGTGACGGGGTCGGCGGTGATGGGGAGAAAGTCCCAGCGGAAAGCTTCGTCCTCCACCGCCTGGATGTGGGAGGGATCCGCGGGTTGCGTGCTGGGCGAGCATTGTGAGGCAATGCTGTCAGCAAAGCATTCGACTTTCTCATCGACTTCGAAGGCAGTAGTGCCATCGAGACGAGTGAGAGGAGGAACGTGAGAGGTGGCGTCTACGCGTAAGGCCCGGGCCATACTATAATACGCTTGGTGGGACGGGGAAATATTCTCCATGAGATCGTTCATCTGAGCGTCTTGGAGTTCCGCGAGGCAAGACCTAACCTTTACGTTGTAGCTGATTCGCAGCGAATCTATAGGCGCACGTGGGATAGAGCTTGGCTCTCCCGAGAGCCGCGTTCTTAGCTTTAATAAGGTTGCTAATGGCTAAGGGAAGCGTGGGTTTGCCTTGCTTAGCAACCTTTTCGTTAACACTGATGGCTGAGTTGATAGCATCAGTGAGGGAATCGACTAATGAATCTATTTTGTCCGGGCTATCTAGAGATTCGGGCGAGATCGCGAGCGGAGAGTTCGGGGCCTCTAAGGTTGAAACTAACGTATTTTTAAAACCTTTCCAGTTGGTAAAGGTCTCAGGAGGAGTGACGTGATTGTTAGGCGGTCCTAGCACGAGGGACACGGGGCGGTGATCAGAGCCAAGGTCATCGAGCGGTTCGATAGACCTGAGATCGAGGTTGATTTGTTTGAGGATGTCAGGAGAGTAGTTAGCGTTGCCAAGATAGTGAGTGGGAGTGACGGGAGAGAGTTGCTGTCTAAGTTCTCGTCTAAGTCGAATTGCTGAGTGATTTTAGTTCTCTACCGCTTTGGTTGGTCGATAGGCACTTCCAGTGACTGAATGGCCAAGGGCGAGAATGGCCTCGAAGTCGCTAAGGATAGGTCTGGTATGATGGATGTCACTAGGTATGTAGACTGAAGCTATTATGACGGTCGGATGACCAGTCATAGCTAATCTACACACAGTGGCTTCCATGTTGAGGGGAGGAGGGGTAGGGAGAGGAATGCAATGGAAACCTCTTTTGTAAAAGATAGCTGTGCCGCCGAAACCGTCGGAGTTGGGCCTATCGTTACGAGTAAACGCGTACGTGGGAATAGCGAATCTCCTGGAGCGGTTTGGAGTAAGCCACGTCTCTTAGAGAAGCAATAAGTCTGACTCGTTGTTCTGAAGGCACAGTTTGAGCTCAGGAAGATTAGTACTAAGGCTACGAATGTTAAATGAAACGAGGGATAAGCCCTTGGGTTTGTTATGACCAGACGCGGGATTTGCAGGTCTAGACATTTTTTTAACTATTTATTTAAAGAATTTATACTAAATATATAGTTTACAAGGAACTAAGTAGCGAGTGATGCTCGGCTAATGCAAAGAGACGCTCTTGAGGAGAGCGGGCGGCTCGCAGTTTGTGTGCGAGTACGGAGATTTCCCTAATGTCGACGTTTTGAATAACGTTGAACACGGTCTTCATGTCCTCAGCCAACGACGACTGAGGTGAAGACGACGGAGCGGGACGCGGGCCTACGGGAGCTACAGGCTGGGATAGGACGGGAAGGTGAAGTGGCCGGACGCTGTCTCCAGGAGAAAGCCGGAGTCCGCGTCGGCTGCACGGGCTTTGCTTCCGGAGGAGCCCGGTTGCGCAGCGGCGGGAAGTTGGCGGGAGTGAGCGGCGGCACCTGTTTAGGCGCAACCCTCTAAGCAGTGGAGCACGGAGCGCGCGGACAACCCCTGTAGTTAGCTGTGTGGCCGGACTGGCCGCACAGCTGCCTGGCCGTAAAACTGGCAACGGTGGCATTGCCCAGGGTGCCCGCGAGGGTTGGGACGCTCGACGGAGATGTTCGAGAGTCCGCAGATTGTGCGAGCCTCTCTGAAGATCTCCCTCAAGTTGGGAGTGTTGGATAGGATGACAAGGGCGAGAGGAAAACGTTTACCGCGGTTAGAGTGCATCTAGTGCACTGCTTCAGCCGGGAAGCCCTGGGACTTAAGGTCCTCCAAGATATCGTCGTTAGCGAGCTCGAACGGGACGCCCCGTAATACTGCACGGATCTTACGGAGGGCGTAGGTGTGATATGCGATTTGTCTAACTGATAAGAGCCTAGTGAACGCGTGGAAGTTTTCGATAGTCGCGACTTGAATTTTTATAGAATCTCCTGTGTTTGCCACTTTAAGGTAATTAATTTTGTGCTTTTTGCACAAGTTAGAAAACGTGGTCCAGCGCGCTTTTTCGCGGAGGAAGACGGGCGTAGGGAGCTGAGGTTTAGGTGGGACGAGAGCGCGTTGCTGACTTGGATGGAACCTGTGGGTCGCGATCACTTGCAGTGACATTAACGGCGCGGGGGCGGGTGTTGAAGACACCGGGGAGGGCTCGGGTGTTGAAGACACCGCGGTTTTTTGAACGCTTCTTAGAGCGTTTGGTGACTAGCTGGAACGGGGGCTCAGGAGAGCCGGTTAAGGTGGCGGCGTCCGATGACGCATCAGACGCGGATTCCACGTCACTCCTGGGAGCGGTACGCTTGCAGCGCGTCGTGCGAGAGGATGTGTCCGACACCCAGTCCATCTCTGAGGAGACGGGAGACGCGGGAGGAGAGCTAAAGACCTGGTGGTGGGCGTTGGTGTCCTGAGGGGCCGGGATTCGGGCCTGAGGGGCTGAGGACGCGTTTAAAGTAATTAAGGCCTGCGTTATGACCTCATCTTTGATCGGGGCACCCGACGCGGCGAGTGCCTGGGCGAAGGCCTTCGCAAAGTTTAATAAACTCTGCGAATCCATTAGGAGTCCCAACGGACTAATTATATGAATATATAAATATATTACAGATGCCTATAGTTCCTGAAAACCTAGCGAACCCTAGCGGCTTACCTGAGGGGGGGGCATAATAACTTAAAGCTAACCGTAGTTCGCCGAAGGCCGCTAACTAGAATCTTAAAAAGGGTACGCAGGTAAAGAGTTGACTGCGCTAGGGTCACCTTTTACCAACAAAAAGGACAAATGTGCACAGAAAGACAAAAATATGATAAAAATAAATATAAAAATAGAATAGCAAATAAATAAAAGTGTAGCAAGGAAATAATATATAACATAAAAAGGACTGGATCAGTACAAATTAAGTTGTAACCGTTAGGTATCCTTTGTACTAAAACCAGAATACTTTACGCTGGGCACACACAGCATTCAGCACAAGCACAACACAGCACAGCACTTTGAAGACTAAGAGACTTAGTCGCAAAGAAAAAAGCACTTCGATAGCGCTCGGAGGGAGTAAGAAAACCCAGAAAAACCGTATCACGGAACCAACACGCTATACTATTACGTCAGTAAACTGAGCACCACTGAATAACGGGAAGAGACCGATCAATCGGAGTGGTCTTGGAACGTCCGTACCGGGCGGCGATCGGAGCGAGAATGCCGAGTTGCTTTATTTATATTATGCTGTATTTATATTATGAGAAGCTCTCAAAGTGCGGCGTGTTTGCGTTGTTGCGCTCATGTTATATATTATCTAGTTATAATAGTCTAACAATAGAACATACATATTATCTCACACCACAACATTATTAGATTCACTTTTATGTTTAAAATTAACATTCACTATGTCTTGCAATAACAATAATTTGACCCTATTCTACCAAAATGTGAGAGGTTTTAGAACAAAAACTAGCATTTTCAGCGGCAACACACTAATTCACGATTTTGATATAGTGCTTATAACCGAAACTTGGTTGTGCGACGGGGTTTTAGACAGTGAACTTTGCTACAACAAATATGTCCTTTTCAGAAGGGATCGCGGTGGCAGTGGTCGGCCGGGCGGCGGCGTGACATGGCGCTGTGTGACTCGAGGCTGAATACGGAGTAGTCGCGCGATGCGCTCGAGTGTCTGTGGCTTACTTTGCCGGGCCGGAGCCTCGCCGTGCGCTCCCGCATCCCGCAACCTGATTTACACATCGCCATTGCCTATACTCCGCCGAATAAGTTTATTTCGAATCGCGTCAACGAAATGCTCGAAATGGTTCAGGATTTTATTGAAGTAGACCCAAACGAATATTTATTACTCGCTGGTAACTTTAATTTACCACGTATACAAAGGAACACGAGTGGACCGACCTTTTGTACATAAATGTAATATCGAAGTTCAACAGGCTGCCGAAAATCTTATCAATACGTTTTATTATAACGGACTAAAACAATTTAACACCACCTCTTATCTACAGGGTAACACGCTTGACCTGGTATTTTCCAATTTTAACGTAGATATTCGTCGCTCGAACTCCCCTTTAGTAACGGAGGATAATTATCATCCGTCGATCGAAATTAACTCTGCCGAATTATTAACTCCGTCCCTAAAAATTAACTCTCGTACAATGCATAAATATAATAAGGCTAATTATGACAATATTAACAATGAATTAAGTAAACATGACTGGCCTATTTAATAATAATGACATCGAAACTAGTTTTGAATTATTTTACTGTATTTTATACAACGTAATACAACAATATGTTCCTAAGATCCAAGTATCAGGTAGTCATAACTATCCAGTTTGATTTAACAGTGCTTTAAAAAACCTAGTTAAAGGAAAAGCTAAATATCACGCCCGCTGGAAACGATATAAAAACCCAACCTTTTTTTAACTATACAGAATGCTCGCAAGATAAGATTAAATCATGCTCAAAGTATTTTTAGTCCTATATCAAAGCCAAACGGAATAACCGAAATAGATTGAATTACCCAGCTTACATGCAGTTCGAAAGTGAGGAGTGAAGTAACGGCCCGGACATCTGCGACGCTTTCAGTAGCTTCTTTTACAAAAACACGCACTTCAACACTTCAACACGCCAAATACTTCAAATAACAACTTGCATACATCTAGCACTTGCAACGGTAACATCTCTGGTCAACTTGTAATAGATCAAGAATACTGTGAAAGACTATTGTTGCGACTAGATATTAAGAAAGGAGCAGGTAGTGACGGACTGCCTCCAATATTTTTTGTTAAATGTGCCAAGACCCTCTCGAACCCTGTTTCACTTTTACTGAACAGTTGTGTCAGCGTTGGATATTTTCCTAGAGTATGGAAAATTTCACACATATCACCTATACATAAAAAAGGACCAAAGGCGCTAATAGAGAACTTCAGACCCATATCTAAATTAAACGTATTGAGCAAAGTCACGGAAAAAATAGTGTATGACCATATCTATCCCACAGTTAGTCGCGTTGGGTATCGCTCTGATTTAGTCACTGTTCCCTGTCACGGGTACCTCAAGGGTCAGTGCTAGGTCCGTTACTCTATTCTATTTATTTATATGACATAGAAAAATATATTATTGATTCTAATTTTATTATATACGCAGATGATAAAAGGTCTTTACCTATGAAACTGCCGTTTTGCCGTACTGGCCATTTCAAATGAAAATATTTTTTTTGACTGATAATTCTAATTTCAAATTAATTTTATTTGACAAACATGGAATTCTTTTTCTAAAATCGTCATTTGTTTAATAGTTAGTGTTTTGTTTTCAACGCATTCGAACATTTTTTGTCATCATGGATAAGTTAAAAATTCGAGTAATTATGGAGTATGAGTACCGTCGTGGCAGCAAAGCGGCACAAGCGGCACGCAACATCAACGACGTTTACGGAGCGAACACTACAAACGAACGCACCACCCATTATTGGTTTACCCGCTTCCGTTCTGGAAATTTTGACCTGAAAAATGAACCCCGTGGTCGTCCGAAAACTTTGGTCGACAATGACGAATTAAAGGCAATTGTGGAAGCTGATGAAACTCAATCCACGGCTGAATTAGCAGCAGCTTTCGCCGTTAGCATCAAAACAATATTGGTCCATTTGCGTCAAATTGGCAAGGTAAAAAAGCTTGACAAATGGGTACCCCACGAACTCAATGACCGCCAGCGCGAAGTACGCGTGGAGACGTGCCTTGCACTGCTCAGCAGGCATACAAATGAAGGAATTCTGAACCGCATTGTTACTTGTGACGAGAAATGGATCCTGTTTGACAATCGTAAACGCTCAGCAAGTTGGTTGGACCCTGGTTCAGCACCCAAACAATGCCCTAAACGAAAACTTACCCCTAGAAAAGTGATGGTCACTGTTTGGTGGTCTAACGCGGGTGTAATTCATCACAGCTTCTTGCCAAACGGGACAAGCATTACTGCAGATGTGTACTGTGAAGAACTGAACACAATGATGGAGAAGCTCGCACGTCTCCAACCGGCTTTGGTCAATCGTTCAAATTCAAATTCAAATTCAAATATTTATTTCTCAACATTGACAATTACTTGTTCTTATTGACGTCAAATAAAACATGATTCTACCACCAGTTCGAAAAAAACCTTCGTGAAGAAGAACTGGCAAGAAACTTCACGGGTATATTTTTTTTCAAAATAAATTTACAGAGTCTCTTTATGTCTATACAAAATTATTCTTTTCTGCATCTGTTAGCTCGGCAAGTCTCCGTCCCCCCAAGTATCCAAACGACGAACACCCTCAAACGGCACCCGTTCACGAGTTAACGCGGGATCCAGCCATCGCCCTCTTCAACCATATTAGAGGGAAGTGAGCGACCCGTCACCCGACGCTACCATAAGAAGACGTACTTTAGTGACAATGACGCTTTAGATATTCATCGGGACGAAGAACTCATCGCACAAACAGACACATTACACATACTTTGTTACAAATACTAGTACAATCCTGTTAATGAGGGGATTATACCCAAGGGCTTTTATCATCCAAATAATCGGATAGTTTATAATATGCTCTAGCACACAACTTCTCCTTTATAGTTTCTTTGAATTTGTCAATAGGAAGACCTTGGATATCCTCAGGAACCTTATTATAAAAGCGTATACATTGACCCATGAATGAGTTAGTCACTTTATGAAGCCTGCTATTATGAGCTGCCAGCATATTTCTTCCTCTTGTGTTAACATTGTGCAGATCTTTTTTTCTTTTGAACAAGGTTATGTTCTTTTTAACATACATTAAATTTTCTAAAATATATTGGCTCCACTGCTCCTGTACGACAACGCGCGACCTCATACTGCACAGCAGACGGTCTCCAAGCTACAAGAGTTGGGGTTGGAAGTTCTCCGTCATCCGCCGTACTCACCAGACCTTGCGCCTACAGACTTCTACTTTTTCCAGAATTTGGATAACTTCTTGGCGGGAAAAAAAGTTCAATACCCGAGAGGCAGTACAAAATGCCTTTGAAGAATTTGTTGCCTCCCGTCCAGCTGATTTCTTCAAGAAAGGCATCAATAAGCTACCAATGCGTTGGCAAAGATGCAGTGATTGCATGGGTGATTATTTTGATTAATAGAAATAAAAAATATATAAAAAATTACGCTTCATTTATTTCGTGAAAAACAGCAATTTCATAGGTAAAGACCTAATATTAAAATTAATAGTAAAATTAATAACTTGACCAATAGCAACAATTTACAATCCGATCTTTACCAACTTTTTTGATTTACCGATCTTTACTGACTATTTCTGTACTAATCGCATCAGTTTAAATGTAGAAAAATGTGCGCACATAACCTTCACTCGCAAAAAATACCCATTGCTAACTACCTACAAGATAAATGACAGTTCAATCCCTAGAGTTAATCTTATCTGCGACCTCCGCATTCTACTGGACTGTAAGCTAACCTTCACGGATCATATTACTGCCATGGTTAACAAAACCTACAAAAACCTGGGTTTTATCCTACGAGTTACTGCACCTTTTTCAGATATAAACTGCGTAAAGATACTATTCTATTGCTATGTCAGAAGTATACTCGAATACTGCAGTGTCATTTGGAATACCAACTATACTACTTATAAAGAAAACATAGAAATAATACAGAAAAAGCTCACGAAACAAATTAATTATCGTATATGCAATGACCCAAACAAATCCTACCTACAGGACTTAATACACTATAATATGTTATCACTTGACAACCGCCGCCTCTTACTTAACATGATATTCCTCTATTATCTTTACCAGATTCAGAAAAAAACTTTGTAGACAATGAAACGTCAATGACCCTTTGGCATTTTAGTGATGTTACCCATACTGATTATTGAATTATTAAATCTAATCGCTTTGGCAAAGCGATAATCGACATCAACAAATCAACGAAATTATTTTTTTATCAAAAATATAATTTATTTTTATTCAGGTAATAGAATATACATATTTTTAAAATAATAGAATCAGACTAAACAAAAATAAACTAAATGTTATGTTTTCTTTCCAGATTACACAATCATAACAAAAAACAAATTAAATGCACTTCTAAAATCAATTTATATTTTTTATTCATATTATACAAGAGTTACTCTTTAATCAGTCTTTGTATTACTCAGAATCAGTCACATTTACTACATAATTAGTATGACATTCCTCAAAACAAGCAGGGCAAAGACCATTTTCGCAAATCTTATACCTAAACCTCGTTTCCTTGCGCTTTTTCTTTTTGCTGCACAGAAGGCAATTAAGGTATTTAATGTTCCTCTTTGAATTTTATGTAGTCGGAATGTCTTCAGGCCAGTGACCATTGTAAACTCTCTTTGCTGGCTGTTGCCTTGGCCCTGGCCTTTCGATTATAACTTTATCATTTGTGCGTCTACTGGAATAAATACTTCCTATTTTGATAACATCTTTGCCCTTTAAGTTACAATCAACTTTAGTCATCTGTATAATTAGCTTATCCCGATAGCTCTAAAAGTTTGCCCTTCTAAGTAGTTTGCAATCAGGCAATAAAGCTGACCTCCCCTGTGAATGAGGGGTATGCATACGCGCTACAGATATGGGTTTGCCATCATAAACCCAGTGTAAAGTTGCCACATAAAAAAATAACATTTGAAATTAATATTAATGTACAATGTAGTTTTATGAATTAGAATTAAAAAAAAGTAAACATATTTGATTTAAAAAGGGATATTTTTTCTCCCGAATAGGACTCATTGTACCAGAAAACGACACATTCTAGTGGTACATTAATTCACGGAACTATAAGCAGAACGAATTATGCTCAAAACTCACTTAATAAAAGAATCAGTAACAACCACAGTATTGTTCCAACGGCAAAAAGTCTTTATAAAGTCATAATGTTACTAAATTACACTGAAAGTAAAAACATTCATTATTACATTAACATATTTATCTGACCGATTTAGTCTTATCGGATCTTGTTGTATCGATACATCAAAATGTCGATACGAATCGGGAATCGATACCTGTCATTCATTCATTTTCAATTTATGTCGATGGTCATCCCTAATGTTTGTATTTATAAAAAAAGAAATAACCTCCATTTTTTTTTATCTAATTGTATTTGTTTTAGCTCCAAGTACTGCTTAAAAGGTATTTAATAAAACGGCGGCAGTGTTTTCTGAGTTACTGGTGTGCAATTTTAGTGTCTTGGAAGTGAGATTCTTGATGAAATTGACGAATTTATATCCGGCAATGGTTTGTTTACAAAGTTTTTTTTTGAATTTAGTATACTATTTACAACGTTTGCAATGGTGCGATTGATAGTATTGGCATCACAAATTCAACCTTGACATTCAAAACACCCAATAAAAGAACAAGGCACACAGATTTGTTTAACGTCGATAAAATACTCAGAATTCTGTAATTAATAGAATTCAAAACACTTATAATACAATGTTCACCCCCATTACAGACTTATTTCTTATTAAAGGAGCTTAATATAACAAAAATCTAAAATCTTAAATAATTCATTCACCCTATTTTTTCATTTCCTACACATACACACATACTTGCATGCAACACACTCATATACACAAATTGCTTTGAATTGTTATGAATATTATTTATTATGTACTATGTACTGTGTACTTTTTAGTTTTTGACATTTACTCACTGATATTAATTTATAAAGATTGACATTTGGTTTTATTTTGACATAATAATCTAATTTGGATTTGACTTTTAAATTCAAACTCAAAATTTATTTTCAACTGTACCTTTAAAAATCATTCAAACTATTGCTTGTATGCTTTATTTTAATTTTTGTTGTTGTTGTTTATATTAATATTTAACACTATGCCTTTGAAAAAAAATGTAAATCCATAATGGGCTTTAAGAATTAATAATTAATCTATAAATATCCTATGTATTTTATGAGAGCTGTAGGTTTTGTAATAAATAAATCAATAAATAAAATAGACACTTGTGTTTTATTCTTAACTCTATGTATCATTATAATACTTGAACCTTTACCTAATAATTATAAAATATTTTTTTTTATTTGCTAGACTAGGGATTCATTTTTTAATGTGAATATTACGATTTTTAAAAATCCGAATTTCACAATCCCTAAGAGACTAAATTCCGACTATTCCGTTCTGGCGTTGTTGTTATCATGTTAGACATACGCGTCAGATATACACCTAACCTACGCGTTTCGTTATGTAAATTTTTCCGCAACAAAGGTCTTTTTTTTACTTTTGAGATTATAATTTTTAATATATATATAATCTATAAATAATAATATATAAATAAATCTACCCGGGTACATACCTACCCGTTTTAGATACAAAATCTGAATGTTAGCATTGATTTTTCGGAAAATTAAAATTCGGAATACCATATTTCGGACTAGTAACACAGCGGGTTTTTAATTCTTCGTACTAATGAAAGTCGAAAAATTAAAATATCATAGTTATGAATTTCGATAAAATAAGAATCGTGTTTTTGAATAGTCGAGTCACATAGTAACTCTAACAAGGTCATTCATTAAGTCGCAAGCTGAAAAATAATTAAATACGTCCAACGCTGTCGCGTACCGCACCCACACTTCTGGGCGAGCGATATGTGCGATAAACGAACATATTCGGTATATTTCAAAAAACTGACATGTGGTTGGATAAGCGTGTTCATATATTCGTCTCGTTCGTACGAATAGGCGAATAAAAGAAGACTAGAGCCGAGCAGGAATTCAACGGAGTAAGTTGTGCTTTTCATTGATTTTTCTTTTTTTGCACGTAAGTTAGTGTATAGCGAATATTGCGCTAAGGGCAACACAAAAGTGTATACAATTTCAGATATGGCTACTTAATTTACTGTTTTGTGTTTTTTTATTGTTTTAACTTTTTGTGTTTTACTTAATTAGCTAAGATGTCTCTGTACATTTTTATTCATCAATTCATCCGCTTTCTCATCTTTCGGCCCGGGAGCATGTACGGGCCAGCACGTACAATTTCTGCCGCATTTGCAAATTACACCAATCGGGCGAATTTACTTTCAGTGCACAAGTAGTGTCCGAGGCGGTCATTCCTATCATTTAACTATCATTCATTTTAAGCTATCAAATCTATCAAATTATTTCTATCATTTTAAATCTAATTGTGTTACTCTTGTATTAATTATTATAATCAGTTTTATAACCGTTATTTTGGACTATCACTTGAACTGTCCACCTTGTATCAATCAAATACTGTACGGGTTCCGTTCGTCTCAGCCCCTACAGTGATAATGCATTGTGCACTGCGACACGTGCATTAAATAGAAAACCCAATGAGTAGTGTTGAAAGTGTATTTCATTTATTATTTATTTATTAAAATGTATACCAACAGCATTATATATATTATTGGATAACAATGGTCATGTACATACTATATTATTCTTATGTAAAAGCCTATTACAGGTATACACAGCATTGTTATAAAAACTTAAGCGAGGTAAAGTAATGTGGAATAATATAACTTAATATATATGAAGAACTTAACTATTTAACTAAATATAGATGTAGACAACTTTTTTTGAAAGCATAGAATAAATCGTTAAAAATATCCAGCTCTGGGTATGCAGATGTTATTTGGTTAAACTTCGACATAATTCTGGAGAGTGAATGATGCAGGCCCAAGTTAGTTTGAGGGGGGGATATGGAATAGTTTGGTTATACGTGATCTGGGGTATTTAAAGAGTACTGATAGACTAACTTTATTTAGAATTGGTGGACATAAAATTTTGCCCTTTACAAGTTTATGTTGAAATAAAAGATCAGCCGCGGTAAGACATCTGTTTAAACGACGCATATTAAAATATTTCAGCCTTAAGTCATTTGAGTGTTTATGAGAAATTCCTTGTGAAGTAAAGGCCAGATTTCTTGTAACACGTTGAATACTTTCTATGCGCTGGGAAGATATGGCATAAACCGGGTTCCAGGCAGTTGATGCAAATTCTAGTTGAGAACGGACGAAAGCTGTTGTAGAGCACCATTTTTGTACTTAATTTTTTGAAACTACGGTTGTTTCGATTTAAAAAGCTTAACATTTGGGTTGCTTTACTAACAATTTTGTCTATGTGTGCCGAAAAATTCAGTTTATTATCTATAATTACATCTAGATCGCGGATCCCTTTAACTTGCGCCAGTTCAGCACCGTTAATGTGATACAGTGAAGGAAGAACGTTTATTATTTCGTAAAGGATATATGAAAACATTTAGTGGCCTTGAGTTCCTTACCATTTATAGGGCACCAATCATTTATTTTATCTAAATCGTTGTGGAGCATCCGTTTATCATTAGGATTATTAATTATTTTACATATTTTAAAGTCGTCGGCAAAAAGTGAGATTTTACTATGTTTTACATGGTTAGCAATGTCATTGATGAAAATTTTAAATAGGATTGACCCTAAATGTGAGCCTTGTGGAACTCCGGATTTAGCATAAAAAACATTCGATTGAACCATTTACAACAACTGTCTGCGGTCTATAGGCTAGATAAGAACTAAACCATTTTAATAAAACTTGGACTACAGTAAGTCGTGATTTACTTTATCAAAAGCACTAGACATATCTGTATTAATAGTATATAAAGGGTTTTCCAATAGGGACTTGCCAAGTTTGAATTCAATTTCACTAATCATCGAACTGTCACTGTCAATTTATTCAGTAAACTTAACATTTTCATCATGGTAAAGTACACGAACGAACGTCTGCAAATTATAAAAATTTACTACAGAAATTCGGAGTCGGTGACCGCTACCTTAAGAGCGTTAACTCCGATTTTCGGTCGTAATTCTCGCCCTACACACAGTAACAAGTTTAGTTCAAAATTTGATTCTACATATTCGTTGTGTGATGTTGCCGTTGACAACGGGTTGGTCGAAGTGTCGAAAATATCGCTGCCATTGAAACGTCCGTAGCAAATGATCCAAATCAGTCACTTCCACGGCGTTGTCAAGAGTTGGGCATCGCCCAGACTACTTTATGGCGGATTTTGCGTAAGGATCTTGGTTTACACCCATACAAAATCAAGCTGACTCAAGAATTGAAGCCGATGGACCGTTTGAACGACGTACGTTCTCCGATTGGGCTCTGGAAAAGATGCACCAAGATGATCAATTTCATCGCAAAATCATCTTCAGTGACGAAGCTCATTTTTTGGCTCAATGGGTTCGTCAATAAGCAAAATATGCGTTATTGGTCGTGTGAAAATTCACATGTGCTTCATGAAACACCACTTTAATGAACCTCTATCAACTTCAGTAGCCACCTCTGAGATGAAAGAAACGAGATTCGTGTCCACAGACCTACCATTTCTGAAGCCGTGTTGAAAATCAGTAAGTGATGGGTTAACCTGTTTTTAAATTATGGGGTACAAAAGAGTCTCAAACAATTTGGAAAATGATGATAATATTGATATGGGTCTATAATAAACAATGTCAGATTGATCGCCCTTCTTAAAAATGAGTACGATTCTCGCTTTCTTCCATTCGTCTGGAAAAACCCCAGTTTCCAAGGAATAATTGTAATTGTAGCGGATAGGCAAGAACAGAGCCACAACTCTTGATAAAAAGTGGTGGAATATTGTCTAGGCCTGCCCCTTTTGTATGTCAAGAGTTTTGATATATTTAAGAATTTTTGATTCACTAAATCGTGCAGTGGTCAAGTTATCAGAAGGTGAGTTGACAGTAAAATTGGGGTTGTTAGTAATGTTTTGTGTTTGGTAAACAGATGAAAAATGTGATGCAAAGAAATCAGCAATTTGAGAATTACTTGAAGCTATACTATTTTTTATTTTCATTGTAGCGGGAAAAGAAAATACATTTGTACGATGAGATTTAACATAATTCCACAACATTTTTTGGTTTTCTTTAATGTTTTTCTCAATAGTTTGCATGTAATTACTGTAGCATAAATCATAATGTTTCTGACAGCGCTCTCTAAGTAACTCGAATTCGTATTTGTCTCGTGGATTTTGGAATTTAGAATATAACTGTCGGAGTTTATTATTTTCTTTAATTAGTTTGACTAAATTGCTGCTGAACCAGGCTGGATATTTTTTAGAGCTAACTCTATGTTTTGGAACTATCTCGCTAATAATTTCATGTAGTACAGTGTAGAACATAGATACCATATCGTTTACATTCTTCAAACTATTAAAAATTTTAGACCAATCAATATTATTTAGACGTGATTTGATAAGCTCAAAATCTGCTTTGTAAAAATTATAGCCATTACGACTATTTACAAAATTATCTTTTATTGTAGACAACTACATGTAGGCATAGAGCAAACAATACTAGGGTGATAAGGATCTTCTTTACTTATAGCACCCGAGTTTGCAGACACTTTAGCACCGTCGACATTTGTGATTGTAAGGTCTAAAACTTTGTTGTTACTGTAATAAATGCCATTTATCTAGCGTAAAGTATTAAGTGACTTATAATCGATAAGTGAATATCCGAGGTTTTTTTTGTAATTAGATGCTACCATATGGTTGCCAATACTATCAGGTTACCACTTAATTAAGTTTTAATTGAAATCGCCAAGGACGATAATATCCTCAGTTTTGTTTAAAATTATGTCAACATTGTCCAAAAAAGTTTGTTGTAGTTTAGCTGGAAGTGGCAGATATATGGCACATATGGTTAGACTTTTGTTTATCCCATTAATTTTCCATTTAACATTTACCCACAAACAACACGTAGATTCCCATTCTTTAAAGCGAACTGAAGGATAATCGCGCGATACAGCAATCATTACGCCACCGCCATCCAACTTGGAAGTATTTGTACAAACTCGATCTCTACGGTAGACAACATAACGATCGTCTATAAATTCATCTCGTATACTGTCATTTAGCCATGTTTCGGTAAACACTATTATTTTATAATTATTACATAGAATATTTTAAGAACATCATGTGTTTTTGTCCGAATACCACGGACATTTTGGTAATATATAAAATCAAATTTTAATAATTTTAACATTATCACAACATTTACCGCTGATTAAAAAACAAAAGAAAAATTAAATCTACTTAAGTAAACTAAGGCTGTCCATATTTTTTATTAAAATTGCTACAATGAACTCATCTTTCCGAACGAAAATACATCCATTACGTATCCATGTAAACTTGTAATTAAGTTCTTTTGCCTTTAGGCACGATACTGCGTGCAAAGATTTATTTTGTGGAGATAAATGTTCAGCCACAAATACTGGGTTAGATGATCCGCCAATCCCAAGGTGTTTTGTACACAGTTTGTCATTCTTGTTGGTCTTGTTATATTTGGCGACGGCAGCCAGCACAGCATCGCGCTGAAGCGGCGTTTGCAGGTTGATTAAAACCGTCCTAGGTCTATTGTTGTCTTTATTTAGTTTTGCCACTCTCGTCGCTTGAACGATATCACCCGGTGCAACTGGACCACCTACAACGTTTATCATTTGTATGATTGTACTGACTACATTTTCCCCTTTATGTTCGGTAATTCCATTAACCTCGATATTTGTTTCTCTAATGTTCTGCTCGACCAAGTCTAGGTTTACCTGAGTCTAGACCGTCTAGGTTTGATAGGTCTGTTACAGTGGACTTTAATTTTTCGTTGTCGGTTTGCAGGTTATGTATTATTGCATTTTTTTCATCAAGTTAGTTTAGCTTTCATATCATCAAATTGTGAGTTAAAAAACTCCATCGATGATTTGAATCCATTGAATTGCTTAATTGTTTAATTGTTTCACGCATGTATTCATTTACGATATTTCTGAGCTTTTCCTCGACGACGTGAAAGGTGTTTGATGTAGAATACGGTGAAGTTTCTTTTTCATCATCAGTGTTGTCTTGTTAGGGGGGTTTTCCCCTATAAAAGGTTTGCGTGGGGTTTAGACCACGGCCAAATCAAACGAAAGTGAAATGTTGACACCGGTCGTTTATTGTACACAAAGTATTATATTGTACACAAAAGCATTGTATTATAATATAAAAAGGTATTAAAATTAAATTAGGGAACCTTGCGGTCGCTTGGCTGATCCTTAGTTTAGTCTATAAAATTACTTTATATTTAAATTATTTGTAATAATCCGTCCGCGAACCGAAGTTTTCTGAAGGGGCAATCGTTTCCCACATCCACAGTTAAGAACTAAAATCTTAAACAAAGGGGTACTCCGAAGGAGCTTTCCTTTAAAATAATTTGTATTAAATGACAAAAATCAGGGGTGGTCCATTTTATGGCCCCATAAAAATATTGGATATTACTTGGAAAGTAAGGAGATCGGGGTTCGACGCTTCAGCCAAACCTCCGCATCGCTGGCGTCCAAAAACACGGTGCAACAAAAAGCAGCCGATGAGGCTGGTAGTATGAAAACAGCCTCCTTTCTCAAGGAGGCTGTCACGTAGCCCACGGGCCGGACCTCAGTCCTACACGCCCGCACATTGCCCCCAACAAGTTTCCTCACGCCGTCACTCGATATCAGTCGTCAAAAATCTCCATTCAATGTAAAAAAACTCAAAGGTGTCGACTGCCAGATTCCTTCTCGCCGAATGTTCTTGAAACTTCCACTGTCAGCCAGCTCAACATTCACTTTTTTTATCCCTAAATTTCCACAATATTGGTAAAAAGCTATACAGCCCGGCACTAAGCTTCGAACGAATGAAAAAAGATATAAAGACGGTTTAAAGGATTTGACTAACAAAAAAAAAGGTGTAACAGTCTGTTTGTGATTTTTGATGGTATTTATTTCGTAACGTAACATTTTGGTCGCTGTTGTTATAACTTTTGCCAGAATGTATAGTAGGGGAATCGACGTGTCCGGTATTCTTAGAATGAAGATTTGAGCAGTACGAAGAGCAAAGCCAGTTATTTGTCTGATTGGAATAAAAGCTATGAAAGCGGTTAGGTGAAATCTTAGAGCAGTTTAAATCGAAATTTTTCTTGCAAATGCCACACGTTACGTATTCCATGTTTGGTATCAAGCTAGAACATTTGAAACATTTGCCAAAATTTGGAGCCATTTTATTGATTAGCGTGGATTTATGTTATTAGTTAAGTAGGTCTATCGTAAAATAGTACGGGTTGTAGCGTCGCAAATTTATGTTAGAAAAGGAAACAAAACTGTCAATGGCCTCTGCTCGCCAACACAGGTTTCATGCGAATTCGGCAAGTCGTTCGCAAATCTCACTCATACTGATTTGCAGATAAGTCAATAAAAGGTTGTAAAACGTTATATATTTATTGTACTATTTCGCCACCTGACAGAAGGGGCCGCTGGTGCAGTGGTGAAGGCAAACGCTCCTCAAGAACCAAGTTCGACTCTCACCGTGACACACGAATTTTGGGATTTTATAACTTTTTTGTTGTTGTAAAAAACTATTTGCATTTCATTTAATTTTTCTCAACAAATTTTGAAATTTTTTTTTTACACTTATTAAGAACACCTATATGACTCAGATATAATTATTTCGAGGTGGAAATGGTAGATATCACTTTTGTTACTATTTTGATGTTGCACTAGTCTTTGTTTTTAATTAAAAACGTAACAATAATTAATTTTTGTCACAATATCGCACTTTTTTAAATATAATTTTGAAAGTGTAAGAGTAAAGAAGAGAACACCGCAGCGTCCAGGTGAGGGCAACGAACTTAACGAGTCGGAGCAGCGAACGGTCCGAGCGAAATGCGTTTGCAGTGGGCCAACGGATTTTTTTTAAATGTTTTTTATTATTTCTTACAGGTGAAATATTTATACAGTTTTAAAGGTATAACAACAAAGATTCTAATCTTACACCTACACGTACAATAACTTTTTACACTATTTATGAATAAATAATTGCGCAGCGAAATAAAATGCGCCAACTCGCTATAATAATTTTTTATCAAATATTTAGTTTTGCTCCGAGAAGTCCGCGTATTTATAGTAAAGTCACGCTATCACTTTATTATTGACTTTTACATTCATTGTCATCATTGTCATATATAATAATAGGTCTTTACCTATGAAACTGCCGTTTTGCCGTACTGGCCATTTCAAATGAAAATATTTTTTTTTGACTGATAATTCTAATTTCAAATTAATTTTATTTGACAAACATGGAATTCTTTTTCTAAAATCGTCATTTGTTTAATAGTTAATGTTTTGTTTTCAACGCATTCGAACATTTTTCGTCATCATGGATAAGTTAAAAATTCGAGTAATTATGGAGTATGAGTACCGTCGTGGCAGCAAAGCGGCACAAGCGGCACGCAACATCAACGACGTTTACGGAGCGAACACTACAAACGAACGAACCACCCGTTATTGGTTTACCCGCTTCCGTTCTGGAAATTTTGACCTGAAAAATGAATCCCGTGGTCGTCCGAAAACTTTGGTCGACAATGACGAATTAAAGGCAATTGTGGAAGCTGATGAAACTCAATCCACGGCTGAATTAGCAGCAGCTTTCGACGTTAGCATCAAAACAATATTGGTCCATTTGCGTCAAATTGGCAAGGTAAAAAAGCTTGACAAATGGGTACCCCACGAACTCAATGACCGCCAGCGCGAAGTACGCGTGGCGACGTGCCTTGCACTGCTCAGCAGGCATACAAATGAAGGAATTCTGAACCGCATTGTTACTTGTGACGAGAAATGGATCCTGTTTGACAATCGTAAGCGCTCAGCAAGTTGGTTGGACCCTGGTTCAGCACCCAAACAATGCCCTAAACGAAAACTTACCCCTAGAAAAGTGATGGTCACTGTTTGGTGGTCTAACGCGGGTGTAATTCATCACAGCTTCTTGCCAAACGGGACAAGCATTACTGCAGATGTGTACTGTGAAGAACTGAACACAATGATGGAGAAGCTCGCACGTCTCCAACCAGCTTTTGTCAATCGTTCGGCTCCACTGCTCCTGCACGACAACGCGCGACCTCATACTGCACAGCAGACGGTCTCCAAGCTACAAGAGTTGGGGTTAGAGTTCTCCGTCATCCGCCGTACTCACCAGACCTTGCGCCTACAGACTTCTACTTTTTCCAGAATTTGGATAACTTCCTGGCGGGAAAAAAATTCAATACCCGAGAGGCAGTACAAAATGCCTTTGAAGAATTTGTTGCCTCCCGTCCAGCTGATTTCTTCAAGAAAGGCATCAATAAGCTACCAATGCGTTGGCAAAGATGCATTGATTGCATGGGTGATTATTTTGATTAATAGAAATAAAAAATATATTAAAAAATATATTAAAAAATTACGCTTCATTTATTTCGTGAAAAACGGCAATTTCATAGGTTAAGTCCTATGAAACCTAATATCATCATCATCATCATAATAAAAGAAAAAGAAATTATATTTACGATTTAGTGCAAGGAGGCACAATAGGCAGCTTGACTGTATGGCATAGTACCTTGCCTGTCTTATAAGGTAAACGTAATAAAAAAAGAAATCAAAAAATTGTTAGGTTATATAAATATGTTTTTCTGTGAAAACGAAAAGCATAATTACTAGAACTGTAAAAATGAACACAAACTTCGCCATCCACTAAATACTTAACGTTGAAAATGTTTAAGCAATTTGTAAAGGCTCTTGGGCCAGTTAGAAATAAATTGGTTAGTATGTTATTTTTGCTGTAAGTGTTTATGTTTTGCTAGTGATTACAAACAGTGTTTGGTAAATATCTGCAAAGCTTAAATTATAACCATTAGTTATTTGTTACGCAGTGAGTAGCTCCTTTCCATTCGAATATTTAACAGCAGTCCTTGGCCCTCAGGTGCGTGCCGTTGCTGGCGAGGCGAGCGGCAGCGCGTTCCCGCAGAACTGTGTGACAAAGGAGGAGCAGCTGACGGCGGTGCTGCGTAAGGCGCTGCCGGGCATCACCTACGTCAGTGTTGAAGACATCTCTGGAGGCTGCGGGGCCATGTACGAGGTAACCAATAGTTGAATGATATTGCACACTTGGAGAACCTGTGTTTTTGTGTGAACACATGACCATAAATACCTAAATGTGTAAATGTTTGTTGTAGATCAGTGTAGAGGCTAAAGAATTCAAAGGATTATCTCGAGTCAAGCAACATCGCCTTGTAACCAACACCCTCAAATCTGAAATAGCAGAGATGCATGGCATCCGGATCCACACCACACCCACAGCTGACCAATGACTTTGTAAATAGATATGTTTCAGTCACTATGTACCATAGATTTGAATTTAAATGTATTACTCGGTAATAAAGAATATTTTATATTATATTTATAAAGCTTTCATATTTTTCTTTCATATTTGACTTTTCATAAAAGTAAACTTTGATCCTACTCAGAGACCTCAAAAAGAAACTTAGGTGCTCTTAATAATAGATTGCTTAGCAAATATTAACTAAGACGAAATGTTCCCTCACTGAGCAACCTCTATAACTAGTTAGTGCAGTAACTATTTGATCTCCTTGAGTGTATCTCCAATAAGGCCGCTTGTGTAGACTTAACTTCAGTTAATATATTGCTGTATGTCTCTAAGTCCTATACTAGTACATAATGGAAATATGTTTTAACTGGCTAACTTAGGGTTAGGTTGTCAACTCGGGTCTGTGCAAATGAGCCTTGACTAGACTTAGCCTTAGACTAATTATGATCAATAAAGAGCTGCTTTTTCAATGCTCAGATATCTATGGCACTTCAGGACTTTCCATAGACATTATGCCTAACTCAAAAAATTTTTACTGATAAAATTTAACTGAGCATTGAACAATCAGCCGTTAATACAATAAAATTAATAAAACTGCAATAATAGACATAGCTGCTCCCAATACTCATAATCTTCAAAATACTATACCTGGTAAACTCACCAAGTATATAGATTCATAAGACGAAATTTAACGAATGTGGTACCTGCAGTCAGTTTCACTAGTCCCAATCATAATCTCCGCTACAACAATAATACCCAAATCTTTGCAACAGTCGCTTAATTTCCTAAACTTATCAAAACTCTTATATTATGTAACCATCCAGACACGGGTCATTCTCAATACTTGTCACACTGTATGTCGAGTTCTTAGATCTAGGTAGATCTAGAATAAATTGATGCTCGCCTGCCCGAGGCCTGTGGCCATCGTTTTACCGGCATTCGTGCCGAGGGAAGAATAGTTACCAAAGAAAAATAATTATAAATTCCCTAACAAACACACCAAATGTATGGTCGCAAAGTAAGCAGAGCTTGCGTTATGGATGACCATACAACGAATGGGGGGGAACCAATATAAATAACCATGACCCGACACATGAATGCCCCGACCAGGACTCGAACTTGGAACCGTCGGCTTATGAGCAGGGGTATTATCCACCCCCCGCCCGTCAAATGTAATGTAAAGAGTAAAATGTTACAAATATTGAAAAACTTGTATCCGCCCCATCACGACTTAAGCCAGTATGGTTTTGGCCCACGCCTGCAAGTCGAATCTCAATCACTAGCAAGTTATTCAACAATAGGTAGCTACGCAAATGCGTGGGGCTCCGCGCGTTCCGCAATTTCGACCAGCATCATCAGATCAGCTGCCCACCATTGCCGCGATCGTGAAGACGTCTAGACGCCACTACGACAAAGCCACCCATCATCCCGACCCGCTGGTCCAATTCTACACTAGACTACAGCGCCGATTCCGACGCGGCGTCACCCACCGGTGGACCAGACTAACGAGGCGTTCGCATCCTCACAATAAATATAAGGCCTGTCTATTCGTATGCCAAATTAAACTAGAAAAAAGACGAGCATGAAATAAATACAAGGTCAAAATCGAATAATAAACTTAAGATACCAAAACATCATTCATCCAGTTGACGAGGCTGTTTCAAATTTGCGACTTCCGAAATTTGGAACGATCTTCCACCGCTATTAAGAGCCACGAAATGTACAAATAGTTCGAGAAAAAATATCGTATGTACCTCACAACGTCATAAAATAAAAATGTGCGAAATAAATAAATGTTTTTTGGCTATCATTCTACAAGAATTATTTGAATAAATTATAGTTGTGTTATATAATTATTCAAAAACATTTTATTGTAATCATTACTATGCCAGTACTATATATTTTGCTATATCTATGTATTCCATATATATTTTAAACATACACCATTATTATAAATTTCTACTAAAATTTGGTTACAATATGGTGTTAACTAAACAAATTTAATGTCAGTAAATCCACATTCGGCGTAAATATGTCAGAGATCAAGGGGTAAAAGATTACAAAATTAAATGAATATATTTAATTATAATAAGTGCTAATTTCAGGTCAACAAATTAAATTGCATAGTAAAACAATAATTAATTATATATTCTCTTTGATGTTCATATATTCATTTACAGCGTAGAAGCATTGCTCTGCAAGCCATAAAGTAATTTTTTTTAATAGTGTTAGTGGTAATTTTTATTTGGGAGTTTATTATAAAGTCTATAGCCTTAATATAGGCATTTTTTTCAAAAAATGTATAGATAAGTTGTCCACTCTCAATACTGGCAACGCAAATACAAGGCAATTGCCCGCATTTCACTTAGTCTTGTGCCACCCAGTGTCTCGGCTGAACGTCAAACAAAACTTATTCCCAATTCTATGTATTTTAATACCGTACTATGCTTTCTTGTGTGTTTAATCAATTACACTCTTACTGTTAAAGACAGAAAAAACGTTTCTTTTGATTCGTAAGGACTATTTTTTATAACAATCTTATTTATTAACTTGTTTTACTATTTAAAATGATGTTTTAAAATTGACATGGCTATACATTTCGACAAATTAAAAGAGCGAGATGTAATATGATTTTGTATGTGGGAGTAAAAGACACAACGCTATATACTGCGACTATTTACGCGCGAAGCAACGTCACGAAGTATGTACATAGAGATCTCTTTCTTACAACAAGTGAACCGTATTATCCTTTCCTTCTCCCACAAATTTATATTACTGTATCGGGTAGGTATGTGTACGTATAGGCACGTTTTTTTGTGCTGTAATTTTTGGGTATGACTTGTCTATATGTATATGTCATTGGCTTTTACCATAGTTTTGAACTTCTATGAATTGTGTTATGTTTACGTTAATTTTTAAATTTTGAATACTTAACCATTTGCTCGTTTTATTAGTATATCTTTTTCATAGGTCTCGCTCGTTCACCCTTGATGATTATTGTCGTGTCATCAGCAAATAAAATAGTTTTATGATGCGTAATATTAGGCAAGTCATAATGTACATAAGGAATAACCATTTTATTACCCAGTACGCTGCCCTGTGGTACACCAAAGCCATTTAATTTGGATCTGCTTTTTATTTTTGGATTTTGATAGCGACCTTTTACATAACTTTTTATCCAATCTTTCGCTACTCCTCTTATTCCGTATTTCTCTAACGTATAGAGAACAGCAGATCATGATCAACAAAGTTGAAGGCTTTACTCATATCAAGCCGTAACTGGGATTGCACAACTGGGAGCTGGCGCTGACTGAAACACCAAGATCTTCATTGGCGCTTTGTACGATATTATCTATGTGTTTATCATAGTAATATAGAGTGATGTAGTACTCCAAGGTCCCTAATATGTCACTCTTTTAAGTCTATGATCAATAGTATTTAGAAATAATTAAGTAACTATGCTGTTAATATGTGTTCTGATTAGTTTATGTACTGAGACCTACAAATGTTACCATATTTAAAAGCAATGAATTGATCTTGATTTTTAGTTCAGCAACGGCGGCAACCAAGGCAACATTCTAGTAAAAATAAAACAACCCAGTAACATCCACATAGTTTATTATCCTCATGAGTAGAGGCGCAGCGTGTGGTCCGCGCAGGCGGCGAGCAGCCAGGGCTGCGCCGGGTGCCACGCGAGCGCCAGCACGCACAGGTCGTCGGTCTTGGTGCCGCCCTGCAGCTGCTTCAGAGGCACGATCAGCGGGTTCTGGAGCAGGTCGCTGGAAGAGTATAATTAATATAAAACAAAGTCGCCGTTGCGAAAATAAAATCAAACTCGAAATATTTTACTTCATGATTGGTTTATCAGAAACACTTGAAAGCCAGGCGAACACGAACAACCGAGGAGTTCGGCTTTTAAAAGGTATTACAGGTAGACTGAGAGAAAAAAGAGCTGGCAGAAGAAAAACCTTTCGGTATTTTTCTATAAAAATATGTTTGATTCGTGGAATGAAGGTACACAACTTGACTCACTCGGTTCACTTTGTAGAGAACGCATTTTCAACTTTTCTGTCATTTAAATATTTGGAAAACCATAAGCAAGCTAATGTCTCTATTACCCGCGGTGCTACAGTGGCGCGTCTCTATTACCCGCGGAGTGACAGTGGCGCGTCTCTATTACCTGCGAAGCGACAGTGGCGCGTCTCTATTACCCGCGGTGCGACAGTGGCGCGTCTCTATTACCCGCGGTGCTACAGTGGCGCGTCTCTATTACCCGCGGAGCGACAGTGGCGCGTCTATTACCTGCGAAGCGACAGTGGCGCGTCTCTATTACCCGCGGTGCGACAGTGGCGCGTCTCTATTACCCACGGTGCGACAGTGGCGCGTCTCTAATACTCGCGGTGCGACAGTGGCGCGTCTCTCTGTGGCGACCTGTTTACACATTTCATTGCCCCGCGAGCAATCTTTAACATTAGTATACAGGGTGGATTTCGTGTCAATGGTTTTTTGTCACTACCAGTCGCTTTTAAGGTTTTGTTACTAGCCAACAGCGCGAACTATGCTTCTACTATTTAAAAAATAGGCCTCCTTCAAATCAATTCGTTTCATTCTTACGCACGTACACACACTCAATTCATTCATAGAAAGATCTTTTGATTGTCATAAACCAACACCAACAACTCGATTCGAAACAAAAAAAATTATTTAAATTAAACCTGAAGGGAATTCTTTTTTTGATTTATTAGTATCACCACAGTATCGCTAATAAGACAACATTAGGACCCAACAGTTTGAACAGGAGGTAAGTTTTCTTCCGTGTCAAAATACAAAATAGTGAATATTTGCTTTTTCGTTTTATTTTTAGTAAAAGGTTTATTTGCAAAGATTGATCCTTTTCAGCAACAGAATCCATTGGTTCAATAATACAGGATGCAATTTTTTTTTGAAAAATCCATAGGGGCCATTTCTGTCAAAAGTAAAATATTTTTGAAAAAAATTTATATGCAGTTATTGTTTTCTTATAAATCGAGGGCATGACTCCATTCACGACTTTTCCCTAACTCTCGTGGTTTTGTATTTGGCCATCACCGCCCTTCTCAAAAAACCACCCTGTAGAAACTGTAGTCGGAACAAAGTGATCTCGCAGTGCACAGCTAGGTTCCTTGTACGCCTGTTGCTGCTGCGGCGGCAAGTCTGACTGGTATTGTCTGTATTTGCGACTCGCTCAAGCGGTTCAATGGAAGTACCGAGAGAACGCACTGTAAGAACAGAAGTAAAGGCTCACTTGTAGACCATGGCGTGGCTGACGACGACGTAGGGGTCGTCGCCGGCGGTGGCGAGCAGCGGGTAGCGCGCGTGGAACGCGGCCGCGCGCACCGCCGTGCCGTGCAGCCGGAGCGTCTGGTACGGAGATGAGGACAGCTCCAGGTCGAACCTGAGGGAAATAGTGGTCATTTACATATATTTTTTTTTACATATTTTATAAGAAATGTACAAAAAAAATTTTTATTAATTTCTGTGGTAGGTAACTTTGCGACAATAATATTGAATCACATTCAGTACAAAAAGTTAATGAAATGAAATGAATTTTTTATTTAAGTACAAATAGACAAGAGCTTAATTTAGTCACTGTTACAATACTTTATACATGGTCATTTTAAAATGTCTTTACAGTGTCACTGGACTCCACACTAGGATTCCCTGTGTCGTGAAGACCAGTCTTCCCATTTAACAATGCGATTATGTTTGTGCGTATAATGTGTGTGTGTGTGTGTGTTTGTGTGTGCGCATATGTATGTGTGGGAGTGCAATAGGATACATAGATATATATTACTTATTGATTTATATACATATTTATACATATAAACATACATACATACATATATATATATACATATATATATATATATATATATATATATACATATACATACAGACAAATTTAGGATATTATTCGCCAATTAGAAGGATGTGCACTGCGTTTAACAGGATACCTAACGCGGGTGAACTTTGCATTGTGTCCGATAAAATCAGTATGTTCAAAATTAAATTAAAAAAACATTTGACCGCTGTAACCATTTACTACCGATAATCTTTTTTTCTGTATTTTCGTATAAATTTCTGATCTTTATGTTCTTATTTTTTTAATAAAGTGTATTTTTGTTAAAGTTAAGGCATGCTGTATTCGCCTATAATTGAGGGCGCATTTAACTAACATATTATGCTAAATATTGTAAAGCAAGTATTAATGTAAGCCCTTGTTGGAGAATCTAAATAAATAAATACATATATACCCACATATACACAAACTATATTTACTTTTATGGGTCTATAATATATTTCATATATATGAGTTTATGTTACCTATTAAGTACATTTTTATTTATTTGATTAATATTATTATTTATTATTTTAAGCCCGTTTTAATAATAATAATAATACACTTTATTGCCCAAAAACATTACAAAAACAAAAAAGAAATATTCTAATAAATACAAAATTTAAAAATAAATAGGCAGTTTAGGCGGCCTTATCGCTCGAGAGCGATCTCTTCCAGGCAACCACTTACTGATACAAAGTATTATAATTTAAGTAATACAGGCAGTGTATCGCAAAAATGAAAAGTTAAAAATATTACATAGCTAAAGTTGCATTAATAATAGAGAGAAATATGAACAGAAAAGCAAAAGAGAAAAATGTATAATATTTTATGATAAATAAAAGTTTTTTATTTTACTTTTAAAGGAACCAATCGATTTTGCATGGTGGAAATTTACTGGTATCGAGTTCCAGAGAGAAATGGCTTTAACCGTGAACGACTGCTGATAGAAATGGGAGCGGTGTGCAGGAGTTGCCAACAAGAAGTTGTTGGCTGATCGCAAGATACGTTCGTTCTGTCTTCGATCAGAGAGATAAGAGCGAAACCAGTCCAGAGCAATTCCTCTAATTCCAAGTACCTCAAGCTTTTTTAAAAGTATCAGCCGGGATACAGTATCGAAAGCCCTGGCAAAATCCAAGAAGACACCAACACAATTCTGTTTTTCATTAATTTTGCCTGAGAAAAAAAGAAGACGAGGGTGTAAATACACATTGAGAGTTTAATTTATTTGCTAGTGATGATTCAGTTTGATTTGTTTTTTAAGCATATCATTAGCGAGTTTCTCACCTACAGTGCTAAAGTAGTTATTGACTGCGTTCAGGGATTCTACAGGATGTGGTCCAATCTTATGTAGTTCCTCGTTTTTGTTTTTAGAACATTTTATTTTGCAAATTTCTTTAACAGTTGCCCAGGTCTTTTTAATATCATTTTTATTTTCTAGTAGTGTTTTCCTTTCGTAATCATTTTTTACATTTAACAATATATTTCCGCAGTAATTTCTATACAACTTGTATTCCTTTTGAATCCTAGTATCTTGAGAAAACTTTCTCGCTTTAGCGTGAAGAGCGTCCCGACGTCTTATGCATTTCAGCAGTCCCGGTGCTATCCACTTTTTGCAAAGAACATCACGACTCCGGATCCTGCGTTCAGTTTTATGGTTATCGACAGCAGAGTTAAAGATGCGTAGGCAATAATTAATCGCCTCTCTTGTCTCAGTAATCTGATAAAGTTGAGACCAGTTAGATTCTTCTAAGGTCTTAACAAGGCCGTCATAATCAATTTTTGTGCTTTTGGTTTTTAAGTTATCTTTTTGTAAAAAAGTACCTAGGCTGCATAATACAGAACTGTGGTCAGTTATGTCAGAGTGACATACGACTGTAGTAGAGGAGTGAGAAGTTTTTAACATACAATGGTCAAGATTATTTGGTCCCCTTGTTGGAAGGTTATGACCAGGTATATATCCGTAATGTGCCAGGATGCTCAAGTACTCATCTGTGGCAGCATCTGATGTATTTTTGATTAGGTTAATGGTTTAGTGAAAGAAATTAAGGTAGATTCGAGTGAAGTTAGGAACTTATTAATATTTGTAAATGATGGGGGGCGGTAGATGGCAATTACAGAGTATGCCTTCTCGATTTGAATCACCAGACAATTTGCATCTTGAAACGGTGGTTCTATTATGCAGATGTCAAGATTCGATCGTAAATAAATCACTAAACCATCATTTGGGTTCATGTAAGACTTGGAGTGGTGACATTTGTAGTCATCTAAAGGTATTTCACTCGAGAATTCACCAATCCAGCACTCAGTTAACACAATAATATCAGGTTTAAATTGTAAGCGGCTCAAAAAAATCACTAAGTTGTCAAAATTTTTATTTATGCTGCTTATGTTTTGTGACATTATAGTAAGTTTGTTATTGTTTGATCCTAATAAGTGCAATTTACATAGTTCGGGGTCATGCAGCTCAATACTTGTCGCAAGGCTAGTGTTGTCAATGTCACTTATTACATTGAGTCTACTATCCATTTTGTGTTTGTTTGTCGTGTTATATCGTACAATACTAAAGTTTCATGGTACAATAGATAAGTTTTAAAAAGGTTCTTCTTTTTAATTAGGTGAAAGTAAAAAATCATGGTTAAATAGGTATGTAAATGAGTAGAGATGTGAATTTGAGTGTTCAATAAAGCTTTATATATAATATATGTATAAGTAAGTTGTAGGTGGGGCTTATTTACTTTTTTTGTGTAGTTGGATTTAGTAGATAAGCTTATTGTAATTAAAGGGTTTTTGGTAGTTTGATGGTATGGCAGGCAAATAAACAAAAAAATAAAACAAAATAAAATGTTAGGATCAAATAATCCTGAAGTCTGGCTTTGATAATATTGGAAAATAGATATTATATATTCATAAATAAATGATATGTTTAGCGTTATATGTAAGTATGTGACTATGTATAGAGTAGTTTTGTGTATTGATGTGTTTATATGTGTATTAAGTGTGAAATTAATGTAATTTGTATAGCAGTATTTAGTTTTGAATGTATAAAAAAGCTTATAATTACGATTGCAGAGAGCACAGCTGGGATTCATTTTTAACCAGGATGTATGGGGATCCTTCTTGTTTTTTAAGATACCTAAATATTTGCGTTGGAAATCCAGCAGAATTGATATTTTTTCTGTCTAGCAAATTCTCGAGCAAGGAAGTGCAGTCTTCTTGACTTGGCCGTAAGAGTCTCCAAAAGAAATTGTTCACGCGAGTGAACAGGCGTCTTAGTCAGCAGCACGTTGACCAACCAAAAACTTAGCAGTTTTTGTGCAGAACTTGTAAATTCATATTGACGTATGTTACATGTACACACACTAATGTAGTAAAGTTTGATATAAATAGCTGTAATTTTTGTAAATAAAGTCTCTTTGGATTTGGACTCAACGCTGTTTCAATTGGGCACCCCTTGACAAGACGACCACCAAGCTGAGCTAGCCACGACGACGCACTGAAGGAATACTACTACGTGACTGGGCTTACCGGACGACTACTGGACGAGACCTGGACGACGCCGTTCCGTCTATGACTTGCAGCTTCCTCTCACTGTGGCCAAGACACCTTTAGCCATCCAACGATCGGTCTTGTGAGTCTGCTTGACCGGCAGTGAGAAAACCTTTCCGAACCTTTCATCCCTTTCTCCTCCGGCTATTGCCTTAGGTCTCACGGCAATAGGTATCCCGCATCTATTTATATATACGTAGTGTATGGATAGGTTAGGTGGTTAGGTAGAAAATTAGGGTTATTTTTTGTAGGTTACAGATTTAACCTCACCCTTTCTTGTACAGTCGGCTAACTATTACAGCACATTACAGTTCTATACAGTCACACTAAAGTTAATAATTTATACAGTTTTATTGATTACCCGACATACACATAACACTATACAATAGACACGTGAATGTAGTTAGCTGACCGTACATTATGGTCCTTCGATATTAAATTTGAACCAAAACCGCGGCCCTCTTTTCCCCCCCTAGGGACTAGATGACAAAGACTGACTGAACGTTTCGTGTGCGACCGGCTGGTGAACCCACAACGCATCAGTTTGTTGCATATCGAGACAGACCTAGTGTTTCACTGTAGCCTATAGACATCCCTCGTCGGTAGCGGTTCGGTGGCTGGCCTTCCACAAGCGGACCTCCCCAGTTCATTGAGAAGTCGCATAATACCGAGCCGAGGGGCATATGTAGGCGAGGTGGGCACTGACGATAGGGTAGCTGGATAGGAGTAGGTTAGGGACCATTAGGGCATTCAAGAGCGAAGAAAGAAGACACAATGGACGTAACGGAGATCAATGATTTAATCAAGAGTCAAGAAAACGACTATCTAGAAATCAAAAGAATATGGGATAACATCAAAAAAGACTCACCGACCAGGAAGACATAGACGTATGTTAACGACAGAAGAGCCCTGTTAAACAGCATTTACCAGAGAGCACGACAAAACCACCATCTATTAGAAGAACAAGAATTAGTAATGACTCACCGGTATGATGCAAAAATACTTTGAAGTAACTATACAAAAAATCTACGACCTAGCAACAGAACACCTTGACCAAGTAGAGGAAAAATTACACCATGTCGAAGAGCTCGTCGACATAAATTTCCCTCTAGAGACCGACTCAGACAGCGACCAACAAACGACACCCCAAATGTTCATTCAAATGTACAGATTGAGACAGCTCCGACGCAAACTAGAGATAGCAGAGAAAGCTATTTGTGAAAATAAAACGTCATGGCAACTACAATCTATAACAAAACAACTTGAAAAATTATGGCAAGAAATCGATGACGCACATATACAACTATTATTAGAACAAAGTACACTCAACCACGAGTATTTCCGACAAGACCTGCACATAGACGCGCAAACGCAATTCGACACTATTATAGAAAAAATACAAGACAAAATAAACGAATCAAACATTCAAAGTTTGAAGACTTCATCGACTAAGTTGCCAAGAATAACCTTGCCAGTATTCACAGGAAGTTACGAATCCTGGAATTCATTTTTCGACTTATTTAAAAAAATTATCGACGACGACTGTACTATTTCCACGACTGAAAAGATGCAATACCTAAAAACCCACGTACGCGGTGACGCAGAAAAATTAATAAAGCATTTGTCCGTCAATGAGGTCAACTATAATGCAGCTCTTACATTATTGATTAATAGATATAAAGATGAACGACTTATTGTACAAACGTTCGTAGACAAATTATTGGATTTGCCTAAATTACAAAGTCCAATTGCAAAGAATTTGCGTGAAATGCACGACACAATAAACGAAAGTCTAGAAGCCCTGAAAAATCAAAACATTGACATATCGACCTGGGATCCGATTTTAACAAGAATAGTTACACGAAAGTGGGATCAAGATATAAATATGAAATATGAAGACCAATGAGACGAGCCAAACAAATTACAAGAATTTTCAAAATTAATGAAATTTTTGGAAAAGCGCAGTAAAAGCCTGGAGTCCAGTAAAATATCGCAAGTAAACACTCCACCATATATACTCGGTCAAGCAATCAATATCTAGAAAACAATACCCATGGACATAATCATAACACTACTTTATTATACACGCAGTCGAGTAAAAAAGGTATTTGCTGGTTGTGCAATAATGAACATAATATACACCAATGCCCATTATTCAAAACAATGAATGTAAATGACCGCATTAGGAATGTGCAAGAAAAGCAAATCTTGTAATGCCTCATGCACGACGCAAAGAAAGAGTGCGTCAGCCAAAAATACAATAAATGTGAAATATGTAATAAGGCGCATTCTACTCTGTTGCATAGAAATTATGAGGAATATAAAACATTAAAACAGCCTACAAAATACAAAAATTATCCACAAAAAAATATGAAACCTGAAACATCAAAATCATTCATGACTAAGCCACAACAAACTGAAAAACAAACTTACAAAACTAATGTGGCTACACAAAATTCCGATACACAAAAAATTTTACTTTTAGCTACGGCCTTAGTACAAACAACAACGTTCGACGGTACATTACAACTATTGCGTGTATTATGCGACCAAGGATCTGAAGCATCCTTATGTACTAAGGAAGTAGCACAATTACTAGGACATCCCAGGCGAAGAATAAAGGCGGAAATAAAGGGCATCGCAGACGAAAACCCGAAGACCTCAAACTATATGATTAACGTCACGCTGAGACCGAGATTCCCGAGTAATTATTTACTATCAACATCGCTTATTATTTTACCCAAGCTTACTGGCGCCGTACCTAAACAAGACCTGGAACCGCTGGAAAATGAAATGTTGGGAAATAAAATTATAGCCGACCCTACCTACTATAAACGAGGCCCTGTAGATATCATTTTGGGAGCAGAAGATTATAGTAACATGATATTGCAAGGTTTCAAAAAATTTGAAAATGGCGTAATAGCACAAAATACAGCATTGGGCTGGATTTTGTCCGGGTTTTGCCAAGCAGAGATATGCAGAGAAATGAAAATAAAAAGTTTAGTTACGCGCACCGACGAATTACAACTCAGCAGATTCTGGGAATAAGAAGAAATTACTGACGAGAAACCACAAAATAAAGATGACCGCATATGCGAGAAAATTTATAGCGAGACAACGACAAGAGAGCCACAGGATGGGACCTATACGGTCAGGCTTCCATTAAAAGACCCTTCCATAGAATATGGAAATTCGCGACAAAAAGCTGCCGCCAGACTCATACAATTAGAAAAGACACTCGTAAAAAAAACGGATTTACGACAACAACACAATGCATTTATGCAAGAATATTTGGATATGAATCATATGAAAAAAGTAAACAAACAAGACAATTACGCGGGCAAATACTATATACCGCACCAGCCGGTAATTCGAGAAGACGCGTTGACTACAAAATTACGTACAGTATTTGACGCCAGCGACAAGCCAAATACAAAAGTGAGCCTTAATGACAATATGTATAAAGGCCCACATTTACAACAAGATATGGCGACGATTCTACTTAGGTGGCGCAAACATAAAATTCAAAGACGACCAAAAATACCAACGAATATTATGGCGATTTTCCCCAACTGAAACCATTGAAGAATATTAATTGACAACCGTTACATACCGACTTAATTCCTGAAAATATAAAACTAAAATGGTTCGATATTCAAAACCAATTAAAAAGTATCGAAGAAATAAGAATACCTAGGTGGACCCATTATATACCAGAGGCTAAGATCGAATTACACGGGTTCTGTGACGCGTCTGAGAAAGCATAGGTGCCGTGGTGTACAGTCGAATAAAAATAAATGGAAAACATTACATTACTTTGTTGGAAGCCAAGTCAAAGGTTGCTCCGAAGAAACATAAGGCGACGCTACCTCGACTCGAGCTATGTGCATCCTTTCTATTGACAAAATTAATTAATAAAGTAATAAAAGGAATAAACTGTAACATAGCTACAGTATATTGTTGGACCGATTCTATGATTACACTCGGATTGATAAAGGGTGAAGCAGACAGATGGCAGGCATTCGTAGCCAATAGAGTGTCGGAAACTTTACCTCAAGCGACGTGGAATCATGTAGTTTCCGCAGACAACCCCGCTGACGTCATAACTCGAGGCATAGAACCCAGCAAACTGAAAAAACATGAAATATGGTGGAGTGGGCCAAAATAGCTACAATCAAACAAGTTAACATTCACGGAGCAAACAATCCCAGAGCCCTGCGAAGAGATGAAAACATGTCATCAAATATAATCGAAATTAAAACTGAGAAAGACGTCACAAAAAGATTTTCGAGCTTTCTGCGTATGGTACGTGTATTATCACACTGTTTGCGATTTTTAAGACGAGAAAAATTAACTGAATTATTAAGTTGCGACGAAATAGACAAGACTAAAAAACAAATATTATTACAAGTACAAAAGGACTCATTTGAAGAAGAATATAAGTCATTAAAAAGCGCAAAATCATTGAAAAAAAGGAATCCACTTTCTAGTTTAGACCCCTTCATAGACGAAGACGGTTTGATAAGAGTCGGAGGACGACTACAACATTCGGATTTGCCATACGAACAAAAGCACCCTGTATTATTGCCGCACGAACATCACGTGACGTCAACAAACATACACGACGCGCACATGCAAACCTTACACGGCGGAAATCGACTCACACTAGCATACATTCGACAAAAATATTGGCTATTGGGAGGAAAACGAAAAGTTAAAAGTCACATTTAAAAATGTGTAAAATGTATTCGCTATAAAGCTGAGACAGCTAAACAGAAAATGGGAGCTTTGCCCAGGCCGCGTGTGACGCAATCACACCCGTTTAGCCACACAGGTTGTGACTTTGCCGGGCCCATACAGGTGCGCGCTATGAAAGGAAGAGGTCACAAATCCTATAAAGGATATATTGCTTTCTATCCTATAATAGGACAGTCTCTGTCTGTCTGCTTCAGATAGGTCGTGAACCAGAGTGCGAGTTGAAAATAAGTGTGGAGGTCGTTGACCTCATAGTTATGAATAAAAATGACGAAAACTATTGTGAAATGTAATCACTGCAATATAGTGATAAACGAAGTCTTATCCTTTATACAAAATAAGAATGATGTGATGACTAATGAAAGTCTTATTCAGATATGTAAAAGTGGCTTTACTGAGGAAGATATAGAAGCAGCTAAACAGCTCCTTTTTCAATCTTTGCCAGAAAAACGAATGAAAGCGAGAAAAAATAAAGGAAAGACAAAAAGAGACTTAGAAGACATTATTGATATTTTCAAAGAAACTGATCCTGAATTACTGCCTATTTTTGTAGCCCGGGACTTACAAAAACTCCCCCCGGTGACATTTGACCATATAGATGCCACAAGGTTATTAAAAGATATTTTGATATTAAAATCTGACTTAAGATATATACAAAATAACTATGCTACAACTAAGCAATTAGAGACATTGCAACATAAAATATGTCATGACACGTTATTGGAGGCATCGCCCACGGGAAACAAGTCGATAAATCATATAAATATGCAAAGAGGTGCGTATTTATTAGACGAAAGTTCATACATGGATATTTGCAACTATTTTTAAAAAAAATCGCAAAACACGAAGAGCGCGCACAAAATCACCGGGTCAACGCCCGAAATGAATAGTGCGGGACCGTTATTTGAAACAAAGGAAGACGATCGGAAGTTGTTTCGCACGCCAGTCTCGATTTCACGCGAGACCAACTGTAATAGTGCTGTCCCACTCTCACGCGCGGTCACTGCGCCCGAGTATGTGAGGCCTTGCGACGCAACCGTGGTCTCGAAGAATCCGGAACCGCAGTACAGTGAGGCCCGCGAAGACAATAGTCATACAAGGACACTAGCTCCGTCTAAGCCAAATAGCAAATCATATGCTATGGTAACCAATGAAGGGAGGTGGAATACTATAAATAAACGTAATGAGGAGTGGAATATAGTTCAAAGAAAACGGTACAGGAATAAATTTATTGGAAACTCGGGAAAAGCCAAGATTACTAGTAATGATAAGTTTAAGGGCGCCGAAATTAATATACCATTTTTCATATCAAAAGTTGAAAAAACAGTAAAAGAAGGAGATATTGCTGAATATGTATATAGCAAGTGTAACATAAATATTATACCGGAAAAAGTATAAATGAAAACGGAGAAGGGATACGGAGCGTTCAAATTTTTTATACCTAAAAATAAACTGGAAGTTTTTATGGATGAAAACATGTGGCCGGAAGGAGTTTCTTTTCGAAGATTTATTTCTTGAAGGAAAACGGATGTGAAATATACCAAAAATATAATAAATAATAATGGATGTGAATTTAAATCTTAACATTGCAACTTTTAACTGTAAAAATGTGAAACGTTCGATAAACTGAATTCTCGAAAGTTATGTAACCAAGCAGACATTATTGCTTTACAAGAAACTTGGCTTATGCCGCATGAGCTGTCCCTCATTGACAATATTCATGAAGAATTTCAAAGCACGGCGAAGTCTTCTATCGACACCTCGGCAGGCCTGCTGCAAGGCAGGCCCTATGGAGGTGTTGCTTTACTGTGGCGGAAATCAGTGTTTCAGTGTGCTACTGTGATTGAATGTGATAGTGATAGGATTGTTTGTGTAAAAGTGAAATCAGATGGTCGTGAAATGCTGTTGTTTAGCATTTACATGCCTACGGATTTGAAAATGAACTTGGTGGAGTTTTGTGACTGTGCTGGTAAGATATTGCTTGTATAAACAGTAATAACGTAGAATCTGTATGTATAATAGGTGATTTTAATGCACATCCAGGAGAACCTTTCTATAATGAAATGCAAAACTTCTGTTCCGAAAATAACTTAGTATGTATAGATATCTTGAAACTAGGAGAGAATTCAGACACATACACGTTCGTAAGTGAAGCCAACGGATCTAAACGCTGGCTGGACCATTGCTTAGTGAGTAAAGCTGTGGCTGGATCAATAAACAATGTAAAAGTTTTATATGATGTGTACTGGTCTGACCATTTGCCAATGTACGTAGAGTGTAACTTCTTTAATATTAAACCCAAACATCATCAAAAATATGTACAAAATAAAAACAAATGTTTATGGGGAGTTAGGGGTTCCGCCCAAATTATTAATTATAACATATTATGTAATAGGTATCTTAAGGATATAGATTTTCCAAAAGAATTTAGCAACTGTTGTGATCGTATTTGCCATGACACAGCACACAATCATATTATTAACAAATTGTATATTGACATTGTACACTCGCTTAGTAAAGCTGCCACTCAAACCTGTAACTTGAATAATGTTTCCAAAAGAAAGCATGTCATTGGATGGAATGAGTTTGTTAAAGAGGCGCACAGGGAGGCTAGGAGTAGTTATCAACTATGGGTTCAACAAGGTAGAGCTAGAACGGGACATATTTTTCAGGAAATGTGTGATTCAAGAAAAAGGTTTAAAAGCGCATTAAGAAATTGTCAAAATAACTCAGATCAAATTAAAATGAATAATATTGCAACTCAATTGAAAGAAAAAAGATTTAAGGACTTTTGGAAAAGCACAAATAAGTTGAATCCTAAACGTAGCCTCCCTGTGACTGTGCAGGGACAGAGCGACTGTAAGGCAATTGCTAATCTTTTTATGAGACACTTTGGCGTATCTGCGATAATGCCCGAGGTTAGTAGACAGGGAATCGACGCTGGGGTAGGCAATACTTTTCAAAATATCTGTTTTTCAGCTAAACAAGTTTCCTATTTAATAAATAACATGAGTCGCGGAAAATCCCCTGGTCATGACGGCCTCAGCGTTGAACACCTGAAACATGCTGGCCCACATATCAACAGACTCCTTGCTATGTTATTTACGCTTTGTGTTCGGCACTGCTATTTGCCGGAGGATATGATAAGGACAGTGGTGGTGCCTGTCGTGAAGAACCGAACAGGTGACGAGTCAGACTTAACTAATTATCGCCCTATATCATTGGCAACTATACTCGCCAAAGTATTTGATGGGCTAATAGAGCGCCAACTGCAAAGTTTTATTCAACTAAGCGATGCACAGTTCGGTTTCAGGCCAGGCCTCTCTACTGAAAGTGCCATTCTGACTCTGAAACAGACTGTTAGGTACTACACGGACCGGAAGACACCAGTGTATGCAGCGTTTCTCGACCTATCCAAGGCGTTTGATAGAGTAAATTATTCCATACTTTTTAATAAATTACACTCCTTAGGTTTAGCAAAAGAACTGGTAAACATTCTGAACTATTGGTACTCTAATCAGACTAATTGTATTAGGCGGAGAGACGCTGTATCTGATGAGTACCGTATGGAATGTGGAGTGAGGCAGGGGAGTTTATCGTCACCTACCTTATTTAATGTTTATATAAATCAACTGATCGTGGAGCTTAGCAGCACTGAGGTCGGATGCTCTATAGATGGTAAAATAATCAATAATATTAGCTACGCGGACGACATGGTGCTGCTAAGCCCCTCGATCAGTGCTATGAGAAAACTATTGAACATTTTTGAGGATTATGCCTTTGAACATGCCTTACTCTATAATGCAAAAAAATGCGAGTTTATGGTGTTCGGTGCTGGTAAAAAGATACCATAAAATGTTCCAACCCTCGTACTGAACAATGTTAAGTTAAAGCGCTGCTTAAAATTTACATATTTAGGACACGTAATCAATCCAAACCTAAAGGATGATGATGACATTGAGAGGGCACGTCGGGCTTTAGCGATAAGAACTAACATGTTGGCTCGAAGGTTCGCACGTTGTTGTATGCAGGTTAAACTAACATTGTTCCGTGCATATTGTCAGTGTCTCTACACGTGCAGCCTTTAGCTTTATTACACAAAAAGATGTTTCACGGCCCTACGTGTCCAGTATAATAACGGTCTAAGGATGCTGCTTGGACTCCCGAAGTACTGTAGCGCGTCAGGCATGTTTGCGGAGACACGAGTGGATGATTTCTTCGCAATCATACGAAAAAGATCAGCCTCTCTGATGCGCCGTACCTCTGGGAGCTCAAACAGCATCCTTAATACTTTAGCAGATAAAGTGGATAATCCAATCTTCAGACATTGGAACAAAATCCACATAAATGTCAATTATATATAGGAACATTAACTAATAGTACGTACTAACATAGTTATTAAGTCATTGAATACTAACACATTTTTGTATTTTGTTTAATTTTGTCCTCACCTTTTTATATGGATCATTGTGTCTGAAATAAATTATTATTATTATTATTATTATTGCCGTATTTATTTGTCTCGCAACTAAAGCCATACATTTAGAGTTGGTTGGGGATTTATCGGCGGAGTCCTTCCTGGCTGCGCTGAGACGACTTATGGCTAGACGAGGTCACGTGTCGCACATATATAGTGACAATGCTACGAACTTTGTGGGAACTGCAAACCTATTACATAAAGAAATATTAGAAATTGCGCAATCGGCACAATTTCAAAACACGTTGACAAACTTAGGTACTCATTGGCATTTTATACCGCCAGCAGCGCCACACTTCGGCAGAATATGGGAAGCAGGAGTAAAATCTATGAAGTACCATTTAAAAAGAATTATAGGTCAACGAAGAGCTCACGACATATTTACATCAAATAGAGGCTTGTTTGAACTCAAGGCCATTGTGTGTTCAAACCGAAGACATTAACGACACTGTAGTACTTACTCCCAGCCACTTTCTCATAGGACGCGAATCTGTCGGCGTACCAGACCCCATCCAGACAAACGGTAGTACAGACCTCCTACAAAGATGGAAACTTATACAAAAAATGAAAAGAGATTTTTGGAAGATGTGGACAAAAGAATATTTACACCAATTACAACAACGCTATAAGTGGAGATCTAACGAAGAAAATTTAAAAGTTGGAACAATCGTCTTAATTAAAGATGAAAATATAACACCAAGCAGATGGCCCTTGGCAAAGGTCAAATTTATACATCCAGGCAAGGACGGAGCCACGAGGGTGGTCACCCTACAAAGGTCGCAAGGGGCTGATCAAAAAAGGTCTATTCACACTCTAATTCCACTTCCGGTAAATGAAAACTTAGAGAAAAGTGAAAATACGACGACGACCCCTGTTCAAATAAACATAGCAAATGTGAAGAATCGACGAATTGTCAAACAATCGACAAGCAAATTAAGTTATTGGTTGCTAATGTTAATTAATGCTAACTATTATCGGCAGCTGGAGCCAGTTATGTAGTCAAACAGCTGGACCCAGGGATATATGTGGAACAAATGGGAAACGTTACCATAGATAGAGGAACATTTCGAATTGGAAAATATTACCAAAGATATATGTTGAAAAATGACTTAGAAAAAGTTTTAAAAACATCCAAACAGTTTCAAGACCTATGTTACAACAACAACTTAGTCATAGACAACACAGAGACCCATTGTCAACAATATTATAATCATATACAAGAGAAAGAAAATGAAGTTAAGAGAATACATGAATATTTGACACAAATTAATCAGAACAGAAAAAAGAGAGGTTTATTCGGACAATTTATGACTTCAATATTTGGAGTAAACGACGAAGTATATGAAGACCTAGACGCATTACAGAAAAACCAACGGAGACTAATATATTCAGCTGATCAACAAACAAAGTTTATGATATCAACAATTTCAACAGTAAATCAGACAGAAGAAAGAATAAGAAATAAATTAGAATCATTTCAAACAAAGCTTAATCAAGCTATAACATACATTAATGATAACAACAGATGGTATAAATCAATAGATCAAAATTACTTAAAATTAATGTTCTACAAGCATATCAATTAGCTTACAACTATATCATAGAAGTAATAGATCATTATTCAGGATTGATGGACATATACATATCGAAATCTACTATATACAGAGTATTATCACCAAGAAATGTAGCAGAATTAATTCAAAAAGGAAATAAATTATTACCGTCTAACTTAAACATCATTCAATCGAAGCTAATTGAAACAAGGATATTAGAAAATGAGACTCACATTATGGTGTATGCGTACTTTCCGATAGCAGAAAAATCGAAATATACATTGGTACACGCTACACCAATACCTATAAAAAACCAAGATGGTTCCTTTGACGTGATAGATATACAACAAATATTCATAGGCATCGACTACAATAATGAACGTTATTTTGAACTCACGCATGAGGAGGAGTTTAAAGAATGCCTTCATCAATATAACAACTTCGTATGTTTTCCTGTGGCGGTGAAAAACATGCAATTAAATCCCAATTGCATAGTTAAATATGTAACAACAAAAAACAATAGTACAGACAGTCACAAAAAATCCTACAAAGTAAAACACAATATTATATGGAAAAGATTGCAGATGGCAAATACTTGGCTATTTTTGACGAAACACAAAGAAACTGTGTCCATTGAGTGCGACGGAGAAAGAGAAGAAGTCTCTTAACAAGATGTCGGAATCATACAAATATCTGGAAATTGCATTATAAAGACAATATCGACTACATTAGTTGCGCTAAGAACGACTTCAATTAATGTTTTAGCTTCATATAGTAGACCCGTAGACCTTAAATTATTTAGTTTTAAACCCTTGTATAGTAATTATACAAATATTTCTAAAGAGCAGGTTTTAGATAGCTCTTCTGACATTTTTAATCATTTAATTAATAAAGAAAATAACCTACAGACAACCCTAGACAACACCGTTTGGAGTAGCATCACTACCCAAACTTACGTAATTAGCCTTTCGACAATAATAGGAATTTTATTTCTAGTTTCGTTAATTTATTTTTGTGTTCCATCGATGGTGCGCAAAATACGAACAGCAAGATGGACTCCAGCAGAGGAGGCTGCTGTGCCAGCCTCGCCGCGGCAGGGCGGCAGCGAGCGCCAGGCTTCCCGCGCACTTCCTCGGCCCGCGCACGCCCTCTACGCTTAGCCGACGAAGGGTGCTCCGCCCCGGCCGCACGACATCCAACTCTACGAACTGAAGACTCCTGTTGTCGAGAGGCGCCAAGATGTTCACGCGAGTGAACAGGCGTCTTAGTCAGCAGCACGTTGACCTACCAAAAACTTAGCAGTTTTTGTGCAAAACTTGTAAATTCATAAATTGACGTATGTTACATGTACACACACTAATGTAGTAAACTTTGATATAAATAGCTGTAATTTTTGTAAATAAAGTCTCTTTGGATTTGGACTCAACGCTGTTTCAATTGGGCACCCCTTGACAAGTCGACCACCAAGCTGAGCTAGCCACGACGACGCCCTGAAGGAATACTACTACGTGACTGGGCCTACCGGACGACTACTGGACGAGACCTGGACGACGCCGTTCCGTCTATGACTTGCAGCTTCCTCTCACTGTGGCCAAGACACCTTTAGCCATCCAACGATCGGTCTTGTGAGTCTGCTTGACCGGCGGTGAGAAAACCTTTCCAAACCTTTCATCCCTTTCTCCTCCGCCTATTGCCTTAGGTCTCACGGCATTAGGTATCCCGCATCTATTTATATATTTATATATACGTAGTGTATGGATAGGTTAGGTGGTTAGGTAGAAAATTAGGGTTATTTGTAGGTTACAGATTTAACCTCACCCTTTCTTGTACAGTCGGCTAACTATTACAGCACATTACAGTTCTATACAGTCACACTAAAGTTAATAATTTATACAGTTTTATTGATTACCCGACATACACATAACACTATACAATAGACACGTGAATGTAGTTAGCTGACCGTACAGAAATAACGGTGAGGAGTTAGTTTTTATGCCCAAATGGCTTACGTTCAGATTTCTGGTTTTATAAAATTTTCTTGCTGAATTAATAAACATGTGCTTCATCAGTGTACTCGATAGCTCCACAACAATAGTCGATTTGGAAGGATCTTTTTTATTTGGTATACGATAAACATCGCGCAAGTCACAAGGCTGCATAGTAATTTCTAAATTTTTGGCTAGACAATTGACATAGCCAAAAAGGTTCTCTTTGTTTTCATTTTCAGGTTTAGGTACAAACTTAACTTCAATGCATGTCTTTTTAAGAGATTTTTGCAGAAATTCGCATTTTTCTTCAACTTTTGGGATTTGAGACAGCATTTCTTTCTTCTGTCCCTCAAGTCCGTCTATTTTAGTCTGTAGGTTGTTTAGTTGATTCGTCATAAAGTCGAGAGACTTTTCAATATCCTGGTAAGTGTTGCTTATCTTTGTTGTTTGAGATTTTATTTCTTGTATATTGTTTTTCAAGGTGTCAAATCGTTTAATTTGAGTTTCTTGGAATGTTTCTAGTAGACTGCGTATCTCCATCTTAAAAGCTGTCAGTTCATCATAACTTTCTTCCGACAGTCGCCGCCGTTTGTCTCTGTGCGTAATATTTGCATTGACGTTGCCCACTGTATCATAGATATTGGGCTCCGAGGCAGATATTGACTTGTTCAGTGGTGGCGAGCGGTACATTGCAGTGCAGACAGAACTAAACTTATTCTAGTAGACAATAAGGTTCAATTACCGTATCTCGCCTAAAGCAAACTGGCGTCCGCAGCGCGCGTACAAGGGTCTTGTTCTCTGGTGCCCTCGCGACGATTTCGATACAAATCGCCTTTCCGTCAATTATACTGAGACCTCTGATTTATTTGTTGTTATTTGTGAGATGCTTGAGTAATTATCAGCTCAGTGTATTTTGTACTTAAAGTCGTACGTGAAAAGAACAATCTTAATGTTAAATTAATATAGTATTTTGTTAGAAAAATAATACGAAGTTGCACTCAAAACACGACTGAACTGTACAGCGGTCTGTTGTTTTAAAAATTTACTTAATAAAGTTTTTAATATTAGGCCTTTACCTATGAAATTGCCGTTTTTCACGAAATAAATGAAGCGTAATTTTTTTAATTATTTTTTATTTCTATTAATCAAAATAATCACCCATGCAATCAATGCATCTTTGCCAACGCATTGATAGCTTATTGATGCCTTTCTTGAAGAAATCAGCTGGACGGGAGGCAACAAATTCTTCAAAGGCATTTTGTACTGCCTCTCGGGTATTGAATTTTTTTCCTGCCAAGAAGTTATCCAAATTCTGGAAAAAGTAGAAGTCTGTAGGCGCAAGGTCTGGTCATTACGGTGGATGACGGAGAACTTCCAACCCCAACTCTTGTAGCTTGGAGACCGTCTGCTGTGCAGTATGAGGTCGCACGTTGTCGTGCAGGAGCAGTGGAGCCGAAAGATTGACCAAAGCTGGTTGGAGACGTGCGAGCTTCTCCATCATTGTGTTCAGTTCTTCACAGTACACATCTGCAGTAATGCTTGTCCCGTTTGGCAAGAAGCTGTGATGAATTACACCCGCGTTAGACCACCAAACAGGTAAGTTTTCGTTTAGGGCATTGTTTGGGTGCTGAACCAGGGTCCAACCAACTTGCTGAGCGCTTACGATTGTCAAACAGGATCCATTTCTCGGCACAAGTAACAATGCGGTTCAGAATTCCTTCATTTGTATGCCTGCTGAGCAGTGCAAGGCACGTCTCCACGCGTACTTCGCGCTGGCGGTCATTGAGTTCGTGGGGTACCCATTTGTCAAGCTTTTTTACCTTGCCAATTTGACGCAAATGGACCAATATTGTTTTGATGCTAACGTCGAAAGCTGCTGCTAATTCAGCCGTGGATTGAGTTTCATCAGCTTCCACAATTGCCTTTAATTCGTCATTGTCGACCAAAGTTTTCGGACGACCACGGGGTTCATTTTTCAGGTCAAAATTTCCAGAACGGAAGCGGGTAAACCAATAACGAGTGGTGCGTTCGTTTGTAGTGTTCGCTCCGTAAACGTCGTTGATGTTGCGTGCCGCTTGTGCCGCTTTGCTGCCACGACGGTACTCATACTCCATAATTACTCGAATTTTTAACTTATCCATGATGACGAAAAATGTTCGAATGCGTTGAAAACAAAACACTAACTATTAAACAAATGACGATTTTAGAAAAAGAATTCCATGTTTGTCAAATAAAATTAATTTGAAATTAGAATTATCAGTCAAAAAAAAAAATATTTTCATTTGAAATGGCCAGTACGGCAAAACGGCAGTTTCATAGGTAAAGACCTATTATTTCGGCAGACGCAGATAAACACAGGCATAAAACTATACGCCTCTAAGTTTTATATACCTACTCATAAGCAGAATTTTCCATGGCTTCTTTGACTACACAAACTAAAACTAGCATAAAAACATTCAACCTGATATTAAATTAATAATGGGATTTAACATTTGACAAATCAAATGAACAAATCAATAACAATGCATTTCAACAAAATATGTAAAATGTCTGTAGAATGTCACTGAAGCCGGCTGAAAACGAGATGTAGAAGCACTAACTCTATCACAGATGAAGGTTACAATAACAAGGTGCTACCTGCAAATTAAGATAATTTCATATTTGTATAGTAAAAAAACCTTACATAAACATGGTTCTGAATCAGAGAAACAGTTCAGTTTAAGGCCTACAATATACCAGGACCAATGTCAACAGCACGTTTGAATGTAGAGAAGCTATTATTCTTTGATCATTTATACCCTGAGGCACGCGCCTCAGTAACCTTGTTCACGCTCGCTTGATTATACTTGTCAAATGGTTTAGTCGAGTCAAACAGAAAGTTCTTAGAAAATAAAAAACTGATTAAACTAGCTAGTTATTAGTTTTATTATATATTTTCAAAATAGTGTCCATTCACGTCAATACATCGCTGCATCCGATGGAACCACTGAGAATAGCACTTGGCCCACTCGTCCTTAGGGGTCTCTTCGACGGCCTTTTTAAACGCAGCCACAGCTTCCGCGGTGTCCATAAAACGTTTTCCTCGAAGTTTTTTATTTTATTTTCAAGAATAAATAAAAATCGTAAGGAGCGAGGTCGGGGCTATACGGTGGGTGACCGGTGGGTAATTTCACGTTTGACGTCACCAAATAGTCGATCGTTCGCCGGGCGGTGTGCGACGAGGCGTTGTCGTGAAGGAGGATCCCGATCCCGAACTTTTTCCAAGACAAGTGGCAAACAACTGTTAGTGACCCACTCCACAGAAACTGTTTTTCGATCCTCTAAAACAATTGTCACGAAATGACCTGCCCTTCCGAAGAACGTAGCCACCATATTTTTTCCCACGCTTCGACCTCTCTTCACTTTAGTTGGCAACTCCTCCTCGGAAGGAAACACCCACTGAGCAGACTGTCTTTTGGTTTCGGGATCATTACAGTAAATCCAGCTTTCGTCACCCGTAAGTATGCCGAACACAACATTTGAGTCACCTCCGTTAAATCTTTCAACATTTCACGGCACCAATCAACACGACGGAGTTTTTGGCTCTCGATCAAATTATGAGGTACCCACCGGGCACAAAGCTTCCTGACCGCTAAATGTTCACGGGGGATTTTATGCACTTGACTCATACCGATGCCTAAGCTTGTCCAAATCTGCTGATAGGTCACTCTTTTGACAGTCCCATCATACGCCGCACAACACATACGTTATCTTCAGTCGTCGCCGTAGAAGGCCGTCCCTCACGCAGAGCATCGGTGAGGTTGGTGCGACCTCGTGTAAACTCATAAACCAGTTGTAAACAGTGGAACGAGATGAGGCTTTATCGTAAAATGCCAATCCTAGTCTATCATAACTTTCTTGTTGACATCGAAAGTCATACAAAATCAGTGCAGGAAAGTTTTCTCGTGTTAAATTCATGCTGACGTGACATAGACAATTTTCAGTTTGCCGCCAAATCGACACAAAAAAAAACAAATGACAAATGAATGAAATACACTCAATAATGTTGGCAGAGGACCATTTTCTAAATTTTTAATTACTTTTGTAATATTATTGTTTACGAGAGGCCAGTTTCCACTTTCAGTTTGACCCTCGTACGACAGGTATACGAACGAAATGATCGGACACAAAATATTTTGTCTTTTATGTCGGGGAGCAATATAATAGAGTTTGTGAGCAAATGTATATGTGGCAGTGGCAGAGCGCTGTTGCGGGTCCCGCATGAAGCCCGTCGCCATCCCTGCGCTACTTTACTTTGATGAGAGCTTTGCGTAGTCCGGGGCTGCGAACATTTCCTTTGAAATCGTAGAATATGATTCTTTTTTAAAGAAAACGTAGAAAAGTATATACATATCTGATTATTAAATCCCTTCGTAGACTGTTGAATATTTGCCGAGACTTCAGAAGGCCTAGAATCTAACAACAACTCGAATGTGACACGGTTCTGTCAAAGATGGAACCGGAACTTCTCGTTTAACCATGTAATAAGGTTGTGGTTTACAAGCTAGATAGAAAGAAGTTTGCAACAATGCGGCGCTGGAAGTAGCGACAAGACACATACCACATGCACTTGCGGTCGTAGCTGGTGACGAGCAGGTGGTCCCCGCGCGGGTGCGGCGTCACGCCGCTCAGCCACTGCGCGCCCGGCGTCAGCTTGCGCACCAGCCGCTGCTTGGACAGGTCGTAGATGCGGACTGCGCGTTGCGTCTGTGGACAAGCACCTAGTTGTAGTACACGAAGGGAGGTCGGCAAGAAGCTCTCGATAGAGAACAGTTGACTGTAGTGGCTTTACGGAGGCATCGGATCGAGCGAGAGTGTTCATCGGTAGCGGCCGCCTGGCGCTGGTCAACCAGTCATTCGCGCACCCATCGCTCCAAACTTATCGAATTCATGGGACTCTGAGGATTATCAGGACTTCTGAAGACAGTTTTCAAATTAATATTACTGATAATTGGCACTGCTGTAAGCGCTGCTGATCAATTTGTTCACAAGCTATATTTGTATGGCCTTTCAATACAACATTTGAAATTAAGGAATTCGCTCGCAGTTGCGCTGGCAACAAGGAATGGACAAGTCAGTGAACTTTTTTAGACAAATATAATTTAGAAACTCTATGGTATACTAGATTCCAGCAACAGCAGCACGCGGTCGACGCACGGCTGTACCAGCTGTCGACGCGTCGCGTGCGCCGCTTCTACACATTAATGATCCACATTATTCACTGAACTCGCAGATCTCGGAGACGACTAGAAGCTTGAGATGTGATGTGTAATTAAGTAGCGCGATGCTGTCGCCGCGAACACGCGCCTAGACAGTGGCCTACATGGGGTATTTATTATGGATGCATATTCTAAAGTTTAGGTGTAATTTACTAGATGCAATTTCTAGTCAGAACCAAATGTTTTTATTTATGAAGAAGTCCACGGTGAACAGAACAATTTTCTTCTTTTAATTTTATTTCGATACCTATTCTGCCTATTCCGCCGTGGAACATGAAACAAATTAAAACGGGCAGCTGCGAGTGCCCGCCTCAATGCGACGGCTGCACGAACCTGCACGGCCAGGTGCGGCCTGTTGGGCATCAGCACCGCGGCCGACGGCTGGCCGCTGCACTTGGCGAGCGGGAGCTGGCTGCGGCGCGCCGACAGCTGGTGCACCACCACGCCGCGCGCGCCGCCGCCGCCCAGCGTGGCCACGAGGTAGTCGCCACGCGCGTGCCACGACAACCCCACCAGCGGCTGGTGGTGGAGCACGGTCAGGCGGTGGCCCTTGGCCCAGTCTGTAGGGGTTACTGCTTCCCATTGTACGCAGGCGGCGGTGCGGGCGTCCACTGGTGGGGAAAATGTTTGCAAGTTTAGCTAGCGTACATTGTCACAGCACAATATTCATGCTAACTTACTTTACAACGATGATTGAACAATAAGTACAAAACACAATCAAGTTTTAGTTTCGAAACTAATATTTACTAACGCAACAGTTGTAACTGAAGACTAAAACTTAATGTAGTTCAGATACTTCGGTGTTCGTACAGCGACGCGCGGCGCGCGGCACGCGGCCACTTGCTCTCGACACTCATCGTTATAGTTGGCCACTTTACACAATATCTGTAGCGGCAGCCTGTGTGTTATTCTGATGTACCTATGAGCTATATTGCTATTAACTTTTATTAAAATCCATTCAGTCGTTTTGGCGTGAAATAGTAACAAACATGCATTTGTTGTAATGCTCGTAGGGATCTCTAATACGATTGAAAATAACATACAGCCGATGTGATACTGTAGCTTTCAATAGATGAGAGAATTTTTTAAATCAGTTAATTAGTTTTGTGTTTATCCATTACTAACAAACATACAAATACACAAAAACCAAATAGTTTCTCTTTATAACATCAGTACCGGTAACTGCGGCTCGGTCGGGCAGTAGAGGGAACAAACCAGGCGCAGTCAACACATGGCTCGAGGCAACGCAAGCGGCCAGACTCCGGCTTGAATGTCGGTAGACACTACATTTACAGTTGACAATTCACTGTCGATGTGTACATATATATTTGAGGAGACACTGTTAAGCCCGCATTGACCGAATGCCTTGGATGGAGTAAACTAGCCACCTGCTGCATGACGGCATACTCACTGACGGTGTCGTGTTGCGGCGGCGGCTCCTCCAGCAGCTCGTCCGTGCGCGCCGCCATCTGCAACACGTAAATAAGCTGGGTAAATAGTATAAGTCCCTCCTCACTTCCACGCGAAAGTGCGAGGGTGTTCCTCCCGGGCTCCACTTTACTCTACTACTCATTGTCGCTGACGTCGCTGCACAGGCTAACATGTACGTACACGCCACATTAACCTAACAAGATAAGCGTGCTCACATCGTCGAGGCTGTGCTCACGACCTGCAAGAATGCTAGATGCGATCACGTGTGAGCGCACATTGGACTTGTACATACGTCGTGGTTTCCGATGTCGCGGCCGGGGTTGAGCAGGTACAGGCGCCGGCCGCTGGCCACCGCCAGCAGCGCCAGCGCGGGCCGCGGCGACCACGCCACGCGCGCCACGGGCTCCGGGAACGCGAATGTGCGCAGGCAGCGGCCCGTCGCCGTCTCCCACACTGGAAGCAGACACCGGCATGAGACACACGAGCGCACGCCCCCCTCCCACTACTCTGCTGGTGGCGCCGCGCACGGCGATGACTTGACCAAAGCTACCGTGGAACACTACTCCACGGATTGCACTCACTATATTAACAATAGCTTTCATTGTAACTTCGAGTTAAAGTAACTCTTGGCGTGCTTGAAATAAAAGCGTAAATTGAAAATTTTAGTTAGACGTTTTTTAAAAAAGTTTTTTGATCTTTTCTAAATGTTTCTAGAGGTAGAGTCTAGGGGTAGAGTCCCGGCCGGCGCATTCACTACTGTGATGAACACAGGTGGTTGTCGCGGGCTACGGTTGTTTGGTTCGCTGTGTGGTCATCCGTTGCTGTAGGGCCACACAATTGGTGCGTTTGACCGGGGATTTATTAATTGTTCGGTTCTTGCCTCAGATGTAGGTAGAATAAAAACAACACAAATCGCGGGTGACCGGCGTTCGGTTGCTTGACGTATGTCGATTCTGCATGGGCGCTGCTCTGCTTAATTTTAAATACTTTGAATAATACTTTAAACTGTGTTTTCCTATGTTGTGAGCTTCGTTTTGTCTACACTGTGCTATTTGTGAAGTGCTGGACTATCAGAACGTTTCTAAGAGCTAAGCTAGCTGCCTGGAAGACGCCCTTTACCTATGTGCATGAACATTGAGACTACTGACGGAGACTGGCGGTGGAAACTCGAGGTTTGTGCAATCTTTTCTTCCTTATTTGAGGCAGGGGTCCGTGATTCTCCTCATTTAAATCAATACTTGCAAATTTTACTTTAATACGTTATTTAATACTCTCCAAAACCTAAGGTCCTTCGAACCAGTGCATTATTTCTTACCAGTCCCAAACATTTGGCCTCCGAGCCGGATTAGTAACCTTTAAATATCTTAAATGAAAGTCATTAATGACTAATTTCTAAACCTTTGTGTTTATTTCTTATAATACCTCGTTAATTCATGGCATAATTCTTACATAATTCTATACATACTTGTATTCCATCAAAGTAATAAATATTTTCGTCAGATTTACCTATACATAATTATTCTAACCTAAACTTAAATTGAATATTGCTTATACCTATACCTATTCTACTGTCTAATACGTAACTACTTCAATATGGCTACCCGAAGTCATGACACCAAATCGGACGAGTTAACTTTACAAAAAATTAACAGTTGCAATACCATCAGACAAAGGTTATATTCACAAATGCAAAAGTTATACGATACTACGTTATTAATTAAATCTAACCCAGAGTCTGTTGACATTGATATGTTTTTACTTCGTGCGTCCGAGACCACTCAGTTACGTGAACGTTACGAAAAGGCAACTTTGGATCTGTTTGACCTTCAGCTGCAGTTAAATCCTAAAATGCAGTTTAACGACAAGGAATTAAATAGTTTCGATGATTTGTACTTTGAAGTCAAAGGTTGCGTTAAACGTCATGACGGCGGCGAGCAGTCGAATAATAATAAATCTAGTACTTTTGACAGTAGACCTAGGTTACCTAAAATAGAACTAGTTACTTTTGATGGAACTCTTGAAAATTTCCCTACTTTTTATGAAACATTTTGTTCCCTAGTTCATAATCAAAAGAACATTTCAAACATTGATAAATTTCACTACTTATTATCGTGTACGAAGGGTTCGGCATTAAATATTATTAAAAGTGTACCTCTTACATCTAGTAATTATGATGTCGTATGGAAGGCACTCCTTGATAAGTACCAAGATCAGCGACTACTCGCTAGTAACTACCTTGATAAAATGCTAAACTTTCCTCCTATCACTAAGGAATCCCCGATTAGCCTCAATAATTTCATAGAAATCTTTGAAAATTCTTATAAGGCTATATGTTCGTTAAAAATACCTAATTTACATAGTTTCGTTGTTTGTCAAATCGCACTTAGATCGCTCGATAAAAATACTCGTAAATTATTTGAACAAAGTATCGATCAGCAAACGATCCCTAGTTATGAGAACCTAATTACTTTCGTTCAAAAACAAATCAAAGTTTTAGAGCATTCACAATCATATGATCGCGACGTTGTATCGAGCAGTGGTGGTGGACCACAACGTAAACAGCTCACTAACACTAACCTCAATAAAAACATAACATCTCGTAAAAACTTCTCACAAACATCCACTAATAAATTAACAAACACCGTTTTGTCGTGTCTTCACTGTGGGGAAATCATATGATTTTTCGTTGTAGTAAGTTTCGTAAACTTACACCTAAACAGCGAATTAGCCGTGCGAATACCCTGAAGATATGTCATAACTGTTTAAAATTAAATCATTCAGCTGTCGATTGTCGCAGTGAATTGAGATGCTTTACATGCGGACAGGCGCATCACGCTCTGCTGCACATAGACTGCGGTGGCAGAGAACCGGTTCCGACGCCGATCTTGTCCTCGCTCGCTCCCGCCACCACTGGCGCGCGCGCATCTACTCACGAAAGTAACAATAACTGTCATGCGTCATATAATTATAAGAATTGCACAGTTATACTAGGCACAGCTATAGTTAACGTTGTAGATGTTTTAGGAAATGAACAGCCTTGTCGCGTTTTGATTGATTCTGGCGCGCAGTCTAATTTTATTACTGTTAGTTGTTTGGAAAGATTGGGACTTAAACGTTTTAAATGTCCATTTAATATCTATGGTCTATCGGGTGAAACTGTAAAAAATTGTGGGATGACTTCGTGCACGGTAAAACCTAGACATACTCAGGAACCAACGTTCACAATAGATGCAGTGGTACTTCCGCGCATCACTTCCGATTTGCCAACGTTTGACTTACCGGAAGAAATTACCTATAAATATAATAACTTAGTTTTAGCGGATCCATTATTTCACAGACGTTCTGTTATTGATATGATTTTATCAGGCGACGTATTTCCACACATTTATGATGGAAGTCGAATTGTTTTCGGTACGTCACTCCCGTTAGCTTTAGGCAGCATATTTGGATATGTAATTTCAGGAAAGCTGGAAGTTCCGATTTCTTTAACCAACCTTAGTGGTATTTCAATGACGTCAAACCTGGTGTCATACACAAAGGACGATGACGTCATCGATAACTACCTGCAGCGTTTTTGGGAGGTGGAGGATGCTGTGTGTGAGGCCCCCGTGGACCCTTTGGAGCTCGAGGCGGAGGAGACGTTGTCCTCGCGGACACAACGCGACGCTGAAGGCCGATACACATGCCCGCTGTTACTTGCGCGCGCGCGCCCACCACTCGGCGACTCCCGCGCCGCAGCCACGCGCCGCCTGTTGCAGCTTGAGCGCCGCCTAGCCCGCGACTCTGCGCTGCGTACCGCCTACATTGACTTCATGAAGGAATACGAACGCCTGGGCCACATGGAGTGCTACGTCGGTGAGCTTCCCAGCGAGTACTTTATCCCGCATCACGCCGTCGTACGTACCTGCAGTACAACAACTCCCGTGCGTGTTGTTTTCGATGGCTCAGCGAAGACATCCAATGGAACGTCCTTGAATGACACCCTTCTCTGCGGTCCCAAATTACACCATGACATTTTAAAAATAATATTTAATTTTCGACTTTATGACATATGCTTCACGGCTGATATTACTAAAATGTATAGGTGCGTAATGATCGACCCAGAAGAGAGGAGGTTTCAACATATTTTATGGAGAGAATCACCAGAGGACCCCATTAAGGTTTACGAGCTGAAGACCAACACCTACGGCCTGCGAAGTGCACCGTTCATAGCTGTGCGCACGTTGCGTCAGCTGGCGCAGGACGAAGGCTGGAGGCACGCGGCGGGTGCGAAGCTGCTGCTGCACAACTTCTACGTCGACGATCTACTGTGCTCGGCGCGGTCGCTAAGCGAGGCAGCAGCGCTGCAAGACGATGTGTGCGCCGTGCTGGCGCGCGGTGGTTTCCAGCTGCGCAAATGGGCCAGTAACCATCCGGAGCTGCTGGCCAGGGTCGGCGCCGACTTCGGCAGCGCGCTCCACTTCGACACAGACGCGCTCGCTGCGGTTAAGCTTCTCGGATTGAAATGGGATCCCAAGGACGATTGCTTCACATTTGAATATAATTTTAAGGATAATACTTTGACTAAAAGATCGGTTTTAAAATTATTAGCTAGCATTTTCGATCCGGTAGGTTTTCTAGCACCATGTGTTTTTGTGGCTAAATACCTCTTGCAAGATCTTTGGAAACTTAGTTTGGGTTGGGATGATCCCTTGCCGACCTACCTGCGTGACAAATGGGAAAAGTTCACATCGTCTCTCTCGCTCTTATCTGAGGTCCGCATCGAACGTCACATGCTGGCCAGTGACTTTACTGACGTTCAGTTAGTCGGGTTCTGTGACGCCTCGACTCGAGGATACGCAGCTTGCGTTTACGTGCGTAGCTTAGATAGCTCTAACAACGTTAAATGTAGTTTGCTCGTTAGTAAGACAAAGGTCGCTCCCATAAAACCTATGTCCATTCCACGTTTGGAATTAATGGGATGTGTGCTACTTTCTAAACTTTTTAAATTCATTAAACAAAACTTAATTAATATTGATTACAAGGTTATCGCTCTAACAGATTCGAGTGTAGCTTTGGCATGGTTGCAAACACCACCTTACAAACTTAAGACGTTTGTTTGCAATCGCGTCGCGCGAGTGGTGGAAGTAGTGCCGTCACACAGCTGGTACCACGTGAGCGGCGAACACAACGCCGCGGACCTGTGCTCGCGCGGATCCGCGCCTCCTGCGCTCATCGCCGCTCGGCATCGCTGGCTACACGGCCCGGAGTGGCTCGCTCAACAACAAAACTGCTGGCCGATTTCCACATTTTACATTAGAGATGAAACTGACATCTTAGAATTAAAATCAAATACAGATAGTTTTAACTTGGTGACTAATGAGCAACCTAAAGATAATGAATTGTTTTTAAGATTTTCTTCCTTACTAAGGTTACAACGCATCTCTGCGTGGTGCTTACGTTTTATAAATAATCTACGTAAACCAAAGAGCGACAGATACTTTAAAACTTTAACTACATCGGAATTAAGCAATGCACATAATTTAATTATAAAACTTACACAACATAACTTTTATTTGAAAGAAATTAACCAACTTAGGAATAATAAAACGTTTATTGAGTCTCTACGCAAACTATCTCCTTTCCTAGATGAGGCGGGGTTCCTCAGGGTGGGGGGTAGGATATCTCAATCTAATTTTCCCGTTGCTGTACGACATCCGTTATTATTACCAAAGCGTAGTCACGTAACTAATCTTATCATTGAATATTTTCACAAAATTAATTTACATGTAGGACCTCGTACGTTACAAGGTATCCTCTGTCAAAAGTACTGGATTGTATCCGCTCGTAGCGTGATCCGGTCGGTGCTGTCGCGGTGCATCAAATGTTTTAGGTGCAGCCCGCGTCATCTACAGCCCTGCATGGGTACGTTACCAAAGTCTCGGCTTGAAATAAATAAAACTTTTAGCCACGTTGGCGTTGATTTAGGTGGTCCTTTCTACGTGAAGGAAAGCAATAAACGTAACGCCCGCGTCAATAAGGCCTATCTCTGCTTATACGTTTGTTTTTCGACAAAAGCAGTGCACTTGGAGGTACTTAGTGACTTGTCCACTGATTGTTTCTTAGCCTGCTTAGACAGATTTGTAGCTCGTCGCGGTTTATGTTCTTGTCTTTATTCTGACTGCGGAACTAACTTTATCGGGGCTAGCAGGCATCTGCAAGATGTCGTGAAGTTTTTGAAAAATAGTAAAACACAAGTAAGTATTGCAGATGGTTGCACGACTCGGGGCATCGATTGGAGATTCAACTCGCCTAGCGCTCCTAATATGGGAGGTCTGTGGGAGGCTGGCATCAAGTCAGCGAAACACCATTTAACGCGTGTAGTTGGTGACAAGTCCCTCACGTTCGAGGAGCTGACTACTATATTTTGTAAGATAGAGGCTATCTTGAATTCTCGCCCTCTTTGCTCCTTGTCTGATGACCCCAATGAATTGAAGTGTTAACCGCAGGACACTTATTAATAGGACAAAACCTCCTCGCTGTACCTGAGTACAACCTTCAAGACCTTGCTGTCGGTAGACTCTCTAGATGGCAGTTTATTTAAAAAACAACGCAATCATTTTGGAACCGCTGGTCTCACGACTATGTTCACACGTTACAACAGAGATCTAAGTGGCATTTAAAACCGCGTAACCTAAATACTGGAGACTTAGTTCTTATCAAATCGGATTTGACTCGGCCCTTGCATTGGCCGTTAGGTAGAGTCGTTAATACTTTTCCCGGACCTGATGGCGACGTTCGCGTAGTCAGTGTCAGGACTTCTGGTGGTCTGTTGAGAAGACCTGTTAATAAATTGTGCCCTCTACCTATAATTAATTAAATTTTTTAATTTTTTAATTTATGTACTAAATTATATGTATATATATATATTTACTTTATATTTTTGCTGGTAAAACTGAAACTGTATTCAACCTTATCTATGAGTGTGGTACGTCCACACTTTCTGTTTGGCTTATGCCTCTTATTCCTACTACTCCCTCCTTTATGTTCTTAACTGGAAATCATCATAGTGATTTCGGTGGGGGGTATGTTCGGTTCTTGCCTCAGATGTAGGTAGAATAAAAACAACACAAATCGCGGGTGACCGGCGTTCGGTTGCTTGACGTATGTCGATTCTGCATGGGCGCTGCTCTGCTTAATTTTAAATACTTTTAATAATACTTTAACCTGTGTTTTCCTATGTTGTGAGTTTCGTTTTGTCTACACTGTGCTATTTGTGAAGTGCTGGACTATCAGAACGATTCTAAGAGCTAAGCTAGCTGCCTGGAAGACGCCCTTTACCTATGTGCATGAACATTGAGACTACTGACGGAGACTGGCGGTGGAAACTCGAGGTTTGTGCAATCTTTTCTTCCTTATTTGAGGCAGGGGTCCGTGATTCTCCTCATTTAAATCAATACTTGCAATTTTTACTTTAATGCGTTATTTAATACTCTCCAAAACCTAAGGTCCTTCGAACCAGTGCATTATTTCTTACCAGTCCCAAACATTAATTATTATTTGATTATATTAAGCGGAGTTTTATCTGCACCATAAAAGATATTATTTATAACCACTTTAAATGTAGTTTCCAAGGTCACCGGGCGCCAGGCTGCTAGCGCTGCGCCGCGCCACGCGTCGCGCTGTATGATGAACACTGAACATTTCTTCTTAGTTTAGCATTTATTTGGCACAAGACTGACGGTTTACAATAAATGTATTTTGTGTAATATTGAGTCAAACGACGAGCGCCTTAATGATAATGAATTTTTTCTGTTCTTTTTGATATATAATCCTATAGAGTATAATCGTTTTCAAACTGACGTAACTATTTAGATAATAACAATAATGTTTGTTTTTTTAGTTCATAGATTACTACACATCAATTGATTCGGTCCACCATTCTTACTTTACGAGCCTGTTGGCGCTTTGTGCACTAATTAAAGTACCTTTGTTTTTATTTTTCTAAATAATTTGCTTGCTATTGAAATTAAAACCAATAAAATATTTATGAAGTATTCAATAGTCCCCCAGACTGGGCTCGCGCCGGCCGGGCGGGCTGTACCTTTGACGGTGGCGTCGTCGCTGGCGGACACCACGTACTGGCCGCTGGGGTCGAAGGCGGCGTCCCGCACGCGCGCCGCGTGCCCGCGCAGGCGCAGCGCCTCGGCCGTGGGGAACGGCTGCAGGTCCCGCGGCGACGGCAGCTGCGGCACCAGGTCGCCCGCCGATATCGTCAACTAGACGCGGAATGTATAGAGTTAGTCATTCTGCAGTTATCTACAGGAATATGTTTATTCTAGAGCTCAGGGAATCTCGGGAACATTGCCTTTGTTACTTTGAGACAATGTTACTTTCTATGTGAACACATTGCGTAGTTACAGTCGTCAGCATCGAACACTGGGTGAAAGCTGATGTTGGCTTTGTCACTGCCGGCCGTGCGACCGTGTGTAGCCTGCCTGACGCCCAGAGGTTCCTGTTCGGGGTATTCATTGGTGCGATGGACACAGGTGTTTGTTCGCGGATCATTGTATCAAGCAAGCAACTTAGTTCCGATTCCATTGACGACCGAGTGGTGTAGTGGTAAGTAGCCTTGCCTCATACGCCGAAGGTCCCAGGTTTATTTATATATGTTTGTTTATCTGGGTTCCCCCCACTCCGCTGTATGATCATCCATAACACAAGCTCTGTGTACTGTGCGGCCACTCACCCGCATCTTGACGGCGCGCGGCGCGAGGTACAGGTCGAGGCAGCGCAGGAAGCGCTCGCGCACGAAGCGGCCGTAGGCGGGCACGGCGCGCAGCGAGCTGTACTTCGTCGGCAGGAACGTGTACTTGCGCTTCCACGGCGTCTCCGATAGCTTCTCCCACTCTTTCATCTGCAAGAGAGGGGCGCGAAGGTGGCGCGACGACGATTGATTTAGAATTAACTAAATTAAAGTTTATTGAACTCTTGTCATGGCCGGCGGACGAGCCAGCGACTCGTGGACACCATTCATCGTACGTGTTTTGTTTATTCATATTGATTCTGATTATTGTATCGATTAATTATGAGTTGCCACCAGCAGGCTTCGGTTGGAGTGACCTGTTGGAAATGGCTGTATATTCAATTATTACTAACACATTTTAAAAAAACACGAATTGTATTATTGCGTGCTTTGCAGTAAGTTAAGGCAGTATCGATATATTTTTATCACGGGGGCACTTTTTAAATAGTTAAATGTTTTTATTACTTAATTGTTAAACACAAGCAATTATTTGGATGTTCCTAAGACAAGAATAACAAAAGTTGATCTCACGATGAGAGCTTAGTAATCATATTCAGTCCCGTCGCAGTGTTTCGATGGTTTCCACGTCACACTGACAGGTGTTGGCATAGAATGTACATAAAATAGGTAATTCGGTACAGCTTGACTACGAATATCAGAATCGAATGTCTTTGAGAATGGGTTCAAATGCATTTTGTGCAATGAATCTCAGCTAGCCACTAACAAATCATGCACATAACACAAGAGGCTAAAGGCTACTCAACAATCTATGAGTCATAGTAACATTTCCTGCCTTCATCCCGCCTGGCTCCCTGGTTATGATTGCCTCCGGTATGATAGCCACGATGGACATGCAGGCTCTGCCCTCCAAATCAAGCGTCAAAAAGGTATATAAGTTTGTATTGTTTCAACAAGGGAAAATATTTATGAGAAAAACCGAGAATTCTGAAATCGTTCTGATACGAAGTAAATACACTTTGAAGCATGAGTGAAGCATTTTTTGCATGTTTTGGTATAAACAATTTCAAAATTCAATCATTTACTAATTTACTACCAGCACGTCATTGCTCTAAGTACGATGCAATTGTATTGACTGAGAACTGGTGGAATGAAATGTTGGTGATACGATTCAGAACTGCCCGATAGTTAGGCACACATTACATATTAGAATATTGTATACAAGTGGATCAGAGATTTTGCAAGTAATAAAAAATACAAAGATTGGAGGTGGACTTATAGCGATCTCTAAATTTACAACAGCAGTATTGTAAATTATGTGAAAGCAATATTGAAGAGCTATGGGTTTAAGCTTCTTTGAGCTCAAAGATAATTAGAAATAGATTTTAAATGGTTCACCACTTGTGCAGTATACCTACCACCTCCGGTTCACAAAAATAACACAATCTCTCTAGTAAATAATTTTAACCCGCCATTGGTGACGTGTATGTCTGTGAGACCGGGTGGTTCGAAAAAATCGAATAACTTTTTGACCCGCCATCGATGTGCGTTGCGATTCCGAGTAGCTGTCTCATTTTACGTCCCTCGCCGTTAGTTGACCCCGCGGCAGTGGCGCGCACGCACGTTCCAGAGTTTTGGCGCCAATCCATTCCGTGAGACCGGCGTTACCAATTACGTAAGTAAATTATTCAAATGCGTCATTTCATTCCTGGCTTTCAGCTGCCCAGGTTAGGAATAAAATAATGTTATTGTTAAAATTAATAGTATTTATTTCTTAATTTAATGATTAGGTAATCGTAGTTCAACAAATTAATAAAATATTATTAACTTTTTTAATAGTCTCCAATTCCAAACGTATTTTGAGCTTACAAAATCAAACTTGATTATTCCACTAAATAATGCTTAATATCATAATTCCAGTACCTTCTTTTACCTAGACAATATAAAATTTTATGTGAAAAATGTTGGGCACTCTTAAGCCAGACCATGTATGGAAAGTGAAATGAAGCCTTTGAATTTGAATTTTTTTTATTAAATTGGTAAAATTAGCAAAAGTACGTGCTACTTTTATTGTTTTTTTTTTCATTATATTATTATATAGTCAATTAATAAATCAGGTTTTTGTATAATTTTATTGATATTTTACAAGAATATGCAAAAAATGCTTATATTTAGTTTCAGAATGTCTTATGAAAATGAACAACGTCGGCTTGAAGCGCTTATACGAGATGCCATACCATCTGATGAGGATTTGTCACAAGCATCATCGGATAGCGAAGCTGAAAGCGATGTAGAACCGGAATATGTCGTACCAGATCAAAATTCAGACAGCGAAGAGGATTTGAGTGACCGAGAATGTTCAGGTAACAATAGGTCCTCTTTTTATTTAGGAAAGGACAATTGTACTAAATGGAGTAAAGAATCCCATCGCTTATCCGTTCGTACTAAAAGCCACAATATTATAACGCAGTTACCGGGACCTAAACGGGCCATCGCAGGTAAAAAGGACCCTCTTGGCATTTGGAGACATTTCTTTGATGATACAATAATTCAAATAATTATCAAGTACACTAACCAGTACATCGATACCATAAAGCATAAATATAGCAGGGAAACATATGCCAGATCGACTTACGTCAACGAGATACAATGTTTCTTAGGATTGTTATTGTTAGCAGGAGTAAAAAAAAGTAACCATCTAAATGTTGACGAGCTGTTTCGAACGGATGGTGGTTCGATAGAAATATTTCGATTATCTATGTCTGCTCAGAGGTTCAAATTTCTGTTGCGATTTGACGATGGTACCACGAGGCAACAGAGAAAATCACTTGATAAGATTTGCCATATCAGAGAAATCTTTGAGAGATTTGTCCAGAATTGTCAAAATAATTACACCTTATCTGCTTTAGTGACCGTGGATGAAAAACTGGAAGCTTTTTGTGGCAGGTGCTCATTTAGACAATACATTCCTAACAAACCGAATCCCTATGGTATCAAAATTCAAGCTCTCTGTGATTAAAATGTTTTATACTTTTAATATGGAAATTTACCCTGGCAAACAGCCAAATGAAGGTCCATACAACATTGATAATTCTGGTCTAGCTGTTGTCCAAAGATTAGCTGAGCCGATTTGCAATATTGGACGTAACGTGACAACGGACAATTGGTATTCCAGTATACCCTTAGCTGAAGCATTGTTACAGAAAGGACTTACAACAATTGGAACAATCAGAAAGAATAAGAAGGAGATCCCTTCTGACTTCAATGTATTACGTGGTCGGAGTGTGAAATCAAACGTGTTCGGTTTTCACGACAATATGGTTTTGGTTTCACATGTTCCAAAAACAGGCAAGAATGTCATGCTTATTAGCACCATGCATAATAATGCTGAAGTTGATGCTGAAACTCAAAAGCCTAGGATAATTTTAGATTATACTGCTACCAAGGGCGGGGTCGACGTCGTAGATCGTTTGTGTGCAAATTACAATTGTGCTCGAGCGACAAGAAGATGGCCTATGGTAGTGTTTTATTCTATGCTCAATGTTAGTACAATTAACAGCCAGGTAATTCATACAGCTAATAATCAACACTCAAAGTTACTACGCCGTCACTTCATTGAAAATTTGGTCGTAAAGCTAATTGAACCTCATATAAGAGAACGACAAACACAGTTGAACTTGCCTAGAGTGTTGAGACTAAGACTTTCAGAAATTTTGACAGGTGAAAAAGTATTGTTCAATGTGATAAACGAGTTTAAGTTAGAACTAACTTTTAAAGTGCTGATAATTGGGTCCTTCACCCTATATATGTGTAAGATTAAAACTCCACTATCTATACGTTACCTAATTAATTAATTATTGGCAAAATCTTAGGTAAAAAATACTGGTCTGTGATACCGGCGTCACCAAAGATAAAACACTTTTTACCGGATATTATCGCGTATATTTTAGTTAATTTTAAAATTATTTCGACGTTTCGGCATCTTTGCAGTTGCCGTGGTCACGATAGACTAAGGTGTTGTTCATCTATTGCCAGTAATAAAAACTACATGATTGTCAATACATATTAACGCCATCTGTTTCTCAGTCTTCTCGCATAACGTCTCGGATTGACACAAAAAAAAAAATAAACGAACCTCAAAATCTGCAGTTTGTGAACATTCCATAGACAAGCCCAACCATTATTTAAGATTTGATACTGTGAAGATCCTAGCAAAAGAGAAACATTTTATACCTAGGATGGTCAGAGAAACTATTGAAATTAAAAAACATCCAAATTTCAATAGAGAAGATGGTTGGAAACTTTCATCAACATGGGATCCAATACTTAAAAACATCAAAATGAAAAACCAGCAAACTGTTAGACTGCAAACTCAGGACACAGTCAGTGCCTTTTGTGTCAATCCGGGACGTTATGCGAGAAGACTGAGAAACAGATGGCGTTAATATGTATTGACAATCATGTAGTTTTTATTACTGGCAATAGATGAACAACACCTTAGTCTATCGTGACCACGGCAACTGCAAAGATGCCGAAACGTCGAAATAATTTTAAAATTAACTAAAATATACGCGATAATATCCGGTAAAAAGTGTTTTATTTAAAGTATGTATCGTGAAAATTTAAGAAAAGATATAGTCACCAAAGATGTAACCAATAACTCCGGCGGGTTACTAATGTCTCTGAGCACTTAGATGTGATGTTGGTGGGTGGTTTTAATTTCAGTTCTATAACGTGGCCCAACGACCTTATACATGGAGACTTGATCTCTTAACATAAAAGCACTACTTGGCCTTGTAGGTTTCTCTGAATCTTAACACAGCTTTTTTATTTATTTATAAATAGCATTTATTTATCTATATGGCCATGGTACAAGATCATGGCCCATCTCTATCCCCATCAAAAGTAATATTGTAGTGTACACAAGAAAGAGAGAAGTTATTAACATAGTAGTCCGTAATCAACGAATAAAGACTAACTGGTATACACAATTTAAATCACATTATTACCACACATTTATTTTTTCTAAATGTAAAAAAGCATTAACGTTCTGCGCTGTACATCAGGAGGTCGGCTTGCTCGTGCTGTAACCCAAGATTCCTTCCCAATTAACACTTCACAGGTTGAATGTGTTGAACCTCCCTCAAAACTAAAGAGCACCTCCTATATTTTCTTTTATCATGTCTTTCTAACCTTACTAACTCCTCTAATGTTAGGCCTCGTCAAAATGTTGACCCTGTCTAATGAAACTATGAACTTAACGCTCAGGATACGTTCATTTGGTGACGCATTTACAATCATTTCAAAAATCTAATAGAAAAAATTTGCTTACAGTTAGATTTAAATTGACACGGGAATTATTTTTGAGCTTTATCGAATTTTCACAAATGCAGTTCCTTCTAAGGGAGAAAATATACCGCCTCCTTTGTGGGCCTATCACGAAGCCAAAAACATTTCTTCAGTGTGTCGGACGCGATGTACGAACTTCCGGAACCGTCTGACAACTGAGCGAACGCCGTTGGATAGTTCCCAAGTAACTTTGTGATGTCTAATGATATTCAAAATAAAATATGTAAAACCTGAGCTTTATACGCAGTATAATAGTATAGTGCTGTTTTATACACCTTTGCTACCGGATACCGGTCCTCAACCTTTTTGGTAAACTTGGTTTTTTTTGTATAGATTTGAAGTATTTCAATATCACGTTTTATAAAGAATCAAATTGTATGGCTTGTTAAGAATCCATACTAATATTATAAATGCGGTGATGTGATGTGATGTGATGTAATGTATCATTTAAATTCGTGAAAAATTAACAACTGGAGAGAAAAGTGAAAAGATTGTTTTTTATTGTGTCACATTGAGGGTGGCTTTCTTTTCTTAAAATTCTAAGCACGCCAATTTTATGCATAAGCATGCACTTAGCTCGGCGGCTGGCCTCAAGTTTTTTTTATGTTGACGCGATCATAAATTCTGAAGATAATTTACCTAAAATCTTTATTATACAAAATAAGCCAAAAACAAAAGAAATATGAATAACATTTAACATTAATTTTTAAAATTTTAAGTGAGTCATTTTCATAAATTTTAAAGCGAAGCACAGCCGCTACTGTGCCCTGATGATGGACTCCATAGAGTCCAAAACTAGTCGGACCTTTCCGACAATAATGCGTGAGTAAAAGTTGTAGTTTTAAAACATTTTACATGAAGTTTATTTGCTCACAATATTCAATACAATATATTTATTCCTAATGAAATTAACTGTTTAATAATCGGCGTCTAAGTAGAAATTAGAAAGACGCCGAACGGCGTCCTGGGCAGTGAATGGGTTAAAACTTCATAGTCGGGGATCGTTGTTACACGTATTGGGGACATACACAGACACACTTTCAGCTTTTATATTATATTTTTTATTAATACAACGAACGATCGAACGAACGAACGAAGCGGGCTCTTTTTTAACTAACGCAAAAACAAGCGTGCTGGAAGTTGTACAGGCGTATGAATTTTTCTGTGTTTGTTGTGTCTATCCGTGGCATCATGTCTCTTACACGAACACACCGTGTTTGAAGAGGGGCTTTTTGTTTGGAAGCTGATCGAATGGAGAGTATTTCAGCTGTTTGACTAAAATGGGTTCTACGGTTCAAAAGCAATAAGTGTCGATGCGAGTCGGGTGTTGTAGTGGCGGGTACCTCCAGCTTGTCGAGCAGGTACTCGGGCGGCGGGTTGTAGCTCTCGGCGTGCGTCGGGGGGGGGCGCCGCGGCGCCGCGATGTGGCGCGCGCCGCCGCGCCCGCCCGCCTGCTCCGCGTCCGCGCTGCCCCACAGGTCGTAGAACTTGCGCTCCTGTACCGTGAGGGAGAGATTGGTGTCATTTTATTGTCATTGGGAAAATTTACAGTGTATGGAAGGTTTCTTGAAGGGAGTTGGAATTCGAAAGCTTTAAGTTAGATCTATTGTCATTTCAATTATATTGTGAGTTTGGCGACAGTTCGCTTGACGGTCGCCATCACTAGCTTGAATTGTGTTTTAGAACAATGAGACCGTACAGGATAGATTTCATTTTAAGAAAATGTAAATTTATATAAATAGACATTGGGTAATAGAGTTTTTTATGTGAAGATCTACGACTCCGTCCTGATTTAACCACCATAATAACCATAGCTAGGTGGTTTCCGAATGTGTTGGGATACAGGGAAGGACAGCTAGCTGGGGCTACGGTCGGCCACGCGTCTGTAGTCGTGCAGTCGCCGCCGCCGCCGCGACGGACAGTCACGACTGATGGAAGCTACAATTATTTTAATCCTAGGCGACCAGAACATACATAATTTAAAAACCAGCAGACATCAGCCCACTTCTGAATTCTTAAAAATGCTTCTATGAAACAGCCGACCGAGGCAAATCTAACAACGTGGATTATCCTCGTAGGAGTGTACTAACCCGTTTCCTCCTGCGTTCCTCAGCGAGCTGCTTCCGGGTCTTGGTCCAGCCCATCTTGAGCGCGTGCACGATGCGCCCGATCTGAAGTAATTGTTCAGTCATTTTTTCATGTTCATACATTTCAAGTTTTGAGAAAATTATATATTTGAAAAGGCATTGAATGTCAAAATGAACTTTAATTTTGTATTCTGCTGTTGCGAACGTATTATGTACAAAATGAAAAATATATTGTATAAAGTAAGTTCAATTTTAGTTATTTTTCTACATTGAAAGTGCAAAACAATAATACCTGTTTCTGGTCCGTGCGCGAGGGCAGGAACGAGCGCTTGTGGTCGGGGAAGGCGCGCAGCGGCGTGGCCAGCACTTCGCTGCTGAACCACTCCACCCACGGCTGCAGAAGCATTGTATTTTATTACCAATTAGCAGACGTTCAGAACGAAAAGTGCCATGTGTATTGTATTTGTATTATAACCACGTGGACTCAAAACAGGTCTCTTTCTATCTTATGGTTTTGTAGAAATACAAAAATATAAGTAATTATAAGAAAAATAAATAATAAAAAATTATTAAACAAAATGCAAAACTCTTCAACTGAAAGAATAATATGAGAAAATACAAATAAGTCCAGGGATCCAGGTGGCTGTAATGATGTGCATTGCGACAGTACAGGAAACCCAAACCTCGCCGCGTCTCCATACCTCATAGTTGTCTTCTCCGCCGGGCGTGCGCTGCGCGCGCAGCCGGGCGATGAGCTGCAGGTCCTCCTTGCTGAGGATGACGTCTTGGCCAGTGGCCGGGTCCTGCACCGTGCGCCAGAACTCCGGGTCCTCGCAGCGTCTGCGGATGCCACACCGGGTTATGAACTACCTGGGACAACCGTTGACACTGGATAGGATAGATAGTGACTGTGTACCGCTGTGCGCTGGCCTTCATTGGCGGTTACTGTATTCTGGTCAACTTGGACATAGAGGGTCACAGTCAAAACACTGAAAAGAAGCGGCTAGACCTCATTAGATAGTGTTATGTTTCTCGACGTTGAAATAATGTAGTGACCGCAGCGCGATAAGGCCGTTTAGGTAAGTCATTGAATGCGTAACACGAGTTACATCTAATATATTTATTTCTTACTCTGTTCTTATTGCCTAAACAATATTGGAGAAGTACGGCTTTGAACTCATCAACTAGGTGCTTCCTACGTCGGTGTGCGCTGGCTCGTGACCTCAGCTTTAGTCGGTCTCCTGCCCGCACGTCGCGTGTCCCCCCACCTGCCGGTGAGCAACAACACACTCACTTGTGTCAGTTTTGTCATTGACTAATTCATTAAGCAAAAATTTAGTAGTTTGAGTAAAAGTAGTACTTTTCCAAAGTGTTCAAACAACCCGAAACACACGGCACCACATTTAATTCGTAAGTAAACGTTTTGTCAATAAAATGTAATTATTTGAATTAGAATAAAACACTGGTCGGCTTTTCAGCCATTGGTTATCTCGGCGTGAGTGAAACAGTAGTAGGGTATTGCGGACCAACAGTCGCAGAAACTGTGTGTGCATGTGGTATCCAGCTCGTATGCTGGTTGGAGGTGAGAGTGCAAGGTCCGTTGCTCGAGTGCGTTACGTCGCCTTGCTGCGCTGGTTGCATTATCTTGAGACTTTAGTTGGCGTCTGTGGTTCATCTCACCCGATGGACAGCGACGACTGCACGCGGCTCACCTGAGGAAGTCGTCGACGTGGTCCCGACGGTTGGCGCGCAGGATCCTGTTGCCGGCCGTGTCGTAGCCCACGTGCGGGTACTCGTCGTACCACCAGGCGGGCACGGCGCCGCGCGTGTTGAGCCGCTCCTCCTCGTCCGACGAGTCGCCCGACGAGTATTCGTCTGCGGAGATGGAGGCCGACTCGGTTATGTCCGTGTCGTGTGCGTTGCGTTCAATTCATACAAGTATAAATAGTTTTGAAAATTAGGAACGGAACATAATAGGTGACGCGATTCGGTTAAATAGAACTTGAATTCAAGTGACATTCATAACTGTATATTTTTAAAGTTGCATATGTTTATGTCCTGACAGCCATCTCGTTTTATCTTCAACACTATGATATGTGCATAAATGAGATAGCCATAGTTTTTCATTCATACAAGATGTTTCGAAGAGATCACATACACAAGCTGTTCCGACAGATGCGCACCGCTTTGTAGAAACTTTGCTGAAGGTAGACTGCACAGCGGGCAACTTGTACGATGGAACTTGAAATATTATAGTGGCTGAGGAGGGCGACGGCTGGCGGCCGCCACACACAGATGTTTGTAGTTCGTGGAGAATGGCCTAGTAGGGTAGGGGGTAGTAGCCTTACCTCATACGCCTGAGGTCCCAGGTTCGAGTACTAGTCAAGGTATTGATTTGTGTGATGAACACGGATGTATGCTCTTGGGTATGGTTATTTCTATGTATGTTTATTCTGGGTTCTCCCAGTTCGCTGTATGGTCATCCATGACACAAGCTCTGCTTACTTTGAGGCCACACAGTTGATGTGTTTGTCTGGGGATATATCTACTATTTATTTGTATACTTTGTAGTTGCAAATGGTAGAAATACCTACTATACTTTTTACTGTAGCTCTTTGTGTCACTGAGACCCATTTTCTCTTACTTATGGTGTGGCTAATATTAAAATTATGATTAAAGCGTAAACTAAGCGAAATATTGAAAGTGAAACTGCAATACAATAAAAATAAGGGTCTAGACCTCTTGGCACTACGGGTTGTGTCTTCACACTGGTTTCCTTAATTTTTTCAGCTAACATATCCACACTGTCTGTACTCTTTGCCTTTGCATCTTTTTTCTTAACATGCGTTTGTTTTGTTGGTTTGGTTGTGTCAACTTTTGTTTGTTTCTTCTGTTTCAGTTTATCTTTATTCTGTCCATTCTGTTCCTTGTCGGTGTCCTCGCTGGAGTGTGCTTGTGGAGGGGCAGACTCTGTGCCACTGTCGGCACTTGACTCCTCACTGCCTTCCTCAACCTCGTCTCCGGAGTGGATTGCTTCATTACTGTCATCACTATCTGTATCTCCTTCCTCTTCAGAATCTGGTAAATCCTGAAATTATAGAGAATGGAAAAGGATGTAATACTAATATTAATTTTGGATGTTAGACACTATCCTACTAATATTATAAGTATGAATGTTTTTATGTTTGGATGTTTGTTACTCAATCAAGCAAAAAGGGCTGAACGGATTTGAACGGTTTTTTTGCATGTGGATAGTACACAACCTGTCTATCTTTTATTCTGAAATTAGAATAGGATCAGGAATTTATGCATGGTTTGCAATTTATTTATGCTTAATTAAAAAGGTCGATATAAATTAAGAAGAAAATAATTTAAAATATCGAATTAAGTAAAATAATTCAAGAAACAATACATTCTGACTTGCTCCATAGTCGGAGTAAGACATAATATTAGGTCTTTACCTATGAAATTGCCGTTTTTCACGAAATAAATGAAGCGTAATTTTTTTACATATTTTTTATTTCTATTAATCAAAATAATCACCCATGCAATCAATGCATCTTTGCCAACACATTGGTAGCTTATTGATGCCTTTCTTGAAGAAATCAGCTGGACGGGAGGCAACAAATTCTTCAAAGGCATTTTGTACTGCCTCTCGGGTATTGAATTTTTTTCCCGCCAAGAAGTTATCCAAATTCTGGAAAAAGTAGAAGTCTGTAGGCGCAAGGTCTGGTGAGTACGGTGGATGACGGAGAACTTCCAACCCCAACTCTTTTAGCTTGGAGACCGTCTGCTGTGCAGTATGAGGTCGCGCGTTGTCGTGCAGGAGCAGTGGAGCCGAACGATTGACCAAAGCTGGTTGGAGACGTGCGAGCTTCTCCATCATTGTGTTCAGTTCTTCACAGTACACATCTGCAGTAATGCTTGTCCCGTTTGGCAAGAAGCTGTGATGAATTACACCCGCATTAGACCACCAAACAGTGACCATCACTTTTCTAGGGGTAAGTTTTCGTTTAGGGTATTGTTTGGGTGCTGAACCAGAGTCCAACCAACTTGCTGAGCGCTTACGATTGTCAAACAGGATCCATTTCTCGTCAGAAGTAACAATGCGGTTCAGAATTCCTTCATTTGTATGCCTGCTGAGCAGTGCAAGGCACGTCTCCACGCGTACTTCGCGCTGGCGGTCATTGAGTTCGTGGGGTACCCATTTATCAAGCTTTTTTACCTTGCCAATTTGACACAAATGGACCAATATTGTTTTGATGCTAACGTCGAAAGCTGCTGCTAATTCAGCCGTGGATTGAGTTTCATCAGCTTCCACAATTGCCCATAATTCGTCATTGTCGACCAAAGTTTTCGGACGACCACGGGGTTCATTTTTCAGGTCAAAATTTCCAGAACGGAAGCGGGTAAACCAATAACGGGTGGTGCGTTCGTTTGTAGTGTTCGCTCCGTAAACGTCGTTGATGTTGCGTGCCGCTTGTGCCGCTTTGCTGCCACGACGGTACTCATACTCCATAATTACTCGAATTTTTAACTTATCCATGATGACGAAAAATGTTCGAATGCGTTGAAAACAAAACACTAACTATTAAACAAATGGCGGTTTTAGAAAAAGAATTCCATGTTTGTCAAATAAAAATAATTTGAAATTAGAATTATCAGTCAAAAAAAAAATATTTTCATTTGAAATGGCCAGTACGGTAAAACGACAGTTTCATAGGTAAAGACCTATTATATCTAGTGAATGAAAATTAAAATAAATAAGTCCCTAATAACCTCCCCTACCGACGTGGAACTTTAGTGTAACTAACCTAAATGTATTTGAAATTTGAACAAATGTGTTTTGTACCAATTGTTTTATTTTCATATTACAAGAAATACAGTAAAACGAACACTTTTTCATTTTTTTTCAAGAAACATTTCTTTTCAAGAAATCAGATAACTCTGCTTTTTTATTGTGTCAACTTCTATACCTGCGTTCTAAACCTCAAATTCCCATCTAATAGTTAAATCTTAATGCAATAGTTTTAAGTAAGATTAGTTTACTTATACATTCTGAGTTTTGTTTTTTATATTCTTTGCTACGGGAAGTTGGCTCGGTAAACTGGGATATCATGCTGGCTGACTCTGCACTTACAAAGTCTTGGTTTCGTTTTACTTAATATGATTAGTTTTCGAATTTTGATTTAGATATTTTTTTGCTTTCACTTTAGGTTTGGTTTGTTGTAGTCATTTGACAATTTAAATTGTTTCTTTTTTTGTTTTCTTAACTGAAACATCTGTTTTCAAACTGCTTATGATTTGATTTGGATGTATTAGTAGGGTTTGTTGTTAATATACTCGATACTTTATTGCTGTCATAATTTTACAGGCAGTAGTTTTAAAAATAATAATATATACAATAAAAAGTAAAATTATGCACCTAGTTAAGGTATTGCAATGCAGGAGAGGACATTTTGTGGCCATTATAAATTAAATAATAATTTTGATAATATTCATTATACTATTCATAACCTATTTATGTCTAATTCATTTGAAATTTATAGATTAAGTATTCATAAGTCGTGTAATAACATTTTTTTAAAGACTGTTTGAGTTGTTTTAGCAAGAGCGTGAATGTTTTGTAATTTTTTTCTTGTTTGATATATTCCGGTAAATGATTATATAATTTGATTGTCATAGCCAGAGGACCAGATGAGTGAATCTTTAGGTGGGACGTGGGTTGTATTAGGATATTTTTCTGGGAGGGTTTAAGGACGTATATACCAGCTACTTCTTCGCATTTTGTATAAAAGAATTTTGTAATTTAAAAAATATGGTTTACAGCTGTTGTCGTTTTGGATGTTTGCCAAAATTCTTATAAGTCTTTTTGGGCAGTGAAAAAGCTAGAGACTTCAACACAGTTTCCCCACAACACAATACCGTAGTTTAGCCAGGAGTAAGCCGTAGTGCATAGGCGTAGTAGGTGGTAAGAGCTGTTTTTAGGTCTGTGGTTTTTTGAATCTGTCGGACTTTGTATGCGAATCTCGCTAATTTTAGCCTAGTTTTATTAGCGTGATGTTTTCAATTAACGTGAGAATCAATGTTAATTCCTAATAGATTGATTTCATTTACTTGGTTAAGTTTTATATTTGAAATCAATGGCAATAGGGTTTTTTTTATAAGGGTGGAATGTCATTATATTTGTTTTATTAAAATTTATATTTGAGTTGTGGTCACAAAGCCATGTGTCTGTGTTGTCAATAGTCGAATTTAGTATGTCTGTTACATCTAAAATGGTTTTGCATGGAACAAGCAATGATATGTCATCCGCGAATAAAATGCATGGCGTATTAAGAGATTTTGGAAGGTAGTTTATATAAATAAGAAAAAGTAAGCAGCCCATTATGCTGCCTTGGGGAATGAACACATTCTAATTCGCATAATATTTTGAATTTCACTGGTCGAATAATTAAAATGTTCTATTTCTGTGTATTCCTGTCTGTTTGTCAGGTACACGGTGAACCACTGGTGTGCGGCGCCGCTATGCTATGGAATACAATTTATATTAAACTTTGTCATACGCTTTTGTCATATCTAGTAGAATACCTATTGCATAGTTTTTATTATTTATTATGTTTAGAGCTTCCTGAATATATTTATAAACGGCCAAACCAGTTGAATGTTGTTTCCGAAAACCTAAATCTTATATTTTTCACAGAGTTGTATACACAATCATACATTGCTTTTTCAAATATTTTGATATAATACATAAGATTTAGAGGTATATGTTTTATTTGTGTTTGTTACATTTATAAATTGTATTTAAGTATAATTTTCTTTGACTTTTTTCACTAAAAAATAATTGCTACAGAGCTATGGAGGCATAGAAAAATAGATAGATAAATGATAATATAGCAACATACAAAAAACATACAAATATTCAGTTTCCACAAATCCCAATTATTGCTAATAATGTGCCATTTCACTTTAAGACACTTCAAATGTCCCCTAAATAAAAGTCCTAAGGTGACAAGCTGAACGAAGCAGGAAATCATTTGGGCACTACCTGCATCTAATATGATCAGATTTATGTCGGTTTCTCTAGGATATCGAGTGCCCAAAACTAATTAGTTGGACTAGCAGAAAGTAATGAATCCTAAAATGTTGTGTAAAGAAGTAGGACTTCAAATATTCGTGCCAATAAACGTATCTAATTTAATTTGCCTAATATCTTATTGAGTTCCATTAAAAAGATCAATTATTGGATTGTTGATGGTACCTAACTTTTATTGGAAATATGTTACCAGAAAATGTACTGTCACCACTGAATATGCGAGCCTAGTCGCTGGCAACATCTAGTTAAATAATAAATTTATCCCTAGAAAAAGTTCCTAAGCATGTATTGAAGGCTAAAATTTTAGGAAATGTATAAATGTACATTTTGGACTTGATTTAATAAATAAATAAAACACAAACAAACAAGCCGACAGCGTAGATGACCAGCAAATTGGTCAAGATGTCAAGATAAACATGTATTATATTAATAGAAAAATACATCACTTTCACAATCACCAGGACTCCAAACTGGGATGCTGGCTTTTGAGCCAGAATGCCAACTTACTCCATCATTGATCAGAAAATAACGAAACTTACATTAGACTGGCAATATATGTCAAAATGGTGTAAGTTCAAAAAAAAAATACTCACAGAAGAATCATTAGCACCATCATCAGATCCCTCCTCATCCCCAAATGTGGAATCTGCATCATCCCCTGATTCAAACATCACCTCCTGAAGTGATAATTTAGAGGATACAAAAAGATTCTTCCAAATTTACTTCAATATTTTCACTTAATGCAATACTATTTCCACACTAGTTTTATATCCACATAAAAAACACGGAATTTACTAAACTGCCAGAAAAGAAAGTAAGTAAGTAAATAAATTTTAAATTTTTATTCTAAATTGAATTGCAAAATTCTATTTAAGAGAAATTCGAAGTGATTTCTATGACAATGTTGATACCTCAATTTCATGATCCGAGTCCGCAGCCTCGCCAGCTTCATTTTCTGAGTCACTATCACTGCCCAATCCACCACGCAATAAGTCTTCTTCTGCATCACTTGACTGCAAAAAAAACACCAGATTATCGAATAAAAAATCCACACGATAATGTCGTGTTTACCGTCACTAACTAACCTCACTCCCCGACGATGGTTCCTCTGTTTTAGCCACAGGCTTCTCGGGGTCTCTTTTACGTTTTAATAAACCTCCTCTAAAAGGCGGCATTGTATCGTAAACTAAGTTACAAATATAATTTGAATTTTTAACTCTTTTAAAGTTTTCAAAATCTCACGTGTTATTTTGGTGCTGCAGGTACTCAGAAAAAGTACACAAACAAATTCAATCAGTGATGCCAACTCTCATGGCCGGTTTACACGCGTTAAGTAGTTAAGTTGGTAACTAAATTTTAACAAAATTTTAAGTTAAAAGTTGGGTGTAAACAGTCAGTTAAGTGACAAGTGGTAACTTAAAATTTAGTACGCAAGTGATTAAGTAGATTAGGATTAGTTCTATTTTTCGTATAAGTAGGTGGGCGGGGCTTCTCACGTAACACGTTTGGACATGATTTTTTAGTTAAGTGCATAACTTGACATTGACAAAGCTGGTGGCGGCAAGAGCTCGTATTTATGTCGCATATGAGTCAGCTGACTGTTTTGCCAGGGATTCTGTAGAATCCGGCTCCTTAACCCACTACAGGTGCTTTGCCCAGGACCTGAGTGCCCTGGACAAGGTTTATCTGAACCATAACTGGAGCACAGATTGGGACAACTCCCGTAATATTGTTGGAAAGCATTATGGTGATATCCAGCCCACTATACCTGCTAAACCATGGTTCTGTCGATATAAGCAATTTAACAAAAAGACCACCTCTGTTATTAGCAGATTAAGGTTGGGTCACTGTTGCTCTCCTGTATTTCTATACAGGATTGGCATCCGTGACTCCCCATTATGCAATTGTGGTTCAGAACATGGAACAGTAGACCATATTTTTTTCAACTGACCCCTCCTCCCAATTTCTCTCTATGATTTTCTTCCCCCCAGATCCCCAGGCCAACCAGCATGAAGGTCCTCCTTTCCTCTAATCAGCCTATTACCCTGAAAATCATCTGTAAATATATCTTGCAGTTTATTATATCTTTGTAAATATGTTGATAGTCTATGTTAAATAGTGTATATATCTTTATGTCACTAACTCTATTAGGTTTATAAGTAGTTGGTATTGGTACTAACTGTGTTGTTCTATTGTTTTAGATAACTCAATGACTGGCCTACGTAGCGCACCTACTATCTCATAAGAATACCGTGTTCATTCCACCACGTGAGATTGGCAGTAATAGCCTGTCGCGTAATATCGACGGCTGGTTGCCATTGTGCTCAAAGAATAATAATTTATGTCGCATTTTCCCTTTTTTTTTATTAATGTTGGAGTTTAGTTTCAACTTTTAATTTGTTGAAAAATATTTAAAATAGGTATGCTTGTAGAATAAACGAGGTAAAAAATTTAGAAAAAAACATATTCTTGTTAAGATTTTAATTTCCGAATAAAATTCTTCTCAGAATTTGTCCAAAATCACGTTTACCACATATCTAAGTACAGAATTGACGAATTCCTTGACATTCATCTCTGCTCATCTTCATTGAACTTATGAACTTAACTACTTAATCCGTTTGGACACACAAGTGACATGTAGTATCTTAAAATTTAGTTAAAATTTAGTTACCAACTTAACTACTTAATACATGTAAACCACGCATCAGAGTCATAAATATAGTAATCACTTATTTTCACAGAACCAACACAGCCAAGGAACATATACTGCGGCGAAAACAGCACTTCACAAAAAAAATTTTTTTTTTTTTTTATAATTAAATTGGGTTTAACCCGTCCCGTGTCGAGGGCCAAATTAGCTCAAACGCCGCTAGTGTCCAGGGATTTTCGACAAAAATTTTTTTTTGCGACTTACGTTAGAAAATTTAAAATAATTCCTAGATTTTTACAAGTATGTGCCACATTATATACATCGTTAAAAAGCTTAGATTCCAAGCTATATGAACGTTTAATAATGTTATTCAAATATATGCGTTATGTTTCCAAAAATACGTGGTTTTCGTGAAGTTAGCAATTTTTGTTTTCATTTTTTGAAATATTTTGATTTATTACAGAATACTGTTAATCACCCATCAATTTTGTTACACATTATTTGAAACTCTACTATTTACTCAGTCTTTTTCATAAATTAGTTATTATGTAGAGCAAAAAATAACTTCATAATATTAATTTATTCACGGAGTATCACAAAGCGTTGCGCGCTAGCTGCCGTGGTTGATTGCGAAGAACCGTTGACAAAAAAGAAATTAATATATTTTAATTTTGATTGATAAAAATTATAAATTGAATTTAAAAAAACATAATCAATACTATTAGATACTTTAGTTACGTTTACTACAAAATTAATCCTTATCGATAAATAGCGATCCTTTTGCTAAACTGTAGATTATGCTGGATTGCATGCCAAAATTATACAAAGGACTTTTATGTTATTTTCAGCTATTAGTTTTGCAAAGAGATTTAATATTAGAGTGTTTTTATTGTATCTAATTAATTAATTTATAACTTTGTCGTTTCTAAAATAAATCGAAATCACACTCTTGAAAATCTTTTTATGCCAGTAGGAATGAGAATCTTTTCTGCTTAATTTTTTAGAAGTTGACTACAAAATATTTTATTTATAAGAGAAACACACAAAAAAAAACAATATATTTATTTACAATATTTTCACTTTAAGTTACATTTAAAGAGCCTGTTTCTCTTTTTCTTATACAGGGTGAAAGGAAATGCGATACATACCGTTTAAGGAGTTGTAGTTGAGCTTACTTCCAATAAATTTGGATAGACAACATGCGGTGGAAATTATTATTTATCAAGTTGTACGTATTTTTGTGTTTTTTGAGAAAAATGTCCGGTTTCAAACTCCAAATTGATGTATTTTCTAGAAATATATAAACAATAAGACTTAATGTTGTTTTTTAAAGTAAATAAACAAGAAACCTATTTAAATCACAAATCTAGTTACGAATGGTACTAAAAAAGGTATTAAATAAGCTCTACTACAACCCCTTCTAAGGAATGTATTGAATTTACTTTCACTCTGTATAAAGTATAGTATGAGTTACAAGAACGTATTAACCAACAGCTGAGCTGGAAATTTTCTAAGTTATATACATATATAAAAATAATTTATTATGTGGTTGAAGTCCTCTTCCAATACAAACATCGCTCTTCCTCGTCAATTCCACGGGCAGCGGCTCTTTCTAAGGCGGAAATGCTGGCATTCTCAAGCCTGCTCGTTCCCCTGATGGGCCAGAGGTCAAGGAACGTGACCGAGACCGCGACTCCGTTGACGCTTCTTCTGAATTCTATTGAAGAAATGCGTTTTTTCAAACTATTTTTAGTTTCAAGTTATTTTTTATTTTATGAATATATATGCCATTATTTCGTGAAAACAATTCGAAACGTAAAATATAAAATTTCCTATTTTATAATTTAAAAAATATGCATTGCAATTTAATATTTCTGTTCAGTACTTTCATTCAATCTATCAATCAAACATATTTTTTTTTGCTGTTAGTACTTTGCATTAATTTTCAGGTTGTTTTTACTAGAAATCGTAATATTGCTAAAAGTATTCAATATTACATAAAGATGAAGTCGAACTTAAATTGCTGGATAAATTTCCCACTAACTTGTCTATTTTTCTCAATGTATGAACATAATAAAGTGATATTTTAACGCAAATCAATGGCGTCTGCTTGCATTATTTCATAGCAATATCAAAGTTAGACACTTTTTTTACTGTAATACAACTATAAAAAGGTAAAATGAATACAATTCACACTATCTATATTATATTCTTAGTAAATTGGTATAGAAAACAAATCACAAATACTTACCGTTTCAAATTCCAGGACATTTTTATTCACTAACTATTTTCACTCGCAAATGCAAAATGGCGGAATGACCTTTTTTATGAATACCGAGAAAAAGACTTAAAACTAAAAGAATATAAGGTCAATACAAAAGCTACAATTATTTAAAACGAAGAGTACATAGATGAGAGCTTCACAGTGAATGCTTTTATTTGTCTTTGGAAAAAGAATTATAGCCATATTCGTCATTCATTTTCAATGAATGCGTTAGTGCCAAACCTTGGCACTAGGACATTGTAGGTACGAAATCGTTAGGCACAAATGCTGTGCCTAGGACACGGGACGGGTTAAATATCAAACTAAAAGTTGTCTTAAAACGAGCCTTTTTTTAATAAAAAAAATAGACAAACGTTACTTTTGTACATACTGCCAATTAAAGGTTCCCAATTTTCAAATTAAACATATAAAAGTAGACTTTACAAGATTACAGATGGTAAAACTACTGAATTTAATACAGTGACAAAGATTATATAAATTGCAATGTAAGATTATTTATTATTAGAATTGCCAGCTACCGACTTTTACTTTAAATGCCCTGCTTAAAAGTAGCTGGCACATCAACATTTTGTTAGGATTCAAGGGTTTTATTTCATTTTATTAAAAAAAGGCTCGTTTTAAGACAACTTTTAGTTTGATATTTAAACCCAAATTAATTGTTTCAAGTTATTCAAAGTTATCAAATAATTGGGAAAACCCCATTTTGTCGACATACAACAATTCTAAAAAATGCCCGCATCATATTAAATTATCTTTTTTTTGTTTGATTTTATCGTACACAACGACATTCTAGTTCAAGTAGCTAAGATTGCATAGTTTGAGACTGATATTTACTCAAGGTGCACCCTATCGGGCACAACGATTCTAAAGCCTATTAGCCTAGTTCAAGAAAAACCATAATCCGGCCAAATTTAAAATTCATTGAGAACAGTTTTAATCAGCAAAACATTTTTTAAATAATTTACTTTAAAAGAAAGGATAGGAACTACGCCATAAAGTTTAGTATTTTCTTTTAACGCTTTGAATAATAAATTATACTTGTGTTAGTAGAGCTTACATAAAGCCCCACCTTATCTAATTACAAATATAATTTACAAATTTTTATGTTTGGGCTTTTACTTACCAGCATATAGGCACCCCCGTGCGTACATTGAAAACAAGCGCTTATGAGCAGTTAAACCCTTCAAATAATTTATGATCCACCCTTTTTAAATATTTTCTTAGACGGCAAAGTAAAGCACCCACACCCATAAACAACATTAATCGTAGGCTTTTTATTTATGCAAATTGCATAAATACAAATTGCAAAAATTGCATGCAAAGAACATAACCTTATTCAAAAGAAAAAGAGATCTGCACAATGTTAACACAAGAGGAAGAAATATGCTGGCAGCGCACAATAGTAGGCTTGATAAAGTCACTAACTCATGCATGGGTCAATGTATACGCTTTTATAATGAGGTTCCTGAGGATATCCAAGATCTTCCTACTGACGTTGAGTTGTTCATCCCGATGAATATCTTAAGCGTCATTGTCACTAAAGTACGTCTTCTTATGGTACCGTTGGGTGACGGGTCACTCACTTCCCTCTAATATGGTTGAGGAAGGCGATGGCTGGATTTCGCGCTAACTCGTGAAAGGGTGCCGTTTGAGGGTGTAGCATCGCTAATTAGTTTGTGAGGGTGATCGTCATTTGGAGTCCTACTTAGGGGAGGGAGACTTGCCGAGCTAACAGATACAGATAAGAATAATTTTGTATAGACACAAAGACATTAAAGACACTGTTTAGGGTTAGGCGTGGGTTGAGCGTCAGTTAAATAAAAGTTGAACAAACACTTTGGTTAACAATGGTATACTTAGCTTTTACAAACATTCAACATAATAACATAGTCACAATTAAGATCGGCACACTTATAATCACTCGTTATGGTATCTTTTATCGTTCGCAAAGCGACGCAGGTTTCTTGTCTGGTCGGCGCTGTTAAACTAAAGGAGCGCCGGCGATCAGGGATCTCATTATAAAGGGGAGCGTCCGTCATACACTCCCCCTCTAATTCATCAGTTCGACCCGAAGATGACGCGGTCTACCCCATATACGACGCGAATGTATCGGCTCTGCTATTAACATTATGACTTTTAAAAGGAATAAGTTCAAATACATGAAACCGGCCTATAGCATTACCTGTAATACTTTCAAGATTGTATGTTGTTGGACATAGGACTTTAGAGATACGGTATGGACCATCGCGTAACGGCATCAACTCTTTGGTAATAACTTTAGCTGCTTTACTGAGACCATGGCTTTTCAGTAAAACGCGATCACCGGGTTTGTAAGTTAGCGCACGACGATCAGCATCAGCAACAATCCTTTGTTCCTTCTCCACGTGTTCTCTGATTTCTTCAAATTATTTAAGAATTTCTCTAAATAAGGAGTTGCCTAAGGAACAAAAGTTTCCTTCAACAGGACAGACCTTAAGTCAGTACTTACTTCAAAAGGGGTGCGCATTTCCCTCGCGAACATCAAATATGCTGGCATACATCCAGTAGTGGAACAAACTGCGCTGTTCATTGAAAATCTAATATTTGGTAAAAATTTAGGCCAACTGCGATGCTCCGTAGAGATCAATATTGATAGTTGCATTTTGAGGTCCCGATTCTTCTGTTCAGCTAGGTTTGCCTCTGGATGGTAAAAAGGAATTAAACTCTATTTAACTCCAAGTAAATGCATGCACTGCTGCATGACAGCGGACACAAACTGCACTCCATTCTGAAATAACTCGCCGGGGTAAGCCATACCTGAGAGAGTATTCCTCAATAAGGACAGGTGCGCAAACCTCACCAATGCCATCGACAAACGGAAGCATCTCAACCCATCGGGTTGCTGTATCTTCAATTAGGAACACCCGTTTTTCACCATTCTCACCAGCTGGAAGAGGACCAAATAAATCAATGGCTAGTAACTCCCTCGTTGGTTAAAAATAGGTGTCTGCAGCAGACCTGCAGGTTTTAAGTTACTGTATTTGTATCGCTCCCATTGGAAACGTTACCTCATTCCTGTAAAGTAATACTTCCTACGTATGCGTTGTAAAGTACGTTCAATACCTTGGTGACCCGCAGTCGCAGCATCATGATACTCTTGTAAAATCTTCTCCTTCATAGAATTAGGCACTACTAGTTGTGGGTCTTCAGACTCAGAACCACAATCGGATCTGTAGAGGACTCCTTGACACAAAAGGTAACCACGATCATGCCACCAGTCAAAGCTCAGAGGTTCAGTAAGTTCTAGGTTGTTAATAATCTTTACCAGTTCCGGATCCTCCATTTGTACGGCACGCAAATCAGCAGAATCAGCTTGGGGTGAGTTTTATACCATCGTACTTATACCACAGGTTTCTTGGGTGTCCTCACCACATATTGGGCGGCCAAGGGTATCCGCTACCACGTTTGCTTTACAATGGACCTTCATTACCTTCACCTTGCATCAGCACAGCGTAGTCGCTGGCATCTGTGCGTAATACAAACGGCTTGCTATAATCAGCTTGGATTAAAATTGGAGCAGACGTCGGCTTCGTCTTCAGTTCTTGGAAAGCCTTTTGCTGATCGTCACCCCATACGCCTGATTCGTTTTTCCTGGTCAACTTCGTTAATGGCTGGGGTACTCGTGAGAATTTCAGCACTTTCCGGAACTTTCCGGAACCACGCACAAGTTTGTAAAAATGTTCTTAGATGTTTAAGATTTCGCGACTACTTAAAATTTCAAATGGCACTTATTTTTGATTGGTCAGTATTAGTTGTATTCCAGAAGCGGTAATAACATGACCAAAGTATTTTACCTCTTAACAAGCAAAAACACACTTTTATCGGTTTGCTCTCAAACCAAACTGTTCTAACCTAGACAGTATCGTGTCCAGCACTTCCAGGTGTTGCTTAAACGCTGGGGAGATTTAAAGTAGTTCATCTAAATAGGCTAGAACTACAGAGTCTTTAAAGTCAAACAAGTGCAGACGGTCCATCAGCCTTTGGAACATTTTTAAGCCCAAAGGGCATCGGGGTGAAAAGGTACGTTCCGAAGGGCGTGATGTCTGAGGGCGTGTCTCTGTCCTTCTCAGCTACTGGTACCTGTTAATATACAGATTTAAAATCAATGGTACTTATAAAACAATTAGGTTTAGTAGATTGTAATAATTCGTCAATCACAGGATGCAGATAGTTGTCAGTTTTGGTAACAGAATGGATAGTCCGAGCATCTTCCCCACTGATTTAAGATTAGCTAATAAGGAGGCGGTGTTCTTGGATGTCTGTTCTGCTTACGACAATGTTCAATTTCCGGTACCCAGGCAGGAAGTGTTGCAATTGGGTATCCCGGTGAGGTTGAGTCTTTTCATCCCTAACCTCCTTTTGACCTAATCAGACATCAGAATTCAAACTTATTACGTTTAGTCTGGCAGGGCCTCCCTCAAGGATCCATTCTTAGCCCACTGCTATATTATATCTACGTTTCTAAGTTGGGTATATCAGTGACTACCGTTTGCAAGATCCTGCAAAATGCAGATGATATCACCCTCTACTTGAGGGTAGGTGCAAAACAAGACGCCACCCTGTTCTACCAAGAGACTGGCTGCTTATCCACGGTCTCCCTCTCCCTGTCCAAAAGACCACCATCTTTCACCCTTCACTATATCTACCCAGAACCAAACAATTCCCATATCCAATCAGGGTAAGTTCATTGGCTTTATTTTTGATTCTAAACTCTCTGATATGGCCCATTGTGTCTATGTAGCCAAAAAATTGAAGATAACCTATACCAGTCTTCATGCCTTATTATGTGGGGGCTATGAGATCCACAGAGGTAAACGCAATGCAGGTAGAATGTGTAGAACCACCTTCATTTACGCAGGCAATTGCTCAGTGATATGTGCTTTGCTGAGACTGCACAATGGTCCACCTTGAAGTTGAACAACTTAAACTGGCCATGTCCAATTCTCCATATTGGTCTAATAAACAAGCAGCTTGCCTTGTGGAAAGTTACTCTAACTTTATCCGGCGACGTATACGTACGACATGATTCACATCCTTTATTATCTTTCCTACGAATAACTGACCTTCAGCCCTAGGATAGTCACCAACTTTGGTGTTCTCAAACACACTCCAGGTGCCAACTTCTCTTTTCTGAACTGCATTATTAATAGACGGCACGACTGGATCCAAATATATACAGATGCTTCAAAGCTCTCAGTTACGGTATGCGGTGGAGCAGCAGTATGGATCCAAAAAGTTCTAAGTCTTGCTAGCTATAAAGTGTCCCCCAGAGTCAGCCGTATTTGTAGGGGAGACTATTGTGGATAAGTATGTGCCCTCCTGGATGTGGTGGAGTATGTCGCAGATACTAAGTTAAATAGGCAGTTATTCTTACTGAGCCTTAGTTCCTTAATGACTCTTGAGAAAAATCTTTATAAACTAGGCTCAAAGTCCCCTACTATCTTAATGATCAGAAATCTTCTCTATGTTTTCAATACTCAACATGGCTTAAATGTTGTAAATGTAACAAAAGTAAAAAGAATGGGATAAGTCCCAGCAAGGAACGGACAATTGTTGGTTTTTCAGATATAAAAAATTAACAAAAAACAACATCAGTCATTTGTAGTACGATTGGGTCACGGCTGTTCTGTTTTCTTGAAAAGAATAGGAGTTAGAGATCTGGTCAAGAACCTGTTACACCATATTCTCTTTAACTTGTCACGTAATAAAAGTTTTTAATCCAAAAACTATCACGGACATGAATTAGTCGGAGGGGTCGCCGCGAAGGCTTCCACGGTGAAGGCGCTTTGGCGCATGCAGGGTCAGTGGAGACGCTCAGGTGCCGACTGGCGCTCTGGCGCGTGCAGGATCGGTGAGAGCAGGAACAAGAGGAGCAGGTTGGATCAGCAGCAGGAGCAGGATCAGGCGTCAATGTCGGGGTTTTCAACATGAGACAGCTTCAGGTAGCTTCTGCATGAGGCAGCTTCAGTGTCAGGTAGCTTCAGCGTGAGGTAGCTTCAGTAGGAGGCAGTCTATTTCAAGGCATCCTACCGATAACATCTCCAGTCTTCTGCAAGTAACTCTGAAGCTACCTGACGCTGAAGCTGCCTCTTGCAGAAGCTACCTGAAGCTGTCTCATGTTGAAAACCCCGACATTGACGCCTGATCCTACTCCTGCTGCTGACCCTAATGATCCTGCCTGCATTCACCGATCCTGCAGGCGCCAGTCGGCGCCTGAGCGTCTCCACTGACCCTGCATGCACCTAAGCGCCTTCACCGTGGAAGCCTTCGCAGCGACCCCTCCGACTTATTCATGTCCGTGATAGTTTTTGGATTAAAACTTTTATTACGTGACAAACTGTCTCCTCTTCTCTCCCTCCATATATGATATGATCCGAAAACCTACCAACATTAGATCATTCCTTGCCAATAACAAACAAGCCTATAAATAATAACCCTATCTTCCTTTAATGTTTTGTAACATATTAACAGCATGTCTCTGCCCTTTGTTTTAGGTATTTAATCTCAGCCCAGAGCAAGTCGGAAGATGTTCATTCCACCCGCCGTAAGACTGACAGTAACGACGCCCGAGTAGCGTAGTGGTTAGTAGCCCTGCCTCATTCACCGGATGTCCCAGATTCGAGTCCTGGCCGGGGCATTAATTTGTTTAATGAACATATGTTTGACCTCGGGTCATGGTTGTTGATTTTATATATGTTCTCAAAATCAACTATTATTCTAGGTTCCCCCCCCAGTTCTCTGTAAGGTCATCCATAACACAAGCTCTGCTAATTTGAGGCCTTACAGTTGGTGTTTCTGTCTTGCGATTTAACGCTCAACCAGAGAACGTCGTCACTAAGACGATATCAATTAAAGAAAACTAAAAACAGTATCTATTAAAATTCATTTCTACCCCCAATCTTCAGTAGCTTCGTGATATTACGCGTTTAGCCACCGGACAGAACGGAACGTTTGTAAAGTAAGTACTTTTTGAGATATCATTAATTTGTCGTCTCGGTGACGACGTCCTCTTGTAACGTATATATATTTTTTATAGACTTAGAATTATGGATTCAGCTTCAGGTCCCTCTTCCCGGAATTCCACCGAAAATGAAGATACTATTGAAAGGTGGTTACATGACTTCGAAAGTGACTTCAATAGTGACAGTGAAAATAGTGATTATACAGAAGAAGTTGATGAAGAGAGTAATTAAATTGATGAGAAAATTATCTTCGTAACTTCCAACTTCAAAAGCCTTCAGGTGGATGCGCAAGTGATCTTCATCTTTTATACTTATCTGATCATGAAACTGCACAAACTATGACATTTACAATAAAACATAAGAAACAAAATTACTTTGACAAACCAAGTTATTACTTTGAAAATAAAAGAGATCGCAGCAACGAAAATGTTAGGAAATTCGTTAATTGCATATCTTCATTATCTTTTATTGATGTTTACAAGGAAAATGATACTGAAAAAGCTTTTAATATTTTTCATGATTATCTTAGCCTTTTTTACAATTTGTGTTTCCCTATAATTAAAGTGAAAACTATAAACAAGCCTTTAAGGAAAAAGTTTATTTAAAAGGGACTTAAAAAGTCATGCTTAGTAAAAAGACAATTATATTTAAAATATCGACTGAGTCAAGATAATAAGTTACACATTAAAAAAAATACAATATTTACTGTAAAATTCTTAAAAAATGCTTTGTCATTGCGCAAAAAGTGGAAAATTTGAGGTACTTGTGTAAAGCAATAAATAAATGTAGAGCTAGTTGGAAATTAATTAAAAACACTCATGAAAATAATCAACGCCCTAAATCAATTGAAAATATTAAAATAAAAAACAAAACATACACAAACCCAAAAGATATATGCTCAGCATTCAAGCTCAAAATTTAATGAACATTTCATACAGATAATTCAAAAATAGGACATTCAAATAATTCTAAAATAGGACATGACATTAAAATTAAAAATAATTGTAAAACAGTTTTCCTGACACCAATAAATGAAATGGACATTTATTAAATAATAATAGGGTTGAAAATACGAAATCTGTTGGATATGACGCGATTACAACTCAAGTGTTAAAAGCCAGTGCTGAATACATAACCGGACCTCTGACACACGTTATTAATTTATCGTTGTGTGATGGGGTTTTCCCTAGTAGATTAAAAAAATCAATTGTAAAGCCGCTGCATAAAAAGGGTGATCTATATGAAATGAATAATTTTCGACCAATGACATTAATATCAATATTGTCAAAAATATTTGAAAAAGCTGTTTATGATAAATTATATATTTTTTTCACTCAACAACAGGTTTTAAGTGAACAACAATTTGGATTCAGGAAAAATTTTTCTACGACATTAGCTTGTTATTCCCTAGTTAAAACAGTAGTAGTAACCTAACTGAAGCACTAAATCGTGGAACATATCCAATTTCAGTATTTATTGATATGTCGAAGGCACATAAAATTCTTCTTAAAAAATTACAACTTTATGGCATACACGGAAAAGCTTTAGAATGATTGCAAGGATAATTTAGCTGACATAATCCAATGTGTTGAAATAGCTCGTCTCAATGGAAATACATTACAAAATTACCAATCAACGTATTCCCCAAACAACCACGGCGTCCCACAGGGCAGTGTATTGGGACCACTGCTATTTTTAATATATATAAATGACCTTCCTAATTACATAAAACATCAATGTATACTGTTTGCTGACTACACGACCATTACAATTTAATGTGACAAACAAATTGACGCTGAAAAAGAAACAAATAAAACTTTAAGTAACGTAATAGAATGGTTAGAAATAAATGATTTATCAATTAATATCGAAATAAATAAAATCATCCAATTTCAGACATATAACTCGAGAATCAATAAAATGGACATAAAATATAATGACATTATTAGATATAGTTGACACTGCTAAATTCCTTGGCGTCATCTTAGACAAACACTTGAACTGGAAATGCCATGTCGATAACATATGTTTAAAAATCGATCGATTTATTTACGTGCTTAAAGAAATAGTCAAAATAATTTCATTCTCAGCAGCAAAAATTGCATATCATGGTTATGTATCATCTATCATCAGATACGGACTTATTCTGTGGGGTAATTCAGTTGAGGCTGATAAAGTATTTATCATACAGAAAAAATGCATAAGAGCCATCTGCAGTGCACACTTCTTACAGTTGTAAGCCCCTTTTTGAAAAACTAAAAATTTTACCACTCCCGTCACTCTATATTTTTGAAATCTGCTGTTTCGTACAGCAAAATAGCCATTTGTTTAAAAGTGGTTGTGAAGTGATCGGAAGGCTAGAGACAAGAAAAAACTATATCCTTCTCACCAAAAACTTAGCCTTTACAGCACAAATGTATATTGCATGGCTATACGCATATATAATAAGCTATCATTAATACTCAGGGAACTACCACTAAATAAATTTAAATCAGCGTTATTCGTTATTGAAAAAAAAAAAAAAAAAATTAATATGACGTGAACACTTATTTGAAAGACAAAAATGTTTTATGACATACATTTTAATTATGCTGATTTGACCCTGTTTATGATTAAGTAGATTGCATCTTGATTATGACATAAACTATATAAATTTTATTAGTTGGACATATTATAATTTTAATTTAACATTGTATTTCACATAAAAATAAAAGACTAATATCATTTGAAAATATTGTGACATTGCTCAATTAGTTTTTATAGATTTTAATGTTTTTTTTGTTGTATTAATTATGACATAATTTTTGCACGCTGACTTCAGTAGTATGTGAACGGACCATTATTTTAATTTATATTCCATCAAATTGTATCGCATATACTTACAAATTAAGAATTATTATTATTAAGTAATAGAGGATGGCAAGATATGAAGAATCGTCAGACGAAGATTCATTTTTCGAAAAATGTCTCGAGAGGCTTAGTTACAACTACCAGACGCACTTTAACCAGATGCACTTTAATAAAAAATTGCCTGAGGAACAAAGACTGATGATGAGTAGAGTTCTTGGGGTGCCTATGCCAGCAGAAATATAAGAGGTAGAACATCTATCTGGAAGAAATATATGCTATTTATGTGCTCGTAGCAAACGAAGACGTACCTACTGTCTGTCTCTGGTGTGTAAAAGACCTGTATGCCTTCAGTGTACTACAAAAGTTTGTACAAGATGTCACAAAAATTAGAAAAATTATCTGTTGTCAAAATTTTTATTTGGATTGTAAAATTTTTTTTATAGATTATTTTGTTAAATTGATCTTTCAAAATTGTAAAAAAAGTATTTTTGTTTTTATAATGAAGTGTTTTATTTTTTTATAATTTTTGTTTAGAGGGGGTGTAATTTTCTAATGTTTTTGTTAGTTGCTAGACATAATGTCAGTTTTTCGTTTATTTTTTGTTACTTTTAAAGATAATTCCACTTAAATCACAAGCTCAAGGTTTAATTATACGTTTGTGTTGCAAAAAAGTGCGTTTTATTTTTTATCACCCAAAAAAGAGCCAATTTTTAAACGTCGTCTCTGTGACGACGCATCTCTGACTATGTTACTAGAATTGTACCTCTCCAGCTGAGGGTTAAATAGCCTGTCGCGTATTAATGACGGCTGGTTGCCATAACCTACAAACTTGCGCGGGGAAGGGTGAAATGGTCCACAGCGGACACATTGTGTTTCTACAGTAACGCATTATGGGGATTATGACTGCACACAAACCTATTTGTCAAAGCACCTGGCTACACTACACACTAGGCCACCACAGCCTACCCCATAGAACTCAATGCTTATTTGAAATGTCTTAGAGAAAAATAAGTCGTTAATATTAAAAGTTAGTCGATCCCTTCAACGATGAAAAACTAACTGAATATGCTTTCTAGAAAACAACTTTTTGGGAGCAATCCCAAAATCCAGGTAAACAAAAAGCAAAGGCAAGAAACCGAGGCAGCTCTGTGTGCGGCTGCAGTTACCATGCATTGCCCATGATCTATGAGTCAATTAGTATTCATCGAGACGCCGCTGATGCCTCACCATTTTATTTTTATATTTTGTGTACTCTAGTTTCTCTTTTGTTTTTTTTTTCAATATTAATAGGATTTAAGTAAAACCACAAACAAGCATAAGTGTAACAAGTATATTACAAACATACAGTGCTAGGTGGCACTCAATCACAATCACGTATTTGCGTTGTGTCCGGCGTCCGTTCACTGTGACGTCAGCAGCGTGAGCTTCTCGTTCAACTGCAGCTGGGTCTTGATGAGTTGCGCGAGAGTCACCACCTGGGAATTGTTAAAAGCAATCATTAGTACTTTGTGAAGGCTCATGTATAACACATTCGAGTATTAATGACCAGTAGTGCAGGCGACGCGCAACTTACTACTCAATCTATAAAGGAGAATTTCTTACAAGCCGGAAACTAGGTACAAAATTCGTATATTTTTCGTCAGTTTCCCCTCGCCGCTCCCCACGGACTCGACATCATACAATTTCTAAAAGATAGCTTAGCACAAGATTTTTTTCTAGTTTAAAATAAGTTGTAATGTAGCGACTTTTGGCATCCATTAATTAAGTATTTTCTGTACAGATTATAATTAATCGGAATTATCGTAAGATGGTGTAGCAGTAAAGGTGTAAATCGCATCTCACCATGAGCAGATCCTTGACGCCGTTGGCGAAGGCCACAGAGAAGCTGTCCGCAGCGAGGTGCGGCACGGAGTGCACCAGCGCCAGCAGCTCGCGGCCCACGCGCGCGTCGCCCTCCCGCTTGCCTGCCACCACGTCGTCCACGTACTGCACCACCTGCGGGATATTATACAAATTCAATTTTAATTTATAGGTACATATTTTACATATACTATTCCTCTTCTTTATATTTTTATTTTATATATATATTATATATATTTTTATTCTATAATTTTTTATAACTATTAGAATTCATATGCCATTAAGGCGAATCATGGCTGTACAAATGATAACGTCTCACCACCTGTAAAATCTTCCTGTGATTATGAATAAATATTTGATTTGATTTGATTCTTATTTATATTGTAGGTGCTAAACATACCAACAATGTATAATTTTGTGTATAGGAAATACTAATGTTACATTCCATACAAAGAATTTCAAGAAATTATAATCCTTAATGCCTCAACTGGCACGCACTCGAAGCCAACATGGCGTGACGGGACCACCGGTGGGACCGCTGCATGCCAATCGACTCATGCTAAATGGATTAAAACGTCTACGTGTTCATTATACGAATGCATTCGTAATGGAATAAGCTAGCGGCTTGCTGAAGTTGCGTGAACTTACGTTCTTCAGATTGAAACAAATCTCGATACAAAAGTTGAGCTTAAGGACTTTGCCGAGTAAGTTTGGATGGAATACTCGTACGATTAAAATACTTTTTTACGTATTTGGATTATAATTAAAATGTATTAATCTAATTTGAGAAGTAACTTTTAATATTATTTTACTACAAACGAAAAACATTGCACTACAAGTTACTACTTACCTCTACACAAGCATTCCAGTCATTTCCAGCGTTTGTAGTTATCAAATAGGCTTTGGAATTGAATTAACGTGGTACATATTTAGCATTTGAAACATATCCAGTGAAAAACAATTCTTTTTTTCGATTATTATTTTACTACAAACGAAAAACGTTGCACTTTAATCCGCTAGAAACCTCTGCACACGCATTCCAGTTTGGAATTGAATTTACGTCGTGCATTTAGTATTGGATGGACTATTTTCAAAAAAATATTTTTTCTGTGATTATTATTATTGTACTACAAAGAAAAAACATTGTACTACAACCCAATACTAACATGAAACAATACAAAAAATACCTTTCTTTTAGTTTTCGTGAGATGAATTTTTTTTTGGCACTGCTTACAAACGATAAACTTTTTTTTCTATTAAATAAAATTTATTTTATTATCTTGTTATTATGACTGCGAAAATGAATAAAAATGCAAATGCTCATTTTTAAATACGTTCAATCTAATTAATGTATTTGATTATTTTTTCATGTATAAATGTGTTTAATGAGCAATGGGTATTAGAAGGAGACTCACGGACATGGAGTTATTTGGAAGGTTCGTGTTGCGTTTGCCGACAGCAGCAGCCGAGCGCAGTGGGCTATCAGCCTAGTCGGATTGTCAAAAAGGGCTTCATCTAGACAAAATTCTGTGCCACACTTTTTTTCACCAGACTCTCGGAAACAATCGGGTTGGAATATTAGTCCCACGCCTATGGTAACTTCGTTTTCGCTTCTTGATTGTTACCGGCCCTAATTGTTACCGGGGACGAAACTTGGGTTTAGCACTATGATTCAGTGGAAGAGAAAAGGCACACCCCCTCCAAAAAAGTAAAAGAAAAGCATCGCAATCGGCCCGAAAAGCCATGGCGACTGTCTTTTGGCACACAGAAGGCATTTTGTTAATTGATTACAAGGAACGAGGCGTTTCTATAACGGGACAGTGTTACGCTTCTATACTGGAGCGATTGAAGGAGGCTATCAAGGAAAAAAAAAGAGTAAATCTGACAAAGGGTGTGCTTCTTTTGCACGACAACGCACTCGTGCACACGAGTCATGTTGCGACGGCTGCCATTAACCGGTGCGGCTTCGAACTGCTGCAACACCCCCCTACAGTACGGACCTGGCCCCCAGTGCCTATTATTTATTCCCAAAGATGAAGAAATAACTACGGCCTATTTCCACGACAGACGAATAAATTTCTTCGATGGATCAAATAAGATTCAGATTTTTCAAATAATTGAAAAATCTGAAAAGTGTATTAGGTTTAAGGGAGAAAATATTGAAAAATATTTTTTTTTTGATTTTTTTAACCCTCCACCCTGATTTTTTTAACCCTCCTATTTATTATATTTTACTTATGAAAGTAAGAAAGCAAGCATAATGTATGTTATTATGAGTGGCATTAAGGATCGCAAATCCTTTTAGAATCTTCTATAAAACTAGAGTAGCGAGAAGAGTAGGCCAGTTAGAGAATGTCAAACGTGCTAGGTGAGTTTGGTTCACTACAACCAACCTGCTGCAACATGGAGGCGAGGTCACTGGCGGCGGAAGCCACGAGCGCCAGGTCGGTGGGCGGCGCGGCGGGCCGCGGGCGAGCGCCGGCCGTCCGCGCCGCCGCCCGCAGCGCCACGTGCTCGGGCGGGTAGTGCAGCGGCGCTACGCGCACAGGCGTGAACATAGCTCCGCGGTGCGCGCGCGGCACTCCCAGCGCGGCACACACGTACGCCTTCAGCCCCATGCGCGCGCCACGCAGTGAGGTGTCCAGCGTCACGTGCACCGGCGACCGGCACTCGCGCGCGTAGTACTCGTGGATGACAGACGAGTGATTGGTCACCTCGCTGCCTGTTGCCCACCAGCCTGAAACCAGATGGGTTTCATTTATGAAAGACCAGGCTGTACCTGCTGCTTCAATTGCAAACCCCTTTGGAATCTATAGTTGTACTGCATAGAAGGTACTCTTTGCTACTTTCTAACATTGTGCATGCAGGATTTGATGATTAGCAAATGAATAATTCAGATAACAAATAAACTAACTCACTTTCACATTTATATAACTAAGGGTTGGAATGAATTAAGATGAATGTCAAAACAATTTCATTTCGTTTCTGCATACTAAAATAAAAACATTAAAATGCTTTATATTTAATTTTTTCTTATTTTTGAGTTATTTCTAATATTATATTGTATATATTTACCAAAAAAATTAAAAGAACTTGATGTTTTTATTAAAACAAAACACATGGCATAACTTTAATAGACATAAGGCCAAAAAGAAAGTGTTCTAATAAATAAGAACTCCTCAGAAACTATTTCCTGATGTCACTAAAACCAATGACTTAAGTACTAGCAGCTCCATTTATTAAATCATTGGTTTTAGTGACATTGGTTGTCATTGAAAAACTAAAGTATTTTGTCTATGGAATTCTACTTGAAATATTTTTTATTCATTCACATACAACACTTGGATGGCCTATTTGACATGGATGCCCTACTATGACACCTCACTCTTGTAGGTGTTTTTTGTTTCCACAACAAATAAATAACTCTTTTAGACATCTGAATGATTCCAAAATGACCCCGTGTCAAAATAAACAATTTCATGAATGAAAAGATTAGAACAGCAATACCCCGGGTTAAGCGACCCCGTAAAACGCGGATTCATTATAACGCGGCTTTTAAATTTTCGCGCAAAATTGCCTCGGTTTACGCGAGTGCACTTTGGATTGGAAAATTTGTAGCGAGCGAGGGTGAACCCCTCAACAACCAAGATTTAAAAGAGCTTCAAAATGAAATCTTTTCTTAAGTTTTCACGATACATACTTTAAATAAAACACTTTTTATTTGCCGTGGTCACGATAGACTCTATCGTGACCACGGCAACTGCAAAGATGCCGAAACGTCGAAATAATTTTAAAATTAACTAAAATATACGCGATAATATCCGGTAAAAAGTGTTTTATTTAAAGCTTCAAAATGATCAAGTGGGAAATGAAGAGGAACCTGTTAAAGATCCAGTTCTGTCATCAAGTGATGTTCAGGAAGCATTGTCGAAAATTTATTCTGGTTTGAACATGTTTATTTATTTATTTATAAAGACACACCAACAGTGTACACATATGAATTTCACTATACTAGATAATAATTAAGGAAAGAAAAAAGAAAATGTTAGAAAGTATGTTTTCATATTAGAAAGTATGGACCGTGATGTAGACCGTGTTTTTTATTATAACCAAAAATAGTACTTTACCTATTCCTTTTTATGAGAAATGTTAATATTTATTTGTAAAAGCGCTTTGGATGTACTTTCCTGAGTATGAATTTACAGATTAAATATAAACAGTTCAGTCCTAGTTAATGTCTAAATCATGTTATGGCTTATTCTGCTTTATTATATTGATATGACAATGTTTTGTTAATAATTTCCTAATAAAAGTGGTTTGATTCTGAACTTGATATATAATTAAAACAGACCCCGTTATACACGAAATTCACTTTACGTGATTTTCTCTGGAACGCATCTCTCGCGTAAAATGGGGTATTACTGTATTGGATTTGCTTAGTGATCCTATAAGTAGCACTGCCACTCTTGTGGTTGTTTTTTATTGACTTCCGTCAGTATATTTTGTTCCCGATATACCCCAATAGTTCAATTTGGCCCAAGTCTAATACATTCATGCATTAAAAAAAGAAAAATCTACAAAACATTTGTGACATAAATGTGACAATTATTTTTAACTGTTCATTTTTAGAAGTTCTTAGTGGAAGGAGTGGTATGCTCCGAAATCCAGGGTCCAGCATGGAACTAAATTGAACCCAAAGCATATAAAGATACTTAAAATCAGTCCCAAAACCAAGTTACTGCTTCCTCTTTTTGTGAAGATGGTTAAAAAAGGCTCACTCTGTATTTAATAAAGGGTTGCAACAGCAAATAAATGTGTGAAGGTGCCAGCTTTAGCTTTATTAAGGTAGCTTAATGCCACAAGGCATTGTCTAACAGCTATCCTTAAGGGTACACTGCCAAATTATAATACTTAATACTAAATTTTGTTTGGGGTTCCAATAAGAGTGCCATCTTAACTACATTTATGATTATTTTTAACTTTTGCTTTATTTTTATCCTCACAATACTTTTTTGCAATTTATGTTTGCTTGATAAAGTAACAATAAAGTTTATTACCCATCTAACTATTGATCAATTAACATAATTTGTACTTCCTATCCTTTGGAAAGCTCTGTTTGTGTTGAACAACACACAGAAGTTAGTAAAACAGTTGGTCTGTCGCAAGCGGGCACTGGGAGAACAATACTTAGAAAATTTTTGATCAACCAGTATAACATAAATATATCACTGTCACACTACATACCCACAATATTCTCAGAAGCGTTAACTCTGCGATTCAATTCGTACACATCCATGGCATAATTAAGCTCAGCTTCCACCTGGTCTGCATGCTCCTTGTGAGGCACGCAGAAACAGTTCGTGACTTCTACTACACCCTTGTCGGACGTGCCTGAAAACATCAACATAACCCTCACGGTAATTTTCACTTCAATCATTTACCCAAAGAACAATTTGTAGAATCAATAATGGTAAGTTTAATATAATAAGAGATTCAAATTCTTAATGATGGATTTATAGACAAATTTAAGTAATACAAAAAACCACATGACGCGCCACAGTAATTTAAGGGTTTAAAATCGAGATTACTTTCCACTTACCAAGAAGAGTGCCGATAACTCTGTGGGAATCTGCATTTCGACGCTCGTAAGCATCTACTATTTGAAATAGCACAACAGGGTGGATTTTTACAACTAAATTGAGAGCCATTTTTATTGCAATATTTGCAATTTGCAAAGGATTTGAAGGATTGATTGATGGTTGTGTTGGTCAATTGAATTACATACAGTTAATGTCAATCAATTAATTGACGTTGCCTGTGGGTCAAGCAAATTCACTGATATAAACACTTGTTTTAAATTACCAAAATTCCAGTTGGTTCCAACAAAAAAAACTTTCTTAAATGGTTCTAATGCAAAAAAAAACTTCTTGTATAATTTCTTTGTTCATAATTAAATAAAATAAACTTGTGATTGTTGGAATTGTGTGATTATGAAAACTTATTTTGAACGCACTACAAAAGCTTTGTGTTCTTGGATTTGTAATTGTCATTTGTCTGTCGTTGTCATATTTAAAAATCAAAAGATCAACGAATGAGTGAGTGGGACTGCATTAACGGACCAACCATTGAGATGAAACGAGACACTGAGCAAGCGTTACTTTGTAAATCAGCTAACTTCGTTTTCTAGCTCTAGTGAGGAAAATTACAAACAAAGCCACGAACTCCCACTCAACATCTTGCTGAATTCAGTCAGTAGTTCGTTGAAAACGTTACGTGTAGGTTGCTCGTCGCTCTGTATCAGAACGAGAGATCGCGTTTGTTCTTTAAGCTGTGTTCTGTGTGTTATTTCCAGCCACATGTACTCGCGCTCGCCGACTTGTGAATTACAACGGAAAGCTATTTTGGTTCCCGAATGGTAACGGCTTTAACTGAATCAGATTCGTGTTCATTCGAGTAAGGGAGCGACGCATTTCCGTTTTTGAATTGGAAGTGTGAGTGAAGGGCTGCAATTTCTAACGTTCTGTGGTGTGGTGGTGAATGGCCAGCAGAGCCTGTTGAAGCTGCGATATGGCGTCGGAAGTGGACGAGCTGGAGGCGCCGCGGACGCCGATGCGCCGCCTCGGCTCCACTAGGAAACTAGCAGCTTTTGCAACTGACTACTTAGGTATTATGTGCTTTTGTTTTCAATGTATGATTGCGCAAATTTGTGCATGTTTTTCTCAAATGTTTGTTAAGGAATAAACAATGATTTTTGCATTTGATATTTAAGTAATTTATATAAAGTAAGTACGTAATATATAAAGTAATATTTAAGCAACTTACATTTTATGAAAGCTTTTCTAGCATAAGCTTCATAGAGCTTTTATAAAAGTGGGTTCAAAAGTTTATACTGATATGAACTGTACCTTGATTACTGAAATTAGCAATGAGTGTATGCATTTTGTTATCACTGTTTGTTTTTTTGTTTATTTTATACTACTCTGATCTTTGTTATCACAGCACAAAGCCTGTACTGTTATCAGTCTTGTATGTCATCACATGTGATAATAGTTAGAGATAAAATTTCTAAACCTTCATTTCACAGACCTGGTGTGAAAGTCTGTCTGTATTGTGCTGTGATTATCTATGTGCCTGTGATTGATCATATCTATAAAATCAATGAATTTAAGTAAGTTTATGCAAATTTGTTTATTTCTTTTTCTCTGATTGGTGAGAGCCATGGAAATACACAACCTTGTTAATGTAAAAAGTGTTCTATTTATATCTGGTGTATAACTGGTGCTTTGCTCTACAGCTCTGACAGTTTACAGCTGGGCTGGAGCATGTTTACACTGTGGAGCATGGTTTACATCTAACTGCTGAAAAACGTAATCAATTACCTAACAACTTACTGCATGTGTATTTGCACAAACTGGGCCTAATCTATCAACGGTGGTTTTTTTTATGTTACTTAAAAAAAATTTAAATTAATATAAAAACATGAATACTTAAGTAACATAATCTACAATAGGTACATATAGTCCGATTTCTGTGCAGGTAGGTACCTAAGAATAAAAAATACCTGTGAATGGAAATTAAATTATAGTCTTTAAATTAGGTGCAGAGTAAAATAATCTAAGCCTGTCATGCAAAACCTTTGCAAATTAGGTATATACCTAAGAAAAACGGAAAATAAATTATAGTCCTTAAATTAGGTGCAGAGTAAAAGAATCTAAGCTTGTTACCCAAAACCTTTGCAAATTAGGTATATGCTGAGACTGAGTAAAGTACTCCCCTTTTTTAAAGAATTGTTGGTAGAGATTAACTACAAAATGCATATGTCAAAATCACCTGTAATTTACGAAGGTTGTGTGTAAACTTGTGATCTGAGCTCACAACATTTGTGTTTTTCATTGAAGTAAAAGAACAGCGTCTTTAAGCCAAGTCCATTAACGGTCAGCAGCTTTTATGAATGTAGTAAATTAATTTTTGCTATATATGTGCAATATCATTATATGCAGGGGGCATGGTAATTTCCAAGAAATATTTGGAACTGGTAGGTACTTTTTTGTAAGGAGCCATAGTTATTTGAACACCTATTTAGTTAATTAGCTTTAAATAAACCTCTGGCGTAAATATTGCGCGTTCGTCACAAATATTTCTTTTAAAATACTCTTAGATTCGCTTTAGACACACCATAGATTAGCTTTTTAGAAAACAAATTTCGAGGTTCATGATTTGAATATCAAAGTATTACGTATATGGTGGGGAACTTTGAATTGAGGTCTAACTTTGAACAAAGCTGTGAAAAAGATTTTAATTCTTTTTACATGAAAATGTTTTGATGTTTCAATATCGGGACTGCGTAAATGCGAAGTATAAGAAAATAAACTCTCAATGTCATAATTTTGTAAAATACCCATGTTTCCGTAGTGAAGTTGTTGGAGATGTAAAGTGCTTGAAAACGTGATTAAAAATATAAAACTTGCTGTAAACAGTTATGTTTTTGTGTAAAATGAAGTTTATATATTATCATTGTGAAATCGTTATCCGTTTTTGATGTTAAATATTGGTAGTTTTGAGTACGTTCAAAATCGAAGTTGTTTGGATAATATTAAATGGTTCAAAGTTACCTGTATCCTAAAAATACTATGTTGTGTAGCTTTAAATATGTGCATAATGTTGCTCAGTTCTCATAACGATATTTTTTCCACTAAAGTTTTCTACTTTGATTTATATGGGAAGACAAAGCGATCTATCACATTTATACATTAGTGTAAATGTAATTTTCATAGATTAGGTTTTCCTTAATATACAGACATCATTTAATTATACCTAAACCTTACCATATTCCGATATTTAAGGTTAGGTTAGGTTAGGTATTTACGCCTTAAAAAAATATATTCAGTTACCTAAAACTCATGGTAACTTTGAATTCTCTTTTGGGGAAAATTGTGGGTAATTCTATTGCTTTTCCGTAAATTCATCATGTTATAAAAATAAACCAATTCAAAAGGACATTGTTCATTCAATAAAATAAAGGTGTAATAAATAATAGGTGTAATAATAATAATACCTATGAAACTGCCGTTTTGCCGTACTGGCCATTTCAAATGAAAATATTTTTTTTTTGACTGATAATTCTAATTTCAAATTAATTTTATTTGACAAACATGGAATTTTTTTTCTAAAATCGTCATTTGTTTAATAGTTAGTGTTTTGTTTTCAACGCATTCGAACATTTTTCGTCATCATGGATAAGTTAAAAATTCGAGTAATTATTGAGTATGAGTACTGTCGTGGCAGCAAAGCGGCACAAGCGGCACGCAACATCAACGACGTTTACGGAGCGAACACTACAAACGAACGCACCACCCGTTATTGGTTTACCCGCTTCCGTTCTGGAAATTTTGACCTGAAAAATGAACCCCGTGGTCGTCCGAAAACTTTGGTCGACAATGACGAATTAAAGGCAATTGTGGAAGCTGATGAAACTCAATCCACGGCTGAATTAGCAGCAGCTTTCGACGTTAGCATCAAAACAATATTGGTCCATTTGCGTCAAATTGGCAAGGTAAAAAAGCTTGACAAATGGGTACCCCACGAACTCAATGACCGCCAGCGCGAAGTACGCGTGGAGACGTGCCTTGCACTGCTCAGCAGGCATACAAATGAAGGAATTCTGAACCGCATTGTTACTTGTGACGAGAAATGGATCCTGTTTGACAATCGTAAGCGCTCAGCAAGTTGGTTGGACCCTGGTTCAGCACCCAAACAATGCCCTAAACGAAAACTTACCCCTAGAAAAGTGATGGTCACTGTTTGGTGGTCTAACGCGGGTGTAATTCATCACAGCTTCTTGCCAAACGGGACAAGCATTACTGCAGATGTGTACTGTGAAGAACTGAACACAATGATGGAGAAGCTCGCACGTCTCCAACCAGCTTTGGTCAATCGTTCGGCTCCACTGCTCCTGCACGACAACACGCGACCTCATACTGCACAGCAGACGGTCTCCAAGCTACAAGAGTTGGGGTTGGAAGTTCTCCGTCATTCGCCGTACTCACCAGACCTTGCGCCTACAGACTTCTACTTTTTCCAGAATTTGGATAACTTCTTGGCGGGAAAAAAATTCAATACCCGAGAGGCAGTACAAAATGCCTTTGAAGAATTTGTTGCCTCCCGTCCAGCTAATTTCTTCAAGAAAGGCATCAATAAGCTACCAATGCGTTAGCAAAGATGCATTGATTGCATGGGTGATTATTTTGAATAATAGAAATAAAAAATATATAAAAAAATTACGCTTCATTTATTTCGTGAAAAACGGCAATTTCATAGGTAAAGACCTAATATAAATCAGATCGTAATATCTCAAATACTGTCAAAAATGTTCAAAGTTACCCAATTTGACCGTATAATTGATCTTGTTTATAAAAACAGACCGCAAGTAATAAATATCGTGAAATATACATGTTGCGTAGTAGCAACTGCTCTGCACTACTGCAGCCAGCTATCTTCGGCCAGCAATGACTCATAGCGTTAATCTCGACGGAATCGGCCACAACATTGAAGCCCCTGATTTTTCGAACGAGCATCGGACTGGCGTGGGAGTCTCCTGATGAGTTAATGTTAGTGGCATTGCTCTGTTTTATTGTTTCAATCTCTCTAGACAATTGTTTCCGTTTCCTCCGGAGGGGTAATAAGCGAATTACGTAATGGCCCAGTAGATCGGTAAACATTTTTTTAATACCGACATAATGTTAAGACACTCCTTACTAGAGACGACTTTATGAATTATTGATATTTGCCATCACGTAGTCAATGTTGAACAAGCAACAACGGTGCAATAATTTAAGGCTAACCTTTCATTTGAAAGTTCTAGGGTTACTCATAATAACAATACTCATTTCTAAGCAATTTCAACATTATACATTATTCATTGATCTCCAAAATTTGGTCGGCCTGCATTCTGGGGATCATCATCCTACTTACGTACTTTCAACTTTGTTATATAATCTATTTAACAAATTTAACACACACTGATGTCTTTTTGAATATTTCGCCCTTATACGGTATTTCAAAGCGGTATTGTTAAATTTGTTTTAGAAAAGTTTGGGTAATTTATCGTTACCTTTCGGTGAATAAACATTGTGTTCTATAAAAAATAGCTCCCGTGAGTTAGTAGAGTGCTAAATGTGTCGATGTCTGTAGTCCATCGCAATGTTTAGCTGTAGTGTCAGACAGGATCTTACGTACGGAGAAGAGGACAAGGTAGAAATGAATAACGAATGTCCTGGATGACCGTTTCATCAAGTTTACGGTTTCATCAAGAAACGCTAGTATACGGCGGATGATCGGTTTTGGCCTGGGGTGGTATATATTTGGGAGCAAATAGGGAGTTCTCGTCATTGCAGCAAATTGATCCCTGACTGCATCTCAGAAATTCTTGAATCCCATGAAATGCCTTTTTCGCCATTCATAAGTAACAGTTTCGTTTTTAAGCATGACAACGCTCGCCCCCACACTGCCCGTGTAGTTTGTGACTACCTTCAGGAAGTCTCCAATACCCTATTGGAATGGTAAGCACGATCCCCGTTCATGAACCCCATAGAACATGTCTGGTAAATTTTAAGAAGGAGATTTCACCAAAAAAATCCATCCCCTAAGAATGTGGAGAAACTGAAATTGGCCTTAGTGGAAGAATGGTCCAATTTAACGCAAGAACCGATCGATGGCGTTATAAACAGCATGGGTTGAGCGCATTCGAGCTTTCATGAGAGCCTGACGAAATCACACACGCTATTAAATGTCCTAAATTGAAGACAAACTTCAGCCGAAATGTAATTTTATTATTGCAATAAATCATTAAAGTATTATTAACTGCTTTCTTTTTATTATTTATAATTTTTAGGTAATAAAAGTTTATTCACTAATGCTTAATCAATCACTCTCAGAATTACTAATTAATAAAATATTAATATAAATTAATAATAAGTAGTTAAAAATAACCACCAAATTTTTGATCAAACCCTAGATTGTTAGACGTCGTCGGATAGCTGATGAAACATAGATATTTTCAGGCACATCTGCAAAACCGGCGCCATAATATTTTATTAGATATCCATTAAAGAATAATAAACTTTCTAAATTCAAAATATTTTTTAAAAGTTTTAATCGTCTACAACGACTTATTTATTGATTTTACGTACAATATTTGTTATTGAGGTCATAAAGCATCTTATTTTACATGTAAAAATCAATTATATGTAATAATAACACTTACACATTTCAAAATATCTAAGCTGATAGCCGAAAATCGGCAAATTTGTATAAAAAAACAATTAAATTCAAATATCTCGAACACGTAAACTAAAAAATTTTTTTTTGTTCTTTCATGCAAGGAATCGTTAGTATTGAATTGTTGAGCAATGTTTTTCGTTTGTAGTAGAATCACCGAAAAATATTATTACACTTAAAAACTTCCCAATACTAAATTTACTACGTAAATTCGCTATTATTTCCAAGGCATGTGTATTAAATGTCCCAAACTGCAGTGGACAAGCATGGTGTACTTACTACATAAATTCCCTAATACCATCATGAGTTGGCGGAGACTGATGCTACGGGACTATAACAATGTTGTCACGAATAAAAAAAATAACTAGACTGTTAACCAATGGGATAACTTCGTAGTTGAGCTAACCCGTAAACCGTAAGCTTACATTTATTTTAGGACCAGCGACTCGCGAGTATAGTATATTTCCATAACGCATCAGTGTATTCTGCTCAAAACTTAAGATTTACACGGTGGCCCGTGTGTAAATACCATTATTATATTTGAAATAAAAAAAGTAATTCTGCAATGTCACGAAATTCTTCAATGACGCAGGTTCTCAACCTTTATATTCGACAACAAGACGGCAACATAGTAGCATGGACTGTTTACTGGTGTTATGGAAATTCCAAAATACGGATGCGTTATATAACCGACACATACTGAACTCCCTGATGGAACGAATATGGCTAGATATGGTTTTACTATCACGTTGATCGTCGGCGCTGGCAGGTCAATATGTATTGTAATTAAAGAAAACGTATCAGTGTCATCAGAGCTGCAGCCAAATACTGTTACTTTTTAGTTTATTTAACGCAAAAATACCTACTTATCATACACTAAGGCCCATTTACGCATTTATAATTTACAATTTTTTACATGTTCAAAGTTTGAATACTTTTAGTTTACATTCGAAATCTAACGTGAACGGCCAGGCACATTGTTTTAAGTGATAAGAAGTGGCAAAATAAGGGTATTTCTGGAAATGGAGCGTAAGTGACTTTTTTAATACAGGTGTGCTAAACCTTTTCAACTTATTTTGCATTTCCTAATGATTTGATTGATTATGAAGTATTAAATTAGATCTAAAAACATTGTTTTGGTTTTCCTCATGACAAATTTCAACTGTTTAACTATGCAAATGAGTTTCAATTTCTGTCTCTGAAATTTACTTTATTTTTCGCCAAAAAATGTCAAAATTATTATTGTCAGTAAAAAATTACATTTTTCTAAATACTGCCATTATATTATGGTTATTTATCGTCTATTTATTGTTTAAGAATTACGGCGAAAAATAAAGTAAATTTCAAAAACAGAAATTGAAACTCAATGCGACGATGACGAAGTGATAGAACAGAATTCGCAAACGTATTCACAACACTGGAAACACTCAGAAAACTGGGAATGGGAATTAATACAAAACAAAAAAACAAATAAGATACTTCAACATGCACAGAAAAAGTTATGGTGGACAGTGCAACGTGCATAGAAAAAATAATGGTGGAAAGTGCAACATGCACAGGAAAATAATGATGGACAGTGTAAATTGCGTAAAAATAAAGGATGTAGTCCCTTCTGTATTGGACACCTATGGATGTAAATATTTTGGCCAGTTGGTTTCAAATAAATTATTGCGCTTCAAACCATATGACAGAAATATAGAGATGCAAAAAATATTAGATTTATTAAAAAAATAATTTTAATACCAAATAAACATAGATGAGGTAGTATAGAGCAGACAAGAGTTAAATAAAACCAGGTTTTGATTAGATAATAATATTTATTAAAAAACATTACATAAGCAGTTATGAGCAGTTTTAGTGGGGTCAGTGGTATTCGAAACGCACTCCAAGACAGCACAACTCGCGGCATTCACCTAGATGAAGTGATGCACAACCACTTGATAATTGATAATTATTGATAATTGTTTCGTAAAATTTTTTTTTCTTATTTTTATTTTGAATTTTTTTGAAAATTTAAATATGTTCTTTACAATTCAATTTAACCCTGTTTGTATCATTCAAAAAAATAAAACGACTAAAAGTACATAAAATAATCCTTATACAGAGTGCCCCAAAAAACTTCGATAAACCGGAAGCAGGAGATACAAGAAATTATAACAGCTATCAGAAAAATAAAACAAAACACAAAAAATCAACACCCAGTGAACGTGTTTCAGGTAAACATCGCAAGAGTGACATAGAAACTTTTATACTATACACAAAAGTGCAAGATTTCAAATATTTAGTAATGAAAGTAATACCGTTGGGGTGTTCGCTACCAGTTGTTTTCCTGAACATCATCATCACATCCCCGCGTACTGGAGATAACGGGTATGTGCATACAGTTGTGCTCAGTGAGGAATGTGTAAAGTCGTATATTAAAAAATTAAATATCAATAAGGGGACAGGAAGTGATAATTTACCAACCATCTTCCTTACTAAATGCGTTAATACAATTTCTTTACCAATATCCATCCTATTCCAAAGATCTCTAAAAGAAGGAACTTTTCCAAATATTTGGAAAGAAGCCCACATAGTTCCAATCCACAAAAAAGGCTCAAAAACAATTATCTCTAATTATAGGCCAATATCAAAACTTAATATAATTTCCAAATTATTTGAAAAACTTGTTTACGATGCAATATATATAACGATTTCAAACAATATCCCTAACAACCAGCATGGCTTCTTAAAAAAAAACGATCGGTAAATACGAACTTAGTTGAGTTTTTGAACTATACTTTGCGTCATATGGATCAGCGCTCTCAGGTTGACGTGATCTACACAGATTTCGAAAAGGCCTTCGATCGTGTAGATCATGTCATCCTGTTAAGTAAGTTGCACACGCTGGGTATACGTGGAGATTTGTTCAGATGGATAAGCTCCTATGTCACTAACAGGCGGCAAGCTGTAACCATTGGAGGTCACAGATCTAGTTATATCCAAATTCCCTCAGGTGTTCCTCAGGGATCACATCTTGGACCGTTACTTTATAATGCCTTTCTTTATGACGTTGGTGCTTGCTTTAAGAACTCAAAATACCTCCTGTATGCTGATGACAAAAAAATTTTCTTAAACATTAACTCATTGGAAGACTGCAAAAATTTACAAGCAGATTTAAATAACCTAACCGAATATTATGATAAAAATAAAATTACCGTTAATACGAAAAAATGTGTCCAAATAACATTTACTAGGAAACCTAAACCAATAATTTATAAATATAGCATTAATGGACAGATTATTCAGCGCGTCCAAGAAGTCCGCGATTTGGGTGTTACGTTAGACAACAAACTATCACTTGCTGCGCACATTAACGCTGCCGTTGATAAAGCTTATAAGAATCTTGGATTTTTAATGCGGGTGTGCAAGCCTTTTCAGGATATTAAGTGCCTCAGAATGGTGTTTTACGCCTACGTAAGAAGCAACTTAGAATTTGCGAGCGTTATTTGGAATCCACAATACCAAAAATATATTGATCGCATAGAAAGTATTCAGAAACTTTTTATAAAACATTTAAATTTTAAATTTAAAAAGCAGACTAAACATTACAATGAGTCATGCAAAGATTACGGTCTCGTTAAACTGGAAGATAGAAGAAATTTATTAGACGTGATGTTCCTACACGATATAGTTCATTCAAGATTAGACTGTCCCAATTTGATTCCTTTGTTTAACATATATGTACCCCGACATCCCCGTCCATCAAAAAATAAACTATTTTATATTCCATCAAGTAAAACTAACTACTGTCGAAATGAATATTTCGCTAGAGCCCAAAACAATTACAATACTTTATTTAAAAATATAGACATATTATCCCTAACTAAAGATAAATTTAAACAAAATATTATACGGAAGATTATTAACACATAGACAAGATACAATATTTATATAATTACATAATAAACAGATAAAATTTGTAAACTAAGTAATCCATTTTTTATTATTCAGCTCTATTATCACACTACTAAAATTATACGAAGATGTCATAATCTTCGTATAATTCCTTTCAATTGTATGTATCCGACTATACACCTCATGCAGCAACTGCACAAACACAGTCCGGCATTAACACTGACCACTTCACGATTTTGTTTGTTATAAATTTTACCATGATGTGATATCCTGTTATTAGCTTATATAGATTATTCATGTTTGTTAGCTTAATTATTTTTAATTGTTTTGCTGTTGGATATCCAAATAAATAAATAAATAAATAAAAATAAATCACATATACTTTTGTGATACTACAGTTTAGTCATATTGTGTTCATATCATTTCAACCTTGTTGCTACAAATTGTTACTTTTGCTTGGTTTTATTTTTTAGCCCTCATCAATGCAATTAATTGTAGTCTTAAATTTAAAGTCATCTAGCTTCGTTTAGAACAAAAGTCTTGTTTCTCCCAACCAAAAATTTATGAAAAAAATTCTGCCTAACTTTAACCTACTGTACTGAAAAAAAATGTATCGAGTTCTTTTGGCAAGTAGTTTCATAAGTTTGCTTATTCAATACAGACTTCCCCGTTGCTATTTGCCCGTCATATTGCCAGGTCTTTCTTAAGATGAGTCATGCTTGCATTCAAGCAAGAAGGCAGATATTTCGAACATTTAATTTAAAATAAAGATGAAATGTAAGAAATCACGTTTTTTTTACACATTTTTTTATAAATTTTTGGTTCGGTGAAACGAGACTTTTTCTTCGAAACGAAGATGACTTTAAATTGAAGGCTACAGTAGATAGAAGCATTTCAGAGTTATATTCCAAAAATAAAAGCAAAAGTAACAATTTGTAGCAACAAGATTGAAATGATCATCACAGGGTGTTGATTTTTTTTTGAATACCTGTAGTTTCATAACAACAGGGCCAAGAATTCATTTTTTATTTTTCTGATAGCTGTTATGACTTCTTGCAAATCCAGCTTCCGGTTTATCGTCGACTTTTGGGACACCCTGTATGAGAAAATATTAAAGATTTTTTTCTGTATGATAAGAAAATACATACAGACAAAATCTCCTCGAAGGAATTGGGGGAGTCCTTTTTCGAGCAGTGGGACAGTATAAGCTGATTAAAATAATAACGTTTGTTATGTACAATTAGTTTTAAAATAGTCGTCGAATTATTCCTCTACACTGCGCGTTTAGAATTAATTTAAAGCTTATTACTATTTACTTACCCTTGTATTTAGAAGACAAGTGTTACTCCTGTGTTATCTTGACGTCAAATCCTTTTAACGTATGTAGGTAGTGAAAATTCTATATCTATACGCAAGGGCACGAAAATATACGCAGATTACCGAATGAGATCCGATAATCGACGGTGGCAGAGGAATCCAAACCACCGTATATTTTAATGTAGGTAAAAGTTAGTAATCAATGAATTATGCCGCACGCCTGTTCTTATTTTAATTCTATGAATGTTAATAATATCTGGACTTTTCGGGGGTTTGAACCCCCAAAACCCTCCCCCTGGCCTCGCCCGTGCCAATAAACATACCAAAAGCTTTATTATTGTAAAAGATTGACGACCTCTGCTTAAATTATGAAAGAAACTTATACGACGCCAGTGCACTCACGTGGCGTGTCCTTAAATTTATATTGTAGTTCCGGCGACTCGCCTGGCGTCCATGAACACATTATGAAAATCGTAGTTGGATCGGAAGTATTAAATTGCGTTCCTGTACCCGAGATTTTTTGAGAGTTGATTACTAAATATCAACTTACGTCCATACATTCCCATAATTCGAATCTGCTAAGATATTTTAGGTAACAAACAATTATATCAACAACGACGATTCTCCGAAACAATAAATATTAGAGTACACGCAACGCCAATGACTTAGCGATCAAGCTTCTAATAATATGATTCGATAAAAACGGGATCTCTACGACACGACGGCAGCTTCGAAGGCACCACATGTGTGGACCACATGTCGTGCCTCAGTCTCTGATTTATGGTGTATCGGTGTACTCGGAATCACTTTAGGGACATTTTTATATTGTTCTACATTTAATACATATCTTTATTCACCAAAAAGCACATAGAAAACACACCTTTCAATAACTATTGAATAGCTCTTTTTCTCTTTCTGACTCTTATTCATTTTAAATTACTGTTTTGCAACAAATTTTTTTGCATCGTATTATTTTGTGCATTATTGTCGAGTGCAATAGTGTTGAAGATTGATATTTCTCTTACTAACCATAGTGGAGGTAGCAGTAGGGCAGATAAAGGGTAATTTTTTTTCTAAGATCATAAATTGAATTTTAGGCAAAGATAGCCAAGAATAAACTAAATCTGAATATAAAAATAAAAAGATCTTACATGAAGTGTGTTGTTGCGCTAAAAGTGTACTCGTTTTGAGTATTGTTTTGAAAGCTTGGAGAATTTTCGAAAATATCAACTTTGTGTTGAAACTACAATCGATTATGACTGCGGGAAAGTGGCCTATGTTTACTAATTCCAGTTCCGTGTTGTTTAACGGAGAGAACATTGTATGTAAGGGGACAGATGCAGGACGTGGGATATATATGCCTATAAGAGATAATGCATTGGGAGCATTTTTATGCCCATTTTACAATTTATACATGAACATGAGATCAGCTAAGCGACGTCTATCTGCCGGTTGATGAAGTTTAAAAAAGTCAATCCTTCTTTATAATTAGTTAATTTGCGTATTATACCATAAATCCCGGTCAAGTATCTAAAAATATTTTCTGGACATTTTCAATATTTCGGTCATGGCAATCATGGAGAGCGCTCCAGATCCTAGGACAGTACTCTAGATGACTGCGGACTGAGGATTTGTACAAATAGTTCTAACTGCATGATTTTTACAATTTTAAACAACTTCTCCAAATAAAACCTAAAGCTCTGCTAGCTTTTATAATTATATAATGCTGTGTAAACGCGTGCTTTCTGTCAAATATTACTCCTCGATCACTCAGCGACCCTCCTCCGCCTATTCCAATAAGTTCCCGTTGATACGGTGAGATGTTTTTAAGTAACTACGCTTCTCAGTGAACGTTATATGCTTACATTTGTTTTATATTTTATTATATTGTGATATTTTTTGATAGATCATGAAATCATCAGAAAAAAGGGAGTAATTGACAGTTACATTTACTAGGCAAGTCACTTATAAAAGATATGATAAGACTAGGCCTAGTGGGAGTCTTGAGATACCCCAGATGGAACCAGAAACCTCGGTTTGATGACAATAAAACCACCACTTTCTGATATCTCGGTGATAGGTGTCTTAAAATGTCTGCCGTGTACCCGTGTCTCTACAGTTTGTCGATTGCAAAAAAAATACTTTACAATATTGCATATAATTTAAACGTATAAATCATTTTCGAATGTGATCAATAAAAGATCTTATATCGTGCCGTTTACGAGGGGCTTTGTTCCAACTTTCGTATTGTCCCTGTGCAATTATTGTGAGAGCAATTAAACGTTCCCGAGGCCAGGAGGCCATGGCCGCCGCCGCTGGTTAGCGCCGCCGCGTCGGCAGTCGGTGCCCGCGAGACTCACGCTGGTAACAATCTCAGAGTTGGCCACTTTCATTGCCGATTCTACCTTTTTATTCGTATTTTATTTAACAACCAAGTTCCATTGTGGAGACGAAACTAGTCAAAGGCTAGATAAGTAGGTTCTTCTTTACTCATGTAATTTACTTATTTATGTTGTAATTTAAATAGTAATTAGCCTAGTAAATAATTTATTCACTTGAAACGTTATTCCTCGTTTTTGAAATATTATTATGAAAATGTTACTTTGCGGTTCTCACGCAACTATAGAATCATTTGCCTTATAACCTGCAAACATCTCGGTGCGTCTAATTGACTGTAATTGTTAAATCGTCTCAACATTTGACGATGATAACTTTAGTGATAGGAGGATTATTCTTATTTTGATCGTGCGTTTTAAGTGATTTTAAAGCAGAATTGCATTTCGAGGCCTTCGTTTGGTGTTTCTTGTATACCTAAAGGAAGTTGGTGTACAGAACTAACTGGTGGTCCGAGCGGCGGGGGCGGACCGCACAAGGCAACGCTCGAGGTGATGCTATATTTAGCCGCTGTCTCCCGATTCCAGATGATCACTGAATACACAATTGTATTCCTTAAAACAGGGCAATCCCATAAAGTAAACTTCTCTCGATTTCTCCATATTTAAAAGTAGCCTAAAGCACTAAAGGACCTGAGTCAACTATGAATATCCTCGTCTGAAGTACCTACACTTGATTTGGTTGTTATTACTCTGTAGAGCTTGATTTGATTGACATTTTCGTTTTGAAGCCTGTCAGCCGATGTCGTATGATCGTATTTAAAACTGCAGGGATATCCAATGACAAATCAATCTCTCGATGTTTGTAAAACAACTGCATTGAGTAGTAATTAAATTTGACCGCCCATATATTTGTTTATGAATAAGAACATTACTGGGAATAATATTATGAAAGGTTTTAACCGACGAATTGTGATGAAATAATTTCCTTATTCACAGGCTGTGCCAGTAGTTGCTGTCATTTTTTCCCGGACCGTTATCTGTATTCATGTTTAATGCGTAATACTCAAAATGGTAGTGCGTAATGAGTGGTGCTAGTAATTACAGGCGTGGTAATGTCTCCGCGGAGACGGCAGCTCTCATACCCCCGTCAGTGCCTCTCGGCTCACTTCACTCAGGGCTCCTACATTACACTGCAAGCTTGCCTGACTGCTCTACATTGTAATACGTTCTTGTGCGTAATGTTTCCAAGAATAATAATTGGCAGTTACATTTTTCACATAACAAGTAACGGAAGTAGTTTTTAAAAAGAGCTAACATTGTGTTTTGATACTGATGTTTTGATTTTGACTTGATTATTAAATAATAAACGTGAAGTTTGTACCTACCTCACTTTAACCTACTTGGAGGCAGAGTAATGAGTAACATTCTGCGAATGATCACGCGGTGCGTCGGCTTACTCATTGCGGTCTCCGGTGCCCGCCGCGGCGGCAGCTCTTTGAAGCCGGCTCATAGGCTTCTTCAGTTCGGTTATTGAAACGCTTTAGCGAGAGGTTCCGATCTAATATTGTTATGTATGATAATCTACATCAGAGGTTTCAAACCTTGGTTCCGACAGATATTCTTTGTACCTACTTGAATTGATGGTTATTATAAATGGATCTAAGTATATTTATTTCTAGTACCCTATTTCATATTTCTGCCTGCATTTTTATTCAGTTTATCGATATCTAGTTTGTAAGTATAAATAACAACTTCTAATTCGGTGTGTAAAGTAATTTTAAAGTCTATATTTTTTAATTTTTTTTTGAAACAATTGTGTAATTTGGGATAACGGAGTCATGAAGTAGTTATCTTTTTAAAATCATATTTCAATGTTTGGTGTTTTACTTAGAATGAACAACTCGGCAATGTTCTATGGATTCCTGATGATATATTTCTATTGAAAACATTGACATGACAGTTTAACCAAAAGAAAGTTAGAGAATGATGCTACGAGTATAAGTCAAATTATTTTACACGTTTTACGTACCGAATCAAATTAAATTCGAGCAAAGTAGATATTAATAACGCGCGTAATATATTGTAAGTAAATGTTTCTAGACGTTTTGGAAGTTAGTATGCTTATTCCCAAAGCACTGATACATTGTTTGAGAAAAATTAGGAAACAGTCCGTAAAATTATTAATGTAATATTTGTAATAAATACTTTTTTTTTAAAAAGCCAGTGTTTTATTGCCGCATGGAAGTCTATTAGACCTATATCAGTGCTTGGGGGTTAACGTAATGTACCTGCTGAGAGGAACAGCTTGCGAGAGGACGAAAGCAAAGTAAACTCCTTTTTGTTGACGCGACACCGGCCGGTGAAATACCCGGAAACCTGTCATCGGGACTGTTTTAAAAACAGTGATACTTTCACATTGCATGCCAAGGATCGAGCCGAGTTCGAGGCATTAGTTGCGATGTCGATTGTTTTCATAACACACGGTGGGCTGTAACCGAGACAATACCACAGAGCGCCGGCGCGGCGATGGCGCGCTGGGTGCCGTGAGAATGCTGGCGGTGGGCAGGACAATGAGCGTGCGGAAGCTACGCGCGCGCTCCGCATGCTGATGAGACTTCTTGACGTGTGCCATTGTGCTCCGAGAAGGCGTTAGCGATTATTGTCCACTTACAAGTTTATTAGGTTAGGAACTGAATGCGCACTGCAACTTGCTTAAGATATGAAAGACCCTTTTGATAGAATTTAAGATTCTGCAATTCTCAAATAGAAAAGATTTTCTGTTCGTCTACTTGTAATCGAGAAACTCTGAAATTTTATTTTTATATTTATGCGATTTAAATAAATGCAAGATGTCTCTGGCAGTTTCGCGCGGTTAGCTTCTTACCTACTGCCAACTTATATGTAGCTTCTCATGTGGAAAATAAGAGTTGAAATCGTTTCAGTGATCGAATAAAAATAACTAAGTAATCTCTTCTCATAATAATAATAGATGCGCATCGTTCAGTACGAGTATAAGGTTTACGGCAAACATCTGCAAGTTAAATGTAGGTCATGAGCTATCATGAACCGCGGTCGCCGGCGTGATCGCGTCGGTTAGAGCTTTTGCGAAGCATGTGCATGATTGTGTGTCTAATTATAAATTCTGAAATTATTGTTCGTCGTACGTGTAATAAGTCCTGGCTATTTTACCGGTCACAAAAATAATATTCTCTAATTTTAATTATTAGTATTATTTATTTACAAACTATTAAAATATTAACAATTCTAGAATTGAATTAATAATTATAAGAAAAAAATACGCTACAAATAAAAAACTATACCTAAACCAGAATGTGTCGAAGGCGACGTTGCCAAATGGCTGGCCGAATCACTTCGCTGGGCCGCGGTACAGTTCGCTGTGCGCGCCAGCTGCCAGGCAGCTGTATGGCCGGTTCACACGCGTTAAGTATTTAACTTGGTTACTAAATTTTAAGTTCAAAATTACGTGTAAACAGTCAGTTAAGTGACAAGTGGTGACTTAAAATTTAGCACGCAAGTGATTAAGTAGATTAGGATTCGTTCTATTTTTCGTATAAGTAGGTGGGCGGGGCTTCTCACTTAACACGTTTGGACGTGATTTTTTTAGTTAAGTGCATAAGTTGACAAAGCTGGTGGCGGCAAAAGCTCGAATTTATTTCGCATTAACTCCGTTTTTCAAAATGTTGGAGTGGAGTTTAGTTTCAACTTTAAAATTTGTTGAAGAATATTTAAAATATGAATGCTTGTGGATTAAACGAGTTAAAAAAGTTTTGAAAAAAATATATTCTTATAGAGATTTCATTTTTCGAAACAAATTCTTTTCTGAATTTGTCCAAAATCTCGTTTACCACATATCTAGGTACAGAACTGACGGATTCCTGGACATTATTCATTATTACTGTTCATCTTCATTGAACTTATGACCTTAACTACTTAATCCGTTTGGATACACAAGTGACATGTAGTAACTTAAAATTTAGTTACCAACTGAACTACTTACGTGTAAAAAACACGTAAATACATGTAAACCGCACATTAGGGTCACGATATTGAAGTACGTATTTTACAAAATTCGTGCAAAAGCTCCCTCGACGTCACCGCCTACTTGCATTAATAGCACATTTGAAATGAGTTAAGCGGATGATTACAAAAAAGCAAAGTTCATTGTTTTCAAGATGCGTATTAAAATGAATAAAAAAGATACTATAAAAGTAATAAATTGCTTGTTAGTAGAGCTTCTGGTGGTGCAATGGACGGGTTCCTGTATTTTTTAAGGATACAATTTAGACGGTCACCAAAAATATTTTTAAGACACTTAGCCTAAGTGCCAAATAAAATAAATAACTCCCAAAAAAATAAAAGTTTTTATATAAAAAGGGTCCTAAAGTATACGAAATAATATAATAGAATAATTGCACGTTTTGTACAAATATTCTTTTTGCTACTCAAAATGGATAAATGCTCACCAAATGTTAGATTACATTCCGCTACTGAACTTTCAATTACGAAATCGCGATGTATGTAAGTTTAAAAGTATAGACCTACGATGTACATTAATTGGAAAGTTCACTGTAGCGACTTTCAAGTGGGTTAGGTTAGGTTTGTATGTAGTTACACAAGACACGATCATCGGAGTTCCATACCTCGCTGCAGTGAACCTTCGAACTGATGTACATCGTACTTCTATACAGGTACTTCTAGTTACAATAATTTAATTTAACTATCAAAACCTTGTATGCTGCTACCTGCTTAATGTTAGGAAAAAAAATGTAATTCCATAAATGGCTGTCGGTTTCAAATATTTTATATTTATATTAGCATTACTGAGCTGTGGATTTTGTGATGATAAATAAATGAATACTTTTGAACTTAAGTTCAGTAAAGTTCACTAATAGAGTCGTTAGAGGGTCAATCGACCGTTAGTTTTTTAGCACAGGAACAATTCAAGAAATTAAATTTAGTGACATAAAATGTTGGTAACATCTATTCAGTGACACTGTTTAATATTTGGTCTTAGATTAATTTTTAAAAGCGTTAAAGCATCAAAATATTATGAAATTTAATACAAAAAAAATTGGACATATTTTATAATATTTTAGGAAACACAATTTAGTATTTATCCGTTTTGGTAAGCGTTTCGAATTTTATCGGTAGGTAATTAGGTACATTTTTGGTAATTTTTTAATTTTCAATCGAATATAATACACTCAATCGTTTGCTGTTTAAGGTTCAATCCGTTAGAAAGAACTGTTATCTTGTTTTTTTTATTTTCTACTACATTTTTACAAATAGTTTTAATTTATATAAATGTGTAGTGACTCACGCGAGCCACGCGCGCGTGACTGTGGGAGTGTGCAGCGGCAACAACCAGGCACCCCTGCCTTGTATGTAATGCACGGGAAGTGCAACTGAGCTAACACACAGGTATAATGATTATATAAATTCACAAGCTTCCAACCCAACGTTGGAAAGGTTACAGAATACAAACGGTGATCTAGGCTAACAGCCTGCCATCGACGCCTAGATAACCCTCGCTGAACTCGGGGATGACCTTTCGGCCATGGCTGCCGGCGATAAAGCCGCGTCCAAACTTTAATCTATATGGCACCCCGAAATAGATTTGATTTAAACTTTGGGTGTTCCGGTAGTTTTTAAATTAGCCTTTCATTGTGGACGCGGCGTATGCCAAGCGCCAGCCGCCGGCCGTCAATGCGGGGGCGAACTGTTTACAAATTGTTAATGAGGTTTTGATGGAACGGCCATGCGGTTTAAATCGTTACGACAAACAGATTATGATGAGATTTAAATTCTGCCAGATTTATCTTCAAGATGATATTGAAAGGATTTGCGATGCACGATGCAATTCCCTGCACCAAGTGTACCGCTGCGCGTTTAGGCTTGTCTTGTAAATGAAAAATGTCGCTTTGACACGTCTTTGCTGCGAATAATATGTTTATTTACAGAATGATAACTTAAATTAATTAAAATTTTATTACAGTGATGTTAAAAAAAGAAAAAGGTCTGTTTGTAAATCGAAGACCACGTTTCCTTTCAAGAGTTCCTTACTTAGTATTTTTCACTGGCTACTTTTTTTTACAAAAAGGTTGTACAGTTATTAAATATAGTTATCTTTAAATTTAATGATATAGACAATTTTAACTAGCTGACCATTTCATACAAAAGAATGCGTAGGTACACCTCGGCGTGGCAGGAGGGCGCCTGCTGTGGCGGACGGGTTCTGTTGGCATGCTTCCCGTACGAGTATGAGTTGAATTCATAATTGTAGGCCGTCCGGAATGCAAGTCAAGAACGCTAATCATAAGTCTCGAACAAATAGGAGATAATCGGAAAACAGGAAGGCGTAACGATCGTGATGCTAGAACCTAACATCTAGAGAAGCTCGTGGAGCGATGTCGGGAGTCATGAGACGCGAGGGGTGCGGGAGGTGGCGGCGAGGGAGGCTGCGACGGCGCGGAGCCTGCAGTCGGGCACCATGTTCCAGTGCATCGTGACGCCGCGTCGCGAGCCGCCGCCGCCCGCGCTGCCGCCCGACGCCGCCGGTACGTGTCGTAGCTGGCTGCTGCTCGGGCCGCCGCCGCCGCGCCGCCGGCACCAACAGCCAGCGGCGCGGCGGCGGCGGCCACGTGAGTGCTAAGTTTGTTTATTTTTTTTTTCGTGAAACCGGTCCCCGCTGGACCCTGGCGATGTGTTCGCGCATCATAACAATAAAAATCTGCTCGTGCAGCACCTGCCCGAGCCAGGTAGCGCCAGGTGCACAGCGGGCCTTTGTTTACCTAGTTAACAGAACTGTACAACTTTTCGCATCTCAGCGATGAAGGGCTTTATCTTGCGAAGGTCTTTATAAATGCTTGTGGTAAGATGTTTACTTTTTAAAGATGAGAGCTGCAATCGTAGGTAATAAACTAAAGGCTTTGTTGGCGAGTATTGAAGTAAATTATATCAAAACTTAGTAACTTATCATCCCAACTAATTATTGTACAAACAAACTCAAGATATTTACACATGTAATGTGTCGCCTAATGATGCCGTTAAGCATAAAGTATCATTTAACTACGTCAAACCACTTATAAATGAGTTCGGAGAATCATTTTAATCGCATTACAAAGCTGCAACCCGCAGCAAAGCTCAGTCTGCAACGAATGAATTCACTCACACTATAATAAAACAGATTTACAACGTGTATATGTCGTGGTGTGTGTGAGTAGTCCCTTCCGCCAAGCGAGGGTGCCGGTGCCATTCTATAATATTTGCTGAATAGGTATGTTCTAAAGTAGAATAATATTATTATGACCTAATTATTCGACCTAGTTTATCTTAAAAATATATTTTTTCTACTCCGATGTCCTATTCACTGTAGCGCAAAAATTAATAAGCAGTTTAATTACCTATGTGCTTAAATAGAGTCGGAGGTGCTGTTCGTAACCGGCTTTATTGAAACAAAGCTTTTGCTCGGTAGCGGTCTGCGAATTATTCAATACTGAGGGCGGCGGTGCTTGTGCAGGGTTCCGCGTTCGTGGGAGCGCCGGTCGACCGCGGTCCGCCTCAGGCGTTGCTTGTGTCGATTCATAAAAGGTTTCCAATGTACACCTTCTTACATGCCTGTGGGTTGTACGTAGAGAAATCTTGCGATACAACTGTACTACGCTGTCCTGTATTCTTAACTATTTGATAAATTTGATCGCAACTTGAACATAACAGATACCCACTTTAAGTAACAGAGACCTTTATAACCAACTCAGCGAAATTATACGCTCCTTTAGTAGCAGCAAATAAAAATAGCGTTGTTTTATTTACGTCGTGGTGTACAAAGGTGAAGTTCACAAAGTAGCTATCCCGGCTGTCGGCCGCGCGGTGCGTCCACTCGCTGCTCGCACGCACGCTGTTGGAATAGTATTTTTAATCCCTGAATCTCGCGCCTACTTCGCAACCACAACCTCAGCCTTTTCACGAAAATGTTAGCAGCATAGCGCAGGCGCATCGGGGTCGTACGTGAATATCACTGCAATTGTAATTTAAGGAATCTATCAGATTCATACCAAGGATTAGTTTCTTGTTTTCTAATATTTCGGCACTGCTGCTAGTGCCATGATCGCGGAGACGGAACTGCGATAGTTCAAAGCATTTTATATCCATTGCACTTGGGTTGTAGAAAACATAGTTTCGAGTAGGTGTAGCTGTGGCAAAATCTAATAAACTATAGATAAGTTAATGCACTAAGAAGACATCCAAACAACCGTCGTGAAGTTTCTGAATGATACTGGATTGCCGTATTAGTAATGGACGCCTCCGTGGCGTAATATCCGTGATCACGTATTTCTCCATTTCTTCGTATTTAGGTGTTCCTTACAGTATGTTAACTCTAGGATCCCCCCAGTTCTAACACATAAGCAACACATAAGCTTTGCTTACTTTGGTGCGATAAGTTGGCGTGTTTACCTGGGGATTTATTATTATTATAAGTACTTGCTACACGCATCTCTCGGATATAGTGCTTTACTCCTAGAATTAAGGGATGAAAGTAAGTTCGGCTCTTCATACTTGGCTTTATAAAACGTGCGTAAATGAATATTAAATGATCGGGCAGTTTTTTGATAAATGTCCTTTCTTCTTTGATTAATGTTAAATAATGGTTGATCGCCTTGACCGAGCGAGCGAGCAGTATGCAGACGTCTGCGGTACATCGCTTCGCGATTCGTCCCAAAATAATCAGCCTTACTAATTTTTTTTATGAACATAAGTAGGTGTGCACCAATACTACACATCACTTTTTTGTGCTGGACGACCATATCAAGCAATACCGGTGGTGCCTTGTCTATCCCTATCCAGATATCTATGTCAGAATTATATGTGGATAATGGTGCTGGTTACATGGTTAATTCTTATTTAATGTTTCATATGTATAAGCTAATCTGTTACTCTGTAACTGTTTTTTATCCCAAATTAAATTAAATAAAAAATAAAATATCTCTAAAGCAATTCAACTTCCTTATCCAGTCAGATGCCTTCGATTCGAATGTAATCCACACAATTGAGAGAATATTTATATTATGGTATAATTCATTTTTTTAACGGCTATTTTTGAATTTTTATTTGTTCATTTAATTATTTATTTTACGTTGCTCATATTTATTTATTATTATAAAAGTACAACCACATCACATATATCTATACATTCACGAGGTAACTACTTATACCAAAAACAAACAAACTTAGTTAAAAATGCTTTGGTATTATTACTTGAAATAAGATCTAAATATCTATCATCGCTTTTGCATATACAATTGAATTGAAAAAGTTTGTTAGACCACATAAAGTTCATATAAGAGTATCCTAAATTAACGTTATAATTGGACGGAGACATATATGTGCAATTATCGTAGTTTACAATTTAATTCTCTAGACGAGGATTTTATCTGGTTTAGGAATTAGCTTCGTGCTGAATATAAGTTTTATTAAGGTGCTACCCTGGGCAAATGACCTTGAGCAATCGTTTCCTCCTTGCCGCACTCCACCTCTGCAATACTTCGTAAAACGCTACTATTGCCACGACGTTAAAGTTTATACATACAGCATAAAACAAATGTCTATTTTTACAATTTATTTATATTAGACATATTTTGAATTTGAATTTATTTTATCATTTATTAGATTTTACTTGCGATCTGTGTTTTTTATGTGCCCCACTTATAAGTCATCCATTACACATATACCACTATCTTTTTCATTTTCTGGGTGTCTAATTGAAAAGACACCCAGAAATTGTTAAACAAACTACACTAATAATCATGCCAAGTACTTTACAAGATAAGGAGAGGATAGATATTCTAAAATTCTAAAAAGTGTTAAATAGTATAATCATGGAACGTCCGCCATAACCTCTGGAGACCCAATTCTGAAAAAGCAAGTAAAATTTAAGATCTCATATTAGCACAACACAAAATTTGTTACGTAGACCTATTTGTCAATTGAAAATATTGAATATTTTGAATGTAATAAATAATTGGCCCCGTGTTATCATGACTTGGGGATGCCAGAACCACTCAAAAGCGGCTGTTTCTTTGCTTCTATTTTTCGGACACTAGGTCATCGGATTTTAACAGATTTTTTATATCAAAAATTAAATTTTTATTAAAGTTATTATTTTAAACGGCATTTTTTCAAATCAAGACGTCAATTAAACTACTTGTTCTTATTGACATTTATTTTTTCAAAATAAATTTTTCTTATTTGCATCTCTTAGCGCGGCAAGTCTCCCTCCCCCCAAGTGTCCAAGCGACGAAAATTCTCAAACGGCACCAGTCCACGAGTTAACGCGGGATCCAGCCATCCTTGGTACTTGTTTTTGTGGTAACATTTTTAACTAAGGAACATTAAAGTAAATACTTCTACATAACAGACTTCTGAAACTAGCAATGGATCACTTTCTCCATTTTGGAATCCACGTGCTCCCGCGTAATTCATTGTAGTTCAAGGTTATTGAGAAGTTATTGAGCTGAGCGCTTGAATTATAGCATTCAACGGGCGAGCACTGGTCTGATGTGACATATCAAATAAAGGAATGAAGTATTCCATTCTTGATGCATCAGGCCTGTGACAGCATCAGCGCATCAGGATCCTTGAAAAAAGCCAGACCTGTTGCCAAGGGCAAGACGTCGAGAAATGGCGCATCTCATCCCGATCTGCTGAGTTGTATCTCCACACGAGTCTTGAGCCATTTGGGCTGGTGTTGGTTGGCGAGTATCGATATATAACTCCACCACACAGTGGTCAGATGTCTCTATAGTGTGTATATTAGGTTGTTCACTTTTTCACATAATGGCACTTGTGATTGCAGCTACATAACATTTCGATTATTGATTCGGTTTAATTGGTATGTTTATCGATTATAGATTTTTTGCTTTTGAATAAAACTCGCCTTGGTCTCTACTACTCTATTTTTTATTTTTCTTTATTTGGGAAATAAACAGAACAATACACTTTAAATACAACAATATTCACTAAATAATTCACAATCCAGCAAAGTTTCCTCTAATAAAATTTACAATTTTTAGTTAATTTATAACGTAGAAAACCAACAAACTACACAGTTACATAATTTGGATTTAATTACATATTGAATTTAAATTAACACAATTCAACGAGTATTATTAAAGCAAATTAAATTATTTCTTTACATTTACAAAATAAATAAATACGGATAGGTAGTATAAAAATGCTATTAAATTACTTTTTTTGGACTTGTTAAGTTTCTCTAATGCTACGCTTAAATTGCTTTAGAGAGAGATTGAACATATCTAAGTTACTGAACACTTTATTGTTTGAATTACAAGATCTGTAAATAAATGAATTTGTTGCACAATTCGTACGCATTGTGGGTGGCTGAAAAGCATGAATTCTTCTTGAATTGGTGCGGCAACAATGAAAATGAATCTGCTCTAAAAGATATGGTGAATCGATAAAGTTGTTAATGATTTTGAAAAGAAATATTTGATCGAGAGCTGTCCGTCTGTCCTCCAGGGAAGTTAATACTATTGTTGATGGTTGCCCTAAAAGTAAAGTTCTATAATTTAAATATTTAATAAATTTGTTTTGAATTTTTTCTATTTCATTTATATAAACTTGATACTGCGGATTCCAAGCGACATAGGCATACTCTAGAATAGACCGAAGAAAGCAGTAATAAAGCATCACTAAGGTAGAAACATTTTTGAACTCTATGCTAACTCTCAGTACGAAGCCCAGCATGCGAAAAGCCTTTTTAACGATTGCATTTATATGATAATCTAAAACAAGCTTACAATCCAGATAAACACCAAGGTCTTTCACCAAAGAAACTCTTTGAAGTGTTTGATTTTGTAATGTATATAGATACATAATCGGTTGTTTTTTTCGGGAAAATGAAATTACACAACATTTAGAAACGTTTAAATGTAGCATGTTATTACAACAATAGAGGCTTAGTGAATTTAAGTCGTCCTGAAGGGAAGTACAATCATTATAATCTTTTATGAGCTTGAAAATTTTCTTATCATCAGCATAGAGTAAGAATTGTGCATGTTCGAAAATTGAGACAAAATCATTAATGTGAACCCTGTGGGACACCTGATGTAACTGGAGTGAATGACGAACAAAACCCTTTCACCGTTACAGTTTGACTGCGATCGATTCCTGCCAACGGAGAAGATCGCCGTGTATACCAATGTTATTCAGTTTTTGTAATAGTATATTGTGACAAACTTTATCAAAGGCCTTAGAATAATCTGTATACACAACGTCTACTTGATATTCTCCATCCATTGCTTTGGAAATAAAATCCAGAAACACGCAAAGGTTGGTTTCAGTCGACTTCAGACCTGTGAAACCATGCTGCTGTTCTATAATTAATGGTTTAATAGATGGATAGATGACATCATAAACATTACATTCGAACATCTTCGCAACGGTGCTTAACTTTGAGATAGGGCGATAGTTCAGAACATCATGTCTTTCCCCATTTTTATATACTGGCACTATGTAAGAGCGTTTCCAAAGTTCAGGCATAACACCGCTTTGAAGTGAAAAATTAAAAATTTTATGCAACGGGATACAGAGCTGTTCAAAACAATTACGAAGAAATAGTTGAGGTATGCAGTCGGGACCTGCGCCTTTAGAAACATTAAGATTTTTCGAGTATTTCTTTACAGTCAATGGAGTAATAATGAAGGAAGATAAATGAATAGAGCACTGGGAATCTGTTTGTTGATAAGACACCGTATTATTGTCGTTAACGAAAGCTGAATCAAAATATGCACTTAACATATTACAAATTTCCGTGCCATCTGAAGATGATATTCCATTATATTATAAATTTTCGGGTAGGTCGGGAGCGGATTTTCTGGATTTAATGAATGTCCAAAACTGTTTGCTGCATTTAAGTATATTAGATTCAGATCTCTCAATAAACGTATCGTAATAGTGAGATTCAAGATATTTCTGTCTCTTACGTAACAAACTGAAGCAAAGATAGTCGTCAATTTTTCAATTTTTTATGATATTTCAGTTTTTCTTTTATAATTTGACTAATGCAAGAGAATACCAGTGTGGATACCTAGGAGAGCTGTGAACTAACTTTGTTGGGATGTTTTCTTCTATGATTTTGTTCAAGATGTTATTCAACAGCTAAGTCAACACTAGTATTAGATAAACATGAGTTCCAATCTACGTCAGAGAGTAGCTTATTTATTGCAGAATAGTCAGCAGTTTTGAAAAGTCGTAAGAGACGTGGTTGAGCTCTTAGGTGGATGAATGTTGAATCCGTTACCAATATATTCAAAGCAGGGTGATGTCCGTCCTCATCGACCAAGGGACACGCGGACCGACTGACAAAACATGAGCAATTTCCCATTACTAAATCCAATTGCCTGCCATTAACGTTAGGAACTAAATTTTATAGTACAAAATTATTAAAGGACAAGAAATTAGCTAATGCTGCAATAGATATATTATTATTTTCCATACTTAATATTGCAAAATTTCCATTCGTAGCTGTTGTCCAGGATGCAGAACTAATATTAAAATCACCAACAATAAGGTAATCATCATCAGGATTTCTGAAAACAGTCTCAGATACACCCTCATAAAATTCTGCTTGCCATCATACTGCGTTGAACAGTGAGGGGAGTAGCAGCAATAAATGTGAAAAATATGCCTTTGTTTATTACCGTTACGAGACACAAAACTTAAGATACAATATCGGCAGAAGACTTAAAATTAGACTGCGAAAGAGAAACATCCGAAATAATTATACCCTTACGAATAGCAATTAAAACTCCGCCACCTTTTTGATCTTTTTAGACTCATAATCTCTGTCACAACGATACACTACGAAACGATCATCAAACATAAAGGCTTCTCGCCACTCCTCATACATCTGTCGGCAGTGTGGGCTGTTACACCTTTACTTGGAAATTTATTATTTTATTGAATGTATTTCAATTTCAAAAGATTTGTGAATCGTGTTGCATGGTTCTAGGTGCCATTTTAATAGTTTCTTTTTATCGAAAATAAATATTTAGTTTTAAATGATGTCAAAAATATGAAAATAGCTGTACCTATGCTCTTTACACAATAATACAAATTATATTTTCACTTTGTAGACCGTAGCGTATCACTTTCTTAATTTTAGCCATTACAAACGTGCGAACTGAGTCATAAATCATTTTTATCAAATCTCTCGCTCGCACTTCTAGTGTTGTGTGTAACAACAAAGAAGGGATTTGTCGTAATGTTTTATGACTCAGTTCGCACGTTTGTAATGGCTCAACTATAATACATTTCTTTCATAGTAAAACATCTATTCTTTTTCATACGTTTATCGTTAAATATGATTTCCATACACATTGTAAAGGCATTATTATTCAGAAGTTCTAAAACTATAGATAGAGTATCCCGAATGTGTGGCGCTTCTGTTTTATAAAGTCTCATTCGTCATAGAATGCTATGGAGCATGTGTCGGTGATCTCGCCTGCTCGCGCGTGGATATAAATAACTAGCGCGCGGTGGGCAATGGGTAATAAGTAGATATCGATAGCTTGGCGGCAACACACAATATATGTATTGAAGTGGTGATCGTTGTACGAGTTTTCCTCACGATTATAATTTGGTATGTTCCTGTACGAAGGCCCATTGCAATATCATGCGTTGTGTTTGGTTTTCGTTGTTATGCAAAGTTGTTCTGTGCTGAGATCATGTGTTATTTTCGTCGTAGGTACCAGTAATCGACCCTGTTGGAATCGTTGCCATGGATGCATCACCACAGAACGCAGAACTTTGATCTAAACACCACAAAACAGTATTGATTAGTTAATAACAAATAAGTATTTTAACAACTTATACACCAAACAAAAAGTGTATTTTCAGAGATATTATAAGTGTACATAACGTTCAATACCTGTGTACCTCTGTAGGTACATAACAAGTGAACCTAACGTTCAATACCTGTGTACCTCTGTAGGTACATAACAAGTGAACCTAACGTTTAATACTCGTGTACCTCTGTAGGTACATAACAAGTGAACCTAACGTTTAATACCTGTGTACCTCTGTAGGTACATAACAAGTGAACCTAACGTTTAATACCTGTGTACCTCTGTAGGTACATAACAAGTGAACCTAACGTTTAATACCTGTGTACCTCTGTAGGTACATAACAAGTGAACCTAACGTTTAATACCTGTGTACCTCTGTAGGTACATAACAAGTGAACCTAACGTTTAATACCTGTGTACCTCTGTAGGTACATAACAAGTGAACCTAACGTTTAATACCTGTGTACCTCTGTAGGTACATAACAAGTGAACCTAACGTTTAATACCTGTGTACCTCTGTAGGTACATAACAAGTGAACCTAACGTTTAATACCTGTGTACCTCTGTAGGTACATAACAAGTGAACCTAACGTTTAATACCTGTGTACCTCTGTAGGTACATAACAAGTGAACCTAACGTTTAATACCTGTGTACCTCTGTAGGTACATAACAAGTGAACCTAACGTTTAATACCTGTGTACCTCTGTAGGTACATAACAAGTGAACCTAACGTTTAATACCTGTGTACCTCTGTAGGTACATAACAAGTGAACCTAACGTTTAATACCTGTGTACCTCTGTAGGTACATAACAAGTGAACCTAACGTTTAATACCTGTGTACCTCTGTAGGTACATAACAAGTGAACCTAACGTTTAATACCTGTGTACCTCTGTAGGTACATAACAAGTGAACCTAACGTTTAATACCTGTGTACCTATGTAGGTATGGTATAAGGTTAATTCTGTGTTTAGGAATAGAAAAAAAGCAAGATAGTTAAATAAATTTAGAAAATCATTTCAATTGATTTAAACTCTAATCAATGTTTAGTGAAATATTATGACTAAAGCTAGGTTTATCCCCTGCAATGTATTATGACTGTGAGACGCTATTCGTCTAGGACGCCTAAAACTTCGAAGAAGAAAGTCCCCTCACTGACTTTAAAAACTTTTATGAATAAATTCCGAATGTTTCTCTGCCATCTTTTTCTATAGTAAAATAAATACATTATTAAATTTAGCCCAAGTACCAATGCATGTCAAACATTCTCAAGTTCTTGGCTAAACCCCTTAGATCATGTACAAACTGAGGATTTATTCACTATAATAAAGTAATTCGACTACCATTTTTAAAATCAAAGCGTACCCATAAAAGTTGTGTTAAGAGAAGGTATAAGTAGGTAAATAGTATCCTTAAATAGTAATGGATAATAAATAATAAAAATTCGTTAATTTCGGAAAAAGAACATCACTACATCATTTAGAATCACCGTGTCTATTTGAAGGTTGCCCTGTGTATATCAAACAGATTCCTCATTACAAATGTTTCATGTTGAGATGACTATCTACGAGTAGCACGATCAGAAGATCGTAATACTCTGATCTAAACATATCAATGATAGTGTGAGATAAAATAAATATAAACAAACCTAAAACAATGTGTGACAAACCCTAGTGAGACAACAACAATTTAAAAATAATCTTTTGTTACATTCTAGGTAAAGCGCTTTTTGTTTATTTCTACAGTATGTAACTGTTGTTGATTACAAGAAATGTGATATTTATGTGTATTTTTAATGTGTGTGTGTTTGTGTAAGAGTATTAGAGACTAAAATAGTAACAAGTGTTTTTGTCTCATCATATTCTGTTTATCTTATAAGGTATAGATTAAGATAGATAAGGTATAAGTAAACGCCAAATTGCACTAGAAATATTAAAATTTCCCAATATTAAGAATAAATCATTATCTTTAGAATGGATTATGTCAGGTTCTATTATTAAAAGATGTAACTGGCGATTCGTGTCGAGAACCGTGAGTATATAAGTACCTACATATTACTTATGTGCAATCACGCCTCGTCGCGGCCAGTGCGGCGCGCGGCCAGCGGCTCGCTCGTCTACAGCTCGTTAATTGCAACTACAACTCTACCTAACATCTAAAACATTACTTAGATACCTAAGATATGTGCACAGAACAAGATAATCGTTTAAAGGTAACTTCCCTTCCCTACCCTTCTCTAAATCCAAAAAAAGTGTGTGGGGTTGCTTAAGTTGACAATGTTATCGTATTGCAGCGGCCAGCAGGCAGGCGCTCGCCGGCCGCCTCACGGTTACGCCGTATAGAGCGAGCCTATTTTATATTAGCATTTGATTTCCATACCCTATCATAAAGTATTGCTAAAAGTGGAACAAATTTATATAAAAGTTAAATTTAAAAAAAACTCTTTGATTTTTTTTAAAATGTAACTTTTAATATCTTAGACCATCTGTCGAGTTGGCATGATGTTGTTACCGTGTTGTTGCAGATATCCGCGGACAGCTGGCGGAGCAGGCGCGGCTGGTGGAATTGCGCGCGGAGGGCGCGGCGGGCGCAGCTGGCGAGCTGGCCGAGTACTGCCGGCGCCGCGCCGAGCTGGAGCATGAGTACGCGCGCGCGCTGGACAAGCTGGCCCGTGCCGCCGCCGCCCGCCGAGCCGCCCTGCAGACCAAGCGCGCGCACGTGGCGACGGCGCCGCACGTGGCTGGCTGGCTGGCGGCGGCGGATGGCGCGCGTTCTCTGGCCGCGGCGCACCACGCGCTGGCCGCGGCCTACGGCGGCGCGCTGGCCACCCGCCTGCAGCGCGCCGCCGACGACGCCACGAGGCTGCACGCCAGGTACGCCAGCGTATCTGGGGTCGACTTTTCTTTATTTTTATTTATTCCGATTAGGTAACAAACAGTCTTAATCTACTAATTTTATAAAATTGGGATACAAGTTGACCTAAAGTACCATACATTATTCCAATTATACATATGCACATACTTGTGAATGTAAATAGCCGTTCACAATTGTCCGTTAGAAGTGAGAGCAAGAGCGTGAAGATATATTCTTTGCATAACTAGTATGGTAAGAGGTGATACGGAAGGTTTTTTTTGGGCCTGAGGAAGATCTAGGTGTTTTAAATTTCAATAGTTCCAAAAGAATTATAGAACTATTTGGTTTTAACCCATTTTGCACAAAAATGTACAATCTAACAATGTTCCCCTTGAGTCTAACAGTTGAATCTTGTGTTTAGCAGCGCTATCTTTGTAATAGGTGAAACACAGGCCAGTTTTGTAAAAGAGGGATTTAAACAAAAACTTGTGAACCCTTTCTACTTGAAATTTATGCACGGCAAACTGTGAAGTCCAGGCAACACTAACACTTCGAAAATATGCATTATGAAGTATTTTTAATGTTTTTGCTGCAGTTACGGGCTTGCTTATTCGAACAATTGACCCAATTGCTTATATGCTTTAGGAATATCCATGTTCTCCTTGAAGCCAAACTCTAGCCTTTACGCCACACTGATGCCTAGGTCTTAACCTACTGAGACTCGTTTCAAATATTTAAGTGAGATTTTATAATCAAAAGTTATTGTAATAACATTACACTTACAAAATGCAAAAATAACTCATTGTTTTGATAGATTTACAATTTTGTAAATGTTTGTGTCGTCAGCAAACGTAAGATCATGTGCGTTAGGAAAACAATGAAGAATATCATAAACGTAAAGTAAGAATAGAAAGGGACCAAGAATCCTGGTCCCAGGAGCCCTGAGGTATTCCCCCGATTGGTGTGCTTTCATAGCAATAGCCTGGCTTCGATTGCTGGCATATGCGCATGTCTATATTTGCTGGCATATGCGCATTTCAATTCTATATTTTGAATTTCTTTATTTATTTATTTTTTAATTCCAGCACCTTTTTAATTGACACATGCCACATTCCGATTTGCATTCCATCACGGCACTTTTTGTAACATTTTCGTTCTCATTGTTTTTATTTAGTGTGTAGGGTTAAAATTAATCGGCAGTCACTTTATTTAGGCATTGGCAAATTAGTTTTTTCCACCTAGCATAGTTTTAATTATTTTACAAATTATTTCTATGAGTTCGCGTCAGCACCAGGGCGGAAAGTTAGAATTTGATTTCACAAGTTTTACTGGAACGTATTAATCTAGCAATTCATTATTGTTGAGAAGAGCGATGGCGAGATCCCGCGTTAACTCATGAACGGGTGCCGTTTGAGGGTGTTCGTCGCTGAGCTGACAGATGCAGATAAGAATAATTTTGTATAGACATAAAGAGACTCTGTAAATTTATTTTGAAAAAAATATACCCGTGAAGTTCCTTGCCAGTTCTTCTTCAAGAAGGTTTTCCCGAACTGGTGGTAGAGTCATGCTTTATTTGACGTCAATAAGAACAAGTAATTGTCAATGTTGAAGAATAAATATTTGAATTTAAGATTTTATGAAAATAATGTTTCGATTCTTCTGTAATTAAGCGAGAGAGTGGAGTGTGCCAGTCACTCCCAATCGGTCTCCACTGGCTTATTTGAAGTCGCAGCGTGACAAGGACGTTGAAGTCGCTTGTTTCCAGATCGATACATAGGTGCCGAAGGAGTTAAATTAATACACAATGATGATGATGTAGTGCCTCCTGTGTCAGTAGGGACGGTGGATTAGTCACTCTGCAGGCAACTTACTCTTACTCCAAACTAAATCCAAGATCCGTCCGTTATACTTAAAACATCCTAAAGATTGGATTAGGTTTGATAGGTTCATAAAATCATAAAGACACATCGCTTTTACATCATCACTACCGCATTATCACGGTTCATATATTTTGTATACTTCAGAGGTTAGTCCTAACTTTGTAAATTTTGTAATATTTTATTTTGAATGAAGTATTTTTATTTTTCATTACCTTTTCAACTGCCACGTCGAATTATCACGGTTTTAATACCAAAGAGCACATGAAGCATTACAATCTTCAAGAATCAAAAAGTTATTAATATTGTTAATAGGACCTGCGTGACTTCCCTGTGCGGACAGTGGTGTAGTGTATCTGTAGGATACACAGTAAACGTACCCGGTGTTGTTCACAGGCACCCGGCTCTAGTTCATTTCAAATTCATATGAAGCAAGGTATCATTGTGTCTACAAGGGGAATTTCACACTTATCTATCAGTTTTTCATTTCACGTATTCGGTTTTTAAGCGATTAACCACAATGTGTAGCGTTTAATTGTCGCACTGTTCAGCTATTAACTTCTGAATGCGGTGATAATTGGAGTAATGCGCGTTCGGACAGGCGGCGGCCGCGCGGCGCCGGCGTTGTCGCGTTGTCGCGGCTCATTTCCATAATGGACGCCTCGCAACATGTCAGAGCTGCCCTCTTGTGACAGAATTAATTACGATTTCATTCTTGGTCGTTTCTACTAAGGATACCTATTGTTAGTTTTCCAAAAACAAAACTTGGTTTAGTCACAAAAATTTGCGCCCTGATGTGTACTAGAGATATAAAGTTTAGTCATGAAATTTTACTCAATATTTTTTGCAACGTACTTATTCAAAGTTTTTAATAAATTTAAGGAAATCAGTGTTGTAGTGTAGACTTCGCCTCACTTTCCTTCACTTTCGATTTAATTTTGTAAACTACTCTACGCCGTTTCAAACGTCACTGATCTCAATAGCTCAGAAGATGCATCGCCAGCGCTGTGAGAGGCGATTAAAGTTTAAGTTGTAAAATGAAACATGGTTATTCCTCAGATGTCGCGAAGTGATGTCAGCGCGGCAGGAAGAGGTCGTGTCGGCGCTGGGCGAGGCGGGCGCGGCGGGCAAGGCGCACGCGGCCGCCGCCGCCGCGCACCGCGCAGCCGCGCTGAAGCTGCGCCACGCATACGACGCACGCGAGCGCGCCGCCGCCGCCGACCCGCCCGCGCACCGCAAGCTCAAGGCTCTCGAAAAGCAGCTTGAGAAGGTATACACAGATTGTGTGACTTTACTTTCTGTCATTTTCATTTGTATCGAGCTGCGACACGGGCACGTGTTGTCTTGACGGCAAATGTTTGTATATTTTTTAACGGAAATTTCAAGATTTACTTTTTTATTTAATAACCTGTCAGCAGGCCCCGCAGCCACCAGTGCCTACCTACATACATGCGTCGCATCACTAATTTCCTACAATTAGTTAAGTCCACGACAGTAACAGAAACTTTGAAGTCATGTGCGAGTAGTGTTACTTATGTTGTAAATAGTTGAGTTCATTGCAGGCCCTCAATAAGCTTTTGATTTCAGTACGTTACGCAAAAAATGACAATACCTTAATTTTTATAACATTTTATAATAATTACTAAAAAAAAACTCAGAACCAAATTATGTATACAAAATATATAAAAGACATAAAGGCAAATCAAAGAATATGTAACTGCGTGCATCTTTACCGACACAGACAAGCTTCTTGAACTACAGGTTAACATTATGCAAAAAGAAATACTTGAGGTACCTAATCTTTATGATTTGAAATAGATGACATAGATATTCAGTTGAATTAATTACTTTAAAAAATTTCAACATCATAACATATTAAATAATATCACTAAAATTATATTTATGTCAGCTTTATAGTCAAATATTTTATTTTTGTGCTTTTTATTTGCTTGGGTTTATGTGCGAAATTATTTTCTTTGATCGGCAACCCTCAATAAAAAAAACATCGCTCTGTTTTTGTGCAACAAGGGAATGCAGCCTGCTTACTAATGAGATAGCAAACTAACACAATAAATAATTAATTAGTAGTTAATTGTTTATTTTTCCTTTTTTCCCTATAAAATGAAGTAACAAATATTTTTAGATTAAAGAATTTGTGGTGCAATACAACATAGTTATTGTAAGTTTACTCTAATGATGGCTATTTGAACACTAAAAATAAAAATAACTAATTAGTATTTAGCTCATGTGATTATAAAAAAATATGGTATAAACCTTATTGATTATTATAATAAAAATAATTATAACTGTATATTTACTGAAACATAAGTGGCCTTCTGCACGAACATTTTGAACTCAACCCTTTCGGAACACAAAAATGGACCAAATTTTTTGTGTTCCTAAAATGTAATTACTTTGTATACGGATATGTATTATAGACTGTGTATTGGATACATTGAGGCGTGTTGCAGCGGCGCTCGCGGCACGCGGCGGCGCGCGGGCGGGCGCTGCGCGCGCACGCGGACTTCGTGCTGAGCGTGGCGGCCGCGCGCGCCGCGCTGCAGGCCTACTACGTGGACGACGTCGCCGAGATACTCGCGGTCAGTCGCTGCATCGCGGTGCCCAGAGTGCCTTGAGAGTGGCTGGAATGTCGCTTCTCTCATTTCATAACAATAAATACCCGGAGGACACACCACACCATGTAAGGTCCCAAAGTAAGCAGAGCTTGTGTTATGGATGACCGTAAGCGAACTGGGGAGGTACCCATACTAAACGTAGGTACTTATATAAATATAAACAACCATAACCTGAGAAAAAACACCTGCGTTCATCACACAAAGGAATGCCCCGACCAGGACTCGAACCTGGGACATCCTGTGTATTAAGCAGGGTGTTACTTACTACTCCAGTCGGCCGTCAATGTTATTTGGAGATATTTTTATTAAAACGTATTTTTTATTCCCATATAGTTGTTGAACAAGATTTTGAAGAAGGGTAATTTATTTATTTATTTATAGTTTGGTATACCAACAGCTTTGTTACACAGTAATGTACAATCGATTAACCATGGAGAGCCAATTAAAGGTTCTCGCGTTTAAAAATATCTTAGAAAAACTACGCAGCGTATACTAAAAAGCTAGACAAGTTTACAATTCATCTTTAATAAGTAGGTAACACAATTAAAAGAAAAAATTAAAACATAGAAATTAATGAAACGTACATCTATCACATTTTATAAAAGAACCCTGTAATTCTAAATCTCATTGAGTTTGATGTGATGACGCTGACACCGCGCAGTGCATGGAGACGGGCTGGGAGGGCGTGGTGCGGCGCGCGCTGCAGGGTGCGGCGGCGGCGGAGAGCGGCGCGGGTGGCGCGGCCGAGCGCGCTGCGGACGGGCTGCGGGCGGCTGCGGCAGCGCTGGACGCGGGTGGCGAGCGCGCGCGCTGGCTGCAGGCGCACGCCGCCGCCTTCACGCCGCCGCCCGTGCCCGCGCCACCGCCGCCGCCCGCGCCCAGCGAGTTGCTGGGGGCCGCCGCGCCGCCGCCCGACGACACCTTCGACCAGGAGACGCAGGAGCGGCTCGCGCGCCTGCGCGCCGCGCTGCGCGACCTGCGCGCCGCCGCGCACGAGAACCACAAGACGCTGCGCGCCGCCGAGGCTGAACTCATCAAGCAGGTCAGTACTATAACTTGACGGCTCGGTAATTTAAGTCTGTGATTCAATGTGCAATCTATGATTCAAATTTCAGATAAGCATGCGTGCATTCTATGCCCATAACGCCAATGTTGATCGGTGCAATCACCTTGCACTTTAATAATAATAAGAGTGTTAATTTCTCGGAGTTACAAATGTAGTTTTAGGATTTAGAATGCTGTCCACCCGGACCGGGGCAGGCTGCACGTGGCAGGTCCGCCGTTGTAGAGTTTCTTCTGTTACGACCTCGTCTGTACTACAGTCAGTCCTATGTCGGAAGCTCGTTGGAAGTCGGCAGCGCAGCAGCAGGCGATGCGACAACCACGCCGGCCACTCGCCCGGTGGCACGTGGCTCCGCACCCATGCACATCGTTAGTCACAGGTGTTGTTTATATTTTTACCGATGAATGATGCATTGACGACCTGAACAGGCGAATAGGCTTTCGTTCGAATTGCCTTTCTCCACTACTCGCACTGGCTGATCTGTACCGGAACACTGTTATGTGGCGGTCAAAAGAAGGTCACTAGGAAGGACTGTAGTAGCGGCCGCGACCCGCTGCGCCACGTGCGTGCGGGCCTCGACACGTCGCCTTGTTGCTGCGAGTAGTGTGCATCGCTGGGTGTGCAAGTGCCGTGACTACGATGCGTGCTGTGTTGCAGATGGAAGGCAGTGGGTCGTCGTGGGAGCTGGCGGCGCTGGCGGCGGGCGGCGCGGGGGAGCGCGACCAGCAGGAGGACTACTACATCGCGGTCAGTGTCTGCTGTGTTCATGTGTTTTTTATTTAATCTCACGAAAGCCCAACGGTTACGAGTGGTTGTCTTGTATACTTGTTTTTCCAAGGGTTTTGTCAAAATAAATAATAATTTACTCATAAATCAATTGGGAAATATCGGTATACATGGAAGTCCGCCTAGATGAATAGACAATCGCATTCGCAGCCGTGCGCAAGCAGTGTGTGTGTACTTTACTATATGTTTAAGATATACAGTTATCATAAAGTTAAAATAATCATAAACTAAAAATTGCAAATATCTGCCTCATACAGACGATATGAAACGATTTGGAACGATTGCAAGCACTACTGATTCGCTCTAAATACAGTTAGACTTCAAGTGCTGTCTCTGTATTGTTGTTCTTAATCAACTCTTTTTTTAACACAAAGGAGCGTATCATCTGAGCAAATAATAAACTGAAAAAAGGTTATTCAGTGTTATAAAAGCCCAACTTGTAAGCTATAACACGACAACACGTACACAATGAACGAAAAATGCCTTTGTTTGTGCCGTTTCATAGATCTATTGTTTTACTGTATTATGAACATGATGTTAATGCGCTCGCGCAACTGACGACCTGGAGCGTTGTGCAGAAGTTCCGCGCGTACCTGTCGCTGGCGGGGCGCGTGCGGCGGCTGGAGGCGCGCGAGGCAGCGCTGCGCGGTGCGGGCGTGGGCGCGGCGGACGCGGAGGGGGAGGGGGAGGGCAGCGACGACGCGCCGGCGTCCGACGACGACGTGCCGCGCGTCGTGCGCGCCTGCGTGCGCTGCATCGCCCGTCACGGCCTGAAGCAACAGGTAATTATTATGTTTTACCTACCTGGAAAACAAACGACCTTTTTATAAGGTAATAACCAAATGATTAAAATATAATTAGTTTTCACTGGTAAAATTTAAATACAATGTAAAATTTTAAATTCTAAAAAAAAAAAAAACAACAGAATACAAAGTTTATCGCAAAATAAAGTATACTTAATTTACTCTTCAAAATTAAGTAATTAATTTAATTAGATTATGTGTTTAATATCCAAAGAACCCTTAACTTGTATTTAAGAGTACTGTTTGAGTTTTAATTGTCGCTTGATGGATGATAGACCGTGGACGTTGCACTTCCCGTACCAAGTCAGTTCAAATCTAATGTAATGTTTGTTCAAGGTGAATAGTTTTTGGAATAAAAATCTTGTTTTTTTGTGTTATCAAGAAGAAATATTCTTTCTTATGCCTTAAAATGAACCAGGGTTTTAACAAAAGCATGAAATAAAATCCAAATACAAAAAAAGAAGCATAAAAAAATTCCAAAGAACATCTAGACCTGTTTTTGGGACCTATATATTTATTTATTATTATTTTTTTTTTTTAAGGTTTACCAACAGAAGTACACCATAAAACAGTTTAAATCTTAAATCTAATTTAAAAGTATAGTACAATTCCAATAACAGGTAAACATAACTTATAGTTTATTTGCGATAATAATTGCGGGCAATCGATATGATTGTGTGAGATCTTGAAGAGAACAATTTGGTCCATGATCCAGCGCCTCTCAGATAGTTCAATGTATTTAAAGTAAGTTAGTCTTGATTTGTAGGAGTTTAATATTCTAAGTTTTTTTTGATGAACGGATATAAAAAACATAAAAAGTTTTTGAATTTTCTCTAATCTATACACGTCGCATTTATAGTGAGGATTCCAGACGCTTGAACAGTAATCAAGGTTGCTACGTACTAAACACGCATACGGCATACGTAGAGCTTGAATATTCTTAAACTGTTTACAATTCCTCCAAATAAAACCAAGCATCTGCCATGATTTTTTTATTATATGCTCAAGATGAGGTTTGAAGGTAAGACGGCTATCTAGAATAACCCCTAGATCACTGACTTTTGAGACTTCCCCAAGGTCCACGCCCTCTATATTGTATTTGGTAGTGAATGGAACACGTTTTTTTGTAAACTTGATATGTTTGCATTTATTTATATTTAAAGTGAGTTTATTCGTTTTAGACCAATTAGAAATACGCGTTAAGTCTTCCTGAAGCAGTTTGGAATCATTTTCGTTTCTTATTATTTTAGAAATTTTTAGATCATCTGCGAAAAAATTTAATTTAGAATTATGTATTTCTTCTGCCAAATCGTTAATGATTGACGTCGGGCCCAAATGGGAACCTTGAGGTACACCCGACGTTGCTTCGAAGGAAGCAGATTCATGTCCACACACCACAACTTTTTGGAACATGTGAGTTAAATACGAATGAAACCAAGACAATAAATTATGATCAATGCCAAATTTACTAAGTTTAGATAATAATATTTCATGATTTACTCTATCGAATGCATTGCTTATATCCGTGTAAATAGTATCTAGTTTTAGTTTATTATCAATGGCATATGAGATATCTGATACGTGGCAGATAAGATTGGTGCTAGTAGACATTTTCAGCCGAAAACCATGCTGTTCACTGACTAACAATGATTTTATGTGATTTGTAAGAAATGAACAGATAATCGATTCATATAATTTACCCATTAGTGACAGTATTGAAATAGGTCTATAACAAGAAATGTCGCTTACGTTGTTATTTTTGGGTGCAGGAACAACATTAGCAATCTTCCAAATATCAGGAAACGTACCAGAACTTACGATTTATTAAATATCATATTATGAGGCTTAACCAGGTTATTGGCACATTTGATAATGAAAATGGCCGAAATATGATCAGGACCAGCGCCTGAGTTTCTTTTAAGATTTTTTATCGCATTAGTTATTTGTTTATCGGTTATTATAATATTATCCAATGAAGTTACAAAACGGTTGACAGAAGGTGTATTATAATTAGAAATGTATTATAGTGAACTAGTGCTATAGAACTGCTAGAGTAGACATTGGAAAATTGGCTGGCAAAAGCATCACAAATATCAACTGGAGTGGAGTATTTGTGATTATTCAGATACATTTCGTTTGGTAAAGTACTTTTATTTTTCCTTTTAGAAGTAATAAATGACCAGAAAGCTTTTGTATTGTGGTCAAAAATAGCGTTTTCTATACAATTTAAATAATTTTTATAGCATATGACAATTTGATGGTGACACCTGCTTCGTGCTTCACTATAATCATATTTATCTAAAGGGTTATTGAATTTTCTGAATTTTTTCCTGTATTTTTCTTTTTCTTTTATAATCTTAATGAGCGCTTTTGTATACCAAACAGGGTAATTGTTTCCCGATGGTTTAGACTTAGGTACATATTTTGCAATTAAATTTCTTAGGATAGAATAAAAAATTTCGATCACATCATTTATATTATCAACACCGTCAAAACTTTAACTCCAGTCAACCTTCCCTAAATCGTTGTTTATTTTATCGTAATCAGCTGCAAAAAGTTTAATTTAGAAGCAAGGGACTTTTTATGTATACGAAATTGGGCGTTCTCTGTAGCTATATTTGTCGCATTACTTAAAATCAAGTCAAGTATATTGTTATCTTTGTTTGTTATAAGATTAAATTGTTGAAGGTTATGCACAGATTGAAAGTCAAAAAGTAAATGACTCAGGAGACGGCAAAAATTTTCTGGAAGTGAACTTGTAGTACCAGTTTTACAATCAGGATCAGGCACTCATTTTATGTGTTGGAGGTTGAAATCACCAACAATTATAGTATCTTCATTCGTCCCAATTTTATCGATTGCATCAGTGAACTTATTTAATAGAGTCTCTAACTTATCACATGAAATTGGTGGCGGAAGGTACACTGCACACAAATTAATTTTCTTATAACTATTATTCCTAAAGGGTACTTTTATAGACACCCACAAGTCTTCATGGTAACTATCACTCTCAAGCATCAGTTGTCTGTGCGAAACAATTTTGGTAGAGACGGCTACTAATATACCACCACCATCTGACTTATGACTATTTGCCGGAGAGCGATCTTTACGATATATTACATAGTTGTCGTTTAACACCTCTGAATCTAGAATACTATCGTTGAGCCATGTCTCAGTTAGAACTATGACATCATACTCGCAATCTAGGCTAGCTAAATACAGTTCAGTCAATTTACCTCGAATACTTCTGCAGTTTTGGTAATAAATCGTTAATTTAGTCATAAAAAAGTTAAACTAACAAATAAAAGTATATGACCCCAACTCCCCTTAAAGTTACATTCGCCATTAGAGTAGCACCCTTTATGCGCAGTAATTGACAAATAAATTATTAACGGTTTCGTCAAATCATTTCAAAGAATCAACTGTTTCTTTGTGTCTGTTATTTAACCAATTCCTTTTTCCCAGAATGTTGATACCTGCCTACATTATTGCTATATCCGACGGCGGAGTGATAAGTTTGGTAATAAATTAACAAGGAGTATCTATTTATCTATTTATTTATCTTCACAGAACCAACAAGACTTAATAAAAAAAAATACACAATCAATATTTTTATACATACTACCAATTACAGGTTCCCAATTTTTAAATTGAACATATAAAAGTAGACTTTACAAGATTACAGATAGTAAAATTTACTACTGAATTTAATACAATGGAACAAAGATTATAAAAAATAATAATGTGTAGTACACGACCAACAGTTGTAAGTGTGTGTGTGTGTGTGTGTGTGTGAGAGAGAGGTGTGTGTGCGTGAGACAAAGTATGTGTGTATGTGTGTGTTTGATTGTATTTGATTATAAGTATCATATTATTTACCCACTACCAGATTTAAATACAATAAAAAATTCATTTAATTAGGTCATTAATTTCAGAGTAATATTTTCTATAATTTGTTGTTTGGAGTGACTAAAAGGGACTTGGAAAAGCGGACAGTGTCTGGTTCGTCTAACAGGAGTTCTGAGATGCATAGTAAGTGAGAGTAACTCGGGACTATCAATGCTATTGCTGCAGATATCATGTACAACAACATCTGCCGCAGGGACCGTCCTTCACTTAAAGGCAACACAAGTGAGAGTAACTCGGGACTATGAACGCTATTGCCGCAGATGTCATGTACAACAACGTCTGCCGCAGGGGCCGTCCTTCACTTAAAGGCAACACAAGTGAGAGTAACTCGGGACTATGAACGCTATTGCCGCAGATGTCATGTACAACAACGTCTGCCGCAGGGACCGTCCTTCACTTAAAGGCAACACAAGTGAGAGTAACTCGGGACTATGAACGCTATTGCTGCAGATATCATGTACAACAACGTCTGCCGCAGGGACCGTCCTTCAATTAAAGGCAACACAAGTGAGAGTAACTCGGGACTATGAACGCTATTGCCGCAGATATCATGTACAACAACGTCTGCCGCAGGGACCGTCCTTCACTTAAAGGCAACACAAGTGAGAGTAACTCGGGACTATGAACGCTATTGCCGCAGATATCATGTACAACAACGTCTGCCGCAGGGACCGTCCTTCAATTAAAGGCAACACAAGTGAGAGTAACTCGGGACTATGAACGCTATTGCCGCAGATATCATGTACAACAACGTCTGCCGCAGGGACCGTCCTTCAATTAAAGGCAACACAAGTGAGAGTAACTCGGGACTATGAACGCTATTGCCGCAGATATCATGTACAACAACGTCTGCCGCAGGGACCGTCCTTCAATTACAGGCAACACAAGTGAGAGTAACTCGGGACTATGAACGCTATTGCCGCAGATATCATGTACAACAACGTCTGCCGCAGGGACCGTCCTTCACTTAAAGGCAACAAATGGTAAACCTTACAAAGCTCCTTATAGTTACTGTTTTTCATTTTCATACGATAATTAAGTGTTTTCAGAAACTTCGCTTGAATATTTTCCAAGTTTCAACGTATTTTTTGTGAAATGGACTACAAACAACACAACAATACTCCAACACGCTTCGAACAAAGGCATAATATAAAATTTTCATGCAATCAGGATCAGATAATGGTTTAGTCACGCGAAGCACAAATCCAAGGCTTTTGTAGGCCTTTGTGACTGTACCAGACGTATGCTCCGACATCGTCATTTTGGAGTCAAGGAGCACCCCAAGGTACTAACAGTATCTGTAGCAACTAGTCCGTTACCCTCTAAGCTATACTGATATACGATCTTTTTTTCTCTTGCGCGTGAAAGTTATTTGAAGGCATTTTGCGACATTGACACTCATACGATTTATTTTATAATATTTGCATAAATTGTCAAGATCAGCTTGAAGCTTCGCAGCATCCTCGAAACATTTTATGTGAGCATAGATTTTTGTATCGTCGGCATACATTAGGTATTTAGCAAAACTAAAGCACTTGCTAACGTCATATAAATAAACTACATACAACAAAGGGCTCATAATACAGCCCTGAGGGACACCCGATGGGATGCTTAAAAATTCGGAGTGATGTCCTGCCAAAACAACAGCTTGCGAGGGATTTCTTAGGTATGAAGCCATCCAACGAAGGAAATCCCCACGGATACCAAGCTCCTGGAGCTTTCGCAGAAGGATAACATCCACACCATCAAACGCTTTTTCAAAATCTGTGTCGACGAATCAATTTGACCACAGTTATCCATTCCACGAAGCACATCCTCCACGAATATAGCTAGATTAGTACCAGTTGAACGTCCGCGCACAAAACCATGCTGTTGCGATGGGATGTCACGAATAATTAAAGGGTAAGTATGCTGATAGACCACCATCTCCATAACTTTACCTAAAATGTTTAATTTAGAGATAGGTCTGTAATTTTCAACGGATGCCTTAGACCCTTTTTTATGTACTGGCACAATATATGCTTTTTTCCACACACTTGGGAAATAGCCTTCACGAAAGCAGCGGTTAAAAATTACAGATATGGGAACAGCCGAGGATTGTGCACAACTAATAAAGAAATATGGTGGTAGTTCATCACAACCTGCACCCTTAGAGCAATCAAGTTTCCCTAACAACTTTATAATATCTTGAGGCGTTACAATAATTCTTGTTAAAATGTCAATATGTATCAATGCTTCATCTACAAAATCAGAATAATCTTGAGCGGGAGGACTGAAATTGGTACTAAAAAAAGTGTTAAAAATAGTGCACATGTCCCGTTCGCCTGAATAAATAACATTGTTGAATTTAATTTCATTAGGATAATTTGATTTATTTTCTGTTTTCGATTTAATATATTTCCAAAAAAGCTTTGGATAGTTTTTAATTTTCTCTTCAGAGTATTTTATGAAACTTGAATAACACTCAGGTTCCAATTTTCTAATCCGAGATCTTAATGTTGTAAACGATTCATAATTTATTGGATTTTTATATGTTTTCCAAAATCTATGATATTTGGCCATTTCTTTAATTAATTTTACCAATGACTTAGAATACCATGCTGGCTAATCGTAAGTGTAAGAGGCGGATTTAATAGGAACATATTTTGTTATTGCCATTTTTAAAATCTCATAAAACTCTTCTATAGCCATTTGTAAATTCAAAGTATGTAAAAATGACCAGTCATTATCTGAAAAAAACACATTTAAGCTTAGGTAATCTGCTTTACAAAAAAATTTTTTAAGTCTCTTGGGTGGTTTAATAAATGGAACAGTGACGTCATCAGTACATGTATCAATTGCAGGGTGATATTTATCTTCCTTTACTAAGGGCGTCTGAGACTTAACTATGCACAGTGGTTTATTAGAGAATATTAGGTCAAAAAGTTTGCTTTTCATGTAAAATATATTGTTATATTGAGTTAATCCTAAATAAGTTAAAGTATTAATTAAGTCAGATGATGCTTTTTGATTTTTTAAAGAACCTTTTTTGAGAATTGTGGGAACGTTATTGTTCCATGTATATTAGGCAAATTAAAATCCCCTGCCAAAATAAAATGATCATTCCGACCTGTACCAATTAACGTCAACAAGAAAGCTGTGAACTTTTGAATTCGCTCTGGGACCGCGCGGTTTGGCGGAATATAACAACACATAATATTTAAATCATATTGCAAAGCAAGCGAGCGCGCCGTATCACATACCATAGAAAATTACTCCAGATGCACCCTTTCCTTGCCGAGTTGTTGATTAGCAATGGTTAGTTGGGCCAAAGATACCGTGATAGGGTGAGTCGGTTTGGAAATGAATTGTTTACTTTGTATTAGGTCATTGCACATGAAATTGGTGTTTTGTAAGGGAGGAACATACAAGTCAATTAAAAAACAATATAATATATATATTTCATCAAATTATGTACCATTGTTTTTTTTTTAAGGTTTACACTTCAAACTATAACAATTTTATTCAAACGTACACAAAAATTATATTTGACTAATATTGGCAACATAATCATACAGAGCTATCTTATATCTAGACAAAGGTACAGTATAAATTTTTTTTTTGCCCACTTGTAAATTACAAAAATAATTTATTCCTATCTATGTCTCTAGTATCTATGTGAATTTATTTTTGTTGTGTTTGTAAATGTTGGGACATTTTTGTACCTATTTATAGTTTAATCTACACCTCCATTTCGTTTTCATATTTATTTCTTAATGTTTTGTGAGTGTTTATGTATATATTTACTCTTTGAACTGTATGTAAAAACTTTATTTGGCCTTCTTCCTCTAAACATCTATGTTATTCTATCTCCTAGCTGTAAGTTTTTCATGTATTGTAAAATAAAATAAATAATGTAAATCAATTTTGGTATCTTTATATATGTTGTTATGTTCCCGGCATATTCTAGACACGGCGCTGTAACAGCCAGTGTTAGATCTGAAAGTTTTGGTTGCGAAAGGACGAACGTTTGTGATTCTAGCATTGGAAACGTGGCACCGAAACGTTTATTTGAGATAATAATTGCGAGCAATCGATATGATTGTGTCAGATCTTGAAGAGAACAATTTGGTCCATGATCCAGCGCCTCTCAGATAGTTCAATGTATTTAAAGTAAGTTAGTCTTGATTTGTAGGAGTTTAATATTCTAAGTTTTTTTTGATGAACGGATATGAAAAACATAAAACGTTTTTGAATTTTCTCTAATCTATACACGTCGCATTTATAGTGAGGATTCCAGACGCTTGAACAGTAATCAAGATTGCTACGTACTAAACACGCATACAGCATACGTAGAGCTTGAATATTCTTGAACTGTTTACAATTCCTCCAAATAAAACCAAGCATCTGCCATGATTTTTTTATTATATGCTCAAGATGAGGTTTCAAGGTAAGACGGCTATCTGGAATTACCCCTAGATCATCATTGTATCTATCGAGAAAACCAAAAGAGGAAAAACTGTTTTTATTGCTTTTTTAAACGTTTTCGAAACACAAATGCGTGAGTAAATAGCTGTATAAATCTGAAATTGGAATTCTTAACCAAAATGGAGATGATACAGATCAAAGTGGCCAGTGCGTCAAAACGCCAATTTCATATGTAAGGCCCTAATATTACTGACGATTTAAAATCGTAGCAGACGTAGCCTTACGCAGAAACCAGATATACGAATGTGTTTATCGAAACAATAACACAATAGCTGTTATCACGAATCAACCTAATGGGTCAGTAGTCTAACCAGGCGTAGCGCGGCATTTATTTATTTATTTTGGATTTCTTACAGCAAGTACACCATAAAATTTAAATGTTATACAATTATTTAAACAATAGAATAAGTGCCTTGCCACTTTTAGGAAATCACCTCATGCGCTTTTACGATGGTATTTGCTTCAACTAGTTATTTCCCTCCGGATGAACTTTTGGCAAAACAGTTTTCTTTAAATTTGTGATATTCATGTCAAAGAGGTCTAGAGTATCACTATGGTGCTCATATAGGGAATACATGCGCGACAGTGTACAGCATTTTTTGAGATTAGTGCGACAATGTGGTGGAGAAAACAGCTTTCTACGATATGATCTTGGCGTCTTCATTGGCACATGAAGCCTAACGCGGCTAAGCAGATTCTGACAACGTATTGTACCTGCACATAATTTTTTAAGGAACACTAAGTCTAAGTTACTTTCTTCTCTCTTCTAAAGAATGCATACCGAAATGTGACAGATGTTCCTCATAATATTTGAGCGTTTTTGCAACGCCTCTACTGTATGACAGATGCCAAAGCATTCTCTTCTGCATTTAGAAAAATGGCGGTTAAAGTCTTTTATTGTCTAAGATTTTATTAACACCAATTTTGACGCTGTTAGTCATTGATTTTGAAAAATATATGTGTACAGAACAAATAAACATTTAACAAAACTTCTGACATATGAAATGATAGCGCCGGGCGCGTATACTAGGGCAACTTTTTGTTTTATTTAAAAATTATTATTAATTTTTCAACGTAGTTTCCTTCTAATTCAATTTATTTCATCCAGCGTTTCTCTAGCTTTTCGATCCCTTCCATTAAATAGGACTTAGGTAGCCCATTGAAATAGGCGGTGGGTTTGTGCAGAGCCCTTTGTTTGAGCTAAAACTTATATTTTTTTGAAATAGTCAAAACGGGCTTCGGCTTCGTGCAATACTTTGTCATGGATTTCAGCGCTCCTGTCTGATGGAGAGACCTCAACTAGGCGTCCTTGACGTTCAGCATCACCTGTGTAAACCTTTGCGGAGGTTCCTTCAGTTTAGTGCGAGTCGAGTTTCTTATTCTATTTGTAACCGTCAGTTCTGCCCGAACATTTTAAGTAAGTCTTGTAAAAGAGTGGTGATCGAGGAAGTTTCGTGCATTTTGCGATTATTTTATTCCAAAATAGGTTTTTAGCAGACTTATCACTGCGCTTAGATAAAAAAATATTAATTTAAAATATGATAATTACAAGCAAACTCGCATCTTCTCGTGTATGTTTTAACTAATACGTTTTCTAAATATCTGATTATCCAATAGTTTCTGATAACCTACACGGATTAAAAAAAGTAAACATATTTTCAACGAATTTAATCACTGTTCCTTACTACGTGAACAATAAAACGAGTCTTTACTTTGATCACTGCAATTTCTTATGGTTGATACTTAGAGCTTCGTGTACGGTGCATCTTCTACAGGGTCCTCCACTACTTTTTTTGTAACCGAAGTTCTGTGATATCAGTACCTCTGTCTGGCGGCAGGGCGTGTTCCGCGTGCCGGGGTCGCTGGGCGAGGCGGCGGCGCTGGGCGCGGCGCTGGCTCGCGGCGAGGCGGCGCGCGTGCGCGGTGCGCCCGACGTGCACGCCGTCTGCACGCTGCTCAAGCAGGCGCTGCGCCGGCACAGCCTGCTGCCACAGGCACAACGAGCCAGGTACTCGTTTACGTTCGGTCACAGTGTTTAAGTAGCTATTGGTATCCCAGGCGCTTAGTCAATAAATAGTCTATGAATTTTGTTGACGTTCCCTTAAAGGGTCTAACCAAGACTTAATAAATCTTTTTTGAATACATAAAGTAAAATTATAAAATAAATGTATTTAATAGTCAAATAGTATATATACTAGTATATTAATAGCACTGATTCACTTGGGAAATTCTCATGCACGCTACGCGTAGTTCTAAATTGATTGGCATGATTTGCTTTAAGCTGGGTCGACACGTTGCTCGCACCAGCTGCGCGGTGTACATGGTCATTTCTTGTTCTGTCGATATATGTTGACAATTTGTCCCATTGTGTCTTTTTGAGCATAGAAATTAAAGATTTAAAGTTCAAATAATTCACCGTAAGCTAATTAAATTATGATACAAAACTCAATTCCAAACGTGCAAGAGAGAAATTACATTAAAGGCATTACAGGTTTTGTAATAGAAAGCTGTTCACTAACGTGTCGGCGCCGGTCGCAGGTTGCTGGCGCTGGCGGGCGGGCCGGACAGCGCGGCGGCGCGCGCGGCCATGGCGGCCGAGCTGGCCACGCTGCCGCGGCGCGCGCTGCTCACGCTGCGCTACGTGTGCGGCTTCCTGGCGCACCTGGCCGCGCACGCCGCGCACAACCTCATGGATGCCTGGAACCTGGCCATCTGCGTGGGGCCCACGCTGGTGGCCGCCGCGCACGTCTCGCAGCAGAACGTCGCCAACGAACTCGTCAAGCGCCTCATTGTACATCACGAAGATTTGTTCCCCAAGAATATCGCGCCACACACCATGTACAAGCCGCTGGACCCGTGAGTGCTCTGTCTGCTCCGCACCGATCACCTCGTGTTACTTATTATTTATATTTTGATTTAGCTACCTACTTGAAACTGATCCCACAGACAAGTAAATTATTGTAAATTTTAACGCTTTCTCAATAATATGACAAACAATATTTCATCAGAAGTGTATATATCATTATACCTCTATCATTATACAATTTGAGATTTTTAATCTCATTTTTGTCAAATACTTAAATGTGCAAGTGTCGTAATAATAATAATAATAATAATAATTCTTTATTGCTCACACAAAATAAAAATTACAATAAAAATATTTACAGTAAATTACTTAAGTCTAATGTGGGCAAAGGCGGTCTTATCGCTGGTAGCGATTTCTTCCAGACAACCTTTGTGTAACTGGAAATCTATTAAGTAAGCGGAAGATATTTTACCAAATAAAAAAAATAAAATAAAGCTCTATAAGCATACAAACATACAACTTTTAATATTTATTATTATATACATATATACTAAATAATAATATACATATGTAGCATTAAATTACATAGATACATATACAGTTGCAATCTATAATTTCTCTAAAAGGAGATTGTGTAATCTTGATTTGAAGATAGCAATAGACTTAGCATGTCGAATGGCAGACGGCAGTGAATTCCAGAGATGAGCAGCTTTCACAGTAAAAGACTCATAAAAGTAACCCGATCGAGTAAACAAAGCTTGCAGCCTATTGTCATCGTCCGACCGAAGGCAGCGGCCATGGCCAGCACCGAGGAACCCAAACCGCTCCTTGAGATAAACAGGAGTACGAGGGTCATACAGTATTTTGTATATGAGAGTCAGAACGTGCTCCTCGCGACGCAGCCTGATAGGTAACCACTTAAGTCTACGCCGGAATTCTGAAACATGATCGAACTTGCGCAAACCGTAAATGAATCTTATACATAAGTTTTGGAGGCGTTGGAGTTTGCTGAGCAAGTCTTCATTGAGATCAATTAGGCAGACATCAGCATAGTCCAAGATTGGCAAGAGAAGTGATTGCGCAAGTTCAATCTTAGTCCGAAGCGGCAACAAGTTCCTAAATCTTCTCAATGACCCAGACACCGCGTAAATCTTCCTACTGACCTCAGATATGTGTGGTCCCCAAGAGAGTGTAGAGTCAAAGAGAACGCCCAGGTTCCTGACGACACCACTAACGCTCAAGGTAACACCATTCAAAGTAATTTGCGGAATGGTAATTTGATTTAGCTTCGCAATCTGCTTAGCACCGCCAACAATGATAGCTTGCGACTTGTTCGGGTTGATGGTAAGGCCATAAGATTTGCTCCAATTAGAAATAACTGCGAGATTATCGTTTATTTTATGAATAAGGGCACCGATATCATCAATAGCGGCTTGGGAATAGATTTGTAGGTCATCCGCATACAAATGGTACTTGCATGAAAGTAAAGGGGTCACAAAGTTAATAAATATTGAAAACAGGAGAGGAGAAAGGACCCCACCTTGAGGCACACCAGCAGTCACGTCACAAAAGCTAGAGACCCCACCATCAGCGCGAATACACTGTTGTCGCCCCACAAGGCAACTACTGAACCATGTGATCTCCCTATCAGACCCGAACACATTCCGAAGCATAGCCAACATGATATCACTATCAACTGAGTTAAAAGCATTGCTAAAATCAAGTAGCACCATAGTAGTCACATTCTGGCTAGACATCCCTAAACGAATGTCATCAGTAACATTTATCAATGCTGTCGCAGTACTATGCCCTGCACAAAACCCAGATTGATATGTACTTAAAAAGCCTGAGGAATTTATGAATGAACTTAGTTGGTTAAAGACAAGTCGTTCGAGCACCTTAGAAAGAAAGGGTAGAATGGAAGTGGGTCTAAAGTGGGAAGGTAATGTAGGACTGGTGGTTTTAGGAACAGGAATTACAACTGCCTTGCGCCAACAGCTCGGAAAAGTTCCAGTACTGAGCGAGAAGTTGAAAATATGACAAAGTATTGGAATGAGGACCTCCAAGCCGAGTTCAACCATCTGGCGGCTTATGCCATCGATGCCCTCTGCGTTAGATTTGATGGCTGAAATGTTATCTTCAACTTCACGCCCCGATACAGACCTAAAGGAGAAACTAGGTTTTCGGGAATCGTTCTTGCTACTCAAAGAGTGCAGTGTTGCTTGTTTTAAGGTATTACATATAGGGGGAACATTAGTGAAGTGATGGTTTAATGAATCAAGATCAAGCTTGAGTGGAAGAGCAGACCTGGATTTACCGATTCCCAGGGTTTTCAAGAATGACCACACTTTACTAGGGACGCCGTTTGCCACAGAACGGTGTATATGGAGGCGTTGAGCATCTCTGCACATCCTACTACAACGATTACGTAGGTCCTTATAACGACGGCAGTTCTCTTCGCAAGGATTGTGTTTATATTTTACCTTTGCGGAATTACGTTTAGCCATCATGATTTTAATGTCACTTGTGAGCCAAGGGGCCGGAAGGTGTTTAAGCCGGACTGGCCGAAGCGGTGCATGAACGTCAAACAGCTGCAATAAAATGTTATTAAAGATCTCCAACTTAGAGTCTATGGTAGGAGCACTAAACACCGCGTCCCAGTCAGAATTGCTAAGGTCAGTCATAAACTTTTGTTTGTCAATGCCGTTAAAATTGCGTTTTAAAATAACACGAGGCTTAGGTCTGGGACATCGAACTTTATAAGAGAGGAAAACAAGGTCGTGGTAGGAAAAGGCTTCAGCAGAAAGTTGGCCATGGGTGCCAACATGATCAAGAGACGAAACAATAGCTAGATCTAACAGGGACGGCTGACAATTCGGAAAGTGATGAGTTGCAGCTAAAGGTAGTATGTTGAGATTAGTGCTCTCAATGATTGATCGTAGTCTGTTGGAACGAGAGTCCGCTTTAAGGAGGCAGGTGTTAAAGTCACCCATGACTATGGTATGATCAAACCCAGGCACCAGTGACTCCAGCATCAACTCAAATGAATTGAAATAATCAATATGAAGGTTAGGGCAGTAAAAAACTCCACACAAAACCTTTGTTTGACCAAAGAGAACTTCAATAAAAAGATGCTCAGAAGACTCAGAGTACTGAGATGAGGATGCACTGACGATGCTGTAGGGAATATGACTTCTGAGGTATATAGCTACTCCACCTCCACCCTTGCCAGTTCTGTCATTGCGAATGAGGTGGTACCCCGGTAGGGAGTAGGAATAGGAAGAAAGAGAAGGTTTAAAAAAGGATTCTGACACAAGGATAGCGTGTATACTAGGTATATCGGAAAATGTGCTCAACAGATCCGAATAGTGTGCTGGAATGCTTTGCGCATTAATATGCACTACGTTGAAGTTTTTCGGAAAAACCGAAAAGGTAGATTTCAGCTGAGAGTCTAACGATTGGGTTAGACTATGGAAACTGCCGTCTGACGCCGACGAAGCAGAACAATATTCTAAACTATTATCTGACAAGTTATTACCATCATAAATTGGTTGCAACATTTGAATAAAGTAATTGCTTATAAAAAGAAAATAATAAAACTGAAAATATACTTAATAATATATATATATAAGAAAACAAAAAAAAAAAAAAAAAAACTGGGTATATAAATTATGAACAAGTCCACACGCTAGCAGTGAAGAAGAAATTCGCTCAAAAATAATATATAGGTATGACACATTATATATGCATGCAGCATAATAAACATTTTAACACCCAAAAATTAAAGTTAATTTTGAAATTCCAGTTCAGTGTAGAAAATATTAAGAAGCACACAACACTCTTAAGTAAATACAATCAATTACACATAAAATAATATAGCGGTGAAATATAATTAGGTGCATAGCATAACTTACAACAATTATGACTAACCAAGTGGAGAATGCATACATTAAATAGTCAAAGAACAATAATATATGATGCCCAGTAAAGTTAATTATGGTAAAGCATAAGTATTGTGCTTATTGAAACACAAATTGTACACCTCACGACATGGAATATTAATTATACTAGCAGTTAGACAAAAAATAAACTTTCCATGTATATATTTCCAATGTATCATTGTTTTGAAAAGTAATACATAAAAACAAAACCCAACTTAACGCATACAAACAGGTGTAAGCTATATATAAAATAAACAGAAGCACATAACATGAAAAAAAAAACGTTTCATCTCATAACTTATCCAATTTGAATAACATGCAAAAAATTAAACTGCGAGATTCATGGATTATCGAGTAAACAATAACAAACAACTGGTTTAGTATGCGAGCGCGGCCATCGATAATGCAAGGATTGGCTAGTTAGTAACACATAATCCGTGTTTCGGACGCGTGATGAGTGTCGCGGGTCACAATGTTTTTATAAAGATATTAAGATATTGTAATCAAAATAAGTTTTCAAGTGCTGTGTAAATTGATAACCATGGAGTTAGTGTCTAAAACAGTTTATAAATTAAGCCAGAATAAACTAAAAATATTGTGAAATATTCAGTCACTTTCGGTGTTAAAAAACATTGAGTGAAATTCAGTCATGGATTCCAATTTTAGTTTTTTGCCATCCGGGGTCTTAACTCGGATTACACCATCCAGGGTCCAGCAGTTGGAAATGCCGAACTTTTGTCGAGCAGCCATGAATACTTCATGTCGCGGTTTTGTTAAAAACTCTGAAATTGTAATTTTGGAGCCTTTGAGCGCGACCTTGCTTTTCCATAAAGCTGCACGAACGAGTGAATTTGTGAATTTAACCACAATAGGTCGCGGCTTGATGTCGTTGGCGCGTTTTCCCATCCGGTAGCTAGCGGCTATGCTACTGGCGGTCAGAGAAGGCACCTTACACTTCACGGCCAGGCTGGAGATGATCGTAGCAGAAGAATCTTCACCGGGCTGCTCCGGTACACCGTGCACAAGCAACATATTGTTGCGGAATCGCATCTCAATGCGATCTAAGCTCATTTTTAGTGCAGCCACTTCGGCGCGCAACACCGAGAGACCATTGCAAACAAAGGCTTTAAACGTTTGAAACTCAGTGTTAAGAACAGCTATTGTAGGACTCTTACGGTTCGAGAAAGCCACTTGTGCCAGCTCAGCCTGGAATTCTGCCATTTTCGACTCGAACATCCTGGCCATATCGTTCAGGTTATCTTCCAACTTTGTGTGGTGAGTGGACATTTTGTGATGCGACGGAGGAGAACGTACAAAGGAAAATAGCACTGCAGGCGAGTGAGACTAATTAATCTTCATGAATTACATGTAAAATTTTACTTTTTACGTTAATTTACTTATTTAAATGCAATAAAATAACAGAGCTCAATTTTATAAAAATAAATAATATATAAACAAATATATATAAACAGAAAATAAAACACTTTGGAGTTATAATCCACTAGTTCGATGTAATAGCGGACCCATTAGGCTGGTAGCACCATCTATTAAAATAAAAGTGAACTAGCATTCTTAACACGTGGTATATGAATAAATTTGCAGTTTGTAAAAGTAACTGCGTACCTACTTGCCGTAACCTTGGTTTTGATTGTTAAGTTGATGCCATCTTTTCCATCTCTTGCGCGGTTTACACGTATTCGTATTAATTAGTTAAGTTGGTAACTCAATTTTAAGTTACTACATTGCACTTGTGTGTCCGAACGATTATGTAGTTAAGCTCATAAGTTCAATAAAGATGAATTATGATGACACTCAAGAAATTCGTCTACTCTGTACTTAGATTTGTGATAAGTGGTATTTTGGACATAACATTGGATGAGAATTAATTTGTTTCAAAAATTTAAATCTCTAGAACAATGTTTATTTCTAAAGTTTTTATTTCATATATTTCATAAGCATTCTTATTTTAAATACTCTTCAACAACTCTTAAAGTAGAGTCAAAACTCCACTCCGTCATTTTGAAAAAAAAAAGAGAAAATGCAAAATAAGTACGAGCTCTTGTCGCTAACCGCTTGGTCCACTTATGCACTTAACTAAAAAATCATATCCCAACGCGATAAGTGAGAAGCCCCGTTCACCGTATGACTAGTGTCCTTCTGGCTTTCATCAAAGATTCGCAGTCTGCAACCAATATACCGCTTTTCTTATCTTTATAAATAATTTGGGAAATGCGATGCATGTTTTTTTATTCTCTACGTAGTTTAGAGAATTTGTTAGTTTTTAAAAACATGTCCCTAAACTCGCAGGAATTTAACTTTCGATTTTGTTGCCTGCCTCCACAGCGAGGAGCTGGCGGACGAGAACGGTGACGCGAGCGACGTCGACGACGCGGACGGCGCGCACATAGACGCCTCGCTCGACGCCACTCTCAACGCCTCACTCGACGCCTCGCTCGACGCCTCGCTCGACGCCACCCTTGACGCCACCCTCGACGGAGCTCTGGATGACGCGCCGCTCTACGAACCGCACGAGGAATCCGATGATGATACAGGTGTCACATCTAGATAATCATCATAAATTATGATTTCGCTCGATTTGGGGTTGTCTTAAATTTTTTAATTATAATTGCAGAGGACGCGAGTGATGCAGAAGAAGATGATTGGCGTGACGAACCTCCTTTATGGTATGTTTTTTTCCAATGATCTCATGGTTTGATTGAGCTCCCATTTTATTGAAGTTCAGCGCATTGTAAACGTGGCGCTAACATATTGGTATTGTTGCAGCGGGGCGACGTCGACCCGGCGCGCGTCCACGCAGCAGGTACCGCTCGAGACTCACGTGTGACATCGCTGCGACCGCCAGCTTACTTCCCCCACTTTTCTTAGCTTTTTTTGTAAAAGTGGGAATAGAAACATTTGCCCTGTTAAAGACTGATTAGATATAAATTTTTTGTGAAATATTCAAAGCTTCTCCGTTTTGCATGCTGAGTGTTGTGTTCAACAGCAGTTGTAGTGCTGAAGTGCTCGTTCGATGTTTCAGTGCCGCGGTGACGGCAAGTAGACCGCGCCCCCGATGCGCGTCACCGATGGTGATTCTTATTTTTATTTTCAATAAGTGTTGTGGCTCTATCCTATACATTCAGTTGCCAATATTTTGCTTACGCTGTGGCTTTTTATTCTCATATCGTAGTACTTGAACTCCCTCCGTTTCAATGGTTAATGTGTTAGATCGCTATTGAAACTAATTTTAATGGGACACTCAGTGGAAAAATGAAATGGCTGTTTCACATCACTAGCTGTAGACTGCACTCGCCGTGCTCGGTGGCTCGGTGGCTTGTTGTGAACTTGTGAACTAAAGACTTGCGGCATGCTGCAGTTATAACGTATACTGTGAGATAGTATTTAACTTTATATTTTTTGTATAGTTGTAAGAGCTATTTAGTCCAATTATATTTTTATGTGCAGATTGTGTATGTATTGTTATTGAAAATTGAACTTCTCCATTCCTTAGTACGCGGCTTAGTTCATAAGTATACATTTAAAAAAGCCTGGACTTGTGTTTATGAGATTAAGTTTTTATATGGACTACACAATTATATAAATAAACAGTTAATTCCATGAAATTGATAATTTACTATCCCAGGTACATCTGTATTTAAATAGTAAAATAAATGAAAGTAGTAAAATAAGAGGTTGCCGGAGTCCCTCAAGGTAATCATTTTGGCCCTGTCTTGTTCGCGTAGCGCTCTCTCGACCGGAACTAACGCGGCCGCTTCATTGCAGGAGCAGCCCGCGGCCTCCCCGCCCTCCTCCAGCACCTGCACGTAAGTTCAATCATATATTCACACTGGGTTGCATTTTGGTTGCAAAATATTGGGCTGTTCGTATGTAGATACATTCAATATTTAAAGTATGTAACTGAAATCACCACATATAATACAGAAGTAAATATTTTTCTTATTTAAGACACCATTATATTAATTTCCAGAACAGCTAGTTTAGAAAACTTTATAAATATAGAAATCGATCTCTTGTAGGCGCCTCGCTGAAGCCACGCCTGACCTGGTGCTGGACCTGCCGCACCGCGCCGCGCTTGCCTCGCCCGCCCCCGCTCCGCCCGTGCGCGACAATGCCGACCACTTCGCCCTCAACAGGGACACGCTAAAGAAGCGACCCACCAGCAAGTTAGTTCCGTTTTTCACCCTCACAGGCATAAGTAGGCGTAAGTTTGTAGATGACCATGCATTGAACCAGGGGTAACTGGAATATGCTACGAGGGTGGATTGAAAAGTGTGCGGCCTAAATAAGAAAACACAGGAGTAAAGCAATTTTTTATATTTATTTTCTACATACTCTCCTCCTAGGTCACAGCACTTAGTCCAGCGGTCCTCCGAAGCCTTGATCCCATTTAAATAGAAGGTTTCGTCAAGGTCTTCAAAAAAGGCATCTACGGCCACTTTGACCTCCTCATTGGTAGAAAACTTCATTCCTCCTAAGTGTTTTTTTAGTTTTGGAAATAGGTGGAAGTCAGAAGGTGCCAAGTCAGGTGAATAAGGGCGATGGGGAAGCAATTCGAAACCACAATTCACTATTTGAGCGATCGATTCTGCAGATGTGTGAACACGAGCATTGTCCTGATGAAACAAAATTTTCTTGGTCACCAGTCCTGGTTTTTGAGACCTTATTTCATCGCGTAAATGACGTAATAGTGTGCAGTAATATGCAGATTTATAGTTTGACCTCTTTCTAATAATCAACCAAGATTCACCCTTAGAATCCCAGAAAACCGATGCCATTACCTTGTTTACTGAAAAACTTGGGGGTCGGAGATCCGGGTCTCTTCCATTGTTTGGATTGTTGTTTTGATTCAGGAGAGTGATGAACCCATGTTTCGTCCATAGTAACAAACCTTGCCAAAAATTTGTTTGGATCAGCTTGAAAAAGCTCTAAACAGTCTCTAGAAATCGTGAGCCGAGTTCGTTTCTGTTCAACTGAAAGGAACCGCGGAACCCATCTTGCAGACACCTTGTGGAACCCTAATTCATTAACGATCATGTTTTGTGTACGTTCATATGAAATCCCTAGAGCTTCAGTTATCTCAGATACTTTCAATCTTCTGTCTCCCATGATGAGATCACCTATTTTTTCGATGTTTTTCGAAGTCGTAGCTGTAGAAGGCCGTCAGAGCGGGGGTCATCTTTGATGCTCTCTCGTCCACGTTTAAATTCAGCTGTCCACTTTTTCATCATTGTATACGACGGAGCAGATATTCCTAAAGTAGCCACAATATCTTCATGAATCTGCTTTGGAGTTAAGTGTTTTTATGGAGGTATTTGATCACGGCACGGTGTTCTAAACTATCCATTTTAAAAATTAATGAAACTTACTCTCACTGAATGTCCAATAAAATAAATAATGCCGCATGTATCTCAGAGAAAAATTTAACAGAAACTGACAAAGAGTCTAGGTTTCATATGAGGGTAGTTTTATAATAATATGACAACGCTATCTTTGTTAGGGAACTTTTCAATCCACCCTCGTACATGTAAATGGGGGCAATATCAAAACAAAAGAAACTAAAATTAGGATATATTTTTTATTATAGATACTTGAACAAGGACTGCAACATAACATCTAACATTGAATCAATAATGGTTGATTGATAGTCACCTGACGTGGCTGTTTAATGGATTAAATAAAACATTAAGACGTGATTTGGAAAAAAATATTTCAAACTTTTACAAGAAATACTTTCTTGAACGCAGCTTTATTAATCCAATTTTTTTTTATTATCGTAATCTGCTTTTAATGATAATGTGGAAAATCAAGTTCTATTGTAATATTGAAAGAATAGAATAGAAATAAATCTAAATAATGTCGTGCAATAAACATATACAGGGTGTCACAAAATTCAACGTCAAGCCGAAACTATAGGATAGACGGTAACCATCATCAGAAAAAAAATCCATGCCATGTTCTTTACAAATTATGGGCATTAAACAAAAAAAAAAACAGAATGTCTCCACTGTTCAACAATTTTTTGGTTAATGTTGGTTATTTTTGTCCATATAAAATATGGAATACGTATAATTTATTTCTAACGCCAAGCAATACTATGAGGCACTGACAATTCACATTAAAACAAACGATAGCTGTTATAAATAATAAATTGTTGGTAATTTGAAAAGTGTCCCCGATTGGGGCCAGCGGGTGTAAATGGGTTAACCAAAGAGAAGATAATACAGACCAAATTGGCCAGTACGACAAAACGCCAATTTCATATGTAAGGACCTAATATACCGAGATGTCGGCACGTCTTGAAAATAAGTTTGCGAGGTTCCTATACAAAAAGCTTTATCCACTTTAGTACGCGCCTCTCGCTGAAGCAGTGCACATCATGGTGAATACTCGCAGCAGTAGTAGTGCTGAACTGCACTGTCCTAGGCCCTCATTTATTTATTTATTTGGTACTTCAACAGCGATTTTCAGCAAATAAAGACACAATTAAATTATTTATATAACATATAGAACCAATTACAGAAATACCGGTTTAATATCCTAATATTAAAAATGCTAAAGTATCTCTGTCTGTCTGCCTGTTACGTTTCCACGCTCAAACCGCTGAACTGATTTAAAAAATAAATAAATAAATGTAATATTTACATGAAATTTGGTATAGATTGAGACCCGGAAAGGACATGGAATTGTTTTTATCCCGGAAATCGTCCCTTAAAAGGGTGTTGAATGTATATATGGGACTTATAATATTTTTGAAGCTATATGCATGAAACTTTTATTTTGAGTTCTCTATAAAACACAAAAACTTAAAACTTATAAAAACTCAGAAATTTCACCTTTTGGCGATACACAGGCACTCAGCTACACATTATTCATTTGACACGCCTATTATTAAAAAAAGAAAAAAAGAAAATTGGTTTAAACTAATAATTGACCACTTTTATTTAACGCGATCGAAGCCGCGCTCAAAATCGGGTAAAATTATAAATTCGCAGTGAAGAGGGCTAAATTAATTAGATCATTTCCAAATACAGATTTACTAACATATATGTTACAACGAAGATAAAATAATGATGATAACTTATTTTTCAATTATGTAACCAATAATTAAAAATAATATTTTACAAAAACAACATATGAACACTATTTATTGTTAGCAAACTAGACTAGACAAATAAGATTTCATCGTATTGATAGATCTTGTAAGAAGGAAGTACAACGGTAAGACGAATGTATGTGATCAATATAAAATACGATACAAAGAAATACAATGTAAATAAACATTTTCTTTATATACTGTAATTTTTATTTTATTTTAATTTATAAGTGTTGTTTAAGGCAATTGGGACTATTTTTGCTTGCTTCACTACAAAGATAAATGAGACACGTCCTGCTTGTTTAGTCTTAGTTTGCGTCAAGCTTATCATAAATGAAGCACATTCAAGAACACTTCATGGCGGAATTCAAATGATGATGGCCTACAAATACTGGGTGATAGGATTGAAATCAGCTGTAACAAACCATATTCATACCTGTATTATAGATAAAGCTAAGGTGAATAATCAGCTGATGGAGCAGTTACCTTCTGTTACAGTACGCCCAAACCGGGCCTTCCTAAATAGTGGTGTTGATTATGCAGGCCCACTACATATATGAATATCAAAGGACAGCGGTTATCACACAACAAAGGGTTACATTTGCTTAAGAAACGTATGCCCTGTCTCTAAATATTTGAGTGTGATTGATTTTAACGTATCGTGCGAGTTAAGTACTGCCTTAATAGCATTATTACCATTTTGCTGTTCCGGTTCTGACCTCCGCAACAGTCGCTCCAAAGCAACAGATGCTTTATTTTTGGACTCAATTTATTATTTATAAAATTTCAGTTAGGCAGGACAAGAGGTGGGCTCTTGGGAACCCCTCCCAGCATCACCCTCAACCTAAACATAGCGTTAACTTATGTCGCTGGACCCTGCATGAATGCCACAGTTGTACAGGCAAAACTGCCGTTTATAGAAAACTATGTTCGTGGGAATTCTGGGTAGTGGTAGAGATTTTTCTAAGTCGTATGTAAGACATTAAAAAGTTTCGTCAGTTTTTGCTGTCTTCAGATCGTTGTTCATGCTCTGTCGTAACGAGTTAGATCTATTTAGATGTGCTTCTGTTTCTCTTTGCAACTTCGATCTTTCTTCTTCAGAGATAACATTTTTTATTCGGGCATCAAAGCATCGCACTAGGTGTCCTTTTCCAAAGATATGCATCTTAAATTGAACTTTAGGTAATATTTAAAAGTAACTTTCATTAAAGTTATGAGGCTGTTTATTTTATGCATAAAGACACAGTTCATAGAGATTTAGCAGCAAAAATAGAAATCTGAAGAAACTTTCTACTTTTTTTTTTATATGTTTAATGTTTGAAACTGACTCGGTCGATATTTAGCGAAAATTCATAAAAAAATCGTAACTCGAAAACTTTGATAAATCGTATAACATACACAGGGCAATTCAGATAAATCTCAACACAAGGCACCTAAAAAAAATATTTGGACGTCACTTTTCTGGCCACCCTGTATAACTCAATTTCAGAAAAATATTTGGATTGGATCCTTTTTGCGTAACTACGTCCAATTGTTTTGACATTGTTTCTCTTGTTTAGCCTGGTAATATCCAACCCAAGTCTGTTTTTTGTGCTTCTAAATGATCTTGAATTCGGACAAGGCCTTCTTTTTTTATTTGGGCAAAGACAGCTGCTCCTAGTAGTATATTTATTTTTCCTTACAAAGTCTTACAAAGTTAGGGTCAGCCAATGTTAATTTTCTTAAATCTGGTAAGTCAATGTTTATTCCTTTAGTTGGGAATTGAGATGAGATGTTATTCATTAGATATGCTGCAACTTGAATTATCTTTTTGGATTTAGTTACTATGGACAAATTCACTTTGTATTTTATAAGACCTTCTTCCTTCCCAACGCCAGAAACTCTTCCTCTTATTTCAGTTTTCTTCAACTTCAATAAATCGACTACCTTGTCACAAATGAAGCCTCTGAGCCCTGGTCGATGAAGGCGCGGCATGTTTGTGCTTCTCCATAACTTTACGCAACTTAAAAAACCAATGCAGTTGACAATAACATGTTTTTACCTTCAGCTTCTCTCTGTCTTGAATAGTCTTCTTTTTTCTCTGTTTCTGTTGTAGTTTTCTATTTGTTGGTGTAACTAATTCTAAAGTTCGGAATTTAGCTTCTAGAAACCTCTGCAGTTTGTCCCATGTTGGCAGCTCATCAACTTGTTCATTATATGCATGTTCTTCCCACTCTTTGTGTGTTTGTATGTCTAACTATTAAACAACCAGGAAAACAATAATTGGATCCCACTGGTTTATCTGAATTTTCATATTAAATAAGCTGTTTAGGTATTCTGAAGTTGTATTCAAAAGTGATTTCAAAATGGCTGCTGATTGTGTATTAATTTTCTTCTGGTAAAATAATATTTTCAATAAGGATGTTATTATCATTCTTTTATACCTGCTAATTAGAAATTTCCGTGCCTGTTTTTAATTATTTGCAGTAATGTGTATATGTCTCAACAATGACTCTGCTTCTCCAAGTAAACTGGATTTCAGATAATGTAACTGACACATGATATTGATGTATTATTGTGCACAAAGCGATGAGATTAAGTCTTTGTAAGTAGGAAACTCTTCATATTTACCAGAAAAACTAGGCAATTGGATTAGGCAGGTTCGCACATAATGAACTGATGTTCTCAATATTCGTAGAATCCATATCTTTATTCTGTGATATTGATTTCTTGTTGAAAATATCCAATAAATATGCTTTCAAACAAATATCGAGTTCTTCATATGTAAAATAGTCCAACCAAGTGAAGTTGAAAAGATGCATTACTTACTAGGTGTGCTGGACAAGGAACCTCTAGCATTAGTGAAACATCTAACCATTGCTCCGAAAACTATTCCATTGCTTATCAGTAACTTACTGACAGATATAAGAACAAAAGGGTTATAGCAGATAATCAATTATATGTTTGCCAAACATTACACAAATCAACATTAAAACATTATGCAGCTTTATCTTTATCATTAAAGAAAACACTGAAGCTCTTAAAGTCTTGAAATTTTATTTGGATTCATGGCGTTTTTTACTTCTGCACATTATCCTCAAGAAATTATCAACTGAATTGCGCACCAAACCGAAGTCCTTTGTTTTGCAAAATAAATTATGTTGTATAAATTATGCCGTGGTCGCCACAACACCAAACTACATCTGGGTAACTTATCGCACAGCCCAAGCTCTGTCCCCGTTCTGCACAAGGTGACAACAACACGCTTGCTCACATTACCCAATTTTTGGCTTTGCATACAACAAAACATGTTTCCACCATGGTCCTTGGGACCCTAGTACAACATTGCCTGGGACTCGGTCCAATCCCATCTTTGGTCTAGGTAAGCCAGCCTACCAGGGGATAAGTATAATGTTATATTAAACCTGTTCACCTATCAAGCACCTTATCAAAAATGTTTATAATATTTAAAAGTATTACTGGAAACCTGCCTTGATAACCCACACTTGATAACTCAGTACTTCATAAGTTGATAAACGTTTCCATACTCCGGGTAAAATTGATTTGCTTTTAGTTATCGGTTTATTTGAGACAATGTTTGATGGCCCACATGTGAGATTAGGTGACAACATGCCCACAGCCTATTCTTCATTCTGTGGATGGATAATCATGGGCAAGGCTCCAGCAGAATTTAGTCATATTACTGTCCTGTCTCGATGGCCTGCACCGAAGACCTTAATCTGTCCATAAGTCGGTTCTGGAAGATTGAACAAATTCCTCAGCAGCTCATGGAAGATCCTGAGGATATTAAATGTAAACTACATTTTATAGAAACATATACAAGAAACGAAAATGGTCGCTTTGTGCTTCGTCTACCCTGCAAGGTCAATCCAAAAGCTTTAGGTGACACATATATATCAGAATTAATGCGGTTCCATGGCCTTGAGCGTCGGCTTCCTAGTGACGATAAGATGCGGGAACTGTATGTTGCGTTTATAAGGGACTATCGGGAGGCTGGGCACAGGCGTTAAGTTACTGACCCTAGACCCAGCGAGCGCTACTACATTCGTCACCATGGAGTTCTTAAGGAACACAGCACCACCACTAAGCTGCGCGTTGTATTTGATGCCTCTTCGGCTACCTCTTCTGGCGTGTCTCTAAAGCAGATACTCATGAATGGTCCTAAGCTGCAAAAGGACGTTGATGATATTATTCTCTGTTTTAGGTTTCATAGGGTAGTGTTTATGGGGGACATCCGCCAAATGTATAGGCGAATCAAAATAGCCGATTACGATCGCAAGCTCCAAACTATTTTTTGGCGTGAAACTCCTGATCATCAACTGAAACAGTACAAACTAACTACCGTCACTTACGGTGTTTCTAGTTCTGCTTATCAGACTATTCGCGTTATTCATGAACTTCCTCATCTCGATTCACAAACTTATCCTGAGGCTTCTCGAGTACTCCTAGAAAGCAGATATTTCTAGGAGTACAAAAAACATCTGTAGATGATGTTGTCACACGATCTTCTTCCCTTGATTCTGTTCGACAGCTCCAACATAGTTCAAACCAAACCAAACATAGTCAAAAATCTCGCCCAAAGAAGTTTCACTCTCCGCAAATGGTCCAGCAATTCTCAGGATCTATTATCACAACTTCCTGCTGAAAAAGTTTGAGGATGGACTCAACATCTTAAAAATTATGGGCATAGAGTGGAATTCCAAGACCGACAGCTTCAGTTACCAAGCAAAGTTATGACCAAGCGTGGCGTGCTTTCCAATATTGCTAGATTGTATAATCCTGGTGGTTTCTTAACGCCAGTATTATTAATGGCCAAATTCTTTATGTAAACTCTTTGGCTTCTCGATTCCGAGTGAGACAAACCGCTTCGCCCAGATTTTCTCGAATCGTGGAAAACTTTTTGGCCGATTTCCATAATTAAGACAAAATTTCGATTCAGCGATGCATCTTGTCTGATTAACCGGTAGCGACTCAGGTCCATGGTTTCAGCGATGCATCCGAAAGAAGGTATGCTACTTGCATCTACCTTCGTTGTGAGAACTCTGATGGCAACGCCTCGGTCCGTCTTCTTGGTGTCAAGTCCAGAGTTGCTCCCTTAAAACAAAAGCTCACTATTCCTAAACTAGAACTCAATGGCGCTTTGGTACTCGCTAAGCTGTTAGAGCATGTTCTTGAAAACGTTCACGGCCATTTTCCGATTCATAGAATTTACGCGTGGACTGATTCAACAATCGTTTTGGCGTGGCTACGAATCCCGCCACATAAGTTGCAAACTTTTGAAGGGACCTGCGTCTAGCAAATACCAGCCTTGTGTCCAACTCCCGTCTGTAACCACGTTCCATCGACGATGAATCCCGATGACACCCCGAGTTGGGGTCTTACTCCCTCGAGAGTTAGTGGAAAAACGAAATTGACTTACCCGGCATAGAGTTATCTTCACCCATCGCCGCTGTCGGTCAGGTATCTGTTGCAGGTTTGTGCAAGCGATTCTTGTTCAATTCTTGACTCACCTTACGACAACCAATCAACCTTTAGTTAAGGTAAATCAATTAAACCCACCTATGGAATTAAAATTGGAGCAAATCAAAGTTAAAATGTTAGAACCGAACCAGCGTGTAAAAAGAAAATTTTTCAAGGCGGTAGCAAACATTGGCATATAATACTATGCTGTGATCAAAACGTTGACGTGACAAACAAATTCTATAATATAATAAATGAAGTGATTGAGACATTCGTGCCGATACAGAAACCCTAAAAATAACAAGTATCCAGTTTGGTTTACATCTGAATTAATCCGTTTACTGAAAGAAAAAAATAAATACAGATTGAAGTTTAAAAAATATAAGAATCCTCGGGACAAAATTTCCTTCGAAGTGCTTAGTTCTAGATGTGAAAAATTAATGATTAGCACAGATCGACAGTACTCGAATCGTATAGAATCAGCAATTAAAAGCAATCCTAAATTTTTTTGGACTTATATTAAAAACAAGCGTAAAAATCAAAGCTCGTATCCTTCAACAATGACTTTTGATACCAAAATTGCTTCGTCCGGTGAAAGTATCTGTAACTTATTCGCAAACGTTTTTCAAATAATTTTAATTTACCTGATACACACTCACTTCACGAAACGAAAAAAGAATCCTATACTTGTCATCATATCTCAACAAAAGCCTTTTCTCAAAAATCCGTTCACAAAGCTCTGACGAAATTAAATCCATACAAAAGCGCAGGTTGTGATGGAATTCCCCGCATATTTATTAGAAACTGTGCCAAAATTCTAAGTCATATTCTGCAGATAATTTACAATAGGTCTCTTGAAACAGGAACTCGCTCGAATTGTTGGAAAACTTCACTTGTTCCTATTTTCAAATCGGGTGACAATATATAAAAAGTGATATAAAAAACTATCGTCCTATCTCATTGCTTCCAATATTTGCAAAGATATTTGAAAGTCTATTTAACCCTATCTTGGTGTGGCACGTTAAACGCGTATTAACAGCACGGATTTGTTCGACTAAGATCCACTTGCTCAAATTTGGTTGACTTTGTGGATACTGTGTCAAAATCTTCAGACGAACGCAACCCTGTTGACGTGATATACACAGGCTTTAGTAAGGCTTTCAATAAAGTAAACCACCGCCTTCTAATAGACAAATTAAAAATCATTGGGATGGCTGGAGCTTTTTTACAGTGATTCCGTTCATACCTAAGTGGCCGTTTTTCGAAAGTCGTAGTGAACGGATACGACTCTGATACATACCCAATACTGTCTGGAGTTCCACAGAGTTCAGACCTCTTCTATTTAATATTTTTATTAATGACATCGTATCGTGTTTTCAAATTCTAATTGTTTTTTTTATTTGTTGACGACCTAAAAATATCTCGTGCCATAGGCAACAACAACGACGAAGCATTATTGCAGAAAGACCTTGACAGACTAGTAAATTGGTGTGAAACGAATAGTATGACGCTTAATATTGACAAATGTTACCTCGTACGTTATTCACGTAGCCGTAGCCTTAATACATCGAATATTTACATACTGATAGGGCAAATGACATGGGTAAATTATATTAAAGACTTAGGAGTTTTGCTTGACGCCAAACTGCAGTTAAACAAGCAAATCGAAAAAATCTAAACGAAATCTTTGAAAATGCTCGGTTTCATAAATTGCAATATGAAAGACTTTCGAAATCCATCTACAAAAATATTGCTTTTTAATACTTTGGTTCATAGAAGGCTGGAGTACTGTAGTACAGTATGGAACCCGTTTTACGCTGTGTACGTCAAAAGGCTTGAAAGAGTTCAGAAATTATTTTTGTTGCATCTAAGTTTTTAACTGAAATTAGAAAAACAGTTAACGTCTTATGAAAAACGCTTGTTTTATTTTAAAATACAACGCTTATCAGCTTGGCGAAAATTACACGATTGCTTATTCTTGTACAAGCTAATTAACGGTTTCGTAGACTGCCCCAATTTATTGGAAAAAATTGCTCTAGATGTCCCTCCAAAGGTCAAGACTCACAAACTTCAGATTTTTTTTTATTGTGTAATGCAGGACTAACCTAGGACATTTTGCTCCACTTGCTAGAATGTGTCGAACGTATAACGAGCTCAGTCATCAAAACCAAAATGCTACTTGTATATGTAGCGATAAAGTAACTCAATTCAAGTCTACATTACGTCAGATAATAATTAAGATTCATTCCTTTCTATTCATTATTATTTGTTCAAATTAATGTAATCCAATTCTATTAAATCTAATTCTACATATAATTTTTTATTTTCTTTAATTATGATTTTTTTTTCAATGGACATGTTTTAATGACAATCTATTTTTTTTGACCTTAATTGTAACTGTATTATACATTAAATTTAATTTTATTTGACACTCTATACTTTTTGTTTTATTGTACTTTATTTCAATTTTTTTTTTGTAATAAATCTTATTGACACCTATTTTGTAATTTAGTTCTATAATTTTTATAATTTTAATTTATATAATTTTAGGTAACCGGTATTGTAAACCAATATAACAATGTGCATGCTGTGTTTGCCAGTAAAAGAGGCTTCATTTAAATTGTATCTTTTAATTGATGAATAGTCCTTATAATGTAATGATGTAAGCAGTCTTGTTGGCAGATCTTTTAACAAATAAATAAATAAACTCGTTCAAGTTGCTCAGCGCCGCACTGGAACACTCTCTGTTTCAGGGTGGGTTGCGAGAGCTTGCTGACTATTGTCCAGCTAGTCCAGTTTGCCTCGCTGTTTGAGGAGATGCAGGTGCTGCGTGCTGGCAAACAACTTAAGGGCACTGTAATGCGACTTAATCCTTTCATTGACGATCAAGGACTTTTACGAGTGGGCGGCAAAACCCGCAGATCTGACTTATACCACGGAGCTAAACATCCCATAATATTACCCAAAGGATTATTTCGTTACAACACTTATAATCGATCATTATCAAACTCTATCTCCATCCCGGTCTAGGGACCTTACATACATTTCTTATCCGCAAATTTTGGATTCTATCAGCTCGACGATTGATAAAGCAGGTGATGTTTCGCTGCCACCGCTGCCACTGACTGCGGCCAAGTTCCACACATCCTTTCGTGGATGATCTTACGTCCAGTCGAATCACTTCTGCTCGACCGTTTCAGTGCGTTGGTTTAGATTTCGCCGGGCCGTTTTGGTTAAAACCGTCCAGGATTCGAAACACGGAAGCAGTGCGCTCCTATCTCTGTATTTATGTCTGCTTCACAACGAAATGTTTTTTGAAGATCTTGTTACTATATTTGCAAAAGTAGAGGCTGCAATGAATTCTCGAAGACTTTGCCCTCTTAGCATTGACCCAAACGACTTGGAGGTTCTTACGCCCGGTCACTTCATAATCGGTCACCCTTTGCGTTCATTGCCCGAACGCAACATAGAAGATGATTCTATTAGCCCACTGAAGCGCTGGCAGTTGCTACGTCAAACCACACAACATTTCTGGAAACGCTGGCTTACTGAATATTTAATAATAATAATACTAAAACATTTACTCAACGCCCCAAGTGGCTTACTAAAAAATCAAACATTCAGGTTGGTGATTTAGTACTCATTAGGGACAATTCTCCATCGCTTCAATGGCGCAAGGGTCTTGTTGGTCGTCTCTGTCCTGGCAAGGACGACATTGTAAGGGAAGTAGAGTTGAAAATGGCTTCTGGAACTCAGACCGGTCGTCAAGCTTTATCATTCTTACAATCAGCGAAATCGATTTTTTTCCCGAAAAACTATTAGCTCGCGTTCGTACCCGAATAAAAAAGTGAACGTGTGAGTTAACCCATGTTCGGCTTAAAAAAAGTAAAGGAGGACAAGCGAACCAGCGCAAATGAAGAAGGTAATCCCTTTTGCCCCTTTGTCTTTTTCCCATCAACATATATCCGATCCATTTTCAACAGTGCGTACTCAATCAGATATTATTTTAGGATAGGTGTTACTTACGTTACGTTTACTCTTGATATATCACTAAAAAAGCTTCGGGTGTTTGAATTAGTTATCCTCTACGCTTTTTAAATAATGATTATAAGAATTAGTTTACGTGCTTTAGCATCGACATTCCTTGTGCCGCAAGCAGCTCATGCTCTTTCTTTTTATTTGTTCCACGGCCTGTTTGATACAATGGTTTGCATACTTCAGCTACCACAAGCCAATATCTTCGGTAGAGTTCAGTAGCTCGGCGGTGTTCTAAGAAAATGCCCTCAATATCAATAGAGACTTACTTCCTTCTAGGAGATAGATATTATATTACCTACAAAGATATTGAATTATAATGCTCGATTCAATCTATCAAAATTAACTAAACTTTCAAACAAAACTCAATCTTTTCTAGGAGTTCAGAGAGCGAAGACAGCAGCCACACGCCAGCGGGCGCGGCGCCGGCAGGATCGGCGCCCGTCGTCCAAGCCGCCCCCGCCACCCCCGCCAGCCCCACTGGCAGCCCGCTGGCGGCGCGGCACACGGCGCGGCTCGCTGCCAAGTTCGCCGACCTCACGCTCACCGGTGGTGCCAGGTAATAATGAGCTGTTTGTATAGCATTTAATCAGCGTTTATTTTCGTCGTAATTTCATTATAATACGTCAATGCCACGTAGTTGACTTGGCAAAAACATAATGTCCCCCGTGCTTGTAGTACACTAGCGCAAGATACGTGGCAAGGTCCTCAAAAAGGGGTTCCAAGAATCTGGTTCCCGGTCGCCTGATTTGCCTGTCAAGTGCCTTGTCACACGAACCGAGCAGACCAAATACGAAGCGACACGACGATACCCTTCAATAAACTCACTCGAATTGCAGAAAGCCGACCGTGGCAGCGAAGCCGGCGCTGCTGCGGCGCCCCACGCCGCACCCGGCGCACGCAGCGCTGCCGCCCGCGCCCGCTGCTGACGCTGAACGACCCGCGTAGCGCCCTGTGCTGGACGTTTACACATTAAGTAACATACTGGAGAACACCCGTTCAAACAAAATATAAAATAGTATTGCATAAGAAAGTTATTTTCTGCCCTTGTAAAACTGAAGCTAGCTGTACACGTTTAATCTGTGAATATTCATTAGAAGTATCCTTTTAAACCTGTATCTATTTTGAAACTATTATGATTAGGATCTTGGTTCATTTATATTATAACTATAATGAATGTTGTATGAGAAATATGTAACGACGAAAATTATAAGTTTTCCGTTTTGGTGTAAACAATAATATAACGGTGAATAAAATAAAATACGACGATGGTGCATAGAGTTACTGTACTGTAGGTAAGTTGACTATTTTGATTTTGCCAAACGACTCTCGAACTTATTCGCATGACAAGAAAGCACTACGATGTAATTGTAAAATTTTTAAGCTTGTCCGTATGACTCGCTGACGTTGAAAAGTTCCCTCGAATGGAATCTGTAAGAATTTCTAGAAACTACAATCATCAAACGTTTGTTCTTACAATCTTTACGGAGCCATTGCCAATGCATTCTGTACGTTTTTATTAGCTTTAAATAAGTTTTATTTTGACAAGAAATTTTTGTAGTATATAAAATCTTCAAGTTATTATAGCTCGTTATCTTAAAGGTCCAAATTAAATCATGTTAATCGTGTTTATTAAGAATGTACTACGTAGGTTGGTAAAATATCCTAGTATATATAATTGTGAGCCCTGAAATGATGTTTGTAAATTTTAAAATATAATATATTTCTAAAAGTGTAAATCCAATAGTTACGTCCGTGTTGAACTAAACCGACTCTTCATGAAAGAGTCTATTCTGATCCGATGTTAAACTGTAATGAGGCTGCAATTTTATTTTACAAACGTCATTTGCAGGGCTGTTAGGGCGGGGCGGGGCGGGGCGGGGCGGGGCGGGGCGGGGCGGGGCGGGGCGGGGCGGGGCGGGGCGGGGGGGGGGCGGCGCGCGGTAGGTGGGTTTCGTGTAGTGCCGCCGCCGCCGCACATATGGAATCATATTTTTATACGCTATGCCAACATATCTATATTTTTTGACGACAGTATAGAGACGCGCGCGTCCGTCGCGTGCGCAGCGACTGTGATGGTAGACATAAGGACGACTGGTTTTGACTGCTGTGAGGGGTTACTGCTTGTACTATAACATACCTTCAATAAACTGTATATTGTGTATTCGTGCTTTTTATTTATCAGCACCTTCCTAGCTGGCCTTCGAATATTCAAACAGAGTATTCTTCTTTAGTAGAACGCCCGTCCAAGGCGTGGATTCTTGAATAAATGAAAGCAAAGTGGCTGTGCTGCAGAAGTTCGCCCGGCAGCGTCCTGGCGAGATTCTCTTAATGACGGATAATATCCTATTTTTGTGTTATGTCAATATATTTCATTGTATTATTGTAGTTATACTCAGTATTCAATATTTTATGATCACATTTTAATAGAAATTATAAATTACTGTATTACTATTACTAGGTTAACGTGTGACTCATCATTTTACTTTTAATGCAAATAAATTTTAGTGTCAAAACTGCACTCGTCGGGTTTAGTTATTTTACTCTTAACATTGTAGTTTAACTATAATCCTAACATTCCTTGTAACTGTATAAACGGTACAACTAGAAAGACACACTAATCGTTCTTCTCTGCTCGGTCTTAGTGAATATTGTCGAGAGGTTTCTTTTAAAACAGTGTACAGGTGGCATGTTTTCTCACAAATTTGCACATTTCCAATATGTAAATGCCAGTAAAGTTAGAATTCGAAGTTTTTGGAAATATGGCTTACAGCTTTCGGTTTGTTTTATGTCATTAAGAACTCTGATAGATTTTTTTTTGAAGTACCTACAAAAAGCTCTTGCGAATCAGTGCTGTTTCCCCATAAGGTCACACCATAACTAAGTCGCGAGTGGGTGTCGGCGCAGTAAGCGGTCAACGCGGTACAGATGTCAGTACTGTTTTTAATTTCCCGGAGAGCGTAACTGAAGCTAGATGCTGTTTGAAGTTGACATGAGTATCAATATTAATTATTCCAAGTAGTTTAAAGATTTGAACACGTTCTAACTGTACTTTATTGAACATTGGTTGTAGTTGTACAGCTTGTTTTTGATAGGGTCGGAATTGCATGATTTTAGTTTTTCCTAAATTTGAATCTAGGTTATGGTTTAACATCCAATAGGTAACTTGTGATAAATCAAATCAATCAAATCATTATATTGTCAGCTAAAGCCATAGTTTACAATCAATTATTGAAATATTAAAATGAAGACACGTAGATAAGCATAAGTTCACATTATCTCATTTACACGGCACTCGAACCATTCCTCATTATAACTATCTACAGTCAAACACTACATGTCAATACGAATAAGGAAATATGTCATATGTCAAATGTGTTATTATTATTTCAGTTATTATTTAAAACATCAAAATTACATCTTAACATCAATTTCATTAATATAAGATAAAACAATAATATCTAAAAATAAATAAGGGAAAATATATATGTCAAAATTTAATTATTACTGTAGATACAAATGTCAGAATAGAACAAAGTCAAATCAATGAAATAAATTAAAAAAGACCGTATTTAATTAATAAAAGCGTCTGGTTGACAGCCAGTCTCACCAACGCATCCGGGATGGTGTTAGAGGTGCCGCGCGCCCGACGCAACAGCGAGGCACTACGCTTACGGATGATTGCATAAAAACAATGTATCTGCGCCTCCGCGAACATGGCCGACGCTCTACAAAATCGTGACAAACCAAACAACAACCTGAATGCGTTGTTGTACTGCACCCGCAGGACTCTGTGCGCGCGCTGCGTGTAGTTGACCCATAGACTGCAGGTGTAAAAAGACTGACAGTATACTTTAAAAAGTGTCTGTTTAACTGGGATACTACAACGAGCAAATCTACGAGCCAACATATTACGACGCACACACAAAGCGCTCTCTCCATATCCACGTCATCTTTATGAGTATCTGTGACCCAGTGACCGAAGTGAACGGGTTTTAGAAGTTTACCATTTGATGTTATGGTTATCTCCTCACTTTTAGTCGGGTTGTACTCGAGCCCGTGAGCCACAGCGTACTGCTCACAAATATTGAGCTACTTTTTTAGGGCACCTATCGATGGGCTTAGCAGCACCATGTCATCGGCGTAGCTAATATTGTTTACACAAATACTACCCACATGACAGTCAATGTTAGTGCTGCCAAGCTCAGCGATCAAACTATTCATGTACAAGTTAAAGAGCGTAGGCGAGGTCACGCCCCCTGCATCACCCCACACTCCAACCCGTACTCGTCAGACCTCGCTCTCCCCGCGTCACACTATTCCTCTGGTTGTTGTACCAATATTTGAAAACAGCTGTTATCTCAAGAGGTAAGTCAGTTTCTGTTCGCAACTTGTGCCAAAGCTTGTTAAAGGAAACGAGATCGAAAGCCCTAGATAGATCCAAGAAACATGCGTATACCGGAGTTTTTCGTACCGTATAGTATTGGATAGTCTGCTTGAGACGGATAATAGCAGACTCAGTTGACAATCCCGGCCTAAAACCAAATTGTGCGTCGTGAAGGTTAATGTGCTTACTCAACTGTTTGTCAAGCAGCCTGTCCAAAACCTTGGCCACAATTGTAGCCAGAGATATGGGCCTGTAATTAAAAACATCAGAGGCTTTACCCGTTTTGTTTGTAATTATTGGCACAACAAAGGTGTACGTTAGGTCAGTAGGTAAATAGGAATGATTTATACACAGATTAAAAATATAATGCAAGTACCCTGGGCAAGCCTAACGCTACACTACCAACATCCTGAATGTAATTTTGTTTTTGTTATACTATGCTTATTTAGATGTACACTCTGTTGGTGACCTAATAAATAAATAAAATAAAATAAAATCCTTAGCAGTGAATCTAACCTGAACACCACCACTCAGCTCCTCACCGTTGAACACCTGTGAACTGTGAGAGAGCGGGGACTGCACCCTAAAATGACTCTGAAACAAATTAGCAATTAGCTCTGGCTCCGTAGCATTCCCTACAGTCACAGGGAGGCTCCGCTTGTAGTTCAACTTATTGGTACTTTTCTAAAAATTTGAAAAGTCCTTTTTATTATGACGATTAGCAATAATGGTCTTGGGAATATTTTAACTTTTTCTTAAAATTCTTTCTAGATTCGCACATACTTTTATATGTATCACCAAATATATCACCTTTCCATAACTTTCCCATTGTTGAAACCAAAAGCGGACCTCCTTATGCGCTGTAGCTACATATTTATTCCATCCAATAACATGTTTATACTTTTTCTGTGATTTTTGATTGTAACTATCTATTGCAGCTTGTTTAAGTGTATATATAATTTGCAAGTACAACCGATCTATTAATTTTCTATGGCTTAAGTTATCACAGAATTTATTAGCACAATCACAGAATTCTGTAGGAAAGTCGCAATTTAGAATTACAAATATTTTGATATTTCTCTTTTTGTATAATATCCCTTTGTCCCCACACTATTTTATTTAATGAAAATACCAGATCAGTCACTTTTGATTTTACTAAATTGAAGTCACACTCTATTATTAAAGGTAAGCAGTCAGACCAAAACACATCATATAGAGCCCTGATATTAACAATTGCGCGCTTTGCAGCGCTTTTCACAACACAATGATCGAGCCACCTCTTACAATTTTCGTGACAGTCACTTACATATGTATAGATGTTAAGGGGCAACAGATCCATGTCCACACACATTTTTTTGCACAGAAGTCTAACAACTCTGTTTAAAAACACTGGCCAGGGTGCGCGTTAAAGTCACCCATAACGAACAATTGCATTAATTTTGCCCAGTCTGTGAACTCTGCTAAATTGCTCGGGCAGTCTGTAGGCATGTACACAGAAATTACTAACACGGTTCGATCACACAACTCTAACTTCACTGCAATTAAACGCACACTATTGCATTCGATTATTGACACTCGGGAAAACACACTCTTCCTCCACAGGATGGCCATCCCACCATAGGGCCTACCTCGTAGCACATCCGCCGTCGTATCGATAGCAGACTTCCCGGTGAACGCGAAGTTGTCGTCTATGCTCCCAAGAAACGTTAAATTGTGCGGATACAGCCAAGTTTCTTGTAAAACAATAAGATCTGAAGTTTTACACAGTCTACGAACGCATTCCACAGATCGTGTTATGTTCTTACAATTAAAAGATATGAATTTCGTTGTAGCAGTCATTACTTTTGTTTGTCTGATTCAAAACTTCTGGCAGGAGTACTATGACTGCTTAAAATTTATAAATCTCACAATGTCAAGTTTGCAATGTCACATGGTACATTGCAAACTATACAAATACATGGGTATTTTTATATCCGCAGCTTTAAAGTTAGATTTTAAATCAACAGCTCTTTTTTGGACTAGAATCCAATTTTCACTCGGAGCCTTCGATTTCCAAACTCCATCTTGAGCTACCTCTGAGTATGTTTTATTATTAAACGAGTTCTTATCGTTTGAGACGACTGTATGCCTCGACACATGGGGGTGGCGGGCGCGGGTGGCAGGGCTCCGCTGGACGTCGGAGTGGGGATTGCGGGCAAGGGCGCAAGCGCGGGCGCAGGGGGCACTGGCGCAGAGTATGTGGGCGCAGGAGGCGAGGCAGCTGGGGGCGTGGGTAGACGCGACGTGGGGGGGGGGGGAGTGCCGTGGAGTGATTCATCGGGTTACTGCTCGGCGTTCCACGCAGGTGGAGTGATCGGGTTGTTTCGCATTCGATGTAACGGCCTCAGAATCTACCCCCGGAGGTGAAATGTTGATGAACTGGCGCGAAAAGTTTGATTTTTGAGGGGAAGATTGAGCTGAGTTTACACTCCTATTACACACATTATGCTGCAGTCCCATTTGGCCGCTATTATATTCAAAGCTATCTATCATGCCTGCTCCTTTTTTAGTATTCAAATTACATGGGATGCTGTTTATATCAGAGGCACTTTTAAGATTTTCGAGGTCAGTTCTAAGATCGGAAAATTCCTGTTTAGTGGCATAGTCTTCGCGAACTTTATCCATATCACTGCGTAGTCTTAGTAGATCTTTTAAAAGTCTCGTCACATCGACATGATCAAACAGGATTGGTGGCAGTTTGTGCAAATCTCTGGCGACAAAGTTCGGCAATTTTTCAGGATCAGTTTCTTTGATGAGACTGACTATATCATCAATATCACGCAGTAACTTGCCGGCTCGCCTGCGAGTTTTCATAGATTTTGCGATGTCTAGTGATTCAAACAGCAACCGTGTTGCCAATTTAATATCTTCTGAGAAAGCACTGAGACATATTAGGCTAATACTTTCTTCATCCATGACATCAACTTTATTACAAATGAAAGAAAGTACTACATTAATCACCACATTGCACGACGGGCACTTCACAAAATTAGTCATTGTTAACGACAATGTATTCACCTATTCACTGCGTATTACAGGCGTGCGCCTAGTCGTACCTACGTCACGCGCGAAACTGAATAAAGCAGTTCCAATTTTATTATTTTAGTTGTCAAATTTATCACAAGGAATTACAATTGAGATGTCATCTGAAAATAAGGTACAAGATGTATCTAAGTTTTTTGGTAGGTCGTTTATGTACACTAGTAATAATGAATATCCGAGGACACTACCTTTTACTTAAATATAATTCACTAGCTGGTGCCCGCTACTTCGTCTGCGCAGGATTAGTATCCCGAGTAGCTAATATTAGCGTGGTGTAGAAAAGAACTAACGTTATGACATTAAAATTATCACATAAATAAATTATGGATCGCATTTGAAAAATGTAACAGCCTGACAATATTGAAAAGAAACAGTCGCACTATAATAACGTAACAATATTGTCAACATAAGAAATACGGTAACTAAGCACTGCAGAGCCCTAATCATAGGCCTATAGGTAGCTCTGCAGTATGCTCCTTTAAACTATACGACCTTTTTCCTTCAGCATTAACATGCAGATTTGCGCTTTGGAATCACGTGAGCAAGCCACATAGGGCTGACCATGAGAAAAACATGGCGTGCCCAAATGTATGCATGCGACTTGTTGATCGTCATTGAAAATGCGACTTTTAATGGGAACTGCAGGCGCTTAAAATTGAGTGGCAAGTTGTTGGGTATGATTGGGATGCGCGGTATAAGAACAATATCTCTAGTTCGGTAACTCGCAACCGAGTACCGTTGCATGATCTTGGCGCGTCCAGGTTCAGATTAACAAAACGGGTACACCTACCTTTAATTCCAACTTGTGTGATGGCATCCCGGACAACTCTGAAGAGTTTAGGAACTCTACGGGAAAACTTGTAGTGTCATCGGATGACATAACTGTATCAATGGAATTATATACTGATGTTTCGCTGTTTATTTCGGCCAAGATTTTTTTATTTATTTTCGCAACAGTCTCATATTTTGGTGCCAGTATGGTTCTTTCACACAACAAATTTTCGTCAAGAATATATTGTTGCAGATTCGAAAAAACTTGTTTAATAAGTGCTTCTTCTGTCTCCACAGCATGACAAAATTGCTGTGAAAAGAACCATACCTTCTTGGTCGGTGTCTAGGTGGCTTTCACCAATTTTTGGCAGTTTTTGAGCATATTCTCCTGATTCGACATCGCTGAATAACTGGACTCGCATGTTAGTGGTAAAATAAAGCTTTTCAACTTTAGACCACAGATATGAGACTTGAAATGAAATTAAATGAAATATTTATTTCTCAACATTGACAATTACTTGTTCTTATTGACGTCAAATAAAACATGATTCTACCACCAGTTCGAAAAAACCTTCGTGAAGAAGAACTGGCAAGAAACTTCACGGGTATATTTTTTTCAAAATCAATTTACAGTCTCTTTATGTCTATACAAAATCACCTTTTCTGCATCTGTTAGCTCGGCAAGTCTCCCTCCCCCCAAGTATCCAAACGACGAACACTCTCAAACGGCACCCGTTCACGAGTTAACGCGGGATCCAGCCATCGCCCTCCTCAACCATATTAGAGGGAAGTGAGCGACCCGTCACCCGACGCTACCATAAGAAGACGTACTTTAGTGACATTGACGCTTTAGATATTCATCGGGACGAAGAACTCAACGAACATACAGACACATTACACATGTTTTGTTACAAATACTAGTCCAATCCTGTTAATGAGGGGATTATACCCAAGGGCTTTTATCATCCAAATAATCGGATAGTTTATAATATGCTTTTACACACAACTTCTGCTTTATAGTTGTGTGATCTTTGAATTTGTCAATAGGACGATCTTGGATATCCTCAGGAACCTTATTATAAAAGCGTATATTTATTTATTTATTATAAAAAGTACAAACCACATCACAATCACATACATTCACGATAAAACTTCTTATACTAACGTCATGTTCTAATATACATGACAATTACGGCGTACATAACAATTATTAAAAAGTGGCTCTAAGTGTAATAACAATAGTTTTTTAACAAGGTTGTATTCAAACAATAAAAAAAAAAGAAAATTTCAATAACAGACTTTGCAAATTTAAAAAATTTTCAAAGACAAAGTTTTGTTTAAAAAAAGAAAGAAAGTAATCAATAATTCTAAGTTAAAATTTCTGAGTTTAGAGTGAGTTATTTTGAATTTTTATTCAAATCCTGTAATCTACGTTTGAAGCTGCTGAACGAATCATGGAAGATGTCAATATCCGGATCACGTGTTTGTATTTTATTATATGCATTAAGAATTCTACACAGGGGGGATTGGAGACCTAAATTAGTCTGGGAGAATGGAGTTTACATTGATTGCGTAAACATTGACCCATGAATGAGTTAGTGACTTTATGAAGCCTACTATTATGAGCTGCCAGCATATTTCTTCCTCTTGTGTTAACATTGTGCAGATCTTTTTTTCTTTTGAACAAGGTTATGTTCTTTTTTACATACATTAAATTTTCTAAAATATATTGTGAATGGAAAGTAAGAATTTTTATTTCCTTAAATTTACTTCTAAGTGACACCCTTGGACCGAGCTGATAGATTGCGCGAACAGCCCTTTTCTACAGAATAAATATAGTATCGATGTCGGCAGCATATGTCATGAGGCTATGGAAGTAACCAAAATAGACTAACCGAGCAGTTGCTTTATTTGAAATTTGTCTCATTTTTTTAACAGCATATGCGGCAGAGCCAAGCCTTTTCGCTAAAAGTTTGGCGTCTAAGGTTATGCCCAGAAATACAGTAGAGTTTACAGGAGTCAGTTCCTGGCTCTTAACTACAATGTTTGTGTTTACTTGTTTGACATTTGGCAATGTAAACTTAACACATTTCGTTTTTTTTAGTCATGCGTTAATTTCATCTGCTGCAGTGCCTTTCTCGATAAGAGGTAAAGTATGTCTAAAATTCCCCGCCAATAACACTACCACACCACTCATCGACTTTCGATTGCTTTGAATGTCTTGTAGTCAGCGACCAAGCGCCTCAACGGCGCGTTTGTGTGACATAGTGCACTCGTCCCACACGATCAGCTTACATTGTTGCAACAAGGCGCCGCGGGCACTGTTCTTACTGATGTTGCACGTTGGGGTTTCTTCGGATAGACGTGTAACACCTTCGTCTTCATCATCACTTTCCATCAGGTGAGATAGAAGACAAAAGTCTAATCCTTTTCCAATAAAAAACAATTTTAAACCGAATGTGCTGTCAGCACACCGTTCAGCAATGTTGCAGCGATCCCAGAGGAAGCCACCGCAAATGCAACATTGCGGTGCGTACAAATGTTTGCTAGAAGCAAATTAAGCAAAAATGTTTTACCTCTATCACCCGGGGCGTCAAGAAAAAAAAGACCGCCTACGCCAAGCTCAACTCGTTGTAATATTTAGTTATAAATGTCTTTTTGCTCGGTTAGCAGACGTGGTTCAGTTTCGCTGACCTGAGCGTCTAATAAAGGGGTATCGTAGCCTTTTGATCAAATCGGTCGACCACTGTCCTCGATGCTGCGGTGTAGGCATACCGAAGTCGGACAATTTCTTACCGGAAATCGTTATTATTTTCTCCTCTACACGTCTCAGTGCTTCACTTAAACATAGATCATTGTGGACTTGATCCATGGCATCCCAGTGGTTGTCATCTTCCAACAACCCCAACTTCTCACACGCTTGTCGAAAAGTTTCAAGTTCTTGGCCGTCAACTGTTTTTAGGTCCAAGAAGTTAGTGGGGCTCTGTACTACATTAAGCAGCATTCGCAAACAGTAACATTCGAAGTTGCTAACATGCACTGTGTAAATGCGCCCAAGAGCATCTCCTGCCTTCACACCTGGCCAGCCGTAAACGATGTTCTTTCGCCGACACGTTCCGTGTATTGTAGCGGGGTACGTCAACATAAAGTAATGTTTTTTGAAATGCGCCATTTTGGCAAAGCAGGAAAAATGCAGTTAGTGTCGTCTTAGGCAGTGCCTCCATTCTCTCTCTAAAATTGTTTTCAGTGAAGTAAACCCGCTGACCATTAGGCTGATGAACTGCAAGGTGAGTGACTGTTGGGTGTCTCTCATGCAGAGGCAGACCCAGGATCCACCACGCTGCTTCGTTACTGTTAAGATATCTACCGGCTCGAAACGTTTGCACCTCACCTGTCGGGTCAATATTAAAATTCCCTTGTTGTTAAATGTTAAAAATAGCCTGGTTTTGCCTAGCTGCCTTTGTTTATATATTTACAAATATATTTTATTGCCTGTACCGTATTGCAGAACTCTTGATTTATATGACAATTAAAAATTTTAGAGAGAAGAGGTGAATATGGGACAATCTAGCTATTGTCAACCAATACCTCATGTGTTGCACCTCGGGTTTTTAGAGTTATCGTACGGCCGCCATCTCCTGGTGCTCTACGCCTGTACAGAGGATAGTCTTTGTCGTTAGTTTGAGTATCTTTTAAAAGCGCCCTTGGATACTTTTTGGTGCATTTTCCTTCCTTCATGCATGGTGATGACAGATTTAGTGCACCACAGGGACCGTGAATCATATTTTTGGTTACAGTATCGTAGAGTTTTCGATCACTTTCTGGGTTTGGTATCTCCGCACTTATGACTTCGTCAATTTGGTTAGGGCGTAATTTTTCCGTCCACCACAGCAGTAAGTGCACGTGAGGCAGACCTCTTTTTTGCTACTCGATCGAGTACATGAAGCACTTCATGTCTCCAAATATTTTACCTTTTGTAAGCAGAGCAACCAATTTTTGAACCTTTATTTTAAATAATCTGGCTGTTAAGTCATGTCTTACCGTTGAATTTTGACCTGGAATGAGCTCTTTAGTAATTTATGGCCAAGCGCGATTACGTGTCATTGTAATAAACAGATCAGGCCTCCCGTAGTTGCGCACGTATGTGAACGCATCCTGCGTGTACTCACGAGGATATCTCGGGCTATTTATACATTATATAGCTACAAATGACGTCTGGAGTATTACCATTTGACCCGAATTGTTTGGATCACTATTTTGGCTATAATGGCTTACACATAAGATATAGATATATACTGTGGCGGGCTTTTTTGTAGGACTATTTAAGATAAACATTTCCATCATGCATTACATATGTGTAACTCTAGCGGTTTTGGCAGCGACGTCAGAATAGCTCGCAGATGATAGATTTTTTCCTACTTACTTGATATTTTCGACAATTCACCTTTATTCATTCTTTATAAATTGTAGCCTATGTGTTATTCTGATGTATAAGCTATATTATTGTAAAGTTTCATTAAAATCCATTCAGTAGTTTTTACGTGAAAGAGTAACAAACATCCATCCATACTTACAAACTTTCGCGTATATAATATTAGTAGGATGTGTCATTAATGTGTCAAAGCCTCGTAACAAATTGTTGTTCTCAAATACAGTTGATGAACACAAACGTATACTTGCACTTCTTTTATTTTCATTTTGCGATGGGATTTAAAGCAATGCCACACGGGTGGCCTGAATCGAACAAAGCGTTGTCATTTTGGCGTTGGTATTTTGTGTTTTTTTAATATTCAACATCAATACTTTTTGAATTACCTACCTAGGCAAGGATATGTTACAGTGTCCACCATCCAGGATCACTCATCGTTTAAATACCTATCAAGACGTTCAGCATGAAGGGTGTTTAGAAAGTATAAAGAATTTTAATGTATCTATATGGTTAGGAACTGCAGAACATGATGTCATCGAACTTCATGGATTTTCAGACGCATCAACAAAATGTTATGCCTGCGTTTGTATGGTCTGTATACCACACAATCTTCAAAGTTAAGTTTTTTGTAGTTGTTAAGTTGGAGAGAAAAACCAATAGATGATTATTTTCTTTACTGAGAACGCAGTTACATAGTTCAGTTGAAGTTGTGTTGATCCTGTGGAGGCTAATGCAGTTCTGATTAATTTTTACAATTAAAATAAATTATTTGAACGAATGCTGACTCGCGGAACGTGCCAAATTGTGCGGTTTGTGCAAACCGTACAGCGTTGTTTTATTACAAGGTGACGTCAAAACAACATCTGTCAAATGCCTACAGAATAAGTGAAAATTAATTGAATTAATTTCTAGTTGTACTAGGAGTTGTACGAGTTGTACTAGGGCTGCCTCGACAGTCACCGGATCAATACCCAGTGCTGGTCGCCTGCATGGTTGTACTAGCGCTGCCTCGCCAGTCACCGGGTCAATACCCAGTGCTGGTCGCCTGCATGGTTGTACTAGCGCTGCCTCGCCAGTCACCGGATCAATACCCACTGCTGGTCGCCTGCATGGTTGTACTAGCGCTGCCTCGCCAGTCACCGGGTCAATACCCAGTGCTGGTCGCCTGCATGGTTGTACTAGCACTGCCTCGCCTGCATGGTTGTACTAGCGCTGCCTCGCCTGCATGGTTGTACTAGCGCTGCCTCGCCTGCATGGTTGTACTAGCGCTGCCTCGCCAGTCACCGGGTCAATACCCAGTGCTGGTCGCCTGCATGGTTGTACTAGCGCTGCCTCGCCAGTCACCGGGTCAATACCCAGTGCTGGTCGCCTGCATGGTTGTACTAGCGCTGCCTCGCCAGTCACCGCGTCAATACCCAGTGCTGGTCGCCTGCATGGTTGTACTAGCGCTGCCTCGCCAGTCACCGGGTCAATACCCAGTGCTGGTCGCCTGCATGGTTGTACTAGCGCTGCCTCGCCTGCATGGTTGTACTAGCGCTGCCTCGCCAGTCACCGGGTCAATACCCAGTGCTGGTCGCCTGCATGGTTGTACTAGGGCTGCCTCGCCCAGCGAATCATCTGAGAAAAATATAACTTCTATAGATTCACCATATTCCTCACTAATCCATTGCAAGAATTTCCATAAGCATGAGCCAATTTCGGTAGCACCCCTGTTCGTGTCAACTTCTGTCCAAAAGTAACTGTGCACATTTCTGTAACCCACTTTTGACTGATCATCCGTAAGTTCCGGTATCGTAAAATTAAGGCAATTACATTTAGACAGATCGTAAAAAGATGATATGGCTCTGTAAGCCAGCTTGTAAACATACACTGTAACTATACGATTATTGTTTAATTCTTTGCGATCTTTCTTCTTCTCTATTCTACAAAGGTCTTTCTCTTTCAGGTGATTTTATACTTTTCCTCTATCTCTAGTTTTTCACCACCAACTGAATTTTTGTATGATTTTGGTTGATGAAAACCAATGTTGAATTCTGTTGTAAATAGTTTGTAGTATGTTATGTAATTGCTTGCTTCCTTATTTTTTTGATGCTGATTGGCTTTGAAATCGTTGTATAAATCAATTTTAAACTCAAAATTATTACTGGCAATAGATGAACAACACCTTAGTCTATCGTGACCACGGCAACTGCAAAGATGCCGAAACGTCGAAATAATTTTAAAATTAACTAAAATATACGCGATAATATCCGGTAAAAAGTGTTTTATTTAAAGTATGTATCGTGAAAACTTAAGACAATATTCGTTGTATAAATCTTTTATAGTTTTACTACCTTCAATGTACTCTCGTGATGTTGAAGCACGAAGCTAATGCGACTCAATTCTAGGAATATAATTAATGTGCTGGTAGCTTAGCGTATTTCCGGATCAATTGTGGAGTGGTTACCATGTTCCCCCTGCGCCTGCGCTTTTCCATTACAAATTCATTATCATTTATTATTAATTAATCGTAAAGATCATACGATCCGATATGCCAAGAGTGTCTCTGAAAAACTTTTTACATACCCTAATTTTTTGGCCATCGACAACAAAAAGCTTGGTTTTTACGTCTGGGATGCTCGGCGTTTGTGTATCTGTATTTTGGTTGAAAGTTAGTCAAACATGAATGTATGTAGGTTTTTTGTTTGTCAAATCTCCTTAACTCCAAAAAAGACTCAAATAGATGAAATCTATGACCCATGCTGGCAGATTGAGTACATTTCAGTTTACATTTGTCGTTGCAAGGTTCTTTCGGATATTTGGCGGGCATGGCTTTCTTTGATTTAGACATAAACGCATACGATTTGCCGAAATTGTTCAAACGTTTTAATTGATTTGTTTCCACCGTGCAGGGTTCCTAACACGCGTACGGCCTCGATTACTTAAAGTATTTCAACCTGCACCGTCAGATGAACTAGTATAGTCATCATCATCTACAAGTGAATAGTTTCTCTGTCTCACAACAGGCTGCGTGGCTGATTACGTGGGATCTTCTTCACTAAGGTCGATGTCGCATTGATCAGAAACACTGAAGATATTTGGTTATTGTCAGGTGACGTGCTGTGGCGATCGGCTGTGATAAAGTTTGCTCTGCTGTATTTATTCCATTTTATGTGATATATTTTGTACTTTAAAAGTTACTTCATTGTTTCTTAAGTGTTATTCAAGTGCAAAATCTGGATAAAATCAGTGATAACTAACTTTAAACTGCAACAAAAATCGGCCGTTTACAATAACCGTTACGTTTTTCGTGTCATCAAAGGTTTGTGATTATATTTGTCAAAAAGCATAAAAATAACACAATGAGTAATTGTCAAGCGTGTAATAAATGTGTAATTGAAAAGGAGTTGCTTACTTGTGCTTTCTGCAAAAGCACCTACCATTATCAATGCATGAGCATGACACAAAATTTCTACAAACGAAACTTGTCAGACTTAAATTGACTATGGAGATGTTTACCTTGTGAGAATGTGGTATCGCGTCGCAAAGGAGATGAAACCCCTGTTCTTCGGCCATCTATCCAGTCTTCACCAAAATACTTTTATATGTCATGGTGAGGATATCCCACATGACTCCACTATATACTCTTACACTGATGTATCACAACCACAATTAGACAGCACAAGAGGTGCCCAGCCTGGAGGAAACGTTAAAAAAACGATATCGCTAGATCAGTTTGTGTTGCTCCTCGACTCCAAATTTTATGTAAAGATTCAGAACATGTTGGAAATAAACAAAAAAGAAATATGCTCTAACTTTAATAGCAGTAAAAACAATTTTGAAAAGGGAATTTAGCTATACAACTGATAATTTATTCTCTGAGCTTACAGATTTAAAATTTCAAGTAACTAAAATGCACACTAAATTAAACACTCTTGAAACAGAAAACTCTGAGTTGAAATCTGAAATAGGGAAGTTAAAGAATAAGCAATCTATCAACTTAAATATGGTGAAAATCGCATCTAAATTTGAGTGTGAGCTAAACAATAGAGACCAAGCAATACTTAGCAATTATATTGAAATAGTGGGAATTCCAAAATTCGAAGGTGAAGCTACCATGCATCTAGTGACCACACTCTCTTCCAAACTGGGCTTTACACTAAAGCAGGAACACATAGCCAGCGCGGACCGCGTCGGGCTCCGACGGCGCGCGGGTTATGCGACTCAACGACTCAGCCAGCGAGAACACGTCCTATCGTGGTGCGTCTAGTGCGCCTCGCTGTCCGCGATCAACTACTGCAGGAGGCGCGCGTGCGCCGGCGCACCAACACCGCGGACATCGGTCTCCCGCCTCACTCCCCGCCGCCAGTTCACATCAACGAGCGGCTGACAAAAGCTAACCGTACTATATTGGCTAAAGCCCGCGAATTGTCTCGTGGACTAAGATGGCGGTTTGTTTGGACTCGACAAGGTAAAACTTTTTGCCAGAAAAACTGAAAAATCACAGATAGTTTGTCTCAGCAGCCTCACTGATCTAAAAAGAGATTTTGGTGTTATTGAAACCTCTAATCAAAATAAATAAATGAATTACGTGTATTTTAATTCTAACAAAACCTTTGAAAGTTGAAGTAATAATATTTATATCTACGTTTTGGTAGCTATTAATATGTTTTTATCTTTGTGTGAATTTTACTGATATATATACAGACCTGTTTTATGCTATGTACATAGTTTGTTTATTAATTTTTCTTTGTTTAATTTGCATTGTTAAATTATTTATTACCATACTCGGTGAATCATTCTTCATCCTGCAGGGAAATTGGAATAAAATTGATTACTTATTTAATATAATGTGTAACTTAAATAGTCTGTTATTTAAAAATAGTATGGAAGGAGCACTGAACAGTACATTATCAACTGTTATTATTATTATCTTGGATTTATTCTAAAATTCACTTTTACTTACAAATTAACTCTTCATAACTCTTATCTTATCCCAGCTAAAGTATCAAAATTAAAATTCAGGACTCCAGCAATGTCTGAGCCTACAAATTGTAGATGTTGATCTTTTATCTAGGTTTTTATATTTGGAGAACCAAGGTTTGTTGGTAACTGCAGGTTGGACATCCCCATAGTGTTTACCTACCAGTTTCCTGGTCCGGCTTTAATCAGAATTCCATGTCACATTCAGACATTCTTTAGCCACAGTACCAAGGTCTTGGGTATAACACTTATATTGGTCTAATAAACCGATTTGAATGGAATCTTTGGCAAAGTTGTCAACCACGCAGTTTCCTGTAATGCCTACATGGCCAGGTATCCAATCTATTGCAACATTTATATTGTGGGTGTAACATTTGTACAGTAGATACCAGATCTGTAGAATGACCGGCAGTTTCGACCCAGTTTTAAAAGGATTGGAGTTTAGGGCAAGCACACCGCTAAGGCAGTCCGATAGTATTAGTGAGTTATTAAGTTGGTTGTCACACACATATCTGACAGCCTCCAAAAGTGCGATTGTTGATAATGTTCACAGTGGAATGTGGTGGTAGGTAATGTCCAGATTGTAGTGGCTTTGTATAAGGCAAGGGGGCATTTTGTTATCCCAGTAGCCAGACTTGAGGATGGAGGACTTAAGAGAAGAGAGTTTATGGTGTATTGGATGGGAAGAGAATTGAAGGGTTCTTGCCAAGAACCTGTCTGACAGGAATTGTCTTCTGAGTTGGAGAGGAGGTTCACAGCACTCGACTTGCATCGCTTTGATTGGTGATGATTTCATTGCACCCAAGATGATCCGCAGACATTGACTTTGGATTTTGTGAATGGTTTGTAAACCTGATTTGTTACATGGCTCAAGTAGGAATGAGCCGGAGTCAATAACACTCCTAATCAAGGCGTTATAAAGGAGTTTTTGGGTGCTTGAATGCGACCCCCCACCAAACACCCGAGATTGCTCGGATCACGTTTATGCAAAGTCCACATCTTTTGGCCAGTTAGCTAAGGTGACCAGTGCCTGATAGTTTGCTATCAAACACCACCCGTAACGGTAACGTAACGGTATGTAAAATGTATGCCTTGACAGGCTCACTCGTGCTATCGCGCCAAAGAATCTTTTGTAAATGTCTGTCAGAGTGGTGTACAAAAACTTGTCGTTACATTTTCTCGACATCCGCTGCTAACACAAACTTATGCTGCCTGAATCGTAGTAGTATAGATAGCAGATCCTCTTGAACAGTAGGACCTACCATCTGGATGCCATTCAAGGAAATACCTGACGTAGTAGGAGCGCTCGCATTAAACACGACCCTCAGTTTTGTGGTCGTACTACTCTCACGTAGGATCCCATGGTGAGGAATAAAGTACCCAAATGTATTACGGTCAGGCAGCTCACATTCTGACATGTGACCCAACAATCGGTATTCTTTCACAAAATCGTAATACAATTTACTTAACTCGGGTTTACCTTTTAGTCTACGCTCAAGTGAAATTAAACAATGCTTAGCTCGTTGAAAACAATCACCTAGATCAGACTGACCTCTCTTGAGTGGTATGCGAACACAAAAACGACCATCACTTTGACGCGACGTATTCTGCACAAAATGTGCCTTACACCGTTTTTCTTCTGGCGAATAACTTGACATTGGGGAGTTTACCTCCTCTAACTGCCAAAATCGAGTTAAATCTGCACGAATATCATTAATTTCCAACTTTTTACTTTTATTAATTTGAATAAAATTACATTTTATATCACCTGAAAAATTTGTATAATTAGTATAAATGGGACCAGAAACTATCCATCCCAATCTTGTTTCACAAAGTATAGGTTTATTTTTACCTAAACTTATTTTTTGCATCCCCACCAAATCCCAAAAGAGATCAGCCCCAATCAAAATATCAACATCAGAGGGTTTACAAAAAGTAGGGTCTGCTAAACAGATCTGAAATGGTATTTTGAGTTCAGAAATATTAAGTGCACGACTAGGTACACAACTTGTTATAGATGGCAAAACATAACAACAGAGTTCTGTAGTAAAAATATTACCTAATGACGCCGTGCTTACACGACAAGTTTTGCCTACGCGTAATTCAGCGTTATTAATACCTAAAATCGATTTATCTAGCTACATAGATTTCAACTGTAGCCTTTGAAATAGTCTCTTGGTCATGTCACTCGATGTACTGCCACTGTTAGGGTCCTATGTAGGGACTTTAGATAATGAAAAGCGGACTGTACTACACACTGGATATATTGAAATTTATAAGTACAAAGGCAGATGAACTATCGAATACATGCGTCCCTCGTCAACGCGTAAGGTGAAGTGGCGGCCCCCCGGCTCCCATACGTTCGTTGCATCTCTCGAACCGAGCGCAACCGAACGCAGACAGAGGCGCCGGAACATCCTCCCCGGGTTGAAAACTTCAACATAAACGGAGAGGGCAGATGTTATTGTAAGCCCGAAACAACGTTCCTTTCTTCGTCTTCACCTCAGCTACCCGCGTGACTCCGTCGCTGCTCGGGAAGACCTTGACGACACGTCCCAAAGTGGCCCCACTGGCCTGTTGAAGTCATCCATTTCGGTTTTTGCTGGAGCAGAGAAATATATTCTAAATTAAAGCGCTTCCAGAAGTGCTGTTTTATGTGCGCTATTCTTTGGTAGCGATCCAGCCGGGCGATGTTCACCTGTGGATACGGAACAGACGTGAGTGGTCGTCCAATCAAGAAATGTGCGGGAGTAAGGGCGGTCAAATCATCAAATCAAGTTATTGGTAGAAGCTTTATTGATTTGTTATATTATTTATATTAATTTATATAACTGTATTAAAATATTGTATATTTCCCAAATAAATAAATAAGAGGACGAGAATTTAATACTGCCTCGATTTGAGTCAAACAAGTGACCATTTACTCAAAGGTGAAATGCGTGAGGTTTAATAACCTTCTTAAGTGGTGCTTTGTTGAGCGAACAGCAGCTTCAGCGATACCATTGAAGTGAGGAGATTATGGTGGGACAAAACTAAATTTGATACCTTGCTGCGCAACCTCGAATTCAAGATTTGAATCTTGTAAGATTGTTGCATTTCATTACAAGATCCCACAAAATTGGTGCCATTGTCGGACAGGATACTATGTGGCTTGCCACGACAAGCTACATAACGGTTTAAGGCCGCCATATAAGCCTCTTTGGAAAGGTCTGTAACAAGCTCGATATGAACAGCTTTAACTGCAAGGCAAACAAAAATGCACAGGTAAGACTTTATAAGCTTACACCCTCGCCCCTTTAGGTCTGCTATCAATACTGGCCAACACTACAATTTAAAAGAGGATATTCTAAATGTGTCCTTGAAGTGGGCAGTTGCCCCATAATTGGTTGCACATTTTGACATTTATGTTTAAAACATTTGATGCATTTTCTAACTATAGCCTTAGCAAGGTTTTTGCCACCTAAGGGCCAATAAGTCTGTCGAATATTTGCTAACAGCAGTTGTGGACCAGCATGTCATAAATCTTTATGATATTTTTGGAATAATATTTTTGTGATATGGTATTTATGACACAATAAAATAGGATGTTTCACGTCGTAGTCGTAGGGTGAATTATCAAGTCTACCTCCTGCGCGAATGATACCATCTGTATTAATAAATGGACTCAAAGATAGAAGCCTATTTTTACGAAGCAATGTCTTACTTGATTACAGTAGAGCATACTCCTCCGGAAACATATCAATTTGGGATTGACGGATAATTAATTTAAATGATTCATTAAGTTCTCGATTAGAAAGCGAACCCTTCTCTTTCTTATTTTTATGATTTATGTTGTAAATAAATCTAATTAAATAAGCTACAACTCTATTTAATTTATCAAAATTGGAATACTTATGAGATAATGAATTTATGATTGATTGATTATATGATGATTCATGCAACGAAATTAAATGATGATTCGATGTATGATTATGAAAATGAGATGCTACTTCTGGTAAATCTTGTTTCTCGGTTTTATTTGGCTTTTTCTTGGGCCAGGCCTTTTTATCGCTTAACAAAAATTGCGGTCCTGACCACCACAAAGTACAATCGCTGGTAAGGTCAGCCTTCAGCCCACGAGAAACAAGGTCCGCCGGGTTATCCTTCGATGGCACATACCTCCACGCATGGCCTACAGTGCTCTCTTGTATTTCGTGGACTCGATTTCGTACGAAGGGCTTTAACAAATTTGGCGCCATCGACAACCAACTTAGCACTATCGTAGAGTCGCACCAAAAGTAACAAGAGTCAATTGGCAAGGTAAGAGAACTCAGAACCTTAGTACACAGTCTCGTTCCTAATAGTGCGCCACAAAGCTCGAGGCGTGGAATTGTCGTCGGTTTGATTGGGGCCACACGGTTTTTAGACGCTAAAAGGTGAACACTAACTGAGCCTTCATCACGTATGCACATATGCACGCACCATAGGCTTGTTCAGATGAGTCTGTAAAAACGTGAATTTCATGTTTTGTTGCGTTTTCATTTAAACCCGCCGATTAATTTTTAAAGCATTAAGACATGGCAAAGAATTTGCAAAAGAAAGCCAAAGATCATGAATTTCCTCTGACACTTGATCGTCCCAGTCACACTTTGCAATCCATAATTTTTGCATTATAATTTAAGCTTCTATAACACATGGTCCTACAAGACCTAAGGGATCAAAGATTTGACTAATAGTCGAAAGAATATGACGCTTTGTCACTCCTTTGCTGTTGTCGATGCCGATACAGAATGCTAAATAGTCTGAATTGCATAGCCAGTGTAGGCCTAATGTTTTCGAGGGCAGGTTTTTATTTTCAGAAAGATTTAGGCTGTTTTCGTTTTCTGACACTTCTGATAATTGTTTAAAAACCTGCTCACTATTAGACTGCCATTTTCGAAGATGGAAATTAGCCGATGCTAAAATATTATTAACTTCCCTAGTTAACTCTACTAAGCCTGCGACTGAGACGCCCCCACTCAAATAATCGTCGACGTAAAAATCACGTTCAATGGAGACCTTTACGTTCACGTTAGTTGCATGGGTAGCGAGACTAACTAAGCATTTTGTCGCTAAGTAAGGAACGGAAGCTGTACCATATGTGTAGCGTCCTTGTTTGATTTTGCACACTTTATTACTTGATAAGGTGATTACTTGATAAATAAATGAAATTAAACCCGAATTAAATTACTTAAATAAACGGATTTATTGATCTCTTGATTGATCAATGAGGATGATATTGATGATGAGTGTGAGCACGCGCGACCGCCTTGATAAGTCTTAACGCACTGAAATTTAGTTTAAATTAATAAACTGCGTGTTGCAGAACGCTGATGCATAGCCTACTTAAAATGTTCGATTTGCATCGTACATGCTCCCACACTGAAAAAGATGAGAAGTTAGTAATGATGAGATGATATAAGGTGATACCAATTTGTCCTTAACCTACACTTGTTTGTAAGTATGGAAAATAAAGATGATATTAGATATTAAATAGAATTAAACTTGACACTGTCGTCACCGACCACGTAAACCGCGCGGAAAGTCGGTGACGTACGTTTGTTTTGTTTGTAATGCGATACATGATTTTTGTTTACGTTACACTGACCACTGTTAACACCAATGTTTTGATAGCTTTTATAGCGCGAGACCCTACTTTCACACTTAACACTTGCATTACACACACACTGATTGTCAATGTTCCGCGTAGAGGAGGCCGGCAGCTGCCTTGCCGCCGCAGGTTCCCTCGCCACGCGCTCCGTCGCAGCAGCCTCCGCTGCTGGTCCCGGCCTCGCCGCTGCTGACAATGTCCGCCGGATCCGTCGTGTCGCCCAAACCGCTGTTGCCACGATAATAACGCTAACGCTAATGTACGTTAACGTGTAGTGATGAATATCGTGGCTGCTTACGCTGTCATACAGAGGGACAGCCTTCTTCATCTCCTCAATCCTTTCCTGTAGCTGAATCAGCTGTTTTGAATTATCACCGACATCTTCTGAGCTGTTATTAACGAGATTTGGTACTGATAAGTTGAAAAGTTGGTTTATCGGAGATAACCTCGGAGCAATAAGATCGGCTTCGACATGCAGATTACTCATCTCTTGCTTATGAGTGTAAACAGTGAAGTCCTTGAACCTAAGTAAACAACCTTGATTTGTTGTTATTAGGCCAGCGTTTAATAACTGCAACGATGAAACTTGATCGTCACAAAGTACTTTCACGTTCTGTTGGTGACAATAAAAGTAAAAGTAGGTATTTACTTGAGTTAATTCATGCCATTGTGATAAGCATGATTCTTGATAAAGCTTGCACTTTCCGGTAGCCAGGTCCTGTTCACATAGGCTTTCATCGTCCTTTAGTGAGTAAACCGGCGACCTTGACGTACATAAAATCGTATCTGTATCTTGATGCAAACACGAATTTAAATCACTTTCTGTCATAGGCAACAGAGCGTCTTTTCTTAGGTTAATAGCTAGGTAACTAGATACGGGTTTGAAATAAATCATCATATTATTTTTTAAACTTGGTACGGCGATGATTTTATAAACTTCGTATATCTCTCGGTGAACTAGAGGTATTTTAGTTTCGAATAATAAATAATTTGCAGACATTCTTGCTTTAACTTTCAATAAGTGGTATATTTTTGGTAAATTAATATGATCAAATGGAACCGATAAATCCTTGGATATTTTACCGGAAATAAAGTTTAGCTCACGGCGTAATTGGTCAGGTGTTAGGAGATGTAAACTTAATTGGCCATTGTAGATGTTAGTCAGAGTATCTAACAAAGTGTTCTGCATGTCCTTGAGATGTGCTAATATGTTGTTTGCTATCATTGCAGAGAGAATAAAATCATTATTTTCTACGTTTTCAAATCTTACGACATTTACTTCCTTCTCTAATTGATGCATGCGTTGGTTGATGAGCTTATGCTGCTTCGTCATAATATTTTCCGTGCGTTTCAATAAATTGAATTCCGCTTCCACTACTGAGGTCTGGTTCTTCCAGAGTGCAGCGAGATGCTCTTGATTTTTGTTTATAAGATGGATGTCTTGCTTATATTTTTCAGCGAAATTACTATCCAAAATTCCGAATAAACTATTTGCTAAAGAACCAACTCCATTTATCAATCCTCGTCGCGTGCGCGAGATTTGCTTGTTCATCAAAACCTTATTATAATGAATAGATTGTTCGTAACCATGTTGTAATTGTAACATGATCGCTCCGCAATGTTTATGATCTTGTTTACTATTACAAACGTTGTTTAGATAGTCTAAGTACTTATTGAGTGCTAATGAGCCCTCCCAGTAGGGACTCATCTCATAGTAGACTACTAGGCGCCACTCGTCTCTGATAAGACCCATATTTGTAATTTTATCAAAATAAAAACTTTGATTGTTTTGCAGTGGCGTGCTATTGAATGAACCTTCTATGCTTGATATAAGGGTCATTATGAACAAAAGTATTGTAAATACCATCTTTGAAAAACTGTAGGTATTTTTCTTTCATCGTGTTTGCTATTTTTAGAACTTGCTTTTTGTTCATGAACCGGTAAGATTGATAGTTTGACGACCGGGCGCTTCATAATGCCATTTTTTGTTCTTAGGGTGACAACTCTTACATAGCCATCACTCCCTGGGTGCAGCTCTACGACGCGGCCGAGTGGCCACCTCCCGGCCGGCAGGTTGGTATCTTGAATAAGCACTACGTCGTTGATTTTGATACTCTCTTGGGGTTGCCGCCACTTGCTGCGGGCTGATAGTTGCGTAAGATATTCAAGTCGCCATCTTTTCCAGATATCTTCGAACAATCTTTGTGTTTGGTACCACCGAGTACGTAAATCTGTCTCTGTATTAAAAATTGCCAATGATGGGCCGCTTGTTAGAAAATGAGACGGTGTTAGGCAATTAAGGTCGTCGGGGTCTTCAGTCATAGTACATAAAGGTCTTTGATTTATGCAGGCTTCGAGTTGGGAAAGTAAAGTTGTATATTCTTCAAAGGTGAGCCTTTGTTCGCCTATAACTCGTTTCATGTGATATTTAAGGCTTTTGACTGAAGCTTCCCACAGGCCACCTGCTGAAGGCCAGGAAGGAGCATTAAAGTGCCACTTAATACCTATCGAAGTAATTTCCTGAAGAAAATCGCTATTTTCACAAATGTTAAGTATTTGTTGGTATTTTTCTTGCAGAGCCTTGTTTGCTCCGATGAACGTGGTACCTTGGTCACTATACATATGTTTCGGCACACCTCGCCTGGCCGTCATTCGGCGCAATGCTGCTAAAAATGCCGATGTCGTTAAGTCTGAGACTAATTCCAAATGAATAGCTTTAGTCACCATACAGACAAATACAGCCACGTAGCCCTTTGACGTGACGATACCTCGGCCCTTGTTGGCCTTCACGAACACGTGACCTGTATAATCTACCCCTGTGTGGCAGAATGGTCGAGATGGGTTAACCCTTGCTGTAGGTATATCTGTGTCGGTTAATATCAAAATCAGTAAAATCCACTATACCATAAAAAATGTTTTTGTTATTCTGTTTCAAGACAAATAAAAACTTCATATCTTCACCATATCAATTTTGGTAATATCCATCGATTTGTCGCTAAAAATTCAATTAAAAAGTTAATTATATTTCAAATTCGGTAACATCGAGCACTAGGTACAAATCAAAAATGGCAATGTCCTCAACAGCCAATCAGATGTTTGTATTTGTGAAATATGGCGGCCAGTGTCAATAAACAGTCGGAGGTATGCAGTGTTTGTTCTTTTGTTTTCATTAAGTTTATGTATTTTAAAAGATATTTAAAATGAGTGGAATACAAAAAGTAACGCCTGATAAAACCAGAAAACGATTACGCAATACAGATTCATTAAAACCTTCAAAGGCAAAGCAGAAGCTGTAAGTAAACCTACCTAACCATTAGCAACCGCATAAATTATAATATAAAATATTAGGGTTGTCACAATACTTATAATAAAGATAATAGACATTAAGCTTATAATTGGACTTTATTATTTTCGAGCATTTGTTTTAATCCATCTGATTTTTAACATATAGTTGTTTGTTCATTAATGTTACGAATATACACACTCGGCTTGAACAAAACTGAATGTCTGTGCGGCAAGAATTGATAAATAACTATTTTGATACTTGCAAACTGTATGACATGAAATACCATGAATGGCGTGAAAGTGGGATGGAGATCGTCGGTAAAAATTAAAGCGGACCGCAATTGTAATGTGATAAGAACTACTGACTTTATTATTCTTTATCAACTCTCTGCGAACACTTTAACCAATATAAATTTTATACAAAAATATTCATTTCTTATGAAAAATACTCAATACATTATTGTTTTTTTCTTTTTGTAGGTATTCCGCCAACTCCTTACCATTAAAACCAAACTGCCACACAACTGATTCTAAGAGCTATAAATGTGGTTCATTAACATCAAAAGATATTTTCTACTTTCACAAATCTTTTCATGAAAATCCATCAAAAATTTATCAGGATGATTTCATATTAAAATATAGTATTAGCACAACAATTAAAAGGAGAAGACCTACAAAAGGGACTCGAAATATCAAAGAATTTTCAACAAAGTATTTCATACGTAAGCATCCTAGTAACACATTGATTCCAGTTTGTTTTAAAAGTTTTCTTGGCGTATTGAGATTAAAAAAAGAACGAGTTCAAGGCGTACTCAAGCGGTATATGCAATCTGGTCAAATGGCAAAAGAATCACGTGGTGGCGACCGAAAAACACGTGAATTTGCATCAAGGAAAGAAGCAGTTGAGAATTTTATTAAATCTTTCACACCTTTGGAAACCCATTATTGTCGTGGTAAAAACCGTCAGCGGGTTTATTTACCTACAGATTTATCTATCAAAAAAATGCATGGTATGTATAATGACCAAGCTTTGCCGGGGTATTCTGTTACAGTTTCATATTTCAGAAAAGTATTTAACACTTCATTTAATATTGGATTTGGTGCCGTTCGTCAAGATGTATGCTCTACGTACTTGCAATTTACAGAAAATATAAAAGTAGAAAAAAATACCGCAAGAAAACAAGAGCTGATGGTACAAAAAAGGATTCATAAGTTACGAGCAAAATCATTCTTCAATCATTTGAGAGAGGAGCGAGAAGGACTACTTACAATTTCTTTTGATTGTCAAACTTGCCATTACCGAAAATTCCCGACCAGGCAACTTATTACTCCCGGAAATATATACCTTTATAATTTTACCGTAGTAGTTGGGTCGTCCCGGAGTTCTTTGCAGAAAGATAATATATTTGCTTATTTGTGGACAGAGGACGTTGCTGCTAAGTCATCTAACGAGATTTGTAGTGCCTTATATCATACGCTATCTTTATTAGATATCAACGGTGTTACTACTATTCGGCTTATGGCTGATGGCTGTGCTGGCCAGAACAAAAATACAATGATGGTAGGAATGTTAGTGAAGTGGTTTAGCACAGCTCCACCGCATATAAAAAGAATTGAGCTCATTTACCCAGTAACCGGGCATTCATATATCCAGATAGGGTTTTTGCCTTTATTGAAAAAAAATGTCGTTCTCGCGAAACTTTCACGAATCCAATAGAATATATGGAAATAATATCTGGACATGAAACTTTAAGGCACTGGCTACTGAAATTCCGATTTTTGATTGGAGGTCTATTGTAAGGAATGTGTTAAAAAAACCTGATCAGTTACATTTTAAAATCAGCACTGTGAAAAGGATTGTGATAGCGCGATCAAAATCGACTACAAATATATTGGTAAGAGGCGAAATCTCATATAATTGCGATACTGGTAAATCTAAGAGCATTTTAGCTAATGGGAAAAGATTAACACAATTGGAACCGGAACGTTTACCTTGTGGAGTTGCTGTTGCTCAAGCTAAAATCGAAGTGGAAAAATTTGAATGATCTTATTTTTTTCAAAAACTTATTGGAAAGAAACAACAATATACCGCAGCCTAACAGTGAGGACTGCCATGGTCATGAAATGGAAGAAATTGTTGATTTTGACAAAAATTTATTGTTTTTTATTTCATTAAGCATTTTAATTAAAATTCTGAATATGAATTGTTTTTTTCTTATTACTAGTGACAACCCTGATATCAATGAGTAATTACACAACATATCAAAAATGGCAATATCCATGTATATTTTTTTTCAAAATTAAAAAAATCCGTGATTGCATAGCAAACTCAGAAAAATCCAAATTAACTATAAGTATTTCTCGTAAAGTTATCATATTTAAGGTAATTTTGGTACTTCAACGTCTTCTCCTAACTTTTAGGGTATCCTTTTGTCATAAAGGAGAATCATATTGTGACCAATAATGCTAATCTAGGAATAATTTGTTTTCTCACTATTTTTGCTTTATGGATTTTTCCCGTTTTGCTGTTAACCGACACAATTCTCCCATTATTTGATGGTGTTGACTAGGACTATGTTTTCTGCATTTAACACATTGAAAGATACGCTTTTTCGTGGCCTTGAGCCCACCTACCAACCAATACTTTTGACGCATAAATCCGGATGTTAACTTTGCCCCACCGTGATATGTGAGTTCATGACATTGATCGATAATTAATTCTGATAATCGACTATTTTTGGGTATTATGATGGGGTGTTTCATATCTAGAATAATGTTGGCGTGCTTCAGACGCCCACCTACTCTTAGAACTTGTTCTTCGTCGAGTATAGGATTGAGCATGCAAATCTTGCTTTTCGATAAGATTTTATTTCCCTTTTGTAAGTCGTGTAACTCTTTATTAAAATATTCTTGCTGACACTGTTGAATGATTTTCGTTTTAGCTCGCTTTAATTCGCCTAATGTTAGGTATTGTTTTCTTTCTTGCTTATTATTAATTATTCTATATACCCACGCTAAAACTCTTGTTATCTTACTTAACGAACTGTATTTATTAAGTAAATAATTGATAATATTCTCATCTTGATTATGAGTAACAATAGAGACTACTTGTTTAGCCCTTTTCACTTCTTGATCTGTGTAATAATTTGTTTGTTGGTTTATTAGCTTCGTCGAGTCAAATGTGTTTAGCCAAGTTGGCCCGTTCCACCATAGTTCATGATCTCGTAACTGTGCGGCGGTTAGACCGCGGCTAGCACAGTCCGCTGGGTTTTCCTCTGACTTCACGTAATTCCAGCTGTTTGATGGCACAACTTTAGTAATTTGCTTTACCCTATTCGCTACAAATGGCTTCCAGCGCTCTGGTAATCCATTAATCCATCCTAGTACAACCATGGAGTCGACCCAGCAGTAGGTTTTGATCTGGTAACTCTCGAGGCAACTATAGATTTTAGCCAACAGTTTTATAAGTAACAGTGCACCGCATAACTCTTATTTTGGTAAAGTTATTTCCTTCTTTACTGGCACCAACTTTGATTTTCCTGCGATCATAGAAATAGATGTATGTTCTTTTGAGGTCACCTTACAATAAACAACACAAGCATAACATTTTGTTGATGCATCTGAAAACCCATGAAGTTCAATGACATCATGTTCTATAATTCCTAACCATCTAGGTATATTAAAATTCTTGATACTTTTTAATTCACTCTTCATGCTTAACCACTCTGTCTTGATATTTTCAGGTAGCGGATCGTCCCATTTTATTTCTGATTGCCAAACTTGTTGAAATAAGAATTTTATTTTTGTTGAAACTGGAGACAACCAGCCTAGGGGGTCAAATAACTTTGAAATATCTGATAGCAAAGTGCGTTTGGTAGGTATTTTAGATGAATATTCAATTTTTGATGTAAAAGTGAATCTATCTTGATGGGGATTCCAACTTAGACCTAAAGTTTTTGATGACTCAACGTTCTTAAAGTTATAATCTATTTGTTCTTGATTTAAATCGACAGAGTTAATTATTTCTTGATTATTACACTTCCATTTACGTTAGTTAAAGCCACCTGATTTTAAAATGGAAACGATGTCTTGTATTAGATGTTTTGCAGACTCAAAAGAATGACTTCCGTAGACTAAATCATCCATATAAAATGATGTTTCAATGACCTTTGGCGCTGAGCTGTCTTGATAGTTCTTGGTCTCATCTTCAGCCAACCTTCGAAGCGTCATCATAGCCAGGAATGGCGCGGCCTTGGTGCCGTATGTTACTGTGACTAACTGGAACACGTTTAAAATATCTAACGGTGATTCTCTCCAGACAATCCTTGATAGTTTTGGTCGTCTTCATGTAACCAAACCATCCTAAACATCTTTTCGATATCTGCAGTAAAACCATATCTATATTGTCTCCACTTGATAAGGAGACTCTGCAGATCTTGTTGTAAATTAGGACCTCTTTCCATTAAATCGTTTAGACTCAAACCGGAACTTGATGGAGCGGAAGCGTTAAAAACCACCCTTAGCTTGGTCGTGGTTGATTCATCACGAATAACACAATGATGAGGTAAGTAATAACATGATGATTCGGAAGTGTTTGCTTTAACCATATGACCTAGTTGCATATATTCATTTATAAACAATCTGTATTCCCGGGCTATATTTATATTTTTATCAAATTTTCTTTCTAACTGCTTGAACTGTGCTACCGCTTTAGAATTTGATTGACCTAATTTTTCTTTTATGTCTTTTTTCAGAGGGAGGCGTACTTTATACCTGCCATCCGCTAAACGTACAGTGGTTTCGTTGTAAAAATCTATAACCTGTTGATCGCTAAGTGACATATCGGATTGCTCTGAGATATCTTCTGTTTGCCAAAACCTACAAATGTCATCAATGTTATGTATAATGATATTACATTTCAAACTTTCGCTTACACATCCGCTTAAAATCCAACCTAGGCGCGTATTGTGCCATAGGTAGTGCCGGTCCGGCTTTATAAATTCCGTCTAAAAGCAAATTACAAAAAACATCCGCTCCGAGCAAGAGGTCTACCGGGCCTTTAATATTAAAATAAGGATCAGCCAGAGGTAAGTTCTCGACTAAAGGCCATACTGGTTTCGGGAAGCTGTGAGAAGGAAGATTCTTGATTAAATTTTTCATGATGTATGCCTCTGTTTCAAAGGAAAAGTCTTCTTGATTAAACTTACACTTGATTCTTATAGTCCCTTTGCAGTTACTTTCCTTTTCGCCTATACCGGTTATAGTTCCTTGGCACCGTTTGCGTGGTAAGCCTAAAATGTGTGCTATTCTCTCTGATATAAGTGTAGTTTGAGACCCTTGATCCAAAAGTGCACGGATGTTATGGTAGGTACCATCTTGAGCCTGTACCATAACCATGGCTGTGGCCAGCAAGATTTCGGGGTCTTTGCCCTTCACTGAAACGTGTGTGTTACCTACGTCAGATTTTGTAATATTTAACTCGACATTATTCGATGTCAATGACTTATTATAAAACGCGTCGTGCAAAATAGAATTATGATTACCATTGCACTCTCGACAACGTGATTCCGAATAACAGTTTTTGCCCTGGTGATCAAAAAGACAATTTTTACACAAATTATTGTCGATAATTGTTTTTCGTTTTAGATGATTAGGTAGTTCAAAAAACTTTGTGCAATAATATAAGCCGTGTCCGCGATTTGCGCAAACGGGGCACGTTAATTTAACCGGATGTGCTGGTTTATTGACTTTGCTACCTGAAACCTTTGTTGATTGTGTAAAATATGTAGGCTTTTTATAATTCGTGTTATTCTTTGAATTTGTATTATTAAAATTATTTTTGAAACTAGGCTTTGGTCCCGGATGTTCTTGCTTTTTCCGTGAAGTTTCAAGCGCAGTGAATTTACTCTCCAGAAAGTCTAGGAAATCTTTTAGGGTAGGTAATTCCCTAGGCTGCTTTAATGACGAAACATACTCGTTGTAGGTGTCTGCATCTAGTTTTTGGCTTAAGATATTTACAAGTAGAGGGTCCCAAGTGCTTATCTCTACACCCAGGTTCTTTATTGCATTAAGCGATTCCAGTGACGTATCGTGGAGCCTTTTGATCTGTCCAAACGATGGTTGTTGTGACACTGTAATGTTCATTAAAGTATTGATGTGCGACGTAAAAATCAACTTCCTATTATTATACCTATTGCTAAGGATCTCCCAGCAGGTGACGTAGTTGTCTGAGCTAATATGCAGGTGTTGAACTAATCGCTCAGTCACCTGTCTGCCCCGCCGCAGCCCAGGCTCCCGCAGCGCGCGCGGTGCGGCCGCTGGTAATTCACGCGACTGCATCCACCTGCTCACTCGACGACGTTGACGCCTGCCCCAGCTCAATATGCTTGCGTTCCTCTTTAGCCATTTCATCGGCTTCGCATATTTGCACCGTTTTCATTAGTGTCAAGCCCTCCGTACTGTTATGAGGCAGGAGGTTGGAGAGTTTTTAAAAAAAAACTCTTTTATTCGAAACACACTTGTTTATTGTAAAACTTTCCAGAGTCACAACTTTTAATTAGGGATGTTGATTAGTGTTGTCAGTTTGGAGTCTAAACGCGCACTGATCGTTAAAAACAAATTATAATTTACATAAACTAAAAATGATGCACAAACAAAATTAAAGTAGGACGTTAAGTAGTAAACAACTAAAAATGTTTGTTCAGCAATATACCCATACTAGGGTAGGATATAACAGCCCCCCGGTTAAGACGGAGCTTTATCCCTTAAAATGGAAAAGCGAAGTTATTAAAACATTCCAAAAATAATCAATATCCCTTTACAAAACAATAAAATAAAACAAAGAAACATGAGAATAACTTCAAAATTAAAAACACAAAACATAGCTTTAAATTTTACAATTTAAACATAAAACATGAAATAAAAATTCAAAAGAAACAGTACACATTTGTTATAAAACTAAAAATTATCAATATTTCTAGAGGATGAACTAAAATTAAGTTTTTTAAGATTACATGAAGATTCAATAGACTTATGATCTTCTTCAGAAGATGCATCAGAAGTAATTTCAATAGAGTTTGACAATTTAGACCGATTTCTAATATTCTTTTTATTATTACATTGGTTATAGATGCTTATACAACATAAACTTCGGTTATTAGTAGAACAATAAAAATATCTAAATACCTTGTAAAAAATGTAAAGTAAAATACAAACAATTAGAAAATATGTAAAAGAAGAATAATATGTACCATAACGTATAAAATGTGACTCCTGTTGAGCCTTATTTATTTCATTTTCTAAATAATCAAGTTTATGCGAAGTGTATTGTAAATTATCTAAATTAATATTCGACAATTTAATAGGCAATAAGTGCGGTAAAGTATGATTAAAATTTTCCTTTTTACAACATTCGTCGTCCAAAATATTAAAATTGATATTAATATTACTTTTAACATATAATTTCTTAGAACTAGAAGGTAAAAGTTGGTTTGTTTTCGAATAACCGATACAGTTGTCGGTAAGTTTCACAATACCTGTACCTAATAAAGTCTGGTCATACATTTTATCATCGCATTTAATTGTTAGTTTACATGGTTTGGATTGAACAAAGATCCACTTGTTATTATTCAAAATTTGCCATATGTCAATTAGACCATACAAAAGTTTGCTATTGCATTCAGCTGGCAAAGATAAGATGACTTCTGTTAATAATTTACTTTCACAACAAGGATTATTTATACTTGAACGGATATTTATTAAAGGACAGATAGAAAGTTCATCATTTATTAATTTACAATTATTAAAATCATCAATAAGAACATAACTTAGCTTATCGTCTGATAAGGCTATATAAGGCTTAGAAGGTTGGATCAGCGAAAATGTATTGACCTTCTGATCATGAGGAGTTGGTAAAGGTATATTTTTATAAACAATATACCTTTCATTATAAATTAAAGGAATTTCTAATGTAAAAATAATCTTTTCATTGTAATAAAAACAAGTTAGTTTGGACACATCAATTATCGTGTTAATGTTTGCAAGTGATAACGATACTGGGAAGTCAGTAAGTTTATTTATGAAATGACCATTGTTAACTAATTCAGAATACAGCTTATTTGGACTTAATACAGAAGGGTGTAAAATATTTACCTTCGCAAATAAAATAGAGTTAAGAATTACATCTAAAAAGTTAGAGATAGTTATTAAAGAACTCTCCACTAAATTAACTAAGCTATTTATTCTTGTTACATAAGATAATTTATTGTTTTGATCTGTAACTTGAGTAAGAATATTATTTAAAATTGATAAATGAGAATTTAGTTTAACTTCATTATCGTTAAGTTTACGTATAGTAGAATTAAAAGTATTTAAACTAGACTTAATTACATGGATATTATCCTTCATTAAATGAAATAATTCAGATTCGCTCTTTTGACAAACTTCAATAGCTGCGTCGTATTTTCGCGCATCGTCGGCGTCTAAAGTGCCAAAAAAGAATTTAAGGATTTCTCCTCCAAACTCTAATGATCTTTTATACTTAGTTGAGTTTCTCGGAATAACATGCGACAAAGAGTTTAATTTTTCATAATTCGACTGTAACAAATTTTCAATAGAATTTGTAATATCCTTACAATCAACAAAATCATTAGGTAAAGTTTTAAAACATAAGTTACTGGTTTTTATCAATAAATTTTCAATACTTTCAAGATGAGGTTTAAAAGATATAACGTCGACATGAGTAACGACTTTCCAAAAATTGTTATAAAAACTAATCGAAGTTGTGGGATCAAAGTATATCCCAGGACTATGAACTATCGGCGTCACCTTACTTTCGCTTACACAATGACGAAATAGTAATCTGAAAATAAAATTAGAATAGAAAAATAAACAACTTATTAAACTAAGTTTGAGCTGGTTTTATCTGATCAACGTGATATTTAACGTGTTTACGACCAATACTCAAAGTTACATTATTTTTATTATTAACCTTAACTATCTTAAAAGGGCCTTTCCACACTGGGGAAAGTGCTTTACGTAACCTATGGTGTTGCTTAAGATACACCATATCTCCTAATTTATATTGAACTGATCTACTGGAAGAATCATAGTATTGCTTGGAATTTTCCTTACTTTTCAAAATATTTTCTAAAGCTTTTTCTCTACTAAATCTCATCCTATATTGTACTGCTCTTACATATTCGTTATAAGTAACATTATCATTTGTTTCATAAAGAGAATTAGGTATGTTCGGTTTATGACCGTATAATAATTCGAAAGGAGTGTACTGAGTAGTACTATGAGGAGTAGTATTGTAACATAATATGGCTGTGGCTAGATAACAGTGCCAGTCATTTTGGTTTTCGTTAACAAAAGATTTTAAATATTCTTTCAATGTAGCATGACTCCGTTCGAGTGCTCCATTCGTTTGAGGGTGATACGGAGTCGAAAATAAAGATTTAATTTTAAATATTTCTGTAATTTGCTTAAATAACTCTGACGTAAAACAAGTCCCGAGATCTGTTAAAATCATTTTCGGTATTCCGAATAGGGACATAAAATGAACTAAATTGCGAGCTACCTCCTCACTTGTAGCTGATATCATAGGATATGCGCATGAAAACTTTGTTAAATCATCTTGTAAGGTTAAAATAAATCTGAATTTCTGAAAACCTGCTTCTGGTAAAGTACCAACGATATCTAAAGATAGGCGCTCAAAAGGCTTCGTACTTGAAGATGTAATAACCATCGGAGCTTTATTACTTTTTCTTAAAGGTTTGTTTACTTGACAAAGCCTACAATTTTTAACATAATTTTCGATGTCCGATCGCATCGACTTCCAATAATAAGAAGCTTTAATCCTGTTAAACATTCGATTCATGCCGGGATGGCCCGCTATGGTTGAATCGTGATTTTCTTTTAAAATCTTCTGTACTTCTGCTGGAGTAGGATAAATTAATTGATTTTTGTAAATATGAATTCTTATATTAGTATTGTGAAATACAAAATTAATAATATTATAAACTTTAATAAAAGATATTTTAGAGTAAGGTTCAGAAAAATCTGAAATTGCTAAGTCGGTTAAATCAGGATGTTCTTGTAAAATTTTACCTCTAAGTTTAATTAATAAATTGTAAATATCTTTATAATTAGTTTCATCATAATGATGCACCTTCGTAAATAGAAAAAACAATGTTTTATTTTTGTTATCAATCGATAACAACGAACCGGCCTCGCGCTCGGTATTTAAAAGCTCAGCAGAATTCTCGAACTGTGATAATATTTCTTCGCAGTTGGGCATAGAATAATCGAAATCTAAAGAGATAGGACACGCAATCGCATTATACTTACATGAATGTAAGTTTTGTAAATGTTCTTCAATTTTAGTATTAAGGTCGGGTAAATTTTTTGTAAATTGTTTTTTCCAATAGTCTTCGTAACTACACTTATTTAAATTATTTAAATCTATAATGTTAATGGGAATTCTGGATAAAGCGTCGGCGTTTGAGTTTAATTTGCCGGGCTTATAAACTATTTCGTAATCATATTCCTCAAGTTTGAGGCGCCACCGGATTAATCTGCTGCCGGGGTCTTTTACATTAAAAAGCCACGTTAATGGGCGATGATCCGTTACGATCTTAAATTTAGTCCCATATAAATAAGGACGAAAGCTTTTAACTGCAAATAAGATAGCTAATAACTCTTTTTCTGTGGTTGAGTAATTACATTCTGCTTTATTCATTGTTCTAGACGCATACGCTATAGGTTTGTCCTTGCCTACAGGACCTTGTGAAAGTACAGCACCAACCGCAAAATTACTCGCATCGGTTGTGACAATAAAATTTTGTGTAAAGTCTGGGTACTGTAAAAGTGGAGCTGAAATTAATTTCTCCTTTAAAATATTAAATGATTCATTTTGTTCATGAGACCAATGAAAATTCGCGTCCTTTTTTAAAAGTAAAGTTAAAGGTTTCGTTATCTTACTAAAGTTATCTATAAATCGGCGATAATAGCCAACTAATCCTAAAAATGATTTGACTTCTTTAGCATTACGTGGAATCGGAAAATTAGAAACTGCTTTGACCTTGTCTGGATTAGGATGTACACCTTTATCAGAAATAATGTGTCCTAGATAAGCAACCTCGCGCCGCAAGAACTCACACTTGTCGGGCTGGAGTTTTAAATTAAATTCTCTAAATCTACTGAATACTATATCGAGTTTTTCAATGTGTTTGTCCAGGGTTTCCGAAAATATTACGGCGTCATCCAAATAAATAAAAGCATGAAGGCCTTGTAAACCCGAAAGAACGGTATTCATTAACCGTTGAAACGTAGAAGGGGCATTTTTGAGCCCAAAAGGCATCCTAGTAAACTCAAAGTGACCTGAAGTGCCGTTAGTATTGATAATAGTGAAGCCAGTCTTTGCTGCATCTTCCTTAATTTTATTCTCACATTCTTGAGAAATATTCATCTTAACATTATGACTCGACTCTATTTTGGAGCGAGATGAAAAAGGACTCAGCGGCTTCGGCTGAGATGCAAAATTATTATGACTCGACTGTCTTTTAGTTCGAGACGAAAAATTAACATTACGACTCACCTGCTTTTCAGGTTGAGATGAAAAACTATAATTACCACGACTCGTCTGTTTATCAGTACGAGATGCAAAACTTTTATTTTTAATATGACTCGCCTCTTTCGTGGGTCGAGATAAAAACTTAGTATAATTATTAGAATCCCTGTGCAATATTTCGATATTAGGTTTCGTATCAGTGCAATTTTTAAAAGTCTCATTATTAGAATTAGTGCCATTTAAAATGCTTGATTTCGGCAGGCACGAGACCGAAATCTTTTTTAGTTTAAATTATCGCTATCGTTATGATCATTTAAAACATTGTGAACACTGCGCGGACTCTCTGTAACTGGAGCCCTGGTATCGTGTTGTGTATAGTTAGACTGACTATTCTGAAAATGCCGCTTACGGCAAAACTTGACCGTGTGACCAGGATTTTTACAATAACTGCAAAAATACTTATTTTTATTCTCATGGGAATTAGAAATGTTGTTTTTATAATTAGAATCAAATGAATTCGGTTTAGAAGTATTATGATTTTTTAAATGAAAATTGTGAAAATCAGGTTTTCTTTTAAAACATTCGGAACTTAAGTGTCCTTGCCTATGGCAAACTGAACAACTTTTGATATTTTTAAAATTTGACTTAGATAGCTTAAAAAGTTTCTCCTCCTCCACGGCAAGCGTTATCGCCTCCGAGAGACTGGTTGGATGTCTGCACCGAACATTATTTGCAAAACTAGGATTAACATTTAAAACAAAAGTATTAAGGGCAAGATCTTCCATTGAAGCTATACGGCCCACTAATTCCTCTTTAATTTTACAGGAATGATGAATATCGGCTTGAATACGTGTTAAGCATGACTCTAATCTAAGGGCATACTGAGTAACGTTTTCTGTAGGTAATTGCTTGCAACTTTGTAATTCGATTAAAAGATGTGTCGAATGCTTTTTATCACCAAAAGTAACCTTTAAAAATTCCTTTAGATCCTTCCAACACGTAAAATTTCTTAAACAACAAGCAATTTGCGCTTTTCCCTCGAGTTGTGATATGATATATTTATATAAAATAGATTGTTGTTCAATACTAGCTAGACTGAAAGCATTATCACAATTCGTGAGAAACGCTGTAAGGGTTTCTCTATCACCGTTATATGGCTTAATAAATTTAGTAAGAACATTCAAAGAAACCTTCTCGGTATTATCTTTCTCGATTTCTTGTTTTCGAGACATATTTTAAAATAATTTATAACAGTGATTTAGAAAACAAAAATATTAAAACACGTTTAAAATAGAGAAAGTAAAAATAAAATAAAAAACGTTCAAAATAGTAAAATAACCGCAAAAATTTTACCTTCAAATTGCACTTAAAAATTGATATTTGCACTGATAATAAAAGAACTCACAGAATAACGAGCCGGAACATACTGCGTCGATTCAGGAACAGGACTACCTTAGTCCTAGATGGAGATGAGTGGCGTCGTTTTTGAGATGCGGGCTCACGGCGACAAGCCGGAGACTGACCGTCGATCTGCTCCAAACTCTGGTAAGAAGATGCGGGCTTAGCGGGTTTCGCTAAGGCTGACCGTCGACCTTTTTGTGATGCGGGCTCAACAGGGTGTCGAGACTGACCGTCGATCTTCCTTTGGATGATGCGGGCTCAACGAGGTGTCGAGACTGACCGTCGATCTTCCTTTGGATGATGCGGGCTCTACGAGGTGTCGAGACTAACCGTCGATCTTGGTGCTTCTCAAGATGCAGGCACTAGGCTGAGCTGTGGCTTACTGTCGATCTTCTCTGCCTCGCGTAGATTCGAGATAGATGGGTATCTTCGGACACCGCTTACTCTATCCCACCGCTGCCACCAATTTTGTTATGAGGCAGGAGGTTGGAGAGTTTTTAAAAAAAAACTCTTTTATTCGAAACACACTTGTTTATTGTAAAACTTTCCAGAGTCACAACTTTTAATTAGGGATGTTGATTAGTGTTGTCAGTTTGGAGTCTAAACGCGCACTGATCGTTAAAAACAAATTATAATTTACATAAACTAAAAATGATGCACAAACAAAATTAAAGTAGGACGTTAAGTAGTAAACAACTAAAAATGTTTGTTCAGCAATATACCCATACTAGGGTAGGATATAACAGTACGAAGAAGACGATCTCTGACTAAGTTAGATGTGATGCCACATACAACTCGATCTCTTATCAAGCTGTCCTTGAGTGCAGGCGGACAGGGCAACATTCTGAACACTTACATTACTGGACGGTAACGATGAACTCACATGCGCATTACTACCAGATATGTTGTTACTATGGCCCGGTTGCTCGGTAGGTACATGAATCAGGCTATTGCGTCGTCGTCGGCACACTTTGCAGCCAGGCTTCTTACACATATTAGCGAAATGTCCTGCACGGAAACAGTTAAAACACAACTTATAACTTGGTAGTAATTTTGTACGATCCACAACGCTAAGTGCGAGGAACTGTGAACAAACACTTAAATTGTGATCGCCCTTACACTCAGGACAAACTCTTTGATTAGTTTCCTTACCAGGATTAAAACGATTACCTTGCGTGGAAATCATAGTTTTCAAACGATGCGTAGGTTTACAACTTGAATTATTTTGATTGCTACGTGACAGCTCTTACGTTTCAATTAAATCTGCGCGGTTACGGACAAACTGAATAAATATATCAAAGGTTAACGAAGTATTTTTATCCAACCTACCTTTATACTCTTCCCACTCTCTATAGGTTTTTTGGTCTAATTCATGAGTAATGATATAAATTAATAATGTGTCCCAATAACTAACGGGTTCACCTAAGGACTCAAGTGCACATAAGTTCTTATTAACTTGATCAATCAAACGTTTTAAAGTTGAAGACGTTTCCTTTGTTATGGAATCAATATTGAATAAGGCTGACACATGATTTTGTGTTAACAATCGCTTATTGTCAAACCTATCACACAAAAGCTTCCAAGCTACGGCGTAATTACTGGCAGAAAAATCTATAGATTGGATTACCACAGCAGCAGACCCTTCTAAACAAGCACGTAAATAATGGAATTTGTTGACCTCATCTATTTCATCGTTATTGTGAATTAGACTAGTAAAAGAATTTCTGAATTCGAGGCAATCATCGTACGAGCCGCTAAACTGAGGTAGTTGGATAGTAGGCAACTTAACGAGCTTAGGATTACTTACAGGTGAGCATTTATCACTGCCCATACAATCCACGGGCTCCATATTATTAGTTAGCAATCCTTGACCCTTTGCGATTGCTTTGTAGTACTGTGATTCGAATTCTTCCCGCTCTTTGAACTGCTCGTGGACATTGTCTACAATACATTCCAAACGCAACTGCCTGATCATACTGCTCGTACAACGCTTCAAGCTTCCCAATACTTAAAGGTTCATTGTCGCTACTTAGCGTATTAATGTAGTTTATAAAGTATGTCAAACGACCTTTAAAACTGCCGCGCTTTTTAATCAATTTCTTTTCTTCGGCCATTCTGGGATGCAAGCGTTATCAACCTGGAATTTATACAATTAAAATATCAAATAACTAGTTAGACTATTCACATAACAATTTCTATTAGGAACAAAGTTGAACAAAAGGAACAAAACTTCTTTTTATTAATTCACTAAACTTTAAACTACAACCGATTTTTAATTTCTTAAGAAAGGATTAATCATAACCAAACAATATTTTTTTAACTATGTTTCCACAAACACTTAGGTAATCTACAAGGAATCTAATGTAATCTGTGTATAACTTGCATATGAATCTACTATATAACACAATAATCTTGCAAATAATTACTTGAACAGGCTTATTATCGCCACAGAAACAACAATCTCATAAGAATTGCCCTATTTTAAGCAACTTCAAATTGCTTACGTACACACAAATTATGATGTGAATAACCATTGAATACTAACTGTTAATATCTGAATAATCCAAACAATGTAGCAGAATTGCTTACTATACCTATATTAATTATGATTTGGCCATAAATTACAGATAAACTTATTAAAACTAGATGAATTATTCACAATGCAGTAAGCAAGGTCAAAGTTCAAACTTACTATGGAACAAGTAAAAACGTAAAAATATTATTACTAACCTTTTACAATTCTCTTATTTTACACTTAACATTACCTGTGAGTGCTGGGTTCAAACAATTAAGGTAAAAAGAAACTTAACACCACAAAATACACTCGACCCATGCGTTTCAGCCCTTTGTCTAGTAGATTCTTCTCGAACGTTGAAACATTAAAATTCCATATTGTTTTACGAAATTATAGCTGATCCTTATTAAACTTAAATCCGGCTTGTAACTAGGACCATGTAAACGATGGGAATCTACGACTTCAAGTAATTATTGAAATTAAAATGCATAGAACACTTATATGCGACTTTTTATTCCATTACAAGATTTTTTTATTTTACGAGTACCGACATTGATACATAAAAAAAAAATATATATAAAAATAAATACGTGCGGATGAAGCAAGACGGCATCTTGTATCTTTGCTATCGCGACCAGTAGGGGCGCGAACAGTCGCCGTATCACAAACATTTAAAGTTCACTTTCGTACTGCACCAATCCATTTTAAACTTCAATTCTTAAAAACCAAACGTAATGTATTCACTAAATACGCGAGTAAATTTTTGCTTCACAATTTTTGTCAAAACAGATCGTAATTTATTGCTCTCTTTTGTTCTACGCTCGGTTGCTGGACCTTTCTTTTGTTTTAATTTCCGTGGAAAGAACGTCGTAAGTAAGCTTTCTATCCGGCTCGGTTTGGACCATACGCTCGTATTGTTACGGTTCGATTTAACTTGTAGGAGTTTATATGAATTTAAAGACGTGCGTACAAGCAGATAGTCCATTTGCAAATAAAAATATGTTTTGCTATATTTATTATTCGTAGTATATTATTCACGCTTTCACACACAAATACATGACTGACACAACATCAGTAAAAGATATGATTTTACCACCTTTAATTTTCAGGTTACAAAGTTCATTAATTAATGTATATTAAGAATAGCGTGGGACCCAAAACACTTCCTTGAGGAATTCCATATTCAGTGTTAACTAGGTCAGAGCTTAGGATATTTCCTATTTTTACACATTGCGAACGATCGTGTAGGTAATCTGCAAAAAGTTTGTGTTGAGTTCCCTTTATACCAAATTGTTTAAGCTTATTTAATAGGATACGAATGGAAACTGTGTCGACAGCTTTGGAGAGGTCTAGGAAAATCTCTATAGTCCGATTACCTTTGTCAATGAAAGGATTCAGGCGACAAACAGCTCCCTTCAACTTACTGTGTCCACCTTTTAGATTACTAAGGACCGCTTCAAAGTGCTTGGCCTGTACCCAACCCGTACCCAACAGGAGAAAATGAAAGACTGCAAAATGGAATGCATAGAATGTACTATCATCACAATGTCATACACAACAGTTTGTACATAATGTTCGAGTGGAAATAAAGCTATATTGTTTTAACTATACTTATCAAAATACTACATCTATATTACTATAATCTGATATAAATTTCTATTGCAACCGATCGATGTCATCAGCGACATTGGACATTGAAGTTCGGCGCTCAGGTCACCCGCGACGCGTAGAGGCGGACGGTCCTCTCTTATTCGTCAAATTCAAAACAACAACAAAGCTGAAAGTTTTAAAACATCTCAGCGAAGTGAACTAAGCGCCGTAGAAAACATCTTAAAAGGCAACTGTAGGTGATCGATAATCTTTAACAAAAACTGTTTTACAAGTTCGTGAACATCGTTGAGAAGAGATAAATTGTGTTCTTCAGCAAGCACCGGTTGAAGTATTCAGTACGGCAGCGGGTAGTGCTGAGTGGGCGGAGCCGGCGCGGCGGACGCGGGGTGCGCAAGCGGCACCGGCGCCGGCGGCTAGTAGCGCAGGCAGTGGTCAGACAGTGGCGGCGCGGGGGCCGCGTTTTCCTTGTCGCGGAAAGGCGCAGGCGCCGCGAACTCGCCGGCTGTCTCGAACTCATCACCGGAGCCGTCGGACGCCTCTAGATAACCGAAGAGCCGCGAGGCACCAGTAGCGCGCCGTCGGGCTGGCTCCGTGATCGCCACCCCGGTGCCGGTAGCGCCACCGGCAGCCGCACCAGCCGCGCCGCCGGTAAACTGCGCATCATGCACGCGCGCCACGCCGCCACCTACTGGCACCTTCAAGTTGCGGCTTTCAATGTGGCTGAAACAAACGATATCATATTTTTAGTTTTAGTCTTGTTGGAAGCTTTTGAGATAGGCATCTCCTAAAGCTTATCCGTGTTAGTAACAAAAAAGGAAGAGTCCAGAAATCGCCATGAGTCACCATGAACCACCATGAGATCAGCAACAGCGCATGGCAGTTTTTGATCAAAGTAATCGTACCTCATGTGGAGGTCTTGGCTGTTTGGTTATATCTGTGTGACTATACCTATTTATTTATATATTTTCACAGAACCAACAGCACTTAAAACATAACAAGAATAAAATAAAAATAAACAGCACTTAAAACATATTATAATGATAATAAATTTAAATATACATACTGCCAATAATAGGTTCACAATTTTTTAACTAAACAGTAACGAGTAGAATAATTAAACAAAATTAATAAAGTTTTTATAATTTTAACAATATTTATGAGAAAATGAAACCTATTTTAAAGTTATATATAAAATGAAACTATAGTACGCAATCTAGTGTGTGGATAAAGTGCATGTGTTTGTGAGTGTGTGGATCGATAACGGCAGTATGGCAAACAGGGTATGCATGAGCTATTTTCCTGGCAACCTAAAGCGAGAAGAGGCACTCACTGCGCTTCCCGCAGGTGCTGCTGCAGCGAGTCGGCGCAGTCGGCGAGGAAGGCGCACTTGGCGCAGGGCCGCTTGCCGTGCACCTTGGCTAGATGCGTGGTGAGCCGCTCGGTGCGCGCCGCCTTGTACTCGCACAGCGCGCACGTAAACGGCTTCAGGTGCGTGTTGACATGCCGCTTCAGACACCAGTTGTCCGCGCCTGCCCATCCGCAGTACCCGCACGCGTACCGCCGCTCGCCCTGACACAATTTAAGATTTTATTTAGACAGATAGAGACTTTTAAGATTTTTCACCGATAACTGAACATAGATAAATAATTTATATAAAATGTATATAATAAATATTTTTTTGAATTTTTAAAACGTATACTAAACAGTTATTCAAAACCTTCACGAAAAATGTACGAAGACGTATACTGAAACAATGTTCCACACTTTAGCACAAGTACAATCTAACTCTGAGTCCACGCGTACACGTTACTGAGATTTTAAGAAGGCGAGTCAACAGAGCAGCTGCTGATATGTTGATTGACTTGATTAACGATACTTACATTTCATTTACGTTAATCTAGTCCTAACAGGCGCAACCTTGCTTTTTGCCATGATAAGCTAACTGCCACAACTTCTGCACTATCATTAGTACGAATATAAACAGCAGCTGCATAACCGCACTCAGAAGCATCACAAAACCCATGAATATCAGCCTGACATCTACCTGGCAGCAAGAATGACCTATCTATTTTAAGTAATTCTATATGAGGAAGGGACGACACAAACCTAACTCAAACATTTAATAAATTACCAATTAATGGGACGTCCCATGTCAAAACTTGTAACTTGTAAAAGCTTCAGCAAAAAGCAAAATATGACCGTTGTTAACCACCCGTTGGTGTCAATGGTTCTCAATCAACTGGATATCTAGCAACAACTGGAGTTTCACAAGGTTCTCGTTGGTTCGATGTACCAAAAATTTAGAAGAAGATAATGCTTTTTAACTCTTTGATCAGAAGCATGTTGGAATATGCCAGTACTATTCGGAACCCTTGCCATGAACTCCACGCCAAAAGACTAGACCAATATTAGAATTTTTACTTAGCATATCATCACCTGGAAAAAGTCACAGGGCTGCATATCAAAAAAGGAAAATAAAAATTTATACCTTTTCTATACAAGTTAGTGAACAATGAGTTAGACTGAACAGAACTTCTCATCGAATATTTTACCACATCCCGCATCACCGTAGACATGGTAGGTACCACAAGACGAAAACAACAAAAGTTAATATTTGTTTAAGGACTAATAATAAAATTAGTTCCCATGCTTAATAGATTAACTACAAGTTACTACAAATTTTTGATTGATAAAAAATGCCACTTGGAAATAGCCTTATTAATTCGGAGGACTCGATTTTAGATGTTTAATCCTCAAAATTACTGTTTAAGCAACATTTTATTTTATGATAAATGGAATGAAATTTAAACTACTAGCCTTAAATTATTCTCTCCATCGGAACAAGCAATGGACCAACACAGATACACATTTACATTCCATAGAAAATGTGTTCGAAGCCCCTACAATCGTACTGATCATCAACATAAACATCATATGGCATGAGAAATGCTTGTTATGAACATTATGATTACGAAAATATATCCTTGTTGATTATAGATTTAATTAAATTTATTTTTGTTTTAAATGGTTGCACTAAATTGGAAAACTGACAATTAAATAGACTCACAGTGCGCAAAAAGAATGAAAGAACACGAATCACGCTTATTAAAGATACACGCAAGACAGTACCGTTTATACCGTATTCATATTTTTTTCGCTCTATTAATTGAAAGTCTTTAGTTACACGCAGCATTAAGCCCAGATCATTCATTTGTGTGATGAACACAAATTTTTGTTCTCGGGTCATAGTTGTTGGTATTTATATACGTATGTTTATTCTGGATTCCCCCCCAATTCGCTTTATGGTCATCCATAACACAAGCTCTGCTTACTTTGGAGCCATACCGTTGGTGTGTTTGTGGGGGTATTTATTATATATATATATATATATATATAAATATAGTTTTCAAGGATTGTGAAGAAATATTCTCCACATGTTTATAATATAAAAGTTTCTAGTCCAAAGCTACTCCAAGGTCTACAACATGGTCAGTTCAAGAGAGAGATCGGTCTGATCTCTGGGAGAGATCTTATTATCAAACATATTGGTTTTAGGAGACCGGCTGATGTAATACAGCAGCAATTAAGCATATTTAAGTCTGACTTGTTAATGGAGTAGTTTGGTACAACCTTAAATGTTTATAATTTATAAGCAAACATGAGGAAATCCGAGATTTAGACACATTTTAAAACAATGGTGTATATTATTAATAAAAATAATAAACAGCGGGGTCCTAGCATTGAGCCCAGAGGTGCTCCGGATGAGATCGGAGTTGTAACCGACTCATATCCGTTTAGGACTACAGTTTGTCAACGGTTTGTTATATAGAGCTGAAAAATATATACAAGTCACCTCGAAGTCCAGCAGCGTAAAGCTTTTCAAAAAGTATATTCGATTCGATCAAAAGCCTAACTGAAGTCCGTATAGACTGCGTCAACCTGTCCTCTAACATCAATACCAGCAATCAAAATATTGGTGAAGTAATACGATTCGACGCAGTTGATCTTCCTGATGATGATACATTATGTCCTATTAACTTTTAATACAACTTTCAATTTAACTTCAAATAAGAATTATTATATGTGTTGTATTAGAGTTGGCACAGTAACTTATTAGTTCTTCAACTTAGTTTTCAAATTCTGTTATTCAAATTATTTTTGTTTAGCATTATTGTATAAATCTGTAAATTATGTTCTCACCGGTCACACTATGAAAATCAGTATTATCTTATATATGTAGCATATAGATATGAGCTAAAAATTTAAAGAAATTGCACAATTACATTGTTTTTAATTTCGCTCAAGCGTTTGCGTTGTCACTGTCAAGTAAAGCAATGTTCAGTGCGGCAAACCTAACACTTAAGGCGCAACGCTTTGCTTAAGGACTTGAGCGTAATTGTTGTCGCAAGATAACTCACAGGATAAGAAGAAGATTTTTTTTTAAACCAATGAAGATGTAGTAAATTTACTTTTATGTTTAATACAGTTAAATAAATTAAACTTTTCTTATCACATCACGTACCTTGCGCTTGGAGGTGGTGGCGGGCGGCGGGGCAGTGGCGGGTGGTGGCGGTGCTGGCGCTGGGGGCGCCTTCTGAGGCTCTGGCTTGCCAGCGGCCGGTTGCCGTTCTTGCTTGCCGCGGAACTCCAGCGCCGGCTCGGTCTTGTAGTACTGCGGCGCTGGCGCCGGTGGTGGCGGCTGCTGCTGTGGCTGCGGCTTAGCTGGCGCCGGCCGCCGGATGCGCTGTAGGTCGTAGGGTTGGTCGCGGTGCATGCGCAGAAAGTGCTTCTTGACGTGGTCGGCGCGGTTAAACTGCTTGTGGCAAAGGTAGCAGTGAAAAGGCTTCTCGTCACGATGTATGTTCTCGTGGCGAGTGAACAGATCGCGTCGATCCGTGGCATAGGGGCAGGCCCCGCACGCGTACCGTTTCCCCCCGTCGTCTGTTGCCGGTGCCGGCTCCTGCACGACCGCCACGGGTGGCCCCACCGCAGCCGTTCCCCCACTGCTGGGTCGCCGCTCTGTTCGCATACTTTCTACCTGAGAGTGAAACATTTTTCTGTGAATGAGAGTGCATTAAACTCACAAAGTATCAACATATTCGCACTGTCTAAACTGTCGTATGAATAATATAAAAATAGCGTGTCACTGGATTATGTCTGCCAAACCGGCAATAACTAGATGCGTTCTATAAAATCTTAAAACTTTCTTTAAAAAGCCGTTCAGAATAGCTCGGAGGCCGCAATACCAACTATTACACGGTTTGATACTAGTACTGTAGTACTGTGCAAGTACTTTTACCTTCTTGTCACACATAATTAGCAATGACAGCAATCACCTACATATTTTTAAATTACATGCATTTTTATTTTAGGTACAATTTTCAAAGTTGGAAGATCAGTATTCAGTCAGGCGTGACAACTTTAAAATAATATATATTGAATTGAACCCTAACAGTATGAAAACGGCTTCGATCTAGACGGTCAGACATCCCACTAGATTCACCATGTTGATTTATTATTCAACTTTTATAAAACCTCAACGATATAGTCAGTTGTACAGTCCGTCTGATGGGCAAACTGCACAGGATTATTTATGTGACAGGGGAAAGACCTAAACCCTAGTAAACCTAAACCCTACGGAGCCTAAGTCCCTAAAGTCCTATCGCCCTAGCCCTACCATATAAATGTGAAATATAAAAATAAGTGCGGGATAAGACGGGTGCTTTTGACCTAAGGCAACGACGGATGGGGGGAAGGATGTATTGGTTGTGTACGTCGTGCAATGTACACAGGATAGGGCTTTCTCACTGTCGCCAAGACTCATAAAATTCTCTAAAGGTTAAAGGTTTCTTAACTTAATCAAATCAAATGAAATGAATTTATTTGCGAAAAAATGTATACAAATAGTTCTTAATTAAAATTGACAGTTTGACATTTTTTACTGAAACAGCATGCAAATATTTATAAGAAGTTAATTACAAAATTATATACTATCTAAAAACCTATTAAATAATATCAAAATAGTATTTACAAATATCAATATTTAAATGTTATAAAAATATTACAAAACATTATGATTCCTAAACTTAAACATATAGATTCACTTAATTACAATTTAGTATCTTTAAAATATTCATCCATTGTGTAGTAACATTTTTGTATCAATAAGTCATATATTTTTCGTTTATAGTCATTAAAATATAAGTTTCTATAATTAAAGGGCAACTTATTATATATATCGGTAGCCACACAATAAACATTTCTACTAAATAATGTTAATTTTCTAGGCGGCATATACAGTTTTTACTCAAAGTATCTTTATTTCCAGTTCTTAAAATCATGCCATTACCTAGTTCCTTAAAATGTTCCTTATGTTTTTTACAAACAATAACATTTGGAATATTTACAAACTCGGCGAAGTAAGTAACTTTGAAACAGCAAAAAGAGGCCTGCACGGATCTCTGAAATCTGCTCTACAAAGTGCTCCAACACATTTCTTCTGACACAAAAATACTTGCTGGATGTCTACATAATTTCCCCATAAAATTAAACCATAGCGCAAGATAGATGAAACATAACCATGATAAGCTAACTTTGCTGTTTGTTGACTTACAATTCTTGATAATCTACCTGTGACTAAAACAAAACTATTTAGTTTTTTACATAAATTACTTATATGTGGTTTCCAGTCACAATACTTATCTAGAGTTATTCCTGAAACTTGGTACTATCTACCGCGTGCTGAGTGCGCTGAACACACTCATGTCAACGCCGCTCGTACCTAGCGTCTGCTTTATCCACCGACTTAGCGTCTGAATCGACGCGGCTCTGTGACGCGGCCTTTCATGTTACAAACAAGAACCCCGAGTTCGAAAGCTTTAACGTCACAAAAAATATACTCTTTTAGAGTCGATACAGGACATATCATTATGTTAATTTTAAAGATTGGCAAAGATGACATAGGTTCTTTACGATTTGGGCCTGTGGTTTTAATGATGTATATTATGATTATGTGTACGGATGCAAAAACTATATTTTCTAATTTAATGTCTGGACCCTATGTCGGTGCATACGGCTAACGATGTAACGGTAACTTTTTGGTAATTTTTTCAAAAGTGAAAGTAATATAAGGATATCACAGAGAAAGCTGATTAAGAACTAATTTGGATCCCAAGAATTCTCATTTAAAAAACAGAACTAATAAAACAGATTTTTGAACATATCAATACTACGTAACGTACAAAACTCCCACCATGACCTCAACGTGATGTTGTATTGACAAATAGTCATGGATGCCACAGAAGCGAGCACCAACGTCAGGGTCTCTGGCGGACAGCCGCGCCGCGCGAACGTCGCCCGGAGCGTCGCGCGGCACCCAGGGTAAGGCTGGACTGCTATGGCTTTGGTGCTGTTATGGGAGTTAATTAAATCTTTTGTTTCAATTCAAATTAATTATTTTTCTTACACATTTTTAGACAAGGGAAAATGGAGGAAATGGTTTAAATAACACAGAGGCCCAATTAATCGTAAACGCATCGATTGCGACTGCATACGGTTCAGGATACCTAGTTACAAATGCGTCACATTTGCAAACACACATTAAAGCAAAAATCCATAAATTACGTTCCTCGCCAAATGCCCTAGCCAAATGTGTCTAGTGAGAGTATTTAAATGTGGAAATTGAATACCACTCATCTTATTGATGTAACTAATAGCGGTGGTATTTTTAATACGTAATAATATTGCAAAATTTCTTTCTTCCCTGGCTGTACTTTTGAAGCCTAAGGAAACGGCTAGTAATTCTATGTAATTGATATGGTATTCTTTTTACTATGTTGCCAAAAATCATAAAATTTATTGTTTTGGAATACTGCGCCCCAGCATGAAGAAGTAATTGAACAGGAAATGGTATATTTACTTATACTTTTCTACCAGATTAAATCTTGTAACAGTAATTTAGGGTGTTTAATTTTTGCCTCATAGTTGTACTTATTTTGTAGCTAGACAGGCTGCGACCAGTACATCTATATGTTTGGCAAAATCTCGTATCGAGCATATTTGAAGTTTCATAAAGTTATTTATTATTATAACGCTTTTCGTCAGGTAAACAAATAGACATCTGTTCGATGTTAAACATAACGCCTAAAAATGTTACTGACTTTGTCGGTACTAGTCGATTTTTGTCCAAATTCACAACAAGTGACTCATAACTTCGCGCATAATTTTTGTAAATACCCCCGGAGCAACGGATTATCCATACGGCATGGCCGTAAACTCGTATGTGTTTGGCTCGAACATATCGTTTTCTTGAAATTCAAAACATAGGTATTTTTTGTAATCAACAAATATAGGTACGAGTAGGTATGATCTTTCTTATCTATGTTAGCTAAGAAACCATTATGGGGAATTAGAAGCTGTTTTATAAGCTTCCATTTTGAAGTGTACTTTTTCTACAAAATTGTGTAATTTTATTGATTTTTTTTCTTTTAGTAGGTACGAACCGTTTTTCACCGTTTAGTTTCGGCGCTAAATTATTTATTTATTATATTTGTTTGATATAAACTGGTCACTTGAAGTGTAACAAGGTTTTATAGCCTCTCAGTCTAACAATTTATCAATAGCTATTATCATATTTCGTTTTTCACTATGCGACAAAATATGTTTGGTAGTAATACTGGTGTATTTTTATCATGAAATGGAATTGAGAAACAGAATTTTATCCATTTTAAAATCGTTACATTATTTGTTATTTTAGGCCAATAATCGTAAAAGTAATGGATTCGACTTTCGTGTACCTGAATTATGGTTGATTCGGTGCACGAGTCCCGGACTGGTTGAATTTTGCGTTGAACGCCGAATTCAAATGTGGACGCTGAAGTGGAGGCACTGGCACTTTCCATTGACCCCCCTGTTTGACGGGTAACGAGGACGTCCATTCCAGTTTCCCGACTGGGTTGACCGGTTGCCTGTCGATGTTTGGGGAGTACTTAGATAGCTTCGGTGTACTTTATTATTATTATTATTACTTTATTTTTATTTTTATAGCGGTTAGTCCATAACTGAAGCCCCTTACGCCCCGAGGTTACAAAGAATCTCCGGATCCATGTCGGAAATAATTCTCCCGACTGGCCCGGTTCATTCTGGGAGGTCGACGGTTCCAGATTAGGGAGCGTCTTCAAAGAGGGCTCAGGTATTGCGGTAACCAAAATGGCTAGCAGGAGATTCGTCCACTGGGTTCATCATTATATTTAAATAATTTCAATGACGACTTTCAGATTTGAAAAAAAAAAATAGAAATAATAGAATTTTACGTAATACAGATATGATGTTAAATCCCTTTCAGATTTTCTGTATTCGTATTAAACTTTTTAAACATTATTGAAAAAAGAAGCCAAAAATAACAACACAAGTACTATACAGCATTAATCGGAATAAGAAACACCAGTAATTTATGCGGATAACGTGATATATATATCTATTATAGATTACACGTATTTTCTGCATCTTTTCAACAAAGCGAAACTATAGTTTATAATAATAAACATCAGGTAGAAGACTACCAGGAATTTTTGCAGATAGCGTGATATATCTATTATAGATAACACGTATTTTCTGCATCTTTTCGACAAAGAGAAAATTATAGTTTATAATAATAAACATCAGGTAGAAGACTACCAGGAATTTTTGCAGATAGCGTGATATATCTATTATAGATAACACGTATTTTCTGCATCTTTTCGACAAAGAGAAAATTATAGTTTATAATAATAATCATCAGGTAGAAGAGTACCAGGAATTTATGCAGATAACGTGATATATCTATTAAAGATAACACGTGTTTTCTGCATCTTTTCGATAAAGCGAAATTTGAGTTTATATTTAAAAACATCAAGTAGAAGACTACTAGGATATTTATGCGGATAACGTGATATATCTATTATAGATAACACGTGTTTTCTGCATCTTTTCGATAAAGCAAAATTTCAGTTTATAATAAAAAACATCAGGTAGAAGACTAACAGGAATTTATGCAGATAACGAGATATATCTACTATAGATAACACGTTTTTTCTGCATCTTTGCGATAAAATGAAATTATAGTTTATAGATACCCGCGATCACTTATGAAAAAAAAACAAAAAATGGCTTACCTCATCGGAAGAATTAACGAGTCGCCATCGTATATTCTTTATTGTTAGTTCTAATTTTCTTACTTTTAGTACACTTTCAGTACAACTTTTACACCATATTTAATATTAAACTGTTAAGCTACTCGTTGGTATACACGTGTGCTTGTTACCACGCACGAAAATAGAATGAAGACTTGCCGGGACCGATCAAGTAAAAAGACGGAAAGTTTTTTGAATAAGTCAAACGACATACTCTAAAATTGTGCGAAGTTACCTAGTACCTTAAAAGGACTACCTTGTTAAATAAATACTATCTGAAGAATGAAGCGACTCGTGTAACAGCGATAGAACTTCACTTGGAAGTTCCTTTAATCATCTATTAACATTAACATTTTTATATATGTAGGAAGTATGCGCCAGCAGTGAAAACAATAAAATAAAAATGATCATTTTATCAACTAAAAAAACACTGCATGAGCACATCAATTTACACGTTCGAGCATTCAAGTAGACAGCTGGAAATGAGAAAGTTTATTTAGTTTTTTGTACCGAGTTATTTCTTGGGTATATAGGTTATGTACTGAAATGCAAATCCCTTTTTGGCACTTCGGCGGCCGCTGCCACGGCACACTAGCTGCGCTCGATCGGCTCGCGCTGCATTATCTACATACAGACTAACTGCTTGATCGATGGACGTCGACGTCGATTGACGGTTTCTACCACACCAATCGATCGACAACGATCGATGGCAGAACAGAGCAGTCGACGTCGCAGTAGTCGTTTTGGCCTATAATTGTCTGACGTCACCCCCGAGTTGATAATTTAGTAGTAAAATAATCCCATGCACCTATAAATTTATATGAAGGTATCTGTACTATGCCAAGCCGCAATAGGCGTGATGGTCTACAATTGTTTGACGCCACCTCTGAGTTGGTAATAGTAGTACAATAATCCCATGCACCTAAGGTATGTGTAGTCCGCCAACCCGCAGTAGGCGTGATGGCCTACAATTGTATGACACCACCCGTGAGTTGGGAGAGGGATCCCTCCAGTGATTATTAAGGGTATTACCACACCAATCGATCGTCCGTCGATCGACGTCGACGGGTCGACGTAACACCCTTAGATACAAAATCTGAATGTTAGCATTGAATTTTCAGAAAATTAAAATTTGGAATACCATATTTCGGACCAGTAAGACAGCGGGTTTTTAATTCTTCGTACTAATGAAAGTCGGAAAATTAAAATTTCGGGTTCTTGAATTTCGGTAAAATAAGAATCGTGTTTTTGAATAATCGGAATTAAGACTCTTCGGGATTGTGAAATTCGGAATATTCAAGTTCGGAATTACATAATTCGGAATGTTTGCGTGTTCCCAAAAAAATTTATATTCCAAAACATAAAAGGTTAAAAAAATTGTATTTTTTTATTACAAGATGGCCAATTCTGTGACGAAATACGACGGTATTGTTTCAACTATTGGGGTAGGCAATTTTATAAACCAATTTAATATGATAGCTGCAGTAAATCGATACGACGACGAAACAAAAAGAATAATTATAGCAGCGTATTAAGAAGGGCTGGTGCTATATTTCTGTAAAAAAATTATTGACTCGTGCAAAACGTACGAAGATGTAAAAAGAAAATTCACAGAAGAATTCGGCAGAGAAGTAGACCAGGTTGCAGCCTTTTATTCAAGGAAACAACAGGTTGAAGAAGATACTCTGACATATTATTATGCTTTAGACATGTGCGCAACCAAGGCCGGTGCAATCATAGAGAAAATTTTCATCGATAATTTTCTCAATTATTGCACGTATGTAAATATGTGTCGCTTAGCTTCCCAAGTTTATGCAAATAAAACATCACTAAAACTAACTATTATTCAATTACGAGATATTTTTATGAGTCAGCAAGAAGCAAATTTAAATCTTCCAATCATCATCGTCATCATATCTCATCGACAACAGCGACGGCAAAAGTGACACAACCAACGCCAGTACGTTCTGCGACGTAACCAAGGAATGAAGGCGAAAATTTCCAAACGCCAATTGGTACGATTGGTGGGAATATGAGGGTAAGATTTACCCCTAATACAGTTAATCGTTCCACATATTTTTTTAGAAATAGCAGATCGGAACAAGGAGATGCATCCGATGCATATGACCAATAATAGGTACAATTTGTACAGTAATGACCTACGACATATAGCATACTCGCTATCATATATTTTATTCATAACAGTCAATTCGTTGACTACAACCGCTGCTTCTATTGAGCAGTCACTTTATACTTTTGACCCGTTGGAATGTAATATTCCAAAACATAGTAATAATTTAAACATAAGTTAGTGACAATAGATAATACATCTAGCACCAGTATTCTAAGTAGTAATTTAAGCAATAAAAATGTAAAAAATAATTTTCTGAACATAGTCCATCAAAATATGCAGGGCATTGATGGTAAGGAATTACAGATCGAACTATTCATAAACTGTGAAAATATTCATATACTATGTATCACAGAGCACTGGCTCACACAGTGTCAAATTATGTCTTCCTATAAGAATCATGTAATTGCTAGTTCATTCAACAGAGAACAAACAACTTGCGGCGGCTCAATGATCATCACTCATAAGAGCCTAACATTTAAAGAACGCACTGATATTGTAAGTCTGTCTGTTGAGCGATCAGTTGAAATAGCCTGTATTGAGATAGGGAATATTGTTATAATAAGTGTATACAGACCCCCATCCTCACCATTTGAAGTATTTGAGAGCACTATGGATGAGGTATTACATAGAGTAAATAACAAAAACAAAGAAATAATTATTTGTGGCGATTTTAATATTGATTTATTAGTAGAGACATCACTAAGTAAACGATTCTTGAATCTTTTTAATTGTTACAACCTAAAAAATCTCTTCTTAGAGCCTACGCGAATCACAGCGACCTCAGCCACATGTCTTGATAACATTTTTACAAATTTAATGCCATGTACAAAGTCAGTAATTAATAAACTACAATCAGATCATAGTGGGCAGTTGGCCACTTTTGATATTGGGCTAAAAAAGACTTTAAAAAGAGAAATTACCTTTATACCCTTGAATGAGAGACGGCTTGAAACATTTAGGAAAAATGTATTTGAGAAAACATTTAAATTAGATTACTGTGCAGATCCTATTACTCAATATAACTCTATTCATAATATAATTAGAAATGAATATGACTCTGTTTTTAAAAAAAAGAAAATATGTATAAATAATAATTTATTTAGGTTTAGTGACTGGGCAACAGTGGGAATATGCAGAAGTAGAAATAGATTATATGAATTGTACAGTGAAAGAACTTATAATCATAATAAGACATTTTATGAATATGTTAAAAAATATTCAAAATTATTTAAACGAGTTTGCAGTGTAGCTAAATCTAATTACATTAATAATAAAATTAAATATAGTACTAACATTTCAAAAACTGCATGGAATATAATTAATCAGGAAACTGGGAAAGCAAAAGAACCACACACCAAATATAATTTAAAAATTAATGATAAAGTGTTGTCAACTGACAAAGAAGTTGCTGAAGCATTTGAAAATTTTTTTACTGCCATCCCTGTGTCGACTACTTCGAGTATTAATTCATGTTCCACTCTTGCACAGTCACTGCTAACGGAAAATGTAAATTCATGCAATATTGATTTTATTTTTAAACATGTTACTGTTCCACAAGTTTTAAATGCATTTAAAAGCATTAAAGTAAAAAATACTGCCGATTTAGATGGGATTTCTGTTAAAATTATTGAATCTGTCATTGATGGTATAGCCCCGTACTTAGCCAGTATATTTAATGACTGTGTTGATAATGGTGTTTTTCCTGATTTAATGAAATTGAGTAAGGTCATTCCAATATTCAAAGCAGGTAGTATGTCTGACCCTAATAATTTTAGACCTATATCTATACTACCAACGCTCAGTAAGATTTTTGAAAAATTAATTTTAAATCAATTACTTTCTCATTTTTACGGTAATAGTTTAATGAATTTTAAGCAGTTTGGTTTCACGCGGGGTCGCTCAACAACCGATGCCGGTGTTGAGCTCATAAAACACGTATTCAGCGCCTGGGAGGAGTCGTGTGATGCTATTGGTGTCTTTTGTGACTTGTCCAAGGCGTTCGACTGTGTGGATCATACTACTCTACTCATGAAACTGCACCATTACGGCATTAAAAACCGAGCGCTTGCCTTGATTAAATCATATATTTCTAATAGAAAACAGAAAGTTGCAATAAATGGAGAAAAATCATCAGGATCGGCAGTGACAATGGGTGTGCCCCAGGGCTCAGTTCTTGGTCCTTTCCTATTTTTAGTTTATATTAATGATCTGCCATCGGTCGTTAAGAATCAATGCGAGGTCATATTGTTTGCTGACGATACTTCCTTCTTGTTTAAAATCAAAAGACAAGAAATTGACTATCGAGCGGTGAACAAATGCATCTCCAACACAGAGCAGTGGTTCTCAGCTAATAATTTGCTCCTCAATGAAAAAAAAACGAAATGTGTTAAATTTACATTGCCAAATGTCAAACAGGTAAACACAAACATTGTAGTTAAGAGCCAGGAACTGACTCCTGTAAACTCAACTGTATTTCTGGGCATAACCTTAGACGCCAAACTGCAGTGGGGACCGCATGTTGATGGTTTAGCGAAAAGGCTTGGCTCTGCCGCATATGCTGTTAAAAAAATTAGACAAATTTCAAATGAAACAACTGCTCGATTAGTCTATTTTGGTTACTTCCACAGCCTCATGACATATGGTATTCTGCTGTGGGGGAGTGCTGCCGACATCGATGCTATATTTATTCTGCAGAAAAGGGCTGTTCGCGCAATCTATCAGCTCGGTCCAAGGGTGTCACTTAGAAGTAAATTTAAGGAAATAAATATTCTTACCTTCCATTCACAATATATTTTAGAAAATTTAGTGTATGTTAAAAAGAACATAACCTTGTTCAAAAGAAAAATTGATCTGCACAATGTTAACACAAGAGGAAGAAATATGCTGGCAGCTCATAATAGCAGGCTTCATAAAGTCACTAACTCATTCATGGGTCAATGTATACGCTTTTATAATAAGGTTCCTGAGGATATCCAAGGTCTTCCTACTGACAAATTCAAAGAAACTATAAAGGAGAAGTTGTGTGCTAGAGCATATTATAAACTATCCGATTATTTGGATGATAAAAGCCCTTGGGTATAATCCCCTCATTAACAGGATTGTACTAGTATTTGTAACAAAGCATGTGTAATGTGTCTGTTTGTGCGATGAGTTCTTCGTCCCGATGAATATCTAAAGCATCATTGTCACTAAAGTACGTCTTCTTATGGTAGCGTCGGGTGACGGATCGTTCACTTCCCTCTAATATGGTTGAGGAGGGCGATGGCTGGATCCCGCGTTAACTCGTGAACGGGTGCCGTTTGAGGGTGTTCGTCGTTTGGATACTTGGGGGGAGGGAGACTTGCCGAGCTAACAGATGCAGAAAAGAATAATTTTGTATAGACATAAAGAGACTCTGTAAATTTATTTTGAAAAAAAATATACCCGTGAAGTTTCTTGCCAGTTCTTCTTCACGAAGGTTTTTTTTGAACTGGTGGTAGAATCATGTTTTATTTGACGTCAATAAGAACAAGTAATTGTCAATGTTGAGAAATAAATATTTCATTTCATTTCATTTCATTTCATCCAATGTGAATAACCCAAACTAAATTCGGCGTCAGTGAGACAGCTAGGGACACCATTGATACCGACTATTCAAGAAAATATTTTTTCAAGTGAGTTCAGTCCCTCTCTTAATGTTAATATAAGAAATGATAATTTCCCGGCTTTACTTGGTGCAGGTGCATCAGTCTGTGATTTCTGAACAATTGTGTATAAAATCAATATATTAATACATAATGTAGAGGATATAAAAATCCAAGCCGGTGGGTAACCGGATGGATATAATAGGTAAAATACAATTATGCTTGGAAATCGAACATGTTGTTTTCGTACAAAACTGTTATGTAATTAATAACATCCAAAGGAATTTAATCTTCGGGAAAGACTTCCTTCAGAAGTCTGGCGCAATATTAAACTTTAAAAAAGGTCATTTTCAATTTAACGAGTTTATTTGTAGCTTATAAGAAATAGTGAAGTTAATAATTTTAATGTTAAAGATGTAAATCAAAATACCCTTCATGTAATACAGGTTTCCCATGAATTAAGTAGGGATGAATATCTTCATTTTTCTAATTTAGTAGATAAAAATGATGGTAGATTGTGGGAAGTAGTGGTAGCTAAACCAAGTGAAAACGAATTTAACTTATCTCCGAATTTTTCGATGGAGGAACAAGTTAAATTATTAGAAATATTAAATAAATAGGTCTTTACCTATGAAATTGCCGTTTTTCACGAAATAATTGAAGCGTAATTTTTTTTATATATTTTTTATTTCTATAAATCAAAATAATCACCCATCTTTGCCAACGCATTGGTAGCGTATTGATGCCTTTCTTGAAGAAATCAGCCGGACGGGAGGCAACATATTCTTCAAAGGCATTTTGTACTGCCTCTCGGGTATTGAATTTTTTTCCCGCCAAGAAGTTATCCAAATTCTGGAAAAAGTAGAAGTCTGTAGGCGCAAGGTCTGGTGAGTACGGCGGATGACGGAGAACTTCCAACCCCAACTCTTGTAGCTTGGAGACCGTCTGCTGTGCAGTATGGGGTCGCGCGTTGTCGTGCAGGAGCAGTGGAGCCAAACGATTGACCAAAGCTGGTTGGAGACGTGCGAGCTTCTCCATCATTGTGTTCAGTTCTTCACAGTACACATCTGCAGTAATGCTTGTCCCGTTTGGCAAGAAGCTGTGATGAATTACACCCGCGTTAGACCACCAAACAGTGACCATCACTTTTCTAGGGGTAAGTTTTCGTTTAGGGCATTGTTTGGGTGCTGAACCAGGGTCCAACCAACTTGCTGAGCGCTTACGATTGTCAAACAGGATCCATTTCTCGCCACAAGTAACAATGCGGTTCAGAATTCCTTCATTTGTATGCCTGCTGAGCAGTGCAAGGCACGTCTCCACGCGTACTTCGCGCTGGCGGTCATTGGGTTCGTGGGGTACCCATTTGTCAAGCTTTTTTTCCTTGCCAATTTGACGCAAATGGACCAATATTGTTTTGATGCTAACGTCGAAAGCTGCTGCTAATTCAGCCGTGGATTGAGTTTCATCAGCTTCCACAATTGCCTTTAATTCGTCATTGTCGACCAAAGTTTTCGGACGACCACGGGGTTCATTTTTCAGGTCAAAATTTCCAGAACGGAAGCGGGTAAACCAATAACGGGTGGTGCGTTCGTTTGTAGTGTTCGCTCCGTAAACGTCGTTGATGTTGCGTGCCGCTTGTACCGCTTTGCTGCCACGACGGTACTCATACTCCATAATTACTCGAATTTTTAACTTATCCATGATGACGAAAAATGTTCGAATGCGTTGAAAACAAAACACTAACTATTAAACAAATGACGATTTCAGAAAAAGAATTCCATGTTTGTCAAATAAAATTAATTTGAAATTAGAATTATCAGGCAAAAAAAAATATTTTCATTTGAAATGGTCAGTACGGCAAAACGGCAGTTTCATAGGTAAAGACCTATTATCGATCGAGATTTGTGTTTGAAAAAAAAAGATTTAGGAAAGTGTAATATAGTCGAGGTCACGATCGATACAGTTGATAAAACTCCAGTCCATAAAGCACAGTATAAAATATCGAACGCACAACATTAAATTATACGCAAGCAAATTGATAATATATTGGAAAACAATATGATTAGAAAATCTAGAAGCGCGTATTAATCACCGGTAATATTATTGAAAAAACCAGACTATACATGAAGATTTTGTGTGGATTATAGAAAGCTAAATAAGAAGGTAATTACAGACTTACGTACCCTTTACCTATCATTCTCGGGACGAAATTCTTCGCCGATTTATATTTAAATTCCGCCTATTGGCAATTATCCATAGCGGAGAAAGATTCAACAGCATTCATCACATCATATGGATAATACGAATTTAATGTACTACCATGTGGATTAAAAATAGCGGAGCTTTTTTTGAAAGGACCATGGATGAAGTGCTTGCGGGACTCAAATATAAAATGTGATAGTTTTTCTCGACAATGTGATTGTATATGATGATTCGTATAGTGATTTTATAAGTGCTCTAGATGAAGTGTTTCAACGGTTGAGCGCTGCAAACTTGACACTCAAACCGTCGAAGTGTAATTTCGGATATAAAAAAGAAATAACCGTGTTGGGATACACTATTTCTGGAGCAGGTATTCTACCGGACCCAAAGAATATCGAAAAGATAAAAGAGGTAAAGATACCAAGAAATATCAAAGAATTGAAATCGATATTAGGGTTATTTTCTTATTATAGAAAATTTAAAAAAGATTTTTCTTTATTAACTCCCACTTTAACATATTTACTAAAAAAGAGTGCGAAATTTATTTGGTCACAACCACAACAAAAGGTGTTCGATAAAATAACATCGTTCATGGTTGTACCACCATTATTACGGCATTTCGTTAATTATAAAAAAGTATGTACAAGATTATATATAGATGCGAGTGATTTGGTAGTGGGAGCATGTTTAATGCAAGGTCAACAAGAAGAATTGTTACCAATATGTTTCACATCACGAAAACTAACAGAAGCGGGAAAAAAATACTCAATAACTGAAAAAGAATGTTTAAGTTTTGTGTGGGCAATTAAATATTTCAAACATTATTTTTATAGGGGTTACAATTCTAGTTACTAACAGATCATAAGGCATTATGTTGGTTAAGAACAAGAAGAAACATGTCTGGAAGACTAGCCAGGTGGGTTCTGGCGATCCAAGCACACGACTTCGAAATTGTACATTTTTCTGGAAAACAGAACATCGTAGCGGATTTTCTAAGTCGAAACCCACTAATAGAAGATGAAACTAGTCCCGAAAAAGAAGTAGAAGCTGCTCTACGAGTGTTCTCGATCGAACTATCGAATTAACGAATCGATAGATAATTTATCACGACACCAAGAGGGAGATAATTTTTGCCGTAGGTGGCGTGGAGTTGTATCGGCCAGCGAAGTGTATATAAAGGTTTTACGATATCAAAAATGTGTTATATATATGTATAAGGAAAGAAAGTGTAATAAGAAAATTAATTGTTTTACCTAAGTCGTTATTTAATGAAGTGATGAGACAGGTACACGACGACGCACGTACTGGAGGACATTTCGGTATGATTAAGACGTTAGGAAAGTTCAGGGCAAGATATTTGATGCCGAATGCATCTGAAGAGATCGAAAAATATATTTAGAGTTTTATACCATGTCAAGAAAAGAAACTATACAACAAGATAGTGCCACTACGCCCAATTGTAACGGATCGTTTATTCGAAAAAATCGAAATCGATATATTAGGTCGTTTGAATCGTTCGGTAGATGGAAATAAATACGTAATAGCATGTATAGAATGTTTTTCGAAATACGCAGTTTGCAAAGCAGTCTCACGAGTGATGGCTCAAACTATATATGATTTCTCAATTAATGAAGTTTTAACAAAATTCGGGACGGTACATGAAGTATTGTGAGATAAAGGCTCTATGTTCACGTCTAGATTAATTAAATCACTCCTTAGCTACCACTATGCACCATCGGACATTGTTTAGTAGAAAAATTAAATCAAACCATTTCATATACACTAGCTTAATATGTAAACCCAAGCCAAAGGGATTGGTGTCGAATTTTACCTTTTATAAATTTTTGGTAGAGAACCTAAAGTCCCGTTTGATGAAAGGTTAAATCCTAATTGTAATATGACCGTTCAACAAAAAAAGTCTCACATATAAGTGCAGTAAATCATGCGAGAGAAAATTTAAGGAAAGCTCGTTTAGTACAAAAAAGAACATACGATAAAAAGCTTCGAATATAAAGCTTCGTGTAGGGCAATTAGTTTTGTTACATTGTCCAAAGAGAATATCAGGTAAAAGTCGGAAACTTAGTCGACCATATAAAGGTCTTTTTCGAGTATGTCGATACATAGGATGTGACAATTATCTTGTAAAAAGAATACAAAATAACCAAGACTTAATTGTACATGTGAATAGATTAAAACCATATAATATTAGATAAAATAAATCAAATGACAAAATTATATCTATATATACAGGGTGTATTTTAGGGCTTTATTGGGACAGGGAGTTATTGGGGCTGGTTAAGACATGGTTCACACATTTAAATGTTTTTACTTCTACATCTTTGACAGCCCTAGGTGGTTTTCATACCTACCTACGCATGAGGCGTGCGAGGAGCAAATAAATAAAAAAATACGAGTTTTTTTATTTATTTGAAATCATTAAAGTAACTAAAAGCGTGTCCAGTCGCATCGCATTACGTGCTACTCAATATGTAGGTAAGTAACGAAGCCTGCAGCAAGCACTCGCCTCATGCATAAGTACATATGAAAACCACTTAGGGCTGTCAAAGTAAAAAAATTGAAATAAAAAAATTATGGAAGTCTTAACCAGCCCCTACAACTCCAATTCTTTTACAACTCTAACAATGGTATACTTACTGACCCTTAAGTATTATGCTTCTTTTATGTTACACCCTGTGTATAAAAAAGGTTTTGTATATAAAGTTTGTTGAAAATATATTGAAATATTGTTGTAATTTCTTTATACTTAATAGGGTAAAAGTACAGATTCAGGTGTACAAGTATATATCATTCATTTAGTAGATATACAACGGTTAGAATTTCGTTGGGGTTTTAAAATAATATAAGAAAAATAATATTAATTTTTAATTCTATGTACTCATCAAAACACAACGCTCCACATCGGAGCAACATATCCTGCAAAGCCACTCCAAGTAGCATCGCCGAAGTATACGTAAATATACGTGTGGTGCCGATGCTCTAAAGAAGTTAATTTTCAAAGACGAAAATAACGCTATATAAAGTGTTCGCGTTTAATTTGAGCCACGCCTAATAATCTCCATAAGAGAGAAGGTAATAGCCGATTAACCTATGCGGCCAAAGTTTACGAGTATAAGTGATATTATGATATTGCTGTCTGAGGGTCAACACGCGGATGTAGAATAGGATCCTCAGTTGCCAAAGGGTTGTGACTGAATAGGAAATATATTTTAAATGTTATTGGTATAAGATTTTTGTCAGTGTATCTCGATACATCGACAAAGATCTCTGTGTTGCGTTGTAAAATAAAAATTCATTAATTTATAGGTATCGTTTGGGGTTAAATAAAATACTCTAATTCCATTTTCAATGATCTATTCGTAATAAATAAATAAATAAACTTTTGATGAAGTTTAGAGTTAATTTGACAGTTCATGTCAAACATGTTTGTTTTTGTCGGCTGTCCGATCATAGTGCTAGTTTGAATGTAAGCAGGACCGAATGAATTTACTTTTATATTGGGATGTCAATCTAAAAATCTAAAGTATTACTTTATAACTAATTGTAATTATGAATTACAATTAGTTGTCTGATTGTATTCGACGGGTTACCGCATTAATTTACTGATATTAATGATTTGAATTGTGTTGAATTGTTTGACGTAAATAATTAATATGGGGTTGTTGATTATTCATAAATTGTATGAGAGATAATAGTGACTTAAACTATTTGATTTTGAATTAATTAACCAGCCGGATCTTGGCTGGTTTTCATCAGGTTTTGTGACTAAAGCTCTATTGATAGGGGAAGATCATAATGATATTTCAAATCAAATCAAATCATTTATTTATTCATAATCATAGGTAATACAAAGGTGGTAGACAATTTAATAATGAGTACAGCTATGATTCGCCGAAGTAGCATATGAAATTATATATTTGAAATTGTAACCATGTCAGTTAAATGTATCTAAATTTTGTACAATACATGTTATTATTATTGCTCATGTCGAGACAAAAAGAAACAAGGAATAAACATCAATTGGTAATCAGATTTAAAAAATATAACAATAATAGAGCAACATTAAATAATTCACATAACGTGTCAAAAATAAAATAAAAACATAATAACTAAGAAAAATAAAAACAATACTGCCATTATTTAGATGTCATGTCTTGAAAAAAATCATTTATATTATAATATGCCTTTTCAGCAAGGAAACCATTGAATGCAGATTTAAATAAGTTGTCATTTGTTATGGATCTTATGGACTTTGGAATTTTATTGTACACCTTTGGTGCCATGCTATTGATGCTAACTCTTTGTAGTAGAGTTCTACGTGTGTGAGTGACCTTGAGAGTGCCCTCACGACGACTACCTATTGGGTTTGCCTCAAAGTAGTGGGAGTTTTTCCTAACAAAATTAGCAATTTCGCTTAAACAAATTGAAGGTAATGTCAAAATTTTGTAATTTCTAAAATACGGCTTACAGGAGTCATCCTGCTTTAACCCAAACATTGACCTAAGACACCGCTTTTGGGCTTTAAGAACGCTCTCTCTTTCTGTTGTGTTGCCCCAGAACATTATACCGTATCTTAAAATTTATGCAACGTATCCATGATACGCTGTTAAAAGATTGTTATTATTTGCAACATCTCGCAATTTGTAGAGTGCGTATGAAAATCTGTTGAGTTTTACAATTAATTGTTCAATATGAGCTTTCCATGTCAATTTGTTATCTAAAGTCAAACCCAAAAATTTGGTAGAATTTACTTCCGTTACTGGATTATCAAGATAATTAATATTTAATTTTAAGGCATTGTCATTTCTTAGTCTAAAATTTATAAAATTTGTTTTGGTAAAATTCAGTATTAAATTATTTAATGTCAGCCAGTTAATCAAAGATAAAAGTGTATTATTAATGTCATTTTCAAAATTGTCAAAAGTGTTGCAATTAAATAATACAGTGCTGCCATCAGCAAATACAGTCATATGATGATTAGTCACATCAGGTAGATCATTAATGTAAATAATAAATAATAAAGGACCCAGTACACTACCCTGTGGGATGCCTGTGTGTACGGACCTTTCTTTAGATGCATAAGTAATGTTAATTCCAGTTTTGGGATCCATTCTGTTTATGTGCGTGATCTGTCTTCGATTACCAAGATATGATTCCATGAGTTTAATGGCGTTGCCTCTCACCCCGTAGGATTCGAGTTTTTTAATCAATGATATAATAAGTTGTCGTCGTTTGAATATGATCATGTATATGTATGTATCCTTATCAGTAGGGGGGGGGGGCTCATCTGAGAGTAATCCCAAATAAGGTATATTGTCCTGATTTAAGTAGAGTCGTTATTTAAGAATTAAATGTATATCAGCTTCACTTATTAAATAAATAAGAGGAGCGATTGCAACGTTTGCTTGTGCTGTATATAATAAAAGACATTATCGCACAGACAAACTTGCTGGCAACTTACAAATCTGTCATAATTTGAAATTTGACAAAAAGATAAAATATAGAGAATGTTCTAGCATTCTATTGTTGGCAGCGGCCTCAATAGCATTGATATATTATAGATGTATTTTTTGTGAAAGATTAAATAAATAGCAGAGTATAATTCAAAAAGTGGTTGTTAATGAAGTAGTATGAACTCATAGAAAACCTCCACCATCCCGGTACGTTACAGTACCCCATTAAAATTAGGTAATGTCTTATATAAATAATAATAAAAACAAGGGACGAAAGTATGGCGCTTGTTCAAGTGTTCTATTATATATTATTCGTGTTCGTATATATAGTATTCGTGAAAAAATATAATATAATATTATATATTTCATAATTACTAGATCCTCGATTGCTTATATAGCTAAACGTAAGTTATCTATTGGGTTTGGCTCACCTTGGTCTTGAGGCGAGTTAGGTAGCGTGTAAGGTCGGCCAGCGCGGGGTTGTCGCGCAGCAGCGGCTCGGCGGCGGCGGGGTCGGCGCGGTGGTCGCGCAGCAGGTGCCCGCGCACGCCGCGCGCCCACGCCGAGCTCCAGCCGCAGCCCGGCAGCGGGCACGAGAACGCGCGCGCCGCCGCGTGCGTGCCCAGCCAGTGTTCCGCCACGCGCGCCAGGAACCCCACGCACTCGCACTCGGCGCACTTGAACAGACGCTGCGCCGGGTTGTAGGCAGCCACGCGCGACTGCGCCCAGCCTAGCGGCTCGTCCGCCGCCGTCCAGCGATCCTCGTGCGCCGGGTCGGTGCGTGGCGCGAAGTTAGGTGCCAAGATGCCAGGCGGCGGAAAGCCGTTCTGCATGAGCGCTGCCAGCCCCCACGCCGTCAACGTCTCCTCGGGCGCATCGTCGGCCCACTCAGCGCCGCCCTCCTCGCCGTACAACTTCTTCGTGATCTCCTTGAACATGTCCTCGCAGTCCAAACTCAGCGCGCCGCCGTCCATGGTGCCGCTCGCCACTCTCTGCAGGCACATCGTGCTGTCAGACTTAATTTTAGTTTAATATCACATGAGACTATAGTTACAAAAAAAATATCATATTCCCTATGCCATAATCCCTGAGTCCTTAATAAATGTCGGTGCGTTTGTAATATGAGGTAGGTATCTCGGTAAATATTAGCTATCTGGCGGTAAACGATGGGGGAGGTATTCGTTGCAGAAATTGATCGGTTGTGGCGGAGCGCGACTGCGGTGACGCACTAAAGACGTAAATCCTAGGCGGGCGCCGCGCGGGGGTCCATTCACGCAGGGCGGCTCATTCACGCCGGCGGCGGCGCGCGCCAAGCTGAGCCTCCGAGCCCACCGCGGCCTGCTCTATAGGAGTACTCGGTTGATTGGAATGCTAACATAAAGAGTGAAAGACTAGACGGCGGTGGTCTGTGAGGCGCCGCATCGATCACCTCGGACAATGCAGCAAAAGCGCGCGTTCGGAAGGTAAGAACCAACGAGAGAGCAGATTTTGGCAAGTGAGCTAATAAGTGACAAAACGCTTAGGTCATTTTTAAATCAATAGAAGGGTGCGCCCGCCGCCCGGGGGGGCGGGGCGGCGGGCGGAGGGCACTCACCCAACGCTGGCGGCGGCCCGCGCGCGACTGCAGCGGCGGCCTCCTGCCCCCGCGATGGCCACCCCGCGCCCACCACCCCGCGCCCGCCGCCTACTTCCCGCTTTCCTCTCCGATCAATTCAATTTTCGCGCCACACGAACTGCCGCCGTGCTGGGCCGCGGCCCCACAGTATGAGTACGTTTTCTTCTGGAAGGCGCATTAATTATTCAGATTTTAGTTTATCTGCGTGATAAGGATGATTTCCAATACATTTGTAGTAGATGCAGTAATTAATTTGTTTCGCAGATTATATTTTATTTGTTTTGTTGTCTTGACTCACGTGTTGTCTTACAGCGCTACAATACAAAACAAGGTTTGATGGCAGACAAACCAGCCAGATGTGCAAACATCTATTTATTAGTCGTTGCTCGGTATTTATGGGAGCCCCGCGTCACCCGAATGTACATCGTCTGAATGGGCTGGGGCGTACCGAACCAACGCAACATTTCAATGATACAATTTTGATAGAAATTGATAAAAAATTACAGTCTAAAATAAAGTCAGCAAAATTATACTTTCAACGATGGACAAATATATTAAAATAAATGGTACATGTTGACCGCCGCGGGCGCGCATTGTGCACTCAACTGTATAATTAAAAACGCTAATGGCGTAAATTGCACACGTGGCAAAAATGTACGCGATATTCCGTACACGCCCTCGGGCAGCAGGATGAGATGGGATTTTAATCATTAATAGTAATTCTGCACGATCAGTTTTGTCTTCTCCCTCCCTGCAATAGCAAGAGGCAGTATATGCGAGTAATGGCAATTGCAGCTGTCAAGGAAGTTTTACGTATTTTACATTTTTCTTTTTTATTCAAATTAGAACCTCCATATTTTGGCTTCCACGTGAAACAGCACGTTCAATCGGCTTCTAACTTGTAAGCAGGAAATGGTTTTGTGCTTGATGGCTGATTAACCTTGTGGCTAAGTAGGAGAGTTGCTTTTGTTACGAACTCGTCTGGGCGGTTCTACATCCTTAATATTTGTCCGCCATAATGATCACGTGGCGTGGTTGTGTGCTGGTTAAAGGAAAGGAAAAGCCGGTGCATGGAACACGTCGTGACCTGTAGCCTACGTCATCAGTCGATCACAAGCAATATTAATAAACAAAACACCTGCGACTAGTGATATCCATGTGTGGGGATGCCACAGAGCCACCGGCAGCTCGCGTGCTGTACAGAGCCACCGGCAGCTCGCGTGCTGTACAGAGCCACCGGCAGCTCGCGTGCTGTACAGAGCCACCGGCAGCTCGCGTGCTGTACAGAGCCACCGGCAGCTCGCGTGCTGTACAGAGCCACCGGCAGCTCGCGTGCTGTACAGAGCCACCGGCAGCTCATGTGCTCGGGGGCCGGCTGTCACAGAACCACTGAGTCAACAAACGGGAGCTGATGTGAGAGTTGCTTGCGACGTCTCTTCTTCAAGAAATGTAACAATTCTCACGTAGTACAGATGTTTTGTTCCCAGCATACGACGCGCAGAATGAATGAGTGAACGTAAAGGCGACAAAAGCTTCTACTAAAAAAAAAAACGATATCCAAGGTAGATAGACTGCGAACACAGGAAATAATAATACATTGTTGCATGTTTACATAAAATTAAGTTTAAAAGTTATTTACGTCACTTAGAATATAAAACTTCAGCTATAAAAGACTTGGACTTTCAATAGCGACGTAATAATTGTAAGAAATATATAGGTTAGTTTAAATTTCATGCAACAAAAGGTCCCCTTAGTAATCAAATAGTTGAATAAATGTATCAATAATACTAAACTTACATGTTACCAAGTAAAACTCAACAAACAAAATAAATCTTACGAAACAAGCCTAAAATATTGTTGTATCGGCTACGTCTCATTCAATTATGTCGAAATGATCCAAATTCAATTGTTTTGTCTTTTAGGTAAGATCGTGTTAATATTTAATTATAATATATGTATAACTTCAAGAGCGTATACGAACCCCAGTGAAAAAGAGTTCGTCCAGTCATCTACTGCATAAGTTGCCTGTTTTCAACTTAACTACATTTTTATAAAACAGGCCTTTGAAAAAACTTATAGTATGGGGTACAATTCTCATTTCATTGTTGTTAATCAGGCATTTTAAAGAAAAACTTCTTTTACGAAAATATGTATTTATGGGTATTTTAATTTGCTACGACTAACTAAAAATAGTTCGTCTAGTTCTTAATCGATGGAAAAGATTTCGTTCATGTCTGTTTTAATTGAAAAATGAGTCAAATTCAATTTGAAAATAAAAACAATCTGTCACATGATGCGTCACTGTCATTTCCAAACATATAAAAACCATAATTTTATGCAATTTTACCATCACATCATATCATATCGTCAGAGAAACCTTCACTCACGCCTCTCGAAACAAAAGGAAAGACTGAAGTTCGCTAAAGAGATAGTTCGCTATGTACATAAAAATAGGACTGCGGACCAGTGGCGTGAAATAAAATGGAGTAATGAATCTAAATTGGAGGTGATGATCGGTGAGGTACGGAAAAAAGTTATCAGAAATAAAGATGAAGCATTCTATACCGCTTGTATCAAAAGAAAAGTGAAGTTTCCTGGATTGGTAATGATATGGGGCTGCATGTCAGCACAAGATCTGGGTCGTCTACATTTTGTAGAAGGAACTGTTAATGCAGTAGAGCATTCGCAGAGTTATTTTTACCTTTTACCTTTGAACGCTATGGCTTGCGCGGCTCAGCGTGCGCGTACCCCGTCTTCATACCTGTTTTGTATAGTATATATTTTTGATTTAAGCTACTCTGTGTGTTTCTATTATTTATTATTTTTGCCCGTTCGAGTAATATTTTTGTTTTGTTTTGTTACAGTGTATTCTAATAAATGCTTTCTTTCTTTCATATTATGTGATGCACAAATCAAAGATGAGGTTATAAATTGTAATAATATCTACTGTCGCTTAAAATTAAAACAATCAAAAGTAGTCGAGAGCAGAAACAAACATAGATAGATAAAATCTTTATTTTATTAATAACCCCCCCCCCCCCCACAGCGCTAGGTGGCAAGATCCAGTCTACACGTGTAGTTCTTATTAGCTGTTGACTCTACACGTGCATAAATACATTTGCTATACCTGTCCCACTTGCAACATGTTGACCCTACAGTATTATAGTATCTAAGAATAAGACATAAAGTCTTATTTTTACTGTCAAAGTCGATCGATAAGTAGATAGGACTGGCCTTGGGTGGGGTCTCATGTTATAAAGAAAAAAAAAGTCACGTGACCGTAGAAACGTGTTTTCAGTTAGTTGTCTTATTACCTGTTTGTTCACAGCGTCCAGACTACATGTTCGCCCTGTTGGTACAGAAATGGTGGTACTTTGATAGATTTATTGTTACTCCAGAATGCTAAACTAGCAGTAGTTCATTTTTATAACAAGAGGTAAATTTTGTTTTTTAATTTGGGATAATAAACTACAACACAATAAATTTAAATAAAATAGATATTTTAAATACAACGAAAACGAAGGCATTGGCAGTGTAACTAGCCCCATTATAGTGTAATACATCTTGTGAGTAGACAATAATTGTTAGTCTAAGAGTTACGATAACTTAACGAATCCGATTCAGTCGCGGTAACAGGAAACTCATCTGACCCGAATAAAAACAAATCTAACATGAATTTATTACAAAAAGTGATTTTGTCCGTAACAATACAAATTCAAATTCAAATTCAAATATTTATTTCTCAACATTGACAATTACTTGTTCTTATTGACGTCAAATAAAACATGATTCTACCACCAGTTCGAAAAAAAACCTTCGTGAAGAAGAACTGGCAAGAAACTTCACGGGTATATTTTTTTTTTCAAAATAAATTTACAGAGTCTCTTTATGTCTATACAAAATTATTCTTTTCTGCATCTGTTAGCTCGGCAAGTCTCCCTCCCCCCAAGTATCCAAACGACGAACACCCTCAAACGGCACCCGTTCACGAGTTAACGCGGGATCCAGCCATCGCCCTCCTCAACCATATTACATAATGTCCTAAACTATGAGGCATGAGGTAATGCTGTGTTGTACTGAATTCCGAAACAGCGTATATCCCGCACTACAGTCTCGCTCAAGGGACAATGCGGGCTGGCGTTCACACGTAACGTGTCAATAGTTCCTTAGGTACGTGTGTTTATTAGCCATCGGAGCAGTAGGCTTCGTTTACATGGAAACTCATTGTACTGTAGGCAGACGCTGGCGCGTGTGCCCGCTCTCGCTAGATGACGCTCTAAATTTCGTTTTAGTAATTATTTCAAATGATAGCCGTTTTCTGAAAGACAATTATTCATTAGCTCAGGTAACAATTGCATATTTTTAAGTGGTGATTCTACTTTAAATAATAATAATAATAATAAATTCTTTATTTGCTGGTATATGGTATAACAAATAGGTCTTAACTTAAGTTTAAAGTCCAAACATACATATACTGCTGTCGTTTCAGCGTGCCAATATACATGCATGTCAAAATAGTTTATCATGCTAAAATCGGATCTACAATTTAAATTATATTGAATTTATATAAATATCAAAGCATAAATGGTCCAAATATAAATTGCATTAAAAAAGTAAATACAGAAAATAGGAAACAGAAGACGTCATCACATTTACATTTATATAGACTTATAAATGTCAGAATAAAAAATGGAAAAGGAAAAATTTGGTTGTACCATATTTGGTTCTACCACGTCGTCCAGTCACCGCACTAATACTTTCAAATAAATTATTGTTTTGTTCAACGAAACAACAGATATCTACCATAAATATAGAGAGATGGAAGTGGTAAAATTTTTAATTTATTGAACAGTGGTCTGCAGCTATCCAAAAAGTGTGCTCTGCAAATGGCACGTATACATTAATAAAAATATAAATACCTTGTCGGCTTCAACAGAGTTTCCCCATAAAATCAGTCCGTACCTAATGATTGAGGATACATAGCCATGATATGCAAGTTTTGCTCCTTGAACTGAAACTGTCTGGGCGATTCGTTTTAATGCATATATAAACCTTCCCAGTTACAATTTTTTACTACAATGAACCCGCGAAATTTTGAGGAATCAACAATGTCTAAAGTAATTTCTTTAAATTCAATGTCAAGTTTGCGAATTTTGGAATTGTATGTCTGGAATTGGATTATTTTAGTTTTGTCAATATTTATTAATAATTCATTTATGTCTAACCAATGTGTAACGTCATGTAAAGCTTTATTTGTTTCTATTTCAGCTTCTGTATCTTTGTCACACTTAATCGTTATAAGTGTTTCGCCTGTGAATGGAATACATTCATGGTTAATGTAGTAAGGGAGGTCATTAATTTATACCAAGAATAATAAAGGTCCAAGTACGCTACCCTGCGGTACACCATGTGTGTTAGAGAATATGGAGACCGAAAATGTTGTAATGTGTTTCCTGTTATGCGAGTTATTGCGACACACTGGGTTCTGTTGCTTAGATAACTTTGAAGCCATTCTAAAGCTATTCCCCTGATACCGTAGTATTGCATTTTTTAAAAGTACTTAAAAAAAAATGTCATGTGAAATGCGGTCAAAGGCATTTGACATATCTAGCAATAATGAGATGGGATATATTCCACATTTGAAGGATCCTGCTACATCTTTTACATCGTAGAACTATGTTTTCTGAAGCCATATTGTTTTGAGCTCAATACATTTTGTTGCGTAAAGAAACAATAAATTTTTTCACAGACAGCTCTTTTAAATATTGTATTGCTACACCTTTTAATCCTTATGTCATGGTCATTAAACGTCAGTTTAGAATTATGTTGTTTTGAGGTTTCTATAAAATGTTCATTATATGTTTTACATATGTCCGTAGGTATTTTTTATTAATGTCCAACTTGCTTTGCACATATTTTTTGCGTTAGCCTAACAACTTAAGCTGTCGGATTTTTGTGCAACAATAAAGCATTAATCTAATATTTTACTGTAAGATTTATATTTCCTTTTATTGTTCAGCTTATTATCGCGACAAAGTCGATATTTAAGGTACCAATGTCGTTTAACAATGCAGGATTATTTCAAACCGTTAGAAATAAACTTACATCCTAAACATTTATTTACAACCTTTATTATCTGAAAGCATAAATTATAAAATAGAGTTAAGTAATCCTGAAATGTATTTACGCTTCCTCTGTATTATTTTTAGTGTATACTTCATTGTATGATAATACCGACGTACATTCTACGAATTAATCTATATTTTCATGATTAAAATCTCTTCGATAGTCAAAATAAAAATGTTGTTTCCTATCTAGGTTGTGTTTACAATTCAGTATAAATGTAGCTGTTTGAGCCGTCTCGTGGTCAGAAAGAAACAATAGATGAGTGTCCCTTCTCAGGCTATTTAGGTTACTGAGTATTATATCTAAACATGTGCTTTTTCTTGTGGGTTTATTAATATGAGACGTTAAATTTTAATGTGTAAGTATGGTACATGAAATGGTATGTGTGCTAATAAAATAAGATTTTTGCGCAACAATTAATGCGCGCGGATGCGGCAAATTGTTTAATGCGCCCAATACAAAAATTTGCACCGAGCTGAAAGATGGAATACACCCTTATGATATGAATGTGATGATACTAAAAGTGCCCATCGATCTCATACCAACGTCATAAGGAAGCCTAGCGGCGCACACACGCACACACTCGTCTGCTCCGTCCCCTCATTTGTTACTGCATATAGCCTGTTACTATTTCCCGCACGGCAACAGTCATGCCGCGGCTCTCCAAAACTTTTATGTAATTTATTTTGAAAAAGATATACCCGTGAAGTTTCTTGCCAGTTTTTCTTCACGAAGGTTTTTCCAAAATGGTGGTAGAGTCGTGCTTTATTTGATGTCAACAAGAAAAAAGTAATTTTCAATTTAATCAATATTTGAATTTGAACTTTATGCATTTATAAAATGTATCGTAATGTAACAACTTCACTAATTGTACCGAACGATCATAGATTTGTTACTGAGAAGTTGCGAATCTGTTGTACTTAGTTCATTGAACTCACTCACCATTGAAGATCCTCACCATACATCTTTAGGAGTATTCAAACTTGAATTCAAACTTGAATGCACCTAACACAATCTCTGTACAAGAAAATGAACACTATAAAGTTTACGCTCCTAACGTCATGCAGATGAGAGCGGGATAAGTGGCGGTGAAATGGGTATTGGACACCATTTGAAAGTGCAAGTTTGTAACATGTATTTAGAAAATATAAGTTATTTTGACGAAATTTTATATAGAAATTATATAATTAGAAAACTTAAAAAAGTAGCAAATAACTTAATATAAAATATGTTAGTTTTATTATTTATTTAAAACTTTTAAACATATTGTATTGCATACGGTGGATTAATGCCACAAGGCATTCTCTGCTAGCCAACCTTTAGGTAGTAGAACGGGTGGAAATAATGTTTTACAGAAAGTGAGTCATGCAAAGAACATAGATAAGGTATGTATATTCAGTTAAAGCAAACAAATAAAAAGAACCAAAACGAACAGAGAGAACACATATAGGTACCTATACATAGACCACGATTAGTATACGTAACCATCTTGCGCACCTCTTTACGAGAAGCTCTTTTATTTGAAATTGATATTTGTTAGGATTTTTTTATTTGAATTGTTAGTGCGTCCCAAATGCACTGGTCTTACAGCGAAGGAAAAAGCGTAAGATGCAGTGTTGTGAACTGGTGTTGTTAGAAGCAGACTCTGGAGTGATCTCAGTTGTCTTTGATGTGTGGTGTGAAGGAAGGAGAATTTATCTTTGAGGTATTGTGGGTGAATCAAAGAGCACAGAATATAGCACGCACAAGACGAGTGTCGCGACGTCTACGTATTGGAAGCCATCGCAATTGTTCACGGTAGGAAGATATGTGATCAAATTTACGTACATTGAATATGAATCTGATACAATTATTGAGAAGCCGTTCCAGTCTGTTTAATTGATCCTCACAGATATCCAAGTAGCACGTATCAGCGTCGTCGATAATGGGTATGATGAGGGATTGCACTAGCGTAATGTTTACAATATTCATGTAAAAGCATTATCTGCGTAGCTATTTTATGTTTTATCCAAACGCCTAAACAATTTTTGTACGATTTGCAGTCATATTTACAGTCATTTTACTCAAGTATGACTCAAACCGTTAATGAGCTGGCCCACGGATATTTTTTATGCATATAATCATATATTAATAAAAAAATTTAAGTATAATTTGTGTTCTAATATATTTACAACTAATTTTACTTGCAACTTCGCTCGCGTCAAATAAGAAAAGTGGTAAAGGAGACGGTATAATATCTCCCTCAAAAGCAGCTGGCTCAGTAAGATTCGTAATCGTTATAGCTTATTCTATTTTTAACTTTTAAAATGCGTAATGAAACGAGCGTGGCGTTAACATAATATGAACTAAACGCAACCGTCAAAAAAACTAATAAATAATGTCGTCACTGTCACGTCGTCCTCAGACACGTCAAATGGTTCATGAAGGCTAACTTATGTTTCTTGACTTGTTTCTTACAAATCTCTTATTATTATTATTATTTTGTTTTATGGCAATCAGCTGTTGTTACGACACAATAACTATTTCTGCCAATTTCAAGTATTAGTATACACACGTACTACACGAGGTTAATAATTTTGTAGCGATCAGTTGAGTAGAACTTGCAGTATCTCGAGCATTGAGTTACCTTGAACAATACAAAAACAGGGGGATGAAATAAGTTTTTACAGATATTTTTAACATAGAAGAGTATAATTTATAAAGACGTCTGGCCATTGTTAAGAAGAAGATTAGCAATAGGGGATAACTTTTTAGCAACGGAGGACGGTAGTGGGATGTCTTCAAATTTTGAAAGAATGTTCAAAACTAGGGAAATCAGGAGTTCTAAAAAATTGTCATTAGGGGAGCAGGAAGAAGTAGGGGGGAAGGCATTATCAGATTTAGTAGATGGAGGGTTAGCAATAATAGCATTATGAGCAATTTTGTCATAGCCTGGAGATAAAGACGGACTGGGTTTTGATGGTTTGTATATTGTTTTTTTGTAAGGAAGATTCAGTGAAGGAGAACTTTTAGAAGCATCTGCATACGATTTTTTAACTGAAGGGAAGAGATATGATGCTTCCTTGAATGATATGTTCTTTTGGGACATGGTGATTTTAATATTCTTTTGCCGGGAATGTTCCGGGCAAGATTTGTCAGTTGCTAAATGAGGGCCTGAGCATTGCAGGCAGGAAACTTCAGAGGATGCAGGACAAGAGTCACCTGAGTGAGTTTGTGCACATCTGAAGCAACGAGCACTGGATCGGCATTGGGCTTTCACATGGCCAAATCTACAACAGTTTAAGCATTGTATGGAAGGCAAAATGTATGGATCAACGGTTAATGATGAGTTAAAAATAAACACTTTATCAGGTAAGCATTGTCCAGAGAAAGTGATCACTACAGATCCTGTGGGGGTCCAAGTGGAACCAGACTCCATGGACACTTTTCTGTTTAAGCGACGGGCCTTCAAAACCTTGGCTTGTGGAGATTGTTGATACAACTTCCTCCATAGACCATGAAGTTGGGATCCCGCGGATCAGCCCCATTCTTGTTATATTATATGTAGGAATTAAAGCTATATAGTTATGAGATTTAAGACTCGGGTTTCTGAGAAACTCGTTTGCTGCACATGCAGATGAGAATTCCACAGATACCCGATTTCTGCCAACACTCTTTATACCATCATTTTTAATATTTTTAATGTTTGATGTAAATAAAAATTTTCCAAAATTTAAATGATTAAATGTACTGCCTGACTTAGGGTGAGTTTCTGACCTGGACACATGAACAATGAAAGGTCCTTTGTCAGAAGGATGGTAAGATTTTTCTTCTAAAAGACTTGGAAGAGTGTAAATAAGGTTATTGGTTTGAGATGGAAGAGCATTCGAAACAGATTTTTTAGGAGTAGGGGACGAATCCCGATTTATACTTGGACGTTTTCTTGTTTGCACATGTTGAGAGAAAGGGTCAGGGGTGTTGTTAACATCAGAAAACGGGATTGGGTCTGGGGGCTTAGGAGGGATTGGAACACAATCCATGCTCATTAAGAGCTAGATAATTCGTACAACCACTTACCAGGCGAGGAAGAGAAAAACAGAAACACTTAAAATAACTCAATGATGATAACAAAATCACCAAAATAACCGACAAATAACGAAAACCGTGTACACCGCAAACGAAAAATTGACAGTCAAAATGAAATACAAATCTCTTTCCGTAACTTTCATTTTCTTTTAAAAACAAAAAACAATGTGTGTAAAAACTGATTGTCAATGCCACACCGACAGCGGCGGGGCGTCCTGACCCATGGTCAATGTGACGTTGACAGGTACGTTCTAGATTGACATGGGTTAATTTAGAAACATCAAAATAATGTCTATATTTTTTTTCTCATAATATGATCTTTGCTTTTTACATTCTTTCGTTCACTTCATTGGCTGTATTATAGTGATGACGCTCTAAGAAAATTATTATTGTGTCCTTTCATTTTGTTGTATATTACTGATTATCAAAAACTGTAAAATAAACTTACGCATTTATTTTTTAGTTGAACGCTACTAGTACTACTACTACGCTTCCTGCCAATTACTAGCTTATAATTGAAAACTCGTCGCAATTACCTTCGAAAATAATATGGATAATTCCTTTTTTACCCAATAATATAAGTACAGTACTTTAAATAACATTCGAATAAGTTGACCCTTTAAAACGTTTGTCTATCTTAAATTGTAAAAGTTTGTCATTCTCGAGATCCCTTGATGTAAACATTTTTGGCAGTTATAAGATCAGTATAAATATCTACTGCTTATTACAGCAAATTGCACATTGATGACCTACTTGCTTTAGCTGGCCGATTTTTTTCTTTTTCTTATGCTTTTTATTCAGAAAAATACCTCACGTTAATGTAGAGGATGAGTTAAATTATGCTTCCAGCTTCATTCTTAGTGATTTGAGTTAACATATTGTAGTATGCGGTACCACGCATCAGCCTCACACGGATATTTAAAGTATTTTTCTTTTTACTAATTTGGGAAAACTCTCCCCACCACGACACACCTCAGGTAACTCGCGGTCCTAACTATTTGACTCATTGTGCGTTTCCGTGCTGAAGCCTTCGTACGTTCACGCTCCTCCACGCCAGACAAACATTTATTAGTAAATGAAAATTACGAACAACATACTTTAATTACGGAATCGTTAAAGGATGATTTACGTTGGTGGATGGCACATATTGATAACAAAGTTTCAAACTTCCGTTTTAATAATTATAAATTAGAAATATATTCCGACGCGTCAACCACTGGTTGGGGTGCGTTCTGTAACGGCAACGGTGCATACGGTTATTGGAAAGACAATGAATTAAATTTACATAGTTGGAGATTCGTGCAGCTTTTTTCGCATTAAAAACGTTTGCTAAGGATTTATGCAATTGTGAAATCTTATTGAGAGTTGACAATGTTACGGCGACATTGAGTTACTATGTACTACGTACTAGAGAAGCTATTCAAAACAAATTTTGTGTCACAATCCATTTTTACCTATTCAATCATTTATTATTAGATGCAGCGCTACAAAAAATTTAAGTTGTCTAGTCAAATGATTCAAACATGCAGCGCTTGGATTGCTACAATAATGTTTAATATCTCTCGACCAATCAACGAATTGCAATTTGTCATACCAATAGATTATACGAGTGGTACAGAATGGACAAAATATTAAAATTTTACCTAACTGCATGGAAAATGAATATATATTTTGTAATATACGTAAATGAACATTAAAGTGGATATATATACGATAGCTTAGGCGTAATTAATTAAAAATATTATTTTAACTTAAATAAAGTTAAAATAATATCATTTATGTATAAATTGGTATTATATAAAATTAGCTTTTGCCCATACATTAGATTTTTTCTTTGTACTATTGTTACCCGACTGCAAAGAGGGTTTTTCACGCCTATCTATGTATGTAATATTCTTTCTTACCTCGTATTGGAGACTCGGCTGGGTAAATTTTTATGATCAAGGCATCGTTAGATTTGCTGAGGCAAATGTTCTTACTTTTTTGTCGAGCGTTAACCTACATGAGAATTTTATTTCTTTTATGTACTACTAATATGGTATAAATGAAGTGCATTTTAGGGCCAGCGGTTCTTACGATGATGTCACGGTAATAATGTTCATTATCTCTGGTTATAAAATGAGCTTGTAAACGTACGGGGCCGGTGATGTAGAGAACAATTCTAGTTATTTGCGTGTGAGCATTACTTGCAAGTGTCAGTGGTACTGCTGGTGAATTGAAACAAAGCTATTTCTATACTATTGTTATAGGTTCTGTGACTGTAACTCATGAACTACTTTTTTTGGTTCACATACATACATACAAACGCTCGAATTACATAACCCTCCTTCTGAAGCAGTGGGCTAATGATAGGAGTAATAGTAGTTCAATGTACGGCGATTTCCTGTTTGAACAAGATGGGTAGTGTACAATACCCACATCTAAATAATATTACTAGACAGGTTTGGCAATGGTGCGAAGACCGTAAAATAATAATTTTTGCCTCATACATAAATAGTAAAGAAATTTGTGACGCGGATCGTTTGTCTAGAAAAAAGTTTATCGACACGGAATGGGAGTTATCCAATTACGCTTTTCAAGAAATACTATCGAAGTTAGGTTGTCCAGAAATAGATTTATTTGCTAGTCGACGGAACGCTAAATGTAAAACTTATGTAACATGGAAACCAGATCCTGATGCATGGGCAATAGATGCATTCACGTTTTCGTGGCAAACATTAAGATTCTATGCTTTTCCGCCATTTTCATTAGTTTTAAAAATGCTTCAAAAAATTATTAATGACAAAGCAGAAGGTATTGTTGTGGTACCGTATTGGCCAACTCAGGCTTGGTTTCCATTATTTAAGACACTTGATATATCTGAGACTGTAATATTTGAGCCTAATTTGACTCTTTTGAATTCGCCTCTCAGACAGTCCCACAAATTACACCGCAGTCTCCATATGGGTGCCGCGAAGATGTCAGGGAAGTATTATTAGGAAGATCCTTTTCACCAATCTCTGTTGACATAATGCTTTCTTCTTTATCACAAAATACGTACAAACAGTACGACTGTGCTCATAAAGCTTCGATATGTTTTTGTAAGTCGCATAATTATGATTATAAATTGACCTCCGTAAATTCAGTGATTCATTTTTTAACTTCGTGTTTTGAGTCTGGAGCTAAATACGGCACTATTAACACTTACCGGTCTGCTTTATATGGCAAATCGCTTGACGATCCTTGCATTAGTCGATTTATGAAAGGTGTTTTCAAACTAAGACCCACAAATCCAAAATATAGTTTAACGTGGGATCCCACTATGGTTCTTAATTTTCTGTCAAAACAATGGCCAAATGAGGGCCTTAGTTTGGAAAACCTTTCAAAAAAGACTCTTACTCTGTTGGCCCTTGTTACGGCACATAGGATGCAAACGTTTTCTTTAATAAGAATTGAAAGTATAGAAATCGGGACAAATAATATTATCATTAAAATTCCAGATTTGATTAAGACAACAAAACCTGATTCTAACCAACCTGTTTTATTATTGCCTTGTTTCGATGGCAATCCTAGTATTTGCCCAGCCAGATGTTTAGAAGAATATTTAAATCGAACTAGCAGTTTGCGTGCCCATAGTACAAAATTCCTTTTTATAAGTTCTAAAAAACCACACAAAGCATTATCGAGTCAAAGGATGAGTCATTGGATTAAAGATTGTTCAGTGAGTTCAAAGAGTGTTAAGTCAAAGTGGCATAGACACAACATTGTTTACAGCGCATAGCACTAGACATGCTAGCACCTCTGCAGCCAACAGACTAGGAGTCAGTGTAGACTTAATAAGAAAAACCGCTGGTTGGTCAGATTCATCACTTACCTTTGCAAGGTTTTACAATAGACCCATAATAAGAAACGAGGGTCAAGATAACTTTGCTAAAAGTATATTAGCATTATAACTTGAAATGTCAGTTAATGATTTTAAATAATTGTGATAATTATTAATGCTTAAACATAAATAAACGATGTTTATGATTATAAATTGCAGTTATTTTATTTATCATGTACCCATAACGAAATATTCACTTTCGCCTTGTTCTCTAAACATCCTACAATATGTTAACTCAAATCGCTAAGAATGAAGCTGGAAGCATAATTGGAGATCAAACGAACTTACCAAGTGAAGTTCGATCTAGATTATGCGACAGCTTCATTCGATGCGATTTATACAAACCCACCCACAATGAAACTATTATCTTAATAAAATTGCATTATTTATACTTTTACCCATCCCTACAAAAAAGGAAAAGAGAATATTTTTTTTAAGCGGTCCCTGTCGTGGTTAAATAGCTTGGTTTTAAACAAATGAGTCAAATAGTTAGGACCGCGAGTTACCTGAGGTGTGTCGTGGTGGGGAGAGTTTTCCCAAATTAGTAAAAAAAAAAAATACTTTAAATATCCGTGCGAGGCTGATGCGTGGTACCGCATACTACAATATGTTAACTCAAATCGCATCGAATGAAGCTGTTGCATAATCTAGATCGAACTACACTTGGAAAGTTCGTTTGATCTCCAATTATTTTTTGTTTTAAGAAAATTGTTCAATTTCATATATTAAGTTTTCCAAAACATGTCAAGATACTTTTCTAAGTGTATGTTCGATTTTCGTGGCAACCTTATTTATTGATGTTGATTTATTGTGTAATTTAACTGGCCATTGGCGGAGGCAAATAAAAGAAACAAAAGGCCTTTGCTCTATGTTCTAGTTTTGAAACATCTGTCTGGTCACTGCTTATCATAATATTTGAGGGTATAGATAATAAAGTTACTTTAATTAACACCTATTGAAGCGCATGTTTCGAAAGTCATGTAGTAACTTATGCCCGTGGTCATTTTCCTGAAGCATGTAGCGTGCAACATACGTGTCCACTTAGAAAGTTTTTATGTATGGAACGCTGGCGAGCTTTAATTTATTTTGAAAATTCGAATATTTCAAAGTAAAAATATATTTGTGAAGAAAGCGTGCTACATGTGAAAAATTTGACCGAAAAAAGCCACGAATCACATACGAGGAGATTCATCACAATCTGCACATTGGATCGGGAAGTGTTCATGGTCTTCAGTTCATGTTTCAGGAGGGTTGTTTCGCACTGGGGCACACCCACAATCTCAGCGATGCTCAGCAGCAGGCGCGCGTGGCATGGTGCCATGATATTATTAACAAAATTAATTATTGAATTCAAAGCAAGTTCTTTCCGCCGTGTTTACGATATCATAACAGATGACAAGTCTTGGATTTATCAATATGGTCCAGAAACAAGTGCTGGTCACAGTATGGCTGTTTCAAAACGAACCAACGCCTACGAAAGTGAAAAGATCAAGAAACGCTGGAAAAATAATGATCGCCAGTATTTTGTCCTTGACGGGGTATTTAGTATAAATTCCCTTAAAAATCCAAAGTAGCATCAATGCAGAGTGGTACACTACCAAATTTGTGTCCCAGGTTATTGCTGCTGTGAACAATAAGCGACCGAACACGGGACTCAGAAGCCTTCGTTCCATCACGAAAAGCGCCTGCGCACTCCGCGACCAAGAAGAGGGATGGTTTATACCATGTTTCGTGCGCTGGTGGAGAGTTCTTTGAAAAGATGAAATGAAAAAAATATGACCTATAGAATGACGTTTTAATTTTTTTTGTCAAAGTTTTCTAAGTATTCCACGTGAGTGCATTGTTCACTGAAAGCAACGTTGCTAAACGCCCGTGGGAGCCCGCGACTGATCGAGCTCGTGCTGTTGTACTCAGGTTGTGAAACGCCACATGACATAAAACTACTTAAACATCATCTGCTCAAATAAAAACGTTGTTAAATCTATACCCGACTATTATTGTAAACAAACAGAATTTTGTTTATCAAACTATCTAAAAATATAAGCAGCGTGATATAGGACTTGCAGGCATGTGAGCTTGCAGGCATCGGACAGAGTGGGGTTGTGTCATGACTTCAAATAATCGACACGTATTAAGAAAACTATAATACATAATCTTTTTAATATGTATATGTTGGCGGCGAGTCGCGCTCGATCGATGTCCGGTACCCGGCGCTGACACCTCCCGTGTGGCATGATCCCAGTAGTTCATTTTTAAGTAGCACGCTGTCGTGAGCGTCGATACAGAGTACCTTCACGAGAAGTATTATGAAAGTGCTTATTTATTTAAGGTGAGCCAACCAAAGAACTGCCTTTATTAGAAATAGATCCGACTTTATGTAATAGTTATGCCCATTAATTAAACACAGTTCCAATTTCAAAACAGAATAGCAAATGCAATGAGCAAAGCAGATGGCGTCTCCAGAGCGACTACAACTTTTCAGCTTATCTCCTAGAACGTCCTCGCGTATCAAATGTATCTTAAAAGGCGGGCGCGGGGCGGCGCGGGGCGGTGGCGTGGTGGAGACGCGCGATCGATGCGGCGGCGGCGGCGGCGCATGCGCGCAGCGGCCCGGCAGTCGCGCCGCAGCGGCCGCGGTCCGCGCCTGCAGCCGCCGCCGCCGCCCGGCTCCAAGCGCGGCTACGACGCGACCCGCGCCTCATGTTTCCCACTGCCCTGTGATTATTAAAGTTCCAGTGTTCAATCGTCGATTGTAGTTCATGTGTGTTCGACTCGGATAGCGTAGCTTGACTCGGAAGTGTAGTGACTCGGAAGCGGGGTCGGCCGGGGTTCTCGCAGGAGTCAATGTCGGCATGCAGCGGTGAAGGCGAAGTGACCTAGTTGCTGAGGGCGCGGCCGCAGCCCGGCATGGCGGCCCGGCGGCGTCTCCACTGAGAGTTGGTGCGTGAGGGCGCTCCGGGAGGCCCGCGCCACCTCAGCCTTGCCACAGTGAGCGCGGCGCCGCCCGCGGCGCTGCTGTTTATATACCATCTATCGCGAGTCGTTTTATGGTTGAGTTCTGGCGGGCCTCTTCCTCATTTCATATTTATAAAACTGCATGTGACTGATAATGTTGGGGTTTGCTGTTAGTCTTAATGCGCGGATATTTTAGGCGCGGCATGCGCGCGCCTGACCTAATTTAACATGAAAGTGAATCAAAATCCTGATTAAGAGCGTGAACTGTTATATTCAATATTTACCTGACAGTATCAGGCCGACGCCGATGTCGAGAGCTGCTGCCGCGGCCACGTCGCTTTGTGTAACGGCCGAAGTCCCGCGCTAGCAGCGACCGTGGTGGACGCAACGCACGATGTGAATTTGTCAACAGTAGATTAACCAAGATCTAAGTAACTCTTTGAATTTTTAACATTAAACTAACAATAAATTTGTGATAAAACGATGTGACATTTTACTTAGAGATATTTTGTTCGTTTTAAAAATAAAATATTCAGAATTCAATAATAAAATTCACAACAGCTCTTAGCTTCAACAGAATCTGGTAATCACCAAAATAAATTTAGACCTAAAAACTAATATATCTACTGGAACCTCTATGTTCCCTAACACCAATAGTTTTGTCCCCGTAGTGGGTAATGTAGCCTATAGGGTCATTACATTACGTGCTGTAGAAGTTAAACAACATATTTACGTGAAAAGATATAAAGATACACATTTATCAAAGTTATTACAAATTTAAATATCATACATGGAGCACAATAAACTCATTAGGTACCAAGGAAAAACTACTAACAGGGCGACAGTTGCTTTCAGCGCTTTTATCAATTTAAGAAATACGTTTGGATGTGTCTGTTGACCCTGCAGTATAATTAAAGTACGAAACCTCGTGAAGTCGTTCAGCCGTGTCAGGTCTCACAAGAGTCTAACACTAGGCACGTGCCTGCAGATGTACCGGCGACGTAGCGTTCGTCAAGTCCGTGGTACTACCAGGAACACGCTCTAAGTCATACAGATCCCGGGGCAGAGTCATTAAAACTATAAAACAGCTTATAAAAAAATGAGTTTTAATACATATTCTTCGCTTCGGTCGGGGTTCGATGCCCGCGAATGCCAAATACAACTCTAACAATGAAAGAAAATATCGGGAAGAACCCCACGTTTAGTCTAAGTATTCGTTTCGAAGTGTACGAGAGTGCCACCCGCAGTGTACGAGCGTGTTGGCTGTACACTCGCCTCAGTCGGGCGAGCCTGAGGTCCTGTACGAGAGTGCCACCCGCAGTGTGCGAGCGTGTTGGCTGTACACTCGCCTCAGTCGGGCGAGCCTAAAGGTCCTGTACGAGAGTGCCACCCGCAGTGTGCGAGCGTGTTGGCTGTACACTCGCCTCAGTCGGGCGAGCCTGAGGTCCTGTACGAGAGTACCACCCGCAGTGTACGAGCGTGTTGGCTGTACACTCGCCTCAGTCGGGCGAGCCTGAGGTCCTGTACGAGAGTGCCACCCGCAGTGTGCGAGCGTGTTGGCTGTACACTCGCCTCAGTCGGGCGAGCCTGAGGTCCTGTACGAGAGTGCCACCCGCAGTGTGCGAGCGTGTTGGCTGTACACTCGCCTCAGTCGGGCGAGCCTGAGGTCCTGTACGAGAGTGCCACCCGTAGTGTGCGAGCGTGTTGGCTGTACACTCGCCTCAGTCGGGCGAGCCTGAGGTCCTGTACGAGAGTGCCACCCGCAGTGTGCGAGCGTGTTGGCTGTACACTCGCCTCAGTCGGGCGAGCCTGAGGTCCTGTACGAGAGTGCCACCCGCAGTGTGCGAGCGTGTTGGCTGTACACTCGCCTCAGTCGGGCGAGTCTGCGGTCCTGTACGAGAGTGCCACCCGCAGTGTGCGAGCGTGTTGGCTGTACACTCGCCTCAGTCGAGCGAGCCTGAGGTCCTGTACGAGAGTGCCACCCGCAGTGTGCGAGCGTGTTGGCTGTACACTCGCCTCAGTCGGGCGAGCCTGAGGTCCTGTACGAGAGTGCCACCCGCAGTGTGCGAGCGTGTTGGCTGTACACTCGCCTCAGTCGGGCGAGCCTGAGGTCCTGTACGAGAGTGCCACCCGCAGTGTGCGAGCGTGTTTGCTGTACACTCGCCTCAGTCGCGCGAGCCTGAGGTCCGTCCGTTCCAAATAGTAATGGAATTAATGAATATTAAGTGATTCTGTATGTCTTCTATAAGGTTACTTTATCTAATTTCCATTCGATTAGTAACACACGCATATTCATGAGGTTATTCATGCTGAAAATGGTTAAAACTTTAAAAGGACGTAAATTTTCGTTCCCTAAACTAGGCTTTGGCATTTATTTGTTTAAAACTGGTACAACTCATGCAAATAACTTAGCCACATACTTCAAGGTGTCCAATTGATTGTTTGATTCAGATAACGCAGCTATTTAATAATTTATTGCAATAAAAGTATCTGCACCTTGTTCAAAATGGCTGCCATATGGAGGGGTTTGAGTTTTGAGTACACGTTTTGTATATTTTTATTTATAAAAATAGGTGTACTACTAGAACTTGAAGTATGTTCAGTTATCGCTGAAACATCCTGTATATTAGAATAGGCAACATATAATCAGTAGCTGTGATGGATAAAAAGGTTACGTGATAAATTAACCTGTATTGTGCGTTTCAAGTAACAATAGGACTGATTTAGCGCCATATTGTGACGTCATAGTCGTCAATGCGAACCGGTTAAGTAGCGTGAGCACAAAAATATTTTATTTAAATATAATTTATTTAAGCAAGCAATTGGTTCTAGTGTCAAACTCTCAATTTGGCTTTCTAACTTTTTGACATTTTTCGAATGGATTTAAATCAGAATTGTAAGGTGGCTATCTCCAAATTTCAAAACAGTGAGAGTTGAAAATGCCATTTTTGTGCCTTTTAATTAACTCACACAGATCTCTTTTGAATACAGTTTTATTTTGAAAAATTTCTTTTCGATATAGTACTCTGATAAATAAAGTAAAATAAATCGTTATTTTTATGCAAACAAGTTTTCTTTGTAGACCATAATTTTCAAGTGAAATTTGACAGGTAGAGGTCATTGACGTTCCTATTCTCATTTGAATCGCATAGTACCTCAGGGTATTACGCATACAAAGAAACATCAAAAAATGACTATAATAAACAGTGCTTGCCATTTATAATACGAGAGCGACGTAATGAGTAACAATTAAAAATTATTATTTGTTTTTCAGTGTAGTTTCCTTTTTACATAATTCACTTCATTCAGCATTTCTCAAGCTTTTTGATTTCTTCCATAAAATGTGACTGAGATGATTCTTCAAAGTAGGCATTGGTTTCGTGCATGATTTCGACATTGGAGCTAAAACTTTTCTCACCGAGCCATTTTTTTTAAATTCGGACATTGAACATGGAGCAAGCATCTAATAGCACGACTCAAAAAATTTGGTAAACGCAGCACCCATCGCATAGTGAGTTGGTTCATATTTAAATGTAGGGCTTAACATTGCGACTATCTCGCTCACTTTTACTCCTCGGAAGTTCAACTCTATGTCATTAATATTAGCGACCATCTCTGGAGTAGCGTCTTTAACACTGTCCAGCATCACTTTTGCTGCACGACCACACCGACAATCAGTAACCCGCTTATGAATCATTTTGATCAACGGAACGGAGCTTCCATAATGTTTATCAAATCTTTGTTTCGTTCCGTAATAGCTTTTTTGCGCAAAAAAGAAATGTTTATTCTACCCCAAAAAAATGTTTACTTACATTTAGTCTTTTAAAAGAGCGATGAACAAGGATGTTTCATGAAATTTGTAATAATTTTATGCAAAAATAGATTTTCACTAGACTTATCGCTCCGTCAAGGTATCTATTATTTTATCTTCATTGTTTGTGAGACAGCACTTTGTGCAAGCTTGTATGTAGTGTGACAAAGCGAAGCATCAACTGCTAAAACGAGAAGCTAATGTACTTTCATATCGGTGTTACGGAGAAAGTGGAGACCGGTTTTCTGTGGCGCGTAATTCCGAGGATTCCAAAGAACTCATTAGACTTTTTTTAACATTAAAAGTTATTGTTGTACTAAACAGAGTCCATCCGCAATCAACATCAAGTAGTCCTCAATGCCTGCGACAAGTCAGTCCTCAATGCCTGCGACAAGTCAGTCCTCAATGCCTGCGACAAGTCAGTCCTCAATGCCTGCGACAAGTCAGTCCTCAATGCCTGCGACAAGTCAGTCCTCAATGCCTGCGACAAGTCAGTCCTCAATGCCTGCGACAAGTCAGTCCTCAATGCCTGCGACAAGTCAGTCCTCAATGCCTGCGACAAGTCAGTCCTCAATGCCTGCGACAAGTCAGTCCTCAATGCCTGCGACAAGTCAGTCCTCAACGCCTGCGACAAGTCAGTCCTCAATGCCTGCGACAAGTCAGTCCTCAATGCCTGCGACAAGTCAGTCCTCAACGCCTGCGACAAGTCAGTCCTCAATGCCTGCGACAAGTCAGTCCTCAATGCCTGCGACAAGTCAGTCCTCAACGCCTGCGACAAGTCAGTCCTCAATGCCTGCGACAAGTCAGTCCTCAATGCCTGCGACAAGTCAGTCCTCAATGCCTGCGACAAGTCAGTCCTCAATGCCTGCGACAAGTCAGTCCTCAATGCCTGCGACAAGTCAGTCCTCAATGCCTGCGACAAGTCAGTCCTCAATGCCTGCGACAAGTCAGTCCTCAATGCCTGCGACAAGTCAGTCCTCAATGCCTGCGACAAGTCAGTCCTCAACGCCTGCGACAAGTCAGTCCTCAATGCCTGCGACATGTCGGTCCTCAATGCCTGCGACAAGTCAGTCCTCAATGCCTGCGACAAGTCAGTCCTCAATGCCTGCGACAAGTCAGTCCTCAATGCCTGCGACAAGTCAGTCCTCAATGCCTGCGACAAGTCAGTCCTCAATGCCTGCGACAAGTCAGTCCTCAATGCCTGCGACAAGTCAGTCCTCAATGCCTGCGACAAGTCAGTCCTCAATGCCTGCGACAAGTCAGTCCTCAATGCCTGCGACAAGTCAGTCCTCAATGCCTGCGACAAGTCAGTCCTCAATGCCTGCGACAAGTCAGTCCTCAACGCCTGCGACAAGTCAGTCCTCAATGCCTGCGACATGTCGGTCCTCAATGCCTGCGACAAGTCAGTCCTCAATGCCTGCGACAAGTCAGTCCTCAATGCCTGCGACAAGTCAGTCCTCAACGCCTGCGACAAGTCAGTCCTCAATGCCTGCGACAAGTCAGTCCTCAATGCCTGCGACAAGTCAGTCCTCAATGCCTGCGACAAGTCAGTCCTCAATGCCTGCGACAAGTCAGTCCTCAATGCCTGCGACATGTCGGTCCTCAATGCCTGCGACAAGTCAGTCCTCAATGCCTGCGACAAGTCAGTCCTCAATGCCTGCGACAAGTCAGTCCTCAATGCCTGCGACATGTCGGTCCTCAATGCCTGCGACAAGTCAGTCCTCAATGCCTGCGACAAGTCAGTCCTCAATGCCTGCGACAAGTCAGTCCTCAACGCCTGCGACAAGTCAGTCCTCAATGCCTGCGACAAGTCAGTCCTCAATGCCTGCGACAAGTCGGTAGCCACCGCAGGATTTCTTAATGCCTCTATCAACTAGTTTTCATAATGTTTCACGCTTCATTTTCTTACACTTCTGGCGCACGGGCGAGTGCTACATTGCTCAGTGCAAACATAAGAGTGCCTTTTCCTCTTGTCACCCTTGCTAAATAATCCAAAGTTTTGTGTAAGTTTTATCATGAACACATACTCGTAGTTTTTCTTTAGTTCGTCCGACTACAATCATTCTTATTTTAATCGCACTTAAAATAACGTAAGCTGTAAATAATCCAGGTAAACGTATTGCGCAGCCTTTCCGTCAACATCTTAACTTCCGCAAGCAAACACTGGCCCGATAACAGATGAATTATTTGTAAAAATTAATTCAAAACCTCAACTGGCAATAGCAGAAATATGCATAATATGGAAACAAAAAAAACATTTCGTCAAACAAACGAAAACTGACTCCTAAAAAACATCCTAATAACACACGTCAATAGCGGTTTACAAAAATCAGATAAAATAACTGACACCTACCAAATATTTCCTATATCTGAAAGTTTCTGTTCTATTTATTCTTGTATCTATTCTATTTAAATAAATAAATAAATTGTGCATGGTTCGTTAGGCGGTAGCCTCCAAGGCTGAGCATCAAATATCGCCGCCACTGTGAAGTCAGGCCGCCGCACGAAGACGCGCCGCAGCGAGCTGGGTACATTGACCTGTCCGCGCAATAACGATGAACTACTTTTTGGTTCTGTGTACTTTTAACGTTTAGACTCATAGAAAGTAACCAAATGGGCCCCGGCTTGTCAGGCAGTATCCACCAACTGTAATATTTGTAATATTTCACTCAGTAAAACTAATCAAATGAGCTCAAACTCGAAGTGTTCACTAGAACTGGTTAGATAGTTCGTGACGGCACCTGCTGGCTCCAGAGGGCGCGGCAGTGCCTTCGCCAAGACATAAAAGAAGGGCCAAGCATTACCTACCTTTTGTGTGTTTTATTCAATATTATGAATCGTGGAAGCTTAATTAAATATTAGACATCGGCATTTTATATAATTTATTTTTATTTATTTATTTATTTAAAACTTTATTGCACAAAAAAAAAACAAAATAAAATTATTTTTATTGTACAAACGGCGGACTTAATGCCATTTGTCATTCTCTACCAGTCTACCGCAGCAATGGAGAGGTTTTCAAAATAAGGGGTGCCTACAAAATACATATGCGTACATACTTATATACTAATACTTATATACTATAAGAATGACTTTTAATATAAAAATATATAAACGTCATAAACGATATTTAAAAAATTATAATAAATATATATATATATATATATATATATATATATATATATATAGATAGATATATATATATAGATAGATATATAGATATATATAATAAAGTAGATAAGTAAACAGACATTATATTATAACTTATCACATTAATCATAAATACACATATATTATTTTTCATGATTCCCTGAGTGACTTTAAAAAATGAGCTCTAATTCGCTGCTTAAAAGAGAGTTTACTGGAAGCTTTCCTTAACTCCACCGGTAGAGTATCCCATAAACGTGAAGCCTGGATAACAAAAGAATAAGAGATAAATCCGGAATGATGCATAGGAATATGAAGGCTCAGATTATAGGAACACCGGAGACATCTATCATGTGTAGAGCTTAGAAACTGGAATTTACACTTTAAATATTCCGGAGCGTGAGGATCGTTGAGGATTGAAAAGAGTGTACAAAGTATCCTAACGTGCCTGCGTTGCCTAATAGGCAGCCAACCAAGTTGTTTGCGAAAGTTGGATATGTGATCATATTTGCGCAGCCCATAGATGAACCGAATGCAATTGTTCAGAAGACGGTCCAACTTGTTGAGGTGATCTTCGTTGAGATCTGTGTAGCACATATCCGCGTAATCTATTATTGGCAATACCAACGCGTTTACAAGTAGAATCTTGGTCTGCCTAAGAAGAAAATACTTCAAACGGTACAAAGAACGCAGTGAAGCTGTTACCTTTCGACTAACTTCCTCTGTATGCTTGTTCCAGCTGAGAGTAGCATCAATGTGTAAGCCGAGATCTTTGACGGAAGAATAGTAGGCAATAACGGATGAGTTTAAAGAAAGAGATGGCGCACAGGAAATATCAATTTTATTAATCTGTCGTGAGCTACCTAATATTATGGCCTGACACTTGCTGGGATTAACTCTGATACCGAACTGCTGTGACCACTGGTTGATATGTGCAAGGTCAGCGTTAAGCAAGTCAACAGCTATATCAATATCATGTGTACTGGTTTGCGTGTACAGTTGTAAATCATCGGCATAAAGATGATACGAACATTTGAGATTTAGGGTGACAAGGTTTATAAAAATAGAGAATAACAGTGGAGAAAGTATGCCACCTTGGGGAACGCCAGCATCAAGATTCAGCCAGTCAGATGTGCTACGATTATCAGGACTTATTTTAATAGCCTGTTGACGACCATGGAGGTAGGAGGAAAACCACTTCAATACCACTGGGGAAATATTGAGCTTCTCAAGAGCAGCAAGAAGAATGTCATGGTCTACAGCGTTAAATGCATTTGAGAAGTCAACTAAAACCATAAGTTGTGTGCTAATGTAAAGTCTGATAGTTGCTTGTGCACTACTGCTTCAACAACTTTAGACAGATATGGCAGAATAGATATTGGTCTAAAGTGGCTCATCAAAGAGGGACTATTGGTTTTAGGTAAAGGTATTACCAGAGCTTTACTCCACATGGCAGGAAAGGTACCTGATGTAAGTGAGAAATTGACGATGTGAGTAAAGATTAGAAGAATCGATTCAAGCATTGATCTATGTCAAAATATTCATTGAGTTTATATAAATTTGCTTATTTTTCTATTTGACATTTAAAAATTAATTTATGACTAGCGACCCGGCCCAGCCTCCTACGGTCGTAGGGTCGCGTCAGTTTGTTGGATTGGGTATAAATGTAACATGCGCACCTATGCTTAAAGAATTTTTAATCTTTTTTCTTTCCTATCCTGCAAGCATTTGAAAATGTAAAGACTTACTATACCATACATTAAATAATAAAATAACTAATAATAATGACCTTGATAAAATTCATTCAAAGTAAATTATATTCAAAACTATCTATACAATGTGTATAAAAAGTAAATTCATATATTTTAATTTTAAATTAGGTAAGTGATTACTTATCTAACAAAAGACACACACTAAAAATAAAACTTATCATAATTATTATAATATTTGACTACTGAAGTCTTCGACCAAACGTCAGGTTTTACTAACTACCTAATTAAGGCACGACCGACAACATGTTGAACAAATTTTAATGCACTCATTAAAAGTAAGTTTTAATGAATGTTCATAACAAAACTCTTGATTGTGCTCCTTTTGTGGATTTGACAAAAGCTTTTGACTATATTGACCATAAAATATTATTTAACAAATTGAACATATGCGGACTGAGAGGAGTGGCACTTAATCTCATTAAATCATATCTCGATATGAGAATACAATCCACTCCAATATCATAATTATGTCTCAAACCCCTCACAGTGAAAACCTACCTTTAAAAATTCCGGGTGGTCAAGTGCGGGGTCCCGCATGGGTATTTTGAGGGGCATTATTATTTTTCTTTTGATATTAATGGCTGGTATTATTTGCAGATCACAGTTGGCAATAAAAACATTAACCTTTAAAAATCTAACATTAACAAAAAATAATCTAAAAATAAGTTTAATTAAAACTAACATTTTGAATTTTAGGAGCGGATATAGGGAACTAACTGACTTAAGGTTATATTGATTTTAATGGCTATGAAATTAGTGAAGAAAAGCCAATATAATTTTTGGTTTATCACTGAAAGGAACACAAAGAAACCAATTATAGTAACAAAAGTAAATTCGCCTACGCTTTGCGTGTGATCGAACTTAGCGAACGAATCGGCGGCACTACCAGCTTATTATGTGACAAAGAGTCGATATATACATTATATTGTCTTATTTTGGGGAAACTCTACATACAGATTACAATAATTTTATAATAAATTGCCGAATTATATTAAAAATATTAATAATGTTACTGAGTTTAAAATGAACTAAACCTGTTCTTGATAGATAAGTTTTACTACTTACACACTTTTTGATTATTTCAATGACAAGATTGTATTTATTATGTAAAATGGAAACTTTATTGTAAAATGTGATTACTAATTATATATGTCAATGGCGTTTATCTCGCAAAGATATTTATTCTTAATATAATTGATTCCAGGTGAGAGTTATTCAGATACAGCTCATTCAATATCTAACCTAGAAGGTATGCACGTATCTATATTTGGCATTTTATACAGGGTGTCCCAAAAATTACACGTAGGGGTAACACTGGAGGTAGATGGACTTTAGGCCTATCAGATAACACCAACATGCTTCTAGTAAAAGTTTTCTGGTTTTCGAGATATTGCCACTTTTGTGAATTTTTATGAAATGACGTTTTTGTCGTCCCAAAATATAAAAAGTAATACAATTGAATGTCACTATCATGTCGACGTATAATGCGTTGTCGACCGCAGGCTTCAGTTTGAATTGCCACGTAAGCGAAATTATTATGGCGGTGAAAATTTAACTAATATGAATGATCACGGATATTGTTAAAAAATACATCGTAACTAGTACTTTTCTAGTCAGTGGAAAATGGCCCTTGTGACACCGCTGCCGAAAGGGCTTAGGGCGATTAGTATGTCAGCTCAGTAAGTATGTGGAAGATCACAATGTTCTGCCAAAATATCCATCAGGCTTTCGAAAGGGGCGTGAAACCATCACTGCCCTTTTATGTCTTCTTATCGTTTAGTAGCGTCGGGTGATTGGTCGCTCACTTCCCTCCAATATGGTTGAGGCGGGCGATCGTTGGATACCACGTTAACTCGTGAACGGGTGCCGTTTGATTGTGTTTGGTGGAATAAGAACAAGTAATTGTCAATGTTGAAAAAAAACTTTGAATTTTAGATGTAATAGATAATGTACTTGCTGAACAGCACGCTGGAAAATGATCTATATTATTGCTCTTTAATTAAAAACGCGTGTTACCGTGTACCTTTACTGTTATCCATACTCACATATTACGGCTTTCGTAAAAATGTGTTGCATGGTTTAGCAGTTACTTAACAGACCGATCACAAGCTGTAAGACTTTTAAAGAATAATGGTAAATACGCTATTTCTACCCCAGAACCTGGAGTACCAGAGGGTTCAATATTAGGTCCTTTACTCAGAAAATAAAACATTGTAATTATTATATTTATGTACACGATGTTCAAATGTATACCCATTACCCCAGATGATATCTCTCCAGCCACTGGATGAATGAGGACCTGCGCATGGTAACTGGCTGCTCATAATCCAAATTTATAATACTAGGAAGTAAAGCGCGGACGGAAAATATGGCCCCAGATCGGAAGTTTTAATTTATTTTTGAAGTAGGTACCTTTTCCCACAAATTCAGAAAAAAATATTCCAGCCAGTTTCTACGTTATAGATATTACTGCAATACGCTCGGTATAGTTGCGTGTAGTGGAACTGGCGACTGCAGCAGTGATCCCGTTTGTCGCAACGCAATTCTTGATGATTCGTATCTTGAATAGAACTTAATCTTGTAGTTCTGATTAATTCTTCCGAAGATACTGCGAACCAAATTATCGTTGCATTCTACTGTTGTAGTCAATATTGTACATAAAGCTAATGATTTCATTTCGTCACATCTGAGGAATTTTGTTCACGAATTTAAAATGAAATCATGGTTTTAGGTCATATGAAGTATTTTCTTAAAAAAATAACTGTAACGAACTAAAGTCTAGGAGATTGCAATTAGGGGCTATGGTTCTATGTCACATCTGTAACAATCGAGGTGGTAGATTTGTTACAAAGTTCCTCCACTAAGGACCCATTCACGAACCGAACACAGAGAATTTGCTTCGCGACCTGTCGCCAAGTCTGGTCAGCTGTCACCGTTGTATCGCGTGCCTAAATCTTATAACTATCATTTTAGTAGTATTGATTTATTTCATGAAAGTGTGAACGGTTTCCAGAGATCAGTGTTGAAGGTTTTGGGTTGTGACGGCGGCAAGCATTCCTTTTTATACAATCGTATGTCTCACCATGGTTATCGCTTGACGCTTAGGCTAGGCTAGTCGCATCGCTACTTACATCTGAAGGTTATTTACCTACTACTAAGTAAAAAAAAATTTAAAAAAGAAAATAAGACTCTTTTAAACAGCTTCATTACATTAGCTATCTGTAAAGTAATACTTAGGAAATAATCATTTTAGTTTGAACATTTAAATTTATATGTCATTGTTCTGATTCAACGCGATATTTTAAAAGACTCAACCCGTGGTCAACGACGTTGGTACATCAACCACCTACACATTGTAACACCTGAGCTATTTTTGTTCTGTGCCGTTTGTGGATCCGAAACATAAATAAATAAATAAAATACGCGTCATGCTACGTTTATTTGATTACATCAAAGTTGAAATATTTTACCTAATTATTAGTGTTATTAGAAAGAAACACTAAGTCAGGCGCACACGAACAACTCAAGACTTCGGCTTCAAGAGGTATTACAGCGAGACCGAGAGGACCAAGAGCTGGTGGAAGAAAATACCTCTCGTGACTCTTTTTTAATATATATATTGTCGACATAATGGTCCCGGCGCGTATACAGTGAGGTCTGGATGGCCGGATAGCGCCGCGCCGCCGCCTGCGCCTGCTGCGCCGCCCTGCTACGCGAACGCATTACGCGGCTAACGCGCCAACTAACCGCGCCCTGCGACTTATCGGTGACATCATGGCTCGGTATTGACCATGATATTGACTTGTTTGCAGATACTTTTGGACATATTTTTAAAGTCGCCTTTTTATTACTTACTCAAGTAGCAATAATTGAAATTTTATTGACATAAATAAATATCTAGAACTTTATTTTTGAGACTGTATTATTGTTGTAACCTGTGGACGTGATTAATTTGATTCAACTGTTTTCCTGCTTATGTTTTCCGTTATATTATTGAAGTATTATATGTTCATGTTCACGTTTTGGATTTAGTCTGTAAATGAAAATGAAATGAATGTCATTTTAATTTGACATTGAATTAATTTGATAAATAAATAAATAAAATAAGCTTTTACACGGGGGACAGAAGGTATACAATTTGACGACGATGGGCCATTACTTAATATTAAGGCTATGACAGCTACACGGACACTGAAGAGTGTATGTTGCTGTTGCAGATGAGCGGGCTGGGTGCGGTGTGGCGCGGCTGCGGCGCCCCCGCCGCGCCCCTCGCCGCGCCCCCCGCCGCGCCGCGCTGTTGGGGCTGCTGGTGCTGCTGCTGCTCCTGCTCATGGTAACTATCACTCTTCACTTAGTAACCCATTTTGCGATGGTCAGTTCCAAAATAGGATTCATAGAAATAATCTTTTTCGTTTTTCGCAAGTTTCGTGGGTAAGCAAATAACTGTAATGGGCATTATGTTTAAAACTGTTAGTAGTGTTTGGCCTTTGGGCCATGATAGAGGCCAAGATAGTAAAGCTTGAATGACGGTTGACAGAACCGCATAGACGCGAGAGGGGGTCTCTGGGAAGCATTCATGTAATTGTAACTTTACAAAAAGTTTATCAGTTGTATTAAAACTGGAGTGAGCATTACTTTGTTTTTTTTTTATTAAACATTTATATAGGGGCTCTTTATGAAACATGCCAGCCCCATGAACCTTAACCTAAATCTATAACACTAGAGTTCACTATATTATAAGCACTTAAATTATATTACTTTGTTATTAGAGACAACATACAAAAATGTTACTTTCTCCATGGAAATCAATTTGATTTTAAAACTCAGACATCCTAATGAAGGTAGTCAGACCGTGTTGAAGCGAGTTACAATTAAAAGTGATTTCTAACGAAGTGCATGTTTCTATTACAGGGCTAAGTGGTAAGTGTGTCGACGGCTGCAGAGGGCACGGGGTGAGTAGGGGAAGGGGCGGGCGGTCGCGGGGTGGTGGGTGGGAAGGCAAACTGAATCTGCGCTCCGAGTGCTCCGACTGCCGTTCGCCAACTTTGAGCAGCGTTCATCGCCGTTATTTATGTCTATTCTTGGCTTCATAGGGCTGTTGAAGAAGGCCTAGCACCGTTTAAATATATCTGGAAATACTTTCTCTACGAGAAAGTCTAGTTAAAAATTAAAATTTACTTTTAGGAAAGATTTAAATATGAAAATGTTAAAAGTCGAAATACATTTAAATAAGCCATTGTAAACTAATTTATAAAAATATTTCAAATAATAATAATAAATAATAAATCCACAGAAAAACACCAATAGTACCGCCGCAAAGTAAGCAGAGCTTGTGTTATGAATCACCATGCAGCCAACTGGGGAACCAAGAATACATATATTAATTTTATTAATCTGTGTTCGGGGCATTCATATGTGTTCATCAGACAAACGAAGGCTCCGACCAGGGCTCGAACCTGGGACCTCCGGCGGGTGAGGTCGGGCTACTTCCACCGCCGCTATCGGCCGTCGCTGGCGTAGACAACAATTGATTGAAACGTGCGGTACTTTGCGGATATGCGTTGCAATTGTAATAAAATTACTTCGCTACTGGCGCGGTAACACATTAAACTGTCGCGCTCAACATAGTGGAAATGGGAACCCTCGCTGTCAGTGAAACACATTTATGACTAAAGTTGGCGTTTGAATGTCTGTTCCTGAAGAAGATTCGATTTTGTAATTCCTTTATTTAGTTAAACATACTGATAAAAAGATCCATGAAGCTGAAATTGTTACTAGGACACTTTGTACATAGCTAAAAAAACTACGGCAAATAGTGAACTTAACATCACGTCAATCAATATGTCAATGTGTATAATGCCTTCGAATCAATGGTCCAACTTCGTGACGGTGATACATTTTTTTATGTTTTGTTTTTAAATACCTTGGTAAATAAATATAAACGTAATCAAATATCTGCGAATCTATATTATTGAAAAATCTCATAAATATTATAAAAAATCACTATCCATTTTTTGGATACGAGATATGAAGAATGTCCTTTAAGGAAATAAATATTCTTACTTTTCGTCATGATCTTATAGGCCAAGCTCCTTGTACAAAGTACATATTTTGCATTATATAGCGAAACGCGAATTATCTCCTCCTGCTAATCCTGCTGCTGCCTCGCGGGGTTCGGGACTCGCCATCTGCCGCTGCATCCACGACGCTGCCACAGGTAGATGCCGCCAGCGACGCCAAGTACTGCGACTATTGCGTATATCGCGGAGTACTGGTGGACGTCATGAGAAGATAGAACCTCTGCCTCGGCTAGGACATCATTCTCATTCACTTTGAGAAACTTGATCTTCTCTTCTACTTGATGTAAATCCGACTTCGCTTGATTTAACCTTGACGTCTTGATGTCGGGTATTGTAATGTTCAAGATGTGATTTATCGGCGACATGGTAGGTATGTACAATTTTGTATGATACCTGGCTTCACTTGCATGAATTTTGTGAGGGTATATAGTGACCTTGTCTGTCATTATCATACACCCGTTGTCTAAATGAACGAGGCCGGCGCCGATCAGCTGGCGTACTGTCATACGATCCTCGCACATAACTCTTACATTGCACTTCTGTTCACAGCAAAAATAAATGTAAGTGTTTATTGTAAAACTGTCTATCCATTTCGTTTCGCAATGTGAGTAAATAATTTTACATTCTTTATTTTCTAGCTCATAAAAATGTTGATCTGCGTTCATGTGGTACTCTGGTTTCGAGCCGCGGCAGTAGTAGACCTCAGGTTGTGTAATGCATGATCTTACGTCATACTCCGTCATCGGTATGTAGGCATCTTTCCTAAGATTCACCGCCACGTATGGTGATATGGGCACCAGAGAAACGCTGTAGCCATCTTGCTGGCGAGGTACTGGTACTATTTTCGAAATTTCAAACGAATCCCTGCTTATCAGTGGTATCCTTAGTTCAAAAATGAGATAATCTTGTAGAATCCTTGCCCTCACTGATAAGAGTTCGTATATCTTCCGTAAATCTGTATGTATATTTTCAACAGGCAAACTTGTGTCTTTAGGTAGTTGGCTTGATATCATACTTAATTGTTCAGTTAATTGCTCTGGAGTTATTAAGTGTAAACTGAGACGCCCTTGATAAACGTCAGTAACAGTATCTAACATATTGTTTTGTAAACCTTTTAGATTGTTTAACATATTGCTCGCAATTATGGATGTTATTGCGAAGTCATTAAGTATGATATTTGACTGTAGAGCATTCTTAGCTTGATCTAAGGCAATTTTTAATTCATTCATGTGTTGATTTAATATTTTATGTTGTTGATTCATAATGACCTCCATGCGTTTTATAATATTATGTTCGGCTTCGACTATTGAAGTTTGGTTCTTGAATAGCTTGACAAGATGTTCTTGATTTGATCTTATTAATTTTATATCTTTTCTATATTGTTCGGCGAATCTCTCGTCCAATACGCCGAATAGCTCACTTGTGATGTATCCTATTACGTTGACAGCGCCTCGTGTCTTGCGTCGTTGGTGGTCCTTACTTGTGATAGGACGCGCTCTTGTATGGTGACTCATTAGCAACTGATTGTAATACTCTAGGTCGGAGATTCCGTGACGTAATTGTAGAAGCATAGCGTGGCAATGTGTTTGTTGTTTTACTGTTGCGCACGTGTCGTCTAATGTTGAAATATAACTTTGTAGAGCTTTCATGCCTTGATAATAAGGTTCCATTGCATAGAATATGACGAGTTTCCAATCATTCTTGGTAAGTTGCATGTCAGATACTTTGTCAAAAAACAGTCCTTGATTTTCTCTAAAACTTGTTGTATTTACCATGCATTGTGAACTTGATACTAAAGTCATAAAAAATAGTATTGCAGTAAGCACTGACGTGAAGTTGTATTTATTTTTCTTGATTCTTCTTTTATTGTTTCGACCTTGCTTGTCGGTGTTTTGATCTTGTTTCTTCATATCGATATCTTGTTTATATTCGGATAGCACTGAGACTTTAGTCACAGGACGTTTGAGATAGCCAGACTTCGTTTTCAGTGTGACCACTCGTACAAGCCCGTCTTGACCAGGGTGCAGTTCGACGACTCGACCCATTGCCCACTTGCCTGGGGGAAGGTTGTCTTCGTTTATGAGTACCACGTCGTTTTCCTTGATGTTTTCAATCTCTTCTGAAAATTCATCTCTTTGTACTTGCTTGATAATCATTAATTTTCCGTTTTCCATCTTGATCTAACTTGCAATATATTACACAAGCGTACGCTTTTTGAGAGGCGTCGCAATAGCCGTGTAATTCAATATCTATGCCAGTGCTTGTACCTAGCCAGCGTGGAACTGTTATTTCTGATAAGTTTTTCAGATCATGTCTAATTTTCAACCATTCAGATTTAATGTCTTCAGGTATCTCATCATCCCATTGAATATTAGCATCCCATGTTCTTTGAAATAATATTTTCATCTTGGTAGAGACAGGGGTGAGCCACCCTGCTGGGTCAAATAACTTGGAGATATCGGAGAGTAGACGTCGTTTAGTAACTATGTTTTCATTTAGAGGTTCAATTTTTGTTTGAAAAATAAATTTGTCTTGTTGTGGGTTCCAGCCGATGCCCAGGGTCTTTGTTGATTCAGCTTGATTAAACGAATAATTTTCTTGTTTTTCGCAATCTTCGTTTTCTTTTAACAATTCTTGATAATTAGATTTCCATTTTCTTAGATGAAATTTACCAGACTGAAGTAGTTTTTCCAGAGATTTTTTCAGAAACAGTGCTTTATCGATATCATCAGCGCCGTGGATCAGGTCATCAGTATACAGGCGATTTCTTAAGATCTCTGCAGCCTCCGGGTAAGCATGCTTTTCGTCTTCGGCTAATTGCAAGAGCGTCATCATTGCAAGGTAGGGGGCGGCCTTGGTGCCGTAGGTCACTGTAGTTAGTTGATATTCTCTTAATAATTCGTGCGGTGAGTGACGCCAGACGATTTTTTGAAGGTTCTGGTCTTCAGGATGTACCCAGATTTGTCTAAACATCTTTTCTATATCCGCTGTGAATGCTACTCTGTACGATCTCCAGTGTAAAATTAATTCAAGTAGGTCTTTTTGAAGGTTTGGACCCTTATACATGCAATCGTTTAGGCTTGTTCCATTACTTGATATTTCAGAGCCATTATAAACAACTCTTAGTGCAGTAGTTACGGACTCTTTTCGTATGACGCAATGGTGCGGCATAAAATAGTCACGTGTGACGTTTTCGCGCTCGGGTATCATGTGTCCGAGCGCTATGTACTCGTCGATAAATGTTTTGTACTCATCAGCAATTAATTTATTTTTACTGAATTTCTTCTCTAGTTGATGAAATTGTGCAATGGCCTTGTACTTTGATTCACCCAAATCTTGTATGCTAGGTTTCAATGGAAGTCTGACTTGATATCTTCCGTCGCAGCATCTTGTTGTGGTTTTCTTGTAAAATTCTATGCACACATCATCTTCGAGAGAAAGTTGCTGGTTGTCTTGTATATCTTCAATCTGCCAAAATTGATGAATATTTTCGATGTTGTTTAGGATGACATTACAGTGTAAAGTGTGTGCCTTGCCGCACAAAATCCATCCGAGGCGTGTTTGTTGCGCAATAGGGGTCATGTTACCACCTCGGCGCATACCCCCCATTATTATATTAGAATAAATTTCTGCTCCCAGGAGGATGTCGATAGGTCTGCTAATGTTGAAATCAGGGTCGGCTAACTTTATGTTGCGTAAGTATTCCCATGCAGGCTGTTCGAAGGAATAGTTAGGTAAGTTTCTTGTTAAACTTTTCATAATGTAAACATCTGTATTAAACTTGTAATTTTCTGTTAAAGAATTACAGCTAATCTTGATTTTTCCTTTACAGGTGGTGTTTTTGGTGCCAACCCCGGTTATGACTCCGCTACATTTTTCTCGCGGGAGCCCTAACTGTTGAGCCGCGTTCTCTGTGATTACTGATACTTGGGAGCCTTGGTCGATGAGAGCTCGCATTTTTCTGTAAACGCCATCCGCGCCCTTAATTTTAATAATTGCAGTTGAAAGTAGAATTTCTTGAATATTCTGTTGTTGTGCACTGAGTTGCCGCACGTGGATTTTGACATCAATTCCGGTGTTATGTTGCGAGGTTTGACAAATGCGTCATGTAAAATGGAATTATGATTTCCGTTGCACTGGCGGCATCGTTTTTTTTGATGAGCATGACTTTTCGTTGTGTTTGTATAGGCAATTAATGCATCAGTTAAGTTTCGTAATTGTTTGCCTTTTAACTATCGGTGTCATGTCTAGGAATTTTGCGCAATAATAAATTCCATGTTCCTTGCTTTGGCAAATAGGGCAACATAATTTGTAATTTGTTGAGAGTTGATTTTGAGAAATGGCCTTGTTGCTTGAATGATATTGTTTGTATGTAAAAGATTTTTCTTGTTTCGAATGAACAGATGTTGTGTTTGAGTTGCTCTTGTTGCCGGCTTCTAGTTTGCGTCGAGATGATTCAAGGGCGATGAACTTGTTTTCTAAGAACGCCAAAAAATCACTCATTTTCGGCAATTCTCTAGGACATTCTAATGAAGCCATATATTCATTATGAGTCTTGCGATCAGGGCCATCTTTCTTGAAATTCGACAGCGCCTTCCTTATTGCTTCTGCCAACTGCTGTTGAGTCTCCATGATAGATTCCATCTTGATAAGTAAAATTTATGAGACTGCGACTGCTTGTAGGTTGATAAACTTGATTTACGATATTTATCTTCTCTTGATAGAAGAAAACTTGAAAATAAAACTTGATAAGACTTTTACGATATTTATCTTCTCTTGATAGAAGAAAACTTGAAAATAAAACTTGATAAGACTTTTACGATATTTATCTTCTCTTGATAGAAGAAAACTTGAAAATGAAACTTGATAAGACTTTTACGATATTTATCTTCTCTTGATAGAAGAAAACTTGAAAATAAAACTTGATAAGACTTTTACGATATTTATCTTCTCTTGATAGAAGAAAACTTGAAAATGAAACTTGATAAGACTTTTACGATATTTGTCTTCTCTTGATAGAAGAAAACTTGATAAAACTGCAATGAAAAGTCAACTTGACTGACTTTAACTGTAGGTAGGTACTTCTTTTGATTGAAGAACTCTTAAATCTTGATAACTTGATATCTTGACGCGTGGAATGACTTTTAGGTCGTCGAATCTTTCAGTGCTTCTGTAATCTCTCAAGCAATATATGCGCCTTCTCAATTCAACCGGGGAGACCCGCTGGTGGGAATCCGGCGAACCGATTCGCTATCACTCAAGAAATACACAAAAACACGAAAAATCCTTGCTGATTGCTTCTTGAAGCTCGAAGGACCATATGTACGGGCCCTTGTTGGTCCGTACGATGCTGTTGTCTTGATAAATAATAAAACTTGATACTTGATAAATTATCTTGATTTATTTTCTTGATAGGTAGTTACAAAGTGTGCACACGTAGGAAGTTGTTCGTAAAAGTGAAAAACCGTACAGTTTTGCGTCTATTTAAATGATAATTACTGCTGATGTGAGCTAATTCGCGTTTCGCTATATAATGCAAAATATGTACTTTGTACACTCCTTAAATAAAGAAAAAAAGTCTGTGTCTGCTTTTATGTTATATGGTATCTAAATAATTCATTGTTTCATCCCATAATCACAATAGTTGATAAATATTGATTGATTGATTGATTGATTGATTGACAGTGTACGTTGTTGCAGCCTGGCGGCGCGCGGCTCGGACGCGGGCAATAAGCCGCAGCGCGCCACCGCCTCGCCGCTGCTCACCGACCCCGACCACCCGTAAGTACCCTTCCTTCATTACCATTCGCTGTTATTGAAAAGGCTTGCAACAAAAAAGCTCGTATCACACCAATGTTATTTGGGAAATTTTGATTATGCTAAGCGGTCGCAGTTCGTCCGTAATCTTCCTACAAATGATACTTGACCATATCAGCTCTGCTGGCTAACAGATTTATACCAATTAGCATTATTTTATGGTTAATTGAAATTACCTTGAGTGAACTTTAACCATAATTATACAACAACAAGCTACGTTCGTAGAGATATGTAAAATACGCTTCCTGTTTTATTCATCATCACACGATTTTTTTTTTGAATCACGTAATTTAACACGAAGTTAAATTACGTGATTCTGCAATGATTTGGGGTTTCGAAGGGAGGGTCCTGTGGGATTTATGAACCATGCAGATGTTCAGAATGTCGTTACAGAATAAGCTTTTATTAAATTAAAATGTTATTAGAATCACTTCAAATATTTACTAATTAATATGGGGGTGAAGACAGTCAAGATAAGCTATTTTAATAAATATTAAATAGCTTAAGAATTGTATGAAAGAATGCTGAATTGCTTATTCTGTGCAAGGCAAATTGTGCAATACAGGAAAGCAAAGATCTCCAGACAGACGCACGCTTTGCCGTCCACATTTGTATGACGTAATATACTAACGACCAGCTGACATTCCACTCTGCATTTTGTTCCCCGACGCGGTGGCCCGTTGAGTTTGGGTGGGAATCTGCATTTTGTTCCCCGACGTGGTGGCCCGCTGAGTTCGGGTGGGAATCTGCATTTTGTTCCCCGACGCGGTGGCGCGCTGAGTTCGGGTGGGAATCTGCACTTTGTTCCCGACGCGGTGGCCCGCTGAATTCGGGTGGGAATCTGCACTTTGTTCCCCGACGTGGTGGCCCGCTGAGTTCGGGTGGGAATCTGCACTTTGTTCCCGACGCGGTGGCCCGCTGAGTTCGGGTGGGAATCTGCACTTTGTTCCCCGACGCGGTGGCGCGCTGAGTTCGGGTGGGAATCTGCACTTTGTTCCCCGACGTGGTGGCCCGCTGAGTTCGGGTGGGAATCTGCACTTTGTTCCCGACGCGGTGGCCCGCTGAGTTCGGGTGGGAATCTGCACTTTGTTCCCCGACGCGGTGGCGCGCTGAGTTCGGGTGGGAATCTGCACTTTGTTCCCCGACGCGGTGGCGCGCTGAGTTCGGGTGGGAATCTGCATTTTGTTCCCCGACGTGGTGGCGCGCTGAGTTCGGGTGGGAATCTGCACTTTGTTCCCCGACGCGGTGGCGCGCTGAGTTTGGGTGGGAATCTGCATTTTGTTCCCCGACGTGGTGGCCCGCTGAGTTCGGGTGGGAATCTGCACTTTGTTCCCCGACGCGGTGGCGCGCTGAGTTCGGGTGGGAATCTGCACTTTGTTCCCCGACGTGGTGGCCCGCTGAGTTCGGGTGGGAATCTGCACTTTGTTCCCCGACGTGGTGGCGCGCTGAGTTCGGGTGGGAATCTGCACTTTGTTCCCCGACGCGGTGGCGCGCTGAGTTCGGGTGGGAATCTGCATTTTGTTCCCCGACGCGGTGGCCCGCTGAGTTCGGGTGGGAATCTGCACTTTGTTCCCCGACGCGGTGGCCCGCTGAGTTCGGGTGGGAATCTGCACTTTGTTCCCGACGCGGTGGCCCGCTGAGTTCGGGTGGGAATCTGCACTTTGTTCCCCGACGCGGTGGCGCGCTGAGTTCGGGTGGGAATCTGCATTTTGTTCCCCGACGTGGTGGCCCGCTGAGTTCGGGTGGGAATCTGCACTTTGTTCCCGACGCGGTGGCCCGCTGAGTTCGGGTGGGAATCTGCACTTTGTTCCCCGACGCGGTGGCGCGCTGAGTTCGGGTGGGAATCTGCACTTTGTTCCCCGACGCGGTGGCGCGCTGAGTTCGGGTGGGAATCTGCATTTTGTTCCCCGACGTGGTGGCGCGCTGAGTTCGGGTGGGAATCTGCACTTTGTTCCCGACGCGGTGGCGCGCTGAGTTCGGGTGGGAATCTGCATTTTGTTCCCCGACGCGGTGGCCCGCTGAGTTCGGGTGGGAATCTGCACTTTGTTCCCCGACGCGGTGGCGCGCTGAGTTCGGGTGGGAATCTGCATTTTGTTCCCCGACGCGGTGGCCCGCTGAGTTCGGGTGGGAATCTGCACTTTGTTCCCCGACGCGGTGGCCCGCTGAGTTCGGGTGGGAATCTGCACTTTGTTCCCGACGTGGTGGCCCGCTGAGTTCGGGTGGGAATCTGCATTTTGTTCCCCGACGTGGTGGCCCGCTGAGTTCGGGTGGGAATCTGCATTTTGTTCCCCGACGTGGTGGCCCGCTGAGTTCGGGTGGGAATCTGCATTTTGTTCCCCGACGCGGTGGCGCGCTGAGTTCGGGTGGGAATCTGCATTTTGTTCCCCGACGCGGTGGCGCGCTGAGTTCGGGTGGGAATCTGCATTTTGTTCCCCGACGCGGTGGCGCGCTGAGTTCGGGTGGGAATCTGCATTTTGTTCCCCGACGCGGTGGCGCGCTGAGTTCGGGTGGGAATTTGCATTTTGTTCCCCGACGCGGTGGCGCGCTGAGTTCGGGTGGGAATCTGCATTTTGTTCCCCGACGCGGTGGCGCGCTGAGTTCGGGTGGGAATCTGCATTTTGTTCCCCGACGCGGTGGCCCGCTGAGTTCGGGTGGGAATCTGCATTTTGTTCCCCGACGCGGTGGCGCGCTGAGTTCGGGTGGGAATCTGCATTTTGTTCCCCGACGCGGTGGCGCGCTGAGTTCGGGTGGGAATCTGCATTTTGTTCCCCGACGCGGTGGCGCGCTGAGTTCGGGTGGGAATTTGCATTTTGTTCCCCGACGCGGTGGCGCGCTGAGTTCGGGTGGGAATCTGCATTTTGTTCCCCGACGCGGTGGCGCGCTGAGTTCGGGTGGGAATCTGCATTTTGTTCCCCGACGCGGTGGCCCGCTGAGTTCGGGTGGGAATCTGCACCCACATTTTATCTGTCATCGAAAAACAAAGTCGTGCCGCGGATTTTTTTTTAACTGTTTTTTAGTTCTACTAAAACTGTTGCGGAGAAAAACTGGATTTATAAGTATTGTGGTATAAATTCATTGGGTGTTGTGGGTGAGCAAGAAGTTGTGATTAGGCTAGCTTGTTCTCAGGTCATAGGATCGTTAGGCTCAGCAATGGGAGCGAACAAATTCATAAGTGATGAACGCCCATCCATATCAACATATAAACAAGAAACGGATAGGTTAAGAAATTAAAACTTGAATACAATTATATTGCTATATTGTAACAAGGACGACGATTACAAAATAAACTTAAGTACTAAATCTAGTAGTTACTTTAGTGTTCTAACTAAGGAGCAATTAAAGTTGTGATATATATCATATAGTTATATCCAGGAAGCAGAACTTAAAACACCAAGAAATTTAAGTCAAACCTTTTTAAGTTAAATGGGGTGGCGTGGTTTTTAGATATAATTTTTCATTCAGTTCAAGTTACACCAACATTTTGAGTGACTGTACTGTGGTCAAAGACATCTTGGACTGGACCTGGAGGCTAACAGCGGAAATTCCTAACAAACAAACAGTATTCTAATCAGAAATTTCGCAGTCGATTCGACCTCCTGTACAATGGGAAGTCGCAGCAACTGTATTATACTGTATTAAAAAAATACTGTTCTATAAAAACTTGTTGGTGAATCTCACTTGCCATCGGGCGGGTCGCAAGCTCTTTGCCGGCCAAGCAAACAGTCAAACAACGGAGCTCTGAGTGTAGAACAGCACGTTCGTATAAACCGAACCATTTATGAATTATATCGATCGATTAAAGCTCACGTGGTTATCCAACAAATCACGAAGGTCTTAAAATAAAGCTCGGAGCTGGACTTGGAACTGTTGGTGGGAATCTTTAAGGCTGGCAGCAACACTCTCGAGTCTGAGTTTGTTTCTTTGGTTTGATAAAAACAAGAAAGTATTAAGTTTTATTACTAGTTGTACCCCACGCAAAAAGTATGCACTTAGTTTTTTTTTTTTTTTTTGGCCGGGAGGGAGGTGGAAGATGCGTCATGCATACCCGCCCGCAGGTAAATTCCTCTGCGGGGGGGTTATGTGGGACTCACCAGAATGGCACCTACCCACTAAAAACCACCTGTTGGCTGTAGTTATTACCGTTAGCCTTCATCGGAAGCGACACCCGTCGGGAAGTTGGGCGCGCTGGCGGAGACCCGCTAGCGGGTCTTCCGCCTGTAGTGAAAGTTGCACTGAAGGTGCTCAAAGGGACATGAGTTGGTGGCCGTTCGGGGCAGCCTCCGGTGAAGCCGGGGCTGCGCGGAGGTCGGCCGAAGCATGATTTAGGGATCAATTCATTTAAATGAACCTATAATGAATTGAGAAGGGAACTATGTTCCGCCAGAGCTAGCAAACGCTCTGTCGGAGTACGTGAAGCCCTAAGTTTACGGGCTAAGACTGCAATCTCCCTAACATCGACACTTTTGATAGCGTCGCAGACGATACGCATATCGTCTGCTACGGAGGGTTGAGGAGTGATATTGGATGGGCGAGGAGCCAGGGTGGGATTCGCTAGTGCAGCGGGGCGGTGCCTCCAGTTCTCTGGAGCAGGCTTGGGCTGGGTAGGCTTTGCAGCCGGAGGAACCCGGCTACGCAGCGGCGGAAAGTTTTCCTGAGAAAGGGGCGGGACCTGTTTGGGTGTCGCCCTCTTAGAATTAGTACGCATACAACGGGGTGCACGGGGGCAGCCCCTGTAGTTTGCGGTGTGGCCGGACTGGCCACAAAGCACGCAATCGGGAGGAGAGGGAGTTTCAGGAGTGCGATTGCACTCTTTAGTGTAATGAGGGACCAGGCACTTGACGCACCTGGGCGGGGCGGCGCAGTTGGCCGCCGCGTGCCCGTACAACTGGCACCGGTGGCACTGGCCGGGGTGGCCGCGTCTATGAGGCATCTCAACTTTGATGCCAGAGAGGCCGCATATGATGCTGACCTCTTTGAAGATCGTCCTGGACTTGGGGACGTTGGCGAGAACCACCAGAGCAAGAGGGTGTTGCCTCCCGTACTTGCTGTGCATTTTATGCACCGCGAGTGCCGGGAAGCCTTGGGACTGCAGATCCTCCAGGATGGCCTCGTTCGATAATTCGAACGGGATTCCCCTGAGTACCGCTCTGATCTTACGCTCTTCTGACAGAGCATAAGTGTGATAAGCATATTGCTTATCGGTGAGGAGCTTAGTCAAAGCTCGGAAACCGTCTATCGACGAGACAGTGATTTTAATAGATTCACCCGAGTTTACCGCTCGGGTGTAAAGGATCTTGTGCTCATTGCACAGTGCGAGACCTCAGTCCATTTACCCTTTTCCCGAAGGAAAACGGGTGGTGGGACCTTGGCCTTGACAGAAGTTGGGGCCGGAGCGGGTGTTGAAGACACCGGGGCAGCTGGCGTTGAAGACGCCGCAGGGGGTGTAGGGACGGGCGTGGAGGGCGCCGGGTCTTGTTTCGAGTGCTTCTTAGAGCGCTTCTTAACAAGGGTGAAAGAGGGAGGCTCAGGGCCAGTTGGGGTGGCGTCCGAGGATGACTCAGTCGCGGGTGCGCGCTTGCGGCGCAGAGGGGCGTCTACTTCGCACTCCATGTCACTGGAGGAAGGGGACGCGGGAGGGCCTAAGACCTGAGGGGTCTGGGGAACTGGGGTGGCCTGAGGGGCCATTGTGGACATTATCGTCATGAAATGAGGGATGAGAGAATCTAAGAAACGGAACTTGTCAGCATTTATATATATGCCTTCAGCACCTGTACTATCAACTAACTTCTTCCTAATCTCATCAGAGCTTAGGGAAGCCATTGCGGAGGGGTTGGGGAGGGACAATATATGAACCTAACAACGATGACTAACTTCCTAAAACCACCCTACACGCAGTACACCCTACAGGTTGAGAACGACGCGGATAACTTACTCGAACACGGCACTTGAAGTCCTGGAACAACGAATTCCCGTCGACGAAGCTCACGTTCCACGAAGTACGGTTAACAAGCCACTATTCGCCGTGAAAACGGCGTTAGAAACTTATTAGAAGTACGGTTAACGAGCCACTGTCCGCCGTGAAAACGGCGTTAGAAACTTAATACGGTATACAACTATGAAATTATATATTACGACAACAACCAATGAAATTTGGGTGCTCAATTAGCGCGGGGGCTAAAAGAGCGGGAAGGCGTCTGCGATCGACGTGCGCTCGAGAACACACGCAGACCGAGACTGATGCACTTAGAATAACTGAAGTCTTTTATATATTTTTATAAAATTACTTTTCAAAGGCACACGTGGTTGATGCAACACTCGTAAAACGAATGATGGGAGTGCGGCTGAAAGGTTACTTTGTGACGGAGACAATATACCTACTTTTTGATATTCACTTTTTCTTATTTATTAGATCTAAAAATCGTATGAAGATGCATTATAACAGGCAACTGACTACGTGGCTATACTTTCCTACAGCTTTCCTTCTTTTGGTGAACTGTTGTGCTCGAGTTTGACATGTTGATGGATCTCTTGCAGACCGTCGCTGGAGGAGATCCGCGGCTGGGGGCAGTCGTTCGAGCGGCTCATGCGCAGCGCGGCGGGACGCAAGGTAGGACGATTAACACCATCATATTTGTTACAAACCTCGATCTCCCTGATAGTAATAGACTCGCATACCCACGGACATCACAGGTAGTAGTTTTTGTTTCTCAGATGTAATTGAAACACATTGAAGATTTGGCATTCAAATCAGAACTTCAGTGTTTAGATCCGTTTATTAAAATGCCGGCAAACCATTTTACCTTCTTATGGTGAAACATCTTCTTCATGTCGTACGTGTTAGTACACATAGTAAACGCCTTACCTGAGTTGTGTGTGCCGCAGGTGTTCCGCGACTTCCTACGCGGCGAGTACTCGGAGGAGAACATCATGTTCTGGCTGGCGTGCGAGGAGCTGAAGCGCGAGGCCGACCCGGACGCCGTCGAGGAGAAGGCGCGCTTCATCTACGAGGACTACATCTCCATCCTCTCACCTAAAGAGGTTGCTAACATTTTTTAAAATATAAGGTTGCATTAATAGCTAGGAGATAAATAGGTGTTGTATGTATACCAAATTCCGCAACTTTTTATTCACGATCAACTGAAATGCATCGAAAGCAAAATTGTTCTTTGCCGTAATTATTAATTAAAAAATCAACGAGCACGTGTCCTGGCGCGACGACAGGGCTGCATGTTAAACACGTTCAGCAGACTAGTAGAAAGAAATCCGGAACTATTTAAAATTTTCAGAGGTGCTCTAAACGAATGAATTAAATGAGATGATTTAACTATCTTTTTCTCAAGAGCTTAGTGCTGGGTAATCGTTTTAAGAGTAGGTATAAAAGTGGTATAAGTAAAAACATATAAGCTCAATTTCCTCAAGTAAGTCAAATCAACTGCCCTTTTCCTCCTCTCGGTTCAGAGGTTGTTTAGGTTTGCCGTTCGTTGACAACGACCTGGTTCTGATGCCAACTGCGGCTCTGACTTGTGTACCGTGGCTCGCATGGAGCTCCATTTCAATGAAAAATAACTTTAGAAACATACTAGCTGTGCCCGCGACTTCATTCGCGTGGAATAGTGACTTTGGGCAGCATTTTTTGAATTAAACTTTTGGTTAATATTCGATCATAAACACCGTCTCAAAAAATCTGTTAAAAAGCACCGGTAGCTAAAAAAATCTGCTTTACAGTAATGCTTCTCTGTACACGATATTAGGCGTATGGCCATCAGGGATGAACTCATGCAGGCTGCTAGGATTGCTAACACGTGACAGAGCCACATATAAAGGACCGTGCCAAAAACAGCTAATGCTTAGAACCACACCCACAACTTTTAGCGTCTGACCTTGGGATTTATTAAATGCCATTGCGAAACATAGGCTTACTGGAAACTGGACTCGTTTACAACAAAATGGAAAATTGTTTGGAATGAGACGAATCCGAGGAATAAAAACACTCTCACCAATTCCACACCCTATTAAAATCTCTGCTTCTATCAGATTTCGTTGTAAATTGGTCACTTTTAATCTGGTACCGTTGCAAAGTTTTGGCGGGCTTACATTTCTAAGGAGCATTATGGGTACGCCGACTTTTAATTTTATTTGGTGAGCTGATAGTCCAGGAGCACTGAGGGATTCTAAAAATTCTATTAGGTAGCTGGATTATTGTTCTTCTTCCATAACTCTGTTGATAGAGATAAACCCCACGTTTTCCCCCGGAACAAAAATCAAAAATTTCAGCGTTTATTGCTGCTGCTTGGTCGAAAGCAAGGAATTTTCGCAAGTTGGTATTTGCGTTGCGTTTCCGTACACAGATGATATGAGGTCTCGCGTTAATGAAACTTTGCAGCATAGATTTTCATTAAAAACAACTTTTCCTTGTTCCTGTGGATACACACCGTTACCGATCTGAAGAAGCAAGTCTGAAAACTCTTGAGCATTTTCGTTGCGTCCAATTTGACCTCGCATATTTAATGTCAAATGCAAATGTTTTTCTTTATTCGAGTGGTCATGTTTCGAAAACGATTTGAACTCAATCGAGATTCTCGCTGAGTCGAAGTTTCTGCAGCACGAAACCTGGCCTGATGTTGCTGAGATGCAGTGAGTCTTGCCTCACGATCTTCTTCAGATTCCTGTGATCGAACTAATCTCATCTTTTTAGCATTTCTGCTGCACTGAGAGAGGTTGGATCTCTTTCGTGGCATATTTACAATAAATCATACCTTCTACTTGACACAACGTTATTTAGTAAACACGTACTACCATAAACAATTAAATTAGAACTACTTACGGATTATTACACAGTTAAGTAATAAGTATTAAGACGTAAAAACCTAATCTATTAACTATCTAAAACAAAAGAAATGTGTAAGAGATATTTTTCTTTAAATTATTACTAACCTGAGCCAACAAACTTGTACTTGATACAAACAAAAGAAAATTCAAATTTTTATAAATTAAAGAAATACAAGAAAAATAAGATATTATCGAGGTTATATAAGGCTCGCTCCGAGCCTACCAGAGCCACTACCCACTAAAAAATCCCCCTGAATGACTCTGGCAATCTTTTGCCTCACAGCCTTCATCTGAAGCGAAGTAGCGGCTCGGTTCTCGGCGCGCTTTATATACCCGCGCAGTCGTGTACAACCTACAAATGTCCATCCTAAGCTGAACCGTATTTCTGAAACTGATCATTTTTAACTTCTATTCATAATATCGTCTGCTAGTTTGAAATAAATTATCAATTTTTATTGTAGTTATGGTTCGCTATTTTGGCCGTAATGGCTTACACATAAGATATTGATATATACTGTGGCGGGCTTTTTATAAAAATATATACATTTCCATTACACATTACATATATGTAACTCTAGCGGTTTTGGCAGCGCACGCCAGAATAGCTCGCAGATGGTAGATATTTTCCTTACTTACCTTACTTGATATTTTGGACAATTCACAAAATATCTTTATAAATTGTAGCCTATGTGTTATTCTGATGTGTAAATAAGCTATATTAATGTAAAGTTTCATTAAAATCCATTCAGTAGTTTTTACGTAAAAGAGTAACAAACATCCATCCATACTTACAAACTTTTGCGTTTATTAGGATACTTATGCGTTAGTAGGATTAGCGTAGAGATGTAATCTTTTACTAGTGTCTTATAATCAAAGTTTTATTTTATTGATAATTGCAACCTGCAAAAAGGATATTTTTCCCTTAATATTACCTTTATTAAAGTTGTTTGCGTACCGCAGTTTAGTATTACCTAAGTTGAGTACTATACGCTATAACCTTTAAAATAAAGTTAAATTTACATGTCTGTGACCACGGGACCTAGCAGTGTGACAGCTCCGCAAGATATCACCTTTTTTAAAGTTTGTGAATTAGATCTATCTGGATCAACCTCCACAGAGCAGCGTCTTGTTTAGAACTGATGTAAAAGGGGAAATAATTTTGCATTTTATATTTAGCGGTTAAACAAATCCATTTTTAATATCTAGTTTTTCTAATCGAAAAATATATTTTTTTGCTTTATTGAATACTAATTCGTAATTTTTAATACAATTACTACAGCATGTCACCATGTCTCAGAAAAAAACATTTTACGTTCTATAAATAACAATGCATCTCACTGCTATTTCATATATTCATTGTTTGAAAACCAATATTTTTGTCTCACGAAACATGACTCACTCGTGCCTGTCATTGCGCAGGGTGTAGAGAAGTAGAGTTGAGTCCCGTAGAGGCTATACTCGTAGATGTGGAGCCGAGTTATAATAAATTCAAATGGTCGTCGTTTGCAATTTTTTTCCTTGATTTAAAACATTTTGAACCAACACTTCCGGTTTGAAATGGTTAAAAACTACGTTTGTTGAATAAGAAATCAGCTTTTATTACATCATCGACTTTACTATAAACCCAATTTTTTCTACACATCAGTATGAATTATTCACATTAAATTTGCTTTATCAATGTCGAACTCATCTTGAAAGTCTCATCTATTTCGGGGACAAACACCAAGGCTGATCACTGACACAAGTGCACGAGTAGTGGAGGCGCTGTTGTCTCAAATGACGGCATGATCTTTACATTTTTTACAATGTAAATTAAAACCATCAAACATAACTTTGTCATTACCGCCGTGGTAGGAAAGATTTTTCTCATATTCCTGCATGATATAGACATCAGTATTGTACGTTTTGATTTTTGCTGGCGATTAATTGATTCGATTTAAACTCAAGCAAAGAATTACTATTAATTAAAAGTTGATAAAAATTTTGTATCTAATATGAATAACGATGTATATTTTTTTTAAGATTTAAACTTATATATTTCCGGACGATTTGTCTGATTGACAAACATAAATTATTTTATAGAAATTGATAAAAAGGTGATTAAATATGTTAAAAAAATATGTTTAATCAATTAGTAAACTTTTCCTATTTAATTTTGAAGAGTTCCGTGGTACACCTGCGCAGTGTAGGGTCCAGAGCTAGTTAAACTACAACGGAACCTACTCGGAGCTAAACCGAAGCCAACGAGACAGAAATCGTCAGGATCGGCCGCAACAAAGTACTCAACCGTTTGAAGGGGTTCATTTGAAGTTTTAAATTGTTGATAATAGTTCTTAAAAGGGTTTAATGGTTGATGTACGACTGTAGTCCAGGCAATGACCTTGAGTAATATTATCTCTTGAGTAAAGCACAACGATGAGAATGTACACAGCTCTCGATTTTGTGTTGAGCGTTTTTTTCAAAATTTTTTGAGATTTAAAAACGATCCTAAAGTTAACCAAAAATGTTATTTTTAGACTTTAGTGTCTTTGTACTCCAGAAATGTTGGTATGAAAATAGTAACACTAAAGTCAATCTAAGAATTGAAATCACCAAGCGCAGCTCGAACTCGAGCGAGTTCAGAATGGTCAAGACTACTAGCTTGTGTACTCTGATCAGTTGCTTAATTGAGTGTGTTGGTTCCGACAGGTGTCGCTGGACTCGCGCGTGCGTGAGCTGGTCAACCGCAACATGGTGGAGCCGACGCCACACACGTTCGACGAGGCGCAGCTGCAGATTTACACGCTCATGCACCGCGACTCGTACCCGCGCTTCGTGGCCTCGCCGCTGTACAAGACGCTGGCGCGCCTACCCGAGCCCACGCCCGACTCGCCGCCCGCGTAAGGCCCGCGCGCCCCACGACTCACTCACGAGCAATAAAGGTGGACCAATACAGTTTGCCAGAACGTTCAACGAATCAATCTGTTCGTGTAAATAAAGCCTTGTTTTACTGTAAGTGTGAATGTGCTGCGCCGGCGCTCGCTCGCTGGCTGTCGGATGTATAAAGTGACGATGTTACAATTTTATGAACGAAAATTTGTAGAAGTAAATTATTATATTATGAGTAAAGTTACTTAATATTATTTATTGTCTTTTTTTAAACCTATATCATAATACCTTTAGTGCAGTTAGTACGTAGAGTTAGTTTATATTGCTAATACAAATGAAATGAAAAAGAGCTTTCAGTATATCGCCCGGGTTAAACATTAAGTAAGGGTTGTGGGAACTATATTTTTCTCCATAACCTTAAAACAGATAGTGGTGATTTTTGATGACAGATAAAATAGGGGCAAGGCCCATGATAATATGAAACTTCATTGGGTAGTGTCGTTAAAAATTATTGCTGACCAATAAACAACAGACAAGTTTCTCTCAATTATAGATATTGCCATCCACGAAGACGCGCCCCACTCTTCGTCCTAATCACTTGCATATAAGTGCGCAACCGTCCGTGTTAGTGTATACATCACATTCTCGCTCCGACCGCCGCCCAGTGCGGACGTGCAAGACCCCGTTCTCCGTTGCTTGGTCCCTTCCCGATATTCCGTGGCGCTGTCTACTGACGTCACAGTTTAGCGTGTTGGTTCCGTGCTACGGTTTTCAAGGTTTTTCTACTCCGTCTGAGGGCTTTCGAAGTGCGTTTTTCTTTGCGACTAAGCCCCTTAGTCTTCAAAGTGCTGTGCTAAGTAGTGTTGTGCTTGTGCTGAGTGCAGTGTTGTGCCCAGCGTAAGTAGTCTGGTTTCAGTGCAAAGGATACTTAACCAGTCCTTTTTATTTTTATTTTATTTCTCTTCTCTATTTTATTTATTTTTCTTCTATTTTTCATATTTATTTTATCATATCTGTGTGTTTTCGTGTGTATTTGTCCTTTCTGTCGGTAAAGGTTGACCCTAACGTGGTCAACTCTTTACCTGCGTACCCTTTTTTTAGGTTTCTAGGTAGCGGCCTTCGGCGTACTACTGTTACTTTTAAGTTTTCCTCCCCAGCCCCCCTACCGCTGGTAGGGAGGTTAGCCGCTAGGATTTTGCTAGGTTTTTAGGAACTAGGCATCTTTTATTATACTTATATTTATTAATATTACTGTTCCAACTCTCCCTTATGGATCCGCTAAGCGTTATTAACGCGTTCACCCAGGTACTTGCTGCGGTAGGCGTCTACATCCCGAATGACATCATAACGCAGGCCTTGCAGGCATCAATCGCGTCCCCGGCCCCTCAGGCCTCAACCCCGGCCCCTCAGGCCTCAACCCCGGCCCCTCAGGCCTCAACCCCGGCCCCTCAGGCCTCAAACCCGGCCCCTCAGGCCTCCAACGTCGAGACCCCTCAGGTCTACAGCTCTTCCTCGTCTCCCGCCTCGTCCGAGATGGACTGCGAATCGGTCGCATCCTCCCACGCGTCGCGTCGCAAGCGTACCGCTCCCGGGAGCGACTCCGAACCCGCGTCTGATACGTCGTCAGATGCCGTCACCTTAACCGGCTCTCCTGAGCCCGAGTTTCAACTTGTCGCCAAGCGCTCCAAGAAGCGCTCTAAGAAAGCTTCGGTATCTTCAATACCCGAGCCCTCCCCGGTGTCTTCAACACCAGCCCCCGCGCCGTTAACACCGCTCGTAGTAACCGCGTCTCCGTCGGTCACATCGAAGCCAGCGACGCGCTGCGCTCCCGTCCCGCCGAAGCCTCAGCTCCCTCCGCCCGTATTCCTGCGTGAAAAAGCGCGCTGGACCGCGGTTTCAAACTTGTGCAAAGAGCACAAAATTAATTACTTAAAGGCCGCCAACGCTGGCGATACATTCAAAATTCAAGTAGCGACCGTCGACGACTTCCGCGCGTTTACCAGGTTACTCTCGGTAAATCAAATCGCGTATCACACCTACGCCCTCCCGGAGGAGCGTAAGATCCGCGCAGTACTACGGGGCGTCCCGTTCGAACTCAGTAACGAAGACATTCTCGAGGACCTTAAGTCTCAGGGTTTCCCGGTCACAGCAGTGCACAAGATGCACTCCAACCGCGGTAGGCGTTTTCCTTTAGCTTTAGTAATCCTGTCAAATACTCCCAACTCGAAGGAGATTTTCAAAGAGGCTCGCACAATCTGCGGACTCTCGAACATCTCCGTCGAGCGTCCCAACCCCCGCGGTCATCCTGGGCAGTGCCACCGCTGCCAGCTCTATGGCCACGCAGCGGCTAACTGCTCAGCTCCCCCCAGGTGCGTTAAGTGCCTGGATCCACACATAACAAAGGAGTGCACTCGCACTCCTGAATCCACTTCCCCCCCTGCCTGTGTGCTGTGCGGCCAGTCCGGCCACACAGCTAACTACAGGGGTTGCCCGCGCGCTCCGCGCTCTACCGTCAAGAGGGTCGCGCCTAAACCGGCGCCGCCGCTCACTCCCGCAAACTTCCCGCCGCTGCGCAACCGGGGTCCCCCGGAAGCAAAGCCCGTTCAGCCGACGCCTACTCAGGCTCTGTCTTGGAGGCAGCGTCCGGCCGTTCCACCTGCACCTTCCCGACCCATCCCAGCTCCCGTAGCTTCCGTAGGGCCGCGTCCCGCTCCGTTATCCATACCTCAGTCGTCGTTGGCTGAGGATATGAAGACCGTGTTCGACGTTATTCAAAACGTCGATATTAACGAAATTTCCGTACTCGCACGCAAACTGCGAGCCGCCCGCTCTCCTCAAGAGCGTTTATTCGCGTTAGCCGTGCATCACTCACTCCTAAGTTCGATGTAAATTTTTTTTTATTTTTGTATAAAATCGAAAATAAGTAAATTATAATGTCTAGACCCGCGAATCCCGCGTCCAGTCGTATTAAACCCAAGGGCTTATCCCTAGTATCTTTTAACGCTCGTAGCCTTAGCACTAACCTTCCCGAGATTAAACTGTTCCTTCAGAACAAAGAACCTGACTTATTCCTTCTCCAGAAGACATGGCTTACTCCAAAACGCTCCAGGGGATACGCTATTCCTAAGTACGCGTTTACTCGCAACGATAGGCCCAACTCCGACGGTTACGGCGGCACCGCTATATATTACAAAAGAGGCTTCCATTGCTGTCCTCTCCCTACCCCTCCTCTCCTCAACATGGAGGCCACTGTGTGTAGATTGGCTATGACTGGTCATCCGACCATCATCATAGCTTCAATCTACATACCTAGTGGTACCAGACCAATCCGCAGCGACTTTGAGGCCATTCTCGCCCTCGGCCATTCAGTCATTATGTTCGGAGACTTTAACTCCAAACATACTGACTGGACGTGCCTATCGACCAACACCAGCGGTATCGCTCTCCTCGACATCACTAACTCCCTTGACTTAGACGTCATATCCCCCATCACTCCCACTCACTATCCCAACAACCCGACCTACTCTCCTGACATCCTCGACTTTGCAATTATCAAGCGAATCAATCTTGATCTAAGGTCTATCGAACCGCTCGATGACCTACCAATTAGATAGCCCGGATAAAATAGATTCATTAGTCAATACTCTAACTGATGCTATTAACACAGCCATCAACGACAACGAAAAGGTTGCTAAGCAAAGCAAACCCGCGCTTCCACTAGCCGTTAGCAATCTCATTAAAGCCAAGAACGCGGCTCTCCGGAGAGCAAAGAAATATCCCACGCCAGCATACAGAACAGCTGCGAATCAGCTTCAACGTAAAGTTAGGTCTCGCCTCGCGGAACTCCGTGACACTCAGTTTAACGATCTCATGGTGAATATCTCTCCGTCCCACCAAGCGTACTATAGCATGGCCCGAGCCTTACGCGTAGACACCGCCTCTCACGTTCCTCCTCTCACTCGTCCCGATGGCACTACTGCCTTTGAAATCGAAGAGAAAGCCGAATGCTTCGCCGACAGCATAGCGGCACAATGCTCGCCCAGCACGCAACCCGCGGATCCCTCCCACATCCAGGCGGTGGAGGACGAAGTTCTCCGCAGAGAATCTCTCCCTATCACCGACGACCCCGTCACAGTCTCTAATGATGAAATCTTGCTTCTCATTAGAAAGCAAAAGTCCAAAAAGGCTCCGGGTGCGGATGGAATTTCCAACCACGCACTTAAGCACCTGCCTGAGCAGGTGCTTACCTTGTTAGCTATCATCTTCAATGCCTGCTTCAACCATAGCTACTTTCCAAAAGCCTGGAAAGAAGCGACAGTCATAGGCATTCCCAAGCCGGGTAAACCTCTGAACATCCCGGCTAATCACAGACCCATCAGCCTCCTCAAGGCAATGTCTAAACTTCTCGAAAGAGTCATACTCTCTCGAATGCGGAACCATCTGATTCCAACGGATGGCGACCCTCTCATCATTCCCCACCAGTTCGGCTTTCGCGCTAAACACTCCTGCCCTCAGCAAGTCCATCGAATCGTCGAGTATATACTCGAAGGATTCTCTCAGCGTCGTAAAAAAACAATCGCGGTTCTCTTTGACGTAGCCAAGGCTTTCGACAAAGTCTGGCACAGCGGTCTCGTTTTTAAACTCTATTAAATAGGCTTACCGGCTCGCCTAGTCAGATTAATAGCGTCGTTTCTTAAAGACCGTACTTTTCGATTCAAACATGAAGGCACGCTCTCCGCGCCTCGTCCCATAAAGGCTGGAGTCCCGCAAGGCTCAGTCCTCGCCCCTCTGCTGTACACCGTGTACACTAACGACATCCCCATCCCGCCGAAAGGCGTCGAACTCGCCCTCTTTGCAGACGATACCGCCCTTTACACTAAAAGTCAAGCGATCCCGTATAACATCACCAGACTCCAAAAGGCCGTAAACGCCCTCGGTGTTTGGTTTCAAAAATGGCGTATCGATGTCAACCCAGAAAAGAGTTCTGCTATTCAATTCGACCACAAACGTCGTAATCGCCACAACGATCCGCACATTCGTATGTTAGGTATTCCCATCCCCTGGAAGCGCACTGTCAAATACTTAGGCGTCACCTTAGATCAGACGCTTTCTTTCAAGGCACACGTCGATAGAGTAATGAAACTCGTGCGTTTTTACTTAAGCCGTCTATATAGTATGATAGGAAGAAAAAGTAAAATGTCTTTTAGAAATAAACGTACGCTTTATAAGGTCTGCGTTAGACCCGTCATGTCATATGCTTCGCCAGTCTTTGCCCACGCTAAACCCTCCGTCCTGTACAAGCTGCAGGTAGTTCAAAATCTCTTCTGCCGCAGGGCCACAAACGCACCTTGGTACGTGCGTAACGCGGACCTGCACAGAGATCTTGAACTGCCTACAGTGCAACAGCACCTCAAAACACTCTCAGAATCGTTCTTCAAACGCGCCGAATCCCATCCCAATCATCTTGTTCGAGATTCAGTCTCATATACTGTTCCTGTGTTAGATTCGATTTACAAAATCGCTAGACCGAGAAACGCGCACACGAGCGAACGCACGCAGTTAACTTTAGATCTAGAGGCCCTTCAGGCCGCAAATTCTAATTCTAACGTAAATTCTAATTCTAACGTAAATCCGAATTAATGCAATTTTAGTTGTCAATTTTTAATGTTTTTTATTTATTTACTTTTCTTTTTTGAGCACCTTCAGTGCTATGTAAATCCCAGCGGGTGACCCCTTAAGGGCCCCGCTAGCGCGGCCTCTTTCTCCGATTGGCCGTCGCTCAGATGAAGGCTGAGTGGCAAAAATGCACGAGCCGACAGGGGGTTTTTTAGTGGGTATGGTTCTGGTAGGCGTCGGGACGCGTCCCACATAACTGACTTGAGAGAAGCCTGTCATAAATAGTTTTTATTGCGCGCTTAAACAGATTGCCGCGAAGGCTTCGACGGCGAGAACGCATGGGCGCCGGCTAGCGCTCTGGCGCTTGCAGCATCAGCAACAGCAGCATCCATAACAGCAGGCTACGTCGGTAGTAGGCTCCATCAGTTGCAGGCTCCATCAATTGAAGGCTTCATCAGTTGGAGGTTTCATCAGTATCCGGCAGCATCAGTATCAAGCAGCATCAGCATAAGCCAGCATCAGTGTAAGGCAGCTTCGGCTTCAGCATCAGTTTGAAGACTTCTGCTTCAGCATTAGTTTGTAGTAGACTTTTAGATGTTTCCTGCTGACTTGCTTGAAATAGACTGTTGTAGTAGACTCTTGTAATAGACTTTCTTGCTTGATTAGATCCTTGCTTGCAAAAGACTCGCTTGTAATAGACTTATATGTTTTCAGTAGACTTGCTTGCAATAGATGCTTGTAATAGACTGCCGTTCTAAGGCCACCCATCAGCTTATATAGCCGGGCTCGCATTCTATTGGAACCGCAATTTGAAGTTTCAAAATTAATCTTGCTAGCCAGGAGTCATAAATATTTTCAAAAAATATTTTTGAGAGAATCGTGTGTAGCAGGCTGAGTCTGTTTGGCAGCTTCCATGGCTGTCATTAAAAAATGCGTTGACATGATTGTCAACAAAAGTAAACAATATAAATATTTAGCTAAAAAGAAAGCCTTTTTTTAAAAGGAAGGATCATACGTACCTACAACTTAAATTTTACGAGCCTCTGTGACTTTACGTGCGTCTCACGACAAACGAAGCTCTTGCTATTTTTCTGGCTACGTACTTGATGCTTGGCGCTTGTTACGTTAGTTAGACTCGCTCTGCGGCCGGTTTCGACCGGTCGTAACGTAGTCAATCCCGCACTCTCAGTGCAACCCAACTTCGCGACTGATTCACGTCTACGCGCGGTTTTTGTTCCCAATTTATTGACAACACACTCCGTAGTAGACTCCGCTTTGAGTAGGTGGAAACCTAATTTATTTATTTATTATTTGGAGAACCAACAGCTTTGTGACACAGGAATTAACAATCGATTAACGCGAGATTCGCAGACAAGTACTTGGCAAATTTGGATTGGATTCGTTTCATTCTTGAGATATGCATATGGTAACGGGGATTCGCAATTTGGGAAGCATACTCAAGGTTGCTTCTAACAAATGCATAGAATAGTATTTTAAACGTTTTCGCGCGCTTGAAACCTCCCGAGATCCGCAAAGTAAAACCAAGAGCTCTAGATGCTTTAGCAAGGAACGATGCTATGTGATCGTCAAAAATTAGTTTAGAATCATGGATAATCCCTAGATCTTTGACAAGATTGCTTTTGTAGAGTAAGTGGCCCCTTAGAGTGTAAAATGTCTGAATTGGTAGTTTTTTGCGAGTAAACATTACTACTGAACACTTGGAAGGATTGAGATCCAATTTGTTTTCTGTACAGTATTAGTTGAGTCGTAACAAGTCAGCTTGAAGGTTCAACATATCCATATGAGATCTGATAATCCTACTAATATTATAAACGCGAAAGTTTGTGAGTATGGATGGATGTTTTTTACTCTTTCACGTAAAAACTACTGAATGGATTTCATTAAAATCATATAGCTTACAATTTATACATATTTATAACAATAATATAGCTTATACATCAGAATAAAACATAGGCTACAATTTATAAAGATATTGTGTGAATTGTCGAAAATATCAAATAAGTTGGAAAAAATCTACCATCTGCGAGCTATTCTGACGTCGCTGCCAAAACCGCTAGAGTTACACATATGTGATGTATGATGGAAATGTTTATCTTAAATAGTCCTACAAAAAAGCCCGCCACAGTATATATCTAAATCTTATGTGTAATTATAGCCAAAAGATTGATCCAAACCGTTTGGGTCAAATGGTAATACTCCCGTCGTCATTTGTAAATAGCCCAAGATATCCTCATGAGTACACGCAGGATGCGTTCACATACGTGCGCAACTACGGGAGGCCTGATCTGCTTATTACAATGACATGTAATCCCGCTTGGCCAGAAATTACTAAAGAGCTCATTCCAGGTCAAAATTCAACGGACAGACATGACTTAACAGCCAGATTATTTAAAATAAAAGTTCAAAAATTGGTTGCTCTGCTTACAAAAGGTAAAATATTTGGAGAGATGAAGTGCTTCATGTTCTCGATCGAGTAGCAAAAAAGAGGTCTGCCTCACGTGTACTTACTGCTGTGGTGGACGGAAAAATTACGCCCTAACCAAATTGAAGAAGTCATAAGTATTTTTGTTTAATAATAATTTAACTGGTTACTTGTTTAATATATTTCTTGAAAACTCTGTGCGTAGCTCTAATCGGACTGCAAACTTATACCTATAAGATGTACTTGATAATTTTAGTTATAAGATGGTTTGTAATCTGTAGTTATGCCTAAAAATAAATAAATAAATAAATAAGTGCGGAGATACCAAACCCAGAAAGTGATCGAAAACTCTACGTTATTGTAAACAAAAATATGATTCACGGTCCCTGTGGTGCACTAAATCTGTCATCACCATGCATGAAGGAAGGAAAATGCATCAAAAAGTATCCAAGGGCGCTTTTGAAAGATACTCAAACTAACGACAAAGGCTATCCTCTGTACAGGCGTAGAGCACCAGGAGATGGCGGCCGTACGATAACTCTAAAAACCCGACGTGGAACACAGGAGGTATTGGTTGACATTAGCTGGATTGTCCCATATTATCCTCTTCTCTTCTTAAATTTTTAATTGTCATATAAATGAATAATTCTGCAATACGGTACAGGTGACAAAATATATTTGTAAATATATAAACAAAGGCAGCGACCAAGCTATTTTTAACATTCGACAGCAAGGGAATGTTAATATTGACCCGAGAGATGAGGTGCAAACGTTTCGAGTCGGTAGATATGTTGTCTGCCTCTGCATGAGAGACACCCAACAGTCACTCACCTTGCGGTTCATCTGCCTAATGTTCAGCGGATTTACTTCACTGAAAACAATTTTAGAGAGAGAATGGCCGCACCGCCTAAGACGACACTAACTGCATTTTTCCTGCTTTGCCAAAATGACGCATTTGCAAAAACATTACTTTATGTTGACGTACCCCGCTACTATACATGGAACATCGTCGAAAGAAATGAACATCGTTTACAAGGAACATCTGTCGACGGCTGGTCAGGTGTGAAGGCAGGAGGTGCTCTTGGGCGCATTTACACAGTGCATGTTAGCAACTTCGAATGTAACTGTTTGCGAATGTTGCTTAATGTAGTACAGAGCCCCACTAACTTCTTGGATCTAAAAACAGTTGACGGCCAAGAACTTGAAACTTTTCGACAAGTGTGTGAGAAGTCGGGGTTGTTGGAAGATGACAACCAATGGGATGCCACAATGGAAGAGGCCGTGCTGTGTCGCTCTCCTTCGCAAATAAGAGAACTATTTGCATATTGATCCGTTGAGGCGCTTGGTCGCTGACTACAAGACATTCAAAGCAATCGAAAATTGATGAGTGGTGCGGTAGTGTTACTGGCGGGGGATTTTAGACAGACTTTACCTGTTATCAAGAGAGGCACTGCAGCAGATGAAATTAACGCATGTCTAAAAGCCTCATATCTGTGGTCTAAAGTTGAAAAGCTTTATCTTACCACTAACATGCGAGTCCAGTTATTCAGCGAGTCGAATCAGGAGCATATGCTCCAAAACTGCTAGAAATTGGTGAAGGCCACCTAGACACCGACCAAGAAGGTATGGTTCTTTTCACACAGCAATTTTGTCATGCTGTGGAGACAGAAGACGAACTTATTAAACAAGTTTTTTCGAATCTGCAACAATATATTCTTTGACGAAAATTGGTTGTGTGAAAGAACCATACTGGCACCAAAAAATAAGACAGAAAAATAAATAAAAAAATCTTGGCCGAAATAAACAGCGAAACATCAGTGTATATTTCCATTGATACAGTTATGTCATCCGACAACACTACAAGTTTTCCCGTAGAGTTCCTAAACTCTTCAGAGTTGTCCGGGGTGCCATCACACAAGTTGGAATGAAAGGAAGGTGTACCCGTTTTGTTAATCTGAACCTGGACGCGCCAAGATTTTGCAACGGTACTCGGTTGCGAGTTACCGAACTAGGAAGGCACATTGTGAAGGCCACAATTTTAACTGGAGAAGCCAAGGGAGACAATGTTCTTATGTTCAATGTTCTAATTGTTACGTTATTATAGTTTGACTGTAACATCTTGTCAGGCCGTTATATTTTTCAAATGCGATCCATAATTTATTAATGTGATAATTTTAATGTCATAATGTTAGTTCTCTTCTACGCCACGCTAATATAAGCTGTTCGAAATACTAATCCTGCGCATACGAAGTTGCAGGCACCAGCTAGTTCTAAATATTTTCATGCTATCTGCAAAGTTTGCTAGTATGAAAACATTGAGGCACCAATGTTTTTCAACCATGCACTTAGGCGCCTGCCTCAACAGGTGCTTACCTGATCTATTTTCTCAGCAAGTCCATCGTATCGAATACATACCCGAGGGCTTCTATCCGCGGCGTTATAAAACGGTCGCAGTTTTCTTCGACGTAGCCAAGGCTTTCGATTAAGTCTCGCACAGCGGTCTCGTTTATAATGTTTATGAAATAAGCTTACCGGATCACCTAGTCAGGATAATCGCATCCTATCTCAAAGATCGCACGTTTCGTTTTAGACATGAAGGTATGCTGTCCGTGCCTGTCCCCTAAAGGCTGGAGTCCCTCAAGGCTAATTCCTCGCCCCTCTGTTGTACACCGTGTACACTAACGACATTCTCGTCCCGCCGAAAGCCGTCGAACTCGCACTCTTTACACCAAAGGCCACTAGGTCACGCGTCTCATCTCCAAACTCCAAAAGGCCGTAATCGCCCTCGGTGTATGGTTTTAAAAATTGCGTATCGATGTGAATCCAGACAAGAGTTCTGCGATTTGCTTCAACCATAAATGCCGTCGTCGCCACGACGATCCCCACGTTCGAATGCTAGATATTCCCATCCCCTGGAAGCACAGTGCTAAATATTTAGGTGTCATCTTAGACCCGACGCTTTCTTTCAAGCCACACGGCCAGAGAGTATCGAAACTCGCCCGTCTTTACCTAGGCCGCCTCTTAGAAATAAACGTACGCTCTATAAGACCTGCGTTAGACCCGTATTGACTTAAGCCTCACCAATCTGTGCCCACGCCAATCCCTCCCTTCTGCACAAACTGCAAGTGGTTCACAAAATGCACCCTAGTACGTGCGTAACATGGACCTGCACAGAGATCTTGAACTACTTACAGTACAGCAAAATCTCAAAACACTCACGGAAGCGTTCTTCAAACGCTCCGAATCCCATCCAAATCATTTAATTCGAGATTTTAGAATTTTTTATGGAAAGACTATAAGTCCAAATGAAAAATGGTTTTTTGTAGTCGAATGGTGGAGACTTACTCAATCTGGAATGTTTTTTGTAAAATAATTTTTTGAACACCCTGCATACAATTAATACTACATACATTCCTTGCTTAATTAATTTACTATGCCAACTATTTTACATTTATCTGATATTTATTACTAAGCACCTTTTGTACCAGGTATTTTATTTATATTTACTTTTACATTTCTTATGAACTAATTACTATGCTATTGTTATTTACAAATATTAAATTTTTCTTCTACTTTTACTTTTTATATTGTACACATTGTCAGATTTCCTGTTATATCATGTACCTAACAATTTTCCTCAAATATGTAGCTCCAAATATTATTTAAAATATCTGTTTAACATAATATTTCTTAATCTTTATTTCTCTTAATCACCAATGAATATGTCATTTAGACAAGTCATACCCAAACATTACCACACAAAAAAACGGCTTCAACGTAACTATCGATACCTACCAATTATAAAGAGTAATATAATTTGTGGGAGAAGGAAAGAATAATACTGTTCACTTGTTGTAAGAAAGAGATACCTATGTACTTCGTGACGTTGCTTCGCACTAATTGGTCGCGAGCGTACCTGACGTAATACGTAAATTGTCGAAACTCTACAGCGTTGTCTCTTTTACTCCCATATACACAATCAGGTTAGGTTAGATTAGGTTAGGTTAGGTTAGGTTTTTTTTTCTTTTTTTCATGTACCTCCGCCGTTAATGGCGCAGACTGTGTTCTTCAAATGTATTTGAGAGCAACAGTGTATTGTGAGGCTAGTATAATGATATTTTACAAATATATATATATATATATTTAAATTTTCTCTCACTTGCATTCATCTCTTACAGCCAAACAGGTGGGGTTGCCCGTTTATCCTTTTATAGAAATTTTTTATTTTTATTTCATATTACAACACAGGGTAAATTAATTTACACATCATAGCGTCGATTACATTAATTACAATTCTTTTATTTTTTGCTTATAATAAATTTTATTTACAATATTTTTCTTCTCTTTAGTTGCTTTAGTTACTTTAGTTACTTATACATATATTAATTTTTATGAACTATTTTGCTTTTTACAATTTTTATTTCTTATTACTCCTTTTATGCTTTACACAAATATCTAATATAATATTTCGTAAACATAATTTTATTACTTATTTTTATTCCTATTTACTACTTTACTAATTATATTTTTACAATAGTCCATAAACACTTTTTTGTTTTTGGTAATCATTATGTTGCTTACAGTGTCGGTCGCTATCTTGGTGCCTATTTTTCTTTCGGTTTTATACCTTTCGTATTCGTGAATTGGACACTCCAGCAATAAGTGCTCTACTGTTTCAGCTCTGCCAGGTTCACAGGCGCATGAGCAAGGCGCTCTTTGCACTTAAAACGGTGCAAGTACTCAGAGAACCCACCATGTCCTGTCAGTATTTGCGTTGTAAGTCCAGTAAGCTTCATTCTTCTCACGATCCTGTATGCCGCCACTGCATCAGGGAAAACCAATTTAGTGACGCTTGCTGTAGTGCCATGTGTATATCGTTCATTCTATTCGTCAAGCGACCGCATTCGGATGCAGCGCTTGACGAATGATATGGGGCACTTATCATAATTGGGTTTCTTCCTAGAATTTGTTGCCGCCTCTTTGGCTAACTGGTCAGCCCTCTCATTCCCTGCCAAACCTGAGTGTGACTTTATCCAGTACAAGACAATAGTTTTGTTGAGCTGTGATAAAGTTTTGAGGTTTTCTCTTGTTTTTGTGGCAAGAGGGTGCGGGCTGCCCAGGGCCACGACCGTTTGTAAGGCTGCCGTGGAGTCGGAGTATATTGCAAACGTGTTTTCCTTTCTTTTGAGTATCTCCTCACTAGCTTCGCATATCGCCAAGAGTTCTGCCTGGTAGACGGTGCAGTATGATGGCAGACTAAGTTTGACGGTCTTTGTTTCGGCCCCCCTATTCCATAAGGATAGTGAGGCTCCAACCTTTCCGCCAATCTTGGTACCATCAGTGAATATCCTTATGTCAAAGTCACTATTATTGTCCAACTGTTCCTGGTCTACCAGTGTTAGGAACTCCAAGCGTATATGTTCTGCTGGGTGAGGAGCTTCATTTGCTGTTGTTTTTCTTTCCACCTCTCTTCCCTTGAGCTCTGTTTGGGGAATGCCCCTCTTGGCCTCGTAAAGCGAAGCTGATTCGCGTACCCTAAGGTCAAGAGGGAGTATGCCAGTTATTAGTAAAGTTGAGTTAAGAGAGGTGGTCCGATATGCCCTGCATATTTTTTGACGAAAACCGCGCTGAACCGCGTTAAGTTTCTCTCTGATACATTTTTTATTTACGGCCGGTGCCCAGGCACTGGCCGCATACAAGATAATCGGCTCTATAGTCGCTAAGTATAGTATTCTGACTATTTCGGAGTGAAGGCCCCAATTTATTTTTGCCGCCCTCGTAAGCTGCTTATATGCAGCCACCGCCTTTGCACATTGGTTTTTACGTGTGAGTTAAACGTGAGCTTACTGTCTATTGTTACTCCTAATATTGCAATATCAACTCCACCCATGCTCAAGTGGGGCGTGTCAAACTTTAGTCTTCTGGTTAGAACCATTGCATATGTCTTGTGTGGTGCAAATTTCAGTTTATTTGCCACGCCCCGTGCTCGAACATATTCGAGAGCTTCGTTGGCACCGCTTTGGACCTCCTGACCCGATTTACCCGAGAACACCAAAACAATATCGTCGGTGAAGGTCTGAATAAAATGTACCTCTTGTCTAGAGCTCCGTTAGCAGGGGGTCCAGAATTAGGTTCCATAGAACAGGGCCACCTATAGATCCCTGCACAGAACCTTTTTCTGATCTTCTACGACACTCCGCTCCCAGATATCTTATTTTCACGCATCTGTCTTTGAGATAGCTGTCGATGACTCTCCTCAGATTGATTGGGCAGCTTTCCTCAGCCAGTCGGGTTCTGGTTTTTGGCCACCATGCACTGTCAAAAGCCCCCTCTATGTCCAATGAAACCATGGTGACTATTTTCTTTTGGTTAATTTCGGATCTCAAAAGATCATAGAGGGAGTCTTCCGTGCTTTTTTGCGGCATGAACCCGTACTGACGAGTACTAAACCTCGGGAGAATATGATATTTAATACGAGTCATCAACAACTTCTCAAGTATTTTACCCAATATGGGTAAAAGGCCTATTGGTCGCCGGGATTTCGGAGTGTAGTAGTTATCCTTGCCTGGTTTTCGAAGTATGACCACGGTTGCTTCTTTCCATATTTTTGGAAAGAATTGGAGTTGCAGGCATTTATTTAATGGTTAGGTTAGGTTAGGTTAGGTTTTTATTTTTATTTTTATTTTTATTTTTATTTTTATTTTTATTTTTATTTTTATTTTTATTTTTAATTTATTTTTATTTTTATTTTTTATATATTTTTTTCTCTACTACCTCCGCCGGCAATGGCGCAGACTTTTTATATCTAACTCCTTTCATACCGGTTCTCGCTTTTATGCTTCTCGTACTTTCATACTTCATACTAATTTTTCAATCATACATCTCTTTCGCACTTCAATTCGGGTGGGATTTCCCGATGCCCTAATCTATATACTCTATCTTACTTTACAGATTCCTTTATTTTTATAGGGTTCAGTAGCGACAAAACTTAGACGGTTTTTTATTTTACAATTTTCCTTATCTATTTCTTCTGTTCCTTCGTTTATTGATGTTCTTGTTTATTAACAATTTGTGTAGCAATTCTTAGCCAATTACACACAATTTTTTGTTTTTTTTATTTCCAATTTACAATTCTGTATCTTACTTGCTATTACATGTTTGTTATACAATATATTACATTTAAACTAATCTATTTTTACATTTCTTTGTTACCAACTAGCCTACTCTGTTTCATTGTTCATTTACATCTTGTTATTCCTGATTTTATTCGCTTACATCTATTTATTTATTTTTACATTTAATTTATATGTTGTGCCATGTATTATTTATAATATTTGTACAACATATTTTACTTTGTCTTGTTTCTATTTATTACTATATTAACAAGATTTTTCCCATATTCTAAAAATATAACTTTATTCTTACCTATCATTATTTCGGCTAAGTTTTCGCAATTAATTTTTGTGCCAAGCTGCTGTTCGATGTTATACCTATATGATGCATTCATTGGGCGATCAAAGAGGATGTGCGGTACGGTCTCTGGTTGGCCTGGTTCACATGTACATGAGGGGTCTTCTTTGCATTTGGACCTTGCCAAATACTCTGAAAACCCCCCATGCCCCGTGAATAATTGCGTTGTAACGGCTGAAATATGTATTTCACCAAAAATTTAATAAGCTGTTACAGCGTCGGGGAAGAACATCTTGGTTACGTTTGCTGTGGTACCGGTTTGGTAAGTGCTATTCCACTCGTCAAGCGAATGCATCCTTGGCTAAAAAATCTGCTCTTTCGTTACCCACTAGGCCTATATGAGCTTTAATACAAAATAAGTCGCAGGATTTATCTTGTAAGGATAAGTGTCTAAGATTCTTCCTAGTGGTAGCCAATGGGTGCATGTTATTTGGGCCCGTTACAGTCTCAAGGGCCGCCCTGGAATCACTATAAATAGCAAAACTATGCTCCTTTCTATCAAGCATTACAGCTGTAGCTTTCGATATGGCCAGCAGCTCCGCCTGGAAGACAGTGCAGTAAGACGGAAGAGTAAGCTTGACGGCTCGAGTTTCGGACGCTCTATCCCGTAATGATAGAGAGGCTCCGACTTTGCCGTCAATCTTACTCCCGTCTGTGAAGATCCGTATATCATAATCACTATTCTTCTCTAGTTGCTGCTGGCTTGCCGGCTGTAGAGCCTCAGTCACCAAAGCCCTCCTTTCTACCTCTCTGTCCGCCAGTTCCAGTTGTGGCTCACCTCTTTTAGCCCTATACAGCATGGCGCATTCCCTTATCCGGATGTCTATTGGTAGGATAGTGGTTAGTACCAGTACCGAATTGTAAGATACGGTGTGATACGCTTTACAGATCTTCTGCAGGAATCTGCGTTGTACGGCCCTCAATTTATCTCTAATTCCTATTTTGTTTGCCGCGGACGCCCAAACGCTAGCTGCGTATAGGATAATGGGCTCAATCGTCGCTTTGTAAATGATTCGGATAACCTCAGGGTGTAGCCCCCAGCTCGTTTTTGCCGCCGTTGCTAGTTGTCTGTACAGTGCTATAGCTTTGTTGCACTGATTTTTGACGTGAGTGTTGAACGTAAGTTTTTCATCTTTTGTTAAGCCTAATAGTTTAATCACACAGTACAACGTCGTCAGCAAATGCCTGCACATATACACCTTTCTCTGTCAGTTGTTTTGAGAGAGGATCCAGCAACAGGTTCCACAAAATGGGACCACCTATTGAACCCTGCACACACCCTCTGTCCGTATTTTTGTGGTATTCTGCTCCCGCGTATCTTACCTTTACCCTCTTGTTACAGAGATAGCTGTCAATGACCTTCCTCAAATTCCATGGACACTTTTCCTCAGCCAGTCGGACTCGAATCATTGGCCACCACGCACTATCGAAAGCGCCCTCTATGTCTAATGATACCATTGTGTCTAGTTTTTTCTGATTTTACTTGGATTTTATATGTTGCATCAATTCATAGAGGGCGTCTTCGGTACCTTTCTGGGGCATGAATCCGAACTGGCGAGTACTTATCCTCAGAACTACGTGATACTTGATTCTAGTCATTAACAGCTTCTCATATATTTTCCCCAAAATCGGTAGAAGGCCAATGGGGCGGTAAGATTTTGCTTCTTGATAGTTCCCCTTCCCAGGTTTCCTGAGTACTATCACCGTTGCTTCCTTCTATATCGCTGGGAAGTGGAACAGCTCAAGGCACTTGTTGATGATAGCCAGGTACAGCGCAGGATCATTATTAATTGCGCTCGAACATATGTCAGAGGTGAGGCCATCCAATCCAGGAGCCTTCTTTGGGTTGAAGGATTTTAACACCCAGTCCAATTCGTCCCGTGTAAAGAGAGGGTCGACACTTCCATTCTGTTCCCTAGTCGTATTAATGGCATCAGCTTTATTATGGATATATCTATTCTATTCTGTCGTTGGGATAAAAAGTTTCTGCCAGTAGTTTGGCTGATTCGGTGTCCGTCAGCGTTCGTCCGTCTATTTTTAAGGGAAGATCTTCGTCCTTTCTCTTAGTCCTGCTGATGACCCTATATATGCCATCCCATACGCTCTCTCCATCCTGTTTCTCGCAGAAAGACTTCCAACTGTTTACTTGGGCTTGCTTCGCTTCTGCTTCATAGCGATCTCTCTTCTCCAAGTACTCTGCTACGACTGATTGACGACGGCAGGGTGCAGCTCTTCTTATTCTATTTTTTAGGGTACCTACCTCTCTCTTTAGCTTGTCGAGTTTTTCCGACCAACTCGGCACCCGCAATTGTTGACATTTCTTCTTTCCCGAGATCGTTTCTGTGCATGCGCTTATGATGTTATTTGAGTAGTTGTTAGTAGAGTGTTGCCATTTCCTCCAGATGTTCAACTGTGGTGACTTTGGTTATTTCGTGTAAAATTAGGTGACTGTCTTTGTTCAGCTGGTTCATTTCTCACGAAACCGAATCCAGTTAACATTTTTGGTGTTGAACAATCTGGTGGTTCTGGCAACACCCACACCGCGTGATCTCAGTAGCTCAACATCGTGGTCGGAGCTCGTCATTGCTTCGTCTACCCTCCAGTTGAATACCCTATCCATTAAATCCGTCGTGCATGCCGTAAAGTCCACGTTTGATTGGTATCGTTTTCCACCACGGATGGTATCAAACGTGGGCATGTCCCCGACGTTCAAGATATGGAGCTGCATGTCGTCAATCAGACCTAACATCTTTTCACCCCTTGGATCGTCTTTCCTGCTTCCCCACCATATGTTCTTAGCGTTACCATCTCCGCCTATAAGAAATCCCCTTGACCCCACAGCCTCTTTTATTTTCCTTATGTGCAAGAGGTATGGGTCAATTGGCTGATCAGGCTCTAGGTAAAAAGAAACAAGTGTGATATTTCAGGCTCTGGTTTTGGCCCCTACCACTATGATGTTGGGCGTGGATAAGTGTGGATATTGTGTGATATCTATATCAGGGTCAAATACGGCTATAGCCGCTTTGACGGGACCATCCCCTTTAGCCTGGAATACCCTTGCACCTTGGTAATTTTTCATACAGCCAGTCGACCCGACGTATGGTTCCTGTATCAGGGCCAAGGTGGATTTCCTCTTCCCCGCCTCGATGATAAGTTCGTCGGTGGCGAGTCTTTTTCGTTGTAAGTTGGCTTGGATGAGAGCGCATGTATGGTTTTGCATCGAGGTGCCCTAAGCAATAGGCCACTGACGACCTGGCCAGATCGTCCCACCGCTTGCGTACTGGACATTCCTGACTTAACGTGTTATGGTCGTTTGTTCTGCAATATATTTTGGTTATATTGCGGGTGTTCTTAACTTTTTTTAGGGTTTCTTCAAATAATAAGACATCTTATCCAATAGACAGAGGTTTATTGACTGAATAATTTTACATTATTTTCACACGGGAAACACAGAAGCAAGTAGGTAACAGGTCAGCATAATATGACTTAGGCGAACATTGCAAACTGATACTTTTGTTTTTAACCTGAATATAATATTATTTTATAAATGCGTACTTACATACTACAGTTCAAATTTGGCTTTTTTACAGTTTCTGCAAGAGGGAGGCACACCCGAGACCCAGTCCGGGCAATCCGCCCTTAAGTGCGGTCCTCCGCAGTGGCTACAAAAATCCACCTCCTCCCTGCAGAAACGTTTTCCGTGGCCGTAGCCCAGGCACCTCGTGCACTGAATCAGAGGGGACTGGTCCTCAACCCGAACCCTTTGGATGTCAATATGTAGTTGACCTTTTTCTGTAACGCGCTTCCATATCTGTGGGGAGACGCTCATAACCAAATGACAGGTGATCGGGTTTCTCGTTCTTCTCCTGTATTTGACTTCTATACGGGTTTCCTGAGGTTCCAGCCCCTCAAATATCTGTTTGTTCTGATTGAGTAGAGCCTTTTTTATGTCCGGGTCAGTATGAGCAGCGAGCACATTTTTTATTATTATGAGCGGGTCTTTGTTTTTGACTTCCTCACACTTAAGTCCGGAGTTCTCTATTCTTACCTTGATTCTATTTCTATCCTCTTTAGTTCTCACACTCATAATTACCTTCCTATCTTTTGCTTTTCTCACTCTTTCTACCTGGACCCATCCTTTTTTGGCATCCACAACCTGTCTTATCTTGTCCAACACCCTTTCTCCCGTATCCGTTTCGTCTTCGGACGCTACTACTATTGAGTGTGGAGCCATCCTTTCAGGAATTTTACCTCCTGTCTGGCCGGCTACTACACTCGCATACGAGACTGACCTGAGCAAGGTCTTCTGCTCCTCCATCAGATCCGCAGTTCTTGCATTTTCCTTTTGTTTTCACTTAAATGTTGTGTAGTTTCTTTCGTACTATTAGTTCGTTAGCGTCAGTCTTTTCCTTTCCTTTCAATTCTTGTATGTTTATGTCCTCACTACATCTCTTTTGTACATATTTTCCCTTTTCTTTCAAATCCTGCTCCTGCTCCTTCACTATTTGAAACAGCCTGTCACATGCATCAGACACGCCCTGTTTTATGTCGTTTTTTAAGATGCGCGAGGTGCTTAAATATATTTAGCCTTACTGAGGCATACTCTGGCTTCCGTCAATCTGTCTTTGTAATGGTGGCTAGGACCTGCCTGCCCCGTCCTACTGGTTGTCGGTGTGATGCTAGTTTGCTCATTGCCTGCTGCTTCCCACTCTCCGATAATACGCCTAACTATAGAGGAGGCAACAGTTATTGTTTTTGACGGAGACTTTTGCGTTTCCTGTTCACCTTCGATGTGGGTCTTAATCGGCGTTCTACAAAGAGCCATTGCGGAGGTGTATCGTCAATTAATTAAATGTGTAAATAATAATAAAATTTGCGTATATTACCAATATACGATGTTTTCAACAGAAAACGTCAAATAAACAAAATAAAACAATAGAGCAAAAATAAAAATAAAGATATAAATAATGTACAGTCCGTTCACACCCTCTTTAATTGTCAACAAGTATTTAAATATAGCCTTCCTATTGAGCTTGGTTTCTAACCGCCCTACTGCGTGTAGGGTGGTTTTAGGAAGTTAGTCATCGTTGATTAGGTTCATAGTATATATATTTACATATTGTTGTCCCTCCCCAACCCCTCCGCTATGGCTTCCCTAAACTCTGACGAGATTAGGAACAAATTATATGAAATTACCCTTGTTGAAGGCATGTCAATGAACGCAGATAGGTATCGTCTCTTAGATGCTCTTATCCCTCATATCATGGCGCTAATGCCCACAATGGCCCCTCAGGCCACCCCCGTCCCTCAGACCCCCAGACCCCTCAGGTCTTAGGCCCTCCCGCGTCCCCTTCCTCCAGTGACATGGAGTGTGAAGTAGACGCCCCTCCGCGCCGCAAGCGCGCACCCGCGACCGAATCCTCCTCGGACGCCACCCCAACTGGCCCTGAGCCACCCTCATTCACCCTAGTTAAGAAGCGCTCTAAGAAGCGCTCGAAACAAGCCCCGGCGTCCTCAACGCCTGTCCCGGTGTCTTTAACACCCACCGCGGCGACTGCATCGCCAGCTGCCCCGGTGCCTTCAGCACCCGCTCCGGCCCCAACTTCAGTCAAGGCCAAGGTCCCACCACCTGTGTTCCTTCGGGAAAAGGGTAAATGGTCCGAGGTCTCGACTTTGTGCAAAGAGCACAAGATCCTCTACACCCGAGCGACCAACTTGGGTGAATCTATTAAAATCACTGTCTCGTCGATAGACGATTTCCGAGCTTTGACTAAGCTCCTCACCGATAAGCAATATGCTTATCACACTTACGCTCTGTCAGAAGAGCGTAAGATCAGAGCGGTACTCAGGGGAGTCCCGTTCGAATTATCGAACGAGGCTATCCTGGAGGATCTGCAGTCCCAAGGCTTCCCGGCACTCGCGGTGCATAAAATGCACAGCAAGTACGGGAGGCAACACCCTCTTGCTCTGGTGGTTCTCGCCAACGTCCCCAAGTCCAGGACGATCTTCAAAGAGGTCAGCATCATATGCGGCCTCTCTGGCATCAAAGTTGAGATGCCTCATAGACGCGGCCACCCCGGCCAGTGCCACCGGTGCCAGTTGTACGGGCACGCGGCGGCCAACTGCGCCGCCCCGCCCAGGTGCGTCAAGTGCCTGGTCCCTCATTACACTAAAGAGTGCAATCGCACTCCTGAAACTCCCTCTCCTCCCGATTGCGTGCTTTGTGGCCAGTCCGGCCACACCGCAAACTACAGGGGCTGCCCCCGTGCACCCCGTTGTATGCGTACTAATTCTAAGAGGGCGACACCCAAACAGGTCCCGCCCCTTTCTCAGGAAAACTTTCCACCGCTGCGTAGCCGGGTTCCTCCGGCTGCAAAGCCTACCCAGCCCAAGCCTGCTCCAGAGAACTGGAGGCACCGCCCCGCTGCACTAGCGAATCCCACCCTGGCTCCTCGCCCATCCAATATCACTCCTCAACCCTCCGTAGCAGACGATATGCGTATCGTCTGCGACGCTATCAAAAGTGTCGATGTTAGGGAGATTGCAGTCTTAGCCCGTAAACTTAGGGCTTCACGTACTCCGACAGAGCGTTTGCTAGCTCTGGCGGAACATAGTTCCCTTCTCAATTCATTATAGGTTAATTTAAATGAATTGATCCCTAAATCATGCTTCGGCCGACCTCCGCGCAGCCCCGGCTTCACCGGAGGCTGCCCCGAACGGCCACCAACTCATGTCCCTTTGAGCACCTTCAGTGCAACTTTCACTACAGGCGGAAGACCCGCTAGCGGGTCTCCGCCAGCGCCCCCAACTTCCCGACGGGTGTCGCTTCCGATGAAGGCTAACGGTATACGCTTACTACAGCCAACAGGTGGTTTTTAGTGGGTAGGTGCCATTCTGGTGAGTCCCACATAACCCCCCCGCAGAGGAATTTACCTGCGGGCGGGTATGCATGACGCATCTTCCACCTCCCTCCCGCGAGGGTGCCTCGGCAGCAAAAAAAAAAAAAAAAAAAACTAATAATCATCATTCTCGCTCCGATCGCCACGCGGTGCGGACGTGCAAGACCCAGTTCTCCGTTGGTCGGTTCCCTCCCGATATTCCGTGGCGCCCAGTCTACTGACGTCACAGTATAGCGTGTTGGTTCCGTGCTACGGTTTTTAAGGTTTTTCTACTCCGTCTGAGTGCTTTCGAAGTGCGATTTTTCTTTGCGACTAAGCCCCTTAGTCTTCAAAGTGCTGTGCTAAGTAGTGTTGTGCTTGTGCTGAGTGCAGTGTTGTGCCCAGCGTAAGTAGTCTGGTTTCAGTGCAAAGGATACTTAACGGTGACAACGAATTTGTACTGAACCAGTCCTTTTTATTTTTATTTATTTCTCTTCTCTATTTTATTTATTTTTCTCCTATTTTCATATTTATTTTTATCATATTTGTGTGTTTTCGTGTGTATTTGTCCTTTCTGTCGGAAAAGGTTGACCCTAAGGCGGTCAACTCTTTACCTGCGTACCCTTTTTAGGTTTCTAGGTAGCGGCCTTCGGCGTACTACGGTTAGTTTTAAGTTATTCTCCCCAGCCCCCCTACCGCTGGTAGGGAGGTTCGCCGCTAGGATTTTGCTAGGTTTTTAGGATCTAGGCATCTTTTATTATACTTATATTTTTACATATTATTGTCCCAACCCCTTCCCAAATGGATAAGCAAATCGTCATTAACATTGCGAAGGCGTTCGCCCAAGCACTCGCCGCGTCGGGTGTTTCAATTTCTGACGACATATTTACGCAAGCTGTACTAGCGCTTAACGCGTCCCCGGCCCCTCAGGCCCCAACCCCAGCCTCTCAGGCCTCTAACGTCCAGACCCCTCAGGTCTATAGCTCTCCCGCGTCTCCCGTTCCATCCGATATGGACTGCGCGTCGGTCTCATCCTCGCGCTCATCTCGTAGGAAGCGTACCGCTCCCGGGAGCGATTCAGACTCCGCCGCGTCCGTAGCTTCGTCGGTCGCCGCCACCCTAACCGGCTCTCCAGAGCCCGAGTTCCAATTAGTTGCCAAACGCTCTAAGAAGCGTTCGAAAAAGGCCGCGGTGTCTTCAACACCCGAGCCAACCCCGGTGTCTTCAACACCAGCCCCCGCGCCGTCAAAATCGCTCGAAGTAACCGCGTCTCCGTCGGTCCCATCGAAGCAAGCGACGCGCTGCGCTCCCGTCCCGCCGAAACCTCAGCTCCCTCCGCCCGTCTTCCTGCGTGAAAAAGCGCGCTGGACCGCGGTTTCAAACTTGTGCAAAGAGCACAAAATTAATTACTTAAAAGCCGCCAACGCTGGCGATACAATCAAAATTCAAGTAGCGACCGTCGACGACTTCCGCGCGTTTACCAGGTTACTCGGGTTAAATCAAATCGCGTACCACACCTACGCCCTCCCGGAGGAGCGTAAGATCCGCGCAGTACTACGGGGCGTCCCGTTCGAACTCAGTAACGAAGACATTCTCGAGAACCTTAAGTCTCAGGGTTTCCCGGCACCACAGTGCACAAGATGCACTCCAACCGCGGTAGGCGTTTTCCTTTAGCTTTAGTAATCCTGTCAAATACTCCCAAATCGAAGGAGATTTTCAAAGAGGCTCGCACAATCTGCGGACTCTCGAACATCTCCGTCGAGCGTCCCAACCCCCGCGGCCATCCTGGGCAGTGCCACCGCTGCCAGCTCTATGGCCACGCAGCGGCTAACTGCTCAGCTCCCCCCAGGTGCGTTAAGTGCCTGGATCCACACATAACAAAGGAGTGCACTCGCACTCCTGAATCCACTTCCCCCCCTGCCTGTGTGCTGTGCGGCCAGTCCGGCCACACAGCTAACTACAGGGGTTGCCCGCGCGCTCCGCGCTCCACCGTCAAGAGGGTCGCGCCTAAACCGGCGCCGCCGCTCACTCCCGCAAACTTCCCGCCGCTGCGCAACCGGGGTCCCCCGGAAGCAAAGCCCGTTCAGCCGACGCCTACTCAGGCTCTGTCTTGGAGGCAGCGTCCGGCCGTTCCACCTGCACCTTCCCGACCCATCCCAACTCCCGTAGCTTCCGTAGGGCCGCGTCCCGCTCCGTTATCCGTACCTCAGTCGTCGTTGGCTGAGGATATGAAGACCGTGTTCGACGTTATTCAAAACGTCGATATTAACGAAATTTCCGTACTCGCACGCAAACTGCGAGCCGCCCGCTCTCCTCAAGAGCATTTATTCGCGTTAGCCGAGCATCACTCGCTCCTAAGTTCGTTGTAAATTTATTTTTATTTTTTTTATTTTTGCATAAAATCGTAAATAAGTAAATTATAATGTCTAGACCCGCGAATCCCGCGTCCAGTCGTATTAAACCCAAGGGCTTATCCCTAGTATATTTTAACGCTCGTAGCCTTAGCACTAACCTTCCCGAGATTAAACTGTTCCTTCAGAACAAAGAACCTGACTTACTCCTTCTCCAGGAGACATGGCTTACTCCAAAACGCTCCAAGGGATACGCTATTCCTAAGTACGCGTTTACTCGCAACGATAGGCCCAACTCCGACGGTTACGGCGGCACCGCTATATATTACAAAAGAGGCTTCCATTGCTGTCCTCTCCCTACCCCTCCTCTCCTCAACATGGAGGCCACGGTGTGTAGATTGGCTATGACTGGTCATCCGACCATCATCATAGCTTCAGTCTACATACCGTGTGGCTCCAATCCAATCCGCAGCGACTTTGAGGCCATTCTCGCCCTCGGCCATTCAGTCATTATGTTCGGAGACTTTAACTCCAAACATACTGACTGGACGTGCCTATCAACCAACACCAGCGGTATCGCTCTCCTCGACATCACTAACTCCCTTGACTTAGACGTCATATCCCCCATCACTCCCACTCACTATCCCAACAACCCGACCTACTCTCCTGACATCCTCGACTTTGCAATTATCAAGCGAATCAATCTTGATCTAAGGTCTATCGAACCGCTCGATGACCTAGGCTCCGACCATCACCCCGTCTCCCTCGTGCTAGGTACGCCTAACGTTAACGTCACACCTCCTAAGACCTTTACCAATTGGAAAGGTTTTAAAAATACGTTAGTTTCAGCCTTAGAGGCCCCTAACTCTCCGCTCGCGATTTCGCCCGACCAATTAGATAGCCCGGATAAAATAGATTCATTAGTCAATACTCTAACTGATGCTATTAACACAGCCATCAACGACAACGAAAAGGTTGCTAAGCAAAGCAAACCCGCGCTTCCACTAGCCGTTAGCAATCTCATTAAAGCCAAGAACGCGGCTCTCCGGAGAGCAAAGAAATATCCCACGCCAGCATACAGAACAGCTGCGAATCAGCTTCAACGTAAAGTTAGGTCTCGCCTCGCGGAACTCCGTGACACTCATTTTAACGATCTCATGGAGAATATCTCCCCGTCCCACCAAGCGTATTATCGAATGGCCCGAGCCTTACGCGTAGACACCGCCTCTCACGTTCCTCCTCTCACTCGTCCCGACGGCACCATTGCTTTCGAAGTCGAAGAGAAAGCCGAATGCTTCGCCGACAGCATAGCGGCACAATGCTCGCCCAGCACGCAACCCGCGGATCCCTCCCACATCCAGGCGGTGGAGGACGAAGTTCTCCGCAGAGAATCTCTCCCTATCACCGACGACCCCCTCACAGTCTCTAATGATGAAATCTTGCTTCTCATTAGAAAGCAAAAATCCAAAAAGGCTCCGGGTGCGGATGGAATTTCCAACCACGCACTTAAGCACCTGCCTGAGCAGGTGCTTACCTTGTTAGCTATCATCTTCAATGCCTGCTTCGACCATAGCTACTTTCCAAAAGCCTGGAAAGAAGCGACAGTCATTGGCATTCCCAAGCCGGGTAAACCTCTGAATGTCCCGGCTAATCACAGACCCATCAGCCTCCTCAAGGCAATGTCTAAACTTCTCGAAAGAGTCATACTCTCTCGAATGCGGAACCATCTGTTTCCAACGGATGGCGACCCTCATCATTCCCCACCAGTTCGGCTTTCGCGCTAAGCACTCCTGCCCTCAGCAAGTCCATCGAATCGTCGAGTACATACTCGAAGGATTCTCTCAGCGTCGTAAAAAAACAATCGCGGTTCTCTTTGACGTAGCCAAGGCTTTCGACAAAGTCTGGCACAGCGGTCTCGTTTTTAAACTCTATAAAATAGGCTTACCGGCTCGCCTAGTCAGATTAATAGCGTCGTTTCTTAAAGACCTTACTTTTCGATTCAAACATGAAGGCACGCTCTCCGCGCCTCGTCCCATAAAGGCTGGAGTCCCGCTAGGCTCAGTCCTCGCCCCTCTGCTGTACACCGTGTACACTAACGACATCCCCATCCCGCCGAAAGGCGTCGAACTCGCCCTCTTTGCAGACGATACCGCCCTTTACACTAAAAGTCAAGCGATCCCGTATAACATCACCAGACTCCAAAAGGCCGTAAACGCCCTCGGTGTTTGGTTTCAAAAATGGCGTATCGATGTCAACCCAGAAAAGAGTCCTGCTATTCAATTCGACCACAAACGTCGTAATCGCCACAACGAACCGCACATTCGTTTGTTAAGTATTCCCATCCCCTGGAAGCGCACTGTCAAATACTTAGGCGTCACCTTAGATCAGACGCTTTCTTTCAAGCCACACGTCGATAGAGTAACGAAACTCGCGCGTTTTTACTTAAGCCGTCTATATAGTATGATAGGAAGAAAAAGTAAAATGTCTTTTAGAAATAAACGTACGCTTTATAAGGTCTGCGTTAGACCCGTCATGTCATATGCTTCGCCAGTCTTTGCCCACGCCAATCCCTCCGTCCTGTATAAGCTGCAGGTAGTTCAAAATCTCTTCTGCCGCAGGGCCACAAACGCACCTTGGTACGTGCGTAACGCGGACCTGCACAGAGATCTTGAACTGCCTACAGTGCAACAGCACCTCAAAACACTCTCAGAATCGTTCTTCAAACGCGCCGAATCCCATCCCAATCATCGTTCGAGATTCAGTCTCATATACTGTTCCTGTGTTAGATTCGATTTACAAAATCGCTAGACCGAGAAACGCGCACACGAGCGAACGCACGCAGTTAACTTTAGATCTAGAGGCCCTTCAGGCCGCAAATTCTAATTCTAACGTAAATTCTAATTCTAACGTAAATCCGAATTAATGCAATTTTATTTGTCAATTTTAATGTTTTTTTATTTATTTACTTTTCTTTTTTGAGCACCTTCAGTGCTATGTAAATCCCAGCGGGTGACCCCTTAAGGGCCCCGCTAGCGCGGCCTCTTTCTCCGATTGGCCGTCGCTCAGATGAAGGCTGAGTGGCAAAAATGCACGAGCCGACAGGGGGTTTTTTAGTGGGTATGGTTCTGGTAGGCGTCCGGACGAGTCCCACATAACTCCGATCGCGCGCGTGGAGTATGCGTCAGAGCATTTTTTATGTCCTCCTGCCCTTCCCGTGGAGGGGAACCAAAAAAAAAAAACTAATAATCATCATTCGTTATCGAACCGTCTTTCTTTTCGCCTCCAACTACCTCCAAGCTCCTAAAGTGGTGACCCCGATAAAAGAAGACGCTTCCCCTACAAAAAAAACAATGGAAATGGAGAACCAGAGAAGCCCACAGGATTCACAAAGCACTTCAACAACAGCTTCAGAACAACAGAACCTCTCTGGCATTGCCCTGTCGATGCGCATCACCCAATTTTGGCGCGAGAGAACCGCGAACCGCACGCGGGACCCGGAGATTGCAGACTTAGTAAACGATATCAAGAAACTACACTTAGAAGTTGCTGGACTACGCAATGAAAGATCGACGCGGGAAACATACCGCCGCAACCGAACGCCAACACGCCAGTTCAGACAACGCACGCGTTCTCGTTCTGCTTCCGCCACGCCGCCCAGCTACTGCTACTACCACAAGAGGTTCGGCAAGCACGCCCGACGCTGTACTACACCATGTTCCTACAAGAACAATGAAGAAACGTCGGAAAACTAACACATACGCTGGCTGCGGCGGGACCCGGCGTATTAGGAACTACACACCGCCTGTTCGTCACGGATAAGAAAACACGATTGTCTTTCTTGGTCGATACCGGAGCAAACATCTCGGTTATACCAAGGAAGAAAGGAACACAAGCGCAACAACAGCCGTTCGTCCTGTACGCCGCTAACAACACCATAATACCCACCTACGGCGAGAAAAGTATGGAGCTTGACCTTAACCTACGGAGGCCCTTCCGATGGAAGTTCATCATCGCCGACGTCAGCAAACCCATCATTGGTGCAGACTTCCTCAAGCAACACAAGCTCCTGGTCGACGTTGCCGGCCGCTGCCTCATCGACAAAATCACTAACTTGTCTTTCAAGGCGCCGCTGTGCACGTCCAGCACACCCACTATTCGCACAATAGACCTGGGGCAGAAGTACCATCGCATCCTCGCCGAGTTTCCTGACGTCACAAGACCCTCTGTATTCTCCACAACACCAAAACATCATGTCGAACACCACATTGAAACCACCGGCCCTCCAGTCTACGCCAAAGCGAGACACATACCGCCCCACCGCTACGCAGCTGTGAAGAAGGAGTTCGAGACCATGATGTCACAAGGGATCTGCCGGCCCAGCAAAAGCCCATGGGCAAGCCCACTCGTCGTCGTTCCTAAGAAAAATGGGGAACTACGAGTCTGCGGCGACTACAGAAAACTTAATGCCATCACAAAACCCGATCGATATCCCGTACCCCGACTCAAAGACTTCACGTACCAACTCGCCGGGAAGAAGTTCTTCAGCACCCTTGACCTCAACCGAGCCTATCTACAATTGCCAGTCCTGAAGAGTCATATTGAGAAGACGGCCATCATCACACCATTCGGCCTCTTCGAATTCCCACGAATGTGCCCAGGTCTGAAGAACGCAGGACAGACTTTTCAACGATTCATACATCAGGTACTCTCTGGCCTGGACTTCGCGTACCCATTTATTGATGACGTAATCATAGCTTCGACAACCGAGCAGCAACACGAGGAAGACCTACGCACCGTGCTACGCCGACTCAATGAGTATGGCGTCACCATCAACCCATCTAAGTCTGTGTTCGGCAAGAAAGAAGTCACCTTCCTTGGCTACAGCGTAAATGAAAACGGAATCAGACCACCTGCACACAAGATTCAAGCAATATCAGAATTTACGAGACCAACTACAATTGAAGCCCTACGAAGATTCCTAGGAATGCTAAACTTCTACAGAGACAGCATACCTCAAGTTGCCAAGCTACAATCGCCACTGAACACTTATCTGCACAACAGCAAACGTCACGACAAAACAAAGATCCAGTGGAACGAAGAGTCGTCTCAAGCTTTCGAAAACTGCAAGGCAGCGATAGAAAACGCAGTACTTCTTGCTCACCCGTATCACTCCGTCCCACTCGCTCTTATGTGTGACGCTTCCAACGACTGCGCTGGTGCCGTACTACAACAGCGAGTAAACAACACCTGGCAACCACTCGGCTACTATTCAAAGCAGTTCAACGCAGCACAGCAACGCTACAGTACCTACGACCGAGAACTAACATCTATGTACATGGCAGTGAAACATTTTCGAAAACTCCATGAAGGAAGAAAAATGATTATCTTCACTGACCACAAACCGCTCACCTACGCCCTACTGAAACAACCATCAGACGCCGACACACCTCGTAGAACTCACCAGCTCATGTACATTACCGAACGGCGAACGATTCTTGCTCACGATGATCGACCGCACAACCCGTTGGCCGGAAGCAAAGCCGCTGTACGAAATTACTGCAGAAGCCGTCGCTGAAGCCCTGATGAAGACATGGATTGCTAGATTTGGCTGCCCGTCCCAACTCACTACGGACCAGGGCAGACAATTCGAAAGCCAACTGTTTACGTCACTCATGAAATTACTTGGTATAGAGAAAAACCGTACTACACCGTACCATCCGCAGTGCAAAGGTATTATCGAGCGCTGGCATCGCACACTAAAAATCGCACTGACTGCCCGCCTAGAAAACAACGAGAAGTGGATTGAACAGCTGCCGATCGTGTTACTAGGACTCCGTACTGCCATCAGAACCGACAGTGACGTCAGCGCCGCCGAACTGACCTACGGCGCAAAGTTAAGATTACCAGGCGATTTCTTCCAGCCGACCTGCGAATCGTCACCATCAAGTTCAATGGACAGTACATTCGTCAATCAACTGCAAACCACACTACGCAGTTTCCAGCCTGTTCCGGAGAACTGTCACACCAACAGCAAACCCATCTTCGTACATAAAGACCTACAGTCATGCAGTCACGTCTTCGTTCGAGTTGATGCTGTAAGGAAACCGCTGAAACCACCTTACGACGGACCTAACCCCGTGCTACAACGAACAGCGAAGTATTTCAAGCTGAAACTACCAACTCGCGAAGCCAACATATCCATCGACCGACTGAAGCCTGCCTACATCATCGCTGACGGGAACTCCACATCAACCACCGCCACTACGTGTCCCAGCACCGTGAAAAAGACCCGTTTCGGCCGCACAGTAAAACCAACCGTACGTTTTGCTAAGGAGGGAGCCCTGTAGCACGCCGCGGCTCACCTTACGGTATTGCTCGCCGACCGTGCCTACAAACTGCAACGGCTCACCTTACGGTATTGCTCGCCGACCGTGCCTACAAACCGCAGCGGCTCTCTCCACGGAATTGCTCGCCGGACCGTACTTAGATATCCAAAATTATATATAAGGAGGCCGAAATTCTCTCGGTTTGCGTGCGGATTCGTTCGCACGTCGATCGCAGACGCTTTTTCTGCTCTCTAGTCCCCGCACTAGTTGAGCACCCCAAATTTCAGGGGTCGTTTTCACGACCCAGGCTTCGCTCCGTATTTCCTAAATTTCATAGAAAAGTCGTTTTCACGACTAATCTTCGTTCGCCGCCTGCTGCCCGACGTCGCCGACTGCGTCGCCGTCGCCGCTCCGGCAAGATCTGCGTTCCAGGACTTCGAGTCTTCGTGTTCGAGTAAGTTATCCGCGTCGTTCCTAACCGCCCTACTGCGTGTAGGGTGGTTTTAGGAAGTTAGTCTTCGTTGGTAGGCTCATAGTATATATATTTATATATTGTTGTCCCTCCCCAACCCCTCCGCAATGGCCTCGCGAAGTCTTGAAGACTTCGCGGCGCAGCTAGCCCAAAGTCTTACCTTTCTCGGTTTTGAAATGAATTCAGAACAAATGTATAATTTATGCATTAAAAGCGGATTTACCGTGCTCCCCCCTCAGGCCCCTCAGGCCATGCAAGCCCCTCAGGCCACGCAAGCCCCTCAGGTCCCTCTGGTCCTAGGCCTTCCCGCGTCCCCCACCTCCAGTGATATGGAGTGTGAAACGAACGCCCCTCCGCGTCGCAAGCGCTCACCCGCGACCGAGTCATCCTCGGACGCCACCCCATCTGGCCCTGAGCCACCCTCCTTCACCCTAGTTAAGAAGCGCTCAAAACAAGCCCCGGCGTCTTCAACGCCCGTCCCGGTGTCTTTAACACCCACTGCGGCGACTTCAACGCCAGCTACCCCGGTGCATACAACACCCGCCCCGGCCTCTTCTGTCAAGGCCAAGGTCCCACCACCCGTGTTCCTTCGGGAAAAGGGTAAATGGTCCGAGGTCTCGACTTTGTGCAAAGAGCACAAGATCACCTACACCCGAGCGACCAACTCGGGTGAATCTATTAAAATCACCGTCTCGTCGATAGACGATTTCCGTGCTTTGATAAAGCTCCTCACTGATAAGCAATATGCTTATCACACTTATGCTCTGTCAGAAGAGCGTAAGTTCAGAGCGGTACTCAGGGGAGTCCCGTTCGAATTATCGAACGAGGCTATCCTGGAAGACCTGCAGTCCCAAGGCTTCCCGGCACTTGCGGTGCATAAAATGCACAGCAAGTACGGGAGGCAACACCCTCTCGCCTTGGTGGTTCTCACCAACGTCCCCAAGTCCAGGGAGATTCTCAAAGGGGTTAGCACCATTTGCGGCCTCTCTGGGATCTCGATCGAGGCGCCTCATCGCCGCAGTCATCCCGGCCAGTGCCACCGGTGCCAGTTGTATGGGCACGCGGCGGCCAACTGCGCCGCTCCGCCCAAATGCGTCAAGTGCCTGCTCCCTCATTTCACAAAGGAGTGCAATCGCACTCCTGAAACTCCCTCTCCTCCCGATTGCGTGCTTTGTGGCCAGTCCGGCCACACCGCAAACTACAGGGGCTGCCCCCGTGCACCCCGTTGCATGCGTACTAATTCTAAGAGGGCGGCACCCAAACAGGCCCCGCCCCTTTCTCAGGAAAACTTTCCGCCGCTGCGTAGCCGGGTTCCTCCGGCTGCAAAGCCTACCCAGCCCAAGCCTGCTCAAGAGAACTGGAGGCACCGCCCCGCTGCACTAGCGAATCCCACCCTGGCTCCTCGCCCATCCAATATCACTCCTCAACCCTCCGTAGCAGACGATATGCGTATCGTCTGCGACGCTATCAAAAGTGTCGATGTTAGGGAGATTGCAGTCTTAGCCCGTAAACTTAGGGCTTCACGTACTCCGACAGAGCGTTTGCTAGCTCTGGCGGAACATAGTTCCCTTCTCAATTCATTATAGGTTCATTTAAATGAATTGATCCCTAAATCATGCTTCGGCCGACCTCCGCGCAGCCCCGGCTTCACCGGAGGCTGCCCCGAACGGCCACCAACTCATGTCCCTTTGAGCACCTTCAGTGCAACTTTCACTACAGGCGGAAGACCCGCTAGCGGGTCTCCGCCAGCGCCCCCAACTTCCCGACGGGTGTCGCTTCCGATGAAGGCTAACGGTATACGCTTACTACAGCCAACAGGTGGTTTTTAGTGGGTAGGTGCCATTCTGGTGAGTCCCACATAACCCCCCCGCAGAGGAATTTACCTGCGGGCGGGTATGCATGACGCATCTTCCACCTCCCTCCCGCGAGGGTGCCTCGGCAGCAAAAAAAAAAAAAAACTTATAATCATCATTCGTTATCGAACCGTCTTTCTTTTCGCCTCCAACTACCTCCAAGCTCCTAAAATACTAAGATTTTATGTCCAGAATTGTCAAAAAACAATTTTTCAAAAACGACTCTAAATAAATAAATAAATAAATCCCCAGACAAACACACCAACTGTATGGCCCCAAAGTAAGCAGAGCTTGTGTTATGGATGACCATACAGCGAACTGGGGGGGATCCCAGAACAAACATCTGTGTTCATCAGACTCTATGTAGAGTTCTATTCCAACTCAAAGTAAAAAGCTTTTTTGTCCAATACTGACAAAGCAAACCACGTCGCTCTGCGACTTCTGGACGCGGAGATATCGTCGTTTACCTCAAGGGAATCCCAACAGCGAAAACCCCGCACCTCTCCGACCTCCGGTTCCCGAGCAATGCAGGTTCAAATAAAAACAAGATGGCGGACCAAGATGGCCGCCAAATGTTTAAACTTCGATTACACCGGAACAAAGCGTCTCCCAGAGGCGTGCGAGGTGTCTGCGTTCTTTCCCCGGTCCGCTCTACGATTGTAGAGTGTCAAATCTGCGATACAGACCACATATGTCCCAGCGCTATGGGGGGGGGGGGGGGTAGGGCTGCTCAGGAAAACAACTTTGCCGAAAACCGCAACTTCCTAAGTGAAAAATCAACCGCACAATAACCAAAACAAGTTTTGGGCAGTTTTTCCGAATTTCCGCCCAAACACCTTTTTCAGTATTCCTGCCGTTCCAGTAGTCACAAGCCTGAGCTTTCGAGCTTGAGCTCGTTTTACAGGGATTCTTACAAGCTACAATAATAACAGCTTAACTATTTTTTATTTGCAACCCCCGAATTTAAATTCGAGAAAAATGCAAAATTTTTTACAAAAATTTGAATTAAAAATATAAAATGTCTTTTTTATATTGCCGGGCATGTCTGGCTGAAAGCGTTGTGGTCTGTCTGTGGCATTTTTGCAATAGCGCAGTTTTTGCAGGAGGGGGCCGTACCTGCAAGCCGTTCTGCGCATTCCGCCCTTACGTGTGGCCCGCCACAGTGACTGCACAGATCCGGCCCTCCCCCACACAAACGCTTACTGTGTCCGTAACCTAGGCAGCGGGTACATTGGATCATGGGAGATTGATCCTCAACCCTGATCCGTTGCAGATCTATGTACATAGTTCCCCTTTCGACTGCCCTCTTACACAGTTCTGGAGACACACTTGCGATGACATTGCATGTTTGAGGGTTCCTGGCCTTCCTTCTGAATTTGATTTCTATTCTATCATCGTGTTTTCCGAAACCCTCAAACATGCCTTTGTTTTGGTTTCGCATGGCTGAGAGTATCTCCTCGTCCGTCAAAACTCCGAGTACGCCTTTGAGCTGCAGGAGGGGATCTTTATTCTTCACTTCTTCACACTTCAGATTTTTTCCGCTACTTTCCATCCTGTCTTTCACTTTTCTACGCTCCTCCTCCGTCCTGTAGCTCATAATAATTTTTTGGACCCGGGCTTTCCGGACCCTTTCCACCTTAATCCAGCCCTCTTTGGCGTCCACAGTCTCCCTCACCTTGCTCAGTACATCCTCGCCCGTATCTGCTGTGTTTTCCGAGGTAATCACTACGGAGTGCAGTGTCGTCCTTTCGAAAGTTTCAACTTTCGGCCGGTACGACACTACCCCCGCGTAGCTGGTTGGAATGTTCTCGGGCCGGACCACCTTCTGACTATCCAGTGTATTCTTCAGTTCCTGCATATGTGTGTTGTTTTCTTTAATGTGCTCCGATGTCATTCTCAATAGGGCCATTAATTCGTCGTTTGACACTTTACTATTTTTAATTTTTGTTTCTTTCTGATCTTGTGTCCGTTCCAACCCTTCTACCCCCGTTTCTTTGATTTCTAACTCCAATTCTTTTACTAGTTGGTAAAGTCGATCGCATGCCTCAACAATTGCGTTCTTTATCTCACTCTTGAGGTTACGTGAGTTGCCAAGGTGTTTTTTGGCTTTGCTGAGGCAGGCTCTCTCTTCACTGGTCCTATCTTTATATTTCACTTTTGTTTCAGACTCAGCTTGTGCGGATCGTGTCGATTTTGGTGAATGGAAGATCGGATCTACTCCAACGGCTTCCCATTCTCCTATGCTGCGTCGGACTTTATTAATAGTTATCGTCTTGAGAGGTGATTTTTGCGAGTCCAAGACACCATTGATTGTCTTGGTTGGAGTTCTGTAGAGTGCCATTGGAGGAGTTCGTCAAATTGTATAAAATTGTATAAGAATTTTTTGTTAAGTATTTATAATTAAAATTGTAAATAAAATTTTACACTAGTGTAACTGTATTTATAAAAATAGGGTCTATATAATATTATTTACACCTTTGTAAGCGTCAGATTACAATAACTAAATTTTTGGGATGTAAAGGGTCCCAGGCGAAAAATAATTTTTTTACAAGAAATTTTTTATTTATAACAATAAATATTATATATAGATGACAGCCTTACAATTAAATTTTTTAGGATAACGACACAGTATTTTAAATTATTTGACTGACGGTGCTAATAATTACCTTCTATATCACAGTTATTAATAGTTTTTAGAGTTATTAATATCACAGTTTTAGAAATTTCCAGATTTTGTTACTTAAGTGTAAGTTTTTGGGGTGTAAAGGTCCCCAGTCAATGTTGAAAACGTCACAACACAAAGCAACTTAATTAAAACTAACTTAAAACTATATCACAAGAGTCACAATTACAATATAAACGTAAAAAGCCTAACTAAAATTTTTTGAGAAATTTTCGACTAGATGGCGCTACTTGTATATTAAAGCGCACTTTTGGTAATTAATTCTCTCTCCCTAAGCTCCGGGAAAATGGGTGTTGTGGGGACGGGCTAAATTTTAAAATTTTTACCGTCCGATTTCAGCTGGGGAGGCCTCAAACGACGCGGACCGATTATCGGAAGGTGATCGATGCGCAAAAACACCGGGTGTCTAGAAAAATTTTGAAATTTCGGTCAAAAAACCGAAATTTATGTTAAAAAGTCGAAAATTTTTAGTGAAAATTGCAAAAATCTCAACGGTTTACCAACCGATTCGCGTGCAAAAGGTGTCAAACGACTAAGAGAACAACCAGGGCCGGCCTGGTGGGGCCGCCGGCTGGCCCGAGGAGGGCGCTCCCAGCGGGCTGGAAAGTCCGCTGAGGACGCGCTTGGAGGTGGGACCGCAGAAGAAGAGGAGTGCCGGTATCACGGTGCGCCGTTCTCCCTATCTTCTGCGGCCGTGGAGGGATCGCAGGGGGAGAGGCGTGTTGGTATTACGGTGCGCCACTCTCCCTACCCCCTGCGAGCCGGCGGGGCCGTTCCGTGGAAGCGGCACTGGTGGGGCCGCAGAGGAAGAGGCATGTCGGTATTGCGGTGCGCCGCTTGCCCTATCCTCTGCGGCCGAGGTGTGGTCGGTGGCAGAACCACAGACCCGATCTGCCACCGGGTACCAGTTATCTGGTACCCATGGCCTCCTAGTAGCAGACTTAGGGGGAGTCTGCTACAGTACTGGTGGAGGCCGAGGGGGGAGGCGCACCTTACCATCTGGTGCGCCCATCGTGGAGGGCCTTCGGGCTGTGGCGATGGAGCCGCTTGTGGGCGGCTGCCGCTGGCGGGGTCGCGGATGTGTGCGAGAGCGTTCCCGTGGCTCCATCACAAGGCGGCGAGGAGGAAGATGTCTCATTAGCCTATACGGGAGTCCCACATAATGCCCCCTGCGCCCGGGTGGTAAGCGTAATGCATTTCCCCCCCCGAAAAAAAAAAAAAAAGGTTAGGTTAGGTTAGGTTGTGTTTTTTTTTTTTTTGGACACCATTTTCCTCCGACATTTCGTCGAAGCTCTTGTTTATCGTTTTATTTATAGTTATTGTTTTTCAGATTATATTACTTTGCCCTTTTCTTGGGCTTGTCGTCCTTTAGTGATTTATTATTACATTATTCGGGCATTAGGTATTCATCATTTTTTATTTATTTATTCATTTATATTTACTTAAATTTATAGGGGCTTTTATAATTCCACTTTTTATTCTAATTCCAACTCTGAGTATTTCTGTTATTTAATTTATTTATTTTGCTATTAGTATTACTAGTTCGATACTATAATCGTATATTTTATAATATACGTATAGTATCTGTTTCTTACTTAGTTTTATTTTGTTGCTTTATTTGTTACGCTTGATTACTTTCATTGCTACTTTCTTGCAGTATTCTTTGAATTTCTCTACAGTTTTTTTGTTACTGATGAGGGTATGGTAAACATCTCTTTTTATTTTTTCGTTTAGGTGGTGCTCAGTGTCAAATCTTTCGACCGAGTGAATGGGACACTCATCTAGCAGGTGTTGGATGGTTTCTACAATTTCTGGGTCGCAAGCGCATGACGCGTTATCTTTACACTTAAACCTACTTAAGTACTCAGAAAACCCGCCATGGCCCGTGAGCACCTGGGTGAGTACGCTGTTCACTTCATTTCTCTTAACATAGTTAAAGGCCTGGATTATATCGGGGAAGAAAAGTTTTGTTATGTCAGCTGTGTTTTGAGTCTTGTATCTTTGGTTCCATTCTATAATGGTCCTCGCGACCGGCATATCTCACCTTCACGCTTCTGTCTCTTAGGTAGCTGTCGATGACCCTTCTCAGGTTTATTGGACACTTTTCCTCAGCCAGACGGACTCTGATCTTCGGCCACCAGGCGCTGTCGTAGGCTCCCTCTATGTCCAGCGAAACCACCATGACCATCCTTTTTAAGTCAAGGTTGGCCCTGACATGGTTTACCAGGTCATAAAGAGAGTCTTCAGTGCTCCTCTGTGGCATGAATCCGTACTGGCGAGTACTAATCCTGGGAACCATATGAAAGTTGAGACGAGTCATCAACAGCTTTTCTAAGAACTTACCCAAGATGGGTAACAGGCCTATTGGCCGGTAGGATTTTGGAGTACGGTAATCATCTCTTCCAGGCTTCCTTAAAACTACAACTGTAGCCTCCTTCCATAACTGCGGGAAATAATGCAGCGCCAGGCATTTGCCGACTATAGCCAAGAACAGATGTGGATCTTGCTCTATCGCCTTTTTACAGATGTCCGCTGATAGGCCATCCGAACCGGGAGCCTTTTTGGCGCTAAAGGTGTTTATAACGTATTTGAGCTCTGTTAAAGTGAAAGGCGGGTCCACTGTGTCATTCGGTTCGTCCACTTCGTTTACAGTATTGGCCTTGGCTCTTGTGACTTTGTGGTGTTCGTTGTCACTGTCTTTGTTATCCTCTGGATAAAATGTTTCGGCAAGGAGTCTCACCGAGGCTTCCTCGTTTAACGTCTGTCCGTTGCTGGTCAAAGGACGGTCTTCCTCACGCTTTCTTGTACGTCCTATTACCCGGTAAATACCGTCCCACACACTTTCATTATTCTGCTTTTCGCAGAATTTCTTCCAGGACGTTGTCTGTGCCTTTTTTGCCTCTTCCTCATACTCTATTTTCTTTTTCAGGTATTGATCAACGACCCCTGAACGACGACAGGGTGCGGCACGCCTGATCCTGTTTTTGTAGGTGATGACTTCTTTTTTGAGGCTTTCAAGATGTTCGGACCACCATGGTATTGATGGTACCTCGTTATTTTTTCTCATCGGGATTGCTTCAGTTGCTGCTTCTTTAATAATGTCGGTGTATAGAACCACGATTTCTTCGAGATGTTTGGTGTCGGTTATAGTCTCCACTATTCCCGGAGAGATTTTGTGTTTGAGTTTCAATTGCCTCAGTTTCTCATGAAACTTTGGCCAATTGGCTTTTCTTGTATTGAATATTCTCGTGGTTCTATCTATGCCGTTTCCTTTCACCTTTTGCAATCCCAAAAGAAAAGAGATACCATTGTGGTCCGAACTCGTCAAAGACCTATCGACCTGCCAGTTGTCCACTCTGTCTAGCAAGTCCGTCGTACAAGCCGTCAGATCAACGTTACTCGTATACCGCACCCCGCCCCTATATGTTTCAAAGGTCGGTTCATTCCCTGTATTGAGTATATAGAGGCCTAGTTCGTCCAACGCACTTAGGGTTTCTTCGCCTCTGTTATCATTTTTGTTTCCCCCCCACCAGATGTTTTTAGCGTTGACATCGCCCCCTATTATGAGCCCTTTTGGCCCTAGCACTTCAACAATTTTCCTAAGATGGTTAAGATATGGACTAATGGGCAGATCCGGCTCAAAGTACATGGAGACAAGTGTTATCTTTCGGCCGCCTATTTGCGCTCCTACCACTGCGAAGTTAGGGGTGGTTAGTTCTGGGTACTGTGTAATATCTATTGATGGATTAAAAACAGCTATTGCAGCTTTCACAGTACCCATTCCAGCCGACTGAAAGACTCTGACTCCTTTGTAGTTCCTCATACTCTCGGACGCGCCCACGTATGGTTCTTGAAGAAGTGCTAGGGTTGTTTTGCGCTTGACTGCTGCGATGATCAACTCATCTGTGGCCAGTCGTTTTCTTTGCAGATTGGCTTGTAGCAGGTGAAATGAAGTTGTTACAACAGCGGCGTCTTAACAATATGGCACAGAGGACCTTGCCAGTGTGTCCCACCGCTTTCGAACCGGGCATGCCTGGCTGAAAACGTTGTGACCCCTGTGGTCATATTTTGCGGTTTTGCAATTTTTGCAGCATGGATCCGTGCCAGCAATCCAATCAGCACACTCCATTCTGAGATGGGGGCCCCCACAGTGACTGCACAAGTCCGTTGTTTCCTTACAGAATCGCTTGCCATGGCCGTATTCAAGGCACCTAGTGCACTGGACTAAGGGCGACTGGTCTTCGACACGTATCCGTTGCAGGTCAATTCGCAAAGTGCCCTTATCCGTCGCCCTTTTCCACACTATTGGAGCCACGCTAATCACTACGTGCATGGCAAGCGGGTTCCTGGCCTTCTTACGGTATTTAATTGTGATGCGGTCCTGTTCGGGGTCCACACCATTTACCACATCTTTATTTTGATTTCTGATGGCTGCTTTTATGTCGTCATCAGAATGGATTTGTAGGACGTCTCTTAATATCAGTAGCGGATCCTTATTACTGACTTCTTCGCAAGCGAGACGCTTTCCGGATTTCTCAATCCGCTCTCTCACTTGGTCCCTCTCTTGCGCTGTTCTGCAGCTCATCAGGACTTTTCTATCCTTCGCCTTTCTGACTCGCTCTACTTGTATCCACCCATCCTTGGCTTTGACAGCCTCTCTCACTTTGTCAAGAACTGTCTCACCAGTCTCCGTTTCGTCCTCTGACGACACTATGAGAGAGTGTAGAGCGACCCTCTCCACCCGCGATGTTTGAGGGTTTCGAGAAACTACATCAGCGTACGTTGTCCTACTGGTACTCTGGGGTCGGTACCCGGGATGGACCTAATCTAACCTAGGGAGGTCTTCCTAATCAACAAAGGAAAGATAACATACTTTTACTTTAAGTTACTTTTATTTAAGATGAATCTATTTTATAGGAAAATACAATGATAATTATTAGACTATTTTGGGGACGAAGCCCGCAATAGAATTCCGTAAGGAATTCCGTCAAGGAATGCCCTAGAACAATCTTCCATATTCTATATATTTTACATTTTACAAATAAAATCAAATAATGACAGACTTATAAGTTGCCAGTCATAAATGTCGGCAAGTTTGTTTGTGCAATAACCTCTTTTAATAAATACGGCACAAGCAAACGTTGCAATCGCCCCTCTTGTTTAATTTATTTAATTAGTGAAGCTGATTAAATAAATTCCTATATACATTTCATTCTTAAATAACGACCCTACGTAAATCAGGACCATATACATTAATCGGGATTACTCTCAGATGAGCCCCCTACCGATAGGAATATATATACTTGATCATGTTTAAATTACAACATCTTATTACACCAAAAATGATCTTATTGTATTTATTCTCCATCAATAGAGCCTTAGCCACAAAACCTGATGAAAATCATCCAAGATCCCGGCTGGTTAATTAATATCTAAATAAAACAGTGTAAATTATTTTAATTTCTCATACAATTCATGAATAATCAACAACCCCATATTAATCATTTACGTTACACAATCATACGCAAATTCAAATAACCAATATTTATTATTAAATTAATCAACAATTGTTAAAATAACCCATTGAATACAATCAAATTATAATTAATTGATAAGTAATAAATACATTAATATCCCAATAAAAGTAAATTTAGTTAATCCTACTTATATTAAAATTAATACTAAATTAATCAAGTTATATTATCATACATTATCATTCAGTTGGCGAAACAAACACGTTTGACATGAACTGTCATACTAACTTTAAACTTTGCTGAATGATTAAAAGTTTATTTGAAAGTTTGTAACTTTCGAAACTTTAAATATTACCTACCTAAATATTAAGATTTTACCTGCCTAACTATTACCGGACAAACCTTCCTATGAATAGATCATAAAATCGGATCCAAAGTATTTTACTTAACCCAGAATGATATCTATAAATTAAAGAATTTATATTTCACAACGCAAAGTAGAGAACTTTTTCAAAATGCACCGTAATACACCTGACAAAATTCTATACCAATAACGTTTAAAATACATTACCTATTCCATCACAACCTTTTTATTATTTAACCCACTGAGGATCCTATTCTACATCCGCATGTTGACCCACAGACATCAATATCACAATATTATATATACTCGTAAACTTTGGCCGCATAGCTAAATCGGCTATCACCTTCTCTCTTATGGAGATTATTAGGCGTGGCTCAAATTAAACGTGCACATTATCTATAGTGTTATTTTAGTCTTTGAAAATTGACTTCTCTAGAGCATTGGCACCACACGTATATTTATGATTCGTAAATAAAATGCAACGCGGTAAATACGTGCCGCGTGTACCTGCCGCCCCTTAGAGGTTTCTCTTTCGGGTATCTAAAATTATTTGATTAAATCATTAAATAAAATACCCTCTTATCTCAATATATAATATATAAAAACCTTTTCCTTATTTTCTTTTATCTGCATCGTCCATCCATTGCATCTCCTTTTTAGTGATGCTGTTTGGATCGGCTTTGCAGGATATATCATCTCGGAACATTGCGTTGTGAAGTGTACATAGAATTTGAGAAAAAAAAATATTAGTTTCTTATATTATTCTAAAACCCCAACGAAATTCTAACCGTTGCATATCTACAAATGAACGATATACATATTTGTACACCTAAATGTGTACTTTTACTCTATTAATTCTAAGAATAAAGAAATTATAATAATATAATATTTCAAGAAATAAATGTATATACAAAAACCCCATTTTACATATATAAATACAGACACAATTTCATCATTAATTCTATTCTATCGAACATTATATGGTTCCAATCTATTCACATGCACAATCAATTCTTGGTTATTTTGTATTTTTTTTACAAGATAATTGTCACATCCTATATATCGCAATACTCGAAATAAAACTTCATATGGTCGACCAAGTTTTCGACTTCCACCCAATATTCTTTCTGGACAATGTAACGAAACCAATTGTCCTACACGATTTAAATCCAAATGATAATACGTTAAACTCGTATAATCCAGACGGTATGATGATTGCCGTTTCGTGTCTATCCTTCTCCGCTATCGATAATTACCAATAGGCACAGTTTAAATCCAAATCAGCGCAGAATTTCGCCCCATTCAGCTGTACTATCATACCTTCGATGCAAATCATATAAATCTGTAATTACCTTCTCATTCAACAATGTCCCAAGCTGTCTTACTGACGCCAGTTGAAGTTTGGGAAATTCCTTCCTCGCCCGTTGCATGAATCACCTTCTAGAGTCTTTCCTTTACTCTTGGTATTCAGACGGCTCTTGCCTTCTAAAATTTTCTTTCCGCCATACTCAGCGACGTATATAGCTGAATTAATCTGAAAAATAGTAAAACACTACCACATTACATCACTACGCGGCGCCTCCACCATCTGGGGTCGGTACCCGGGATGGACCTAATCTAACCTAGGGAGGTCTTCCTAATCAACAAAGGAAAGATAACATACTTTTACTTTAAGTTACTTTTATTTAAGATGAATCTATTTTATAGGAAAATACAATGATAATTATTAGACTATTTTGGGGACGAAGCCCGCAATAGAATTCCGTAAGGAATTCCGTCAAGGAATGCCCTAGAACAATCTTCCATATTCTATATATTTTACATTTTACAAATAAAATCAAATAATGACAGACTTATAAGTTGCCAGTCATAAATGTCGGCAAGTTTGTTTGTGCAATAACCTCTTTTAATAAATACGGCACAAGCAAACGTTGCAGTACTCTCTAAGGTTGCTGCGTGACTCATCATAGCCTGTTTGAGCTCGTCCATCCTTTTATAGTTCTCAACGATGTTCTGGTTGGTTATCTGTAATTGGAGGATGAGCTCTTCGTTTGGGATGGTGTTAGAGATCGCATAGGTGGGTTCCAGTTTTCCACTCCCTTCTTCTTCGACGTCATTTTCTTTTCCTCTCTTGCTCTTTTCTTTGAGCTCTATTTCAAGTTCTTTAACGATCTGATACAGTCTATCTACCGCATCAGTGACTTCTGTTTTAATGTCAGTCTTTAAGTTTTTTGACATTCTGAGGTGGTTCTTAGCTTTCATTAAGATTGCCCTCGCTTCGGTCGTTTTATCTTTGAAAGTCTTAGCAGGGCCTGCCTGCTCCTTCTTAGATGTTGAGGGAGACTTTGCGGTCGAATCGGTTTTCGCCGCTTCCCACTCTCCAATGCTGCGCCTAACATTGGGAGCGAGTGTGACGGTTTTTGGTGGGGATTTTTGAATTTCTCCCTGAGTCTGTTTCGGAGTGTGAAATAGAGACATGGCGCGGAGGTAGGTGTCAAAATATACAAATTAATAACAACAAAAATATTGTGTAAGGGGGATGTAAATGGTCCCTACTGTTGTTAAATGTAAAAATAATGGGAATAGTGCAAAAACACTATAGTTAAAATAAATAAAACTAAAACAACAATAAAAATTTTTAATAAAAAAAATTGTTTAAGTCTGTGTAGAGTAAGCTCTACCTGATTTTTCCGAGTGCAGATATCTTCCCAGTACTGATCCAATAAATATGCGACGTAAATACGTTAGAACCTAAACAGTAAATTTAATAATATTTGGAAAAATATCGGTCAAAATTATTGACTCTATGTAGAGTCAAGTTGCTGGGTCAACAAAATGGCACTGGTTGTGCTCTGTCCAATGTTGAAAACCGCGGTTCTGTACGACTTTGCGTTCTTGAGTTATCGCGGTTTTAATATTTTCAATATGGCCTCCAAGATGGCCGCCGTCAAATTAAAAGGTCAATAACTCTATGAGCCTTCACCGCAGAGCAACGCGGAAAAAAGCTACAATATGAGCACTTTTGGCTCTGTCTGTAAATGCATAAAAAACTCTATGTAGAGTTGCGACTCTATGTAGAGCTCCCGATGACCCCACTGGTTGCTCTAGGTGATGACTATGCGTATACCGAAAACCGCACCGCTGTACGACGAATACTTTTTGAGTTACGTCAATCGGAAGTATTCCAAGATGGCGGCCAAGATGGCGGCCGAGAACTTTGGACGGCTATATCTCATGAACCAGTTGTCGCACGAGACTGTGCGACGGCTCCCCTGTCTTCCCTTGATCTGCTCTATATTTTGATAGTGGTAACTCTACAATGTAGAGTCGATCTCGGGATCGACGAAAAAGCTGTTAGGTCTTATAGAGAAGTCCAAGGGAATGTCACTATAAAAAATCCTGGCTCGATATCTTAAAAACTGGCAGAAATATGAAGGTTTTAAAATTTTCAAGATGGCCGCCAATATGGCGGACCACTGTCAGGTATTTGCTTTATTTCGGATTCCGTGGGCCGAAAACACCCGTGTTTGGGCTTGTTTTGTTTGTCTTTATGAGACCTGTCAATTTATTTACAGTTTGCAATTTTAAAATGTACCCCCGATTTATTAACCCCTAAAAACTTAAAAATATAATCTAAATACTTAATAAAAAATATAAAATAAAATACAAAAATTTTGAAAAAATTCTGGCTAGTTACAATAAATTTTCTCTAAATTATCAAAATAAAATAAATATTGTATGTCTACGGGAACCACCCCTTAAGATCAACCCCTAAATTTAAAAAATTTATATCTTAAAAACTACAAATGAAAAATTCTTGAAATTTACAGGAGTTGTTCTTCTAATAAAACACTATAATTATTATAAATAAAAAAGGGGGGTCCTCGATCGCTCTGCTGAGTTACGATTTTTTGAAAATTGTTAAAATTCTTAAATTTAAATATCTTAATATCTACTCAACCAATTTTGATGCAGAAAACGCCAATGTTCTTCCCTCTTCAAGGTGTACCCGGATCCGCTGAAGCAGGTAGCCCAGCACCTCCAGGGGCGTGGCTCAATGACCACGTGGTACTTGTTTTTTTGGCTTTTTCTCCGCCCTCCTGGGCGGGGAAAATCCAAAATTGGTGTCAAAAGATGGGGCTCGCAAATACGCTTACGACCCCACCAAAAAATATATATGTTGTCGATCTAGATCGCGCAGCGTAATTTTTTGAAGTTTTTGATTTTCACAGTTTTTCACTTTTTTGCGCACTGTACTTCACTAGATTCACTGATTTTTAAAAGAGTTGCACTGTCATGTAGAGCTAATTTTTGTGCAACTTTTGATGTATTGCACTTGATGCTACGTTCACTTTTTACCACTTTTTCAGATTTTGAAAAATTTTTCTAAGGCGGAGCCACGCGGTTTTAGGTTGAACACGTGTTCTCGGGTCGGGGGGTGACGGTTAGGTTAGGTTAGGTTAGGTTTTTTTTTTTTTTTTCTCAAACCTCTGGCATGGTGGCCACAGAATGTGTTTTCTGGTGTCAATTATTTCCAATTTGTGATTTATATTCTATGCTATCTAGCTTAACACAAACATTTTTATTTTTACATTTTTAATTTTGCTTTTTTCCTTGTGCATGTTGTCCTTCTTTTCTTTCTATAACATAGTACCTAATATGTATATCTATTGTATATCTGATATAACACCTAATATATTGTAGTTACAAGATTGATTGAATTTAATAATTTCATCTAAACATAAATAACACAAGTAGCAATTAATGTACCAACATTTTACTATTGTTCTCATATATATTATTATTGCAATTCTTAAGGTTTTATTCATTTTACTGTCTCTCTTTTATTTTCCTTTCTGCATTTTTCTATTCCTGTGTACTTTCGTTCCAAATATATGGTTTATTGGGATATTTTTCAAAATATCCCAAAAACATATTTTCCCATCTTCTTTTTTATCTATCCTAACATTCTCATGTTGACATTATCATGCAGATCGACCCTTAACATTAATTGTTGTTCAACTGCACTAATACATTAGTTGGGTGCTTTTTGTACATTGCCAGCAAACGGTTATCAGTTTTTGTGTAAGGTTCAACGAGTAGATTCCAATTCCGTCATTTCTGCAGAATAGCGGAGCATCAGATCTCCCGCTAATCCATACAACTTTCAATTTCAGCTCCTGTTTTACCGGCTTCAGCAACTTCCAAAATTTATCTCTAATGCCATCGCTAGTAGGGATTTGAGCATTTGTTTTCGCAATGGAGACCTCAGCAGTACGCAACGGAGGATCTAGCCAGAGCGTCCCATTGCTTTCGCACCGGGCATATCTGGCTAAATGCGTTATGCTCACGTTGGTCATATTTTGAGGTCTCGCAATTGCAACAGGTCGGTGTTGACCCTGCCAACCATTTCTCACAGCTCGTCCTGAGGTGGTCGCCGCCGCAGTGACTGCACCGGTCTTTGGCAGTTTTACAAAACTTTCTGGAATGCCCGTACCCCAGACAACGGGTGCACTGTACTAGGGGCGACTGATCTTCCACCCTTACACGCTGCAAATCGATGTGCAGCGTGCCGGCCTCAGTCACCCTTTTCCATATAGTGGGTGACGTTGTGATCACGACGTGCCCCGTCAGCGGGTTACGGGCTCTCATTCTATACCTCACCGCGAGGCGATCCTCCCCAGGGCCCACTCCTTCAAAGAGTTCCTTATTTTGTTTCCTTAGGGCCAGGAGTAATTCTTCATCGGCATGACAGGACAGGACGTCTCTGAGGACAAGAAGAGGGTCCCTGTTTTGCATGTCCTCACAGGTTAATTTTCGCCCTGAGTTAAGGATTTTACTCTTAACTTTTTCTTTTTCCTCTTCTGTCCTGCAGCTCATGATGACCTTCCTGTCCTTTGCCTTCCTGACCCTTTCTACTTTAATCCACCCCTCCTTAGCATTGATAACTTGCCTTATTTGATCTAGGACGTTCTCTCCTGTATGGAACTCGTCCTCTGAAGCGACAGCAATAGAGTGCAACGTTCTCTTTAGTGGTTGAGCGAAGGCTGGTTGCTTTGCTACAATGTTTGCGTAGGTAGTATTACCGTCTGCGACCATGTTGTTATTTTTGCTCAGCTCCTCTCTCAGCTTCAACATTTGTTGGTTATTTTCTATAAGATTTTTACTAGTGACTTGGAGCTGATTGATGAGTTCTGAGCTTATGTTTGAGTTTGTGTTGGTGTGTATGTCCGAGGGCGAAGAATGTGCATTATCGTTATCTTGTTTGGTTTTTTTTTTTTTTTTTTTTTTTTTACAATAATCCTTCGATATTGTGGTCGAAGATGTTTACATCCTTTGTATTAATTTGTTTATATTATATGCATCTACAGCTTCGCCTTTGTGTGGCATTAAGTGGCTTATCATATTTATGTATTTTTATTGTAACTAAACTTTATTTACTTTAATTATTGCTCTATATGTTTTTTGGATATTACACTGATTTATTCTTATGATAAATGTGTGATATACCATATTTCATACCTTTTACTTATTTTGATTGCTGTTTCTTCACTTTGCTTTATTTGCTACAACTTTGCAGTATAGTTTAAATTTCTCAATAATGTTTTTATCCTTTAGAAAAGTTTCATAGTTTTCAGTTGTCATTTTTAGAACTTGGATTTGTTCGAATTCGAATCTTTCTAATGTACTTATAGGACAATCATTTAGCAGGTGGGGGATATTCTCCGGTATCTCTGCATCGCAAGCACATGCCGGATTGTCTTTACATTTAAAGTTATTTAAATATTCGGAGAACCCGCCATGGCCCGTAAACACCTGCGTAAGAACATTGTCCACTTTGTTTGTTTTTGTATACTTGAAGGCCTGGGTTACCTCTGGGAAAAAGAGTTTCGTGGTTCCGGCCGTTTGCTCCGTTTTATATCTTATTTCCCACTCTGTTACAGTGCTCCGCCTATCGTGCAGCTTAAGGTAAGACTTAGGGCAAAGATCGTAAGCAGCTCTTGTTTTGAGGGCTGAAGCCAATTTTGCCAGTTCGTCTGCTCTTTCATTTCCAGGGATTCCCATGTGGGCTTTTACCCAGAACAGACAAACCGGCTTTCCCTCCTCTTTTAGTCCTACCAAATTCCGCACAATATCGAACACTAGTGGGTGGTCGATTCTGCCACTACAGATGAGCTCTAGGGAAGATCTGGAGTCACTGAGAATATTCACTTTAGTGTTTTTCTCCTTCCGGGCTGTCGTTGTTGCTTGAAGTATGGCATACAACTCGGCCTGAAACACTGTGCAGAAGGATTCCAATCGAAATTTTCTGCACAGCCTTTCCGAGCCTCCCTGCCATGCTGTGAGAGCAGCTCCCACTTTCCCTTCAATTTTGCTACCATCTGTGAATATTCTCAGTAGCCCCTCCTCCTGGTCTTGCTTCTGATCCTCCTCCCTAGAGCCCACTGCTTCAAAACTGAATGCTGGTATGCCAGCAGGGTGTGGCATTTTGGCAAATGGGACTTTTGGCTCGATTTCTCTATCACCCAGAATCCTTTGCGGCTCTCCCCTCCTTGCCTCATATAACGTAGCCGCCTCCCTGATCCTCATGTCCAATGGCAGTAATCCAGCCAGCACAAGAGCAGAGTTTAGCGATACCGTTCGATAAGCTTTACAGATTTTTTGGGCAAAGCCCCTTTGAACGGCATCGAGATGTTTTCTTACAGATATTTTACTCACCGCGCTAGCCCATGTGCTGGCTGCATACAAAATAATAGGTTCTATGACGGCCACGTATATAGTTTTGATTGTTTCCGGGCAAAGACCCCACGATATCTTTGCAGCTCTTGCCAGGAGCTTGTAAATGTTCCAGGCCTTCTTACAAACATAAGCCACGTGCTTGTTAAATGTTATTTTTTTGTCTAGGATGAGACCCAAAATTCTGACCTCATCTACGAGTGTGATTGTCTGGCCTCCCATGTGTATGATTGGGTTGTCGAATTTTAGTTTATTTGTTATTGTCATCGCGTTTGTTTTATGTGGAGCAAATTTAAGCTTGTTTTCGACACCCCAATCATACACCATTTTCAGCGTTTTGTTTGCCTGTTTCTGGATCTCATCCATGCTGTCGCCCTCGAACACAATAACGATATCGTCCGCAAATGCTTGGCTATACACATTTTCGGTTTCCAGTTTGTTCAATAAAGGATCGAGCAGAACATTCCAAAAAGTAGGGTCCCCTATTGAACCCTGAACACACCCTTTAGTTGTCTCCTTCAACAGTGTCGCTCCTGCGTAACTAAGATTTATTTTTCGGTCTTCAAAATAGCTTCTGACCAGTCTTTGAAGCCCCCGCGGACATCCCATTCCACTCAGTCCTATTCTTATGACCGGCCACCAAGCGCTGTCAAAAGCGCCCTCTATGTCTAGTGAAACCAAAACAGTGATTTTTTTCCTTTTAAGGTTGTGTTTTATTCGTGCTAATAGATCATAGAGAGCATCTTCCGTCCAGCGTTGAGGCATGAACCCATATTGCCGTCTCAATCGATGCGGACGGTCAAAAGCAAGCTATTTAAACTATAAAAAGTGGAGGTTCAATGGAAAATTTTGAAAATATTTAAGAAAAACACTGATTTTAAACGAATTAGCTAAGTATTGCAAATTTTCCAACACCTATTTCCCGCAGAGTGGTCCTTAGCGTCTCAAAAGATGCGCAGGAACACGGCGCAGATGATGGTATAAGAAACTTGAAGAAAACTTACAATACAGAGCGTTTTATGAAATTTTGAAAATACAACTACCTAAAATTTACTATTTTTATATGAAAAACAATTGAAAATTGAATTTTCCGTCAGCAAGGATGTACCGAAAGGTGTTATTTAACGACCTCGGATCAACAAAAACCTAAAAAACCACGAAGGAGGGTAGTCTGCTGTGCTGTCCATACAAGCACCAGCTTAGTAAATAATCTCTTTAAAAATACTTATACTTGATTTATGAACAAAATTGTTAGTGAAATATAAATAATACATGTTTGCCGTTATTCACAATTGAAGTTAAGTGCAAGTGACTATGCCTTAATAAGAAAATAGTGTTTTGGTTGCCGTGACTTACGTACTGTTAATACTGATCACATTTGAAATATCAGTGCTGTGTTGTGCATTCTGGAATTCAAAAAAGCTGCACTTGAAAGACCGATTAGCCATAAACTGCTTTATAAATTCCAATTGTATCGTTGATAGACTTTTTAACCTAAAAAATTTTTGCTTGATGATTCGATCAATAAATCTTATATTAATATTGCAAGTAGCGCCATCTACCTATGCGGATTTGAAACCATTGCACTGATTGCATCGCTTAATGCGTCTATGAAATTTGGCCGAATTTGGCAGCTTTTAAATAGTTCCTCGATTCTCTCAGGGAGGGCGCTGTATGAAATTTTCATTTAATCATTATTTTGATATCTACAAGTAAAGATGCCTAAGTTGAATGACTGTGCTGGCTGTAAGAAACCCTTACCTAAAAGTGAGTTTATGCGCTGTGCATCATGTAAAGCCTCGTATGATCTTATTTGTATAAATATGAGCTCCCAGCGTTTTTACTCCTTTTATATGTTGGATAAAGAGAGACGTAATGCTTGGAAATGTCCTGAATGTGTAAGTAAAAATCCAAAAAATGATAACCAAAATACCCCTGTAAGAGCAGAGATGTCGCCTGAGTATTCAAGTAATATTACACATCGGGTTAAATCGACAAACCTTGACTTTTCTTGTCCTGACATGGAAAAATCCACAATGGTGACAGACATTGGGAACGAAGGTCAACTGAACCCTACGTCGGAGTGGAAAATGTTTTGGGAGGAGATGCGGGCCATGCGGGCTGAAGTAAGCATTTTTCGTACGGCTATATCTGACTTAACAGCCACCATTCAGTCGCAAAATGAACGCCTCAGTACACTTGAAAACAGAGTTCAGGTTTTGGAGTCAAATATTGCCGATCCACACTCTATGTCAAACCTAGAGCAAGATATATTTCAATTAAAACTCGAAATCGACGAAAGAGATCAGGACATGCTGGCCAACGACGTCGAGATTAGCAACTTCCCCGAAAATACGAATGAGAACTGCACTCATGTTATTCTTACAGTGGCTTCTAAACTAGGAGTAGCGATCGACGAGCGTGACGTGGTGAGTGCGCAGCGAGTCGGTGCCCCGCGGGCGGCAGCGGCGACGGGGCCCGCGCGCCCGCGCCCCGTGGCCGTGCGGCTGACGCGGCGCGCACAGCGGGACGCGCTCCTGCGGGCGGCGCGCGTGCGGCGCACCCTCACCACGCAGGACATCACCGCCGCGGATGCCGGCGCCGCCCAGCGTCTGTACGTCAACGAGCGCCTCACCCGCCGCAACAGGCAGTTGTTCCAGAAGGCGCGGGAGGTTGCGAAGCGACTAAGCTGGCGCTTCGTATGGACCCGCGACGGTAAAATCTTCGCCCGACAAGAGAATGGCAAAGCCCGTCACCGTATCCATACTGACGATGACATAACTAAGGTTTTTGGGGCAAACGCAGTTGGTAAAAATTGACTTTATTATTTATACCGATCTAGAATATATAAAACGTAAAATAAATAACTCCTTATTGTTAAGTTTTGTAGCATATTATCTCATAAAATCTATTTTTATCACAAAAAGTTCAATTAGTTTTTTCATACTTTATAAATATAACATTGGCTGTACTGTACTTGTACTGTATTATTGTTTGTTCTTACTTAGTAATGTCCTGATAATTAATTGTACTTCAAGGCCTGGCCGCATAAATCATTTCTTAATGCTTCCTATTGCTTCCACTTATAAAAAAGGTTCTGCTGCGTCCCGACTATGTAAATACTTAGTTTACGTTTTATTTATGACAAGAGTTATTTTCAAAAAGTGCTCTCTTGTTACACTCCTTCGTTGTTTTTTTTGCAGAAAAGTTATAATCTCACATTACAGATTTATTTGTTTTTGGATACAATATTATTGCATTAACCTTAAAGTTTTTATAATGTATCTTGCACTACTCTTGCTGCCTAATGTATTTTCTGGTTTTAACATTATTGCTAAGCTTTCATTGTTTTCAAAATCTAACGTATGTTGTAATCTGAATAAACACTTACTGTTCCTGTTATTACAGGTAAATATACACAAAAAGTATACTGCTGCGCATAGACTATGTTTAAATATTTTATTTATTATTCTTGTTTTGAAGTTTCGTTTAGTATATTTATTAAATATATTTTTTTGCAGTGACAATATTGTGTATTACATAAAGTTTAGTATTAGTATAGAATATTATGTAATAAGTAGTATATTTTCTTTAAATAAATTATTTTCTTCTCACACATCAATCTTATTTCGTTGGTGTAATGTGTTTTACAGAAACTTAAATTCAAGTATTGTACATTGTATAAGTTTATATATATATCTTGACTGGCGTCATATAACAATTGTAATGAAACACCTTGCTAACTCAAAAATAATTTTAAAATCCGGTTTTTTTCTAATTCAATTTGTTAAAAATAAAAATCTTAAAATTGGTTTTTTAAATCCTGGTTCACTAGGAACTCACCACGAGGAATTTTTGGTTGCTATGGAGGATCGGTCGGTGGATATCATGGCCATAAATGAGACCTGGCTGAGAGATGGCGAGGAACATCGCGCGCCCAGGCCCGCAGGGTATCGGCTCCGGCATGTGCCGAGGCCGGCAGGTGGCGTCCGTACTCGCGGCGGTGGTGTTGGCTATTACATACGCAATGGTATCTTAGCAAAAAATATTAAACCTCCTCAGGTAATCGTAGTTGAACAGATGTGGTTAAGCATATCTCTAAACGGCGTTAGACTTGCGATTGGAACCGCATACCGTCCTCCATGGCTCAACATTGATACCTTCTTGGATGCGTTAACGGAATCAGTAAGTTATTTTTCCACTTATGATCATATAGTACTAGTCGGTGACTTCAACACTAACCTCCTGGCTTATAACGATCCGAATTCGAAGAAATTAACTTCGTTTTTAAGGTATTTAAACTTAAAGCAGTATATAACTCAGCCCACTCACTTCACCGATCATTCTGAGAGTCTGATTGATTTAGTTTGCAGCTCTACAAATATTTTAAATATTTGTGTTGACTCTATTCCTGACCTCAGTAAGCATGCTTTCATCTCGTTTGAATTACGTATAAAAAAACCAAAACCCCTCCCTACGTTAGCAGTATATAGATCGCTGAAAAGTATAAATTTAAAAGAATTTAATGATCTTGTTAATTCCATCAACTGGGAAAGACTACTTGACGAGAGTGTGAATGTGTCCGTTGCATCTTTTAATGCATACATTTTGCATGTGTTTGATGTTCATGCTCCTATAATTAAGTCACTCATAAAACATCAAAATTACCCTTGGATAACGCCAACAATTAGAAAAATGATGAGTTTGAGAGATAAAGCCTATGTCAAATGTCGTACCTCGAAACTTGAAAAAGATATAACATATTACAAAGAACTCAAATCAACCGTAAATAAGGCACTTCATTCGGAAAAAACTGCTTACTTTCATCAAACTGTTAATAGACATTTAAGAACACCAAAAAAAATGTGGATATCTATAAAAAATAATATAGCTGACTTTAAAAATAAACAGACATGTCTTCCATCTAGCATTACTGATCCAGATCTTGTGAACTCTCACTTCATAGAAGCTCCTGGCAATAATTCTGTCCGTATTTCTAACCTAACTTATTTTGAATACCATCGTTTCTCTCCCGCTGTATTTAGTCTACATCCAGTTGACGAAAACACCATTATGAAAATTATTACCAATATTTCAACAAATGCACAGGGAGTAGACGGTATTACGCGTGACATGATTTTACTAACTTTGCCACGAACTCTTGGAGTAATAACTGCCATCGTAAATAAGTCTATTCAAGCTGGGATTTTTCCAGACGCTTGGAAAGAAGCTTTGGTTAAGCCCATACCAAAGAAAAACTCTGCATTTGAATTGGAAGATCTCAGGCCAATTAGCATACTTCCGTTTATGTCAAAAATCATTGAGACTGTTGTATGTCAACAGATGACTGCATTCCTCAACTGTAACAATATTTTACCACTAAGGCAATCGGGATTCCGCAAGGGTCACAGCACTGTTACAGCCTTGCTAGATGTCCTTGATGATGTTTTAACGGAGCAGGATAAGGGGAATGGCTCTTTGTTATGTCTTCTTGATTTCTCCCGCGCATTCGACACCATTAACCATAATCTTTTGTTATCAAAATTGGCATTCTATGGCTTTGATCAAAAAACGATCAGGTGGTTCTCCAGCTATCTCAGCTGTCGAATGCAGCGTGTTGAAATCAGTAACGAAGCTGGTGTAAGGTCAGTCTCTAAAACTGCTCTATTGAATCGGGGAGTTCCACAAGGATCAATTTTAGGACCAGTTCTTTTTATCCTGTATAGTGCTGATTTGGCAAATTGCATTAGGAATTGTAAGTTTCATATGTACGCAGATGATCTACAGATTTATTCACCTTGTGAACCTAATGAGACACTGATGGCAGTTAACAGGTTAAATGAGGACCTAGAGCGAATTAATACATGGGCTAATCTTAACTGCCTCATTTTGAATCCATCTAAGTCTAAATTTCTCATTCTAGGTTCTGATGCTCAAGTTTCTAAAATAAATGCATCCCATGTTGCTATAAATTTTGGAAACGTAGTTCTCGAGCAAGTTTCTGAGGCATGGAATCTTGGTATACTTATGGACAGTGGGCTAAGATTTCATAAACATGTCCTAGAAATAGTCAGAAATTGCTTTTACAGGCTCAAGGTGCTGTATCGGGTTCGAGACTATTTGGATGTTAACGTAAGGGTAAAGCTCTGTGAAGCTTTAATACTATCCAAACTTAACTATGCAGATGCTGTAATAGGTGAGTGCCTTTTTGGCTACACCAAGAAATTGATACAGCGTGTGCAAAATGCCTGTGCCCGATTCAGTTTTCCGATACCTCGCAGATCTCATGTGACTCCATTTCTAAATCAGGGTAATCTTTTAAACATGCAATCTAGACGCTCACTTCATCTTGCTTCTCTGTTATTTGGTATTGTCAAGACCGGATCACCCACTTATTTATTTGAAAAGCTTGTATTTTCACATCGCCAAGCCAGAATACCTTCTCGCCTTGTTTGCCCTAAACACCGCACTGCAGCATTTCGTGGCAGTTTCAAATACTCTGCCACGAAATGCTGGAATAACATACCACCACCTCTAAAACACTGTCGCTCTGTTTGTACTTTCAAATTGAATTACAAAAAACATCTGTTATATGTACAAAAATTAAATATTTGAAATATATATAATTGAATTGGTGTTTGATGCAGGTAGGGTGGAAGGGCAAGATAATTTTGAGGGGATTTCCCTCTGTACTGTCTGTGACTGTACTCTTCGATGCCTATCATTTGATTATTGGTTGGAGTTTCATAGGGTACCTATTTGCAACATATAAATCATGTTATTTGGTATATACAGCTTAGTCTAATTTATATTACACACGTAAAATATATATCAAGGATATTTAAGTAATCATTTATTTTTTGTATTATTACTATATATGCGTGTAATAGTGTGTATGTAACTTTCTACAAATAAACATTATTGTGTATGGGACGTGCGCAGCAGGCTACTCTCAGTCAAGGCGTTTGCGGAAGATCAGCGTCTTGGTGTGTCCGCACTCCACGACTTGTGCTGAGTGAATGCCTTTTCGGTGCTACTTAAGTAATATTTTTATTTTATGTAACCATTGTTTCTTTTATTTTAATATGTAGTGACACCGAATAAATGTAATTTTCATTTCATTTTCATTCATTTTCATTTTCAAGATTAATTAATACCAATTACAACCGGTCAAAACGGTATTGTGTCTATTAAAATACTATAAAATTTGAGGTTTTCCGGGATTTTCTCGAAATTTCAGAAAGAAAAATTCACCCGAACCTTAAAAACAGGTGGGCGTCAACAAGACAAAAATTACTGTGAAAAAATCGTGAAAATCGGCCAGCGAAAACCCAGTGAAATATGCGATTTTGTGTTATCTTGTTTGGTTAGGTTAGGTTTTTTTTTTTTCTTTTTTTTTTTTTGTTAATCTGTACCTCCCCCTTATGGTGGAGTCTGTTTTAACAGTATTCATTCATTCCAGTTCTCGCTAATTTTCTTCTCGCACTTTCTTACTTCATACGATATCTTTCTAGCATACATCTCTTTTATAACTTTTATGGGTGGGATTGCCCATTTTTCTTATTCAGGCCTACACCTACTTCACAGTTTTATATGTTTATTTCTTAGGGGATGGAACACGTACACAGGCTTATTTATTTTCTTTGCTTTTTTACAACTTTTTCTTATTTCTAATAATTGTACATATTTTTTATTACTTATTTTCTAGACTCTCTATTACATTTTCTTGCCTTAATATATATAAACTTATATCTAATTACAATTCCTTCCTTACTCTACATACATGGTTTATGCTTGCTCTTTTTACATATTCGGTTTATCTCTATATACATTCATTTTCCTTAAACTATTGTTCTTATTTTCATTTTGCATATAATATTGTTTATATGTTACATAATATATTTTCAAAATATTTTATTAACATATTTTCCTTACAGTCAATCTTTATTTCTTTGTATTACCTTATGAGCTACTATTTTACAATACTCTAGGAAAATATTACTATTTTTGCTAGCAAGTAAATTGGCAGCATTCTCTACGTTTATGTCTTGCTCTAATTTGTGTTGTGCGTCATTACGAAGTTTTGCGAAAATGGGGCATTCGAACAGGATATGAGGGACCGTCTCTGCTCTATCTGGTTCGCAGACACACGATGGATTCTCCTTGCGCCTGAAACGTGTCAGGTACTCGGAGAATCCACCGTGGCCTGTTAAGATTTGAGTTAGGACAGAGCTAATCTCGATCCTTCGTATTATTTTGTGTGCTTCTATAGCATCTGAAAGAAAAATCTTAGTAACACCGGCTGTGTGTTCTCCCCTGTACCTATCATTCCATTCGCCAAGCGAACGCATGCGAATGTGTCGCTTGACGAGTGAGATGGGGTATAAATCATACTTTGGCCTAGTTTTGGACTTCAGAGCTGCCTCCTTCGCCAGATGGTCTGCCCGCTCATTGCCCACTAGTCCTGCATGTGCTTTGATCCAAAACAGAGATACAATTTTGAATTTTGTTAGGTTAGGTTAGGTTAGGTTAGGTTAGGTTAGGTTAGGTTAGGTTAGGTTAGGTTAGGTTAGGTTAGGTTAGGTTAGGTTAGGTTAGGTTAGGTTCCCCTCCGAATTGGAATGTGCCTTGTCGTGGCGGGGGGGCTCAGTAACCCGTTGCAATCCAGCAACGGGCGAAGCCAAAACGTTCCTCTGGTTGGGGCGCGCTGCGTCTGTCCCGTATCGGGCGGCAGTCGTGCTTCGTCGGTGCCCTGTGTCTGACCCATAGTGGGCGGCAGGGTGCCCTTTGGTGGTTGGGGTGGGCTGCGTCTGTCCCGTATCGGGCGGCAGTCTGCTTCGTCGATGCCCTGTGTCTGACCCATAATGGGCGGCAGGGTATCCTTCGGTGGTTGGGGTGCGACTTGTCTGTCCCCAATGGGATGGCAGTCGTGCTTCGTCGGTGCCCTGCGTCTGACCCATAATGGGCGGCAGGGTACCTATTTTGGTGGTTGGGGCGCGCTGCGTCTGTCCCGTATCGGGCGGCAGTTGCGCCTCATCGGTTCCCTGCGTCTGACCCAGAATGGGCGGCAGGGATACCTCGCTGGGGGGATTGGGGTGCACTGCGTCTGTCCGGTAACCGGCGGCAGTGACACCTGACAGGGGAGCCCAACCCCTGAAAAAATGGGCCGACGATGTGGAGTCATCGGTGCAACGCATGATGGAGAAAAGTGATTGTGAATGTGGTCCCCAGGTGGGTACGTCGGCAGATGCCGGGAAATCCCACCCCTCCGCCTCGGTGGAGGGCCGCCCCTCGTACTCTGGGGGGGGCAACAATCGCTTCGTGGGTCAGCAGACCGCTGGCCCTCGTGAACACAACCTACGCAATTCAAACCGGACAACTGATAACGCCGACCAAGAACCCGGTCGTAAAATGGGTTCAGAGACTGAAGACACTCAAGCTGAGGAGCTAAGCTCCAGTTCAGCGATGAGTGTTGCGGAGTCCATTGGGACTAAAGGGCGGCTCTGGCAACGGAAACGCAGCCGTTCCGCTAGGGGAGTGACTTCCGACGAGGATAGTGGCTCCGCTTCGGAGCCTGTAAAGGCTCCGAAGGTTTCCACCGCACGCCGAGGCAGAGGCCGACCGCCCACAACTGGGCAATACGTCGGCCTCGCCAAAGCTAAGGCGGAATTGGTGGCAGCTCAGCGCGCAGAGATGGAGCTCCGCGCTGAGCAGGAAGTGGAGGAGGCGGCTCGCAAAATCCGCATGGCTAGAGCCAAACCCGGCTCGCCGGAGATTGCGAGTACCGCAGCGGATGAGACCTCGGCGACGGAATTGCAAGCTCGAGTGATGAGCTCCGTCGAGGTCATCTCCCAAGTGGCGAGCACCTCGAAGAACCTTAAGGGGACGTATGTTAAGGCTCTTCGAGATGCTGCCTCCTCCATTAAGGAGCTGGTAGGTGAGCTCCACCAGCGCACCGCGTCGGAGGAGCTGACCCGTCTGCGGCTGGCCAATGACCGCTACAAAGCGGACAATGACCAGCTGCGAACGGAGTTGGCGGAGGTACGCCGCGAGTTGGCCGCATTACGGGCCGATATGCGGCGTGCCCCAGACAGGGTGGCAGAGGAGCAGCCACCTGTCAATGTCGGGGGGTCGTGCCCAACGGCGACCCCGTCCTCTGACAAGGTGCAAGAGCTGGAGCGGAGCATCATGCTCAGTGTGGGTAAGATGCTCGACGCTCGGTTCGAGGGCTTGCAGCAGAGGCTGCTCCCCGAACCGCGCCTCCGTCCACCGTTGGCTGCCGACAAGGCAAAGGCTGCCCCCCAGCCTAAGCCTGTGGCACAAGCGGTCCCGACGTCCCAGGGCAGGTCTGGCCCTGGCCCATCCCCGAAGTCCCAAAAGGGAAAGAAGGGAAAGGCCAAAGCCAAACAACCTGCCCCAGCCCCACCCCAACGGGAGCCCCGGCCACTGCCGCCGGCTCCTGCGTCTATGGACGAGGGGTGGAATGTGGTGGCGAGACGGCGTCCAAAGGCGGCACCAAAGAGTGCTGCCCTGCCGTCTCAACCACGGAGGGCCCAGTCTGCGGTACCTGTCTCCCAGCAGGCTCCGCAGACCAAGAAGGGACGACAGCGGAGGCGCAAGCCGCGCCCTCCCCGGTCCTTGGCTGTAGTGTTAAAGCTGCAGCCGGAGGCGGTTCAAAAGGGCGTCACCTACGCCGCAACTCTAGCCGAGGCCAAGAAGAAGGTCGATCTTCGAAGCCTCGGCATTGACTCTGTCAATTTCAGAGTGTCCGCCACAGGAGCCAGAATCCTAGAGATTCCCGGTGCCTCAAACACCGAAAAGGCGGACGCTCTGGCAGAGAAGTTGCGGGCCGCCCTTGGGGAGAGCGTGGCCGTGTCCAGGCCCACGAAGTGCGCGGAACTGCGCGTGTCCGGGTTGGACGACGCAGTTTCCGCTGCAGATGTCGCGGCGGCGGTGGCCGGAATTGGTGGATGCCCAATTGCGTCCATCAAGACTGGCGAGGTCCGCCTCGACAAATCGGGTCTGGGCACGCTCTGGCTGAGCTGCCCGGTGGCTGCCGCCAATAAGGTGGCTGATGGCAGGCGGTTGCTTGTCGGGTGGGTGTCGGCGAAGGTCTCGCTCCTCGAAGCGAGACCTCTGCGCTGCTTCCGGTGCCTGCAACTTGGGCACGTCCGGGAGCAGTGCAGCAGTCCGGTTGACCGCAGTAGTAATTGTTACCGCTGCGGAAAGCCGGGCCACGTCGCCCGCGACTGCAACGCCGCCGCTGCACACTGCGCTGTGTGCGCGGCTGCCAAGAAGCCGGCCGATCACAGGCTGGGGGGCAAATCGTGCCATGCCCCTCGGCCTAAAAGGCGGCTACCACCACCGACTGCATCCTCAACGCAGTCGGCCAGCGGCAGCTCAGCTGGAGTGTCCGGGGACGGACTTGTGGCCATGGAATCCTAGTAATGGACCACAAGCTCCGATTCCTCCAGGCGAATATCGAACACTCCGCCAGAGCTCAGGACCTCCTGTTCCAGAGCTTCGCGGAGTGGTCGATAGACGTGGCCGTGATCTGCGAGCCGTACTATGTCCCCCCCGGTGAGAACTGGGTTCGGGACAATGACGGCTCCGTCGCGATCGTCCGATGGGGCGCGGCGAACTCCCCACCCTTCGAAAAGGTAGCGAAGGGTCCGGGATACGTCGCTGTGTGGTTTGAGGATTTTGTAGTCGTCGGTGGCTACTTTTCCCCGAACCGCACACTCGCCGAGTTCGAGATTTATCTCGGACGGGTGGGCGCCTTAATCGGTCAATGCCACCCTCGCCAAGCGCTCCTCGCTGGCGACTTCAATGCCTGGAATACGGCTTGGGGTTCCGTCAGAACGGACGTATTTGGCGAGGCACTGGAGGAGTTTGCCCTCGGACAAGGGTTGGCCCTTCTCAACCGGGGATCGATGAGCACGTGCGTGCGACCCCAGGGCGAGTCGATCGTGGACATCACGTTCGCGAGTCCCGCCCTGGCGCGCCGTGTTCGGGACTGGGGAGTGGTGGATACGGCGGTGTTGTGTGATCACCGATACATTCGGTTCGATCTCGCAGCCGTATCCCCGTCAGATCCAGCCGGTCCCTTCCGGCCCCCGGTTGACGACGGCCCGAGGTGGCAGTTGAGGCACCTCGACAGGGACCTCGCGAAGGAAGCTGCAATTGTGCAATCGTGGGTGTCCGCGCCTGGGGGCCCCGTGGTGGTAGAGGACGAGGCGGAATGGCTGCGGGGCGCGTTGTCGCAGGTTTGCGACGCGTCAATGCCCCGAGCCAGGCGTCGTCCACCGAAGCCCCAGGTGTACTGGTGGTCCACCGAGCTCACGAATTTGCGTGCAGCTTGTGTGGTCGCACGACGCCAGTACACCAATTACAGGCGGCGGCGGATGCGGGAGGAGAATGTGATTGCACTCCTGCATGCTTCCTTCAAGGAGTCCCGGCGGCAGCTGAAGGCAGCGATCGGCAGGGCTAAGGCTCTTGCGAGGGAGGAGTTGCTGGGGACGTTGAACCGCGACCCGTGGGGGAGGCCGTACAGGTTGGCGATGTGCAAACTTCGCCCCTGGGCACCCCCACTCACGCGAAGTCTCCAGCCGCAAATCCTGGACAGAGTCGTTGCGGCCCTGTTTCCGCGGACGGGGGACCATCCCAGTCCCCCCATGATGCCTTCGGTTGCCGCGGAGCCCGGCCCGGATGTGGCGCCGTCAGTGACCCCGGGAGAGCTGGGAGCTGCGGTGTTGCGGCTGCGAGCCAAAAACACCGCCCCCGGTCCTGACGGCGTACCCGGCCGGGTGTTGGTCTTGGCCATGGATGCCCTCGAGCCTCGTCTGAGGAGACTCTTCGACGCCTGTCTGGCCCTAGGCCAGGTTCCACAGCGGTGGAAGACAGGCCGTCTCGTTCTCCTCAGAAAGGAAGGGCGTCCGGCGGAATCCCCATCTGCGTACCGCCCGATAGTGATGCTCGACGAGGACGCCAAACTCTTTGAGAGAGTTGTGGCCGCCCGGATCGTCGAGCACCTAGAGGATGTCGGACCGGATCTGGCAGACTGCCAGTTTGGATTCCGCAGGGGTAGGTCTGCCGTAGACGCGATTCAGCGGGTTAAGTCCTTGGCGCAGGACGCGATCGCCCGGGGGGAGGTCGTGTTGGCGGTGTCTCTGGACATCGCCAACGCATTTAATTCCCTCCCCTGGAGCTGCATCAGGGAGGGGCTCCGATTCCACGGAGTTCCTCCGTACCTGCGCCGGGTCGTCGGGGACTACCTGTCTGGGCGTGCGGTGGAATACCCCGGTCGAGACCGGTGGTGTCGGCGGGAGATGTCGTGCGGCGTTCCTCAGGGGTCGGTACTAGGCCCACTCCTCTGGAACATCGGCTACGACTGGGTGCTGCGAGGAGCCACAGTGCCGGGTGTCGGCGTAGTCTGTTACGCGGACGACACCTTGGTCACTGCCCGAGGCAAAAGCCACAGGGATGCTTCCTTGCGCGCCACCGCCGGCGCGGCATTCGTGGTGGGCCGCATACGGCGATTGGGTTTGCGGGTGGCGCTCGAAAAGTCCGAGGCCGTGGTTTTCCATGGCCCGCGGAACGCGCCGCCCCGGGGTGCCCATATCGTCGTATCCGGAGTCCGCATCGACGTGAGGCCGTCGATGCGCTATCTGGGACTCGTCCTGGATAGCCGGTGGAACTTCGGCCCCCACTTCGAGTGCCTTGAGCCTCGGCTGCTGAGGGCGGCTGCGGCCCTGGGAAGGCTGCTGCCGAATCTCGGCGGACCTGAGACGTCGTGTCGGCGTCTCTACGCGGGAATCGTGAGATCGATGGCCCTGTATGGTGCCCCTGTGTGGGCCGGCAGCGCCCTGAGTCGCAGCAATATCGCCCGCTTGACGCGAGTCCAGCGGGTGATGGCGATCAGGGTGGTACGGGGTTATCGCACGATCTCGGGTGAGGCATCTTGCGTGCTGGCAGGTACTATTCCCTGGGACCTGGAAGCGAGAGCCCTCGCGTCGCTCTACGAGTGGCGCGTGGAGGCGCTCCGGGCCAGGGGTCACCCGCCTGCACTGCAGGAACAGGAGGGGCACAGAGCTGAGCTGCGCCAACGGGCTACCGAAGCGTGGGAGTCCAGGCTGGCGCTTTCGAGCGCCGGACTCTGGACTATCGAGGCAATTCGTCCGGTCTTCCAGCAGTGGTTGGGTAGGCGACACGGTTTCCTGACCTACCGTCTGACTCAGGTGCTCTCGGGACATGGTTGTTTCGGGAGTTACCTGTTTCGGATCGGTCGGGAACCGAATGCCAGGTGCCACCACTGCGACGATTGCCTCGACGAGACGGCCCAGCACACGCTGGAGGTGTGCCCGGCGTGGGATGCGGAGCGCAGCGCGCTCGGCTCTGTATTGGGTGCCGACATCTCGCTCCCGACCGTGGTTCGCGCTATGGTCGAGAGTGAGAGATCGTGGCAGGCGGTGCGATCCTTCTGCGAGGCCGTAATGCTCGCGAAGGAGGCGGCGGAGAGGGCGAGGGAAGATGATGCATCCTCCCTTCCGCTTCGTCGCCGTCGCACGGGACGCCGGAGGGCGGCTTTCGTTGCCGAAAGCCTCCCTCTCCCGCAGTCCCATGAGCCTTCGTTGGCGGGTTCGGGGGAATCCGCCTCCGGTCCAGGGCTCGAGATGGCGCGTGCGCTTCCTGCGCACCATCTCATGAGGGACGACTAGAGAGGGACCCCTCCCTCTCGGGACGTCGCCGGCGCTGCACAGAGCGCCGGCCAACGCTGTCGGGCCGCGAACGAATGCGCAAGCTCCTCGTGACCCGACTCCGTGCGTCCAGACGGAAGCCGCAGGTTTTTAGTCGGTAAGAGTCCGGCATAACCCGACCTCGGCCCCCGCTGGGGTAGGGTATCCATGAGGATTTTCCTGCGTTAAAAAAAAAAAAAAAGGTTAGGTTAGGTTAGGTTCCCCCCCGAATTGGAATGTGCCTTGTCGTGGCGGGGGGGCTCAGTAACCCGTTGCAATCCAGCAACGGGCGAAGCCAAAACATTCCTCTGCTTGGGGTGCGCTGCGTCTGTCCCGTATCGGGCGGCAGTCGCACTTCGTCGGTGCCCTGTGTCTGACCCATAGTGGGCGGCAGGGTGCCCTTTGGTGGTTGGGGTGGGCTGCGTCTGTCCCGTATCGGGCGGCAGTCTGCTTCGTCGGTGCCCTGTGTCTGACCCATAGTGGGCGGCAGGGTATCCTTCGGTGGTTGGGGTGCGACTTGTCTGTCCCCAATGGGATGGCAGTCGTGCTTCGTCGGTGCCCTGCGTCTGACCCATAATGGGCGGCGGGGTACCTTTTGGTGGTTGGGGTGCGCTGCGTCTGTCCCGTATCGGGCGGCAGTTGCGCCTCGTCGGTTCCCTGAGTCTGACCCAGAATGGGCGGCAGGGATACCTCGCTGGGGGGTTTGGGGTGCACTGTGTCTGTCCGGTAGCCGGCGGCAGTGACACCTGACAGGGGAGCCCAACCCCTGAAAAAGTGGGCCGACGATGTGGAGTCATCGGAGAAAAGGATGATGGAAAAAAGTGATTGCCAATATGGTCCCCAGGTGGGTACGTCGGCTGATGCCGGGAAATCCCACCCCTCCGCCTCGGTGGAGGGCCGCCCCTCGTACTCTGGGGGGGGCAACAATCGCTTCGTGGGCCAGCAAACCGCTGGCCCTCGTGAACACAACCATCGCTATGAAAAACGGACAACTGATAACGCCGACCAAGAACCCGGTCGTAAAATGGGTTCAGAGGCTGAAGACGCTCATGCTGAGGAGCTAAGCTCCAGCTCAGCAATGAGTGTTGCGGAGTCCCTAGGGACTCGAGGGAAGTTGTGGCACCGGAAACGCAGCCGCTCGCAAAGGTCGCAAACGTCGGACGACGACAGTAGCTCTGCGTCGGAGCCTTTACAGGCCCCGAAGGTTTCCACCGCACGCCGAGGCAGAGGCCGACCGCCCACAACTGGGCAATACGTCGGCCTCGCCAAAGAGATGGAGCTCCGTGCTGAGCAGGAAGTGGAGGAGGCGGCTCGCAAAATCCGCACGGCTAGAGCCAAACCCGGCTCGCCGGAGATTGCGAGTACCGCAGTGGGTGAGACCTCGGCGACGGACTTGGAAGCTCGAGTGATGAGCTCCGTCCAGGTCATCTCCCAAGTGGCGAGCACCTCGAAGAACCTTAAGGGGACATATGTTAAGGCTCTTCGAGATGCTGCCTCCTCCATTAAGGAGCTGGTAGGTGAGCTCCACCAGCGCACCGCGTCGGAGGAGCTGACCCGTCTGCGGCTGGCCAATGACCGCTACAAAGCGGACAATGACCAGCTGCGAACGGAGTTGGCGGAGGTACGCCGCGAGTTGGCCGCATTACGGGCCGACATGCGGCGTGCCCCAGACAGGGTGGCAGAGGAGCTGCCACCTGTCAATGTCGGGGGGTCGTGCCCAACGCTGACCCCGTCCTCCGACAAGGCGCAGGAACTCGAGCGGAGCATCTTGCTCAGTGTGGGCAAGATGCTCAACGCTCGGTTCGAGGGCCTGCAGCAGAGGCTGCTGCCCGAACCGCGCCTCCGCCCACCGCTGGCTGCCGACAAAGCCAAGGCTACCCCCCAGCCTGAGCCTGTGGCACCAGCAGTCGCGACGTCCCAGGGTAGGTCTGGCCCCGGCCCATCCCCGAAGTCCCAAAAGGGAAAGAAGGGAAAGGCCAAAGCCAAACAACCTGCCCCAGCCCCACCCCAACGGGAGCCCCGGCCACTGCCGCCGGCTCCTGCGTCCATGGACGAGGGGTGGAATGTGGTGGCGAGACGGCGTCCAAAGGCGGCACCAAAGAGTGCTGCCCTGCCGTCTCAACCACGGAGGGTCCAGTCTGCGGTACCTGTCTCCCAGCAGGCTCTGCAGACCAAGAAGGGACGACAGCAGAGGCGCAAGCCGCGCCCTCCCCGGTCCTTGGCTGTAGTAATAAAACTGCAGCCTGAGGCGGTAAAAAAGGGCGTCACCTACGCCGCAACTCTTGCCGAGGCCAAGAAGAAGGTCGATCTTCGAAGCCTCGGCATCGACTCTGTCAATTTCAGAGTGTCCGCCACAGAATCCTGGAGGTTCCCGGTGCTTCAAACACCGAGAAGGCGGACGCTCTGGCAGAGAAGTTGCGGGTCGCCCTTGGGGAGAGCGTGGCCGTGTCCAGGCCCACGAAGTGCGCGGAACTGCGCGTGTCCGGGTTGGACGACGCAGTTTCTGCTGCAGATGTCGCGGCGGCGGTGGCCGGAATTGGTGGATGCCCAATTGCGTCCATCAAGACTGGCGAGGTCCGCCTCGACAAATCGGGTCTGGGCACGCTCTGGCTGAGCTGTCCGGTGGCTGCCGCCAATAAGGTGGCTGATGGCAGGCGGTTGCTTGTCGGGTGGGTGTCGGCGAAGGTCTCGCTCCTCGAAGCGAGACCTCTGCGCTGCTTCCGGTGCCTGCAACTCGGGCACGTCCGGGAGCAGTGCAGCAGCCCGGTTGACCGCAGCAGTAATTGTTACCGCTGCGGTAAACCGGGCCACGTCACCCGCGACTGCAACGCCGCCGCTGCACACTGCACTGTGTGCGCGGCTGCCAAGAAGCCGGCCGATCACAGGCTGGGGGGCAAATCGTGCCATGCCCCTCGGCCTAAAAGGCGGCTACCACCACCGACTGCATCCTCAACGCAGTCGGCCAGCGGCAGCTCAGCTGGAGTGTCCGGGGACGGACTTGTGGCCATGGAATCCTAGTCATGGACCACAAGCTCCGATTCCTCCAGGCGAATATCGAACACTCCGCCCGAGCTCAGGACCTCCTGTTCCAGAGCTTCGCGGAGTGGTCCATAGACGTGGCAGTGATCTGCGAGCCGTACTTTGTCCCCCCAGAGGAGAACTGGGTGCGGGACAGTGACGGCTCCGTCGCGATCGTCCGATGGGGCGCGGCGAACTCCCCACCCTTCGAAAAGGTAGCGAAGGGTCCGGGATACGTCGCTGTGTGGGGGGTTGGAGATTTTGTAGTCGTCGGTGGCTACTTTTCTCCGAACCGCACACTCGCCGAGTTCGAGATTTATCTCGGACGGGTGGGCGCCTTAATCGGCCAATGCCACCCTCGCCAAGTGCTCCTCGCTGGCGACTTCAATGCCTGGAATACGGCTTGGGGTTCCGTCAGAACGGACGTATTTGGCGAGGCACTGGAGGAGTTTGCCCTCGGACAAGGGTTGGCCCTTCTCAACCGGGGATCGATGAGCACGTGCGTGCGACCCCAGGGCGAGTCGATCGTGGACATCACGTTCGCGAGTCCCGCCCTGGCGCGCCGTGTTCGGGACTGGGGAGTGGTGGATACGGCGGTGTTGTGTGATCACCGATACATTCGGTTCGATCTCGCAGCCGTATCCCCGTCAGATCCAGCCGGTCCCTTCCGGCCCCCGGTTGACGACGGCCCGAGGTGGCAGTTGAGGCACCTCGACAGGGACCTCGCGAAGGAAGCTGCAATTGTGCAATCGTGGGTGTCCGCGCCTGTGGGCCCCGTGGTGGTGGAGGACGAGGCGGAATGGTTGCGGGGCGCGTTGTCGCAGGTTAGCGACGCGTCAATGCCCCGAGCCAGGCGTCGTCCCCCGAAGCCCCAGGTGTACTGGTGGTCCGCCGAGCTCACGAATTTGCGTGCAGCTTGTGTGGTCGCACGACGCCAGTACACCAATTACAGGCGGCGGCGGATGTGGGAGGAGAATGTGATTGCACTCCTGCATGCTTCCTTCAAGGAGTCCCGGCGGCAGCTGAAGGCAGCGATCGGCAGGGCTAAGGCTCTTGCGAGGGAGGAGTTGCTGGGGACGTTGAACCGCGACCCGTGGGGGAGGCCGTACAGGTTGGCGATGTGCAAACTTCGCCCCTGGGCGCCCCCACTCACGCGAAGTCTCCAGCCGCAAATCCTGGACAGAGTCGTTGCGGCCCTGTTTCCGCGGACGGGGGACCATCCCAGTCCCCCCATGATGCCTTCGGTTGCCGCGGAGCCCGGCCCGGATGTGGCGCCGTCAGTGACCCCGGGAGAGCTGGGAGCTGCGGTGTTGCGGCTGCGAGCCAAAAACACCGCCCCCGGTCCTGACGGCGTACCCGGCCGGGTGTTGGTCTTGGCCATGGATGCCCTCGAGCCTCGTCTGAGGAGACTCTTCGACGCCTGTCTGGCCCTAGGCAAAAGCCACAGGGATGCTTCCTTGCACGCCACCGTCGGCGCGGCATTCGTGGTGGGCCGCATACGGCGATTGGGTTTGCGGGTGGCGCTCGAAAAGTCCGAGGCCGTGGTTTTCCACGGCCCGCGGAACGCGCCGCCCCGGGGTGCCCATATCGTCGTATCCGGAGTCCGCATTGACGTGAGGCCGTCGATGCGCTATCTGGGACTCGTCCTGGATAGCCGGTGGAACTTCGGCCCCCACTTCGAGTGCCTTGAGCCTCGGCTGCTGAGGGCGGCTGCGGCCCTGGGAAGGCTGCTGCCGAATCTCGGCGGACCTGAGACGTCGTGTCGGCGTCTCTACGCGGGAATCGTGAGATCGATGGCCCTGTATGGTGCCCCTGTGTGGGCCGGCAGCGCCCTGAGTCGCAGCAATATCGCCCGCTTGACGCGAGTCCAGCGGGTGATGGCGATCAGGGTGGTACGGGGTTATCGCACGATCTCGGGTGAGGCATCTTGCGTGCTGGCGGGTACTATTCCCTGGGACCTGGAAGCGAGAGCCCTCGCGTCGCTCTACGAGTGGCGCGTGGAGGCGCTCCGGGCCAGGGGTCACCCGCCTGCACTGCAGGAACAGGAGGGGCACAGAGCTGAGCTGCGCCAACGGGCTACCGAAGCGTGGGAGTCCTGGCTGGCGCTTTAGAGCGCCGGACTCTGGACTATTGAGGCAATTCGTCCGGTCTTCCAGCAGTGGTTGGGTAGGCGACACGGTTTCCTGACCTATCGTCTGACTCAGGTGCTCTCGGGACATGGTTGTTTCGGGAGTTACCTGTTTCGGATCGGTCGGGAACCGAATGCCAGGTGCCACCACTGCGACGATTGCCTCGACGAGACGGCCCAGCACACGCTGGAGGTGTGCCCGGCGTGGGATGCGGAGCGCAGCGCGCTCGGCTCTGTATTGGGTGCCGACATCTCGCTCCCGACCGTGGTTCGCGCTATGGTCGAGAGTGAGAGATCGTGGCAGGCGGTGCGATCCTTCTGCGAGGCCGTAATGCTCGCGAAGGAGGCGGCGGAGAGGGCGAGGGAAGATGATGCATCCTCCCTTCCGCTTCGTCGCCGTCGCACGGGACGCCGGAGGGCGGCTTTCGTCGCCGAAAGCCTCCCTCTCCCGCAGTCCCATGAGCCTTCGGTGGCGGGTTCGGGGGAATCCGCTTCCGGTCCAGGGCTCGAGATGGCGCGTGCGCTTCCTGCGCACCATCTCATGAGGGACGACTAGAGAGGGACCCCTCCCTCTCGGGACGTCGCCGGCGCTGCACAGAGCGCCGGCCAACGCTGTCGGGCCGCGAACGAATGCGCAAGCTCCTCGTGACCCGACTCCGTGCGTCCAGACGGAAGCCGCAGGTTTTTAGTCGGTAAGAGTCCGGCATAACCCGACCTCGGCCCCCGCTGGGGTAGGGTATCCATGAGGATTTTCCTGCGATAAAAAAAAAAAAAAAAAAAGGTTAGGTTAGGTTAGGTTAGGTTAGGTTAGGTTAGGTTAGGTTAGGTTAGGTTAGGTTAGGTTAGGTTAGGTTAGGTTAGGTTAGGTTCCCCCCCGAATTGGAATGTGCCTTGTCGTGGCGGGGGGGCTCAGTAACCCGTTGCAATCCAGCAACGGGCGAAGCTAAAACATTCCTCTGGTTGGGGCGCGCTGCGTCTGTCCCGTATCGGGCGGCAGTCGTGCTTCGTCGGTGCCCTGTGTCTGACCCATAGTGGGCGGCAGGGTGCCCTTTGGTGGTTGGGGTGGGCTGCGTCTGTCCCGTATCGGGCGGCAGTCTGCTTCGTTGATGCCCTGTGTCTGACCCATAGTGGGCGGCAGGGTATCCTTCGGTGGTTGGGGTGCGACTTGTATGTCCCCAATGGGATGGCAGTCGTGCTTCGTCGGTGCCCTGCGTCTGACCCATAATGGGCGGCGGGGTACCTTTTGGTGGTTGGGGTGCGCTGCGTCTGTCCCGTATCGGGCGGCAGTTGCGCCTCGTCGGTTCCCTGCGTCTGACCCAGAATGGGCGGCAGGGATACCTCGCTGGGGGGTTTGGGGTGCACTGTGTCTGTCCGGCAGCCGGCGGCAGTGACACCTGACAGGGGAGCCCAACCCCTGAAAAAATGGGCCGACGATGTGGAGTCATCGGTGAAGATTGGTATGGATCAAAGCGATTGTGAATGTGGTCCCCAGGTGGGTACGTCGGCAGATGCCGGGAAATCCCACCCCTCCACCTCGGTGGAGGGCCGCCCCTCGTACTCTGGGGGGGGCAACAACCGCTTCGTGGGCCAGCAGACCGCTGGCTCTCGTAAACACAACATGGCACTCGAAACAAGGACACTGAATAAAGCCGACCCTGAACCCGGTCGTAAAATGGGTTCGCAGGAGGAAGACGCTCGTTCTGAAGAGTCGAGCTCAGCAATGAGTGTTGGGGAGTCTCTGGTTGGAGAGACTCGAGGGCGGCTCTGGCAGCGGAAACGCAGCCGTTCCGCCAGGGGAGTGACCTCTGATGAGGATAGTGGCTCCGCTTCGGAGTCTGTAAATACTCCGAAGGTTTCCACCGCACGCCGAGGCAGAGGCCGACCGCCCACGACTGGGCAATACGTCGGCCTCGCCAAAGCCAAGGCAGAATTGGTGGCAGCTCAGCGCGCGGAGATGGAGCTCCGCGCTGAGCAGGAAGTGGAGGAGGCGGCTCGCAAAATCCGCACGGCTAGTGCCAAACCCGGCTCGCCGGAGATTGCGAGTACCGCGGTGAATGAGACCTCGGCGACGGACTTGGAAGCTCGAGTGATGAGCTCCGTCGAGGTCATCACCCAAGTGGCGAGCACCTCGAAGAACCTTAAGGGGACGTATGTTAAGGCTCTTCGAGATGCTGCCTCCTCCATTAAGGAGCTGGTAGGTGAGCTCCACCAGCGCACCGCGTCGGAGGAGCTGACCCGTCTGCGGCTGGCCAATGACCGCTATAAGGCGGACAATGACCAGCTGCGAACGGAGTTGGCGGAGCTACGCCGCGAGTTGGCCGCATTACGGGCCGACATGCGGCGTGCCCCAGACAGGGTGGCAGAGGAGCTGCCACCTGTCAGTGTCGGGAGGTCGTGCCCAACGGCGACCCCATCCTCCGACAAGGCGCAGGAGTTGGAGCGGAGCATCTTGCTCAGTGTTGGCAAGATGCTCGATGCTCGGTTTGAGGGCCTGCAGCAGAGGCTGCTCCCCGAACCGCGCCTCCGTCCACCGCTGGCTGCCGACAAAGCGAAGGCTGCCCCCCAGCCTAAGCCTGTGGCACCAACGGTCCCGACGTCTCAGGGCAGGTCTGGCCCTGGCCCATCCCCGAAGTCCCAAAAGGGAAAGACGGGAAAGGCCAAAGCCAAACCACCTGCCCTAGCCCCACCCCAACGGGAGCCCCGGCCACTGCCGCCGGCTCCTGCGTCCATGGACGAGGGGTGGAATGTGGTGGCGAGACGGCGTCCAAAGCCGGCACCAAAGAGTGCTGCCCTGCCGTCTCAACCACGGAGGGCCCAATGTGCGGTGCCTGACTCCCAGCAGGCTCCGCAGAAGAAGGGACGGAGGCGCAAACCACGTGCTCCCCGGTCCCTGGCTGTGGTTCTCAAACTGCAGCCAGAGGCGTTGGAGAAGGGCGTCACCTACGCCGCAGCTCTATCCGAGGCCAAGAAGAAGGTCGATCTTCAAAGCCTCGGAATAGAGTCCGTGAAGTTCAGGGTGTCCGCCACCGGGGCCAGGGTCCTGGAGGTGCCTGGTTCAACCAGCACTGATAAGGCGGACGCACTCGCGGACAAGCTGCGTGCCGCCCTTGGGGAGGACGTGGTGGTGTCCAGGCCCATCAAATGCGCGGAGCTGCGAGTGTCCGGTCTGGACGATGCAGTCTCCGCTGCAGATGTCGCGGCGGTCGTAGCCAGGATCGGCGGATGCACAATTGCATCCGTCAAGACTGGTGAAATCCGTCGAGACAATTCGGGCCTGGGCACGCTCTGGCTGAGCTGCCCGGTGGCTGCCGCCAACAAGGTGGCTGATGGCAGGCGACTGCTAGTCGGTTGGGTGTCGGCGAAGGTCTCGCTCCTCGAAGCGAGACCTCTGCGCTGCTTCCGGTGCCTTCAACTCGGGCACGTCCGGGAGCAGTGCAGCAGTCCGGTTGATCGCAGCAGTAATTGCTACCGCTGCGGAAAACTGGGCCACGTCGCCCGCGATTGCAGCGCCGCCGCTGCACACTGCACTGTGTGCGCGGCAGCCAAGAAGCCGGCCGATCACAGGCTGGGGGGCAAATCGTGCCATGCCCCTCGGCCTAAAAGGCGGCTACCACCACCGACTGCTTCCTCAACGCAGTCGGCCAGCGGCAGCTCAGCTGGAGTGTCCGGGGACGGACTTGTGGCCATGGAATCCTAGTCATGGACCACAAGCTCCGATTCCTCCAGGCGAATATCGAACACTCCGCCAGAGCTCAGGACCTCCTGTTCCAGAGCTTCGCGGAGTGGTCGATAGACGTGGCCGTGATCTGCGAGCCGTACTATGTCCCCCCCGGTGAGAACTGGGTTCGGGACAATGACGGCTCCGTCGCGATCGTCCGATGGGGCGCGGCGAACTCCCCACCCTTCGAAAAGGTAGCGAAGGGTCCGGGATACGTCGCTGTGTGGTTTGAGGATTTTGTAGTCGTCGGTGGCTACTTTTCCCCGAACCGCACACTCGCCGAGTTCGAGATTTATCTCGGACGGGTGGGCGCCTTAATCGGCCAATGCCACCCTCGCCAAGTGCTCCTCGCTGGCGACTTCAATGCCTGGAATACGGCTTGGGGTTCCGTCAGAACGGATGTATTTGGCGAGGCACTGGAGGAGTTTGCCCTCGGACAAGGGTTGGCCCTTCTCAACCGGGGATCGATGAGCACGTGCGTGCGACCCCAGGGCGAGTCGATCGTGGACATCACGTTCGCGAGTCCCGCCCTGGCGCGCCGTGTTCGGGACTGGGGAGTGGTGGATACGGCGGTGTTGTGTGATCACCGATACATTCGGTTCGATCTCGCAGCCGTATCCCCGTCAGATCCAGCCGGTCCCTTCCGGCCCCCGGTTGACGACGGCCCGAGGTGGCAGTTGAGGCACCTCGACAGGGACCTCGCGAAGGAAGCTGCAATTGTGCAATCGTGGGTGTCCGCGCCTGTGGGCCCCGTGGTGGTGGAGGACGAGGCGGAATGGTTGCGGGGCGCGTTGTCGCAGGTTTGCGACGCGTCAATGCCCCGAGCCAGGCGTCGTCCCCCGAAGCCCCAGGTGTACTGGTGGTCCGCCGAGCTCACGAATTTGCGTGCAGCTTGTGTGGTCGCACGACGCCAGTACACCAATTACAGGCGGCGGCGGATGCGGGAGGAGGATGTGATTGCACTCCTGCATGCTTCCTTCAAGGAGTCCCGGCGGCAGCTGAAGGCAGCGATCGGCAGGGCTAAGGCTCTTGCGAGGGAGGAGTTGCTGGGGACGTTGAACCGCGACCCGTGGGGGAGGCCGTACAGGTTGGCGATGTGCAAACTTCGCCCCTGGGCGCCCCCACTCACGCGAAGTCTCCAGCCGCAAATCCTGGACAGAGTCGTTGCGGCCCTGTTTCCGCGGACGGGGGACCATCCCAGTCCCCCCATGATGCCTTCGGTTGCCGCGGAGCCCGGCCCGGATGTGGCGCCGTCAGTGACCCCGGGAGAGCTGGGAGCTGCGGTGTTGCGGCTGCGAGCCAAAAACACCGCCCCCGGTCCTGACGGCGTACCCGGCCGGGTGTTGGTCTTGGCCATGGATGCCCTCGAGCCTCGCCTGAGGAGACTCTTCGACGCCTGTCTGGCCCTCGGCCAGGTTCCACAGCGGTGGAAGACAGGCCGTCTCGTTCTCCTCAGAAAGGAAGGGCGTCCGGCGGAATCCCCATCTGCGTACCGCCCGATAGTGATGCTCGACGAGGACGCCAAACTCTTTGAGAGAGTTGTGGCCGCCCGGATCGTCGAGCACCTAGAGGATGTCGGACCGGATCTGGCAGACTGCCAGTTTGGATTCCGCAGGGGTAGGTCTGCCGTAGACGCGATTCAGCGGGTTAAGTCCTTGGCGCAGGACGCGATCGCCCGGGGTGAGGTCGTGTTGGCGGTGTCTCTGGACATCGCCAACGCATTTAACTCCCTCCCCTGGAGCTGCATCAGGGAGGGGCTCCGATTCCACGGAGTTCCTCCGTACCTGCGCCGGGTCGTCGGGGACTACCTGTCTGGGCGTGCGGTGGAATACCCCGGTCGAGACCGGTGGTGTCGGCGGGAGATGTCGTGCGGCGTTCCTCAGGGGTCGGTACTAGGCCCACTCCTCTGGAACATCGGCTACGACTGGGTGCTGCGAGGAGCCACAGTGCCGGGTGTCGGCGTAGTCTGTTACGCGGACGACACCTTGGTCACTGCCCGAGGCAAAAGCCACAGGGATGCTTCCTTGCGCGCCACCGCCGGCGCGGCATTCGTAGTGGGCCGCATACGGCGATTGGGTTTGCGGGTGGCGCTCGAAAAGTCCGAGGCCGTGGTTTTCCATGGCCCGCGGAACGCGCCGCCCCGGGGTGCCCATATCGTCGTATCCGGAGTCCGCATCGACGTGAGGCCGTCGATGCGCTATCTGGGACTCGTCCTGGATAGCCGGTGGAACTTCGGCCCCCACTTCGAGTGCCTTGAGCCTCGGCTGCTGAGGGCGGCTGCGGCCCTGGGAAGGCTGCTGCCGAATCTCGGCGGACCTGAGACGTCGTGTCGGCGTCTCTACGCGGGAATCGTGAGGTCGATGGCCCTGTATGGTGCCCCTGTGTGGGCCGGCAGCGCCCTGAGTCGCAGCAATATCGCCCGCTTGACGCGAGTCCAGCGGGTGATGGCGATCAGGGTGGTACGGGGTTATCGCACGATCTCGGGTGAGGCATCTTGCGTGCTGGCGGGTACTATTCCCTGGGACCTGGAAGCGAGAGCCCTCGCGTCGCTCTACGAGTGGCGCGTGGAGGCGCTCCGGGCCAGGGGTCACCCGCCTGCACTGCAGGAACAGGAGGGGCACAGAGCTGAGCTGCGCCAACGGGCTACCGAAGCGTGGGAGTCCAGGCTGGCGCTTTCGAGCGCCGGACTCTGGACTATCGAGGCAATTCGTCCGGTCTTCCAGCAGTGGTTGGGTAGGCGACACGGTTTCCTGACCTACCGTCTGACGCAGGTGCTCTCAGGACATGGTTGTTTCGGGAGTTACCTGTTTCGGATCGGTCGGGAACCGACTGCCAGGTGCCACCACTGCGACGATTGCCTCGACGAGACGGCCCAGCACACGCTGGAGGTATGCCCGGCGTGGGATGCGGAGCGCAGCGCGCTCGGCTCTGTATTGGGTGCCGACATCTCGCTCCTGACCGTGGTTCGCGCTATGGTCGAGAGTGAGAGATCGTGGCAGGCGGTGCGATCCTTCTGCGAGGCCGTAATGCTCGCGAAGGAGGCGGCGGAGAGGGCGAGGGAAGATGATGCATCCTCCCTTCCGCTTCGTCGCCGTCGCACGGGACGCCGGAGGGCGGCTTTCTTTGCCGAAAGCCTCCCTCTCCCGCAGTCCCATGAGCCTTCGGTGGCGGGTTCGGGGGAATCCGCTTCCGGTCCAGGGCTCGAGATGGCGCGTGCGCTTCCTGCGCACCATCTCATGAGGGACGACTAGAGAGGGACCCCTCCCTCTCGGGACGTCGCCGGCGCTGCACAGAGCGCCGGCCAACGCTGTCGGGCCGCGAACGAATGCGCAAGCTCCTCGTGACCCGACTCCGTGCGTCCAGACGGAAGCCGCAGGTTTTTAGTCGGTAAGAGTCCGGCATAACCCGACCTCGGCCCCCGCTGGGGTAGGGTATCCATGAGGATTTTCCTGCGTTAAAAAAAAAAAAAAAAAAAGGTTAGGTTAGGTTACAGTAGCTGTCCCCCCCGAATTGGAATGTGCCTTGTCGTGGCGGGGGGGCTCAGTAACCCGTTGCAATCCAGCAACGGGCGAAGCCAAAACATTCCTCTGGTTGGGGCGCGCTGCGTCTGTCCCGTATCGGGCGGCAGTCGCGCTTCGTCGGTGCCCTGTGTCTGACCCATAGTGGGCGGCAGGGTGCCCTTTGGTGGTATGGGTGGGCTGCGTCTGTCCCGTATCGGGCGGCAGTCTGCTTCGTCGGTGCCCTGTGTCTGACCCATAGTGGGCGGCAGGGCGCCCTTTGGTGGTTGGGGCGGGCTGCGTCTGTCCCGTATCGGGCGGCAGTCTGCTTCGTCGGTACCCCGCGTCTGACCCATAATGGGCGGCGGGGTACCTTTGGTGGTTGGGGTGCGCTGCGTCTGTCCCGTATCGGGCGGCAGTCGCACTTCGTTGGTGCCCTGTGTCTGACCCATAATGGGCGGCAGGGTACCCGTTTTGGTGGTTGGGGCGCGCTGCGTCTGTCCCGTATCGGGCGGCAGTTGCGCCTCGTCGGTTCCCTGCGTCTGACCCAGAATGGGCGGCAGGGATACCTCGCTGGGGGGTTCGGGGTGCACTGTGTCTGTCCGGTAGCCGGCGGCAGTGACACCTGACAGGGGAGCCCAACCCCTGAAAAAATGGGCCGACGATGTGGAGTCATCGGTGATAGGAAGGATGGAAAACAGTGATTGGAAATGTGGTCCCCAGGTGGGTACGTCGGCTGATGCCGAGAAATCCCACCCCTCCACCTCGGTGGAGGGCCGCCCCTCGTACTCTGGGGGGGGCAACAATCACTCCGTGGGCCAGCAGACCGCTGGCTCTCGTAAACACGAAAAATATGCTAACGAACAACGGACACCGAAAATTGCCGACCAAGAACCCGGTCGTAAAATGGGTTCAGAGGATGAAGACGCTCATGCTGAGGAGCTAAGCTCCAGCTCAGCGATGAGTGTAGCGGAGTCCGTAGGGACTCGAGGGCGGCTATGGCAGCGGAAACGCAGCCATTCTGCCAGAGCAGCTACGTCTGACGAGGAAAGCAGCTCCGCGTCGGAGTCTGTAAGGGCTCCGAAAGTCTCTACCGCCCGCCGAGGCAGAGGCCGACCGCCCACCACCGGGCAATACGTCGGCCTCGCCAAAGCAAAGGCGCAATTGGTGGCAGCTCAGCGCGCGGAGATGGAGCTCCGCGCTGAGCAGGAAGTGGAGGAGGCGGCTCGTAAAATCCGCACGGCTAGAGCCAAACCCGGCTCGCCGGATATTGCGAGTACCGCAGTGGAGGAGACCTCGGCGACGGACTTGCAAGCTCGAGTGTTGAGCTCCGTCGAGGTCATCTCCCAAGTGGCGAGCACCTCGAAGAACCTTAAGGGGACGTATGTTAAGGCTCTTCGAGATGCTGCCTCCTCCATTAAGGAGCTGGTAGGTGAGCTCCACCAGCGCACCGCGTCGGAGGAGCTGACCCGTCTGCGGCTGGCCAATGACCGCTACAAAGCGGACAATGACCAGCTGCGGACGGAGTTGGTGGAGCTACGCCGCGAGTTGGCCGCATTACGGGCCGACATGCGGCGTGCCCCAGACAGGGTGGCAGAAGAGCTGCCACGTGTCAATGTCGGGGGGTCGTGCCAAACGCCGACCCCGTCCTCCGACAAGGCGCAGGAGCTGGAGCGGAGCATCTTGCTCAGTGTGGGCAAGATGCTCGACGCTCGGTTCGAGGGCTTGCAGCAGAGGCTGCTACCCGAACCGCGCCTCCGCCCACCGCTGGCTGCCGACAAGGCCAAGGCTGCCCCCCAGCCCAAGCCTGTGGCACCAGCGGTCCCGACGTCCCAGGGCAGGTCTGGCCCTGGCCCATCCCCGAAGTCCCAAAAGGGAAAGAAGGGAAAGGCCAAAGCCAAACAACCTGCCCCAGCCCCACCCCAACGGGAGCCCCGGCCACTGCCGCCGGCTCCTGCGTCCATGGACGAGGGGTGGAATGTGGTGGCGAGACGGCGTCCAAAGGCGGCACCAAAGAGTGCTGCCCTGCCGCCGCAACCACGGAGGGGCCAATCTGCGGTGCCTGACTCCCAGCAGGCTCCGCAGAAGAAGGGACGGAGGCGGGCGCGCAAACCGCGTGCTCCCCGGTCTCTGGCTGTGGTCCTGAAACTGCAGCCAGAGGCGTTGAAGAAGGGTGTCACCTACGCCGCAGCTCTATCCGAGGCCAAGAAGAAGGTCGATCTTCAAAGCCTCGGAATAGAGTCCGTGAAGTTCAGGGTGTCCGCCACCGGGGCCAGGGTCCTGGAGGTGCCTGGTTCAACCAGCACTGATAAGGCGGACGCACTCGCGGACAAGCTGCGTGCCGCCCTTGGGGAGGACGTGGTGGTGTCCAGGCCCATCAAATGCGCGGAGCTGCGAGTGTCCGGTTTGGACGATGCAGTCTCCGCTGCAGATGTCGCGGCGGTCGTAGCCAGGATCGGCGGATGCACAATTGCATCCGTCAAGACTGGTGAAATCCGTCGAGACAATTCGGGCCTGGGCACGCTCTGGCTGAGCTGCCCGGTGGCTGCCACCAACAAGGTGGCTGATGGCAGGCGACTGCTAGTCGGTTGGGTGTCGGCGAAGGTCTCGCTCCTCGAAGCGAGACCTCTGCGCTGCTTCCGGTGCCTTCAACTCGGGCACGTCCGGGAGCAGTGCAGCAGTCCGGTTGACCGCAGCAGTAATTGCTACCGCTGCGGAAAACCGGGCCACGTCGCCCGCGATTGCAGCGCCGCCGCTGCACACTGCACTGTGTGCGCGGCAGCCAAGAAGCCGGCCGATCACAGGCTGGGGGGCAAATCGTGCCATGCCCCTCGGCCTAAAAGGCGGCTACCACCACCGACTGCATCCTCAACGCAGTCGGCCAGCGGCAGCTCAGCTGGAGTGTCCGGGGACGGACTTGTGGCCATGGAATCCTAGTCATGGACCACAAGCTCCGATTCCTCCAGGCGAATATCGAGCACTCCGCCCGAGCTCAGGACCTCCTGTTCCAGAGCTTCGCGGAGTGGTCGATAGACGTGGCAGTGATCTGCGAGCCGTACTTCGTCCCCCCAGGTGAGAACTGGGTGCGGGACAATGACGGCTCCGTCGCGATCGTCCGATGGGGCGCGGCGAACTCCCCACCCTTCGAAAAGGTAGCGAAGGGTCCGGGATACGTCGCTGTGTGGTTTGAGGATTTTGTAGTCGTCGGTGGCTACTTTTCCCCGAACCGCACACTCGCCGAGTTCGAGATTTATCTCGGACGGGTGGGCGCCTTAATCGGCCAATGCCACCCTCGCCAAGTGCTCCTCGCTGGCGACTTCAATGCCTGGAATATGGCTTGGGGTTCCGTCAGAACGGACGTATTTGGCGAGGCACTGGAGGAGTTTGCCCTCGGACAAGGGTTGGCCCTTCTCAACCGGGGATCGATGAGCACGTGCGTGCGACCCCAGGGCGAGTCGATCGTGGACATCACGTTCGCGAGTCCCGCCCTGGCGCGCCGTGTTCGGGACTGGGGAGTGGTGGATACGGCGGTGTTGTGTGATCACCGATACATTCGGTTCGATCTCGCAGCCGTATCCCCGTCAGATCCAGCCGGTCCCTTCCGGCCCCCGGTTGACGACGGCCCGAGGTGGCAGTTGAGGCACCTCGACAGGGACCTCGCGAAGGAAGCTGCAATTGTGCAATCATGGGTGTCCGCGCCTGTGGGCCCCGTGGTGGTGGAGGACGAGGTGGAATGGTTGCGGGGCGCGTTGTCGCAGGTTTGCGACGCGTCAATGCCCCGAGCCAGGCGTCGTCCCCCGAAGCCCCAGGTGTACTGGTGGTCCGCCGAGCTCACGCAACTGCGTGCAGCTTGTGTGGTCGCACGACGCCAGTACACCAATTACAGGCGGCGGCGGATGCGGGAGGAGGATGTGATTGCACTCCTGCATGCTTCCTTCAAGGAGTCCCGGCGGCAGCTGAAGGCAGCGATCGGCAGGGCTAAGGCTCTTGCGAGGGAGGAGTTGCTGGGGACGTTGAACCGCGACCCGTGGGGGAGGCCGTACAGGTTGGCGATGTGCAAACTTCGCCCCTGGGCACCCCCACTCACGCGAAGTCTCCAGCCGCAAATCCTGGACAGAGTCGTTGCGGCCCTGTTTCCGCGGACGGGGGACCATCCCAGTCCCCCCATGATGCCTTCGGTTGCCGTGGAGCCCGGCCCGGATGTGGCGCCGTCAGTGACCCCGGGAGAGCTGGGAGCTGCGGTGTTGCGGCTGCGAGCCAAAAACACCGCCCCGGTCCTGACGGCGTACCCGGCCGGGTGTTGGTCTTGGCCATGGATGCCCTCGAGCCTCGTCTGAGGAGACTCTTCGACGCCTGTCTGGCCCTAGGCCAGGTTCCACAGCGGTGGAAGACAGGCCGTCTCGTTCTCCTCAGAAAGGAAGGGCGTCCGGCGGAATCCCCATCTGCGTACCGCCCGATAGTGATGCTCGACGAGGACGCCAAACTCTTTGAGAGAGTTGTGGCCGCCCGGATCGTCGAGCACCTAGAGGATGTCGGACCGGATCTGGCAGACTGCCAGTTTGGATTCCGCAGGGGTAGGTCTGCCGTAGACGCGATTCAGCGGGTTAAGTCCTTGGCGCAGGACGCGATCGCCCGGGGTGAGGTCGTGTTGGCGGTGTCTCTGGACATCGCCAACGCATTTAACTCCCTCCCCTGGAGCTGCATCAGGGAGGGGCTCCGATTCCACGGAGTTCCTCCGTACCTGCGCCGGGTCGTCGGGGACTACCTGTCTGGGCGTGCGGTGGAATACCCCGGTCGAGACCGGTGGTGTCGGCGGGAGATGTCGTGCGGTGTTCCTCAGGGGTCGGTACTAGGCCCACTCCTCTGGAACATCGGCTACGACTGGGTGCTACGAGGAGCCACAGTGCCGGGTGTCGGCGTAGTCTGTTACGCGGACGACACCTTGGTCACTGCCCGAGGCAAAAGCCACAGGGATGCTTCCTTGCGCGCCACCGCCGGCGCGGCATTCGTGGTGGGCCGCATACGGCGATTGGGTTTGCGGGTGGCGCTCGAAAAGTCCGAGGCCGTGGTTTTCCATGGCCCGCGGAACGCGCCGCCCCGGGGTGCCCATATCGTCGTATCCGGAGTCCGCATCGACGTGAGGCCGTCGATGCGCTATCTGGGACTCGTCCTGGATAGCCGGTGGAACTTCGGCCCCCACTTCGAGTGCCTTGAGCCTCGGCTGCTGAGGGCGGCTGCGGCCCTGGGAAGGCTGCTGCCGAATCTCGGCGGACCTGAGACGTCGTGTCGGCGTCTCTACGCGGGAATCGTGAGGTCGATGGCCCTGTATGGTGCCCCTGTGTGGGCCGGCAGCGCCCTGAGTCGCAGCAATATCGCCCGCTTGACGCGAGTCCAGCGGGTGATGGCGATCAGGGTGGTACGGGGTTATCGCACGATCTCGGGTGAGGCATCTTGCGTGCTGGCGGGTACTATTCCCTGGGACCTGGAAGCGAGAGCCCTCGCGTCGCTCTACGAGTGGCGCGTGGAGGCGCTCCGGGCCAGGGGTCACCCGCCTGCACTGCAGGAACAGGAGGGGCACAGAGCTGAGCTGCGCCAACGGGCTACCGAAGCGTGGGAGTCCAGGCTGGCGCTTTCGAGCGCCGGACTCTGGACTATCGAGGCAATTCGTCCGGTCTTCCAGCAGTGGTTGGGTAGGCGACACGGTTTCCTGACCTACCGTCTGACTCAGGTGCTCTCGGGACATGGTTGTTTCGGGAGTTACCTGTTTCGGATCGGTCGGGAACCGAATGCCAGGTGCCACCACTGCGACGATTGCCTCGACGAGACGGCCCAGCACACGCTGGAGGTGTGCCCGGCGTGGGATGCGGAGCGCAGCGCGCTCGGCTCTGTATTGGGTGCCGACATCTCGCTCCCGACCGTGGTTCGCGCTATGGTCGAGAGTGAGAGATCGTGGCAGGCGGTGCGATCCTTCTGCGAGGCCGTAATGCTCGCGAAGGAGGCGGCGGAGAGGGCGAGGGAAGATGATGCATCCTCCCTTCCGCTTCGCCGCCGTCGCACGGGACGCCGGAGGGCGGCTTTCGTCGCCGAAAGCCTCCCTCTCCCGCAGTCCCATGAGCCTTCGGTGGCGGGTTCGGGGGAATCCGCTTCCGGTCCAGGGCTCGAGATGGCGCGTGCGCTTCCTGCGCACCATCTCATGAGGGACGACTAGAGAGGGACCCCTCCCTCTCGGGACGTCGCCGGCGCTGCACAGAGCGCCGGCCAACGCTGTCGGGCCGCGAACGAATGCGCAAGCTCCTCGTGACCCGACTCCGTGCGTCCAGACGGAAGCCGCAGGTTTTTAGTCGGTAAGAGTCCGGCATAACCCGACCTCGGCCCCCGCTGGGGTAGGGTATCCATGAGGATTTTCCTGCGTTAAAAAAAAAAAAAAAAAAAGGTTACAGTAGCTGTGGTCTAGCGGTCATCATCTCGAAAGCGAAGTGACCGACCCGAGTTCCATCCCTGGAATATAAACTTACATACAGACATTTCCCCCCCGATGGTTGCCCGCCTTGTCGTGGCGGGGGGGCTTAGTAACCGTGGACTGGTCACCCACGGTGAACTAAGAGGCAACCAGGGCCGGCCTGTTGGGGCCGCCGGCTGGCCCGAGGAGGGCGCTCCCAGCGGGCTGAAGAAGTCCGCTGTGGATGCGCTAGGAGATGGGACCGCAGAAGAAGAGGAGTGCCGGTATTACGGTGCGCCGTTCTCCCTATCTTCTGCGGCCGTGGAGGGATCGCAGGGGGAGAGGCGTGTTGGTATTACGGTGCGCCACTCTCCCTACCCCCTGCGAGCCGGCGGGGCCGTTCCGTGGAAACGGCACTGGTGGGGCCGCAGAGGAAGAGGCATGTCGGTATTGCGGTGCGCCGCTTGCCCTATCCTCTGCGGCCGAGGTGTGGTCGGTGGCAGAACCACAGACCCGATCTGCCACCGGGTACCAGTTATCTGGTACCCATGGCCTCCTAGTAGCAGACTTGGGGGGAGTCTGCTACAGTACTGGTGGAGGCCGAGGAGGGAGGCGCACCTTACCATCTGGTGCGCCCATCGTGGAGGGCCTTCGGGCTGTTTGATGGAGCTGCATGTGGGCGGCTGCCGCCGGCGGGGTCGCGGATGTGTGCGAGAGCGTTCCCGTGGCCCCGTCACAAGGCGGCGAGGAGGAAGATGGGGGGGTTTTTAGTGGGTATACCGTGGGTCTCATTAGCCTATACGGGAGTCCCACATAACCACTCGGGTGCCCCCTGCGCCCGGGTGGTATGCGTAATGCATTTTCCCCCCCGAAAAAAAAAAAAAAAAAAAAAAAAAAAAAAAAAAAAAAACAAGGTTAGGTTAGGTTAGGTTAGGTTAGGTTAGGTTAGGTTAGGTTAGGTTAGGTAAGGTTTTTTTTTTTTTTTATATAGTCAAATTTATGCACCACAGACATTAGTCCGTGCCCTTTGTCAATTCATTACAATGTTGATTAATTATTTTTCTTTTTTTTTTTTTACATTTAGATTTCGTGCTCAAGGCACTCTTAGTTTTAATGCTAAAACTTAAAAACTAGGGTTGAGTGAGTCCGTAGTATTACCATTAATTTTTTTTTTTTTTTTTTTGGGTTATTATATTTTTTTTTTTTGTTTTTTTTTTATTGTCTTATTGTTTTTTTTTTTTTTTTTTTTTTTTTTTTTATTTGTCTTGTCTCGTGTCTTCCGTCGTTGCCTGCCATCTTGAGTATTTCCGGACTTGGTCCACCGAAGCCTCAACGACCGCTGCGTTTCTGTCTGCGATTGCCATTTTTAGATTGTAGTCGGTTACTTCAAAACTTGACGCTTCCACCGCACGTCTTATAAATCTACCGATCGCATCGTTCTCTCTGTCGGTGTAGTAAACACAGCTTTTTGTGTGCCGAGATATTGCGACGACGGCGTGTGATACGCTGTCGTGCAGCTTTGTGATGTCTTTCCTCGTGTTTACGATCTTCACAGTTTCATACGTCAGTCCCTGCGCCTCATGTATGGTGAGAATTCGCGACCCTGTGCCCACCGCAAAACCCTGGTTGGTGAGGGTTTTCTTTTCCTCCTGAGTGTGCACGAGGAAAAGAGTGTTGGGTAGATCTTTCAGTATTTGCGATTCACTGTATCTCTCCATACTGAGGGATCTGACTTGATGTTTTGCTGAGTAGATGCCTGAGTAGACTCCAGCGAGAGCGTATGCCACATCCTGCGGATTCCGGTGTGTGCACAACAGTTCTTGGGTGACTGACGCTACCATGGTCGGTCGAGAATATGTCATCTTGAAGAGGTTTTCCCGATCGATGTATGGTAGCTGGTTGATGTCTCCGATGAGAAGGACTTCTTTTGATCCTGACAGTTTGCAAGCCATGACAATGGCTCCGTAGTGGTTCATGAGAGCCTCGTCTACCATCATTCTGATGTAGTTCTCCGAGTCTCTGAACCCATTTACTAAGACAGAAGCCATCGTGCGAACTCTCCTTTTCGCTTCGCTTCCTATTCGCTCCGATAGCTTCTCTTTCAGGTCTTTGGCTGCTTCTGTCGTGGTGGTGACTATGATGTCGCTTTTTACATCGAAGTTTGAGATCACCCAAGTTGTCTTTCCACAACCTGGTACTCCATTGATCCAGTTGATTTTTGGTGCACTCCATTCCGACCAGGCTGCATGGACGTCCAGGTTTCCTGTCAGGGCGGTCGCCATTTCTAAAATCCTGTCGTCCAGCATTATCTTAGTGCAACTGGCTGTTATGACAATTGGATCATTTGGGGGAGTTTTAAAAGTGAGCCTGCCACTCCGCGATGTTTTTTCTTCATCTTGGACCACAAACTTCTCGGTCGCGTTGTAAGCCGCCATATATTTTCCCGACATCGAGCCTCTGATGATTACGGCTGTGTCATTGTTATAAATGGCGGCTTCTGCTTCCTTTAGTCTGATATCTAGCAAGTTTTCGTTGCCGTATGTGAAGGCCTGCATGATGTTTTCGCATGTTTGATGGTGTGCCTGCTTCGTTGCTTTTGTTATTGCTAGAAATTCAAGGAATGCGTTTACTGTGTGGTCAAAGAGTTCCGTGGCTGGTCGTAGGTTTGGCGGAGTCACTAGGCCCATGTCCGCTTTTGTTCGCTGGATTTTTGAAGTAACTTGGGGCTTTTTAGGTGCAAGAAATTTCTTAAGCGCAGCGCCCTTTGTTTCCTCTGTGGATGTTCCGGGACCTTTCTTTTTCTGGACGATTTTGGAGATGCTATGTACGAGTTGCTGGAGCCGCCCTACTTTCTTGTTCGTGGTGTCTGTGTCCCTGCTCCTACATTCAGCTTCTTTTTCCGTAGCGGTCTTTTGCTGTAGCTTTTCCGAGCCGCTTTGTGTAGGCGTATCCCAGGCTTCCGGAGGGGGAGATTTTGTTTCTGTACGTCTGAGTTTGAGGTAGCTGAGGTCCTCTCCTCTGTTTTCGTACACGACGATGTCGTGGAATTCGGAGAGTTTTAGGCATCCGATCCTGTCTACAGCTTCTCCTCTTTCGTACGCCAGCCACATAGCGTCTACGCTTATGGTCCGGGGTGATGTACGTTCTCCGACTCTCATCTGTGCCATTTTTGAGAGCATTGAGCTTGCTTGAGCGAAAGGAGGGCCGTTCTTCCATCCCAATAAAACAATAGTTTTATTTTTTGTTTTTAATATTCTGCATGAATTGCCTTCTATGGATGTTGTGGGAAGTTCGGCAAATATCTTTCGCTTCATTGATACTCGTTTGGTGCTCCCATTCAGCAGCGACGCGAGACCCGGGGATATTTCTACGGAGCGCTGGTTTCGGTCTATGTAGTAACTGAGACCCAGTCTTTCACTGTTGCTGTCCATGAACAATGCAACTGCTCTTATTCTGAGGCCTGGTTCTCCTGGTTCGCCGTAAGATAGTATTTGGCCAGCTGAGATTTTGCACGTTGAGAGCGTTGCCTGCTCATTGTTTTCGGAGGGGGTTTGTGGTTCCGGGAGACTGTCTGGTTTATTGTGACTTGGTGTTAGGGAGATGGAGGTAGGTGAACTGTTTCTACTGCAGGCGATGCGGAAGATCTTTTCGGCAAAGGACAAGAATATTGGTCTTTTTTCTGCGTCTGCGATTATCTCTGGCAGTTCAGACCTGGCCAATCTTTTGTCCATTTTAGCCTCTAGGTCTTGCCTTGCTGATGCAAAGCGAGGGCACTCCAGTATTATATGCCATACTGTTTCTTTGACGTTTGCATCGCATTCGCATCCAGGACTTTCTTTAAGGTTGAAACTGTGAAGGTAGTCTGAGGTCCCTCCATGTCCAGTCAATACCTGGATTTGTGTCGGTGTCAGTCTTGTTTTTCTTACGATTGAGAAGGCTTTGCTCGTGTCGGGGAAGAAGGTTTTCGTGACTGACCCCGTGCTTGAGGAATTGTAGCGGTTTTGCCATTTTTGAACCGTTTCGCTCCTTATTCTCATTTTTACGCTGCACATTGGTATGCTGTTGTATACGTAGGAGGTGTTGGTTGCGGCAGCGGCTTTTGCGAGTTCGTCCGCTCTCTCATTGCCTGCTGTTCCTACGTGTGCCTTTAACCAGAAGAGTCGTACGTCCCTGCCCTCCGTTTTAGTACTTTCAATGTTTTCCTTTATGGCTCTTGCTAGAGGGTGGCTGGATTTGGGACTTTTCAGTAGGTCCAGCGAAGATCTCGAATCACTTAGGATATTCACGATTTGATTCCCATTGGACTTTGCCAGTTCCGTTGCCTTCCAGAGCGCATAAAGTTCCGATTGAAAGACCGTGCAAAGGGGGTGTAGTTTGAAGGTGGCGTTTTGCGTTTCTTTTCCCGCCACCCATGCAGTGAGCGCGGCTCCAACATTTTCGTCCATTTTGCTACCATCCGTGTAAATTAAGAGGCCTGTTTTCTGTAGACTTTCGATGGTTTTCTGGTCCGGGCTGTTTAGGAGCTGGTAGTCTACAGATGTGATCCTTGACGGGTGTGCGTTTTGGAGATAGTGTATTGGGCGTTCCAGTTCTCCATCTTTTGGTAGATATTGTTTGCAGATGCCTTTTTTGGTCTTGAATAGACTAGCTGATTCCTGTATTCTGAGGTCTAGCGGGAGGAGGGCTGATAGTGTGAGGGCTGAGGTGAGAGACACAGTTCTGTATGCCTTACAAATTTTTTGTGCGAAGCCCCTTTGCAGAGCGTTCAATTGATTTTGTATCATCTGGAACCCTGTCGCATCCGACCACGCTCCCGAGGCGTACATCACGATGGGCTCTATTACTGCCACGTATATTGTTCTCACAATTTCTCCGTTGAGACCCCAGGTCACCTTTGCCGCACGTGCGAGTTGTTTGTAGATGTCGGCAGATTTTTTGCATGTCGCCGTTACATGTGCTTTGAAGGTGAGGTTGCAGTCTATTATTAGGCCTAAGAGCTTGATTTCTTTGACGATTTCAATCTTCGTGTTCGCCATGTAGAGATTGGGTTGTTCGTACTTCAGCTTTTTTGTCAATATCATGGCGCTGGTTTTATGTGGCGCAAAGCTAAGTTTGTTGTATTCACCCCAATGTACTACTGTTTTTAGTGCGTTGTTCGCTTTTTCTTCCAAGCTCTTAGTTGAGTTTTCTGCAAAGACCAGTGTCACGTCGTCTGCGAACGCTTGGCAGTAAACTCCCTCCTTTTCCAGCCTGTGCAATAATGAGTCGAGGATTACGTTCCAGAAGGTGGGTCCTCCGATAGATCCTTGGACGCACCCCTTCGTTGTCGATCTCTCACACTTTGCTCTGGCATAGTTGACTGTAATTGTTCTGTCTGATAGGTAGGAGTTTACCATCGCGTAAAGGTTTCTGGGACACTTTTTTTGCATTAGTTGCTGTTGAAGAACCGGCCACCACGCGTTGTCAAAGGCTCCCTCTATGTCCAGTGAGACCACCAGGACTATCTTTTTGTTGTCCACTTCCTTTTTTATTTTCTGGACAAGGTCATAGAGGGCGTCCTCGGTGCCTCGCTGGGGCATGAAGCCATATTGGTTTGTGTTTAAGGTTGGGAAGATGTGCCATTGGAGTCTACCTATTAGGAGCTTTTCCACTATTTTGCCGGGAACTGAAAGGAGGCCTATCGGTCTGTGTGACTTTGGTTGTGTGTAGTCTTCCTTACCTGGTTTTTTGAGAATGACCACATGCGCCTTTTTCCATTGTCTTGGGAAACATTTCAGTAGCAAGCATCTGTTTGCGATTGCCAGGAATATCTCCGTTTGACTTCGTATGGCCGCTGTGCATATATCCGCAGTTAGCCCATCGGGTCCCGGCGCTTTCTTTGGATTTAGCGACTGGAGAACTTGTTCAAGTTCCCCAGTGGTGAAAAAAGGGTCATCTCCAGGCATGTCCGATAGTTTTGCCGTCCTTATTTGTTCCCTGATGTCCATGTGGATGGGTTTGTCTGTGCTCTCTGAGTCTTCTGGGTAGAAAGTGTTTGCAAGGAGTTCTGCAGATTTCTGAAGGTTAGGTTAGGTTAGGTTCCCCCCCGATGGTTGCCCGCCTTGCCGTGGCGGGGGGGCTTAGTAACCGTGGACCGGTCACCCACGGTGAACTAAGAGGCAACCAGGGCCGGCCTGTTGGGGCCGCCGGCTGGCCCGAGGAGGGCGCTCCCAGCGGGCTGAAGAAGTCCACTGTGGACGCGCTAGGAGATGGGACCGCAGAAGAAGAGGAGTGCCGGTATTACGGTGCGCCGTTCTCCCTATCTTCTGCGGCCGTGGAGGGATCGCAGGGGGAGAGGCGTGTTGGTATTACGGTGCGCCACTCTCCCTACCCCCTGCGAACCGGCGGGGCCGTTCCGTGGAAACGGCACTGGTGGGGCCGCAGAGGAAGAGGCATGTCGGTATTGCGGTCGCCGCTTGCCCTATCCTCTGCGGCCGAGGTGTGGTCGGTGGCAGAACCACAGACCCGATCTGCCACCGGGTACCAGTTATCTGGTACCCATGGCCTCCTAGTAGCAGACTTGGGGGGAGTCTGCTACAGTACTGGTGGAGGCCGAGGAGGGAGGCGCACCTTACCATCTGGTGCGCCCATCGTGGAGGGCCTTCGGGCTGTCGCGTTGGAGCCGCTTGTGGGCGGCTGCCGCCGGCGGGGTCGCGGATGTGTGCGAGAGCGTTCCCGTGGCCCCGTCACAAGGCGGCGAGGAGGAAGATGGGGGGTTTTTAGTGGGTATACCGTGGGTCTCATTAGCCTATACGGGAGTCCCACATAACCACTCGGGTGCCCCCTGCGCCCGGGTGGTATGCGTAATGCATTTTCCCCCCCGAAAAAAAAAAAAAAAAAAAAGGTTAGGTTAGGTTAGGTTAGGTTAGGTTAGGTTCCGCGGACCTGCTTGGTTGTCCAAGTGGGAGGGGAGGTGATACCCCTACGCGGCGCGTCTCCGGGTGGCGGATAGGAGGCCACTCTTCTCACTCTTCTTCATGAAGAGTGGTCCAGAGTGGTAGGGGCTTTTTCTATTAGAAAGGGCCCCCGCGGACCAAACACTGGGGAGGGGGGGAAATGGTTGGGGTGGGCTGCGTCTGTCCCGTATCGGGCGGCAGTCTGCTTCGTCGGTGCCCTGTGTCTGACCCATAGTGGGCGGCAGGGTGCCCTTTGGTGGTTGGGGCGGGCTGCGTCTGTCCCGTATCGGGCGGCAGTCTGCTTCGTCGGTGCCCTGTGTCTGACCCATAGTGGGCGGCAGGGTACCCTTTGGTGGTTGGGGCGGGCTGCGTCTGTCCCGTATCGGGCGGCAGTCTGCTTCGTCAAAACTACGGCGGAACGTTTTGGTCGGCGTGGGCTTTTGTCCGGACCATGGAGGTGTTGACTGCCGGGGCTTTTGTCCGGGTCAAGGGTGGTGGGCGCGGCGTGCACTTACACTGCCACCGCGCTGGCATTCAATTGCCACCATCACCAAACCGTAAACCGTCAAAGTGTCGTGGATCATGTCTCGCGGCTTTGACGGAACGGGGGTCTTGGCTTAACCGCCTGGACCGCGAGGAGTAAACCTCTCTAAAAATCCCTAAAGGGCCGTTATTGGGAGACGTGGTAACGGCCGCCCTCCGGGGTGGTAGCTGAGGCACAGCTACCTGCAAGCGCCAACCCAGGGGTTTTCCCGCCCCCCTGGCGTAATTGCGGTCACGGTTTTAGGCACAGGGGTCCCTGCCGCCGTGGAAACTTACTTACCCCATACTCGTGGGAACAATATGGAAAAAACCAAAAAAACCACCGACGTTAGGCCCGCGAAGGGCGGAGTTGACGAGGAGGAGGTGTCTGAGACAGACACAAACAACCTGGCGATATCGAACATGGACTCCGATTGCACGCGAACGGACAGTGGCAGTGAGGCGGCAGCAATGTCTGCGGATCTGTCGGAGGAGAGCTCGGAGGGGAGCGTGACCCGCCTTATACTGGCAAAGGGTAAAAAACGCCTCCGCCGCAACAGGACGACCAGCTCTAGTAGCGAGAAGGTCGCAAAGGGAGGAGGTGCCGCGAAAACTTCCGGCAAACCGGCGGAAAAGAGGGGCCGTGGTAGGCCAGCTACCACTGGCGAATATGTCGGGCTCGCCAAGGCCAAGCAAGCGCTTGTTGAAGCTCGGAGGGCGGAGCTGGAATTGGCGACCGATATGGAGCTGACTGATTCCGTCAGGAAGCTGGGGAGTGGGGTTTCTGCTGACACGGTCAAGGAGCGGGTCCAATCCAGTCTGGACCTCATCCTTGAGGTGGTGGCGAAGTCAAAGAATCTTAAGGGTACTTGCGTGAGTGCCCTTAAGAAAGCGACAGCCGTAATTGGGGAAGAAATGGCCTCCATGTATGACAGGAGCCAGTCCGAGGAAGTGGCAGCTCTTCGAGCCGAGAACGCTCGCCTCACGGCTGAGCACGCGGCGCAATTGGAGGCCTTGAGGGCAAATAACGCTCGCCTAAACGCGGAGGTAGAAACCCTCCGCACTGAAATGGCGACCTGGCGCGCCCAAATGGAGGAGGCTCGCGCCTCGTCACTGGTGGTGCCGACAAGCACCGGACCACGGCGAAAGACTCCAGAGGAGGATTTAAGGGCCGGAATCATCCGGGAGTGTAGCGCCATGATGCGCTCAATGTTGGAGAGCATCGGCGGCCGGCTTCTACCGGAGCAAAGACTGCGCCCGACTCTAAAGGCGGATGCTCCAGCTCAGATGGAGACAGCTTCCTCGGCGCCCTCTGCACCGTCGGCGACGAAGAAGAAGAGGGCAAGGGGAAAGAAGGCGAAGGCGCCGCCCACTCAGGTGCTGGAACCTGTTCGTGACTCGCGCCCAAGCTCCCCCGCGGCCCAGCCAAATGACTGGGTTGAGGTGGTGCGCAAGGGCCTTAAGAAGAAGGCCACCAACGCCCCAGGGCCACGCCCTGCTCCGACGTCGGTACCGAAGAAGAAGGGGTCTGCGAGCACGAGCGCAGCCAAGGGGACTGCTCTGCGGCCACCAACGTCGTCAGCAGTCGTCCTGACGCTGGAGCCTGGGGCGGCCGAGCAGGGCATCACCTTTGAGAAGGTGCTGACCCAGGCCAGACAGGCCGTGAAACTGGAGGATTTGGGTATCAGCGGGTTGGCCTTTAGGCTAACAAAGACTGGTGCCCGAATGTTGGAGGTCCCCGGGAGGGACAGCGGAGAGAAGGCTGACCGCTTGGCCAAGGAGCTCCGACGAGCCCTCCCACCTAGTGTTCGCGTGGCGAGGCCGGTGAAGCGGATTGACGTCCTGGTCACCGACCTGGACGACTCCGTGTCGCCCCGGGATGTGGCCGAGGCGTTGGCCAAGGCAGGGGGCTGCCCCGCTGAGCAAATCAAGGCCGGAGAAATCCGTTCCGGCCCTTACGGCAGCGGCCGTGTGTTGGTGCAGGTGCCGGTCGCAGCTGCAAAGGTCGTGGTCAGCCTGGGCAAAATTCTAGTTGGCTGGAGCTCTGCCCGGGTTCGACCACTGGAGGCGCGGCCCCTGAAGTGTTACCGATGCTGCGAAATCGGTCACACAGGGGCCCAATGCAAGTCGGCCGTTGATCGCAGCCAGCTCTGCTTCCGGTGCGGACTGCCAGGCCACAAGGCGGCCGATTGCGCAGCAAATCCTTCCTGCCCTGTCTGTCTGGAGAGCGGCAAGCCCTCCGGACACTCTATGGGGGGAAGGAAATGCTCGCCACCCAGGCGAGGTAAGCGCCCCACTCCCTCGGCGCCGCCACAGGAAGCGATGACGACCGATTAGCAATGGCTACCTCTCATCGCTTCCTACAAGGGAATTTGAACCACTGCAGCGGGGCACAGGATCTCTTCGTGCAATCCATGCTGCAGTGGTCCATAGACGTTGCGATCGTCGCGGAGCCCTACTTTGTCCCAACATCGCAGTGCTGGGCCGGGGACTCACAGGGCACCGTGGCGATCACAGTGGCGGCAGACTCTCCTCACTCGTCTCTCTCAGTACAGGTGAGGGAGGAGGGTCTCGTCTCGGCGTCTTGGAGAGACCTGACCTTGGTGGGGATTTATTTTTCACCAAACAGGTCCCTCGTGGAATTCGAGGCGTTCCTGGATAGGGTTGGTGCGGCTGTTCGGCGGGCGTCCTCCGGGCGCGTCATCGTGCTCGGGGATTTTAACGCCAAGAGCGTGTCGTGGGGGTCCCCCGCGACCAACGACCGAGGTTTGGCTGTGGAGGACTGGGCTGCCACATGTGGCCTGGTGCTGCTGAACAGAGGCAGCACCAACACTTTCGAGGTGCAGCGGGGTGGGGCGACGATCGGGTCGATAATAGACCTATCGTTCGCCAGCCCAGCTGTAGCCCGGCGGGTGCAAGGGTGGCGTGTTCTGGCCGAGGTGGAGAACCTGTCGAACCATCGGTATATCCGATTCGACCTCTCCACCTCGTCCACAACCGAGACGCCGTTTCGGAGAGAGGGAGCTGGGGAACGAACTTTCCCTCGCTGGTCCCTGACGCGGCTCGATGAGGACGTGCTGAGGGAGGCCTCCGTCGTCTGGTCCTGGAACCTGCAGTCGGCAGAGCCAGCGGAGGTTGACGAGGAGGCGCTTAGGCTCCGGGGGGTCATGACGCAAATTTGCGACGCAGCCATGCCCCGAGCCAAGCGCGCACCTCCAAGGCGGGCGGTATATTGGTGGTCGCAGCAGATCGCCGAGTTGCGCGACGAGTGTTGCGCAGCGAGGCGTCGCTACACTAGATACCGGAGACGGCGGTTCCAGAGCGAGGAAACGGGGCAGCTTCTGCACGACCTCTACAAGGAGGCCAAGAAGAGCCTGCAGCTCGCGATTGCGCAGGCAAAGACCAGCGCTCGGCAGGAGATGTTGGACGAGCTCAATCGGGATCCGTGGGGCCGTCCGTATCGCGCGGTGCGCAACAAGCTTCGCCAGCGAACGGCCCCGCTCACGGAGACCATGCAGCCTCAGCTGTTGGAGGGTGTGGTGACGGCGTTGTTTCCGGACGCGCCCGATATCGCTCCTCCAACAATGGTGGACCTCCCTTCGGAGAATGAGGCTGCACCGGAGATTGAGGCTCCTCCTCCACCTCCTTTGGAGTTGGCAGAACTGCGTCTGGCTCTGCGCAAGCTGAGGGCGAAACGCACCGCGCCGGGACCAGACGCTGTTCCAGGTCGGGTCTTGGCGGTGGCGCTGGGCGAGTTGGGGGCCCACTTCACCGGGCTCCTCGACAGATGCCTAGCGTCGGGTCGATTCCCGACCTGTTAGAAGGAGGGGAAATTGGTTCTTCTGAAGAAGGAGGGGCGTTTAGGGGATTCACCGTCCTCCTTTCGTCCCATCGTGCTGCTGGATGATGCGGGCAAGTTCTACGAGAACCTCGTGGCGGCCCGCATCATCCAGCACTTGCGCACCGTAGGCCCCGACCTGTCGGACAGCCAGTTCGGCTTCCGATTGGGCCGCTCAACGATTGACGCTGTTGCTCGTTTGAGGGGTCTCTCGGACGAGACGGTTGCGTCGGGCGGCGTGTTGTTGGCAGTGTCGTTAGATGTTGCCAACGCATTCAACACCATGCCCTTCGGCTGTATTGAGGAGGCACTGCGGTATCACCGCGTGCCTCTTTACCTACAGAGGACGGTCGAGGACTACCTGCGAAACAGGGTGGTTCTGTACAAGGGACAGGACGGCAGAGTCCATCGCCGCGGCATTCGTTGCGGTGTTCCACAGGGATCCGTTTTGGGTCCTCTTCTGTGGAACATCGGATACGACTGGGCTCTGCGGGGTGACCTTCGCCCTGGCCTCGGTGTCGTCTGCTATGCAGACGACACTCTGGTCACGGCTCGAGGGCGGAATTTGGCGAGGGCGGCGTCTCTTGCTGAAGAGGGAGTGCGGCAAGTCGTTGGGCGCATTGAGATGTTGGGCCTAAAGGTTGCCCTCGACAAAACCGAGGTTCTTTGTTTTCACGGTCCTCGGCGGGGGCCTCCTGCAGGTGCCAACATCTCAATAAATGGGGTGAGCATCGGGTTGAAGCCCCAGATGAAATATCTGGGACTTTTACTCGACGGCAGATGGGACTTCCGGGAGCACTTTCGGCGATTGGCGCCAAGGCTGATCGGGACCGCATCTGCTCTCGGAAGGCTCTTGCCGAATGTCGGTGGACCCGATCTGGCCTGCCGTCAGCTTTATGCCGGCGTGGTCAAGTCGATGGCGCTCTATGGGGCACCCATATGGGTCGGCGCTCTGACTCGCCATAATAGAGCGCTGCTGCAGTCAACGCAGCGCGTAGTCGCGGTCAGAGTAATCCGAGGATACCGTACGGTGTCCCATGGAGCTGCTTGCGTGCTCGCGGGTATGCCACCCTGGGACCTCGATGCCGAGGTTCTGGCGGAGGTGTACGAGCGGCGCGCGGAGGCGCGCGCATATGGAGGGGAGCCAAGCTCCGAACTGGTCGAGCGTTGGAGGAGGGCCGCCCAACGGACCTTGCTGCGAAGGTGGAGACAGAGGCTCGAGGAGCCCGGCGCGGGCCTGCGCACAATTGAGGCTGTTCGCCCAGTCCTTAAGGAGTGGGTGAACAGACGACACGGGGCGCTCACCTACAGGTTGGTGCAGGTACTGTCGGGACATGGAAGTTTCGGCAGATACTTGTGCCATGTAGCACGGAGGGAGCCGGTGGCGGTGTGTCTTCACTGCTCAAGCGGCTGTGAAGACACAGCTCAGCACACGCTGGAGGAGTGCCGGGCGTGGGCCCGCGAACGGGCGACGCTCGTGGCTGTTGTTGGGAGTGACCTCACCTTGCCAGCCGTGGTAAGGGCCATGGTTGGTGATGAGAGGTCGTGGGAAGCCGTGGTCTCTTTCTGTGAGGAAGTAATGTCCCAGAAAGAGGCCTCGGAAAGGTCAAGAGAGGATGATCCTCTCTCGGATCCTATCCGGAGGAGGAGGGCCGGTCGGAGAAGGAGGGCATTCGCCAACCTGGCCTAAGTGAAACCCCTAGGCGGCGGAAACGGGGAGCTTTCCGTCGTCTTCTGCCAAGGGGCTCCGCTGAACGAAGCTGCGGCGTGCCACGTTTTCCTGGCATGCCGCAGATGATGGAGGAGCTGCGCTTGCGGCGGCATCGGCGTGTTCGCGGACGGTTCCGAGAGGAAACCCGCGTTCCGTCAATTTGGTGCTCGAAGGAAAACCCAGGGGTTTTAGCCGGTAAGAGTCCGGCATAACCTGGTCGCCTCCCCGGACGGCCGGGTATCCATGAGGATTTCCCCTGGTCAAAAAAAAAAAAAAAAAAAAAAAGGTTAGGTTAGGTTAGGTTAGGTTAGGTTAGGTTAGGTTAGGTTAGGTTAGGTTAGGTTAGGTTAGGTTAGGTTAGGTTAGGTTAGGTTCTCACGAAAACCCCCCCGAATTGGAATGTGCCTTGTCGTGGCGGGGGGGCTCAGTAACCCGTTGCAATCCAGCAACGGGCGAAGCCAAAACGTTCCTCTGGTTGGGGCGCGCTGCGTCTGTCCCGTATCGGGCGGCAGTCGTGCTTCGTCGGTGCCCTGTGTCTGACCCATAGTGGGCGGCAGGGTGCCCTTTGGTGGTTGGGGTGGGCTGCGTCTGTCCCGTATCGGGCGGCAGTCTGCTTCGTCGATGCCCTGTGTCTGACCCATAATGGGCGGCAGGGTATCCTTCGGTGGTTGGGGTGCGACTTGTCTGTCCCCAATGGGATGGCAGTCGTGCTTCGTCGGTGCCCTGCGTCTGACCCATAATGGGCGGCAGGGTACCTATTTTGGTGGTTGGGGCGCGCTGCGTCTGTCCCGTATCGGGCGGCAGTTGCGCCTCGTCGGTTCCCTGCGTCTGACCCAGAATGGGCGGCAGGGATACCTCGCTGGGGGGATTGGGGTGCACTGCGTCTGTCCGGTAACCGGCGGCAGTGACACCTGACAGGGGAGCCCAACCCCTGAAAAAATGGGCCGACGATGTGGAGTCATCGGTGCAACGAATGATGGAGAAAAGTGATTGTGAATGTGGTCCCCAGGTGGGTACGTCGGCAGATGCCGGGAAATCCCACCCCTCCGCCTCGGTGGAGGGCCGCCCCTCGTACTCTGGGGGGGGCAACAATCGCTTCGTGGGTCAGCAGACCGCTGGCCCTCGTGAACACAACCTACGCAACTCAAACCGGACAACTGAAAACGCCGACCAAGAACCCGGTCGTAAAATGGGTTCAGAGACTGAAGACACTCAAGCTGAGGAGCTAAGCTCCAGTTCAGCGATGAGTGTTGCGGAGTCCCTTGGGACTAAAGGACGGCTCTGGCAACGGAAACGTAGCCGTTCCGCTAGGGGAGTGACTTCCGACGAGGATAGTGGCTCCGCTTCGGAGTCTGTAAAGGCTCCGAAGGTTTCCACCGCACGCCGAGGCAGAGGCCGACCGCCCACAACTGGGCAATACGTCGGCCTCGCCAAAGCCAAGGCGGACTTGGTGGCAGCTCAGCGCGCAGAGATGGAGCTCCGCGCTGAGCAGGAAGTGGAGGAGGCGGCTCGCAAAATCCGCATGGCTAGAGCCAAACCCGGCTCGCCGGAGATTGCGAGTACCGCAGCGGATGAGACCTCGGCGACGGAATTGCAAGCTCGAGTGATGAGCTCCGTCGAGGTCATCTCCCAAGTGGCGAGCACCTCGAAGAACCTTAAGGGGACGTATGTTAAGGCTCTTCGAGATGCTGCCTCCTCCATTAAGGAGCTGGTAGCTGAGCTCCACCAGCGCACCGCGTCGGAGGAGCTGACCCGTCTGCGGCTGGCCAATGACCGCTACAAAGCGGACAATGACCAGCTGCGAACGGAGTTGGCGGAGGTACGCCGCGAGTTGGCCGCATTACGGGCCGATATGCGGCGTGCCCCAGACAGGGTGGCAGAGGAGCAGCCACCTGTCAATGTCAGGGGGTCGTGCCCAACGGCGACCCCGTCCTCTGACAAGGTGCAAGAGCTGGAGCGGAGCATCATGCTCAGTGTGGGTAAGATGCTCGACGCTCGGTTCGAGGGCTTGCAGCAGAGGCTGCTCCCCGAACCGCGCCTCCGTCCACCGTTGGCTGCCGACAAGGCAAAGGCTGCCCCCCAGCCTAAGCCTGCGGCACAAGCGGTCCCGACGTCCCAGGGCAGGTCTGGCCCTGGCCCATCCCCGAAGTCCCAAAAGGGAAAGAAGGGTAAGGCCAAAGCCAAACAACCTGCCCCAGCCCCACCCCAACGGGAGCCCCGGCCACTGCCGCCGGCTCCTGCGTCTATGGACGAGGGGTGGAATGTGGTGGCGAGACGGCGTCCTAAGGCGGCACCAAAGAGTGCTGCCCTGCCGTCTCAACCACGGAGGGCCCAGTCTGCGGTACCTGTCTCCCAGCAGGCTCCGCAGACCAAGAAGGGACGACAGCGGAGGCGCAAGCCGCGCCCTCCCCGGTCCTTGGCTGTAGTGTTAAAACTGCAGCCGGAGGCGGTTCAAAAGGGCGTCACCTACGCCGCAACTCTAGCCGAGGCCAAGAAGAAGGTCGATCTTCGAAGCCTCGGCATTGACTCTGTCAATTTCAGAGTGTCCGCCACAGGAGCCAGAATCCTAGAGATTCCCGGTGCCTCAAACACCGAAAAGGCGGACGCTCTGGCAGAGAAGTTGCGGGCCGCCCTTGGGGAGAGCGTGGCCGTGTCCAGGCCCACGAAGTGCGCGGAACTGCGCGTGTCCGGGTTGGACGACGCAGTTTCCGCTGCAGATGTCGCGGCGGTGGTGGCCGGAATTGGTGGATGCCCAATTGCGTCCATCAAGACTGGCGAGGTCCGCCTCGACAAATCGGGTCTGGGCACGCTCTGGCTGAGCTGCCCGGTGGCTGCCGCCAACAAGGTGGCTGATGGCAGGCGACTGCTAGTCGGTTGGGTGTCGGCGAAGGTCTCGCTCCTCGAAGCGAGACCTCTGCGCTGCTTCCGGTGCCTTCAACTCGGGCACGTCCGGGAGCAGTGCAGCAGTCCGGTTGACCGCAGCAGTAATTGCTACCGCTGCGGAAAACCGGGCCACGTCGCCCGCGATTGCAGCGCCGCCGCTGCACACTGCACTGTGTGCGCGGCAGCCAAGAAGCCGGCCGATCACAGGCTGGGGGGCAAATCGTGCCATGCCCCTCGGCCTAAAAGGCGGCTACCACCACCGACTGCATCCTCAACGCAGTCGGCCAGCGGCAGCTCAGCTGGAGTGTCCGGGGACGGACTTGTGGCCATGGAATCCTAGTAATGGACCACAAGCTCCGATTCCTCCAGGCGAATATCGAACACTCCGCCAGAGCTCAGGACCTCCTGTTCCAGAGCTTCGCGGAGTGGTCGATAGACGTGGCCGTGATCTGCGAGCCGTACTATGTCCCCCCCGGTGAGAACTGGGTTCGGGACAATGACGGCTCCGTCGCGATCGTCCGATGGGGCGCGGCGAACTCCCCACCCTTCGAAAAGGTAGCGAAGGGTCCGGGATACGTCGCTGTGTGGTTTGAGGATTTTGTAGTCGTCGGTGGCTACTTTTCCCCGAACCGCACACTCGCCGAGTTCGAGATTTATCTCGGACGGGTGGGCGCCTTAATCGGCCAATGCCACCCTCGCCAAGTGCTCCTCGCTGGCGACTTCAATGCCTGGAATACGGCTTGGGGTTCCGTCAGAACGGACGTATTTGGCGAGGCACTGGAGGAGTTTGCCCTCGGACAAGGGTTGGCCCTTCTCAACCAGGGATCGATGAGCACGTGCGTGCGACCCCAGGGCGAGTCGATCGTGGACATCACGTTCGCGAGTCCCGCCCTGGCGCGCCGTGTTCGGGACTGGGGAGTGGTGGATACGGCGGTGTTGTGTGATCACCGATACATTCGGTTCGATCTCGCAGCCGTGTCCCCGTCAGATCCAGCCGGTCCCTTCCGGCCCCCGGTTGACGACGGCCCGAGGTGGCAGTTGAGGCACCTCGACAGGGACCTCGCGAAGGAAGCTGCAATTGTGCAATCGTGGGTGTCCGCGCCTGTGGGCCCCGTGGTGGTGGAGGACGAGGCGGAATGGTTGCGGGGCGCGTTGTCGCAGGTTTGCGACGCGTCAATGCCCCGAGCCAGGCGTCGTCCCCCGAAGCCCCAGGTGTACTGGTGGTCCGCCGAGCTCACGAATTTGCGTGCAGCTTGTGTGGTCGCACGACGCCAGTACACCAATTACAGGCGGCGGCGGATGCGGGAGGAGAATGTGATTGCACTCCTGCATGCTTCCTTCAAGGAGTCCCGGCGGCAGCTGAAGGCAGCGATCGGCAGGGCTAAGGCTCTTGCGAGGGAGGAGTTGCTGGGGACGTTGAACCGCGACCCGTGGGGGAGGCCGTACAGGTTGGCGATGTGCAAACTTCGCCCCTGGGCACCCCCACTCACGCGAAGTCTCCAGCCGCAAATCCTGGACAGAGTCGTTGCGGCCCTGTTTCCGCGGACGGGGGACCATCCCAGTCCCCCCATGATGCCTTCGGTTGCCGCGGAGCCCGGCCCGGATGTGGCGCCGTCAGTGACCCCGGGAGAGCTGGGAGCTGCGGTGTTGCGGCTGCGAGCCAAAAACACCGCCCCCGGTCCTGACGGCGTACCCGGCCGGGTGTTGGTCTTGGCCATGGATGCCCTCGAGCCTCGTCTGAGGAGACTCTTCGACGCCTGTCTGGCCCTAGGCCAGGTTCCACAGCGGTGGAAGACAGGTCGTCTCGTTCTCCTCAGAAAGGAAGGGCGTCCGGCGGAATCCCCATCTGCGTACCGCCCGATAGTGATGCTCGACGAGGACGCCAAACTCTTTGAGAGAGTTGTGGCCGCCCGGATCGTCGAGCACCTAGAGGATGTCGGACCGGATCTGGCAGACTGCCAGTTTGGATTCCGCAGGGGTAGGTCTGCCGTAGACGCGATTCAGCGGGTTAAGTCCTTGGCGCAGGACGCGATCGCCCGGGGTGAGGTCGTGTTGGCGGTGTCTCTGGACATCGCCAACGCATTTAACTCCCTCCCCTGGAGCTGCATCAGGGAGGGGCTCCGATTCCACGGAGTTCCTCCGTACCTGCGCCGGGTCGTCGGGGACTACCTGTCTGGGCGTGCGGTGGAATACCCCGGTCGAGACCGGTGGTGTCGGCGGGAGATGTCGTGCGGCGTTCCTCAGGGGTCGGTACTAGGCCCACTCCTCTGGAACATCGGCTACGACTGGGTGCTGCGAGGAGCCACAGTGCCGGGTGTCGGCGTAGTCTGTTACGCGGACGACACCTTGGTCACTGCCCGAGGCAAAAGCCACAGGGATGCTTCCTTGCGCGCCACCGCCGGCGCGGCATTCGTGGTGGGCCGCATACGGCGATTGGGTTTGCGGGTGGCGCTCGAAAAGTCCGAGGCCGTGGTTTTCCATGGCCCGCGGAACGCGCCGCCCCGGGGTGCCCACATCGTCGTATCCGGAGTCCGCATCGACGTGAGGCCGTCGATGCGCTATCTGGGACTCGTCCTGGATAGCCGGTGGAACTTCGGCCCCCACTTCGAGTGCCTTGAGCCTCGGCTGCTGAGGGCGGCTGCGGCCCTGGGAAGGCTGCTGCCGAATCTCGGCGGACCTGAGACGTCGTGTCGGCGTCTCTACGCGGGAATCGTGAGATCGATGGCCCTGTATGGTGCCCCTGTGTGGGCCGGCAGCGCCCTGAGTCGCAGCAATATCGCCCGCTTGACGCGAGTCCAGCGGGTGATGGCGATCAGGGTGGTACGGGGTTATCGCACGATCTCGGGTGAGGCATCTTGCGTGCTGGCGGGTACTATTCCCTGGGACCTGGAAGCGAGAGCCCTCGCGTCGCTCTACGAGTGGCGCGTGGAGGCGCTCCGGGCCAGGGGTCACCCGCCTGCACTGCAGGAACAGGAGGGGCACAGAGCTGAGCTGCGCCAACGGGCTACCGAAGCGTGGGAGTCCAGGCTGGCGCTTTCGAGCGCCGGACTCTGGACTATCGAGGCAATTCGTCCGGTCTTCCAGCAGTGGTTGGGTAGGCGACACGGTTTCCTGACCTACCGTCTGACTCAGGTGCTCTCGGGACATGGTTGTTTCGGGAGTTACCTGTTTCGGATCGGTCGGGAACCGAATGCCAGGTGCCACCACTGCGACGATTGCCTCGACGAGACGGCCCAGCACACGCTGGAGGTGTGCCCGGCGTGGGATGCGGAGCGCAGCGCGCTCGGCTCTGTATTGGGTGCCGACATCTCGCTCCCGACCGTGGTTCGCGCTATGGTCGAGAGTGAGAGATCGTGGCAGGCGGTGCGATCCTTCTGCGAGGCCGTAATGCTCGCGAAGGAGGCGGCGGAGAGGGCGAGGGAAGATGATGCATCCTCCCTTCCGCTTCGTCGCCGTCGCACGGGACGCCGGAGGGCGGCTTTCGTTGCCGAAAGCCTCCCTCTCCCGCAGTCCCATGAGCCTTCGTTGGCGGGTTCGGGGGAATCCGCCTCCGGTCCAGGGCTCGAGATGGCGCGTGCGCTTCCTGCGCACCATCTCATGAGGGACGACTAGAGAGGGACCCCTCCCTCTCGGGACGTCGCCGGCGCTGCACAGAGCGCCGGCCAACGCTGTCGGGCCGCGAACGAATGCGCAAGCTCCTCGTGACCCGACTCCGTGCGTCCAGACGGAAGCCGCAGGTTTTTAGTCGGTAAGAGTCCGGCATAACCCGACCTCGGCCCCCGCTGGGGTAGGGTATCCATGAGGATTTTCCTGCGTTAAAAAAAAAAAAAGGTTCTCACGAAAAGGTTTTAGTCTCGAATCAAATGAACAATTTTATTTGCTATACTAACTACAGTTTTATTATTATGAGTTTTACAACTCTATCGACGTTGTATTTAATATGAGAGTTTTGTTAGTAATTGCTCAATGCAGGTGTAATTTCTTTAAAGCTGCTGTTAAAGTACCATTTATGGTATGGGTAATGTATGCAACATGGTAGTTTCTAGAACATGTTGTCGTTATGTCACTGTAATAACGATTGCCCTCAGTGCTTGCGAGTTGCTTGGGTAATTATTATGTTATTTTAATGGAAATAGTGGCATATTTTGGCCGATATTCATATTGCCTTGTTAATAATAAGTTTGATTATATCTTATAAGTAAATCTGTAACTTTATCGACTAGTATTATTTTTTGTGAGCAAATCAATATTTTTTTACCTTTTTTGACCTACGCCTTTTGAAGGCCTTTTGTTTACGTCCCGGGTTCAAATCCTGGTGTTAAACGTTTAAGTGTTTGTTAACAAATGTTTATGTTTTCTATCTGGGACTCGTCCTGGATAGCCGGTGGAACTTCGGCCCCCACTTCGAGTGCCTTGAGCCTCGGCTGCTGAGGGCGGCTGCGGCCCTGGGAAGGCTGCTGCCGAATCTTGGCGGACCTGAGACGTCGTGTCGGCGTCTCTACGCGGGAATCGTGAGATCGATGGCCCTGTATGGTGCCCCTGTGTGGGCCGGCAGCGCCCTGAGTCGCAGCAATATCGCCCGCTTGACGCGAGTCCAGCGGGTGATGGCGATCAGGGTGGTACGGGGTTATCGCACGATCTCGGGTGAGGCATCTTGCGTGCTGGCGGGTACTATTCCCTGGGACCTGGAAGCGAGAGCCCTCGCGTCGCTCTACGAGTGGCGCGTGGAGGCGCTCCGGGCCAGGGGTCACCCGCCTGCACTTCAGGAACAGGAGGGGCACAGAGCTGAGCTGCGCCAACGGGCTACCGAAGCGTGGGAGTCCAGGCTGGCGCTTTCGAGCGCCGGACTCTGGACTATCGAGGCAATTCGTCCGGTCTTCCAGCAGTGGTTGGGTAGGCGACACGGTTTCCTGACCTACCGTCTGACGCAGGTGCTCTCGGGACATGGTTGTTTCGGGAGTTACCTGTTTCGGATCGGTCGGGAACCGACTGCCAGGTGCCACCACTGCGACGATTGCCTCGACGAGACGGCCCAGCACACGCTGGAGGTATGCCCGGCGTGGGATGCGGAGCGCAGCGCGCTCGGCTCTGTATTGGGTGCCGACATCTCGCTCCCGACCGTGGTTCGCGCTATGGTCGAGAGTGAGAGATCGTGGCAGGCGGTGCGATCCTTCTGCGAGGCCGTAATGCTCGCGAAGGAGGCGGCGGAGAGGGCGAGGGAAGATGATGCATCCTCCCTTCCGCTTCGTCGCCGTCGCACGGGACGCCGGAGGGCGGCTTTCGTTGCCGAAAGCCTCCCTCTCCCGCAGTCCCATGAGCCTTCGGTGGCGGGTTCGGGGGAATCCGCTTCCGGTCCAGGGCTCGAGATGGCGCGTGCGCTTCCTGCGCACCATCTCATGAGGGATGACTAGAGAGGGACCCCTCCCTCTCGGGACGTCGCCGGCGCTGCACAGAGCGCCGGCCAACGCTGTCGGGCCGCGAACGAATGCGCGAGCTCCTCGTGACCCGACTCCGTGCGTCCAGACGGAAGCCGCAGGTTTTTAGTCGGTAAGAGTCCGGCATAACCCGACCTCGGCCCCCGCTGGGGTAGGGTATCCATGAGGATTTTCCTGCGATAAAAAAAAAAAAAAAAGGTTCTCACGAACAACGGACACCGAAAATTGCCGACCAAGAACCCGGTCGTAAAATGGGTTCAGAGGCTGAAGACCCTCATGCTGAGGAGCTAAGCTCCAGCTCAGCGATGAGTGTAGCGGAGTCCGTAGGGACTCGAGGGCGGCTATGGCAGCGGAAACGCAGCCATTCTGCCAGAGCAGCTACGTCTGACGAGGAAAGCAGCTCCGCGTCGGAGTCTGTAAGGGCTCCGAAAGTCTCTACCGCCCGCCGAGGCAGAGGCCGACCGCCCACCACCGGGCAATACGTCGGCCTCGCCAAAGCAAAGGCGCAATTGGTGGCAGCTCAGCGCGCGGAGATGGAGCTCCGCGCTGAGCAGGAAGTGGAGGAGGCGGCTCACAAAATCCGCCCGGCTAGAGCCAAACCCGGCTCGCCGGATATTGCGAGTACCGCAGTGGAGGAGACCTCGGCGACGGACTTGCAAGCTCGAGTGTTGAGCTCCGTCGAGGTCATCTCCCAAGTGGCGAGCACCTCGAAGAACCTTAAGGGGACGTATGTTAAGGCTCTTCGAGATGCTGCCTCCTCCATTAAGGAGCTGGTAGGTGAGCTCCACCAGCGCACCGCGTCGGAGGAGCTGACCCGTCTGCGGCTGGCCAATGACCGCTACAAAGCGGACAATGACCAGCTGCGGACGGAGTTGGTGGAGCTACGCCGCGAGTTGGCCGCATTACGGGCCGACATGCGGCGTGCCCCAGACAGGGTGGCAGAAGAGCTGCCACGTGTCAATGTCGGGGGGTCGTGCCAAACGCCGACCCCGTCCTCCGACAAGGCGCAGGAGCTGGAGCGGAGCATCTTGCTCAGTGTGGGCAAGATGCTCGACGCTCGGTTCGAGGGCTTGCAGCAGAGGCTGCTACCCGAACCGCGCCTCCGCCCACCGCTGGCTGCCGACAAGGCCAAGGCTGCCCCCCAGCCGAAGCCTGTGGCACCAGCGGTCCCGACGTCCCAGGGCAGGTCTGGCCCCGGCCCATCCCCGAAGTCCCAAAAGGGAAAGAAGGGAAAGGCCAAAGCCAAACAACCTGCCCCAGCCCCACCCCAACGGGAGCCCCGGCCACTGCCGCCGGCTCCTGCGTCCATGGACGAGGGGTGGAATGTGGTGGCGAGACGGCGTCCAAAGGCGGCACCAAAGAGTGCTGCCCTGCCGCCGCAACCACGGAGGGGCCAATCTGCGGTGCCTGACTCCCAGCAGGCTCCGCAGAAGAAGGGACGGAGGCGGGCGCGCAAACCGCGTGCTCCCCGGTCTCTGGCTGTGGTCCTGAAACTGCAGCCAGAGGCGTTGAAGAAGGGCGTCACCTACGCCGCAGCTCTATCCGAGGCCAAGAAGAAGGTCGATCTTCAAAGCCTCGGAATAGAGTCCGTGAAGTTCAGGGTGTCCGCCACCGGGGCCAGGGTCCTGGAGGTGCCTGGTTCAACCAGCACTGATAAGGCGGACGCACTCGCGGACAAGCTGCGTGCCGCCCTTGGGGAGGACGTGGTGGTGTCCAGGCCCATCAAATGCGCGGAGCTGCGAGTGTCCGGTTTGGACGATGCAGTCTCCGCTGCAGATGTCGCGGCGGTCGTAGCCAGGATCGGCGGATGCACAATTGCATCCGTCAAGACTGGTGAAATCCGTCGAGACAATTAGGGCCTGGGCACGCTCTGGCTGAGCTGCCCGGTGGCTGCCGCCAACAAGGTGGCTGATGGCAGGCGACTGCTAGTCGGTTGGGTGTCGGCGAAGGTCTCGCTCCTCGAAGCGAGACCTCTGCGCTGCTTCCGGTGCCTTCAACTCGGGCACGTCCGGGAGCAGTGCAGCAGTCCGGTTGACCGCAGCAGTAATTGCTACCGCTGCGGAAAACCGGGCCACGTCGCCCGCGATTGCAGCGCCGCCGCTGCACACTGCACTGTGTGCGCGGCAGCCAAGAAGCCGGCCGATCACAGGCTGGGGGGCAAATCGTGCCATGCCCCTCGGCCTAAAAGGCGGCTACCACCACCGACTGCATCCTCAACGCAGTCGGCCAGCGGCAGCTCAGCTGGAGTGTCCGGGGACGGACTTGTGGCCATGGAATCCTAGTCATGGACCACAAGCTCCGATTCCTCCAGGCGAATATCGAACACGCCGCCAGAGCTCAGGACCTCCTGTTCCAGAGCTTGGCGGAGTGGTCGATAGACGTGGCCGTGATCTGCGAGCCGTACTATGTCCCCCCCGGTGCGAACTGGGTTCGGGACAATGACGGCTCCGTCGCGATCGTCCGATGGGGCGCGGCGAACTCCCCACCCTTCGAAAAGGTAGCGAAGGGTCCGGGATACGTCGCTGTGTGGTTTGAGGATTTTGTAGTCGTCGGTGGCTACTTTTCCCCGAACCGCACACTCGCCGAGTTCGAGATTTATCTCGGACGGGTGGGCGCCTTAATCGGCCAATGCCACCCTCGCCAAGTGCTCCTCGCTGGCGACTTCAATGCCTGGAATACGGCTTGGGGTTCCGTCAGAACGGACGTATTTGGCGAGGCACTGGAGGAGTTTGCCCTCGGACAAGGGTTGGCCCTTCTCAACCGGGGATCGATGAGCACGTGCGTGCGACCCCAGGGCGAGTCGATCGTGGACATCCCGTTCGCGAGTCCCGCCCTGGCGCGCCGTGTTCGGGACTGGGGAGTGGTGGATACGGCGGTGTTGTGTGATCACCGATACATTCGGTTCGATCTCGCAGCCGTATCCCCGTCAGATCCAGCCGGTCCCTTCCGGCCCCCGGTTGACGACGGCCCGAGGTGGCAGTTGAGGCACCTCGACAGGGACCTCGCGAAGGAAGCTGCAATTGTGCAATCGTGGGTGTCCGCGCCTGTGGGCCCCGTGGTGGTGGAGGACGAGGCGGAATGGTTGCGGGGCGCGTTGTCGCAGGTTTGCGACGCGTCAATGCCCCGAGCCAGGCGTCGTCCCCCGAAGCCCCAGGTGTACTGGTGGTCCGCCGAGCTCACGAATTTGCGTGCAGCTTGTGTGGTCGCACGACGCCAGTACACCAATTACAGGCGGCGGCGGATGCGGGAGGAGGATGTGATTGCACTCCTGCATGCTTCCTTCAAGGAGTCCCGGCGGCAGCTGAAGGCAGCGATCGGCAGGGCTAAGGCTCTTGCGAGGGAGGAGTTGCTGGGGACGTTGAACCGCGACCCGTGGGGGAGGCCGTACAGGTTGGCGATGTGCAAACTTCGCCCCTGGGCACCCCCACTCACGCGAAGTCTCCAGCCGCAAATCCTGGACAGAGTCGTTGCGGCCCTGTTTCCGCGGACGGGGGACCATCCCAGTCCCCCCATGATGCCTTCGGTTGCCGCGGAGCCCGGCCCGGATGTGGTGCCGTCAGTGACCCCGGGAGAGCTGGGAGCTGCGGTGTTGCGGCTGCGAGCCAAAAACACCGCCCCCGGTCCTGACGGCGTACCCGGCCGGGTGTTGGTCTTGGCCATGGATGCCCTCGAGCCTCGTCTGAGGAGACTTTTCGACGCCTGTCTGGCCCTAGGCCAGGTTCCACAGCGGTGGAAGACAGGTCGTCTCGTTCTCCTCAGAAAGGAAGGGCGTCCGGCGGAATCCCCATCTGCGTACCGCCCGATAGTGATGCTCGACGAGGACGCCAAACTCTTTGAGAGAGTTGTGGCCGCCCGGATCGTCGAGCACCTAGAGGATGTCGGACCGGATCTGGCAGACTGCCAGTTTGGATTCCGCAGGGGTAGGTCTGCCGTAGACGCGATTCAGCGGGTTAAGTCCTTGGCGCAGGACGCGATCGCCCGGGGTGAGGTCGTGTTGGCGGTGTCTTTGGACATCTCCAACGCATTTAACTCCCTCCCCTGGAGCTGCATCAGGGAGGGGCTCCGATTCCACGGAGTTCCTCCGTACCTGCGCCGGGTCGTCGGGGACTACCTGTCTGGGCGTGCGGTGGAATACCCCGGTCGAGACCGGTGGTGTCGGCGGGAGATGTCGTGCGGCGTTCCTCAGGGGTCGGTACTAGGCCCACTCCTCTGGAACATCGGCTACGACTGGGTGCTGCGAGGAGCCACAGTGCCGGGTGTCGGCGTAGTCTGTTACGCGGACGACACCTTGGTCACTGCCCGAGGCAAAAGCCACAGGGATGCTTCCTTGCGCGCCACCGCCGGCGCGGCATTCGTGGTGGGCCGCATACGACGATTGGGTTTGCGGGTGGCGCTCGAAAAGTCCGAGGCCGTGGTTTTCCATGGCCCGCGGAACGCGCCGCCCCGGGGTGCCCATATCGTCGTATCCGGAGTCCGCATCGACGTGAGGCCGTCGATGCGCTATCTGGGACTCGTCCTGGATAGCCGGTGGAACTTCGGCCCCCACTTCGAGTGCCTTGAGCCTCGGCTGCTGAGGGCGGCTGCGGCCCTGGGAAGGCTGCTGCCGAATCTCGGCGGACCTGAGACGTCGTGTCGGCGTCTCTACGCGGGAATCGTGAGATCGATGGCCCTGTATGGTGCCCCTGTGTGGGCCGGCAGCGCCCTGAGTCGCAGCAATATCGCCCGCTTGACGCGAGTCCAGCGGGTGATGGCGATCAGGGTGGTACGGGGTTATCGCACGATCTCGGGTGAGGCATCTTGCGTGCTGGCGGGTACTATTCCCTGGGACCTGGAAGCGAGAGCCCTCGCGTCGCTCTACGAGTGGCGCGTGGAGGCGCTCCGGGCCAGGGGTCACCCGCCTGCACTGCAGGAACAGGAGGGGCACAGAGCTGAGCTGCGCCAACGGGCTACCGAAGCGTGGGAGTCCAGGCTGGCGCTTTCGAGCGCCGGACTCTGGACTATCGAGGCAATTCGTCCGGTCTTCCAGCAGTGGTTGGGTAGGCGACACGGTTTCCTGACCTACCGTCTGACGCAGGTGCTCTCGGGACATGGTTGTTTCGGGAGTTACCTGTTTCGGATCGGTCGGGAACCGACTGCCAGGTGCCACCACTGCGACGATTGCCTCGACGAGACGGCCCAGCACACGCTGGAGGTATGCCCGGCGTGGGATGCGGAGCGCAGCGCGCTCGGCTCTGTATTGGGTGCCGACATCTCGCTCCCGACCGTGGTTCGCGCTATGGTCGAGAGTGAGAGATCGTGGCAGGCGGTGCGATCCTTCTGCGAGGCCGTAATGCTCGCGAAGGAGGCGGCGGAGAGGGCGAGGGAAGATGATGCATCCTCCCTTCCGCTTCGTCGCCGTCGCACGGGACGCCGGAGGGCGGCTTTCGTTGCCGAAAGCCTCCCTCTCCCGCAGTCCCATGAGCCTTCGGTGGCGGGTTCGGGGGAATCCGCTTCCGGTCCAGGGCTCGAGATGGCGCGTGCGCTTCCTGCGCACCATCTCATGAGGGACGACTAGAGAGGGACCCCTCCCTCTCGGGACGTCGCCGGCGCTGCACAGAGCGCCGGCCAACGCTGTCGGGTCGCGAACGAATGCGCAAGCTCCTCGTGACCCGACTCCGTGCGTCCAGACGGAAGCCGCAGGTTTTTAGTCGGTAAGAGTCCGGCATAACCCGACCTCGGCCCCCGCTGGGGTAGGGTATCCATGAGGATTTTCCTGCGATAAAAAAAAAAAAAAAAAAAAGGTTAGGTTAGGTTCCCCCCCGAATTGGAATGTGCCTTGCCGTGGCGGGGGGGCTCAGTAACCCGTTGCAATCCAGCAACGGGCGAAGCCAAAACATTCCTCTGGTTGGGGCGCGCTGCGTCTGTCCCGTATCGGGCGGCAGTCGTGCTTCGTCGGTGCCCTGTGTCTGACCCATAGTGGGCGGCAGGGTGCCCTTTGTTGGTTGGGGTGGGCTGCGTCTGTCCCGTATCGGGCGGCAGTCTGCTTCGTCGATGCCCTGTGTCTGACCCATAGTGGGCGGCAGGGTATCCTTCGGTGGTTGGGGTGCGACTTGTCTGTCCCCAATGGGATGGCAGTCGTGCTTCGTCGGTGCCCTGCGTCTGACCCATAAAGGGCGGCAGGGTACCTTTTGGTGGTTGGGTGCGCTGCGTCTGTCCCGTATCGGGCGGCAGTTGCGCCTCGTCGGCACCCTGTGTCTGACCCATATTGGGCGGCAGGGTGCTCTCTGGTGGTTGAGGTGCCTTGCGTCTGTCCCATATTGGGCGGCAGTGGCACCTCGTCAGTACACTGCGTCTGTTCCGTATCGGGCGGCAGTTGTACTTCGTTGTTCTGGCTGTCGGAGTATTTGCTCGGGCCAGGGAGGGGTTGACTGTCGGGGTATTTGCCCGGGTCAAGGGTGACGGGCGTGGCGTGCACTTACCCTGCCGTCACGTTGACATTTGATTGTCACCGTCACCGAACCCGTAAACCGTCAAAGTGTCGTGGATCATGTCTCGCGGCTTTGACGGAACGGTGGACTTGGCTTAATCGCCCGGTCCGCGAGGAGTAAACCTCTTTAAAAAATCCCCAAAGGCCGAACGTTGGGGCGCCCTTCATGGGCCTTGCGACGGCGTTCGGCTGCCTCGTTGAGGTGGCAGACTGGGATAAGTCTGCCCGCGAGCGGCCACTGCGGGACCACTCGACCCCGCACAGTATTAGAGTTACCAGGGGACAGGGGGCACTCCCTTGGTGGACTTTTTATATCCCCCATACTCGTGGGAACTGTATGGAGAAACTTATCCCAAACCCAGACGTTGTGCCTGAGACGGGCGGAGAAGATGTTAGGCCCGCGACGGGCGGAGTATCCGACCGCGAACCCGGTCGCAAATTAGGTTCGAGGGGGCAGAATGCTCTCCCCGAGGAGCTCAGCTCCGGCTCGGGGATGAGCTTGGACGAAGGGTCCGAAAGGGCCGGGCGGTTCGGGCATCCCAGTCCCCCCATGATGCCTTCGGTTGCCGCGGAGCCCGGCCCGGATGTGGCGCCGTCAGTGACCCCGGGAGAGCTGGGAGCTGCGGTGTTGCGGCTGCGAGCCAAAAACACCGCCCCCGGTCCTGACGGCGTACCCGGCCGGGTGTTGGTCTTGGCCATGGATGCCCTCGAGCCTCGTCTGAGGAGACTTTTCGACGCCTGTCTGGCCCTAGGCCAGGTTCCACAGCGGTGGAAGACAGGTCGTCTCGTTCTCCTCAGAAAAGAAGGGCGTCCGGCAGAATCCCCATCTGCGTACCGCCCGATAGTGATGCTCGACGAGGACGCCAAACTCTTTGAGAGAGTTGTGGCCGCCCGGATCGTCGAGCACCTAGAGGATGTCGGACCGGATCTGGCAGACTGCCAGTTTGGATTCCGCAGGGGTAGGTCTGCCGTAGACGCGATTCAGCGGGTTAAGTCCTTGGCGCAGGACGCGATCGCCCGGGGTGAGGTCGTGTTGGCGGTGTCTCTGGACATCGCCAACGCATTTAACTCCCTCCCCTGGAGCTGCATCAGGGAGGGGCTCCGATTCCACGGAGTTCCTCCGTACCTGCGCCGGGTCGTCGGGGACTACCTGTCTGGGCGTGCGGTGGAATACCCCGGTCGAGACCGGTGGTGTCGGCGGGAGATGTCGTGCGGCGTTCCTCAGGGGTCGGTACTAGGCCCACTCCTCTGGAACATCGGCTACGACTGGGTGCTGCGAGGAGCCACAGTGCCGGGTGTCGGCGTAGTCTGTTACGCGGACGACACCTTGGTCACTGCCCGAGGCAAAAGCCACAGGGATGCTTCCTTGCGCGCCACCGCCGGCGCGGCATTCGTAGTGGGCCGCATACGGCGATTGGGTTTGCGGGTGGCGCTCGAAAAGTCCGAGGCCGTGGTTTTCCATGGCCCGCGGAACGCGCCGCCCCGGGGTGCCCATATCGTCGTATCCGGAGTCCGCATCGACGTGAGGCCGTCGATGCGCTATCTGGGACTCGTCCTGGATAGCCGGTGGAACTTCGGCCCCCACTTCGAGTGCCTTGAGCCTCGGCTGCTGAGGGCGGCTGCGGCCCTGGGAAGGCTGCTGCCGAATCTCGGCGGACCTGAGACGTCGTGTCGGCGTCTCTACGCGGGAATCGTGAGGTCGATGGCCCTGTATGGTGCCCCTGTGTGGGCCGGCAGCGCCCTGAGTCGCAGCAATATCGCCCGCTTGACGCGAGTCCAGCGGGTGATGGCGATCAGGGTGGTACGGGGTTATCGCACGATCTCGGGTGAGGCATCTTGCGTGCTGGCGGGTACTATTCCCTGGGACCTGGAAGCGAGAGCCCTCGCGTCGCTCTACGAGTGGCGCGTGGAGGCGCTCCGGGCCAGGGGTCACCCGCCTGCACTGCAGGAACAGGAGGGGCACAGAGCTGAGCTGCGCCAACGGGCTACCGAAGCGTGGGAGTCCAGGCTGGCGCTTTCGAGCGCCGGACTCTGGACTATCGAGGCAATTCGTCCGGTCTTCCAGCAGTGGTTGGGTAGGCGACACGGTTTCCTGACCTACCGTCTGACGCAGGTGCTCTCGGGACATGGTTGTTTCGGGAGTTACCTGTTTCGGATCGGTCGGGAACCGACTGCCAGGTGCCACCACTGCGACGATTGCCTCGACGAGACGGCCCAGCACACGCTGGAGGTATGCCCGGCGTGGGATGCGGAGCGCAGCGCGCTCGGCTCTGTATTGGGTGCCGACATCTCGCTCCCGACCGTGGTTCGCGCTATGGTCGAGAGTGAGAGATCGTGGCAGGCGGTGCGATCCTTCTGCGAGGCCGTAATGCTCGCGAAGGAGGCGGCGGAGAGGGCGAGGGAAGATGATGCATCCTCCCTTCCGCTTCGTCGCCGTCGCCCGGGACGCCGGAGGGCGGCTTTCGTTGCCGAAAGCCTCCCTCTCCCGCAGTCCCATGAGCCTTCGGTGGTGGGTTCGGGGGAATCCGCCTCCGGTCCAGGGCTCGAGATGGCGCGTGCGCTTCCTGCGCACCATCTCATGAGGGACGACTAGAGAGGGACCCCTCCCTCTCGGGACGTCGCCGGCGCTGCACAGAGCGCCGGCCAACGCTGTCGGGCCGCGAACGAATGCGCGAGCTCCTCGTGACCCGACTCCGTGCGTCCAGACGGAAGCCGCAGGTTTTTAGTCGGTAAGAGTCCGGCATAACCCGACTTCGGCCCCCGCTGGAGTAGGGTATCCATGAGGATTTTCCTGCGTTAAAAAAAAAAAAAAAAAGGTTAGGTTGTCGGAGGAGAGCTCGGAGGGGAGCGTGACCCGCCTTATACTGGCAAAGGGTAAAAAACGCCTCCGCCGTAACAGGACGACCAGCTCTAGCAGCGAGAAGGTCGCAGAGGGAGGAGGTGCCGCAAAAACTTCCGGCAAACCGGCGGAAAAGAGGGGCCGTGGTAGGCCAGCTACCACTGGCGAATATGTCGGGCTCGCCAAGGCCAAGCAAGCGCTTGTTGAAGCTCGGAGGGCAGAGCTGGAATTGGTGACTGACATGGAGTTGTCTGAGTCCGTCAGGAGGCTGGGGAGTGGAGCTTCCGCGGACACGGTGAAGGAACGGGTCCAGTCCAGTCTGGACATTATACTGGAAGTGGCGGCCAAGTCCAAGAATCTTAAGGGCACTTGCGTGAGTGCCCTTAAGAAAGCGACGGCCGTGATTGGGGAGGAAATGGCCTCCGTATATGACAGGAGCCAGTCCGAGGAGGTGGCAGCTCTTAGAGCTGAGAACGCTCGCCTCACAGTGGAGCACGCGGCGCAGATGGAGGCCTTGAAGGCGAATAATGCTCGCCTCAGCGTGGAGGTGGAAACTCTCCGTGCTGAGTTGGCGACCTGGCGCGCGCAAATGGAGGAGGCTCGCGCCTCGGCCCTGGTGGTGCCGGTAGGGCCTACGTCTCAGCCATGCACCCAACCAAGGAGAAAGACAACTGCGCCGCCTGAGGAGGATTTGAGGGCCAGTATAATTCGGGAGTGTGGCGCCATGATGCGCTCCATGTTGCAGAGCATCGGCGGCCGGCTCCTCCCGGAGCAGAGACTGCGCCCGCCTCTAAAGGCAGATGCTCCAACCCGAACGGAGACAAATTCTTCGGCGCCCTCTGTACCGTCGGCAACGAAGAAGAAGAAGGCAAGGGGGAAGAAGGCGAAGGCGCCCACTCGGCTGCTGGACCCTGTCCCCGACTCACGCCCAAGCGCACCCGCGGCCCAGCCAAATGACTGGGTCGAGGTGGTGCGCAAGGGCCTAAAGAAGAAGGCCACCAACGCCCCAGGGCCACGCCCTGCTCCGGCGTCGGTACCGAAGAAGAAGGGGTCTGCGAGCACGAGCGCAGCCAAGGGGACTGCTCTGCGGCCACCAACGTCGTCAGCAGTCGTCCTGACGCTGGAGGCTGAGGCGGCCGAGCAAGGTATCACCTTTGAGAAGGTGCTGACGCAGGCCAGACAGGCCGTGAAACTGGAGGATTTGGGTATCAGCGGGTTGGCCTTTAGGCTAACGAAGACTGGTGCCCGAATGTTGGAGGTCCCCGGGAGGGACAGCGGAGAGAAGGCCGACCGCCTGGCCGAGGAGCTCCGACGAGCCCTCCCACCTAGTGTTCGTGTGGCGAGGCCGGTGAAGCGGATTGACGTCCTGGTATCCGACCTAGACGACTCCGTGTCACCCCAGGATGTGTCCGAGGCGTTGGCCAAGGCGGGGGGCTGCCCCGCTGAGCAGATCAAGGCCGGAGAAATACGTTCCGGCCCTACTGCTTACTGTCGGACGTGAGCTCTGCCCGGGTTCGACCACTGGAGGCGCGCCCCCTGAAGTGTTACCGATGCTGCGAAATCGGTCACACGGGGGCCCAATGCAAGTCGGCCGTCGATCGCAGCCAGCTCTGCTTCCGGTGCGGACTGCCAGGCCACAAGGCGGCCGATTGCGCAGCAAATCCTTCCTGCCCTGTCTGTCTGGAGAGCGGCAAGCCCTCCGGACACTCTATGGGGGGAAGGAAATGTTCGCCACCCAGGCGAGGTAAGCGCCCCACTCCCTCGGCGCCGCCACAGGAAGCGATGACGACCGGTTAGCAATGGCTACCTCTCATCGCTTCCTACAAGGGAATTTGAACCACTGCAGCGCGGCACAGGATCTCTTCGTGCAATCCATGCTGCAGTGGTCCATAGACGTTGCGATCGTCGCGGAGCCCTACTTTGTCCCAACATCGCAGTGCTGGGCCGGGGACTCACAGGGAACCGTGGCGATCGCAGTGGCGGCAGACTCTCCTCACTCGTCTCTCTCTGTACAGGTGAGGGAGGAGGGTTTCGTCTCGGCGTCTTGGAGGGACCTGACCTTGGTGGGGATTTATTTCTCACCGAACAGGTCCCTCGCAGAATTCGAGGCTTTTCTCGATAGGGTTGCTGCTGCTGTCCGGCGGGCGTCCTCCGGGCGCGTCATCGTGCTCGGGGATTTTAACGCCAAGAGCGTGTCGTGGGGGTCCCCCGCGACCGACGACCGAGGTTTGGCTGTGGAGGACTGGGCTGCCTCATGTGGCCTGGTGCTGCTGAACAGAGGTAGCACCAACACTTTCGAGGTGCAGCGGGGTGGGGCGACGATCGGGTCGATAATAGACCTATCGTTCGCCAGCCCAGCTGTAGCCCGGCGGGTGCAAGGGTGGCGTGTTCTGGCCGAGGTGGAGAACCTGTCGAACCATCGGTATATCCGATTCGACCTCTCCACCTCGTCCACAACCGAGACGCCGTTTCGGAGAGAGGTAGCTGGGGAACGAACTTTCCCTCGCTGGTCCCTGACGCGGCTTGATGAGGACGTGCTGAGGGAGGCCTCCGTTGTCTGGTCCTGGAACCTGCAGTCGGCAGAGCCAGCGGAGGTTGACGAGGAGGCGCTTAGGCTCCGGGGGGTCATGACGCAAATTTGCGACGCAGCCATGCCCCGAGCCAAGCGCGCACCTCCAAGGCGGGCGGTATATTGGTGGTCGCAGCAGATCGCCGAGTTGCGCGACGAGTGTTGCGCAGCGAGGCGTCGCTACACTAGATACCGGAGACGGCGGTTCCAGAGCGAGGAAACGGGGCAGCTTCTGCACGACCTCTACAAGGAGGCCAAGAAGAGCCTGCAGCTCGCGATTGCGCAGGCAAAAACCAGCGCTCGGCGGGAGATGTTGGACGAGCTCAATCGGGATCCGTGGGGCCGTCCGTATCGCGCGGTGCGCAACAAGCTTCGCCAGCGAACGGCCCCGCTCACGGAGACCATGCAGCCTCAGCTGTTGGAGGGTGTGGTGACGGCGTTGTTTCCGGACGCGCCCAATATCGCTCCTCCAACAATGGTGGACCTCCCTTCGGAGAATGAGGCTGCACCGGAGATTGAGGCTCCTCCTCCACCTCCTTTGGAGTTGGCAGAACTGCGTCTGGCTCTGCGCAAGCTGAGGGCGAAACGCACCGCGCCGGGACCAGACGGTGTTCCAGGTCGGGTCTTGGCGGTGGCGCTGGGCGAGTTGGGGGCCCACTTCACCGGGCTCCTCGACAGATGCCTAGCGTCGGGTCGATTCCCGACCTGTTGGAAGGAGGGGAAATTGGTTCTCCTGAAGAAGGAGGGGCGTTTAGGGGATTCTCCGTCCTCCTTTCGTCCCATCGTGCTGCTGGATGATTCGGGAAAGTTTTACGAGAACCTCGTGGCGGCCCGCATCATCCAGCACTTGCGCAGCGTAGGCCCCGACCTATCGGACAGCCAGTTCGGCTTCCGATTTGGCCGCTCGACGATCGACGCGGTTGCTCGTCTGAGGGGTCTCTCGGACGAGACGGTGGCGTCGGGCGGCGTGTTGCTGGCGGTGTCGCTAGATATCGCCAACGCCTTCAACACGCTGCCCTTCTGCTGTATTGAGGAGGCGCTGCGGTATCACCGCGTGCCTCTTTACCTACAGAGGACGGTTGCGGACTACCTGCGCAACAGGGTGGTCCTGTACAAGGGACAGGACGGCAGAGTCCATCGCCGCGGCATTCGTTGCGGTGTTCCACAGGGATCCGTTCTGGGTCCTCTTCTGTGGAACATCGGATACGACTGGGCTCTGCGGGGTGACCTTCGCCCTGGCCTCGGTGTCGTCTGCTACGCGGACGACACTCTGGTCACGGCTCGAGGGCGGAATTTGGCGAGGGCGGCGTCTCTCGCTGAAGAGGGAGTGCGGCAAGTCGTTGGGCGCATTGAGATGTTGGGCCTAAGGGTTGCCCTCGACAAAACCGAGGTTCTGTGTTTTCACGGTCCTCGGCGGGGGCCTCCTGCAGGTGCCAACATCTCCATCAATGGAGTGAGGATCGAGTTGAAGCCCCAGATAAAATATCTGGGACTTTTACTCGACGGCAGATGGGACTTCCGGGAGCACTTTCGGCGATTGGCACCAAGGCTGATCGGGACCGCATCTGCTCTCGGAAGGCTCTTGCCGAATGTCGAGTGGGTCAACAGACGGCACGGGGCGCTTACCTTCAGGCTGGTACAAATACTGTCGGGACATGGCAGTTTCGGCAGGTACTTGTGCCACATAGCCCGGAGGGAGCCGGTGGCGGTGTGTCTTCACTGCTCTAGCGGCTGCGAGGACACAGCCCAGCACACGTTGGAGGAGTGCCAGGCGTGGGCCCGCGAACGGGCGACGCTCGTGGCGGTTGTAGGGAGTGACCTCTCCTTGCCAGCCGTGGCAAGGGCCATGGTTGGTAATGAGAGGTCGTGGGAGGCCGTGGTCTCTTTCTGTGAGGAAGTAATGTCCCAGAAAGAGGCCTCGGAAAGGACAAGAGAGGATGATCCTCTCTCGGATCCTATCCGGAGGAGGAGGGCCGGTCGGAGAAGGAGGGCATTCGCCGACCTGGCCTAGTGAAACCCCTAGGCGGCGGAAACGGGGAGCTTTCCGTCGTCTTCTGCCAAGGGGCTTCGCTGGACGAAGCTGCGGCGTGCCACGTTTTCCTGGCATGCCGCAGATTATGGAGGAGCTGCGCTTGCGGCGGCACCGGCGTGTTCGCGGACGGTTCCGAGAGGAAACCCGCGTTCCGTCAATTTGGTGCCCGAAGGAAAACCCAGGGGTTTTAGCCAGTAAGAGTCTGGCATAACCCGGTCGCCGCTCCAGACGGCCGGGTATCCATGAGGATTTCCCCTGGCCAAAAAAAAAAAAAAAAAAAAGGTTAGGTTAGGTTAGGTTAGGTTAGGTTAGGTTAGGTTAGGTTAGGTTAGGTTAGGTTAGGTTAGGTTAGGTTCCCCCCCGAATTGGAATGTGCCTTGTCGTGGCGGGGGGGCTCAGTAACCCGTTGCAATCCAGCAACGGGCGAAGCTAAAACATTCCTCTGGTTGGGGTGCGCTGCGTCTGTCCCGTATCGGGCGGCAGTCGCGCTTCGTCGGTGCCCTGTGTCTGACCCATAGTGGGCGGCAGGGTGCCCTTTGGTGGTTGGGGTGGGCTGCGCCGGTCCCGTATCGGGCGGCAGTCTGCTTCGTCGGTGCCCTGTGTCTGACCCATAGTGGGCGGCAGGGCGCCCTTTGGTGGTTGGGGCGGGCTGCGTCTGTCCCGTATCGGGCGGCAGTCTGCTTCGTCGGTACCCCGCGTCTGACCCATAATGGGCGGCGAGGTACCTTTGGTGGTTGGGGTGCGCTGCGTCTGTCCCGTATCGGGCGGCAGTCGCACTTCGTTGGTGCCCTGTGTCTGACCCATAGTGGGCGGCAGGGTACCCGTTTTGGTGGTTGGGGCGCGCTGCGTCTGTCCCGTATCGGGCGGCAGTTGCGCCTCATCGGTTCCCTGCGTCTGACCCATAATGGGCGGCAGGGATACCTCGCTGGGGGGTTTGGGGTGCACTGTGTCTGTCCGGTAGCCGGCGGCAGTGACACCTGACAGGGGAGCCCAACCCCTGAAAAAATGGGCCGACGATGTGGAGTCATCGGTGAAGATTGGTATGGATCAAAGCGATTGTGAATGTGGTCCCCAGGTGGGTACGTCGGCAGATGCCGGGAAATCCCACCCCTCCACCTCGGTGGAGGGCCGCCCCTCGTACTCTGGGGGGGGCAACAACCGCTTCGTGGGCCAGCAGACCGCTGGCTCTCGTAAACACAACATGGCACTCGAAACAAGGACACTGAATAAAGCCGACCCTGAACCCGGTCGTAAAATGGGTTCGCAGGAAGAAGACGCTCGTTCTGAAGAGTCGAGCTCAGCAATGAGCGTTGGGGAGTCTCTGGTTGGAGAGACTCGAGGGCGGCTCTGGCAGCGGAAACGCAGCCGTTCCGCCAGGGGAGTGACCTCTGATGAGGATAGTGGCTCTGCTTCGGAGTCTGTAAATACTCCGAAGGTTTCCACCGCACGCCGAGGCAGAGGCCGACCGCCCACCACCGGGCAATACGTCGGCCTCGCCAAAGCCAAGGCGCAATTGGTGGCAGCTCAGCGCGCGGAGATGGAGCTCCGCGCTGAGCAGGAAGTGGAGGAGGCGGCTCGCAAAATCCGCAAGGCTAGAGCCAAACCCGGCTCGCCGGATATTGCGAGTACCGCAGTGGAGGAGACCTTGGCGACGGACTTGCAAGCTCGAGTGTTGAGCTCCGTCGAGGTCATCTCCCAAGTGGCGAGCACCTCGAAGAACCTTAAGGGGACGTATGTCAAGGCTCTTCGAGATGCTGCCTCCTCCATTAAGGAGCTGGTAGGTGAGCTCCACCAGCGCACCGCGTCGGAGGAGCTGACCCGTCTGCGGCTGGCCAATGACCGCTACAAAGCGGACAATGACCAGCTGCGGACGGAGTTGGTGGAGCTACGCCGCGAGTTGGCCGCATTACGGGCCGACATGCGGCGTGCCCCAGACAGGGTGGCAGAAGAGCTGCCACGTGTCAATGTCGGGGGGTCGTGCCAAACGCCGACCCCGTCCTCCGACAAGGCGCAGGAGCTGGAGCGGAGCATCTTGCTCAGTGTGGGCAAGATGCTCGACGCTCGGTTCGAGGGCTTGCAGCAGAGGCTGCTACCTGAACCGCGCCTCCGCCCACCGCTGGCTGCCGACAAGGCTAGGGCTGCCCCCCAGCCTAAGCCTGTGGCACCAGCGGTCCCGACGTCCCAAGGCAGGTCTGGCCCCGGCCCATCCCCGAAGTCCCAAAAGGGAAAGAAGGGAAAGGCCAAAGCCAAACAACCTGCCCCAGCCCCACCCCAACGGGAGCCCCGGCCACTGCCGCCGGCTCCTGCGTCCATGGACGAGGGGTGGAATGTGGTGGCGAGACGGCGTCCAAAGGCGGCACCAAAGAGTGCTGCCCTGCCGTCTCAACCACGGAGGGCCCAATCTGCGGTGCCTGACTCCCAGCAGGCTCCGCAGAAGAAGGGACGGAGGCGCAAACCACGTGCTCCCCGGTCTCTGGCTGTGGTTCTCAAACTGCAGCCAGAGGCGTTGAAGAAGGGCGTCACCTACGCCGCAGCTCTATCCGAGGCCAAGAAGAAGGTCGACCTTCAAAGCCTCGGAATAGAGTCCGTGAGGTTCAGGGTGTCCGCCACCGGGGCCAGGGTCCTGGAGGTGCCTGGTTCAACCAGCACTGATAAGGCGGACGCACTCGCGGACAAGCTGCGTGCCGCCCTTGGGGAGGACGTGGTGGTGTCCAGGCCCATCAAATGCGCGGAGCTGCGAGTGTCCGGTTTGGACGATGCAGTCTCCGCTGCAGATGTTGCGGCGGTCGTAGCCAGGATTGGCGGATGCACAATTGCATCCGTCAAGACTGGTGAAATCCGCCGAGACAATTCGGGCCTGGGCACGCTCTGGCTGAGCTGCCCGGTGACTGCCGCCAATAAGGTGGCTGATGGCAGGCGACTGCTGGTCGGTTGGGTGTCGGCAAAGGTCTCGCTCCTTGAAGCGAGACCTCTGCGCTGCTTCCGGTGCCTGCAACTCGGGCACGTCCGGGAGCAGTGCAGCAGTCCGGTTGACCGCAGCAGTAATTGCTACCGCTGCGGAAAACCGGGCCACCTCGCCCTTGATTGCAGCGCCGCCGCTGCACACTGCACTGTGTGCGCGGCAGCCAAGAAGCCGGCCGATCACAGGCTGGGGGGCAAATCGTGCCATGCCCCTCGGCCTAAAAGGCGGCTACCACCACCGACTGCATCCTCAACGCAGTCGGCCAGCGGCAGCTCAGCTGGTGTGTCCGGGGACGGACTTGTGGCCATGGAATCCTAGTTATGGACCACAAGCTCCGATTCCTCCAGGCGAATATCGAACACTCCGCCCGAGCTCAGGACCTCCTGTTCCAGAGCTTCGCGGAGTGGTCGATAGACGTGGCAGTGATCTGCGAGCCGTACTTCGTCCCCCCAGGTGAGAACTGGGTGCGGGACAATGACGGCTCCGTTGCGATCGTTCGATGGGGCGCGGCGAACTCCCCACCCTTCGAAAAGGTAGCGAAGGGTCCGGGATACGTCGCTGTGTGGTTTGAGGATTTTGTAGTCGTCGGTGGCTACTTTTCCCCGAACCGCACACTCGCCGAGTTCGAGATTTATCTCGGACGGGTGGGCGCCTTAATCGGCCAATGCCACCCTCGCCAAGTGCTCCTCGCTGGCGGCTTCAATGCCTGGAATACGGCTTGGGGTTCCGTCAGAACGGACGTATTTGGCGAGGCACTGGAGGAGTTTGCCCTCGGACAAGGGTTGGCCCTTCTCAACCGGGGATCGATGAGCACGTGCGTGCGACCCCAGGGCGAGTCGATCGTGGACATCACGTTCGCGAGTCCCGCCCTGGCGCGCCGTGTTTGGGACTGGGGAGTGGTGGATACGGCGGTGTTGTGTGATCACCGATACATTCGGTTCGATCTCGCAGCCGTATCCCCGTCAGATCCAGCCGGTCCCTTCCGGCCCCCGGTTGACGACGGCCCGAGGTGGCAGTTGAGGCACCTCGACAGGGACCTCGCGAAGGAAGCTGCAATTGTGCAATCGTGGGTGTCCGCGCCTGTGGGCCCCGTGGTGGTGGAGGACGAGGCGGAATGGTTGCGGGGCGCGTTGTCGCAGGTTTGCGACGCGTCAATGCCCCGAGCCAGGCGTCGTCCCCCGAAGCCCCAGGTGTACTGGTGGTCCGCCGAGCTCACGCAACTGCGTGCAGCTTGTGTGGTCGCACGACGCCAGTACACCAATTACAGGCGGCGGCGGATGCGGGAGGAGAATGTGATTGCACTCCTGCATGCTTCCTTCAAGGAGTCCCGGCGGCAGCTGAAGGCAGCGATCGGCAGGGCTAAGGCTCTTGCGAGGGAGGAGTTGCTGGGGACGTTGAACCGCGACCCGTGGGGGAGGCCGTACAGGTTGGCGATGTGCAAACTTCGCCCCTGGGCACCCCCACTCACGCGAAGTCTCCAGCCGCAAATCCTGGACAGAGTCGTTGCGGCCCTGTTTCCGCGGACGGGGGACCATCCCAGTCCCCCCATGATGCCTTCGGTTGCCGCGGAGCCCGGCCCGGATGTGGCGCCGTCAGTGACCCCGGGAGAGCTGGGAGCTGCGGTGTTGCGGCTGCGAGCCAAAAACACCGCCCCCGGTCCTGACGGCGTACCCGGCCGGGTGTTGGTCTTGGCCATGGATGCCCTCGAGCCTCGTCTGAGGAGACTTTTCGACGCCTGTCTGGCCCTAGGCCAAGTTCCACAGCGGTGGAAGACAGGTCGTCTCGTTCTCCTCAGAAAGGAAGGGCGTCCGGCGGAATCCCCATCTGCGTACCGCCCGATAGTGATGCTCGACGAGGACGCCAAACTCTTTGAGAGAGTTGTGGCCGCCCGGATCGTCGAGCACCTAGAGGATGTCGGACCGGATCTGGCAGACTGCCAGTTTGGATTCCGCAGGGGTAGGTCTGCCGTAGACGCGATTCAGCGGGTTAAGTCCTTGGCGCAGGACGCGATCGCCCGGGGTGAGGTCGTGTTGGCGGTGTCTCTGGACATCGCCAACGCATTTAACTCCCTCCCCTGGAGCTGCATCAGGGAGGGGCTCCGATTCCACGGAGTTCCTCCGTACCTGCGCCGGGTCGTCGGGGACTACCTGTCTGGGCGTGCGGTGGAATACCCCGGTCGAGACCGGTGGTGTCGGCGGGAGATGTCGTGCGGCGTTCCTCAGGGGTCGGTACTAGGCCCACTCCTCTGGAACATCGGCTACGACTGGGTGCTGCGAGGAGCCACAGTGCCGGGTGTCGGCGTAGTGTGTTACGCGGACGACACCTTGGTCACTGCCCGAGGCAAAAGCCACAGGGATGCTTCCTTGCGCGCCACCGCCGGCGCGGCATTCGTGGTGGGCCGCATACGGCGATTGGGTTTGCGGGTGGCGCTCGAAAAGTCCGAGGCCGTGGTTTTCCATGGCCCGCGGAACGCGCCGCCCCGGGGTGCCCATATCGTCGTATCCGGAGTCCGCATCGACGTGAGGCCGTCGATGCGCTATCTGGGACTCGTCCTGGATAGCCGGTGGAACTTCGGCCCCCACTTCGAGTGCCTTGAGCCTCGGCTGCTGAGGGCGGCTGCGGCCCTGGGAAGGCTGCTGCCGAATCTCGGCGGACCTGAGACGTCGTGTCGGCGTCTCTACGCGGGAATCGTGAGATCGATGGCCCTGTATGGTGCCCCTGTGTGGGCCGGCAGCGCCCTGAGTCGCAGCAATATCGCCCGCTTGACGCGAGTCCAGCGGGTGATGGCGATCAGGGTGGTACGGGGTTATCGCACGATCTCGGGTGAGGCATCTTGCGTGCTGGCGGGTACTATTCCCTGGGACCTGGAAGCGAGAGCCCTCGCGTCGCTCTACGAGTGGCGCGTGGAGGCGCTCCGGGCCAGGGGTCACCCGCCTGCACTGCAGGAACAGGAGGGGCACAGAGCTGAGCTGCGCCAACGGGCTACCGAAGCGTGGGAGTCCAGGCTGGCGCTTTCGAGCGCCGGACTCTGGACTATCGAGGCAATTCGTCCGGTCTTCCAGCAGTGGTTGGGTAGGCGACACGGTTTCCTGACCTACCGTCTGACGCAGGTGCTCTCGGGACATGGTTGTTTCGGGAGTTACCTGTTTCGGATCGGTCGGGAACCGACTGCCAGGTGCCACCACTGCGACGATTGCCTCGACGAGACGGCCCAGCACACGCTGGAGGTATGCCCGGCGTGGGATGCGGAGCGCAGCGCGCTCGGCTCTGTATTGGGTGCCGACATCTCGCTCCCGACCGTGGTTCGCGCTATGGTCGAGAGTGAGAGATCGTGGCAGGCGGTGCGATCCTTCTGCGAGGCCGTAATGCTCGCGAAGGAGGCGGCGGAGAGGGCTAGGGAAGATGATGCATCCTCCCTTCCGCTTCGTCGCCGTCGCACGGGACGCCGGAGGGCGGCTTTCGTTGCCGAAAGCCTCCCTCTCCCGCAGTCCCATGAGCCTTCGTTGGCGGGTTCGGGGGAATCCGCCTCCGGTCCAGGGCTCGAGATGGCGCGTGCGCTTCCTGCGCACCATCTCATGAGGGACGACTAGAGAGGGACCCCTCCCTCTCGGGACGTCGCCGGCGCTGCACAGAGCGCCGGCCAACGCTGTCGGGTCGCGAACGAATGCGCAAGCTCCTCGTGACCCGACTCCGTGCGTCCAGACGGAAGCCGCAGGTTTTTAGTCGGTAAGAGTCCGGCATAACCCGACCTCGGCCCCCGCTGGGGTAGGGTATCCATGAGGATTTTCCTGCGATAAAAAAAAAAAAAAAAAAAAAGGTTAGGTTAGGTTAGGTTAGGTTAGGTCCGCGGACCTGCTTGGTTGTCCAAGTGGGAGGGGAGGTGATACCCCTACGCGGCGCGTCTCCGGGTGGCGGATAGGAGGCCACTCTTCTCACTCTTCTTTATGAAGAGTGGTCCAGAGTGGTAGGGGCTTTTTCTATTTGAAAGGGCCCCCGCGGACCAAACACTGGGGAGGGGGGAAAGGTTGGGGTGGGCTGCGTCTGTCCCGTATCGGGCGGCAGTCCTGCCTCGTCGGTGCCCTGTGTCTGACCCATAGTGGGCGGCAGGGCGCCCTTTGGTGGTTGGGGCGGGCTGCGTCTGTCCCGTATCGGGCGGCAGTCTGCTTCGTCGGTACCCTGCGTCTGACCCATAGTGGGTGGCAGGGCACCCTTTGGTGGTTGGGGCGGGCTGCGTCTGTCCCGTATCGGGCGGCAGTCTGCTTCGTCAATTCATCGGCGGAACGCGGGGCATTTGTTTGTTCTGCGTTGATTTTGGGAGTTTTGGTCGGCGTGGGCTTTTGTCCGGACCATGGAGGTGTTGACTGCCGGGGCTTTTGTCCGGGTCAAGGGTGGTGGGCGCGGCGTGCACTCACACTGCCACCGCGCTGGCATTCAATTGCCACCATCACCGAAACCGTAGTCCGTTGGAGTGTCGTGGATCATGTCTCGCGGCTTCGACGGAACGGGGGTCTTGGCTTAACCGCCTGGACCGCGAGGAGTAAACCTCTCTAAAAAATCCCTAAAGGGCCGTTATTGGGAGACGTGGTAACGGCCGCCCTCCGGGGTGGTAGCTGAGGCACAGCTACCTGCAAGCGCCAACCCAGGGGTTTTCCCGCCCCCCTGGCGTATTTGTGGTCACGGTTTTAGGCACAGGGGTCCCTGCCGCCGTGGAAATTTAGGTACCCCATACTCGTGGGAATAATATGAAGAAGAACAAAAAAACCACTGACGATAGGCCCGCGAAGGGCGGAGTTAAAGATGAAGGTGGCTTCCGTGCCCTTAGGCAGAGGAAGGTAGTGCGGAGAGAGGATTCGGCTTTGAGGAGTCGGTCTGGGAGTAGTAGCTCCGGAGGAGCAAGGACAGTTTCGAGGGCATCGGTGCTCTCTGAAACTGTGAACGAAACGGCTAGGAAATCGGATCACGATTGCACGCGATTTGGTGAAGCGAGGAGCGGAAGTGAGGTGGAGGAGATGTCTACCAACTCGTCCGACACTGAGGGGAGTGTGTCCCGCCAAATCTTGGCGGTGGGCAAGAAACGTCAGCGCCAAGCTAGGACAAATAGTTCTAGCAGCGGCAAAGACGCGGTTGGAGGAGAAGCTGCCAAAACCAGTGGCAAGCCAGCGGGCAAGAAGGGACGTGGTAGGCCTCCTACCACGGGAGAGTATGTTGGTCTCGCACAGGCCAAACTAAACTTAATGAAGGCCCAAAGAGAGGAGCTCGAGTTGGCGACAAACTTGGCAATCGCAGAGTCCACCAAGACGCTGGGTGCGTCGGCGGGCACAGTGAAGGGTCGAGTCCAAGCGAGCCTGGACTTGATTCTGGAGGTGGCGGCTAAGTCCGGGAACCTTAAGGGCACTTGTGTTAATGCTCTTAAGAGGGCCACGGCGCAGATCCGGGAAGAAATGGCCTCCATTTACGAGAGGACTCAGTCCGAAGAGGTGGCAGCTCTCCGGGCTGAAAACGCCCGCCTCACTGCGGAACATGCAGAGCGTATGGAGGCCGTGAGGGAGGAGAACGCTCGCCTCAGCGCGCAGGTCGAAACCCTCCGCGCTGAAATGGCGACATGGCGCTTGGAGATGGAGACGGCCCGCACCTCGGCCCTGGTAGCGCCTCGGCCGGCGTGCCAGGCTAGGGAGGAAACTCGGCCTGCGAGAACTGCTCCACCTGAAGAGGAGCTCAGGGCAGGTATCGTCCGGGAGTGTGGTGCAATGATGCGCTCCATGCTGGAGAGCATCAGTGGCCGGCTCCTCCCGGAAAAAAGGCTGCGTCCACCTCTGAAGGCGGATGCTAGGACGAAGACGATTTCTTCGGTGTCCCCTGCACAGTCGGCGCCGAAGAGCCAGAAAAGGGGTAAGGCACCTACCCGGGTACCAGATCCCGAACACGAGTCACGCCCGAGCACCTCCACGGTCCAACCTGATAGCTGGACCACGGTGGTGCGCAAAGGCAAGAGGAAAAAGACGGCGAATGCCCCGGAACCACGCGCCGCTCCGGCGATGTCCCCGAATGAAAAAGGCGAGGAGAAGGCCAGCTAGGGGCAGTGCAAGGCCAAGGACAGCAGCGGTGGTAATCACCCTGTTGCCTGAGGCTACTGAGACGGGCCTGACTTACGAGAGGGTACTCAGGGAGGCAAGAGTAGGCATTGATTTGACTTCCCTGCAGATCGACGACGGACTCCGCGTCCGCTCGGCTGCTACGGGGGCTCGAGTCCTGGAGATCCCCGGCAAGGAGAGCGGCAGCAAAGCGGACTCCCTGGCTGCCAAGCTAAGGGAGATATTCCCGGAGACCATCCGGATCACCCGGCCCGTGAAATGCATCGACTTGTGCGTTTCCGGGCTGGACGACTCGGTGTCTGGCGTGGACCTGGCGGCTGCCATCTCCCGGGATGGGAAATGCCCAGTCGACCAGGTGAGAGTTGGGCCGATCAGGTCTGGATTGTTCGGCGCAGGCAGTGCCGTCATCCAGTGCCCGATCGAAGCGGCCAAAGTAATTGCCGCTAAAGGGCGCCTTCTCGTCGGGTGGAGTGCTGCGCGGGTGCGAACACTGGACCCCCGGCCCATGAAGTGCTTCAAGTGCTTCGAGATTGGCCATACGGGGGTCCAATGCCAGTCCAAGGTGGACCGCAGCCAGAATTGCTTCCGATGTGGTGAAGCAGGCCACAGGGTGGCTGAATGCAGCAACGAGCTGAATTGCCCGATTTGCAAGGCAGCAGGGAGGACGGCGAATCACACGCCAGGGGGTCGCAAATGCGCACGCCCTAAGAAGGGTAGAGGATGGCCTAGAATGACCCCAGCCGTCCCTCTACAGTCCAGGGAGCCGCCTACGGAGGCGATGTTGACCGGTCATTAATGGCGTGCCAACATCGCTTCCTCCAGGCAAATCTAAACCACTGTGCCGGTTCGCAGGACCTGTTCCTGCAATCCGTGCTACAGTGGTCGGTTGATGTGGCGGTAATATCGGAGCCATACTACGTCTCCTCCCAGCCAAACTGGGTGGGGGCCACGGATGGCTCCGTGGTGATTATTGCCGCTTCCGGCCCGGACACCTTGCCCCTCTCCATCAGGGAGCGAGAGCCTGGCATAGTGGCAGCTGTGTGGAGTGACTTCCTGGTCGTCGGGGTCTATTTTTCCCCGAACAGACCACTCGTCGAATACGAGCTGTTCCTCGACCGGGTTGGGGCGGTGGTGAGACGAGCGGCACCTATGCCGGTAATTGTCCTCGGCGATTTCAACGCCCACAGCACGAGTTGGGGATCCCCGGAGACCGACGATCGTGGAGAGGCGGTAGACGTGTGGACGTCAGCTTGCGGCCTTGTGCTGCTAAACCAAGGCTCTGTCAACACGTGCGTGCGACGACGGGGAGGGTCAATAGTAGACTTAACGTTTGCTAGCCCCGTTCTCGCTACGCGCGTGTTGAACTGGCGGGTCCTGGATAATGAGGAGACCTTATCAGACCACCAATACATAGGGTTTGTGGTCTCCTCCTTGTCCAGTATCGACTTCACTCAACGAAGGGTGGAGGGTCGGAATGCGGCCTTCCCGAGGTGGGCTCTATCCCGCCTTGACGATGAGCTGTTGGTAGAGGCGGCAATCGTCCAGTCCTGGGCCATGCGGCCGTTTGGGCCGAATGAGGTGAACGAGGGGGCGCGTAAATTTCGGGGGGCGCTTACGCATATATGCGAGGCTTCCATGCCCCGAACCAAGAGTTTTGCTCCGAGGAGGCAAGTATACTGGTGGACTGACGAAATAGCGGCTCTTCGGACCCGCAGCAACGCAGCTCGTCGTCAGTTCACCAGATACCGAAGGCGGCCTAACCGGAACGAGGAGTTTGAGGACCTGCTCCATGAAGCACATCTTGAGGCCAAAAAAGAGCTTCAACTGGCCATAAGCAGGTCCAAGGAATCCAAACGGAGGGAGATGCTGGAGGGGCTTGATCGAGACCCATGGGGTCGCCCGTACCGAGCGGCGCGTAATAAACTACGCACTCAGGCCCCTCCAGTCACGGAGACCATGCATCCCCAACTGATGGGGGAAGTGATGTCGGCCCTGTTCCCGGACGGGCCGGCTCTCGTCCCACCGACGATGACGGAGGAACCTGTCGAGGAAATCGACCAGGTTGGTGAGGTTCCACCCATCGAGCAGTCCGAGATTGCAATAGCAGTAATAAGGCTCCAGGCGAAGAACACCGCTCCCGGGCCGGATGGAGTTCCGGGCCGGGTATTGGCAAGGGCGTTGGGCGAGTTGAGGGCCCACATTACCGGGCTCTTCGACGTATGTCTCGCGTCATGTCGGTTCCCGGCTTGCTGGAAAGAGGGCAGGCTCGTGCTCCTGAGGAAAGACAGGCGTCCGGCAGAGTCTCCTTCTGCCTTCCGCCCAATCGTGCTGCTGGACGACACGGGAAAGCTCTTCGAGCGCATCATCGCCTGCCGTGTCGTCAAGCATCTCCGAGAGGTGGGTCCGGATCTGGCGGAATGCCAGTATGGGTTTAGGGAGAGGCGATCGACGATCGACGCTATACTGTGCGTCAAAGGTCTCTCGGACGAGGCGGTGGCCAAGGGCGGCGGCTTGATGGCGGTCTCGTTGGATATTTCGAACGCCTTCAATTCGTCGCCCTTTGCCTGTATCGAGGAGGCACTTAAATACCATCGCGTGCCACTCTACCTGCGGAGGTTAGTCACTGACTATCTCCGGGACAGAGTGGTGATGTTCGTAGGGAGGGATGGCAGCGTCGATCGCCGATCGGTCCAGTGTGGTGTTCCGCAGGGGTCGGTTCTTGGGCCACTCTTGTGGAACATAGGTTTCGATTGGACCCTTCGAGGAGACCTACCCACGGGAGTGGAAGTCGTGTGTTATGCAGATGACACGCTGGTCACGGCCCGGGGGAAGAACTACGAAGAAGCGTCCAGGCTCGCAGTTGCTGGCACGCAAATTATCATCGGGCGAATCGAAGCGTTGGGCCTAAGGGTGGCCCTCGCAAAAACCGAGGCTTTGTACTTCCATGGGCCTCGGCGGGGGCCTCCTGAAGGTGCCAACGTTATGATAGGAGGAATGCAGATCGGAGTGAAGTCCCAGATGAAGTATCTTGGACTTCACCTCGATCCACGGTGGAACTTCCGGGAGCATTTTAACCGACTGGCTCCGAAGCTCCACGGGGCCGCTTCGGCCCTAGGCAGGCTTCTCCCGAATGTGGGTGGACCAAGTAGGACCTGCCGGCGACTGTACGCCGGCATAGTGAGGTCCATTGCAATGTACGGGGCACCTGTGTGGTTCGGGGCCCTGACTCGCCCGAATAAGGCCAAGCTGTTTGCAGCGCAGCGGGTCATGGCCATCAGGGCCATACGTGGCTACCGCACAGTATCGCATGAGGCGGCGTGCGCACTTGCAGGAACGCCCCCCTGGGATCTCGACGCAGAGATCCTAGCGGAGGCGTACTTCCAACGGAGGGAGCGGGAGACCGAGGGCGTGTCGAGATGGATGCGGCGGGCCCAAGAAAGGCGGCTGCATGCCTGGGAGGAACGGCTTGCAGAGCCATCCGCGGGCGACTGGACCGTGAGTGCTGTTCGCCCGGTGCTAAAGCAGTGGGTGAACAGACGTCACGGCTCACTCACATACCGGCTGGTGCAGATTCTGTCGGGGCACGGCAGCTTCGGCCGATATCTGTGCCACATAGTTGGTAGGGAGCCCCTGGCGATGTGTCATCACTGTGGTGACAGAGATGACACTGCCGAACACACGCTCAGGGCATGTCCGGCGTGGGCGCAGGAGCGGGCGGCTCTGATCGCCGTTATTGGAGGAGACCTCTCCTTGCCGGCCGTGGTCAAGGCCATGGTCGGTGACGCGAGGTCATGGGAAGCGATGGTCTCCTTTTGCGAAGCAGTAATGCTCCAAAAGGAGGCCGCGGAAAGGACTCGCGAGGATGATCCCCTCTCGGCTCCGATCCGCCGTAGACGGCCTGGGCGCCGACGGAGGGCTTACGCCCTAATGTCATAATCCTGGCGACGACAAACCTCGGGTGGCGGAAGCGGGGACTTTTCCGTCACTCGATGTCACGAAGGCACGTGGTCTTCCAAATGTTCCGGAAGACCACGTAAGCCAAGGAGCGCAGGGTGTTTACAGCTTTCACCCTGTTTTCTCGGAGGCTCTGCACTGCGCGGAGAACGCCCGCGGCACGTGGAAGAATGCAAAAGCGTACCCATGTGCCGCATCACGGGCAAGGTCGGGACATCGAGGGGTTTTAGCCAGTAGGAGTCTGGCATAACCCCGCCACGTCCCCGCGTGCCTGGGTATCCATGAAGGATTTCCCCTCGTAAAAAAAAAAAAAAAAAAAAAAAAAAAAAAAAAAAAAAAAAAAAAAAAAAAGGTTAGGTTAGGTTAGGTTCCGCGGACCTGCTTGGTTGTCCAAGTGGGAGGGGAGGTGATACCCCTACGCGGCGCGTCTCCGGGTGGCGGATAGGAGGCCACTCTTCTCACTCTTCTTCATGAAGAGTGGTCCAGAGTGGTAGGGGCTTTTTCTATTAGAAAGGGCCCCCGCGGACCAAACACTGGGGAGGGGGGGCAATGGTTGGGGTGGGCTGCGTCTGTCCCGTATCGGGCGGCAGTCTGCTTCGTCGGTGCCCTGTGTCTGACCCATAGTGGGCGGCAGGGTACCCTTTGGTGGTTGGGGCGGGCTGCGTCTGTCCCGTATCGGGCGGCAGTCTGCTTCGTCGATGCCCTGCGTCTGACCCATAATGGGCGGCAGGGTATCCTTCGATGGTTGGGGCGCGACGTGTCTGTTCCCAATGGGACAGCAGTCGTGCTTCGTCGGTGCCCTGCGTCGGACTCATAGTGGGCGGCAGGGTACCCAATGTGTTGTTTGGGTGTGCCCTTAGTTGGGTGACAGTTTCGTGAGTGGTTTTGGGGTGCACTGCGTCTGTCCGGTAACTGGCGGCAGTGGCACCTGTCAGGGGAGCCTAACCCCTGAAAAAAAAGGCCAACGATGTGGAGTCATCGGAGAAAAGGCAAGATGAGCGACAGCGATTGTGAATTTGGTCCCCAGGTGGGTACATCGGCAGATGCCGGGAAATCCCACCCCTCTGCTTCGGTGGAGGGCCGCCCCTCGTACTCTGGGGGGGGCAACAATCGCCCCGTGGGCCAGCAGACCGCTGGCTCTCGTGAAAACAACCATGGCATCGAACAACGGAAATCTGATAAAGCCGACTGTGAACCCGGTCGAAAAATGGGTTCTGAGGATAGGAATGCTCAGGCAGAGGAGAACAGCACTGGATCAGCAATGAGCATTGGGGAGTCTAGAGAGACTCGTAAACGGTTCTGGCAGCGGAAACGCAGCCGATCCGCAAGGACGGCTACAACTGACGACGACAGTGGGTCCGGCTCAGAGCCCCCGAAGACGGTGAAAGTCTCAACAGCCCGTCGAGGCAGAGGTCGACCGCCTACAACCGGGCAATATGTCGGCCTCGCCAGAGCTAAGGCGGAGTATGTGGCGGCTCAGCGCGCAGAATTGGAGCTTCACGCTGAGCGAGATGTAGAGGAGGCGGCCCGCAAAATCCGCCCAACTAAGGCTAGGCCGAACTCGCCGAAGGTTGCAAATGCAGCAATTGAGGCCTCGGCATCGGAGCTACAGGCTCGTGTATTGAGCACTGTCGAAGTTATCACACAGGTGGCATCCTCTTCGAAGAACTTAAAAGGAACATACGTCAAGGCTCTTAAAGACGCAGCTTCCTCGATCAAGGAGCTCGTGGGAGAGCTCCAGCAACGCACCGCTTCTGAGGAGGTGACTCGACTGCGGCTAGCTAATGACCGGTTTAAAGCCGATAATGACCAACTTCGAACAGAGTTGGCAGAACTTCGCAGTGAGCTTGCGGCATTACGGGCTGATATGAGGCGAGCCGCAGAGGATCTGCCTCCTATAAATCTCGGGGGGTCGTGCCCGACGGCGACCCCATCCTCTGATGTATTGCAGTCCCTGGAGCGGGCCATCTTGCTCAGCGTGGGCAAGATGGTCGACGCGAGGTTTGAAGGCCTACAGCGGAGACTTCCACCCGAACCACGTCTCCGCCCACCACTGGCTGCCGATAGGGCCAAGGCTGCCCAGCTGCCCACGCCTTCACAGCCAGCAGTGCTTAATTCTCAGGGTGGGCCTGCTCCTGATACAGCCGCGAAGTCCCAAAGGAGAAATAAAAAGGAGTTACAAACAAAGAATGCTACTCTGGCTCAAGCTCCGGGTCCAGTTCAGACACCGTCATCCTTTGATACAACACAATCAGCGCCACAGGATGGGCCAACCTGGGCAACTGTGGCTAGCAGAAAAGGAAAGAGAAACCTGGTAAAGACGTCACGACCTGCAGGTATGCCTGCCACTGTTAAACTGAGGGTGAGGAAGCTGCGTGTTCCAACGACTGCAGCCGTGTCACTTACGATTCCACAGGGTTCAGTAACAACCTACAGTGAGGTTATGCTAAAGGCCAAACAAAAAATAAAACTAGAGGAAATCGGAATAACTGAAATCCGACAAAGGAGGGCAGCAAATGGGGGTCTTATCTTAGAGATCCCAGGCCCAGAGAATCCTGAAAAAGCTAACATTTTAGCTAAACGTCTTCGTGAGTCACTCGCTGATTTCGATGTGGTTGTTGCAAGACCAACCAAAATGGGAGAGGTACGGGTGAAAGATCTAGATGACTCGGTAACAAAGGAAGATGTTGCGCTGGCTATATCCAACGCTGGTGAATGCTCTATAGATGACATTAAAGTTGGTGAAATTCACTTTAACCCTACTAGACTTGGTACCGTATGGGCTAGATGCCCACTGGCTGCAGTCAAGAAAATTGCAAAAGACAAACACATTAAGGTTGGTTGGGTTGCTGCTCGGGTGGACATCTTGCCTGCAAGACCCTTGCAGTGCTTTAAGTGTCTTGAACAGGGACATGTGCGGCATAAATGCTTAAGCACGAAGGATAGAAGTGGACGTTGCTATGCTTGTGGTGAAATAGGACACAAAGCTCGCGACTGTACTGCGATTGAAAAGAAATGCCCAGTATGTTCGGACCTAGGACGACCTGCCAACCATAGAATGAACAGTAAAAAGTGTAATCCTCCTAAGACAAAAAGGAAGCCACTGTCAAGTAATCCAACTACTATTGCTGGGAAACAAGTGGGCAGCGTAGCAGCACCTTTGGAAACTGCAGAGCTAGCTGGCAACAGCCAGCAGATAGAGTGTATGGAGACACAAAATGTTTAGTACGATCCTACAATGCAACTTAAATCATTGTCGTGTGGCGCAGGACTTGTTTCAACAGTCGCTTTCCGAATGGTCAATCACTTTAGCCGTGGTCTCTGAACCATATCGTATCCCAAATCACTCATCGTGGCATAAAGACGAACTTGGTACTGTGGCTATATACTGGAATGAGAAGATACATAATCGACCTTGCACGTTTCTGAAAAGGGGACAGGGCTTCGTCGCAGTGCAATGGGATCAGTTTATACTTGTGGGATGCTATATAACACCAAACTGTAATCTTAATGTATACGAAGAATATTTGGATGGCATGACAGAGTTCATCCGTAGGCATTCCAATTGCCCCATGATCGTCCTGGGCGATTTCAATGCCCGTTCTCGGGCCTGGGGAGACGTAATAGATGATCAGAATGCAGTAGCTCTCCAAGAATGGACAGCCATGCTTGATCTGCGTATAGTGAATGTTGGAAATGTCAGTACATGTGTGAGGTGGCAGGGTGAGTCGATTGTAGACTTGACATGGGCGAATTCATCTGCCATCCCACATATTTCTGAATGGAGAGTAGCGGAGCAAATAGTTACATTGTCTGACCATCGCCATATTGTTTTCAATATTGATCTTGGTCGTTCAATGACGGGAAATGCACTTATTAGACGACAATGGGCCTTAAAACATCTAAATCGAGATCAACTGATCGCAGCTGCAAATGTCGCAGCATGGCCAACGTTTGACGCGACGGAGCCTTGTCGGCAACTAGAGAAAGAGGTGAACCGTTTTGATGACACAATGACATCAATTTGTGATGCCTCCATGCCGCGAGCTAGGAAGCCTTCTCACAAAAGTGCCTACTGGTGGACTGAGGAAATAGCCCAGCTACGAGAAACTTGTTTAAGATCTCGCCGCGTTTTTACAAGAACTCGTCGGCGAAGAAGCGCGACGGCAGAGGAGACAAATTCCACTTATGCAACTTACCGTAATGCCACAAAGGCACTACAAAATGCAATATCGACTGCCAAATCTAGAGCCTGGAACGAGTTATTGGGTGATCTCGACCGGGATCCTTGGGGTCGGCCCTACAAAATGGTTCTAGGCAAACTTCGTCCGTATACTCCACCAGTAACTGAGAGCTTAGACCCGGTTTTTGTGCAAAGGGTAACTGATACACTATTCCCCGTTGTCCGGGACATACCCTTTGCATATATAGAGACGGCAATTTGGTCTGAACAACTGGAAATTACAAAGCCTGAAATGGATAGAGCTGTAAGGCGCATAGGGGCTCGTAACACTGCACCTGGTCCTAATGGTATTCCGGGGAAAGTCCTGGTACTTGTCCAAGATATTTTCGGTAACTGGTTGAGATGGTTATTTAACAGCTGCCTTCGCGTGGGTACCTTCCCAAAGAAATGGAAAATAGCAAGGCTCATTCTCCTTAAAAAAGATAATAGACCATCTAATGATCCTGCTGCATTTCGACCACTTTGTTTATTGGATGATGTTGGGAAACTTTTTGAACAAGTGATCGCTGGACGGCTCAACTCACATCTGGACGCAGAAGGCCTGGGCCTGTCAAACAAGCAATTTGGCTTTCGCCGACAGCGTTCTACTGTCGATGCAATACTGCACGTTCGTAGCCTGACTAAATCAGCTTTTAGAGACGGAAAGGTAGTTCTTGCGGTTAGTTTGGACATTGTAAATGCTTTTAATACTCTGCCCTGGCTAGCTATAAGAAATTCAATGGAGTATCACAATGTACCGAATTATTTGCGTAGCGTTGTAAATTCGTACCTAAGCGGTAGATTCATACAATACACGGATAGAAACTGTAACATCCAGCAGAGAGAGGTGCATTGTGGTGTTCCACAAGGATCAGTTCTCGGTCCATTATTGTGGAACTTAGCCTACGATGCAGTTCTACGAACGAACTTACCAGCCGGAGTAGAAGTTGTGTGTTATGCGGATGACACACTTGTGCTCGCCAAAAAGGGAAGTTTTCATAGGACTGCCCTTCTGGCTGAGCTGGGTGTTGCCTGCATAATAGAAAAAATTCAAGAACTCGGGCTCCGGGTTGCGCCTCAAAAAACGCAATCCATTTGGTTTCACAGCTTGCCAAAGAGTACCGAACCACCGGATATAACAATTAATGTTGGAGACGTGGAAGTAGCGATAGGCAAAGAAATGAAATATTTAGGCTTGGTTTTGGACAGTAGATGGACTTTCAAGAATCACTTTGATTATCTGGTACCGAAAATACAAAGGGTAGCCGGCGCGATACAACGGATTTTACCAAATATGGGAGGCCCTAGAGAGGGTGTGCGCCGCTTATATACAGGAGTAGTAAGGTCGGTGGCTCTTTATGGAGCTCCAGTGTGGTCGGAGCGCCTATCGAAAGACCGTCAAAGTAGAGGACGTATAAGCAGAGTACAGCGCATAATGGCACTACGAACTATCAGAGCATACCGAACAGTATCATACACAGCGGCTACTGTACTGGCTCGCTTCCCACCTTTAGAACTGTTGGCAGAGATGGATACTAAGGTGTATAAAGAAGTCTTAGAAAAACGTAAAAGAGGTGGTGCAGATGCAAATAAAGAAATAGAGTTGCTGCGAAAGCTAGCTCACCGTCAAGTTGTAAATAGATGGCAAGAACACTTTGAAGATCGTGTGGTCCATCCCACTGTCGGTGCGATTTTACCACACCTATGGAACTGGTTTGTACGTGAACATGGGAGTCTAACATTTAGACTAACACAATTACTAACGGGACATGGCTGCTTTGGAGTATTCCTGCACAGAATTGGACGTGAACCAACGCCGCAATGCCATCACTGCAATGCAAATCAGGACTCTGCAAAACATACCCTTGAAGAGTGCCCGGCATGGGACTCTGAAAGGCGTGCTCTTACTGACCGTGTTGGGAGCGACCTGTCACTTCCAACACTGATACCAATGATGCTTGCGGATGAAAATATTTGGAGAGCTATGGTTTCTTTCGCTGAAGCTGTTATGGAAAAGAAAGAAACTGCCGAACGTGAACGTGAAAGGACGGACCCAAGTCGCAGAAACAGGCGACAAAGAGGAAGAATGGTGATGCAAACTCGATGAAACCCGTAATTTCGAGTGGAATATTGTGCTGCAGGCATCGGAAGAGAGGGCTTCTGATGTCTCCTTAGATAAAACAGCAGCAAAACTGAGGTCGACAACTTGAAGTGGCTACAAGTTGTGCGAGAAGGAACTGAAATGTGAATGGGCCAAGAGTAATCGGCTAATACAACTGGAGCACCGGTGCGTTCCTAGTGAGATCCCGGGGCTCCCGTAACTGTGTAGAGGATGGCCACCGGGGGGGTTTTAGTGGGTAACAGATCCCCACATAACCTGACATTCTCCCTCAAGATGTCTGGTATGTTATTGAACATTTCCCCCTCGTCAACAAAAAAAAAAAAAAAAAAAAAAAAAAAAAAAAAAGGTTAGGTTAGGTTAGGTTAGGTTAGGTTAGGTTAGGTTAGGTTAGGTTAGGTTAGGTTAGGTTAGGTTAGGTTAGGTTAGGTTAGGTTCCCCCCCGAATTGGAATGTGCCTTGTCGTGGCGGGGGGGCTCAGTAACCCGTTGCAATCCAGCAACGGGCGAAGCCAAAACATTCCTCTGGTTGGGGCGCGCTGCGTCTGTCCCGTATCGGGCGGCAGTCGTGCTTCGTCGGTGCCCTGTGTCTGACCCATAGTGGGCGGCAGGGTGCCCTTTGGTGGTTGGGGTGGGCTGCGTCTGTCCCGTATCGGGCGGCAGTCTGCTTCGTCGATGCCCTGTGTCTGACCCATAGTGGGCGGCAGGGTATCCTTCGGTGGTTGGGGTGCGACTTGTCTGTCCCCAATGGGATGGCAGTCGTGCTTCGTCGGTGCCCTGCGTCTGACCCATAATGGGCGGCGGGGTACCTTTTGGTGGTTGGGGTGCGCTGCGTCTGTCCCGTATCGGGCGGCAGTTGCGCCTCGTCGGTTCCCTGCGTCTGACCCAGAATGGGCGGCAGGGATACCTCGCTGGGGGGTTTGGGGTGCACTGTGTCTGTCCGGTAGCCGGCGGCAGTGACACCTGACAGGGGAGCCCAACCCCTGAAAAAATGGGCCGACGATGTGGAGTCATCGGTGAAGATTGGTATGGATCAAAGCGATTGTCAATGTGGTCCCCAGGTGGGTACGTCGGCAGATGCCGGGAAATCCCACCCCTCCACCTCGGTGGAGGGCCGCCCCTCGTACTCTGGGGGGGGCAACAACCGCTTCGTGGGCCAGCAGACCGCTGGCTCTCGTAAACACAACATGGCACACGAAACAAGGACACTGAATAAAGCCGACCCTGAACCCGGTCGTAAAATGGGTTCGCAGGAGGAAGACGCTCGTTCTGAAGAGTCGAGCTCAGCGATGAGTGTTGGGGAGTCTCTGGTTGGAGAGACTCGAGGGCGGCTCTGGCAGCGGAAACGCAGCCGTTCCGCCAGGGGAGTGACGTCCGATGAGGATAGTGGCTCTGCTTCGGAGTCTGTAAATACTCCGAAGGTTTCCACCGCACGCCGAGGCAGAGGCCGACCGCCCACAACTGGGCAATACGTCGGCCTCGCCAGAGCCAAGGCGGAATTGGTGGCAGCTCAGCGCGCGGAGATGGAGCTCCGCGCTGAGAAGGAAGTGGAGGAGGCGGCTCGCAAAATCCGCACGGCTAGAGCCAAACCCGGCTCGCCGGATATTGCGAGTACCGCAGTGGAGGAGACCTCGGCGACGGACTTGCAAGCTCGAGTGTTGAGCTCCGTCGAGGTCATCTCCCAAGTGGCGAGCACCTCGAAGAACCTTAAGGGGACGTATGTTAAGGCTCTTCGAGATGCTGCCTCCTCCATTAAGGAGCTGGTAGGTGAGCTCCACCAGCGCACCGCGTCGGAGGAGCTGACCCGTCTGCGGCTGGCCAATGACCGCTACAAAGCGGACAATGACCAGCTGCGGACGGAGTTGGTGGAGCTACGCCGCGAGTTGGCCGCATTACGGGCCGACATGCGGCGTGCCCCAGACAGGGTGGCAGAAGAGCTGCCACGTGTCAATGTCGGGGGGTCGTGCCAAACGCCGACCCCGTCCTCCGACAAGGCGCAGGAGCTGGAGCGGAGCATCTTGCTCAGTGTGGGCAAGATGCTCGACGCTCGGTTCGAGGGCTTGCAGCAGAGGCTGCTACCCGAACCGCGCCTCCGCCCACCGCTGGCTGCCGACAAGGCCAAGGCTGCCCCCCAGCCCAAGCCTGTGGCACCAGCGGTCCCGACGTCCCAGGGCAGGTCTGGCCCCGGCCCATCCCCAAAGTCCCAAAAGGGAAAGAAGGGAAAGGCCAAAGCCAAACAACCTGCCCCAGCCCCACCCCAACGGGAGCCCCGGCCACTGCCGCCGGCTCCTGCGTCCATGGACGAGGGGTGGAATGTGGTGGCGAGACGGCGTCCAAAGGCGGCACCAAAGAGTGCTGCCCTGCCGTCTCAACCACGGAGGGCCCAATCTGCGGTGCCTGACTCCCAGCAGGCTCCGCAGAAGAAGGGACGGAGGCGCAAACCACGTGCTCCCCGGTCTCTGGCTGTGGTTCTCAAACTGCAGCCAGAGGCGTTGAAGAAGGGCGTCACCTACGCCGCAGCTCTATCCGAGGCCAAGAAGAAGGTCAACCTTCAAAGCCTCGGAATAGAGTCCGTGAGGTTCAGAGTGTCCGCCACCGGGGCCAGGGTCCTGGAGGTGCCTGGTTCAACCAGCACTGATAAGGCGGACACACTCGCGGACAAGCTGCGTGCCGCCCTTGGGGAGGACGTGGTGGTGTCCAGGCCCATCAAATGCGCGGAGCTGCGAGTGTCCGGTTTGGACGATGCGGTCTCCGCTGCAGATGTCGCGGCGGTCGTAGCCAGAATCGGCGGATGCACAATTGCATCCGTCAAGACTGGTGAAATCCGTCGAGACAATTCGGGCCTGGGCACGCTCTGGCTGAGCTGCCCGGTGGCTTCCGCCAACAAGGTGGCTGATGGCAGGCGACTGCTAGTCGGTTGGGTGTCGGCGAAGGTCTCGCTCCTCGAAGCGAGACCTCTGCGCTGCTTCCGGTGCCTTCAACTCGGGCACGTCCGGGAGCAGTGCAGCAGTCCGGTTGACCGCAGCAGTAATTGCTACCGCTGCGGAAAACCGGGCCACCTCGCCCGCGACTGCAGCGCAGCCGCTGCACACTGCACTGTGTGCGCGGCAGCCAAGAAGCCGGCCGATCACAGGCTGGGGGGCAAATCGTGCCATGCCCCTCGGCCTAAAAGGCGGCTACCACCACCGACTGCATCCTCAACGCAGTCGGCCAGCGGCAGCTCAGCTGGAGTGTCCGGGGACGGACTTGTGGCCATGGAATCCTAGTAATGGACCACAAGCTCCGATTCCTCCAGGCGAATATCGAGCACTCCGCCCGAGCTCAGGACCTCCTGTTCCAGAGCTTCGCGGAGTGGTCGATAGACGTGGCAGTGATCTGCGAGCCGTACTTCGTCCCCCCAGGTGAGAACTGGGTGCGGGACAATGACGGCTCCGTCGCGATCGTCCGATGGGGCGCGGCGAACTCCCCACCCTTCGAAAAGGTAGCGAAGGGTCCGGGATACGTCGCTGTGTGGTTTGAGGATTTTGTAGTCGTCGGTGGCTACTTTTCCCCGAACCGCACACTCGCCGAGTTCGAGATTTATCTCGGACGGGTGGGCGCCTTAATCGGCCAATGCCACCCTCGCCAAGTGCTCCTCGCTGGCGACTTCAATGCCTGGAATACGGCTTGGGGTTCCGTCAGAACGGACGTATTTGGCGAGGCACTGGAGGAGTTTGCCCTCGGACAAGGGTTGGCCCTTCTCAACCGGGGATCGATGAGCACGTGCGTGCGACCCCAGGGCGAGTCGATCGTGGACATCACGTTCGCGAGTCCCGCCCTGGCGCGCCGTGTTCGGGACTGGGGAGTGGTGGATACGGCGGTGTTGTGTGATCACCGATACATTCGGTTCGATCTCGCAGCCGTATCCCCGTCAGATCCAGCCGGTCCCTTCCGGCCCCCGGTTGACGACGGCCCGAGGTGGCAGTTGAGGCACCTCGACAGGGACCTCGCGAAGGAAGCTGCAATTGTGCAATCGTGGGTGTCCGCGCCTGTGGGCCCCGTGGTGGTGGAGGACGAGGCGGAATGGTTGCGGGGCGCGTTGTCGCAGGTTTGCGACGCGTCAATGCCCCGAGCCAGGCGTCGTCCCCCGAAGCCCCAGGTGTACTGGTGGTCCGCCGAGCTCACGAATTTGCGTGCAGCTTGTGTGGTCGCACGACGCCAGTACACCAATTACAGGCGGCGGCGGATGCGGGAGGAGAATGTGATTGCACTCCTGCATGCTTCCTTCAAGGAGTCCCGGCGGCAGCTGAAGGCAGCGATCGGCAGGGCTAAGGCTCTTGCGAGGGAGGAGTTGCTGGGGACGTTGAACCGCGACCCGTGGGGGAGGCCGTACAGGTTGGCGATGTGCAAACTTCGCCCCTGGGCACCCCCACTCACGCGAAGTCTCCAGCCGCAAATCCTGGACAGAGTCGTTGCGGCCCTGTTTCCGCGGACGGGGGACCATCCCAGTCCCCCCATGATGCCTTCGGTTGCCGCGGAGCCCGGCCCGGATGTGGCGCCGTCAGTGACCCCGGGAGAGCTGGGAGCTGCGGTGTTGCGGCTGCGAGCCAAAAACACCGCCCCCGGTCCTGACGGCGTACCCGGCCGGGTGTTGGTCTTGGCCATGGATGCCCTCGAGCCTCGTCTGAGGAGACTTTTCGACGCCTGTCTGGCCCTAGGCCAAGTTCCACAGCGGTGGAAGACAGGTCGTCTCGTTCTCCTCAGAAAGGAAGGGCGTCCGGCAGAATCCCCATCTGCGTACCGCCCGATAGTGATGCTCGACGAGGACGCCAAACTCTTTGAGAGAGTTGTGGCCGCCCGGATCGTCGAGCACCTAGAGGATGTCGGACCGGATCTGGCAGACTGCCAGTTTGGATTCCGCAGGGGTAGGTCTGCCGTAGACGCGATTCAGCGGGTTAAGTCCTTGGCGCAGGACGCGATCGCCCGGGGTGAGGTCGTGTTGGCGGTGTCTCTGGACATCGCCAACGCATTTAACTCCCTCCCCTGGAGCTGCATCAGGGAGGGGCTCCGATTCCACGGAGTTCCTCCGTACCTGCGCCGGGTCGTCGGGGACTACCTGTCTGGGCGTGCGGTGGAATACCCCGGTCGAGACCGGTGGTGTCGGCGGGAGATGTCGTGCGGCGTTCCTCAGGGGTCGGTACTAGGCCCACTCCTCTGGAACATCGGCTACGACTGGGTGCTGCGAGGAGCCACAGTGCCGGGTGTCGGCGTAGTCTGTTACGCGGACGACACCTTGGTCACTGCCCGAGGCAAAAGCCACAGGGATGCTTCCTTGCGCGCCACCGCCGGCGCGGCATTCGTGGTGGGCCGCATACGGCGATTGGGTTTGCGGGTGGCGCTCGAAAAGTCCGAGGCCGTGGTTTTCCATGGCCCGCGGAACGCGCCGCCCCGGGGTGCCCATATCGTCGTATCCGGAGTCCGCATCGACGTGAGGCCGTCGATGCGCTATCTGGGACTCGTCCTGGATAGCCGGTGGAACTTCGGCCCCCACTTCGAGTGCCTTGAGCCTCGGCTGCTGAGGGCGGCTGCGGCCCTGGGAAGGCTGCTGCCGAATCTCGGCGGACCTGAGACGTCGTGTCGGCGTCTCTACGCGGGAATCGTGAGATCGATGGCCCTGTATGGTGCCCCTGTGTGGGCCGGCAGCGCCCTGAGTCGCAGCAATATCGCCCGCTTGACGCGAGTCCAGCGGGTGATGGCGATCAGGGTGGTACGGGGTTATCGCACGATCTCGGGTGAGGCATCTTGCGTGCTGGCGGGTACTATTCCCTGGGACCTGGAAGCGAGAGCCCTCGCGTCGCTCTACGAGTGGCGCGTGGAGGCGCTCCGGGCCAGGGGTCACCCGCCTGCACTGCAGGAACAGGAGGGGCACAGAGCTGAGCTGCGCCAACGGGCTACCGAAGCGTGGGAGTCCAGGCTGGCGCTTTCGAGCGCCGGACTCTGGACTATCGAGGCAATTCGTCCGGTCTTCCAGCAGTGGTTGGGTAGGCGACACGGTTTCCTGACCTACCGTCTGACTCAGGTGCTCTCGGGACATGGTTGTTTCGGGAGTTACCTGTTTCGGATCGGTCGGGAACCGAATGCCAGGTGCCACCACTGCGACGATTGCCTCGACGAGACGGCCCAGCACACGCTGGAGGTGTGCCCGGCGTGGGATGCGGAGCGCAGCGCGCTCGGCTCTGTATTGGGTGCCGACATCTCGCTCCCGACCGTGGTTCGCGCTATGGTCGAGAGTGAGAGATCGTGGCAGGCGGTGCGATCCTTCTGCGAGGCCGTAATGCTCGCGAAGGAGGCGGCGGAGAGGGCTAGGGAAGATGATGCATCCTCCCTTCCGCTTCGTCGCCGTCGCACGGGACGCCGGAGGGCGGCTTTCGTTGCCGAAAGCCTCCCTCTCCCGCAGTCCCATGAGCCTTCGTTGGCGGGTTCGGGGGAATCCGCCTCCGGTCCAGGGCTCGAGATGGCGCGTGCGCTTCCTGCGCACCATCTCATGAGGGACGACTAGAGAGGGACCCCTCCCTCTCGGGACGTCGCCGGCGCTGCACAGAGCGCCGGCCAACGCTGTCGGGTCGCGAACGAATGCGCAAGCTCCTCGTGACCCGACTCCGTGCGTCCAGACGGAAGCCGCAGGTTTTTAGTCGGTAAGAGTCCGGCATAACCCGACCTCGGCCCCCGCTGGGGTAGGGTATCCATGAGGATTTTCCTGCGTTAAAAAAAAAAAAAAAAAAGGTTAGGTTAGGTTAGGTTAGGTTAGGTTAGGTTAGGTTAGGTTAGGTTAGGTTAGGTTAGGTTAGGTTAGGTTAGGTTAGGTTAGGTTAGGTTAGGTTAGGTTCCGCGGACCTGCTTGGTTGTCCTAGTGGGAGGGGAGGTGATACCCCTACGCGGCGCGTCTCCGGGTGGCGGATAGGAGGCCACTCTTCTCACTCTTCTTTATGAAGAGTGGTCCAGAGTGGTAGGGGCTTTTTCTATTTGAAAGGGCCCCCGCGGACCAAACACTGGGGAGGGGGGAATGGTTGGGGCGGGCTGCGTCTGTCCCGTATCGGGCGGCAGTCCTGCCTCGTCGGTGCCCTGTGTCTGACCCATAGTGGGCGGCAGGGCGCCCTTTGGCGGTTGGGGCGGGCTGCGTCTGTCCCGTATCGGGCGGCAGTCTGCTTCGTCGGTTCCCTGCGTCTGACCCATAGTGGGCGGCAGGGCACCCTTTGGTGGTTGGGGCGGGCTGCGTCTGTCCCGTATCGGGCGGCAGTCTGCTTCGTCAAAACTACGGCGGAACGTTTTGGTCGGCGTGGGCTTTTGTCCGGACCATGGAGGTGTTGACTGCCGGGGCTTTTGTCCGGGTCAAGGGTGGTGGGCGCGGCGTGCACTTACACTGCCACCGCGCTGGCATTCAATTGCCACCATCACCAAACCGCAAACCGTCAAAGTGTCGTGGATCATGTCTCGCGGCTTTGACGGAACGGGGGTCTTGGCTTAACCGCCTGGACCGCGAGGAGTAAACCTCTCTAAAAATCCCTAAAGGGCCGTTATTGGGAGACGTGGTAACGGCCGCCCTCCGGGGTGGTAGCTGAGGCACAGCTACCTGCAAGCGCCAACCCAGGGGTTTTCCCGCCCCCCTGGCGTAATTGCGGTCACGGTTTTAGGCACAGGGGTCCCTGCCGCCGTGGAAACTTACTTACCCCATACTCGTGGGAACAATATGGAAAAACAAACCAAAACCACCGACGTTAGGCCCGCGAAGGGCGGAGTTGATGAGGAGGAGGTGTCTGAGACGGACACACATGACTCGGCTGTATCCAACAAGGATTTTGAATGCACGCGAACGGATAGTGGCAGTGAGGCGGCAGCAATGTCTGCGGATCTGTCGGAGGAGAGCTCGGAGGGGAGCGTGACCCGCCTTATACTGGCAAAGGGTAAAAAACGCCTCCGCCGCAACAGGACGACCAGCTCTAGCAGCGAGAAGGTCGCAGAGGGAGGAGGTGCCGCGAAAACTTCCGGCAAACCGGCGGAAAAGAGGGGCCGTGGTAGGCCAGCTACCACTGGCGAATATGTCGGGCTCGCCAAGGCCAAGCAAGCGCTTGTTGAAGCTCGGAGGGCAGAGCTGGAATTGGTGACTGACATGGAGTTGTCTGAGTCCGTCAGGAGGCTAGGGAGTGGAGCTTCCGCGGACACGGTGAAGGAACGGGTCCAGTCCAGTCTGGACATTATACTGGAGGTGGCGGCCAAGTCCAAGAATCTTAAGGGCACTTGCGTGAGTGCCCTTAAGAAAGCGACGGCCGTGATTGGGGAGGAAATGGCCTCCGTATATGACAGGAGCCAGTCCGAGGAGGTGGCAGCTCTTAGAGCTGAGAACGCTCGCCTCACAGTGGAGCACGCGGCGCAGATGGAGGCCTTGAAGGCGAATAATGCTCGCCTTAGCATGGAGGTGGAAACTCTCCGTGCTGAGTTGGCCACCTGGCGCGCGCAAATGGAGGAGGCTCGCGCCTTGGCCCTGGTGGTGCCGGTAGGGCCTACGTCTCAGCCATGCACCCAACCAAGGAGAAAGACAACTGCGCCGCCTGAGGAGGATTTGAGGGCCAGTATAATTCGGGAGTGTGGCGCCATGATGCGCTCCATGTTGCAGAGCATCGGCGGCCGGCTCCTCCCGGAGCAGAGACTGCGCCCGCCTCTAAAGGCAGATGCTCCAACCCGAACGGAGACAAATTCTTCGGCGCCCTCTGTACCGTCGGCAACGAAGAAGAAGGCAAGGGGGAAGAAGGCGAAGGCGCCCACTCGGCTGCTGGACCCTGTCCCCGACTCACGCCCAAGCGCACCCGTGGCCCAGCCAAATGACTGGGTCGAGGTGGTGCGCAAGGGCCTAAAGAAGAAGGCCACCAACGCCCCAGGGCCACGCCCTGCTCCGGCGTCGGTACCGAAGAAGAAGGGGTCTGCGAGCACGAGCGCAGCCAAGTGGACTGCTCTGCGGCCACCAACGTCGTCAGCAGTCGTCCTGACGCTGGAGGCTGAGGCGGCCGAGCAAGGTATCACCTTTGAGAAGGTGCTGACGCAGGCCAGACAGGCCGTGAAACTGGAGGATTTGGGTATCAGCGGGTTGGCCTTTAGGCTAACGAAGACTGGTGCCCGAATGTTGGAGGTCCCCGGGAGGGACAGCGGAGAGAAGGCCGACCGCCTGGCCGAGGAGCTCCGACGAGCCCTCCCACCTAGTGTTCGTGTGGCGAGGCCGGTGAAGCGGATTGACGTCCTGGTATCCGACCTAGACGACTCCGTGTCACCCCAGGATGTGTCCGAGGCGTTGGCCAAGGCGGGGGGCTGCCCCGCTGAGCAGATCAAGGCCGGAGAAATACGTTCCGGCCCTTACGGCAGCGGCCGTGTGTTGGTGCAGGTGCCGGTCGCAGCTGCAAAGGTCGTGGTCAACCTGGGCAAAATTCTAGTTGGCTGGAGCTCTGCCCGGGTTCGACCACTGGAGGCGCGGCCCCTGAAGTGTTACCGATGCTGCGAAATCGGTCACACGGGGGCCCAATGCAAGTCGGCCGTCGATCGCAGCCAGCTCTGCTTCCGGTGCGGACTGCCAGGCCACAAAGCGGCCGATTGCGCAGCAAATCCTTCCTGCCCTGTCTGTCTGGAGAGCGGCAAGCCCTCCGGACACTCTATGGGGGGAAGGAAATGTTCGCCACCCAGGCGAGGTAAGCGCCCCACTCCCTCGGCGCCGCCACAGGAAGCGATGACGACCGGTTAGCAATGGCTACCTCTCATCGCTTCCTACAAGGGAATTTGAACCACTGCAGCGCGGCACAGGATCTCTTCGTGCAATCCATGCTGCAGTGGTCCATAGACGTTGCGATCGTCGCGGAGCCCTACTTTGTCCCAACATCGCAGTGCTGGGCCGGGGACTCACAGGGCACCGTGGCGATCGCAGTGGCGGCAGACTCTCCTCACTCGTCTCTCTCTGTACAGGTGAGGGAGGAGGGTCTCGTCTCGGCGTCTTGGAGGGACCTGACCTTGGTGGGGATTTATTTCTCACCGAACAGGTCCCTCGCAGAATTCGAGGCTTTTCTCGATAGGGTTGCTGCTGCTGTTCGGCGGGCGTCCTCCGGGCGCGTCATCGTGCTCGGGGATTTTAACGCCAAGAGCGTGTCGTGGGGGTCCCCTGCGACCGACGATCGAGGTTTGGCTGTGGAGGACTGGGCCGCCACGTGTGGCCTGGTGCTGCTGAACAGAGGCAGCAGGAACACCTTTGAAGTGCAGCGGGGTGGGGCGACGATCGGGTCGATAATAGACCTGTCGTTCGCCAGCCCAGCTGTAGCCCGGCGGGTGCAAGGGTGGCGTGTTCTGGCCGAGGTGGAGAACTTGTCTAACCATCGGTATATCCGATTCGACCTCTCCACCTCTTCCACAACCGAGACGCCGTTTCGGAGAGAGGGAGCTGGGGAAAGAATCTTCCCTCGCTGGTCCCTGACGCGGCTCGACGAGGACGTGCTGAGGGAGGCCTCCGTCGTCTGGTCCTGGAACCTGCAGTCGGCAGAGCCAGCGGAGGTTGACGAGGAGGCGCTTAGGCTCAGGGGGGTCATGACGCAAATCTGCGACGCGGCCATGCCCCGGGCTAAACGCGCACCTCCAAGGCGGGCGGTATACTGGTGGTCGCAACGGATCGCCGAGTTACGCGACGAGTGTTGCGCAACGAGGCGTCGCTACACCAGATACCGGAGGCGGCGGTTCCAGAGCGAGGAGACGGGGCAGCTTCTGCACGACCTCTACAAGGAGGCCAAGAAGAGCCTGCAGATGGCGATTGCGCAGGCAAAGGCCAGTGCTCGGCAGGAGATGTTGGAGGAGCTCAACAGGGATCCATGGGGCCGTCCGTATCGCGCGGTGCGCAACAAACTTCGCCCACGAACGGTCCCAATCACGGAGACCATGCAGCCTCAGCTGTTGGAGAGTGTGGTGACGGCGTTGTTCCCGGACGCACCCGATATCGCTCCTCCGACAATGGCGGACCCTTCCTCGAGGGATGAGGCTGCACAGGAGGTTGAAGCTCCTCCTCCACCTCCTCTGGAGTTGGCAGAGCTGCGTTTGGCTCTGCGCAAGCTGAGGGCTAAACGCACCGCGCCGGGACCAGACGGTGTTCCGGGTCGGGTCTTGGCGGTGGCGCTGGGCGAGTTGGGGGCCCACTTCACCAGGCTCCTCGACAGATGCCTAGCGTCGGGTCGATTTCCGACCTGTTGGAAGGAAGGAAGATTGGTTCTCCTGAAGAAAGAGGGGCGCCCAGGGGATACTCCATCCTCATTTCGTCCCATCGTGCTGCTGGATAATTCGGGAAAGTTTTACGAGAACCTCGTGGCGGCCCGCATCATCCAGCACTTGCGCAGCGTAGGCCCCGACCTGTCGGACAGCCAGTTCGGCTTCCGATTTGGCCGCTCGATGATCGACGCGGTTGCTCGTCTGAGGGGTCTCTCGGACGAGACGGTGGCGTCGGGCGGCGTGTTGCTGGCGGTGTCGCTAGATATCGCCAACGCCTTCAACACGCTGCCCTTCTGCTGTATTGAGGAGGCACTGCGGTATCACCGCGTGCCTCTTTACCTACAGAGGACGGTCGCGGACTACCTGCGAAACAGGGTGGTCCTGTACAAGGGACAGGACGGCAGAGTCCATCGCCGCGGCATTCGTTGCGGTGTTCCACAGGGATCCGTTCTGGGTCCTCTTCTGTGGAACATCGGATACGACTGGGCTCTGCGGGGTGACCTTCGCCCTGGCCTCGGTGTCGTCTGCTATGCGGACGACACTCTGGTCACGGCTCGAGGGCGGAGTTTGGCGGAGGCCGCATCCCTCGCTGAAGAGGGAGTGCGGCAGGTCGTTGGGCGCATTGAGATGTTGGGCCTTAGGGTTGCCCTCGACAAAACCGATGTTCTGTGTTTTCATGGTCCTCGGCGGGGGCCTCCTGCAGGTGCCAACATCTCCATCAATGGAGTGAGGATCGGGTTGAAGCCCCAGATGAAATATCTGGGACTTTTACTCGACGGCAGATGGGACTTCCGGGAGCACTTTCGGCGGTTAGCACCAAGGCTGATCGGGACCGCATCTGCTCTTGGAAGGCTCTTGCCGAATGTCGGTGGACCCGATCTGGCCTGTCGTCGGCTCTATGCCGGCGCGGTCAGATCGATGGCGCTCTATGGGGCACCAATATGGGTCGGCGCTCTGACTCGCCACAATAGAACAGTTCTGCAGTCAACGCAGCGCGTTCTCGCGGTCAGAGCAATCCGTGGATACCGAACGGTGTCCCATGGAGCTGCTTGCGTGCTCGCGGGTATGCCACCCTGGGACCTCGATGCCGAGGTTATGGCGAAGGTGTACGAGCGGCGCGCGGAGGCGCGCGCACAAGGAGGGGAGCCAGGCTCCGAACTGGTTGAGCGTTGGAGGAGGGCCGCCCAACGGACCCTGCTACGAAGATGGAGGGATAGGCTCGAGGAGCCCGGCGCGGGCCTGCGCACTATTGAAGCTGTTCGCCCAGTCCTAAAGGAGTGGGTAAACAGAAGGCATGGGGCGCTCACGTACAGGTTGGTGCAGGTACTGTCGGGACATGGTAGTTTCGGCAGATACTTGTGCCACGTAGCACGGAGGGAGCCGGTGGCGGTGTGTCTTCACTGCTCTAGCGGCTGCGAAGACACAGCCCAGCACACGTTGGAGGAGTGCCAGGCGTGGGCCCGCGAACGGGCGACGCTCGTGGCGGTTGTAGGGAGTGACCTCTCCTTGCCAGCCGTGGCAAGGGCCATGGTTGGTAATGAGAGGTCGTGGGAGGCTGTGGTCTCTTTCTGTGAGGAAGTAATGTCCCAGAAAGAGGCCTCGGAGAGGGCAAGAGAGGATGATCCTCTCTCGGATCCTATCCGCAGGAGGAGGGCCGGTCGGAGAAGGAGGGCATTCGCCAACCTGGCCTGAGTGAAACCTCTAGGCGGCGGAAACGGGGAGCTTTCCGTCGTCTTCTGCCAAGGGGCTTCGCTGGACGAAGCTGCGGCGTGCCACGTTTTCCTGGCATGCCGCAGATGATGGAGGAGCTGCGCTTGCGGCGGCATCGGCGTGTTCGCGGACGGTTCCGAGAGGAAACCCGCGTTCCGTCAATTTGGTGCTCGAAGGAAAACCCAGGGGTTTTAGCCGGTAAGAGTCCGGCATAACCTGGTCGCTTCCCCGGACGGCCTGGTATCCATGAGGATTTCCCCTGGTCAAAAAAAAAAAAAAAAAAAAAAAAAAAAAAAAAAAGGTTAGGTTAGGTTAGGTTAGGTTAGGTTAGGTTAGGTTAGGTTAGGTTAGGTTAGGTTAGGTTAGGTTAGGTTAGGTTAGGTTAGGTTAGGTTAGGTTAGGTTAGGTTAGGTTTTTTTTTTTTTTTTTTTTTTTTTTTTTTTTTTTTTTTTTTTTTTTTTTTTTTTTTTTTTTTTTTTTTTTTTTTTATTTGAATACTCTCCTTCCTCCGGCATGGGGGCCGCAGACTTTATTATTCTTTGTATTTTTATTTTTCTTTGTCCTTTCATTCATCATTCGTCTGTTATATATGTACATCATCTTTTTTGTAATCTCTTTAGTCTAGCTATTTTGTATTTTCTACTCTTCTTATTATGTTATATTTTGTGGGTTGGACTCAAAAATTTTGTATATTTACTTTACACACTGCTATATCTAATTTTATTTTGTTTTGCCTTACTATTCTGATTCATGTTTGCAGGATTTACATTATTGTTTTATTTACTCGGCCAATTTTTACTTCTTTATACACTTTCCATTTACTCTTAACTTTACTTCTTCTTAGGCTTCCTTTTTCTTCTCTCATAACGTATATTCATTTCGTAGCTTTTTTCTTGCACTATCCTGATACATATCCTTTTTTATTACCTTCTTGTTTACCACCTTTCTATTATGTTTTCATAAATATTTATCAAAATATTCACTCAACATCTTTATATTCTTGTTGCAAAGTTTATAGCTATCACGTTTGAGAGAGCTGCATTCCGATTTTGGACGTCATTTTACTTGGGAGGGGACCTGGTTTTTTAAAAATCTCTTTCGATTTTTCCATACTAATTTTGTCTTTGGGAACTTGACTGACTGCTCTGGTGACGGTTTCTCTCATCGTTAAAGATTGGGAGGCGCCGACCAAGCAGCCAGCCCCGTTCCCAACCATACTTGTAATGTTGTTTAATATCCTATTTTTGTTCCTGCAGTGACTTTCCAGGTGTATGTTTCGACTACATTTAGGTTCCTTGCCCATTGCATCTTTAGCAATACGCCACAGCAGACCGAGCCAGAGCGTCCCACCGCTGACGGACCGGGCATGTCTGGCTGAAAGCATTGTGGTCTGTCTGTGGCATCTTTGCAATAGCGCAGTTTTTGCAGGAGGGGGCCGTACCTGCCAGCCGTTCTGCGCATTCCGCCCTCACGTGTGGCCCGCCGCAGTGACTGCACAGATCCGGCCCTCCCCCACACAAACGCTTACTGTGTCCATACCCTAGGCAGCGGGTACACTGGATCAGGGGAGATTGATCCTCAACCCTGATCCGTTGCAGATCTATATGCATCATTCCCCTTTCCACTGCCCTCTTCCACATTTCTGGAGACACACTTGCGATGACATTGCATGTTTGAGGGTTCCTGGCCTTTCTTCTGAATTTAATTTCTATCCTATCATCGTGTTTTCCGAAACCCTCAAACATGCATTTGTTTTGGTTTCGCATGGCTGCGAGTATCTCCTCGTCCGTCAAAACTCCGAGTACGCCTTTGAGCTGCAGGAGGGGATCTTTATTCTTCACCTCTTCACATTTCAGATCTTTTCCGCTACTCTCGATCCTGTCTTTCATTTTTCGACGCTCCTCCTCCGTCCTGCAGCTCATAATAATTTTCTGGTCCCGGGCTTTCCGGACCCTTTCAACCTTAATCCAGCCCTTTTTGGCGTCCATAGTCTCCCTCACCTTGCTCAGTACATCCTCGCCCGTATCTGCCGTATTTTCCGAGGTGATCACTACGGAGTGCAGTGTCGCCCTTTCGAAAGTCTCAACTTTCGGCCGGTACGACACTACCCCCGCGTAGCTGGTTGGAATGTTCTCGGGCCCGACCACTTTCTGACTTTCTAGTGTATTTTTCAGCTCCTGCATTTGAATGTTATTTTCTTTAATGTGCTCCGAAGTCATTTTTAATTGAGCCATTAATTCGTCGTTTGACACTTTAGTATTTTCAGTTTTTGTTTCCTTCTGGTCTTGTGTCCGTGCCAACCCTTCTACCCCCGTCTCTTTGATTTCTAGCTCCAAATCTTTTACTAACTGGTAAAGTCGATCGCATGCCTCAACAACTGCGTTCTTAATCTCACTCTTAAGATTACGTGAGTTGCCAAGGTGTTTTTTGGCTTTGCTGAGGCATGCTCTCGCTTCACTGGTCCTATCTTTATATTTCACTTTTGTTTCGGACTCAGCTTGTGCAGATCGTGTCGATTTTGGTGAATGGGAGATCGGATCTACTCCAACTGCTTCCCATTCGCCAATGCTGCGTCGGACCTTATTAATAGTTATTGTCTTGAGAGGTGATTTTTGCGAGTCCAAGATACCATTGATTGTCTTGGTTGGAGTTCTGTAGAGTGCCATTGGAGGAGTTCGTCAACTGTATAAAATTGTATAAGAATTTTTTGTTAAATATTTATAATTAAAATTGTAAATAAAATTTTACACTTATGTAACTGTATTTTTTAAAAATAGGGTCTATATAATATTATTAAAACCTTTGTAAGCGTCAGATTACAGTGACTAAAATTTTTGGGATGTAAAGGTCCCAGTCCAAAAATAATTATTTACAAGAAATTTTTTTATTTAAAACAATAATTATTATATATAGATGACAGCCTTACAATTAAAATTTTAATAAGAATAACGACACAGTGTTTTAAAATATTTGTCTGACGGTAATAATATTCTTCCGTCTATATCACAGTTATTAATAGTATTTAGGGTAATTCGTATCACAGTTTTAGAAATTGTCAGGTTTTGTTACTTAAGTGTAATTAATGGGGGTGTAAAGGTCCCCAGTCAATATTAAAGACGTCACAACACAAGATAACTTAATTAAAACTAAATTAAAAAACTATATCACAACAGTCAATATCACAGAGTAAAATACAAAGCCAAACTTAAAATTTTTCAAAAACTTTACTACTAGATGTCGCTACCAGTACATAAAAGCGCACATACACTTTTGGAAATAAAACCTCACTCCCTAAGCTCCGGGAAAATGGGTGGTGTGGGGGCAGGATATTTTTCAATTTTCAAAGTTTTTGTCGTCCGATCGGGACGGTTGATGTCTCAATCGAAGCGGACGGTCAAAAGAAAGCTATTGAAACTAAAAAATGGAGATGCGCAAAGGAAAATTTTGAAAATAACAAGGAAAAACACTAATTTTAACCAAAAAATGCCGGATTTACACTAAGTTTTGCAAAATTTTCCAACACCGTTTTCCCGTGGAAGGTTCCTTAGTGCCTTAAAAGACGCGCAGGAACACGGCGCAGATGATGGTATAACAAGTTCGAAGAATAATTGCAAAACAAAGTGTTAAATAAAATTTTGAAAATAAAAACTACCAAAAAACTATTATTTTATATGAAAAACAAAGGAAAAATGTAATTTTCCGTCTACAACGATGAACCAAAAGGTGTTATTTACCCTTCTCGGAACAGCAAAAACCTAAATACACAATATAATTCACTAATACCTATTAGAACCGGTCAGAACGGTATTTTGTCTTATAAAATTAATATCGAAAAACGAGTTTTCCGGGATTTCCACGAGATTCCAAAAAGAAAATTTCACCGAAACCTTATAAAAAGGACGGCGTCAATAAAACAAAAATTTCAGTGCAAAAATCTCGAAAATCGGCCAGCAAAAACTCAATATAATATATGTATTTGTGATATATTTTTCTAAGTTTAGCACCGCTTAGGTAGACTTTTGATGGGCGTGGCACTATGATATTTTGTTAATTTTCAAAGTTTTTGTCGTCCGATCGGGACGGTTGATGTCTCAATCGAAGCGGACGGTCAAAAGAAAGCTATTGAAACTAAAAAATGGAGATGCGCAAAGGAAAATTTTGAAAATAACAAGGAAAAACACTAATTTTAACCAAAAAATGCCGGATTTACACTAAGTTTTGCAAAATTTTCCAACACCGTTTTCCCGTGGAAGGTTCCTTAGTGCCTTAAAAGACGCGCAGGAACACGGCGCAGATGATGGTATAACAAGTTCGAAGAATAATTGCAAAACAAAGTGTTTAATAAAATTTTGAAAATAAAAACTACCAAAAAACTACTATTTTATATGAAAAACAAAGGAAAAATGTAATTTTCCGTCTACAACGATGAACCAAAAGGTGTTATTTACCCTTCTCGGAACAGCAAA